>CM034300.1:44862572-46320283 GCA_019925795.1 Dendrobium chrysotoxum | reverse complement strand
AAATGGATTTTCATCTTTTGCTTCCCCTCTTGTACTTTAGCTTCTCTTCACCCTTCTCCTTGATCAGGTTAGTCTTTAAATTGGGGAAATCAACTCTGAGGTGACCTTATTTCCTGCACTTAAAGCAGATTATGTCAGATGAAACATTAATATTCTTACTACTTTTACCTTTTTTCTATTTATTTTAATGACACCTTTATTTCCTCTTCAGAAAGTTCTTGAACTGACGGGTCATCAAGTTGGTATTGTCCTCCTACTCCACTGTAGAACTGTTACTGTCTTAATTGTTCACTTTTAGAGCCACAGTTCTCTCCTTCTTCTTTTCTCCTACATCACTTTCCTTTGACTCACTCCTTGCTCATAGGTAATGAGTGACCTAAGCAAATTATGAATGGAAAATATGTTTAAATATTTAGACTCAGTGATTACAGTTATTTTTGCATCATAAGAACAAGGTAAACATCACAAAATCTTATTAACCTTTTCAGAATTAAATAATTCTCTACCTAGTGCATCCAATGATTTCACTATCTAGGTAAACCTAGTGTACCTTTCAGATATGTTCTCACTAGGTTTTAAGCAAAAAAGTTCATGGTCATGTAGTAGAATATTTAATCTAGACTATTTAACTTCATTGGTTCCCTCATAAGTGATACATAACCTCATAGATTTCTTTCCCGTAGTGCACGTGGAAATTCACATATAGTCCTCAGATTTTAAAGCACAAAAAAATAATTTAAGCACTTAGCATTTAATTGCATGAGTTCCCAATCCTTATTGCTCCATTCATTAAAGACAATACTAGTTTGACACCATTAACTATATACGATGGAGGTGAATAACCGGTTTGAATCATATGCAAAATTCTATAGTTAATGGATTGCAAAAAATAGACATGCAAATTTTCCAGAAATTAAATAGGAAGTTTTCAAATAAAGGTGGATGGGTTATTGAATAACCCTATGTAGTGTTATGATTACCAAAATGTGTCATTGATCACTTTTCTCAAGTTTTCTAAAACACTATTTTTGAGATCTGCTCTGATACCACTTGAAATTTCAAGATACGCTAAGATGGGGGGTGAATTGTACTTTTAAAATATAATCCTAATCAGGAGTACAAATTTTTTACATATTTTTCAGACTTCTGAAATAAGAAAATTAATTTTTCAATATGGAATCTAACAAATTAACTACAATGTGAAAATAATGATGATGAAATTCTAAATTGCACAATAGAATATTAATCTCCAATTTTTACCAAGCAATTATTACAAAAAATTCAATGCAAAAAGTAAAATGCTAAAAAAGAAAAAGCACACTAGAGATTTTTATAGTGGTTCGATCAACTTTGACCTACGTCCACTCCTTGGAGTCCTCCACTCTGAGTATTACACTAACACTAAGTTATTGTCCTTTTGCTCCCTCAACAAGGTGTATAAGCCTTTACAAACTATCTTCCACTAACCCGGTGCGGCAGAGGACCGAAGCTCCTTTCATAGGTAGAGAACCTTAACTCATTTTTCTCCCTCTTAGAGAAGGCAGAGAACCTCGACTCTTTTTTCTCCCTCCTAGAGAAGGAAGAGAACCTCGAGGACTGGACTAAGAAGCTTCTCTCCCAAGAGAGCTTCCAAAGGACTAACCAAGGACATAAGAGGAGCAAGGGTGTAGATAGCCCGGAGCAACCACGTGATCCCCTCACACTGCTTCTTCCTCATGCTCAAGCTCACCTTCTTCTTCATCTCATAAACCCTAATTTTCTTCTCAAAAGCTTCCTCTCAGAGTTCCTCCTTCAGTCACGTTCCTCTCCCCATATCTTCAAGAGAAACATAAAATATTGCTTTTGTAATAGGTTTTAAGAAACCATAAAAATTCAAGTTAGCTGTCACTATTTGTACATTATTATCCAAGGTTGTACAATACGATCAGTTCAAAACTACTCCTGTCCAGTATGATATGAACAATCATTCCAAACAAATTATTTAAAATTAATGTAAATATCATACAATATGATCATTGGATCATCCAGTAGGATCTGTTCAATTTATTATATTCATACAAGATGATTCTTGGGATGACAAAAATTCATCTCTATTAATCATCCCATACTGCTCACTTTATACAGTACAGCTAATTTATTTCAATAGGTCATCCAACATAATATGAATATCATACAGTTTGATTAGTTCAAACAATCATGGTTTTATTAGGTACGATCTCTGGGATGATAACATTTCATCTCTATTAATCATTTGGTACAATCGATATTGTACAGTATGATCAACTATAATTAATTAAACCATAATTTGATTGACTAATTATGAGGATTAATTTTAGTAAGATTTCAAATGTTCATACACTACAATTGAGATCATACAGTATAATTAGTTAAAAAATCAATTTCAAAAATTTTACTTAAATTAATCTAACAACTAGGGCTTTTAGATTGAAATGAATCATACAGTATGATCCAGATTGTATAGTAAGATCTAGATTGTACAGTATGATTAGTTCACTAAACTTAATTTAACCAATTAACCATTAAGCCTATTCCAGATAACATATCATATAGTATAATTAAAAATCATATAGTACGATTAGTTATAAAAAATTAACTTTAAAAATATTTTTCTCTCCCCTTTTGTGTGCATAGTCACCCAATTTGCATACACTCTTATATGGCCAGACTCAAGAAATAAAAAATTAAGAAAATAAAATTTATAAACTCATTTACATCCTATTCTACCAATCTTGAGTCTTCAGCAGTCTTGAGCTATGTATATCTTACCTGAAATATTAGTACTCAAAGACAAAGAAATATAAAAATTATTTAGAAGGAAGAAATAATTTAATTCAATAAAGTTTGTCATCATCAAAATCCCAGACTAGGGATCCTAGATTACAACATTGTTCTCTTTTCCTTAAGGCTAGATGTTAGTCATTATGCTTTCTTGAATTAGGAATAGATCTGTTAGAGTTGTTAGCACACCCTTTATGGCACCATCCTAGTTTCAAATCCATATATGATCCTTTGTGGTTAGGTGTAAGTCTCATTGCTTCCTTCCCATATGATCATCCAATTCTCTTTTTCTTAAGGTTAGATTTGAGTCATCGTCCTTTCTTGCCTTAGGATTAGATCCACAAGTGATGGAGCATGCCCTTTATGGCACTATCCTAATTTTAAATCAAGATCTGATCCTTTGTGGTTAGGAGTGAGTCCCAATGCTTACTTCCCCCATGATCATCCAATTTTCTTTAAGGCTAAATTTGAGTCATCATGCTTTCTTACCTTAAGATTAGATCCATTAGTGATGGATCACGCCCTTTGTGGCACTATCCTAATTTCAAATCTATATTTAATCCTCTATGGTTAGGTGTGAGTCTCTGTGCTTCCTTCCCACACGATCAGCTAGTTCTCTTTTTCTTAAGGCTAGATGTGAGTCATCATGCTTTTTTGCCTTAGGATTAGATCCACTAGTGATGAAGCATACCCTTTGTGGTACCATCCTAGTTTCAAATCTAGATCTAATCCTCTATGGTTAGGTGTGAGTCCTAGTACTTCCTTCCTACATGATAATCCATATTTCTTTTCCTTAAGGCTAGATGTGAGTCATCGTGCTTTCTTATATTAGCATTAGAGCCACTAGTGATAGAGCAAGCCCATGGTCATACCATCCTAGTTTTAAATCAAGACCTGATCCTCTGTGGTTATGTGTGTGTCTCAATGCTTTCTTCCCTTACAATCATCCAATCTTCTTTTCCTTAAGATTAGGTGTGAGTCCTCGTGCTTCCCTCCCCTAGAATTAGATCCACTAGTGGTAGAGAATGCCCTTTGTGGCACTACCCTAGAATCAACTCAACCTTTATTATCTAAGGTTAGATGTCTCCTTCCCTTAGAATCAAAATCCCAGATTTCAACTTTTCATTCTGTCAATGCCAATATATGTAGTAGAATTTTATTCTACCACATATATTTGGGGTCCATTTATTGACCTCATTTCTATATGAGGTTATCAGGATCCATCCAGACTCTTCCCTATTGATTTGATGGTTGATAATCATCCATTTATCAATTATCTATAGCTTAATCAAATTTCAATCCAGCCCTCAATCAATTTCAATCCAAACTTCAATCAAACTTCAATCTAGACTTCAATCCATCCTTCAATCAACCTTTAACCAATCTTCATCAAACTTTAAGCATATACAATCATCAACAATCATCAAATTGATTGTGATTGAGGTGGATAAATCAAACTCAATTCAATCAGATCCAAAAATGCATCTAAATTCAGATCTTCCCAGACCAAAATTCAAGGTTAAAGTCCTACCATTTTTGAGTGATTTTTTAATTTCCTCAAAACCTAGTTTAAATGACCCCTGATTCATGATCTATAAATTACATATTGATTATGCATGTCCCTAGGGTCAACCCTCCAAATTTGAGTCCAATCTGATACCTATAACCCCAGAAACACAATAGAAATCTAAAGGTTGCAAAACCTTTAAATATTTACAACCTATGCCACTAGACCTTACACCTTGTGGAATCTATCCTTGGGACCTTCCCAAAAAACCCTTGATCATGTTCATATCCCTTGTTATGACATGTTAAACATTAAACTACACTTTGGTGGACCCGGGCTAACCCACAGTTGACCAGGAGTCCAAATGAGCAAAATGCCTTTTAAGGTGAAAATTGGAATTTTTCTCTAAACTTCAACATGACCTCATCAAATAAAATCTTGAAACCTCCTATAATGCATCCTAAATAGAATTAGTAGTTCATTGGACTCAAATTCAAGCCTTGATGATGCATGGTTGACCAAGTCAACTCATGTCAACCAAATTAGCCTTTAAGGGTCCAAATGGGTCATTTCAACTTGGATGGTCACCCCATTACATGAATTACCTCTATTGTCTCAAATCACTCATTCATACTTGTTGGACCCAAACCCAACCCATGGGTTGAGGTTGACCAAATCAATCCTTAACATACACCATTGTCAAAATCAATTCTTCAAGTAATTTCAAAATAGTTTAACCTCTTAAAATCATATAATTAGACATCCCACACATGTCCAAACTTTCTTTAATTCAAATCCCCCTTGATTTAACTTGATTTAAGAAAAATTAATATTTAATTAAATTAATATTTAAAATTATAAAAGTTTCAAATAAATCTCAAACACTTGAAAACACTCCCATAGGTCATCCCTAACCTTTAGGAGTGATTTCATGGAGTTTGGAAAGAGTTTGGAACAAAATCATTAAAACCTCCTTAATTAAATAATTTAAAAGTTCTATTAAATACTCAAACTTTCAAAATTCATAATTATTTATAAAAAATTTAAAATTAAATAAACTTAAAGGCATTAGACTCCATTAAGGGTCTAGTATTTGTATAAAATGTCAAACCATCAGAAATTAGTCAAAGTCAAAAGTCAACTTTTGGTTAATTATAGTTCAAATTTGAACTCAAACTTTAAAAATTCATAACTTAATCTAGAAAAATCCAAATACAGTAAACTTAGTATCTAATTACTCACCTTAGGGTCTAGTGTTTACAAAAAAATTCAAAACTCAAGATTTCAACCTTATTTAAAAAGTTAAATTTTGACCCCTTAATTTAGTGCATTAAATAATTTAAAGAAAATTCAATAAATTCAATAATTGATTAAAATTCTAGAAAACATACATTTGATTAATATAACTAGTCATCTAACCTCTTAATACACAATAAGCACTCTAGCGGTGAAGTTTTTAGGATAGACTATCTTGAGCTATGATGCTACGTGTCCTAAAAAGGCCTAATTCTTCGAGCCCACTATGACAATGCCACGAACGGATTCAATGGAGTGTACAACAACAATAACATCAAGCCATTGTCCCACTATGTGGGGTCCACTACATGAATCCTTTTTCACTATTGTGTCCTATTAAAAGTCAAATTCTTATTTAAATCTAATAAAGATAGATCATTTCTAATATTTTCTAACTAAGTCTTTTTAGGTCTATCTCTACCTTTCTTAACATAAGTCAAATCTAATACCTCTACTTTCATAACTGGGTCATTAGAAGGCCACAAATTTATGTGACCAAACCATCTAAGGTGACTCGCTCTAATCTTATCTTCCACTAGAGCTACTCCAACCTTTTTACATATATGATCATTTCATATCCTATCTCTAAGGGTAAAGCCACTCATCCACCTGAGCAACCTCATCTCTGTAATACTTAACTTAGTATTATGCTTCTCTTTTAATGGCCAACATTCGACACCATAAAGCATTGCAGGTCTCACCACCATCTTAAAGAATTTTTCCTTAAGTTTGAGGGGGACTTTTTTATCACACATAAAGCCCGATGCATTCCTCCACTCAACCATCTAACTTGAATTCTGCTGATAATATCCCCATCTATTTCATCATCACTCTAAATAATAGGATTAAGATATCTAAAATGTATACTCTTATTAATGACTTGATCACCCAAGTCACAATCCCCTCACTAGGTCAATTATTACTAAAATTAAACTCCATATATTCAGTTTTAGATCTACTTAAACAAAAATCATTAGACTCTAAGGTTGACCTTCATAATTCAAGTTTACATTTAACTCCCTCTCTAGTCTTATCATTAGCAAAAAGCATACACTAAAGTACATCCTCTTGCAAATGTCTAGTGAGAACATCCATGACTAAAGCAAACATATATGGGCTTAAGGCTAATCCTTGATGTAATCCAACCGAAATAGAAAAATACTTGGTCAAACCACCTTGTGTTTAAACTCAAGTAATAGCTCCTGCATACTTATCTTTAATAATTTGAATATAAGTGTTATTAACTCCTTTCTTTTCAAGAACTCTCCATAGCAGTTCTCTTGGAACTTTATCATATGCATTCTCTAAATCAATAAATATCATATGTAGATCCTCCTTATTCTCTCTATATTTCTCCATTAAACCTCTTAATAAATGTATGGTTTCCATAGTAGACCTACTCGGCATGAATCCAAATTGATTTTGAGAAACATCAGTATCACACTGCAACCTACGCTCCATAACTCGCTCCCATAATTTTAAAGTATGACACATTAACTTAATTCCTCTATAATTCGCATGATCTTGTGCATCACCTTTATTTTTAAAAATAGGAATTAACACACTCACTCTCCACTCATCTGGTATCTTTTTAGTCTTCAAAACTGTATTAAAAAGTTAAGTAAGCCAAGAAATTCTTTCATCTCCTAAGCATTTCCACACCTCTATTGGAATATCGTCAGGTCCAACAGCTTTTTCACACTTTATTTTCTTTAAAGCCTCTCTAATTACAATTTTACTGATACACCGATAAATATAGAAATCTTTATTTTCATTTAGGATACTAAGCTCACTAAAGTCAATCGTATTTTCACATTCTTCATTTGGGGTGCTAAGGTCACTAATGTTAAAAGAACGGATTCAGTGGAGTGTAAAATCTTAAAATTAATTGATCACTAATTACTTAACCAAAATTAAATCATCAATTCAACTACATCAATCTAGTTTATAGGCTAGACTATCTTGAGCGACAGACTATGTGTCCTAACGAGGCCTGGTTATTTGAGCCCACTGTGAAAATTCCATGAACTAGTTGATGGCAAATATTAATTAATTTAATCTTTCAAATAAGCAACAAACCAATTAATTTAAGAATCACCAGCTCTTAATTTTAACAAATTAAAGTAATATTGGTTACTACTGGGTAACCTGGGCCTACGAGGCTATTAACTTAACCTCAAGAAAGGTAAAATAAACTTCATATCCCTAGTATAAACAAAGATAGTAATCACTCAAACCTTAAAATTAAAAGTTTGAGGTGGTTATTAAACCTCACGGAACAAGCCTAAGGCTCACCAAGAGGGGGTGAATTGATAATTTTAAAATCCTAAGCAGGAATTTTCTTCTTTTTATAACTTTTTTTGAAAATTTTGAAATAAATAGTTTTGATCACCCGATACAGAAGCTAATAATTTAATAGCAATTAAAATACTGATGATGAAATTCTAATTAACACAGCAGAATATTAATCTCAAATTTTCACAAACCAGTTATCATAAAAATTAAGTGCGAAAAGTAAAATATTGAAAATGAAAAAGCACACCAAACATTTTATTGTGGTTCGATCAACCTTGACCTATGTCCACTCCCCGGAGTCCTCTGCTCCAGGATTAGTACAAATAAAAAATCACTCTTCTTTTGCTCCCACAACATGGCCCAGAAGCCTTTACAGACTCACTTTCACCAAAAACTGATGCGGCATAGTGCTAGAAGCTATGTCACCTCCCCTAGTGATGGTAGTAAACCTTGAATCCTTTTCTCTCTCTTAGAGAAGGCAAGAACCCTGAATCCTTTTATCTTTCCTAGAGATGATAGAGAACCAGAATCCTTTAACAGGCAGTGAACCTAAAATCCTTTTTCTCCTTTCTAGAGAAGACAAAGTTCCTCGAGGATTTAACTTAGAAGCCTCTCTCCCAAGAGAGCCTTCAAGAACTCACCAAGGCTACAGGAGGAGTAAGGGTGTAGCTTACATAGAGAAACCATGTGATCCCCTTACACTCCTTCTCCCTCACGCTCAACCCCACCATCTCCTTCCTCTCAAACCCTATATTTCTTTCAAAAGCTTCTCTCTCATAGTACCTTCAGTAGTCAAACACTCCTCTCTTTTTTTTGGAGATTCTTAAAAACATTACTTAAATATTGGGCTTCAAGAAACCCTAAAAATTCAAGTTTGTTGTCAATGTTTGTAGAGTATGATTAGAATTTGTATAGTATGATCAGTTTAGAAACCAGACCCATTCAGTATAATGTGAATAGTTATTTAGATGAACTGTTCAACTTTTTGACACATCATACAGGATGATCAAAAGTTCATCCAGTAAGATTTATTTGCTTTCTCTATATTCATACAGGATGATTGCTAGGACGAACTGAAATCATCTCTATTAATTATCATGTATTGCTATCATCGTATAGTATGGTTAGTTGATTTCAAGTCAGTCATCCAGTATGATATAAATATCATACAGTATGATTAGTTTAAAAATTATGATTTTGTTTGGTATGATCTCTGGGATGATCAAATTTCATCTCTACTTATCATACACTACGATTAAGATCATGCAGTATAATATGCTATCATTAATTAAACCATAATTTAATTAACTAATTATAAGGGTTAATTTAAGTAAGATATCAAAATTTTATACAGTACTAATAGAATCATTCAGTACGATTAGTTCAAAATTAATTTTTCAAAAATCTTACTTAATTTATCTGGCTGCTATGGTTTACGATTATAATAAATTATATAGTATGATCTAGATAGTTTATTATGATTAATTCATATATACTAATTTTTTAATTAGTCGTTAAGCCCAATCTTTTTAGAACTGATAATACAGTACGAATGTAAGTTATACATATTGCAAATCTGGGTTTCAAGGACTATGATTTTGATGATAGCAAACATTTCTATTTTTGGTTGATTGTCTAATCTTTCAGGCCCGCAGGATCAATTACAAGTTCAAGCCAGCCCAAGATCGAGCCAGTCTATTTTGTAATTCAGGTCCAATGTACTGTTCTCACTTTCTTGAGTCAAATGTTATGTAATTGATCCCCTAGCTAAGTAACCTTACACACACACACTTAGGAGGAGAGTTTTAATGAATTAGAGTTTCTATTCAATTTTTATTTTGATCGTCCTGGATGATATTCACATCAACCTGGACATCCAGTGAAAATAGAAACCCTAATTAGGGCGACCAAGTTAAGTCTGTCTAATTAAGCCGATCGTCCTGGACGATCCATCGATCGTATAGGATGATAGGCTCAAATCAAAAATTCTGAGGCGCCAGATCAAGTTATGCAAGATTTTATTTTTAGAGATTTGGTCTGATCATCCCAGACGATACGTGTATCATCCTGGATGATCCTTGGCAATCATGCCTAAATTAGTCTGTTAATTAAAGTAAGCAATTAATACCTAATTGATACGATCATATCGTCCTGGATGATCACAGGATCGTACGGGATGATGTGTTAAAAATCCTGACCATCCAGTGCCTATCACCTGTACGTCTAGAGCTATGAGTACGATGATAATCCTATTTTTGAACTAATCACATAGGACGATACCTATATCATCCCGGACGATCAAGTCATTTTGAAATCGTCCAGCATGTTATGGCCTGTACGTCCAGAGCTGTGAACCAGACAATTTTGGCACTTTTTGAACTAATCATACAGGATGATAGACATATCATCTTGGACGATCAAGTCATTTTGAGATCGCCCAGCACAAGTTCCCCTAGACGACCAAAGCTGTCTTATGGATGAAATTCCTGATTTACACTAATCATCCCAGACTATCGTCGAATCGTACGGGATGATCTGAACAACTCATGTCTACTAATCATCCAGCATATTACATGTGATTTTGAATTGATCATATAGGACGATCGAGCGATCATCCTGGATGATATTTAATGACCAGTTGAGATTTAGGGCAATTTTTGAGCCCTCCTTTAAAACATCTTTTTCTTTCAATAAGAAAAATCTTTTGCCACTTTCCTTACCAGAGAAAACCTAGAGAGAGAGCTTGGGAGAGAGAGAGAGAGGATCTTGTGAGGTGGAGTTTATGAGGGATTCACAAAGGTTGCTCCAAGCAAGGATCAGAGTCATCTTCTCCAGTCGTCGTCTCTTATCTTGCTGGTTGTTCTTGGTGGGATCGTTCGCAAGAAGATTCGAGTTCTCTGCCTCTTTCAGGAGGAAGCAAAAGGAGTTCGGGTTCTCTGCCTACTTTAGGAGGAAGCAAAAGGTGTTTAGGTTCTCTGCCTCACCGGGTTGGTGGAAAGGAGTTCTTGTACAGGCTTCTCCACCTTGCTGTGGGAGCAAAAGGAGAGTCACTTTGTGTTAGTGTAATACATGGAGGGGAGGCTCCGGGGAGTGGACGTAGGTCAAGTTGACCGAACCACTATAAAATCTGGTGTGTTCTTTTCAATTACTTTCCGCACTTATTTTTTATTGTTGATCGTGTGATTATTTTTATTATTCTGTTATCGTTAAACATCTGCACTACATCGCATGACTGTAAAAGTTTTGAAACATTCAAAAAGATTTTTGTAATCTTTATTTTGCTCTCAAATTTTTAAAACTACTAATTCACCCCCCTCTTGGTTAGCCTCGGGATTAGTTCATAAGGGCTTAACATCCCTATCAAACTTTCAAGTGGTATCAAAGCGAAATTCAAAAATTAAGTTTAAAAACTTTTGAATTTGATCCATGGCTAACTTTGGTAATCGTAATACTACTGAAGGTTATTCCATTACACGACCACCATTATTTGATAACATACCTTTTGATTTTTGGAAAACTTGCATGTCCACCTTTTTACAATCAATTGATTATCACATGTGGATGCTTGTTAAGGATGGCTATGAAGCACCTTTTAGAATGGTTAATAATGTTAAAACTGAACTGCCTTTTACTAAATGGACTCTTGATGATCAGGAATTAGCCCAACTAAATGCTAAATGTTTGAACTATTTTTTCTATGCCTTAAAATCTAATAATTACATGCGTGTCTCTACTTGTACAACTGGTAAAGAAATTTGGGATAGATTGTGTATCACTTATGAAGGTACATCTGAGGTTAAGCAATTTAGATTGGACACCTTACTTCATAACTACAAACTCTTTTGCATGAAACCTAGTGAATCGATTTCTGAAATGTATACTAGGTTCACTCAAATTGTCACTTCTCTATATGCTTTCGGAAGAGAACTCACTAACTATGAAAGAGTGAATAAAATTTTTAGATGTTTACCTTCTACATATAATGCTAAGATAACTGTGATCACTGAATCTAACGATTTGAATACTTGTTCTATTGATAGCTTACTTGGATCACTCATTGCTTACGAGAAAGGGGTGAACCAAAGACAGCTTGATGCAGGTGAGAAGAAGAAGGAGAAAATTATGACGTTGAAGGCCAACGATACTGACACTGACTCTTTTGGGTCTGATAGCAATATGTTGCCTTAATCACTAGGCAATTCAAAAGCTTTCTAAGGAAGAAACATAAGAACTTTCAGATGTGGAACAAGGGTAAGTCCAGTAAAAATTTTAAAGGTTCATCTGATACTGTTTGTTTTGAATACAGAAAGCCTGGACATATAAAGGCTAATTGTGCTACACTTAAGGCTCACCCAAGCAAGGAGAAGGGTGAGGAGAAACCTGAAAGTTTGATAGGGATGTTAAGCCCTAATGAACTAGTCCCGAGGCTAACCAAGAGGGGGGTGAATTGGTTATTTAAAAATTCGAGAGCAACAGTAAAAATATTTTTTATGATATGCAGTGGAAACAAGTAAATACTCAAATGAAAAGATTAAACACAAATTTCACCCAAGCAGATAATCACAGAAAACTAAAGTGCAGAAAGTAATCAGAAAGAACACACCAGAATTTTATAGTGGTTCGTTCAACTTGACCTACGTCCACTCCCCGGAGCCTCCCCTCCGGGTATTGCACTAACTTTAAGTGTCTCTCCTTTTGCTCCCACAGCAAGGCGGAGAGGCCTGTACAAAAACCTCCTTTCCACCGACACGGTGAGGCAGAGAACCTAACCTCCTTTTGCTTCTTCCTTATGTAGGCAGAGAACCTCGGACTCCTTTCGCTTCCTCCTGAAGCAGGCAGAGAACCCTGGATCTTCTTGCGAACGATCCTCTCACAAAGAACACTAACATGACGAAAGAAGACGAGCAAAGAAGACGACTCTGATCCTTGCTTGGAGCAACCTTCGTGAACTCCTCACAAACTCCCCCTCATAAGATCCTCTCTCTCTCTCCCAAACTCTCTCTCTCTCTAGGGTTTCTCTAGAAAGGAAAGTGGCAAAAGATATTTCTTGTTGAAAGAAAAAGATCTTTTATAGGAGGGCTCAACATTTGCCCTAAATCTCAACTGGCCGGCCAAGATCGTCCAGGACGATCGACAGATCATCCTATACAATCAGTTCAAAATCAGCTGTTTCAGCCTGGACAATCTAGGTCTTCTGGATGATCAGTAGAAAAAGTTGTTCATATTATCCCGTATAATTCTGCGATCATCCGGGATGATCAGTATAAATTGAGGAATATCGTCCAGAAGACAGCTCGAGTTATCTAGAGAAAATTATGTTGGACGACCAAAAAATGACTTGATCGTCTAGGACGATACGGTTATCATCTTGTACGATTAGTTCAAAAAGTGCCCAAATCGTCCTAAGCACAGTTCGGGTCGTACAGCTGAAATGCACTAGACGATCAATATCATCCCGGACGAGCTTGCGATCATCCCGGACAATGTGATCGTATCAATTAAACATTAATTGCTTTCCTTAATTATTAGATTTATTTAGGCATGATTATATTGAATCATCCAGGATGATACATGTATCGTCCGGGATGATCAGACCAAATATCTTAAAATAAAAACTTGCCTAACTTTATCTGGCGGCTAAGAATTTCTGATTTGAGCCTATCGTTCCGGACGAAGTCGGGATAGTCCAGGACGATTTGCTTAATCAGACACACTTAACTTGGTCGCCCTAATTAGGGTTTCTATTTTTACTTGATCGTACAGGATGATGTGACTATCGTCCAGGACGTTCTGAATAAAAACTTGAACAGAAACTTTAATTCACTCAAGCTCTCCCCCTGAGTGTGTGTGTGCAAGGTTAGTTAGCTAGGGGATCAGTTACATTACAATTGACTCAAGAAATAGAAAATAGTACACTTAGACACACTTGGACCCGATCTTGAGTTGGCTTGAGTTGCTCGTGATCTTTTGTGCCTGAAACGGGTTAGCCAAGCAAAATATAATAGAAACATATTTGTCATCATCAAAACCAGATTTGCAACAATCTCCCCCTTTTTGATGATGGCAAACATATGTGCAGTAGTTTAAAAAATAAAAGAACTAGGAGATCGAAAAACAAATTTTTTTTAATTTTCATTGAACAACCAGAGCAGTACAGGAACCACAAGTACAAAACATAATAAGAATAAAAACTACTACAACTAAAATCATGAATAACAAATCTACTACAACTAACTCCCCCTTTTGACATCACAAAAAGGAGGAGGAAAAATAGATAAACAGGGACAACAGTACAAATAGAAAAACAAACAGTACAAAATAGAAAACTAAAATGGAGGTGGAGATGACAGATCAGGTTCCCAAAAATATAACCAGTAAAATGAAAAAGCAAAACAAAAATGAATAAAACTCGATGCGAGAACACATAAAAGCAACGAATTTTTTTTTATCAGTCTGCTCCAGTAAAATAGAATTCTCCCTTGATTTTAAATCCAAAAGCCAATAAGAAGACGATTGACAGCACTGAAATACAGAAAAAGTTGGAAAATTTGACTTTCATAACTCCCACCTCGGGCACCTTATAGATGCAAATCTCTTTCAAAACAAAAATCCAGTTCAAAAGAAAAGAAATTAGATTCGAAAAGAGATCCTTTCAAGACTCGTTCCAGAAAAATATCTGATATAATAGTATTACAAAGTAATGTTGACCTCATTTTTGTATGAGGTCATTAGGGACCGATCCTGACCCCAGATCAATCCTGACCCCATATCAGTACAGCTTAAGACCAATCTAGACTCTAGGGTCTTCCTAGATTTCAATCCCTAGGATTTTCTCTAGACCCTAGGATTCCTTTAAGTTCTTTCAGTCCCTAGGATCTACTCTAGACCCTAGGATTCCTTCAAATTAATCTAGATCCTAGGATCATTCTAGAATCCAAAAAAAACCTAGGATATCTAAACTCCAAAATTTCTCTAGGTTTCAAATCCTAGGATCTACCATGTCCTAGATCTACCTAGATTCTAGGTCAAATAATATTCAAACCAACCTAGACTTTAAACCCATTCAAGCTTCAAACCTGCCTAGACTATTAGGCAATTCAATCTCCAATTTAATCCAGACTTAAATACTTGATTCAACTTCCAATCAATATTCTATCCAGACCTCAAATCTACATAGATTTCAAACCTATTCAAGCTTCAGATCAATCATTACCTCAAGCCAATCTAGATGCTCAATTCAAATTTTAATCTATTCAAATTTCAAATCCATCTAGATTTCAATCAATCTAAATCTCAATCAAGACCTTAATCCAAAATTTCAAGTCAAGCCTCAATCAAATATGTATCTTTCAATCAATCTAACTTCCAATCAACCTTCAATCATTTTCCAATCAAATTTTGGTCATACTTCAATCCAGTCTTCAATTTACACTTCAATCAAATCTTCCATTTTTGTATAAGAGGAGCCTTGTGATGTGTTTTGGAAAAGGAATATGTTGGGATTTCTTTCCATTTAAAAGCATACATGTTGAAATTGATTCTAGTAAATTAATGTACATACACTCTGAAATTGCCTCAATAATTTGATTTGATTTATATTTTCACATATTCATTTATATGTCAATTCATATTATCTTTTATATTCACATACATAATATTTTGACACCCCCTTCTCTCTTCGCCTTTTTGCGAGGTACTGATGGAGTTGATTGGAGGATAGAGCCAAGGAGCTTTAGCCGCTCTGTTTCTTTTGAATGGGGGTGTCACGATCGAAGTCACCGTTGATCAGCTCCGGTGATCAGGTAAGTTTTCTTAAAACTTAGAAGATCATAGTGCTCCTAGATTTCCCTGTTGAGTTATTCCTCCAACCATAAGTTCTTGACTCCTGCATTTATTGAATATGTACTATCGATATAACTTGTTTACATTCATCTACATGTCCAAAGGGTTAGTGACACTGATTCAAACTCATTAAACCTAGTGACATCATTAAGGACAATAATCCAGAACGAGTCTTAGAGAACTTAGACAAACTCTAGGATTCACACTTATATCCTTTAGGGATCAAACATCAAACATAGAAAACTTAGTGACACCGTACCTTAGGATTAGTGTACACTATCAAACTTGATCTTAATCAAACCTAAATCAATCGATTAATTATTAAACCATTTAAAAGATTCAATTAAAGTTAAACCCTTAATTAAGCCTCAAAACTTCTTTAAATCCAATTGACTTGAAATTTAAATCCCTTGAGTTTAGTGACCTTCCCTGCTCTAGGGAAAATTCTCACTAAAGTTTGAACCCTTTAAACCCCTTAATCAAACCCCTTAAGATTAAGCCTTAATCAAGCCCTCAAAACTTTAAGAAATTCAATAAATCAAATTTAAATCATAAAAACACACATAATATCTCAAATTAATCAAAATTAAACACTTAACATAAGAAAATTAAAACCCCCTTGATTTGACATTAACTTTAAGCTTAATTAAATTTTAAATGAAATTAAACTTTTAATTAATTTAATTAATTAAAATAATTAAAGATTCCAAAAATTCTCAAACACTTGATAATCCCTCCTTAGATCATTCCTAATCTTTGGAGGTGATTTCAAGAAGTTTGGAGTTTATTTGGACTTAAATCATTAAAACACCCTTAATTAAATAATTAAATAATTCAAATAATTTTCAATTTTTTATAATTTAAAAATCATAACTATTTCAAGAAAATCTCAAATTGATCAAACTCAAAGTCATTTAACTCAAACGAAAATCTAAAATCTATCAAAAACATCAAACATTCAAAAATCAGTTAAAGATCTAGAAAACTTCAATATAACTTTAAATCCAACAATTAATCAACCTTAATTAAGATTTCATCAAATTTCAAACCTTAAATTAAATTTAATTCATTTAATCATACCGGGTACCACTGGGTAATCCAGGCCTACGAGGCTATTAAATTAGCCCCAAGGAAGGTGAAATAAACTTCACGGCCTCGGTGAGCAACTAAGGTGGTATCCAACAAATAATCAAGAATTAATCTTAAAATCAATTTCAAATCAGTAAGATTTAAACTTTAACATAAATCTTTCCTTAAGTCTTTGAACCAACCAGAACATTAAACAACTTTAATCAATTGCCCGATACAGGACATATCCAAACCACACAGCCTACTACACACACCTAGATTGACTTGTTAGGACACGAACTCTAGCTTTAGGTTAGGCCGGTGTTCCTTTCTATTTTTGAGATATGTTAATATGCACACAAATTGAGAGTGGCATCCTAGGTTAGATAACATAGACATAGGTTCACTACCCACAGAGCTGTGTACTTCATATATGTCAACCTAGGATTAGGTCCCCAGCCCCTTGGCTTACGAGGTCCCCTTGAATGAGGTAACCCATGATTGCTAACAAGGTTCCTCTGGTCAACACTCGACTAAGTAGGCTAAGGATATCGACGAACCCGAGACGATGGAAAACCATGGGATCTTGACTGGGGACGTCATACCCACTTGGTAGGTTAGTCTTCATCCTCACTTCCTGGGCATTCTCCTGATCTGGTGATCGGGAATATAAGTCCCAACCTTCTAATAAAATTGATCACTCAAACATTAAGTCTCATTCCATCAAATTCAAGCCCAACACTTAGGATTGGTTGGGATGTTTCTGAAGTGATTCAGAATCTCAAAACACCTCCTACCTCTCTTCCTTTGACTCCAAAAAGAACTGTTCAAATTTGATCCATTCTCGATTGAAGATTCCAGTCCCTATCTCCTTTGACTTTAAGCTTTGAAAATCTTTAAATAAAATTCATATCGCTATTTTAATCGAGAGTATTTGTAGGAAATTTTATGGTTTCCTACGATGTAATTAACTACGAGGGCTTACGCTCATAGGAGATTTAGAAACCCAGACCAGATTTTCAAAATTAAGTTTTCAAAATTTCAATTAATTATCTTTGGGAAATTCAAAAGTCAACGATCATTATCGTCATTTTTAAATGATCGAAAACATACGATATCTTCTTTCTTTGGAAAGATATGTCGTACTATTATTGTAACTTTGATTATGAAATTAATGATCTCTTTACTAGATTATTGTAGTTAAACATTGGATTAAATATCATTCTGATTCTTCGGGATCATATGTTGTTTCTCCTTAAGTTTGACTACGATAATCAGGGTAAATCAAGTTTTGAAATCTGAACCTATTAAGGAACGATACGTTCACCTTTCAAGGTGATATATCATTCATAATATATGTTCGATTTCAAATATTAAAATTCCAGAAATTAAACTTTCCCAAAGAAAATTAAACCCTTTTCAAAAATATATTTTTCAATCGAAACAAGTAATAATTCAGAAATCAGGATTTTCAAACACAAGCTTCTGAAAATATTAAGTGGCGCACGGATTTTTCTAAGACATTTAACGATCTGAAAGGGAAGAAAGCTTGGTTGGGATCATTTTAGGCCTCTTTTTCAATTTAATTGGTGTTTTGCGCATCTTTTCATTTTTGATACACTTTGTGTATTTTTTAGTTGGCGAAATGCTCATTTTATGCCTCTTTTTCAATTTATTTGGTGTTTTGCGCATCTTTTCATTTTTGATACACTTTGTGTATCTTTTAGTTGGCGACATTTTGCATCTTTTCAGCTTTGGGCTCATTTTGTGCGTCTTTTTCAATTGATTTGGTGCACTATAGCTTTCTTCTTTTCATAATCGTTAAAGAGTCTCAGCTTTGAATTATCTTCCAGACATAGGAGACGCTCTCCACAATAAGGAAGAGTAATTCACAAAACAAAATCCATATGTCATATGATAAGTGCAATAACTTGGTTTAAAAAATCATAGCAATGACTCAAGACTTTGAAAACACTATTCATATGAGGTAGATTACTGTAGGAAGATAAAACAAATCTCTATTTCAAAAACTAATATTTTAATTTTGAAGAAGATTTTTATCCAAAAGAAATAATACACCAGTAAAAGAGTTAGAGGAAGGGAAATAATCATCAATGTTTCTTCCCTTTAATAGATCTAGTGGAATCAATCACTGCTTACCAGCTTCCAAATAAATACAAGGTAAAACTCTCTGTCAGAAATTCAGTTTATCAAAAGTAGTGAGTAGTGATCGGATTTTGAAAAGCATAAAATAGTAAATAAAAGAGATGAACCAATGAATAAAAATAGGTAGAAAATCACATCAAAGTAAATACTCAAATCAAACTAACAACAAGGCTAACATAGAAATCAGCAGAAGAAGAAAAAATAAAAATAACTAAAAGCAAATAATCAAATCAAATAACTAACTAATAGAAACAGAATAAAAATCAAAAAAATTAGAAATTGGTAGTCATCAGAATCAAGCATTTATATCAATCACTCCTAATCTGGTTCTCAAAATACTGAATGAGTCAAAGGCCAGTGGTTTAGTAAATATGTCAGCCAGCTAATTTTCAGTTCCTACATGATGTAGCTCAATGTCCCCTTTTGTAATATGGTCCCTCATGAAGTGATGCCTTATATCAATGTGTTTGGTCCTAGAATATTGGATTGGATTCTTAGAGATGCAGATGGCACTTGTATTATCATACAGAATAGAAATTGTGCCAACAGGTAAACCTAAATCCAAGACTTGTTGCTTCAACCAAAGAACTTGGGCCACACAACTCCCTAAGGCAATGTACTCAGCTTCAGCAGTGGAAAGTGCAACTGAGTTCTATTTTCTACTGGACCAGGAGACAAAAGACTGTCCTATGAATTGACAAGTTCCATAAGTGCTCTTTATATCCACCCTACACCATAAAAAATAAGAATTAGAATATCCAATAATCTCAAAAGAGGTGCTGTGCCTAGGGTACCAGATTCCTAAGTTTGGGGTCCCTAAAAGATATCTAAGAATTCTCTTAACAGCAGTCAGGTGGGACTCTTTAGGATCAGCCTGAAACCTAGCACAAAGACAAACACTAAACATGATATCAGGTCGGCTAGCAGTCAGGTAAAGCAGTGATCCAATTATTCCTCTTTACTTTTTCTGATCAACAGATTTTCTACTTGAATCCTTATCTAACTGAACATAGGAGCTCATGGGAGTGTTGATTGGCTTGGCTTTATCCATCTCATATTTTTTCAAAATGTCCTTAGTGTATTTAGATTGATTTAGAAAAGTTCTATCATCCATTTGCCTTATGCTAAACCCTAAAAAGTAGGACAATTCTCCCATCATACTGATCTCAAACTCCTTACTCATTATTTTAGAAAACTCATCACATAAATATTTATCAGAAGATCCAAAAATTATATCATCAATATAGATCTGGATAATGAGTAAGTCATCTCCTATTCTGCTCAGAAAAAGGTTGGTGTCTATACTCCCCTTAACAAACTCTCTTTCTAACAGGAATGTGCTAAGCCTCTCATACCAAGCTCTGGGTGCCTATTTCAATCCATATAAGGCCTTTTTTAATTTGTAAACATGATTTGGATATTGGGAACTCTCAAAACTTGTGGGTTGTTCTACGAAAACATCATCTTTTATTACCCCATTTAAAAAGGCACTCTTGACATCCATTTGAAATAGCTTTAACAGGAAAAAGCTAGTAGCACCCTAATGGCTTCCAATCTAGCTACACGGGCAAAGGTCTCCTCAAAATTAATCCCTTCAATCTGATTATACCTCTTAGCCATCAATCTTGCCTTATTCCTAACCACCACACCAGAATCATTCATCTTATTCTTAAATACCCACTTAGTTCCCACAATACTTTGATTTCTAGGTCTTTTTACCAACTCCCAAACATCATTCCTTACAAATTAATTCAATTCTTCTTGCATAGCTAAGATCCAAAACTCATCTGAAAGGGCTTGATTGATGTTGGTGGGTTCAGTTAATTAGATAAAGGTAGAGTGGTTTACTTCCTTCCTAAGTCCATGCCTAGTCCTAACACCTTCAGAAGGGTCTCCTAAGATCAGTTCTTTAGGATGACTCGAAGAATATCTTCAATCTCTAGGCAGTGTGGTTTGAGGTTCTACCATTTCCTCCAGATTTTCATTTCCAACCCCTTGGGTAATCTCCTCTACCTCTTCTTCTTCCTCAACTCTAGTCACCTTAGGATTAGATTCATCAAACACCACATGAGTTGTCTCTTCCACCACCAAAGTTCTCTTATTGAACACCCTAAACGATTTCCCCACACTAGCCTAAAAATACTCTTTCATCAGATTTGGGGTCAAACTTTCCTAAGGATGATTTCCTGTTATTCAGAATGAAAACCTTACATCCAAAGACATAGAGGTGGGACAGGTTTGGAGTTCTACCCTTAATGATCTCATAATGTGTCTTGTTCAGTTTTGATCTTACATTCACCCTATTCAGCACATAACAAGCAGTGTTCACCGCTTCAGCCCAAAAGTATTTTGGAAGTGAATACACAGCAAGCATGGCTCTAGCGACTTCCACTAAGGTCTTGTTCTTCCTTTCAGCTATCCCATTCTGCTGAGGGGTCCTAGGAGCTAAAAAATTATGACTAATCCCTTTATCCTTACAAATACTTCCAAACTTCACATTTTCAAACTCTCCACCATGATCACTATGAATAGTCAAGATCTCACAGCCTAACTTTCTCTGAATCCAAGTAAAGAAGGATTTAAATTCATCAAATGACTCAGATTTGTGTGACAGAAATTTAATCCAAGTGAACCTCGAGTAGTCATTAATAATTACAAAACCATAGACTTTTCCCCCTAAGCTGGTAGTGCTAATGGGTCCAAAGAGGTCCATGTGAAGAACGTCTAAAGGTCTAGAGGTTCTAATGTCCTTAACAGAGTGAAAGGAGGACTGGACTTGCTTTCCTAACTGACAGGCATCACATAGGTGGTCCTTAGTGATCTTAAGCTTGGGCACACCTCTAACTAAGTCCTTTTGGGTGACTCTCCTAAGGGTTTTCATACTGGAATACCACAATCTCCTTTGCCAAAACCAAGACTCATCAGTAGTAGTTTTTAAGTAAATTAAATTTTTAGCTTTAATGCAACTTACATCCAGCTTGTAGACATTGTTAATCCTTTGTCCCTGCAAAATAACTTTATCATTTAAGCTTAAAATGCAGCAAGTGGGCAGAAATTTGATGCTGTATCCTTTGTCACAGAGTTGACTAATGCTTAGCAAGTTATGTTTCAGTCCATCTACAAGCAAAACATTATCAATCATAAAATTCTTTGAATCACCAATTATATCTGAACCTACCACCTTCCTGGTGGTATTATCTTCAAGTGTAACCTTGCGTCCAGCCCTAGCCTCCAGTGAAATGAACTGATTTGCATCTCAAGTCATGTGTCCTGAACATCTACTGTCCAGGTACCACATGCTCTCACGAGGTCTTGTGTGAGAGCACACCTATAAAATCATTAAACGTCAGATTTAGGAACCCAAACATGTTTGGGTTCCTTCTTATGAAAAGAAGAATGCAATGCATGTGTGCTGTGCTGTAAAACAGGCAATTTGAGCCTCCACACCTAATGTTTACTACGGTGAACAGTGCAGGTGTGAGAAATGTGTCCAAACATACCACAGGAAAAATATCTAACACCAGGAAAAGGGTTAACTAATCTACGTGGTTGATAGTGCCTCTTCCTAGGTTTGTATGAAACATGGTTTGATGATTTTGAACCAGATTCTATAAAAGGTGGAGGTGCAAAAAAATGTGCAAAAGTTGGAGGTGTTTGATTTTTCTCAAAAGTACTGATTTTAACTTTCAGAAATTTATTTTCTTTGTTAAGACTTACAATTTCAAATTTTAGTGCACCATTGCTACTCTCCACTTCACATGCCAGAGTGTCTAATTGTTTGAAAGCTTTCTCTAAATCAACATGCATAGTTTTCAATAAATCATGCTCAGTAGTAAGATCAGAATATTTTTTATTTAATTCATCAAACTCATCAAGTAAAGACATGTGATTGCAATCAAGTATGGAATGATCTTTAACTATGGAATCATGCTCTTTTTGTAAATTCAGAAGTTCTAGTTTCAGGCTAGCATGAGTTTTCTTAAGCTTCCTATACGATGCATGAATTTTTTTAGATATTTCAAATAATTCGTAATTAAGCTCACATACCTCTTCCTGGTCAGATTGACCAGGATGATCATCAGCCATCAGACACAAATTTATTTTCTCCTCTTCAGCTTCAGTCTCAGAAGAGTCGGATGCAGAATCTGCCCAGAATACCTTTTGAATCTGCTTCTTATCCTTCTTGAACTTATGTTTCTCCTCACCCTTCTCCTTGCTTGGGTGAGTTTTAAGTGTCAGACAATCAGCCTTAATGTGTCCAGACTTCCTGCATTCAAAACAGACAGTGTCATATGAACTCTTAAAATTTTTGCTGGACTTACCCTTATTCCACTTCTGAAAGTTCTTATGTTTCTTCCTTAGAAAGCTTTTGAATTACCTAGTGTTCAAGGCAATGTCATCGCAATCAGACCCGGAAGAACTAGTATCACTCTCGTTGGCCTTCAGTGCCACTGTTTTCTCCTTCTTCTTCTCACCTGTATCAAGCTGTCTGTGGTTCACCCCTTACTCGTAAGCAATGAGTGATCCAAGTAAGCTATCAATAAAGTATTTAAATCTTTAGATTCAGTGATTGCAGTTATCTTAGCATCATAAGAAGAAGGTAAACATCTAGAAATTTTGTTCACTCTTTCGTAGTTTGTAAGTTCTCTACCTAAGGCATGCAAAGAGGTGATAATTTGAGTGAACCTTGTATACATATCAAAAATGGTTTCAGTAGGTTTCATACAAAAAAATTAGTTATCATAAAGCAAAATGTTTAACCTAGACTATTTGACTTCAAGCGTACCTTCATAAGTTATGCACAATCTATCCCAAATCTCTTTTCCAGTTGTACAAGTTGAAACACGCATGTAATCATCAGATTTTAAAGCACAGAAAAATAATTTAAACATTTGGCATTCAATTGTGCTAAGTCACGATCATCAAAAGTCCACTTAGTAAAGGGCAGTTCAGTTTTCACATTGTTAGACATTCTAAAAGGTGGTTCGTATCCATCCTTAACAAGCATCCACATACGATAATCAATTGATTAAAGAAAAGTGGACATGCGAGTTTTCCAAAAATCAAAAGGAATGTTATCAAATAATGGCAGTCGTGTAATTGAATAACCTTCAGCAACATTACGATTATCAAAGTTAGCCATGGATCAAATTCAAAAGTTTTTCAAAACTAGATTTTATGAATCCTGCTCTGATACCACTTGAAAGTTCGATAGGCATATTAAGCCCTAATGAACAAGTCCCGAGGCTAACCAAGAGGGGGGTGAATTGGTTATTTAAAAATTTGAGAGCAACAGTAAAAATCTTTTCTATGATATGCAGCGGAAATAAGTAAATACTCAGACGAAAAGATTAAACACAAATTTCACCCAAGCAGATAATCACAGAAAACTAAAGTGCAGAAAGTAATCAGAAAGAACACACCAGAATTTTATAGTGGTTCGGTCAACTTGACCTATGTCCACTCCCCGAAGCCTCCCCTCTGGGTATTGCACTAACTCAAAGTGTCTCTCCTTTTACTCCCACAGTACAAAAACCTCCTTTCCATCGACACGGTGAGGCAGAGAACCTAACCTCCTTTTGCTTCCTCCTGAAGCAGGAAGAGAACCTCAGACTCCTTTCGCTTCCTCCTGAAGCGGGCAGAGAACCCTGGATCTTCTTGCAAATGATCCTCTCACAAAGAACACCAACATGACGAAAGACGACGAGCGGAGAAGATGACTCTGATCCTTGCTTGGAGCAACCTTCGTGAACCCCTCACAAACTCCCCCTCACAAGATCCTCTCTCTCTAGGGTTTCTCTGGAAAGGAAAGTGGCAAAAGATTTTTCTTGTTGAAAGAAAAAGATCTTTTATAGGAGGGCTCAAAATTTGCCCTAAATCTCAACTGGTCGGCCAAGATCGTCCAGGACTATCGATAGATTGTCCTGTACGATCAGTTCAAAATTTATTGTTTCAGCCTGAATGATCTGGGTCTTCTGGATGATTAGTAGAAAAATTTGTTCATATCGTCCTGTATAATTCTGTGATCGTCCGGGACGATCAATGTAAATCAAGGAATATCATCCTGAAGACAGCTCGGTTCGTCCAGAGAAAATTATGTTGGAAGACCAAAAAATGACTTGATAGACCAAGATGATAGGGTTATCGTCCTGTACGATTAGTTCAAAAAGTGCCCAAATCATCCTGAGCACAGTTCGGGTCGTACAGCTGAAATGCTCTAAATGATCAATATCATCCCGGACGAGCTTGCGATCGTCCCGGACGATGTGATCGTATCAATTAAATATTAATTACTTTCCTTAATTACCAGATTATTTAGACATGATTGTACTGGATCGTCTAGGACGATACATGTATCGTCCGGGATGATCAGACCAAATATCTTAAAATAAAAACTTTCCTAACTTGATCTAGCGGCTGAGAATTTTTGATTTGAGCCTATCATCCTGAACGATGTCGGGATAGTCTAGGATGATTTGCTTAATCAGACACACTTAACTTGGTCGCCCTAATTAGGGTTTCTATTTTTACTTGATCATCCAGGACGATGTGACTATCATCCAGGACGATCTGAATAAAAACTTGAACAAAAACTCTAATTAACTCAAGCTCTCCCCCTGAGTGTGTGTGTGCAAGGTTACTTAGCTAGGGGATCAATTACATTACCATTGACTCAAGAAATGGAAAATAGTACACTTAGACACACTTGGACCCGATCTTGAGTTGGCTTGAGTTGCTCGTAATCTTTTGTGCCTGAAATGGGTTAGTGAAGAAAAACATAATAGAAATATGTTTGTCATCATCAAAACTAGATTTGCAATAAAACCCAAGTTCATGAAGGATAAGAAGCAGATTCAAAAGGCGTTCTGGGCTACATCCGTCTCCTCTAAGACTGAAGCTGAGGAGGAGACTACAAATTTGTGTCTGATGGCTGATAATCATCCTGGTCAGTCTGATCAAGAAGAGGTATGTGAGCTTACTTATGATTAGTTATTTGATATTTCTGAAAAAATTCATTCATCATATAGGAAACTTAAGAAAACTCATGCTAGCCTGAAATTAAAATTTTTGAATTTACAAAAAGAGCATAAAATTTTGATTAGAGATCATTCTACACTTGATAACAATCACATGTCTTTACTGATGAATTTAATGAATTGAACAAAAAGCATTCTGAATTGATTACTGAGTATGATTCATTAAAAATCTCGCATGTTGATTTGGAAAGAGCTTTTAAAGAATTAGACAATATGGCATGTGAAGTGGAGAGTAGCAATGGAGCATCGAAATTTAAAATTACAAGTCTTAACAAGGAGAATGAATTTTTAAGAGTAAAAATTACTGCTTTTGAGAAAAATGAAACACCTCATACTTTTGCATAATTTTATGCACCTCCACCTTTTGAAGAATCTGTTTCAAAATCATCAAAGCATGTTTCATACACACCTAGGAAGAGGCACTATCACCAATGTAGATTAGTTAATCCTTTTCTTGGCATTAGATATTTTTCTTGTGGCATGCTAGGACATATCTTCAACACCTGCATTATTCACCGTAGTACACATTGGGTGTAGAGGCCCAAATTGCATGCTTCACAGCACAGCACATATGCATTACATTCTTCTTTTCATAAGAAGGAACCCAAACTGGTTTGGGTTCCTAAATCTGACATTTGATGATTTTGTAAGTGTGCTCTCACAAAAGGCCTCGTGAGAGCATGTGGTACCTAGACAGCTGATATTCAAGACATGATGGGAGATCCAAATAATTTCATTTCGCTGGAGACCAGAGCTGGAGGCAAGGTTACACTTGGAGACAACATCACTAGGTAGGTGGTAGGAGCGAGTATAATTGGTGATTTATAAAATTTTATTATTAACAATGTTTTACTTATAGATAGATTGAAACACAACTTGCTGAGCATCAGTCAACTCTGTGACAAAGGATACAACATCAAGTTTTTACCCACTTGCTGCATTATAAGCTTAAATGATAAAATTACAAAGGATCAACAATGTCTATATGCTGAATGTAAGTTGCTTTAAAGCTAAGGTTTCAATTTGCTTAAAAACTATTGCTGATGAGACTTGGCTGTGGTATAGGAGGTTATGTCATGCCAGCATGAAAACCCTTAGAAGAGTCACCCAAAAGGACTTAATTAGAGGCATCCCCAAGCTTAAGTTCACTAAGGACCACCTGTATGATGCCTGTCAGTTAGGGAAGCAAGTCCAGTCCTCCTTTCACTCAATTAAGGATATCAGCACCTCTAGACCTTTAGAAGTCCTTCATATGGATCCCTTTGGACCCATTAACACTGCCAGCTTAGGGGGAAAAGTCTATGGATTTATGATTGTTGATTATTACTCAAGGTTCACTTAGATTAAATTTTTGTCACATAAATCTGAGTCATTTAATGAATTTAAGTCTTTCACCACTTGGATTCAGAGGAAGTTAGGTTGTGAGATCTTGACTATTCATAGTGATCATGATGAAGAGTTTGAAAATGTGAAGTTTGGAACATTCTATGAGGAGCAAGGGATTAGCCATAATTTTTCAGCTCTTAGGACCCCTCAGCAGAATGGGGTAGCTGAAAGGAAGAACATGACCTTAGTGGAAGCCGCTAGAGCCATGCTTACTGAGTATTCTCTTCCAGAATATCTTTGGGCTGAAGAGGTGAACACTGCCTGTTATGTGCTGAATAGGGTGAATATTAGATCAAAATCTGAATAAGACACCTTATGAGATTATTAAGGGTAGAACTCCAAACCTGTCCCACCTCCATATCTTTAGCTGTAAGATTTTCATTCTGAATAATGAGAAATCATCCTTAGGAAAATTTGACCCCAATCTGATGAAGGAGTGTTCTTAGGCTATTCTAGTGTGGGGAAATCCTTTAGAATATTTAATAAGAGGACTTTAGTGGTGGAGGAGACAACTCATGTGGTATTTGATGAATCTGATCTTAAGGGGACTAGAATTTAGGAAGAAGAAGATGTAGGAGAGATTACCCAAGGAGTTGAAAATGTAAATCTGGAGGAAAGGGTAGAACCTGAAAACACTTTACCTAGAGATTGGAGATATTCTATGAGTCATCCTAAAGAACTGATCTTAGGAGACCCTTCTAAAAGTGTTAGAACTAGGCATGGACTTAGGAAGGAAGTAAACCATTCTGCCTTTATCTTAATGACTGAACCCACCAACATCAATAAAGCCCTTTCTGATGAGTTTTCAATCTTAGGTATGCAAGAGGAATTGAATCAATTTGTAAGGAATGATATTTAGGAGTTAGTAGAAAGACCTAGGAAACAAAGTGTAATGGGAACCATGTGGGTCTTTAAGAATAAGATGAATGATTCTGGTGTGATGGTTAAGAATAAGGAATGATTAGTGGCTAAGGGGTACAATCAAATTGAAGCGATTAATTTTGAGAACTTTGCCCCTGTAGCTAGATTGGAAGCCATTAGGATGCTACTAGCCTTTGCCTTTTATAAAGGATTTAAGCTGTTTCAAATGGATGTCAAGAGTGCCTTTTTAAATGGGGTACTAAAAGAGGATATCTTTGTAGAGCAACCCCCAAGTTTTGAGAGTTCCCAATATCTAAATAATATTTACAAATTAAAAAAGGCCTTATATGGATTGAAACAAGCTCCTAGAGCTTGGTATGAGAGGCTTAGCACATTCCAACTAGAAAGAGAGTTTGTTAAGGGGAGCGTTGACACCACCCTTTTCCTTAGAAAAGTAGGAGATGATCTACTCATTATCTAGATCTATATTGATGATATACTTTTTGGATCTTCTGATAAATATTTATGTGATGAGTTTTCTAAAATAATGAGTAAGGAGTTTTAGATGAGTATGATGGGAGAATTGTTCTACTTTTTGGGGTTTAGCATAAGGCAAATAGATGATGAAACTTTTCTGAATTAATCAAAATACACTAAGGACATCTTGAAGAAATATGAAAGGGACAAAGCTAAGCTAATTAACACTCCCATGAGTTCTAATGTTCAGTTAGATAAGGATTCAAATGGAAAATCTGTTGATCAGAACAAGTTTAGGGGAATAATTAGATCACTGCTTTACCTGACTGCTAGCCGACCTGATATTATATTTAGTGTTTATCTTTGTGCTAGGTTTCAAGCTAATCCTAAAGAGTCCCACCTGACTTCTGTTAAGAGAATTATTAGATATCTTTTAGGGACCCCAAACCTAGGAATCTGGTACCCTAGGCACAGCACTTCTTTTGAGATTATTGGATATTCTGAATCTGATTTTATAGGGTATAGACTGGATAGAAAGAGCACTTTTGGAACTTGCCAATTCATAGGATAGTCTTTAGTCTCCTAGTCTAGTAGAAAATAGAACTCAGTTGCACTTTCCACTATTGAAGCTGAGTATATTGCCTTAAGAAGTTGTGTGGCCCAAGTTCTTTGGTTGAAGCAACAAGTTTTGGATTTAGGATTACCTATTGGCACAATTTCTGTTCTGTGTGATAATACTAGTGTCATCTATATTTCTAAGAATCCAATCCAATATTCTAGAACCAAATACATTGATATAAGGCATCACTTCATTAGGGACCATGTTCCAAAAGGGGACATTGAGCTACATCATGTAGCAACTAAAGATAAATTGGCTGAAATCTTTACTAAACCACTGGCTTTTGACTCATTCAGCATTTTAAGGACTAGACTGGGTGTGATTGACATAAATGCATAAATGTGATGATTACTGATTTCTGATATTTTCTATTTTTTTTATTTTGCTTTAGTTTTTTGTTTGATGTGTTTGTTCGTTTTTACTTTAGAATTTTTCCTTTCCTACTGATTTTCATTTGTTGACTTTCATTTACTGATTTTTGCGTGTCTGCCTTTCTTCCTTCTTATTTTTATTTACTGCTTATTCACTTTTAAATCAGATCACTGCTCACTACTGTTGAACAATTGGATTTCTGACTGAGAGTTTTGCCTTATTTTTATTTGAAAGCTTATAAGCAGTAATCGACTCCTTTGTATCTGCTAAAGGGAAGAAACATTGATGATTATTTCTCTTCCTCTAACTCCCTTTAATGGTGTATTATTTCTTTCGATAAAAATCTTCTTCATAATTAAAAAGTTGGTTTTTAAAATAGAGATTTATTTTATCTTCCTACAGTAATCTACCTCATATGAATAGTATTTTTAAAGTTTTGAATCAGTGTTATGTTTTCTTGATCAGGTGATTGCACTTATTATATGATGTATGGTTTTTGTTTTGTGAACTACTCTTCCTTTTTGTACAGAATGAGTTTTGTCGTCTCTTTTGTCTGGAAGGTAATTTTATAGCTGAAATTCTTTAACGATTATCAAAGGAAGCAAGCTTACAAAAGATGCGTGAAGCACCAAATAAAATTAAAAGAGGCACAAAATGAGCCCAAACATGAAAAGATGCGCAATATCGCCAAATTGGAAAGATACACAAAGTGTATCAAAAATTAAAAGATGCGCAGTGCGCCAAACAAATTGAAAAAGAGGCACAAAATGAGCCCACCAAGAAATAAGCTTTCTTCCCTTTCAGATCTTTAAATGTCTTAGAAAAATCCGTGCGCCACTTAATATTTTTAACAGCTTGAGATTAAAAATCATGATTCTGATTCCTTACTTTGTAATACTATTTTATCAGATATTTTTCTGGAATGAGGCTTGAAAGGATCTCTTTTCGAATCAAATTTATTTTCTTCTGAATTAGATTTTTATTTGAATGGAATTTGAACCTGTAAGGTGATCGAGGTAGGAGCTACGAAAGTTGAATACCCAACTTTTCTAGATTTCAACGTTGTCAATTTTCTTCTTGTTGGCTTTTGAATTGAAAATCAAGGAAAATTCTATTTTACTGGAGCTGATCAAAAAAAAATCGTTGTTTTTAGTTTTTGCTTTCTCGTTTCTATTTTTTACTTACTCTATTTTTTTGTTTTCTATTTCTCTTATATGGTTTTGGGATCCCTGATCTTTCCTTCAGGATCTGCCTCTTTATTAGATTGTTTGGTTTACTTTCTTTGTGATCTGTTAGTTTGCTATTATTTTTATCTTTTCTATTCCTCCTTTCTGTGATGTCAAAAGGGGGAGTTATTTTTGTGTTATAGTAGTTTCATTTGTTATTTTTTTTGTAGTTGTGTCCTTTGTTGTATTGAATTTCACTGGTTATTAATGATTAGTAAAATTTATCGTCTCTCGCCTGTGCTTTACTTACTACAATCTGGTTAATTTGAAACTACTGAATAAATGTTTGCCATCATCAAAAAGGGGGAGATTGTTGCAAATCTATGTTTCAAGGACTATGATTTTGATGATAGCGAATATTTCTATTTCTAGTTGATTGTCTAATCTTTCAGGTCTCTAGGATCAATTGCAAGTTCAAGCCAACCCAAGATCGAGTTAGCCTGTTTTGTAATTTAGGTCAAATATACTATTTTCACTTTCTTAAGTCAAATGTAATGTAATTGATCCCCTAGCTAAGTAACCTTGCTCACATACACTCAGGGGGAGAGTTTTAGTGAATTAGAGTTTCTGTTCATTTTTTGTTCTAATTATCCTTGACGATATTCACATCATCCTAGACGATCTAGTGAAAATAGAAACCCTAATTAGGGCGACCAAGTTAAGTTTATCAGATTAAGCCGATCATCCTGGAAGATCCATCGATCGTACAGGATGATAGGCTCAAATAAGAAATTCTCAGTCGCCAAATCAAGTTAGGCAAGATTTTATTTTTAGAGATTTAGTCTGATCATCCTGGATGATACGTGTATCATCCTGGATGATCCTTGACAATCATGCATAAATTAGTCTGGTAATTAAGGTAAACAATTAATACCTGATTGATACGATCATATCATCCTGGATGATCATAGGATCATACGAGATGATGTGTTAAAAATCCTAACCGTCCCGTGCCTATCACCTATACGTCCAGAGCTATGTGCAGGATGATAATCCCGTTTTTGAACTAATTATACAGGATGATACCCATATTATCCCGGATGATCAAGTAATTTTGAAATCATCCAGTATGTTATGACCTGTACGCCCAGAGCTATGAACCAGATGATTTTGGCACTTTTTGAACTAATCATATAGGATGATAGACATATCGTCTTGAACGATCAAGTCATTTTGAGATCGTCCAGCACAAGTTCCCCTAGACGACCAGGCTATCTTCTGGATGAAATTTCTGATTTATACTAATCGTCTCGGACGATTACTGAATCGTATGGGATGATCTGAATAACTCGTGTCTACTAATCATCCAAAAGAACTAGATCATCCAGGCTGGTACATGCGATTTTGAACTGATTATACAGGATGATCGAGCGATCATCCTTGATGATATTTAATGACCAGCTGAGATTTAGGGAAATTTTTGAGCCCTCCTTTAAAAGATCTTTTTCTTTCAACAAGAAAAATATTTTGTCACTTTCCTTACTAGAAAATACCTAAAGAGAGAGAGAGAGAGCTTGGGAGAGAGAGAGAGAGGATCTTGTGAGGGGGAGTTTGTGAGGGATTCATAAAGGTTGCTCCAAGCAGGGATCAAAGTCATCTTCTCCAGTCATCGTCTCTTATCTTACAGGTTATTCTTGGTGGGATCATTTGCAAGAAGATCCGGGTTCTCTGCCTGCTTCAGGAGGAAGCAAAAGGAGTTCGGGTTCTCTGCCTGCTTCAGGAGGAAGCAAAAGGAGTTTAGGTTCTCTGCCTCACCGGGTTGGTAGAAAGGAGTTATTATACAGGCTTCTCCACCTTGCTGTGGGAGCAAAAGAAGAGTCACTTTGTGTTAGTGCAATACCCAGAGGGGAGGCTCTGGGGAGTGGACATAGGTTAAGTTAACCGAACCACTATAAAATATGGTGTGTTCTTTTCAATTACTTTCCACACTTATTTTCTGTTAGTGATTGTGTGATTGTTCTTATTATTCTGCTATCGTTAAACATCTGCACAACATCGCATTATTGTAAAAGTTTTGAAACATTCAAAAATATTTTCATAATCGTTATTTTTCTCTCGATATTTTAAAACTACCAATTCACCCCCCCCTCTTGGTTAGCCTCGGGACTAGTTCATAAGGGCTTAACATCCCTATCAAACTTTAAATATAGTATGATTAATAAAATAAATTATAACTTTTAAATTTTTCTTACTCCCCCTATGTGTGTGTGCACGGTCACCCAATTACATACACCCTTATATGGCCAGACTCAAGAAATAGAAAAGAAAGAAAAATAAAAATACAAACTCTATTTACTTGACATTCATATTCTATCGAGTCTTTAGCTTCCAGTACCCTTGAGTAGTGCATATTTTACCTGCAATGTTAGTACTCACAGATAAAAGAAATATCTAAAATATTTAATGAGAAAAGTAATAATTTAATCAATAATATTTGTCATCATCAAAATCACAGACTAGGGATCCTGGATTGCAATAATCTCCTCCTTTTTGTGATGGTAAATAATGTAGGTTAATAGGCAAGATAAAAATTCTTTTCAATCATATTAGTGGATTCAATCATGGAGATAAATATAGAATGACTAAGTTCCTTCCTAAGTCCATGCCTGGTTTTTACACCTTCTGATGGGTCTCGTAGGATCAACTCTGTAGGATGATTAGAAGAATATCTCCAATCACTCGACAATCGCTCCTGAGGTTCTACTCTATCTTCTATGGCAATAGTTTCTACCCCTGAATGATCTCGACTTCTTCTTCTTCAGGATAGGTTTAGAGGTCTTATCTGATTCATCAAACACCATATGGGTAGACTCTTCTACTACAAGGGTCCTCTTATTGAAGATTCTACAGGCTTTACCTATAGATGAATAGCCTAAGAAGATGCCTTCATCAAATTTAGGATCAAATTTTCCTAAGGGTGACTTACCATTAATTAAGATAAAGCTTTTGCATCCAAAAATGTGTAAGTGAGAGAGATTAGGTGTCCTACCCTTGAAGAGTTCATAGGATGTCTTGCTAAGTTTGGGTCTAACATTCACCCTATTCAAAACATAACAAGCAGTATTCACTACTTCTGCCCAGAAATATATAGTAAGAGTGTATTCAGCTAACATTATCCTAGCAGCTTCAACTAAGGTTCTATTCTTTCTCTCAGCTATTCCATTTTGCTGAGGGGTCCTAGGTGCAGAGAAGTTATGTTCTATTCCTATCTCTTGACAGAATGATTCAAACCCATCATTCTCATATTCTCTACCGTGATCGCTATGAATTGTTGAGATTTCACATCCTAATTTCCTTTGAATCTAAGTAGAGAAGGTTCTAAACTCTTCAAATTACTCATTCTTATGTGCTAAAAATCTCACCCAAGTAAATCTAGAGTAGTCATCCACAATTACAAATCCATAAGATTTCCCTCCTAGGCTAGTTGTACAAACAGGTCCAAATAGGTCCATGTGAAAAATTTCTAGTGGGCTAGTGGTGATGATATCCTTGATTAAATGAAATGATGATTTCACTTATTTTCCTAGTTGGCAAGCATCATATAGGTGGTCCTTAGTAAATTCTAACTTAGGTATGCCTCTAACTAGGTCTTTCTGAGTGATATTCCAAAGTGTTGTTTTCATGCTAGCATGACATAGTCTCCTACGTCATAGCCAAGAGTCATCAGATATTATTTTTAAACAAAAAGGATTTGAATTTTTAATGCAATTGAGATCTAACATATAGACATTGTTTATCCATTTTTCTTTTAGCACAAGTTTATCGTTTAAGTTAATCATGCATTTGTTAGAAAGAAACTTTATGTCAAAACCCTTGTCACACAGTTAACTAATGCTTAATAGATTGTGCTTTAAACCATTAAGTAGAAGAACATTTTCAATTATAAAATTTTTAGAATTTCTAATGATATCTGAGCCCACCACTTTCCTGGTGGTGTTGTCTCCTAAAGTCAACTTCCCTCCTTACTTGGCCTCCAGTGTCATGAACTACTTCATGTCTCTAGTTATATGTCTCAAGCAGCCATTGTCCAGGTACCATATGCTCTCACTAGGTCTTTTATGAGAGCATCCCTACAATGTCAATCAAAGATTAGTTTTGGGAACCCAAGTGAGTTTGGGTTCCTCTTTATGCTTCAATGAATGAGATATATGCATGTTTTGCTGTGATGAATGCAGCTTAGGTCTCCACACTAGGTGTGTCCTATGGTGAATTGTGTAAGTGTGGGCTATGTCACCTAGTATACCACAAGAGTAACACCTAACACCAGGAAATGGGTTCACTAACCTATGTGGGTGATGGTGCCTCTTCCTAAGTTTGTGTGATACATATAATGTTAAGGGATTGTCCCATTAGATACATGAGGGTAATGGTTTATTATTTTCCAATGCAATCACCTTTGCTCTTAAGTATTCATTTGCACTTTCATAGCTTAATATTTCTCATTTCAATGTATGCTCATTGCTAGCTAATTGAAATGTAAGTTCTTCTAATTTCTTAAATGTATTTTCTAGTTCAACATGTGATGATTTTATGGAATTATGTGTAAAATCTAATTCAATATGCTTCTTATTTAATGTATCAAATTCATCAAGTAGGAATATGTGATCTTTATCCAAATTAGAATGTTCTTTAACTAAACTAGTATTCTCTTTTTGTAAAGAATTAAAATCAGTGTTAAGACTAGCATGCATTTTCTTTAGCTTTCTATATGAGTCAAACAATTTTTAAAAATAAGTAACAGTTCATCATAAGAGAGTTGGCATACCTCATCTTGATCTAATTGTTCAACATTATCGTTAGTAATAAGATACAAATTTGTTACCTCCTCCTTTGCTTCTTCTTCTGACAATTCTAAAGTAGAGTTGGCCCAAAAAAGCTTTTTGTGTTTTTAGCTTGCCCTTCTTATACTTTGACTTCTCCTTACCCTTCTCCTTGGTTGGGTGAGTCTTTATATTTGGGCAATCAGCTTGGACATGACCTGGTTTCCTGCACTCAAAGCAAATTGTGTCAGATGAAACTTTAGTATTCTTTGAGCTTTTACCTTTGTTCTAGTTATTTTAATGATGTCGTTGCTTTCTTTTTAGAAAATTTTTGAACTGACGAGTCATCAAGGCTATGTCATCATCTTCCTCTGCCGCAAAGCTATCACTTTATGAATTATTCAGTTTTAAAGCCACAGTTCACTCCTTCTTTTCTCTTGCATTACTTTGCCTTTGAATCACTCCTTAGTCGTAGGCAATGAGTGGCCCAAGCAAATTATTAATTGAATAAATATTTAAATCTTTGGACTCAGTTATTGTAGTTATTTTTGCATCATAAAAGCTAGGTAAACATCTCAAAATTTTATTAACTTTTTTAGAATTAGACAACTCTCTTCCTAGAGCATGCAAGGATGTCACTATCTGGGTGAATCTAGTGTACATTTCGGATACAGTCTCACTAGGTTTCATACAAAAGAGTTCATAATCACGTAGTAGTATGTTTAACCTAGACTATTTAATCTCACTGGTTCCTTCATATATGATACACAATCTATCCCAGATCTCCTTACTAGTACTACAAGTAAACGCTCGCATATAATCCTCTGATTTCAATGCACAAAAGAAATAATTCAAGCATTTTGCATTTAATTATGTGAGTTCCCTATCCTCATTGCTCCATTTATTAAATGTAAAAAAAAATTTTAACGCCATTAGTGAGACGAAAAGGTGCAGAGTAATCTTCTTGAACCAACATCCACATGCGATAGTCTATAGATTGTAAAAACATAGACATGCAAATTTTCCAAAAGTCAAATGGTATATTGTAAAACAAGTGTGGACGGGTTATTGAATAACCCTCCGCAGTGTTACGGTTATCAAATTGTGCCATGGATCGTATGTTTCTAGGTTTTCTAAAAAACTATTTTAAAACCCCTCTCTAATACCAATTGAAAGTACAAGATGCACTAAGAGGAGGGTGAATTGATATTTTTAATAATTAAATCCTAAACATGAGTTATAGGTTTTTAAAATATTTTTCTGATTTTTAAAATAACCAATTCAAATACTCAAATATAGAAGCTAATGATTCGTACACAATTATAAGAGTGGTGAAATAATTGTAAATCTCATAATGAAAAGCCAAAATTAGATTTTTCACCAAGCAGTTAGCAAAAAAAATAAATGTAAGAAAAGTAAAAATGCAAAAAAAAAGAAAAAGTACACCAAAAATTTTTATAGTGGTTCGGTTAATTGACCTACGACCACTCCCCAGAGTTCTCCACTCTGAGAGTTGCACTACTAAAAGTTGACTCTCCTTCTGCTCCCACAGCAAAATAGAGAAGCCTTTACAAAACTCACTTTCACATTTCCCAGTGTGGCGGAGTGCCATACACTATGTTACCCTCCTGGTGATGGAAACGAACCTTCTCCTTTTTCTCCCACCTAGAGAAGGCAGAGAACCTCGAGGACGTTGACCTTGAAGCCTCTCTCTCTATAGAGCTTCCACAAGACTCACCAAGGCCACAAGAGGAGCAAGCGTACAGCTAGCTCAGACCAACCGTGTGATCCCCTCACACTCCTTCTCCCACATGCTTAAGCTCACCTTCTCCTTCCTCTCACAAACCCTAGATATCTTTAAAAGCTCCCTCTCAAGAGTTCCTTCCATAATCACGCTCCTCTTCTTCACACAGTAACAAGAATAATCACCTCAACAATCTCTCTAAATAATAAAAACTCCTTTTTAAATTAGGCTTCAGAAAAACCTAATAATTTAATTTAGATGATGATGTTCGTACAGTATGATCCAATATCGTACAGTATAATCAATTCAAAACTAGTTCTATCCAGTACGAAGGCAGACGAACGGTTCAAAAATTTTACGAACGTCATATAGTACAATCAAGAGATTATACTGGATGATCATTTTATTTTCAACTGTTCATATGGGATAACCTATGGGATGATCAAATTCATCTCTGTAAATCATCCCGTACTGTACACTTTGTACAGTATGAATAGTTCAATTCATATCATTGTTATGTATGATATAAATATTATCTGGGATGAATAGTTAAAAAAACTATGGTTTCATCTGGCAATGTCGATGGGATGACCAAAATTATCTCTATACATTGTACAATATGATTCATATTGTATAGTATAAATGACAGTAATTAAAAAAACTAAGATTTAATTGTTTGATTATGGGGGTTAATTTTGGCAAGATTTTAAATGATCGTACAGTACGATTAGAATCATACAGTACAATTAGTTCAAAAAATCAAATTTAAAATCTTACCTAAACTATACTAGTGGCTAAGGTTTTTTGATGGAAATAAATTATACAATACGATGATGATTGTACACTACAATTAGTTCATAAACTAATCATTAAGAATTAGCCATTAAGCCTGAGTTTTAATGGCATATCGTACAGTACGACTTAATTTTAAAAAAAATATTTTAGCTTAAAAAAAAGAGAAACTCTCTCCCTGTGTGTGTATGGTCACCCCATTTACATACACTCTTTTATAGCAAACTCAACAAATAAAAATTAAAGAAAACAAAATACAAATTCTTTTACATCCTATTCTACCCAGTCTTGAGTCTCCAGCAGTCTTAAGCGGTGTGTATCTTACTTGAAATATTAGTGCTCACAAAAAAAAATAAACATTTATATTTTTCAAGGAAGAACATAGTAATTCAAGCAATATTATTTGTCATCATCAAAATCAAGTGCTAGGGATCCTTGATTGCAACATGAACCTTCCAAATGTGCATCAAATTCTTGATTTGGACCCATTTGGGCTTAGATTTGGTCTAATTAGGTGTCGCTGGTTTCATCTTTTTGAGACATTCAGTTCAATTATAAAGTTGTTGAAATCAGAGTTTGGATGGCCCCGAATTTAATTTTGGAAGTTTCCAATGCGATTTTGCCTCGAATTTAAGATTATACGTTTTCTGATAGGGATGAAGACAAATGAGGTATTGTTTGGAATAGTTTTACTAAAACATTTTAGCCTTCCCAAATTTTTTTTTTTGGATAATTGTGAATTGCCCTTATTTTATGATTTATTTAAGAAATTTATAAAGTAAAATTAAATATTCAAATAATCATAAATCCTTTTTAACTATATATATATATATATATATATATATATATATATATATATATATATATATATATATATATATATATATATATATACTACTACTACTACTACTACTACTATAAAAGCAGCTTGAGTTTCTTCCCTAGTAAAATTTGCATTCATTTAACTCTTACTACTTTAAATCTCAACTGATCAAACTTATTTATTTCAATTTAATTCAAATTTAAATAAAAAAACATCTAAATAATACTATAATAATTAATTAATTAATTACTTTAAATTTTTTTATTTTTAAAATGCCAATTATGAATTATAGAGAAGTTTAATAATTATAGAGAAATAAATGTCAATTAATGAATTATTATTCTTGCTATATTTCATTTATTGCTTCATATCAATTATCGAGATTTTTAATTTTATATACATTAATTATATTTATTAAAATATATACTTATTTTTATTGATTGAAATTATGAGAATTACTTTAAGTATTGATTTTTTAAATTCCATTGTATATAAATTATATACTTTTTAAATTTTAAAGATCTCTAATGTAATTTATTAATTAATTATGATACAATAAATAACTAATTAATTCATTTAAAGTTTTTGCTTTTGAATTGTCGGTTATGAAAGTAATAGAATTTTAATAAATATTAATGAATAAATATTAATTAATGGATATATGATTAATTAATTAATTAATTATATTATTAATAATTAATAGATGAAAATTTATTAATTTAATTTTCTAAATTTAAAAATTATATTATATATCAACTGCTACACTTGTTATTTATATCATTCTGTTGTATCTGTTGAATTGACTCATTTTTATCAACTTCAATAATGCATTATATTATCAAAATTAAATCTTATTTACAATACTATTACAATGGTGACTTGAGTTTCTTCTCAAATAAAATTCGAAACGTTCAATTAATCTTTATTACTTTAAATCTCAACCATTTAAATTTATTCATTTTAATTTAATTCAATTTTATGTAAAAATTTTTTTGAGGAAATTTTTGGGCTATGCCCATTTTATAAATGACAAAAAGGTTACAAAGAAACAATTACAAGAAACTTAAAGAACAACATGAAAGCAGCCAATAAACAAGATTACCGAATAAAACAAACAAAATTAATAAAATAGAGATCTTGAGAAAGACAGTTAGAAACAAGCTACTGAACTCAGTTGATCATAAGCCAATCATATGGATTTCCTTTCCACCAAGTCGATTAACCCAGCATGCATGATCTCCAATCATCTCAAGGCCATAAATGAAGTCTTCGGTTAGCACAAAAGTTGCACTATAGTGGCTAAAAAAATCTTCAAAAGAACCCTTAGATATAGATTCCTTGGTTGCCAATATGACCCTCCAAAGGAAAAAGTACTTAGTTGGCTTCACTCATCCTTGTCCACGAGAAGAAAGAAGAGGAAAATAATTTTATTTAAAAATATCTAAATAATAATGTCATAAGTAATTAATTAATTGTTTTACATTTTTAGTCTTCAAAATACCAATTAAGAAACTTACGTAAGTTTAATAATTTTTAACCAATAAATATCAATTAATGAATTATAATGCTAGCTTAACATTAATTATCAAGATTTTGAATTTTGTATATATTAATTATATTTATTAAAATATTTAATTTTTTTTATAATTTAAAATTATGAAAATTACTTTAAGATAAACTTCATCGTTGAAATCATATTCATTTAGTTAATTTATTAATGGGTTTTTAGTACTTTTCAGAACTGTTTTTAATTGTTCATTAAGATTGGCTTCTCAATTATGATATGAATTTTAACATCAAAATAATAATATAATAATTAATTAATTAATTACTTTAATTTTTTTTATAAATGCTAGTTATGAAATTTATAGATGTTTAATAGTTATTAATGAATAAATATTAATTAATGAATTATAAAGATAGCTTCATATTAATTATCTAGATTATGAATTTTGTATACATTAATTATATCTATTAAAATATTTAATTATGCTTATAATTTGAAATTATGAAAATTACTTAAAGTATCGATATTTTAAATTTCTTTGTCTATAAATTATATACTTTTAAATTTTAAAGATCTTTAATGTAATTAATTAATTAATTATTATATAATAATTAACTAATTAATTTATTCAAAGTTTTTTACTTCTGAACTATGAGTTATGAAATTACAGAAATTTCATAATTATTAAGTAATAAATATTAATTAATGTATAATATTATTAATTAATTAATTATATCATTAACAATTAATAGATGAAAATTTATTATTTTAATTTTCTAAAATTTTAAATTTTAATATATATCAACTGCTACACTATTATTTATATCATTCTATTATATCTATCCAATTGACTCTTTATTTCTATCAACTTCAATAATGCATTACATTATCAAAATCAAATATTATCTATACTACTATTATAAAACTGGCTTGAGTTTCTTCTCAAATAAAATTCTAACAATTCATTTAACCTTTATCACTTTAAATCTCAACTATTCAAATTTATTCATTTCAATTTAATTTAATTTTATATAGAAATATCTAAATAATAATGTAATAAAAAAATAAATAATTATTTTAAATTTTCATCTTTCAAAATAATAGTTTTGAAACTTACAAAAATTTAATAGTTATTAATGAATAAATATCAATTAATGAATTATAATGTTTGATTAACATCAATTATTGATATTTTGAATTTTGTAAATATTAATTATATTTATTAAAATTTTAACTATTTTTATAATTTGAAATTGTGAAAATTACTTTAAAATACACTGCATCATTGATATTATAATAATTTAGTTAATTTATTAATGGGTTTTAGTACTATTTAGAACCATTTTTAATTGTTCGTTAAGATTGGTTTTTCAATTATGATATGAAATTTAAATATTTTAAAATTTTCAATTATTAGTTAATTTAAATTGTTTAGATGATCAATATTTAATCATCAACTTTATTGAATTAAAATAATAGCATCTATTTATTATACTCTTAAATATTTTTTGTTTGTAATTAGAAATTTTTAGTTATCATAATAATTTAACTCTTAACAAATTATATATAGATATTTTAATTTAAATAAAAATATTTTGATTCAAAATTAATACTATTATTTACTATAATGTGAAATACATTAACATCAAATTTTTATTCATTTTTAAGGTTCTAACAATGTGCACTTTCTGCACATACATTATATATATATATATATATATATATATATATATATATATGGAGCAACAAATTTACAAGGTCAGCCTAGTCTAGGAGGAAAAAATCTCCAATCTCTTAATATTAATTGAACACGTAATTTACTAATGATCATGATGAGTTACACTTAAGCTTTATTGAACTTTATGATTTTACCTTATGATATTTGCTATAGGTCAAATCTATAGACTATTTTATCATGGCCAATGAATCTAAACATTCATATATGATATTTTTTAAGGCTAAGATTAGATATTTTATGTCAAAAAATAAATTAAATAAGTAAATATTATGATGTGATTGTTGACCTCTAGGTAATACCCAAAAGAGAAAAAAAATTAAAACATACCTGCTCAAATCCCTATCGGTTAGGAGAAATTATTCTGTTCGGATTCTGGACGTAGACCTACCTCCAGACGCCAATAAAAGTGTTATGCATGGTATGCTTATGTGGATAGTCTACTTACACTACCGACCCGATTTTAATCTAACTGTCTTGTAAGCTTGACCGGAGACGGACACCCGTCCGCCCAAAATAAAGGTAAAAAGGTGAAATGGTGAAACTTTTTCACATTTCAAGCGCTTGTTCGGTTTTCAATTTTTGGCATTCGCAATTCTCCGAGGTTCCTACAAAAAATTCTCATTGCAACTGAAAGTTCGAAAGGGATGTTAAGCCCTAGTGAACTAGTCCCGAGGCTAACCAAGAGGGGGGGGTGAATTGGTTATTTAAAAATTTCACGATAACAACAATAATCTTCTCGATACTTAGCAGCGGAAACAAGTAAACAAGAACGAAAAGATCAGCCAAAGAAATTCACCCAAGCAGTTTATATTGAAAAGTAAAGTGCAAAACTGAATCAGAAAAGCAAACCAGATTTTATAGTGGTTCGGTCAACTTGACCTACGTCCACTCCCCGGAGCCTCCCCTCCGGGTATTGCACTAAACAAAAGTGTCTCTCCTTTTGCTCCCACAGCAAGGCGGAGAAGCCTTTACAAAACACCTCCTTTTCACCACACGGTGAGGCAGAGAACCTGACCTCCTTTCGCTTCCTCCTGAAGTAGGCAGAGAACCTTCGAACTCCTTTTGCTTCCACCTGAAGCGGGCAGAGAACCCCGGATCTTCTTGCGAACGATCCTCCCACGAAGAACACCGACTAGGCGACAGACGACGAGCGGAGAAGACGACTCTGATCCGTGCTTGGAGCAACCTTAGTGAATCCCTCACTAACTCCCCCTCAGAAGATCTCTTCTCTCTCTCCCAACTCTCTCTTCTCTCTAGGGTTTCTCAGGGAAGGAAGGTAGCAAAAGATTTTTCCAAAAATTGAAAAAAGTTCTTTTAAAGGAGGGCTTAAAATTTGCTCTAAATCTCAACTGGTCAGCCAAGATCGTCCAGGACGATCGGTAGATCGTCCAGGATGATCGGTAGATCGTCCTGTATGATCAGTTCAAATTCAGCTGATTCAGTCTGGATGATTAGGCTCTTCTGGACGATCAGTAGAAAAAGTTGTTCATATCGTCCCGTACGATACGGCGATCGTCCGGGACGATTAGTGCAAATTAAGGAAAATCGTCCAGAAGACAGTTCGGGTCGTCCAGAGAAATCTGTGCTGGACGACCAAAAAATGACTTGATCGTCCAGGATGATTTGGACATCATCCTGTACGATTAGTTCAAAAAGGCCCAAAATCATCCTGAACACAGTTCGGGTCGTACAGCTGAAATGCACAAGACGATCACGATCGTCCGGGACGATCCTGCGATCGTCCAGGACGATGTGATCGTATCAATTAAACATTAATTACTTTCCTTAATTACCAGACTAATTTAGGCATGATTGTAGTGAATCGTCCAGGATGATACACGTATCGTCCGGGACGATCAGACCAAAATACTTAAAATAAAACTTGCCTAACTTAATCTAGCGGCTGGGAATTTCTGATTTGAGCATGTCGTCCCGTACGATCTAAAGATCGTCCAGGATGATCTGCTTAATCAGACCCTCTTCACTTAGTCGCCCTAATTAGGGTTTCTATTTTAACTGGATCGTCCAGGACGATGCGACTATCGTCCAGGATGATCTGAACAAAAATTGAACAGAAACTCTAACTCACTCAATCTCTCCCCCTAAGTGTGTGTGTGCAAGGTTATTTAGCTAGAGGATCAGTTACATTACAATTGACTCAATAAAAAGAAAAATCATACATTTGACACACTTGGACCCGATCTTGAGTTGGCTTGAGTGGCTTGCGGTCTTTTGTGCCTGAAACAGATTAGCCAAGCAAAACACACTGGAAACATGTTTGTCATCATCAAAACCAGATTTGCAATAATCTCCCCTTTTTTGATGATGGAAAATATTTGTAAAGTATTCTGAAAATAAAAGTAAACTAGGAGATCAAACAAAACAAACATTTTTTAAATTTTCATTTAACAGCTAAAACAATACAGAAAACATGACTCAGAAAACAGAAACAGACACGACTACAACTGACTCCCCCTTTTGACATCACAAAAAGGAGGAGGGAAAAATAGAACACTGAAATAAAACATAAAATAGAATAACTACAAAACAAGAAAATCAAAATTTTTCCTTGATTTTAGATTCAAAAACCAATTACAGGACGATTGACAGTACTGAAATCCATAAAAGGTTGGAAATAATCAACTTTCGTAACTCTGACCCCGGGGACCTTATCGATGCAAACCTCTTTCAAAACAAAGATCCGATTCAGAAGAAAAGACATTAGATTTGAAAAGAGATTCTTTCAAGCCTCGTTCCAGAAAAATATCTGATATAATAGTGTTACAAAGTAAAAAATCAGAAATCAAGATTTTCCAAACTCAAGCTTTTGAAAGTATTAAGTGGCGCACAGATTTTTCTAGGACATTTAACAATCTGAAAGGAAAGAAAGCTTGGTTTGGGCTCATTTTGTGCCTCTTTTTCAAATTGGTTGGCGCTTTTCGCATCTTTTAATTTTTGATACACTTTGTGTATCCAATTTGGCAATTTCGCATCTTTTCAGTTTTGGGCTCATTTTATGCCTCTTTTTCAAATTATCTGGCGCATCTTTTATAAGCTTTCTCCTTTTCATAATCATTAAAGAGTCTCAGCTGTGAGATTATCTTCCAGACATAGGAGATGACTTTCCTTGGTAAGGAAGAATGATCCACAAAATAAAAGCCATATACCATATGATAAATGCAATCACTTGGTTTTAGAAAATCAAACTAATGACTCAAGACTTTGAAAAACACTATTGATATGAGCCAGATTACTGTAGGAAGATAAAATAATCTCTATTTCAAAAACTAACATTTTAATTTTAAAAAGAATTTTTATTCGAAAGAAACCATACACCAGTAAAGGAGTTAGAGGAAGAGAAACAATCATCAATGTTTCTTCCCTTTAACAGGTTCAGTGGAATCAATCACTGCGTACCAGCTTCCAAACCAAAATAAGGTAAAAACTCATAGTTAGAAATTCAGATTTTCAGAAATAATGAACGGTGATCAGATTTTGAAAAACATAAAAATAGTAAGTGCAAGATATGAACTAGTGAATACAAGCAGGTAGAAAATCACATCAAAGTAAATACTCAAATCAAACTAACAGTAAGGCTAAAATAAAAATCAGCAGAAGAAATAAAATCAACTGAAAGTAAATAATCAAAGCAAAAACTAACTAACAGAAATCAGAAATCAAAAAACTAAACCTAACTAACAGAAATCAGAATACCAATCAGAAAGATCATAAATTAGCAGTCATCAGAATCAAGCATTTAAATTAATCACTCCTAATCTGGTTCTCAAAATGCTGAATGAGTCAAAGGCCAGTGGTTTAGTGAATATGTCAGCCAGCTAATTTTCAGTTGCTACATGATGTAGCTCAATGTCCCCTTTTGTAACATGGTCCCTAATGAAGTGATGCCTAATGTCAATGTGTTTGGTCCTAGAATGTTGGATTGGATTCTTAGAGATACAGATGGCACTGGTATTATCACACAGAACAGAAATTGTGCCAACGGGTAATCCTAAATCCAAGACTTGTTATTTCAACCAAAGAACTTAGGCCACACAACTTCCTAAGGCAATGTACTCAGCTTCAGCAGTGGAAAGTGCAACTGAGTTCTATTTTCTACTGGACCAGGAGACTAATGACTGTCCTATAAATTAACAAGTCCCAGAGGTACTCTTCCTATCCACCCTACACCCCACAAAGTCAGAGTCAGAATATCCAATGATCTCAAAAGAGGTGCTGTGCCTAGGGTACCAAATTCCTAGGTTTGGGGTCCCTAAAAGATATCTAAGAATTCTCTTAACAGTAGTCAGGTGGGACTCTTTAGGATCAGCCTGAAACCTAGCACAAAGACAGACACTAAACATGATATCAGGTCGGCTAGCAGTCAGGTAAAGCAGTGAACCTATTATCCCTCTATACTTCTTTTGATCAACAGATTTTCCATTTGAATCCTTATCTAACTGAACTGAGGAGGGCATGGGAGTATTGATTGGCTTGGCTTTGTCCATTTCATATTTCTTCAAAATGTCCTTAGTGTATTTTGATTGATTGAGAAAGGTTCCATCATCTGTTTTCCTTATACTAAACCCCAAAAAGTAGGACAATTCTCCCATCATACTCATCTCAAACTCCTTACTCATTATTTTGGAAAACTCATCACATAAATATTTATCAGAAGATCCAAAAATTATATCATCAACATAAATATGGACAATGAGTAAGTCATCTCCTATTCTCCTCAGAAAAAGGGTGGTGTCTACGCTCCCCTTAGCAAACTCTCTTTCTAACAAGAATGTGCTAAGCCTCTCATACCAAGCTCTGGGTGCCTGTTTCAATCCATATAAGGCCTTTTTTAATTTATAGACATGACTTGGATATTGGGAACTCTCAAAACCTGGGGGTTGTTCTACAAAAACATCTTCTTTAATTACCCCATTTAAAAAGGCACTCTTGACATCCATTTAAAACAGCTTAAATCCCTTATAACAGGTAAAGGCTAGTAGCACTCTAATGGCTTCCAATCTAGCTACAGGGGTAAAAGTTTCCTCAAAATCTATCCCTTCTATCTGATTATACCCCTTAGCCACCAATCTTGCCTTATTTCTCACCACCATACCAGAATCATTCATCTTATTCTTAAAGACCCACTTGGTTCCCACAATACTTTGGTTTCTAGGTCTTTCTACTAACTCCCAAACATCATTCCTTACAAATTGATTCAATTCTTCCTGCATTGCTAAAATCCAAAACTCATCCGACAAGGCTTGATTGATGTTGGTGGGTTCAGTCATTGAGATAAAGGCAGAATGGTTTACTTCCTTCCTAAGTCCATGCCTAGTCCTAACACCTTCAGAAGGGTCTCCTAAGATCAGTTCTTTAGGATGACTCGAAGAATATCTCCAATCTCTAGGTAATTGGGTGAAATTTTCCTAAGGGTGACTTCCTGTTGTTCAGAATGAAGACCTTACAGCCAAAGATATGGAGGTGGGACAGATTTGGTGTTCTACCCTTAATGATCTCATAAGGTGTCTTGTTCAGTTTGACTCTCACATTTATCCTATTCAGCACATAACAGGCAGTGTTCACCGCTTCAGCCCAAAAGTATTTTGGAAGTGAATACTCGGCAATCATGGCTCTAGCGGCTTCCACTAAGGTCCTGTTCTTCCTTTCAGCTACCCCGTTCTGTTGAGGGGTCCTAGGAGCTGAAAAATTGTGACTAATCCCATGATTCTCACAAAAACTTCCAAATCTTTCATTTTCAAACTCCCCTCCGTGATCACTATGGATGGTAATAATCTCACATCCTAACTTCTTCTGAATCCAAGTAGAGAAAGATCTAAACTCATCAAATGAATCAGATTTGTGTGACAAAAACTTAACCCAAGTGAACCTTGAATAATCATCAACAATCACAAAACCATAGACTCTCCCCCCTAAGCTGGCAGTGCTAATGGGTTCAAAGAGGTCCATGTGAAGAACTTCTAAAGGTCTAGAGGTGCTAATGTCCTTAACTGAGTGAAAAGAGGACTGGACTTGCTTCCCCAACTGACAGGCATCACGCAGGTGATCCTTAGTGAACTTAAGCTTGGGCACACCTCTAACTAAGTCCTTTTGGGTGACTCTCCTAAGGGTTTTCATACTGGCATGACATAATCTCCTATGCCATAACCAAGACTCATCAGCAGCAGTTTTTAAGCAAATTGAATTATCAGATTTAATGCTACTTACATCCAGCTTGTAGACGTTGTTGATCCTTTGCCCCTGCAAAATAACTTCATCATTTAAGCTTAAAATGCAGCCAGTGGGCAGGAATTTGATGTTGTATCCCTTGTCGCAGAGTTGACTAATGCTCAGCAAGTTGTATTTCAGTCCATCTACAAGCAAATCATTATCAATCACAAAATTCTTTGAATCACAAATTATACATGTGCCTACCACCTTCCTGGTGGTGTTATCTCCAAGTGTAACCTTGCCTCCAGCTCTGGCCTCCAGCGAAATGAACTGATTTGCATCTCCAGTCATATGTCTAGAACATCCGCTGTCCAGGTACCACATGCTCTCACGAGGTCTTGTGTGAGAGCACACCTACAAAATCATCAAATGTCAGTCTTAGAACCCAAACAGGTTTGGGTTCCTTCTTATGAAAAGAAGAATGCGATGCATGCATGCTGTGCTGTGAAACAGGCAGTTTGGGTCTCCACACCCAATGTGTACTACGGTGAACAGTACAAGTGTGTGATATGTGTCCTAACATGCCACATGAAAAACATCTAACACCAGGAAAAGGATTAACTAAACGTCGTGAGTGATAGTGCCTCTTCCTAGTAGTGTATGAAACATGCTTTGATGAACTTGCAACAGAATTTTTAAAAGGTGGCGGTGCATAAAACTGTTCAAAGGTAGGCGGTGTTTTGTTCTTTTCAAAAGCGCTGATTTTTACTTCCAAAAACTCATTCTCTTTCTTTAAACTTGCAATTTCAAATTTTAAAGCGCCACAGTTACTTTCTACTTCACATACCATTGTATCTAACTCTTTAAAAGCTTTTTCTAAATCAACATGCGTGGTTTTCAAAGAATCATGCTCAGAAACTAAATCAGAATATTTTTTGTTCAATTCATCAAACTCATCAAGCAAAGACATGTGATTGGAATCAAGTGTGGAATAATCTTTAACTACAGAATCATGCTCTTTTTGTAAAGTCAAATAATCTAATTTCAAACTAGCATGGGTTTTCTTAAGCTTCCTATACGATGTATGAATCTTTTCAGAAACTTCAAATAACTGATCGTAAGTAAGCTCACATACCTCTTCCTGGTCGGACTGACCAGGGTGATCATCAGCCATCAGACACAAGTTTGTTTCCTCCTCTTCAGCTTCAGTCTCAGAAGAGTCGGATGCAGAGTCTGCCCAGAACGCCTTCTGAATCCGCTTCTTGTCCTTTCTAAACTTTGGTTTCTCCTCACTCTTCTCCTTGCTTGGGTGAGCTTTAAGTGTTGGACAATCAGCCTTAATGTGTCCAGGCTTCCTGCATTCAAAACAAACCGATTCAGATGAACCCTTAAAGTTTTTATTGAACTTACCCTTGTTCCACTTCTGATAGTTCTTATGTTTCTTCCTTAGAAAGCTTTTGAATTGCCTTATGATTAAGGCAACATCATCGCTATCAGACCCGGAAGTGCTAGCATCTGAATCTTTGGCCTTTAGTGCCACTGTCTTCTCTTTCTTGCGTTCACCTGCATCAAGTTGCCTTTGGTTCACCCCTTGCTCGTAAGCAATGAGTGATCCAAGTAAGCTGTCAATAGAGTAAGTATTTAAATCTTTGGATTCAGTAATAGCAGTACTCTTAGCATCATAAGAAGCAGGCAAACATCTAAGAATCTTGTTCACTCTTTCGTAGTTGGTAAGTTCTCTACCTAAAGCATGCAAAGAGGTAACAATCTGAGTGAACCTTGTGTACATTTCTGAAATAGTCTCACTAGGTTTCATGCGAAAAAGTTCGTAATCATGTAACAAGATGTTTAACCTAGATTGTTTGACTTCAGTTGTACCTTCGTATGTTATACATAACCTATCCCAGATTTCCTTTCCCGTTGTACAAGTAGAAACACGCGTATAGTCTTCAGATTTCAAAGCATAAAAGAAACAGTTCAAACATTTTGCATTCAACTGTGCTAAATCACGATCATCAAACATCCAATCAGCAAACGACAATTCAGTTTTCACATTGGTAATAATTCGAAAAGGTGGTTCGTATCCGTCCTTAACTAACATCCACATGCGATAATCAATAGATTGCAGAAAAATAGACATGCGTGTTTTCCAAAAATCAAAAGGAATATTGTCAAACAACTGTGGTCTGGTAATAGAAAAACCTTCAGCAGTATTACGATTATTACAGTTAGCCATGGATCAAACTCAAAAGTTTTTAAACCTAAATTTTGAATCCCGCTCTGATACCACTTGAAAGTTCGAAAGGGATGTTAAGCCCTAGTGAACTAGTCCCGAGGCTAACCAAGAGGGGGGGTGAATTGGTTATTTAAAAATTTCAAGATAACAACAACAATCTTTTCGATACTTAGCAGCGGAAACAAGTAAATAAGAATGAAAAGATCAGCCAAAGAAATTCACCCAAGCAGTTTATATTGAAAAGTAAAGTGCAAAACTGAATCAGAAACGCAAACCAGATTTTATAGTGGTTCGGTCAACTTGACCTACGTCCACTCCCCGGAGCCTCCCCTCCGGGTATTGCACTAAACAAAAGTGTCTCTCCTTTTGCTCCCACAGTAAGGCGGAGAAGCCTGTACAAAACACCTCCTTTTCACCACACGGTGAGGCAGAGAACCTGACCTCCTTTCGCTTCCTCCTGAAGCAGGCAAAGAACCTTTAAACTCCTTTTGCTTCCACCTGAAGCGGGCAGAGAACCCCGGATCTTCTTGCGAACGATCCTCCCACGAAGAACACCGACTAGACGACAGACAACGAGCGGAGAAGACGACTCTGATTCGTGCTTGGAGCAACCTTAGTGAATCCCTCACTAACTCCCCCTCACAAGATCTCTTCTCTCTCTCCCAACTCTCTCTTCTCTCTAGGGTTTCTCAAGGAAGGAAGGTAGCAAAAGATTTTTCCAAAAATTGGAAAAAGTTCTTTTAAAGGAGGGCTTAAAATTTGCCCTAAATCTTAACTGGTCGGCCAAGATCATCCAGGACGATCGATAGATCGTCCTGTATGATTAGTTCAAATTCAGCTGATTCAGTCTGGACGATTAGGCTCTTCTGGACGATCAGTAGAAAAAGTTGTTCATATCGTCCCGTACGATACGGCGATCGTCCGGGACGATTAGTGCAAATTGAGGAAAATCGTCCAGAAGACAGTTCGGGTCGTCCAGAGAAATCTGTGCTGGACGACCAAAAAATGACTTAATCGTCCAGGACGATTTGGACATCGTCCTGTACGATTAGTTCAAAAAGGCCCAAAATCATCCTGAACATAGTTCGGGTCGTACAGCTGAAATGCACAAGATGATCACGATCGTCCGGGACAATCCTGCGATCGTCCAGGATGATGTGATCGTATCAATTAAACATTAATTGCTTTCCTTAATTACCAGACTAATTTAGGCATGATTGTAGTGAATCGTCCAGGACGATACACGTATCGTCCGGGACGATCAGACCAAAATACTTAAAATAAAACTTGCCTAACTTAATCAGGCGACTGGGAATTTCTGATTTGAGCATATCGTCTCGTACGATCCAAAGATCATCCAGGACGATCTGCTTAATCAGACCCTCTTCACTTAGTCGCCCTAATTAGGGTTTCTATTTTAACTGGATCGTCAAGGACGATGCGACTATCGTCCAGGACGATCTGAACAAAAATTGAACAGAAACTCTAACTCACTCAATCTCTCCCCCTGAGTGTGTGTGTGCAAGGTTACTTAGCTAAGGGATCAGTTACATTACAATTGACTCAATGAAAAGAAAAATCATACATTTGACACACTTGGACCCGATCTTGAGTTGGCTTGAGTGGCTCGCGGTCTTTTGTGCCTGAAACAGATTAGCTAAGCAAAACACACTGGAAACATGTTTGTCATCATCAAAACCAGATTTGCAACAGCAACTTTCGGCATTCTACTCTGCTCAAGTAGAGGAGAAATAAATGGAGGAGTCACCTGCAAAAAAAGGTTGGTTTATTGCTTGTGCTGTTTACTGCATTTTTATTGCGTACAACATATTAATGTATTTGCTGAAGACTAAAACCCTAACATTTTAAGATAAATACTATGGATCTTAAAACCATAAAAAACAAAAACATTCTAATAAGGAAAGAATATTATTTATTTCTTACCTTCTACGTATTTTTAGGATAAATAATGCATGATTTCTATGTATCTTCTGTGTATATTCTTACCTTCTGCTTATTTTTAGGGTAAATAATGAGTGATTTCTGCATTTTTTCTTATGTATACTCTTACCTTCTACGTATTTTTGGGATAAATAATGTGTGATTTCATTGTATCTTCTGCGTATATTCTGCTTATTCTCTATGTATTTATTGAAGACTAAAATCTTAGCATTTCAACATAAATACTATGGATCTTAAAAACAATAAACAAGTAAACACACTAAACCATAAAAAATAAAAACATTCTGATAAGGAAAAAGATTAGTCAATTCTTACCTTCTGAGTAATTATAGTGTAAATAATGTATGATTTATGCGTATGTTCAATGTATACTCTGCGTATATTATGCGTATCTTCTGCGTATATTATGTGTATCATCTATGTATTTTCTACGTATATTCTATGTATGCTTATGCATACCTTCTACATACTCTCTGTGTATCTTATGCGTATCTTTTACGTATCTTATTTTATTTTTATTTTCTTAATTTATGCATATCTATGTCCGTCCCATCTCTTATCGTTGCTATGTTTCAACTTTCTGAACAATCTGTGACAAATTTACTGAGATAATTTCTCCTGATGTTGAGGACAAATTGAAGAGATTAAATATCTACTAATTTTATTAATTTCTTGGATTCGAGCAAAACCCCCCACTTATTTACCAGCTCATGATAATGTGGGATATTTCAAAATAATATTTTATTATAAAGGGTCATGTTATACCTTTCATTGCTGATGAACTTTCCCTCCTTACTGGTCTGCCAAATAAAGGTGAAGAAATTTTTTGTCTTATCTTGCCACCTACAGGAGTCATCTCAAATGATATAAAGTTGGAAATGCTAGAGTTGAACAGACATAGTCCTCCAGAGACTATATTTAAAATATTTATTTTGTATTTATATTCAAATTTATTTTTCCAACTTAGTAACTTCAAAACCCCTAGGTTTCTACATATAATATCAAATAATGTTGATGAATTTTCATCAATTAACTAGGCGTGGTCCATTAGGGAATATTTGGTTGAAGAGTTTAATAATGTATCTATAAAGATTTCAAAGAACAAGCCAGCTAGTTACATCAATAGTTTTATACCTCTGTTAATTGTGAGTACTAAAATCATTCTAATTTAACATTTAATTTGACTAATTCATTTGTTAAAATTAACTTTGATCTTATATAGTTTTGGTTCCTGGAGCACACTTCCATTCATCCCCCTAAGTACCCTAACAAAAAGCCCCATTTCCTTCAATGGGCTAATGATATTATATATAATATAGAGAAGACCATTAAGTTATTTGTTAATTTAAAGAAAAGATAGGTATGTATGTAGATTTGTCATGCAATAAATTTTAATAATTACCTCTAAAAAGATAGTTGAGACTAGTGATTTGCTAACAAATTAATTTTTCACAAATTTTTGATGACGTCCAAGGAGTTACCCAGGAGGAAGCTAATCAATTGGACATCTAGAAATATCCATCAAGCCATCATTCTCTCAATCAAATCCCCACTCCTCAACAGCTTCTCCCCCCCCCCCCATTCTGCCTAGCAACCCCAACCCCAATCTCCCCAACAACCCCAACCCCAATCACCTAAGCAACCAAACTTTCTATTTTCAGCTCAATCATTTCGTATTCTCCAAGAGAAAATAATCAAAATAATACAGGATACCTACATTGACCTTTTCCGTGAATTTGAAGATAGGCTGAGTAGGAAGTTTGAGAAACTTGTATAAAGAGTGGATTTAATTGATTACAAGCTCAATAATATTACTCATGGCATACTCTATCCTGAGTAACATCCTGCTCCCTCCTCCTCATCATACAAGCACCCAGTGCAAAATAAAAATATATCTTTCGAATATACAAAGACCCAAGCCCCAAACGAGACCAAAGCCGCAGAAAATACCAAAGCCCCAAAGCAGTCCAATGTCCCAGACCAATCCAAATCTTCCCATGACAAACCAGTTATCCCTGTCTAAGATTTTAATGATAGAGATGTAGGTGAGTTAGAATAGGAAGTGAGTATTATAAAAATTCAGAGAGTGTACAAGAAGCAGAAATTAGATTCAGAGGGTGTACAAGAACCATACCAAAAAGTTTCATCCCAAAAAGAACCAATCAATATTGATCAAGTTATAGTAACTCCTAACCCTGCAAGTCAAAAAGTGGACTACATTGGCATAGAGATCTTGAGTTCTGAGAAGAAATATTTTCTGAATGAAAGCATTATGAAGTTCACTGACAAGTAAATATTCTCACTATATTATTAACTCTATTTTTGTTACTATTTTTCTAAATATTTATTCACTTATAAGTATTTTATGCTTATTTTGTATTTATAGACTACGTATGAGCTGCGTATTTTATGTGTAATTACTGTGTATGAGCTGCATATTTTATGCATAATTACAATTTATTAGCTGTGTATTTATGTATAATTACTGCTTATTAGCATTATACGTAATTACTGCTTATTAGCTGCATATTTTATGCGTAATTACTGCTTATTTCATGCGTAATTACTGCTTATTAACTGTGTATTTTTTCATTAATTTTTTTACAAGGGTGATACAATATTTTATACTGGGAATATTATAATTTCTAGACGTGGCATTGACGAATTATTATCCAATAGTTAACTTGACAATGATCATGTAGATGCCTTCGTCATTTTATTACATGAGAAGAGTAAACTTTAGCCTGACAAGTACCATAAATTTCTACACATCTCGTCAATATATTGTGTTAGTATACAAGTTTAATTTATATATAATATTTTTAGCTGTTTCATTTTTAATTTCTTATATTTAATTCTTACAACATTATAAGGTGAAGGATCAAAATTTAAAATTGTTTATCGATCACATAACTATAATTCTATTTAGTCATTCAAATTCAAATTCATCCAATTATTGATGGTTCGCACTGGACCCTTGTGGTTGGGTTGGTGAATGAAAGAAAGTGGGAATTTTATGATTCTGTGCCCAACCCCATGCATAGAAATATTGCTATAAACATAGTAAGTTTCAGATCAATTGTTAAAAATTTCTCAATTTAATAGTGAACTAAATTCAATTTCATATATTATTCAGATTAGAAGCTTATATAGGGACACGAAAGAAGCTTTTGATAGTGATATTAATAAATGGAGGTTTTAGACTATCAAGGGCGTGCCAACTCAGACTAATAATGTGGATTGCGGAATATATGTTTGCAAATACATGGAAAACATCATTCATCAAAACAACACCAACTGGACTGAGAGTAAAGATTAGCAGGCTAATATGCTAAAATATGGGGTGGAATTCACATACGCATTGCTTTGTGCATTATTGAAATGAACTCTTTATTTTCATAGTTTTTTTCATGGTCCATAATTATTCAATGTATAATATATTGATAAATTTTTGTGCATAATTTTTATCTATCATTCATTAATTTTTCTATAAAATATAACTTTTATAATATATTAAAAAAAATTTGTAAGATTGTTTGGTTTGAGGAAATATGCAGTAAATATGCATATTGTACGTATGTAATACGCATTTGATAAGCATTATTATTGAATGCTTACAGGCTGTGTATTTTATGCATATATTGTGTGTATATATGTGTATTTTGTACTTATATTATGCTTATATATGTGTATTTTATGAGTATATTATAATTCTTATCATCACCAATTTTAATGGAGCATTTCATTTCTGACCTCTTATCTGAGTAATAAGAAATTACATAGTAAAGTTATTTCTTATTTTTAAGAATTCAACCAAGATTCTTTGCCTCTGATAATTTAGCTATGATTAAAAGGTTTAAGTTTCTAGAGTTATAAAGAATGAGGGGGGTTTGAATTTTATTTAATTAGGTTTATTATAAAGAAGAAAATTATTTCTTATTTTTAGGAATTAAAATAAGATTTTTTTGTCTTTAGAAGATTTCCTATTATTTGACGAAATAGGCAGTGAATATGCATATGGTACACATGTAATACACATTCGGTACGCATTACATACGAATCACCTTGCAACTTATGGTTTCCAATTTAATTTATATAATTAAAAAAATGAGAGATATATTGTCTCTCATAATTATTCTTTTTAATATATAATTTAGCTATGTTTAAGTGAGGAGCATAGAATATAGTGTGAAATTTCAATGAAGTGAACCCAAATTTTATGTAGTTCCTTATATTGTGTTGGCTGTACTTTTAAAGTATAGGGTTATGGGTTAGGGGTTTAGGTTTCTAGAGTTATAAAGATTGAGTGGGGTTTGAAGTTTAAGGAAAAAGGAATTATTATAAATAATAAAACTATTTCTTATTTTAAGGAATTCAACCAAGATTCTTTGATCTTTAGAGGATTTCCTATTGTTTGACAAAATAAGCAGTGACTATATATATGATACGCATGTAATACGCATTTGATACGTATTACATATGCATCACCTTGTGACTTATGGTTTCCAATTTAATTTATATAATTAAAAAAATGAATGATATATTGCCTCTCATAATTATTCTTTTTAATATATAATTTAGCTATGTTTGTGTGGAGAGCATAGAATGTAATGTGAAATTTCTATTAAGTGAACCCAAATTTTATGTTGTATCTTGTGTTATATAGGATATACTTTTAAAGTATAGGGTTATGGGTTAGGGGTTTAGGTTTTTAGAGTTATAAAAATTGAGTGGGGTATGAAGTTTAATGAATCAAAATTTATTATAAATAAGAAAATTATTTCTTATTTTTAGGAATTTAACCAAGATTCTTTGGTCTTTAGAGGATTTCCTATTATTTGATGAAATATGCAGTGAATACGCATATGATAAGCATATAATACGCATTTGGTATGCATTATATATGCATCACCTTGTGACTTATGGTTTCAAATTTAATTTATATAATTAAAAAAAATGATTGATATATTGCCTCTCATAATTATTCTTTTTAATATATAATTTAGCTATGTTTGTGTGGAGAGCATAAAATGTAGTGTGAAATTTCTATTAAGTGAACCTAAATTTTATGTAGTGCCTTATGTTATGTAGGCTATACTTCTAAACTAAAGGGTTAAGGGTTAGGGGTTTAAGTTTCTAGAGTTATAATGATTGAGTGGGGTTTGAAGTTTAATGAATCAGGGTTTATTATAAATAATAAAATTATTTCTTATTTTTAGGAATTCAACCAAGAATCTTTGGTCTTTAGAGGATTTTCTATTGTTTGATGAAATATGCAGTAAATACGTATGTAATACGCATTCGGTACGCATTACATACGCATCACCATGTGACTTGTGATTTCTAATTTAATTTATATAATTAAAAAAAACGAATGATATATTGCCTCTCATAATTATTCTTTTTAATATATGATTTAGCTATATTTGTGTGGAGAGCATAGAATGTAATGTGAAATTTCTATTAAGTGAACCCAAATTTTATGTAGTACCTTGTGTTATGTAGGTTATACTTCTAAAGTATAGGGTTATTGGTTAGGGGTTTAAGTTTCTAGAGTTATAAAGAATGAGTGGGGTTTGAAGTTTAATGAATCAAGGTTTACTATAAATAATAAAATTATTTCTTATTTTTAGGAATTCAACCAAGATTCTTTTGTCTTTAGAGGATTTTCTATTGTTTGATGATATACATAGTAAATACGCATATGGTACGCATGTAATACACATTTAGTATGCATTACATACACATCACCCTGTGACTTATGGTTTCTAATTTAATTTATATAATTAAAAAAAATGAATGATATATTACCTCTCATAATTATTCTTTTTAATATATAATTTAGCTATGTTTATATGGAGAGCATAGAATATAGTGTGAAATTTCTATTAAGTGAACCAAAAATTTATGTAGTGCCTTGTGTTATGTAGGTTATACTTCTAAAGTATAGGGTTATGGGTTAGGGGTTTAGGTTTCTAGAGTTATAAAGATTGAGTGGGGTTTGAAGTTTAATGAATCAGGGTTTATCATAAATAATAAAATTATTTCTTATTTTTAGGAATTCAACAAAGATTCTTTGGTCTTTAGAGGATCTTTTATTATTTGATTAAATACGCAGTGAATACGTATATGGTACGTATGTAATATGCATTTAGTACGCATTACATACGCATCACCTTATGACTTGTGATTTCTAATTTAATTTATATAATTAAAAAAATGAATGATATATTGCCTCTCATAATTATTCTTTTTAATATAAAATTTAGCTATGTTTGTGTGAAGACCATAAAAATACACAGTGAATACGTATATGTTACACATATCATACGTATTTGCTACGCATTACTTACGCATCATTTTTTGACCTGTGGTTTCAAATTTAATTTATATATTTAAAAAAAAGTATATGCATTACATATGCATCAATAAATATGAAGTAAATACCTATAGAGTTAAAGTACACAGAAGTAACGTTAAAATACACAGTAAATACTTATTTGATACCCATGGTTTACGTATAAGGTATGCATACAATACGCATATACAAGTATCTAAATTAACTTTCAATCTTCACAAATATACTTATTACATTTATTTCTCTGATTTAATGATATCCATCATTATCCTTAAGTACCTAACTGATGGCTTATTGGAGGGTATACCTTTTACGTATTCTTCGGTAAAGCATTCGGGAATGCTTGTGAAATTACACTGCTTTCGCTTTACTAATGCCTGACTGGATGGTACACAAGCTATGAATTCCTCGATGAAGCACTCGGGTATGCTTGTGAAATTACACTGCTTTATTGATGCCTGACTGGACGGTATGCTGGATATAAATTCCTCGGTGAAGCACTCGGGCATGCTTGTGAAATTATACAGCTTTACTGATGCCTGACTGAACGGTATGCCGGCTATAAATTCCTCGATGAAGCACTCGAGTATGCTTGAGAAATTACACTGCTTAGTTGATGGCTAACTGGAGTGTACGCCATTTATAAATTCCTCGGTTAAGCATTCGGGCATGCTTGTGAAATTACACTACTTTGAAGGTGTAGACATTTCTGTTGTATTTTTCTTCACGGATAATTTTCCTGTTAAAAAAATTATTTATAATATGTCATAATATACACTAAATAAATTAGTCATGAAGTAAAATCATACTTTTGGTTTTTTTTTTCTGGTGGCTTTTCAGCCTAACATTCGATATGCCTTTAGGCCTATGCTTTAGAGGATCTTTTAGTTTTGCAATGCCACCCTATGAAAACTTGTTCTTTCTCTTCCCATAAACAATCAAATCGATATTTTCAGACAAATCCTTCATCATAGCCAACATGTATTTTTTATCCTCCTCATTCAGCTGCGCTCGTGTGCTAATTTCATATGCAAACCTACTGATATGATTTCTGAATATGAATTCACTACTAGCTTCAAAATTTTTTTGAGAAGATCCTTTCAAATTTTGGCCTAAAATTATATCTTTTCGAGCTCTTGCTGACTATCGCCTCAGTAGGTACTTCTCAAGGATTTTTACAATATCCATTTACCTCAAAACTCTCATGTAGTGAGAACACAGTAAATCCATCATTTCAAACTTCCTGTAGGAGCATTGAATTTTTCCATTCTATGCATCATAATCAACAACCCAAGGATTAGAATGATCATTTTTCTCTGTGCAAGAGATAAAATTTTTTGAAGAATAACAGGACATAAACTCTATATTCATTACACCCACACCCTGTAAAAATTCTTGTTCAAAAAAATTATATAATTTCCTTGAATAAAATTGAGCAGCTTGCTTTAATATTGGGCAGCTTTTTATTACAAATTCTATTTCGGACTAGCTGTATTTGTAATTCTCATCCTGTTCATTCCTATGCCAATTCCTCATTACCTTCTCTAAACCCGGAAAATAATCAGTTATAGAACTTATGGGCTTAGAAATGTCATGACACACATTATTAGTAGACTCACTATGCTGTGTGGATAGAATGCCCATGTTAAAATAATCCTTATTGAATGCTGTTAACTAGTTATTCCTTATCCTATAAAGATCCTCCAACCAAACTTAATCGTGGAGGTTCCCTTCTATGATCATTTCAGCCCATGTATTCTCAAACTCCTCCTCAGAGTGACATTTGCTCAAACACTTATGGAAGAGGCCTTTGACTTTGTTGTTTCTATTGAAGCAAGATACTTTTGATGGAGCCTTTTACTGATATACCATTGGCACAGTCTATGATGAGTGTGAGGTAATGAAACTTCTATGGCCCTAGCCATTGCCTAGTCTTGATTTGTAAATATTATTTTTGGATGTTTATCACCCATCATTCGCACAAAAGTTATAAATAGCCACGTAAATTATTCATTCGTCTCTTCTGATAATAAAGCCACCTAATATTCTGGACACCTCCAACATCATCAGCAAGGAAGAAAAATGCATCAATGGTTCTTATCCCGACTTCTGTAAATGATTTAAGAACTGAAGCTTTTTCATTGCATACATTCCTACATGATCTAATGCCAGTCTTCTATCCTAGGTGAATCATGATTATGGTTTTCAATAAATTTTTTCACTTTCCAATATCCAGCTTCATCCATTGTAAACCTAATCATAGCTAGATAACCAGTTTGGGTGTCAGATTTTCAATATTTCATTTGGATATTAAGATCAGGCATCTTCTTGAAACCCGCTTTTGAACAAACAAAGTTTTTGAATTTATTTTTCTGGAATTTGGCCAGAAACTGTGATGATCCTTATCAACACTAAAACCAAGATTATGGCCATAATTATAGTAAGCCTCGTATGCCTCTTTCTCATTAACATAAATATCCTGATAAATAAGAAATAAATACATAATAAATACGTAGAAATTACGTAATAAATGCATAATAAATACGTAATAAATACATAACAAATGTGCAACAAATATGCAACAAATGTGTAGAAATTAAGCAATAAATACGCAGAAAATATGTAACAAATATGCAATAAAAGTGCAGTAATTAAGCGATAAAAATGTTTTACAAAGTCCTTAAGGTACCTTCAACTCACTACTGCTTGAAAGAGCTAAAAAATTATTCAAGAAATAAAAACCTATGAGTCGATGTTCCATCTTCTATAATCAATTATAATTTAACCTTAGCTACATTGTTAATAAATGAGCACTTTATTGCTAGTTCGAAGTTTACTTCTACCCTTGTATGGAATGGAATGTGATGTATGATTTTTGGAAAAAAATGTCAACTACATATTTTTTGCATTTTTCTGCGTATTTGCTGCGTATTTACTGCCTAGTGCAACAATAGAGCGAATACACAACAAATCTTGACTATCAAGTCTCCCCATGTATTGCAATGCGCCTCTTCATGGCAATTCCTGTGCTGAAGATTTAGGCACTCAGTTTTGCTAAACCATCAACACTGGAATTTCATGAAGAGGTAGAACTGCTAGTTCACCGAATAGTGAGGATTTGCTACATATTTGTTGTGTAGTTGCAAATATGCAGCAAATACGCAGAGCATATGCAGTTGAAGTTTTTGTAAAACCCTCACACGCATTCCATTACAAGGAAAGGGAAGAAGTAAACTTCGAATAAGCTTATTTAGAGAAGATGGTCAAACCAGTAATAGAGAAAGCAATAAATTAGGTCAAAACAATAATAAAGGGCCATCAATACTAGGAGAAATTGGAGATAGAGCCAAACAGCCACCTCAACCAACTCAACCAAAAGCCTGGCAAACAACAGTAGAGATACAGGTAACAACATAATGACAACAATAAAAGAGGTTAAACATGCATAATGGCTACATTGTTGTAAAGAAAATATGAAAGGTGGCAAACTTTACTGATAAGCTGAACTTTCCCTCTGGTTGTACTTTATTTAATGGTTCTGCTTCCTGGGAGCTCACTTTTTGGACATCTGCATACCCTTTTTTGACCTCCGCACCCTATGAGAATATCGTCTGCTTGTAAAAAGAAATGTCCTCCTCAATTTTCATCTTCATCGACATTTTTGTTACTTTATTTTGCCTTAAAAGCCTAATATATGTTGCGGTGATTCGTGCCTGAAATCCTGATAAAAAAGAAGTGCAAACTCTAAATTTAATGTTTGGACTGGCCAGGCTTCTAGACAAATGATTTAGACAAAGTCGGGTTGGGCATCGTCCACGTAAGCATACCACGCATAATAATTTTATTGACATCCGGATGTAGCTCTACGTCCAAAATCCGAACAGAATAATTTCTCGTTAGTCAGCGCCCCATCTAACAAATCCTGCAGAAATCTCGATCTCCTGCTCTCTTACTACATTATCCAGTCTGCGAGCTACGCCGAAGTCAGAAGCCCATACCCGCGTGCGCAAAATCTGTGATGGTCTGCATCTTTAAAATGGGAGTGAAACCTCACTTCGCTTGCTTCTGATTTTCCTGCTATTCTGCAAGAATCCCACTACTTGATCTCCTTCCATGAACTCCTTAGCCGACTGCTAGCCTCCCAATTAACCTACTTGCAAACCTCACATCCAAGCCGTCGAAGCTCGACTCCGCCTCTACCTCAGCAGCTAAAACCCCATCGACTTCGCCTCTTCACCCCAAATCGAAACCCACGATCCTGTCCAGTTCACAGAGGCCGAACTCCATCCCGATTCTGATCCCCAACCTGCTTGATATCTTCCCTCCTCATCTCCCATCACACCCAAGGTCAACTGAGCCCCATCAAACCGACCCTTCCTCCTCTGCAAACTGTCGTTGAGCAAGCCCTAGTCGAATCTCTCCCTCGATGACATTCCCCTTTAGTCGGATCAAAAGTTATGAAATTTTGATTGGAATCAGAGATAGTAGCTCCCTCGCTGTGAAGGTAAATTCCCCCTTTTGCTCGATTCTTCGGCCAAATCCCATAAATCCACCAAACTCTCTAAAGCAAAGAGAAGGAAATGAAGGGTTTACTTGCCGTGGGATTTAATGATTCCCTAAATCTTGTTATCAGGATTAAGCCTTAATCCTGCTTTAATGTTGTTTTCTCACACGATTTATAAAAAATCCTATTTAAATCATGCATTTTTTTATTATTAAAATTGATTTTAATTAATTAAAATCAATTAATTTTAATTAATTAAAATCAATTAATTTTAATTATTATTAATAATAATTATTTATGATTAATCTAAATTAATTATAATTAATTATTTTAATTATAGTTAAATATTATTAATGATAATTAGTAATAATTGATTAAAATTAATTATAATTAACTATTTTAAATTTTGGTTAATTATTATGATTAATAATTAGCTATAGTTAATTAAGGTTAATTATAATTAATTATTTTTAATTATATTTTATTATTATTAATTACAGTTAATTATGATTAATTATAATTAATTTAAGTTAATTATAATTAATAAAAATAAGTGGAATGAATGAAGAAAGAAAGTACCTCTTACCTCGATCTACGTGCGAACTTCACCAAAAATTTCTCACTTAGATATAACTTTCTAAACCCTTCGATATCCCGTTTTGACGCTTTCAACACGGCTAGCAACCACCCATGCTCTCTTTTCTTAGCATGGTGGGAGGAAGCTCGTTGCGGTGCTTGTGATGAGGCAGGTAATCCTCTAAAGTCCTATTTTTGGCGTTTGCACGTCAAGGGACCCCCTATGTACTCTTTTTTTAGTGTGGTGGGAGGAAATTTGGTGCAGCGCTTACGACGAGGTTGTCAAGCCTTGTGTGCGCTTTTCTTAGCACGACGGGAAAAAATATAAGTACCCTTAAGCGCTCATGTTGCGTAGCAGGGGAAAGCAACTGTGTTTTTAGATAGGTACTTTCGAAGACCCATGCACGCCTTTCTTGGCATGGTGCGGATGAAGCCTACGACCGCAGTGTCACTCGACACTGATTGTGTACATCTTATTTGATATGGCGGGTAGGTTAAAACTCCTATAGTTTCTCCTAAATGGGGGAGATGCCGAGAGGTTGCCGAAATTTAATCTGAAAATGCATAAAACTTGGAAAAAAATAGAGGACTTGATTGAACTTAGGCGACTCAATTGAACCTGAATTAGAACTTGAACCAATTGATAGGGAATTGAACATTAAATCAATAAATAAAACATCATAACAAAAAGACAAATACTAAATGATGAATCCAAGTCATCCAAATAAACATCAATCAATAAAGCAGGGGACTTGTGTTAAAGCTTCAAATGAACATTTACAAACAAGTGTAAATGATAGGTGATGATTCGAAGAACTTAAAACTTGAGTGGAACACATGGAACCAGATGTCAATTCGACAAATGAATAATCTGAATTTTAACATGCAATTAAACCTATCATTTGAAGAAAATCAATGATCAATGAATGTCAATGAATAAGTCAAGTACTTGTGATGCACACAACGGGTCACCTATGAATCATATTCATTAATATACAACACTCATACTTGTGGAAGGGAGTGTGATAGTTTAATGACCATGAGAATTCAACACTCATTAATATGTTTAAGTATTACTTTTCTTGGGGATTCAATGATCATGAGAATTCAACACTCCTTGTGACATTGTAATAGTAAACTAAGGTTCCTAAACTCATAGGGTGGTCAAAGAGTCCTTGAGCCAAAGACTACTAGTAGGTCCTTTATTTCTCCTTTGAACTTTCTAGGGGTCATATGAAAAGAACACTCACCAAATGTTATTTCCCAACTCTAGCAATGCCCTCCTGAGGGGTATATGTAGTGAGGGAAAATCTAACTAACTCATCCATTCGATAGAAAAAAAAAAAAGCAATGAGGGGCAAATAGAGTAATGTCTTGGTTGTCATGTTTCCCCAAGATGGAAGTAGGATATGTATGTTTCCCAATCTCCTTTTCCCCTTAGCATCAAAGGAGTAGGTTCTATCAAAGGCAATTCCAAGTTAAGCATGACCATGATTAAATTGGATGAAAAAAATATAGAGATGGGTTCAAATTTTAAAATGACTTGGAAGTCAAAGAGGAATGACTTTGGCAATTGTTGATAAACATAGAATAAAATATTTCTACATTTTTATTAATTGAGGAAAAGACAAATACATATTTTATAAAAGATTCACATCCCAATATGAGGTCTTATAATAGAAAGAAATAGAGCAATCCAGTACACAGCTCATCTTGGTCTGTTGGTTGCGAGCCTAGGCTACAAACTAAGAGTCTTGTGTATGCGATGTGTGTGTGAGTCTGCCTTAATTGGCCTAATTGTCCCAAACAAAAAAAAAAAGCAATCCAATGGAAAAAGAAAAAGCAAACCATAAACACAAATCCTAGAAATTAAATCAATAAAATTATTTCCATTCAATGTAAATAAGAGAATAGCATAATATGGACAAAATTCAGGAGTCGTGCTTTGAACATGCGGCGAGAATTTCTTATATGGGATTTGCAATTGATAAACTTTGAGAGCCTGCAGTTTGGCAATTACGGGAGGAATTTCTGGATTGATTTTTGTTTTTGGATTGATGCCCATAAAATATTTTCCAAAATTACTGGAGTGCTAGCCGTCACCTTGGAGAGTTTCAGGAATGGATCCTAAACTGTTGGAAACTTCAAACCACCACTTTGAAGACTTATATTTATGCTTCTTGTATTTTTGGAGCATTGCTCACTGCTTTTAAAGCTTTTGGAAAATTAATGCTTGATTTTCACAGTTTCCTTTCATTTTTATCTTGCGGACTTTTTCATCGATTTCTCTATAGTTTACGATGAGCTAAAATGAATGATACTTTTTTATCGAGCTGTGCATATAAGCTTTGTTTGGGATAATTTTTTTTATTTTTTAGTAAAAAATTAATATTTTTTTTATTAAAAAATGCTTAATTTTTATATAACATTTTTTACTCATTGTTTAAGTACACATGTTTTCTACAGCAGAGGATATGAACATAGAGTTACAAGTTTGAGTGCAAGTGTATGGGATCAAATAGAAACGCTAGCTTATAGCTAAACGGGGCATCATATAGATTTACAGAATTAAAATTAGGAGTACAGGATTGTATTAAAAAATAACGAGCAATAATATATATTATTGATTGTTGACCTCTAAGGCCAGAACATAGACAAAATAAAAAAAGGAGGTAAATCATTACATACTTCAACCCATATCCTGTGTAAATCCCATCAGGTCTGCCGCGTCTACAGTAGCCATCCTTCTGCAAACGGCGCCGACTGCTGTCTTCTCACACGTGCTTGGACACGGGCTCTATCCCACGCATACTACCGCTCTCGTTATAAAAGGAGCGCCAAAGGAAGAAGCTCGGTCCTGCCTTCCATATACGACACTTGCTCTCCCTCTACACTTCCACACACGTAAAATCCTCTGACTCCTCACGATCTCCTCCTCAAATCAACGAAAGCCCCAAATCGTCTCCCTCTCCCGTCGTCTGCTCCGACCGAACCCCATACCCCACGCGAGAGCTCCAACGTCAAAGTCTCCCGTCCGACCTAAACCTCATATCCCGTCGCCCTTCTTTTTGCTCATTCCCGAACTCCTCTAACCCCCAACCCTTGATCCACAAGAGAGAAAGAGAGAAAGAGAGAGAGAGAGAGCAAGTGAGGAAGCTCTCCTACCTAGCCTTGCCCGCCTTCTTCTCATCCTCCTACCCGCCGAACTGCTCCAAATCCCGCCGACGTTCCCTTCTCGTGGGATCGGAAGTTACAACATTTTGATCGGAAGAAACGAAGGGGGGGAGGGGGCTCGCTAGCCGTGAAGGTAACTTTATCCGTTTCACGCGCTTCTTCGGCTTGATCCCGTTAACCCACTGAGCCTCGAAGAAGGAAATGAAGGATTTATTTTGCAATAGGATTTAACAGCCCCTAAATCCTGTTAAGCAACATAAATCTCGCTCAAATCCTGCTCTAATCCTGTATTAATTCGACTCAGATCCTGCCCACATTTTTTTTTAATTTTGTTTAATTAACTTAATCATAATTGATTATAGTTAATTATATTTAATTATAATTAACTAAAATCAGTTATAATTAGTTAATTATTTTTAATTTATAATTAATATAATTAATTATATTTCAAATATAATTAATTATGATTAATCATAAATTAAATTTACTTAATTTAAAATTAATTTAAAATTAAGTATAATTAATTATACATTAAACGTAATTAATCATGATTAATTTTTGATTAATTATAAATTAAATCTAACTAATTCATAATTAAGTTTAAATTAAACTATAATTAATTACACATTAGATATAATTAATTATAATTAATTTCTAATTAATTATAAATTAGATCTAATTAATTTAGAATTAATTTTAAAGTAAATATAATTAATTATATATTAATTTTATAATTAGTTTCTAATTAATTATAAATTAAATCTAATTAATTTTAAATTAAATATAATTAGTTATGTATTAATAACTAATTATACTTAATTTGCAATTAATTACAAAATAAAGAACTCACAAGAGTGCTCTTCTCTATAAATGCCACTCTCTCGCCTCGATCCACGTGCCAACCTCAACGCTTGCAAAGGTATAATTTTTAAACTCAGATTCTCGCTCTTGAAGTTCACGGCGGACCGGAAAATCGCCTATACACGCTTTCATAAGCGTGGTTGGATGGGACCCCGGTGCGGCGCCTACAACGAGGCGGGTAATCACCTCAAAAATCCTATCCTCGGCGTTCGTGTCGAGCCGGCAAACCGCCTATACACGCTTTCTTAAGCGTGGTGGGAAGGGAACCCGGGGCGACACCTACGGCGAGGCAGGTGGGCCCTATGCACGCTTTCTTAAGCGTGGTGGGGACGATCTTAAGTACCCGTACCTGCGGGGAAACAAAATACTTTTCTTTTTCAGGTACGTCGAAGACCCATACACGCTTTCTTAAGCGAGGTGGGGGATTGAAGACTTTACACGGCCGCGGTGTCCTCGAAAGAGGGCATCTACCATACACGCTTTCTTAAGCGTGGTGAGAAAGGCCCAGTTTTCCGTAATTTCCCCTAAACGGGGGAGATGCCGGAATGCTGCCGAAATTTTGGGTGAAAATACGACTACACTCAGACCTATTTGAACTTAAAAGAACTTATACTCAAACAAGAACAGATGACTTGTGAATATGAATCTGAACAAAGCTCAAATGAACTATAACTTGAATTGGAATTAAATAACAACATTTGAACTACAAGGAAACTTTGAACTTCTACAAGACAACAGAGGACTTGAATTCGAATGACAGAACAAAGGAATTGAATTTGAATTTGTGGACTCTTGAACTAAGCTTGGACTCAAACTCAAAACAGAGCTTGAAACGAAATGGACTAAGCTTGAACCAAACCCGAATCAAGTAATAAGGGGACTCAACTGCAAGAGAACTTGAACTTGATTTGGACCACATGAAAGGGGACTTTAACTTAGCAAAACTCGAGCATGCAAATGATGATTAAAGATCTAGATCTTTCCAATGAACATTAACAATCAAGTGAAGGACTTGTAGACTTCAACATAACTTGCAACGTACCTACAAGCAAGAATCAAGTGAACAATGACAAGGGTTCGAAATTTGAGCTAAGTGGGACTTGAGCTCGAACTTGCATATTGAACTTGACTTGAATACGAACTAAACGTCATCATGTGACTGGAACTATGTGAACGAATAACTCTCTTGCAACATGTCTATGGAAATAAAAGAACAAATAAATCTGAGTTTGAAACATGGGATAATGTTTCTAATAACTTTGATGCAAAAAAAAAGTCATGGTAGATATGTTGAAAACCATAGACCTGATTTGGAGGCACCTGAGGCATCTCAAGGCTAAAATAATGTCTAAGAAACCCTAATTTGTGCTAAGTGACATTCAGAAGGAGAAAAAGTAGAATGAAACAAGCAGTGGAATGTGTCTGCCTCCCCGATTCTTGAAAATATGGGAAATAGAATCTCACTAATAATTCTAAGGGATTATGCTGTGCTGATGATTGCAAAAGTGACTAAAAAGAAGAAAAAGATATTGACATCAGAAGGCTTAAAGGATGATGATTGTATGTAGTTTCTCAATAACCATGCATTTGCTAAAGGAGGGAATCGTGATCAGCACCATAACGAGTTAAGGCCCATTGCTAAATGGATAGCTCAGAAGCTTTCATAATTTCCATTGACGGCAAAGGTTATAGAATTCCTGAGGTTATTCGACACTTATCTATTGCAACTAACAATGTGAAAGTTCCCCAGAAAGATTGAAAAGTTTAAAAATTCATTCGCACTACGCTCGACCCATAAAGCAAATGATCAGAGTATAATCGATATATTTGTTGATTCATTCAAAACATCAAGAAGAACCAGCTTGTTGTACTCATATGCCGAAGGTTTAAAAATGACGCCTAAGATGATTGATACAACTTCCATATGAGTAATGCCCTCTAGTTGTGATTGATAACAATTCAACTTTGAAAGGACATGTCAATTCTCCTCTAGCTTATCAAGAAGTGAATATACCAGCCTTCTCCAAACAGAAGAATTTGATGCTCAATGAATTTTGGAGATCTTCAAGTCAATCAGAATGCAAAGGAGTGAAGGACATTTAGCAGATGAAACAACTGCTTTACAACACTTCAGCAACCAAATAAACATGCTGATCTGCATACAACCAAGAGCAGAAGATCTGCAATATATACAATCTCCCTACGAGTATAGATGTATGTAAAACATGTCACTCGTGGGTGGATGTAGAAAGACTTCGGTAAATGCAGTATCCTGAAGTCAATTCCAATCTATGAATGAAAACATCTACCTGCCTACCAGCAACAGTTGTGGAGATCGTACGACGCAACGCCACCGGATCTGCAACCTTTATAAAAGCAGACAGAAGATGTTTACAGATATTTCAAAGTACCCCCGCACATGCACCTTAGTTTGTATACACATATGTACACATAAGGGGATGTATAGTACAACCCGCATGGGCCCCGACGAGCGTGTTATTGGTACACACGTGACGTCTAGGGATGCTGCGCGGGTCAACAAATTCGAACCCAATCCTCCTATGCAAGCAGATAGGAGTAGACAAGGTTCAATAAATAACTATGAAATGCCCCCAAACACCTGCATGGGCCCCGGCGAGCATGTTATTGGTACACACGTGACGTCTAGGGATGCTGCGCGGGTTAATAAGTGAATTCTAGTTCGAGCTCGATCCTCCTATACGGGTAGATAGGAGTCGACACGACTCGAACCATTAAATAAATATACGGTCGTGAGATCTACCGAGATATTTATTTTATACGTTCATATTAGGCCTTCAAGGCCTATAATCAAGAGAATTCACTTATAGAGGTCCAAAGCCTACAAAACCCGATCCTCTATCGACCAGTAGATAGAGTCAACAGGGTCCAATCAATAAAATATAAATGACCCCATATACCCCGATGATGGCCGTGTTGAATGTAAATCTCAACCGGAGGGGTCCACACAGATTATTTCAAACTACCACCCAAATACCCAAAACTCGAAAACTCCACAAAAATACCCAAAAATCCAAAACTCCACAAAAAATTCCCAAATACACAAACTCCATACAAAATCCAATCTTCTGAAAAATCCCAAAACCTAAAAATCTTTCCAACTCCAGATATTTAAAAAATTGAAATCCAACTATCAAACCGCTTAAAGAAAATCCATCCACCCTCCGCAACAGTTTGCCGAGGTGGATAAATTGAAGAATACTTCAGCTTACATAGAGCTAACACCTAGTCAAAAATATCACTAGGATCCATTCTCAAACAATCTCCTGCCAGTAAGGACGTGGTACGAGTCCTCTAACCGACAGTTTCGCCGCCAAATGGCACTGCAGGATAAACGGTTATGACTTGGGGCCCTCTGAACCAGGTGGTCGCCGCCAAATGGCACCATTATATTATGGTTATGGCCAGAGCCCGTATGCTCCCCAATGGCATCAAATCCTTGAGATGTGAATCAATAGGATATGATTGATAGGGCACAAAGCCCTCTGTTAGCTAAGGTGGATTCAAATTTATCCCCTTAGACAAACACTCCCCCCAGGTCTATAAGGTACCCTTGGACGAAGCAACCCATGGCTGCCGACAAGGATCCTTCTGTCAGGTTGGGTCGACTACCTCCTCTGACTAAGTAGACCAGGGATCACGATGACCCGGGATGACAGAACCATGGGATCTTGATCGGGTCCATCATCCATTCCCCCCACCATCTGCTTTAAGTGCAAGAGGGTGAAATTTCAATTTTAAATATCAAGTCTTCAAACTTTCCTATACCTTAAACCCATGCTGCTACTATATGCTAGATGCACGTATCTCCTACGTATCTGATTGACGACTAGCCTTAATCGAAAGTTCTCTCTCGTTACCGGGAGGGGTAATTAACTATAGGGGCTTGCGCCTATAGGAAACCAGAACTCAGATCATAAAGTCCTCGCAAAATGAGGGCGAAATCTCTAGGTAGTGTCTTATCTACAAACTCATCTGCCTTCCAAAATTTACCCAGGAACATAACCCGTTAAAACTCCCCCCGAAAAGAAAGCACAAAAAGAGCGGGCGGAGGCCGGGGCCGAATTTTCGGAGCCCACAGATTTCTGGCAACTCCACTGGGGATTGGTTTCTCTTTCCATCTTTGGCTAGTCACCTCAGTGCTATAGTAGCAGCTACTTTCAACCCGGATTCAAAATTCTGAATCTTTCAAAATGATCATTTAATGAATCAAAATTTCTGAATATTCTAAGAATGATCATTCAAACAAATTTATTAAGATAACGTATTTAGCAGTATTTTAAATTTGTATTATTTGAATTTGCTCGCTAATGTTATCTATTTTTGTTTTCTATTCTGTGCAAGTCTCTGCATTTTTGAAAGTGTGGGGTGATGTATCAAATTTTGATCACTAACCCTTACCTTTCATTTATGCAGATGGATCTACAGAACACACCAATGACTGTCCAGCTGGGACAAGGAGCCAGGATCCAACTGGCAAACGCTATCATTGAGACAGGGAATGCTGGAGCTACCATCCAGTTTGGTAGCATTGACTTCCCTGCTGTCGTTGAAAGGGCCACCACCATTCTTACGAATGGCAGAAATACTGAAGGGCCTGCTAGGAGGCCACACTCTGCTGGAACTACCACTCGTCGTGTGCACCTGCCGGCACAATGACTTGCTGCTGCTGAAAACCCTCGTGGAAGGATCTCTGTGTTTGAACGGCTGTTGCAGCCAGAAATCCCGGCCACCAAAAGGGTTGTAGCCGGAGGAAGGATCTCCGTGGTGACGACGAACACCACACATCTGCCAATCGGGTTATCTGCACCCGTGAAGAACACTTCTGAGGCTTCCTCATCTGGAGGAAAACTGACCAGGAGACAGAGGAGGAAACTGAATGCTGAGCTCCGGGCTCAGAAACAATTCTCAACTCATCCCTCAAATTTGTCGGCCCAAGAGCTAGAAGCGAACATTCCTACCCGGAATGGGTTCACAAATTTGAAGTGGGTTAAGAGGAACCTCTCAACTGGGGAGCTGAAGAAGTCATTCTGGGACCGACAGCCTGAAGTCCCACCTCCTCAAAAGAAGGAGCCTGAAACTCTCTCAGCTCGAGTCTACAGAGTCCTGAAAACCGTGAAGGAGAGAGGACTGAAAAAGAGAAGATATCAGCAACCGCTGATGGTCGAAGCCAGAAGAACTCCACCAAGAGAGCGTCTGTCTCTTACTGTGGAGATAAAGGAAAGAAAATACACCCCGCACGGTGAACATCGGGGGGTGACACCTGAACCTCGAGTTCAGGGATCCGTCGCTGAAAGGTCCCGGCGGAAAGGAAAGGAAATCTGGAGGCCAAAGCCATGCAGAGAAGAAGACAATAGAAGAAAAAGAACTGACTTGGGCGTGACATCCGGTACAGCTTCCCGGAGATCCGCCCCCATCAGTAAACAATATCAGATGTGGGTCCAAAAGAAGGCCCACAATGATGCTCCTCCCGACGGTAGACACCTTGGAGAATCCTCCAGGGGATCCCGTCGTTCTCTGACCCCTCCCAATAATGAATCTAACTTCGACCGTAGCCCACGGGTTGAAGAGATCTTCCTGCCTAACCAAGAACCGGAGATCCAGTGGCGTCGCCGCTCGGAGATCCGAGTGCTAGAAGAAGGAGAAGAAGATACGGGAGAAGAAAATATTGAAGAATACATGGAAGAAAATCTAGAAGAAAATCTAGAAGAAAATATGGAAGAATACATTGAAGAAAACTCAGAAGATGTAAACAACACCTTAGACATGGAAGTGGTCTACATGGTGAGGCATATCAACGTCGATGATGAAGCCTACTACGATGAAGGTGAAGATGATGATGACCACTGGCAACCGCCGCCTAGACAAGTATATCGGCGTCGCCATGAAGCCGGGTCCACCACTGGTGGAGGTGGTCATTCCCAAGGAGAGGATGAAGTTGAGGAGGTAGAAGGGAATCTCCCTGATGCCGAAAACATCACACTCGCTGATATGTGGCGACAGATGAGACGGCAAATGAGAGCCAAAGATAGAGAAATCTCTCAGTTGAATGAAAAGATGACAGAGATGATGACTCAAATGACAATGATGATGCAGATGATGCAAAGAAATGCTGCAGTTGGTTCTATGCCCAATCCTCCCCCTGATCCTCCAAACTTCCAAGCGCCGCAAGTATCAGGAGTACGTAGAACTCCTGAAGGTGGTAATGAAGTTAAAAACACCACCCGTCAACTCACTCCGCAGAATATTGCAAGTACCTCCGAGCCTGTGACTGCTGTGCAGCTTGAAGGGATTATCACTGAGAAGATTAAGGCTATTATTGCTATTGATCAGGCAGAGAAATTGGTGGGTAATGGTCGTCCGTACCCGGCTGAGTATGATCAGGTGTCATACCCGAAGGGATATTCCGTGTCAAAGTTTAACACTTTTGATGGAAATAAAAATCCTAGACAGCACCTAGCACAATTCAAAGCCACCTGCGGGAACACTGGAGGAAATAATGCTCTACGCTTCCGACAATTCGTTAGCAGTTTGACAGCAGCTGCTTTCGAATGGTACGCTGAACTACCAAATGACTCTGTAAAGACATTTGCAGAGTTAGAAAATATATTCCTGAAGAGGTTCGCCAGTGCGACTGAGAAAATAACGATCGCTGACCTTGCTCTGAATAAGAGAAAGAAGGAAGAATCAGTGACCAAATACATCACTCGCTGGCGTAACTTGAGTATGAAATGTGAACAACAGCTTGAGGAGGAGCATGCCGTACAGTTGTTAATGGGAAACATTGATGACAAAATGCAACCATTCCTGTGCATGGCTACTATCACCACATTTCAGGATTTGCTGGATAGAGTGGCAAAGTTCGAGAAACTAAACTTGTCAAAAACAGAGAGCTATTCTGATAAACCCAAAAAGGTTAAAGCCTCAGGTGCTAGAAGAGGTGAGGCTGACTCCATATTTTTCTCCAGAGCTGATAAGGAGAAACAGATGACGTACTACATAGACAAAGGCAAGCAGCCGATGCAATATCAAGAAAAGTCTAAGCAAGTCTACAATCCTAACCCCCAGCCGAAGCTGATACTCGGGGGTAATGACAAACCACGAACTTATCAGGGCGGTGGAGAACGCCCGAGGCAAACAACGGGAATTGGTGATCGAACGTTCCCCTCCCTCAAAGATAAAATGAATAAAGAATATTCATTTAAAAGGGAGAGCGTTGCCAAGCTATTTCGACAGGCTTTGAAAGCGGGTTTAGAACTGCCAGAGTGCAAGAGACCCGAGGAGTCAAAACATAGTGACGATCCAAACTACTGTCTGTATCATCGAGTGATGAGTCACCCAATCGAAGATTGCTATGTCTTCAAGGATTGGCTTGAAAGAAAATATCGAAGGGGAGAGCTCACATTATCCGACAATGTGCTGACTCATCCCAGAAAAGAATCAATTCGGGTAGTTACAACTTCCTCCGTACCCCCGGTAGAAGAAAGAAAAAATAAAAAGAAGCCAGCTCATGAAGAATAGTGGGAGACTGCGGTCTCCAAGAAAATTATGAAAATGCTGAAACAACTCGAAGGAGTTCCGGGTGTAAAATGGAAATCTCCTATGGAGCCAGTGTTAAATCTGAAGGCATTACCTGTGGCACAGGCATCTACTTCTAAACAGTTTCCCAATCAAGCCGGTCCTTCAAAACTTGGGAAGGCAAAGTCCAAGAGGAAGACCAAAGTGAAGAAGCTTAAAGAGAAGAAGACTACAACTCAAAGGGTCATTGATAGTCTGGATGAATACTACCAGACCGCAAGGCGTCCTTTTAAGCTTGCTGACTTCATGTCAGAGCTCAAGATTGACGAAGCAGAGGAAGCTGATGAGGATCCTCTTCCCACGGAAGTTTGTCGAGTCATTTCAGTAACGCCAATAACTCCGACAAAAGAAAAACGTGTCAAAGAAATGATCGTTGAAACCTGTCTAGCAACATCGTCAATGGACTACAGCTCAGAGGAGGATCTGTATTTTCCAAAGACAGATGAATCTGATCCCGATATAGCATCGCAGATAGGACATGTAAATCTGGGAAGTGACTCTGGATCAACGAATGAATCTCTAGACACAATAATGGCTGACTCTGAAGAAGAAATCCCATTAAATGAGTTTGAGCCAGAAGAGATCGCTCAAGTGCAGTTGAGAAGTGGCAAGATACTGCCGTCTCCGCCAAAGAAGTAAACCTCCAACAAAGATAAGGGAAAAGAAATAGTTATCAATGAAGACATTATCTCTGAGGATCCCAAGAAGAAACATACTCCAGTCAGGGGAATAGATTATAATATCTTGTCCCATCTGAGGAAGATCCATGCCCAGCTCAGCATATACGACGCTCTGGTAATGTCTAAGGATCTTCGGGAGACTTTGATTCAGGCTCTCAAAGACCCCGAAAGATATGAGGCGTACTTCGCTGAGTGCAACCTGACTGAGGTCCTACAAGCTCGTAACGAACCGTTCATCACGTTCACCGAAGATGACATGATGCTCGGGACTGCAGACCACAACCGACCTCTGTATGTTACTGCAGAGAGTGATGATTTGGTAATCAGTCGAATTCTGATTGACCCTGGGTCCTCCATCAACCTTATGAGCTTAAAAGCACTAAGGTCGTTGTGCCTCAACGTGGAACACCTCGGGCCAGATAAGCTTATGGTACATGGTTTTAACGAAAAAGGACAGAAAACCCTTGGATCGTTTATGCTACCTCTTGTGTTTGGAGAATTTCACACAGAAGCCAAGTTCCATGTGATTGATGCAGATACTTCATTCAAGGCGCTCCTGGGTCGCCCCTAGTTGCATGAATATGGCGTTGTCCCGTCAACATTACATCAGTGCATGAAGTATCTCAGGGATGGAGAAGAATTCAGAATTTCTGGTGATATCCAACCCTTTACAGTCCATGAAGCAACAGTATATGAAGATGCGCAGTATTTCATGCCAAAGAAGCAGAGACTGTCAAACTCTCTGAAGGCTCAAGCATCAAATCCAGAGAGTGCAAAGCGACCTGAACAAAAAAGTGAGAAAAAGCAGGTGGGGAGAAAGAAGGCAACGCCGACTCTTCCCAAAGAAGCTACCACTTCCACTTCTAAAGAAAGGAAACGTGTACCTCACCTTGGGAGCAACACAGATGAAGAGGATGTCACCCCTACAAAATCCCAGAGGGTATGTCATTCGATGGACGAATGGAGTAGGGAGGTCGCATATTCAAATGATGATTATGACTACGACTCTATCTACATGAACACGGTGCAAGAGGTATTCTCTAGAAGGATAGATAGCCTGTCAATCTCAGACAGCGTACTCGTAGTCACTCGCATTCCCCTACAGTATTTTAAAGAAATAATTTCACGAGATGTGCATAAAGTTGAAGAACTTGTGACCCTTTATCTGCCTCCGATCAGAACGGGGATTGAGTCAGGAAATATATTATATTCCGTAGGAAAGGATGAAGAAGTGAATCGTGATTGGGACCATGTCTTCATCGATTCTGAAGAATTACTACCTACGAGACTACTTAGGTTTAATACCAAAGGCATTCAAAGAATGTTACGAAAGTGGATCAATATTCCCACCCCCAAACGACAACTTCGTATGTGCCTAAGTCTCTGGTATGGAAGGAATCCACGTCCAATGCGGCGGAAGGAAATGAATGCATATAAAGGTATTGGATTCATCAGGCGAAAATGCATCCGGAAGGAGACTTGCCGAGCCATCACTTGCAGGGAAGTTGAACCCAATGACGAGTCTGATGAAGAGGTCTATGAAGTTGATGGTTACGATGATCAGCCTCTAGAGGCCAAGCCTGCACCAGAAGAGCTTGAAGATGGTGGACAGGCAACCACTATGGACGAACTAAAAGAAGTCAACTTGGGAACCGAGGATGACCCTCGCCCAACCTTCATTAGTTCCCTTCTGCCGGAAGATCAAGCGAAAGAGATAAAAGAACTCCTCTGTGAATTCAGGGATTGCTTTGCCTGGACATATGCTGAGATGCCCGGCTTATCCCCTGACGTAGCAGTTCACAGGATGGCAATCAAACCAGATGTGACACCAGTCAAACAAGCTCCGAGAAGAATGAGATTGGAGATTGAAGAACAGGTGATTGCTGAAACGAAGAAGCTCATAGAAGCAGGCTTCATTCGCGAAGAGAAATATGCCGACTGGATTGCCAATATTGTCTCTGTCAAGAAGAAGAACGGTCAGATACGTATCTGTATTGACTTTCGGGACCTCAACAAAGCGTGCCCAAAAGATGATTTTCCGTTGCCTGTATCCGAACTCCTGGTAGATAACACGTCAAACTATGACATGTTCTCGTTTATGGATGGATCGTCAGGATACAACCAGATCAAAATGGCTCCTGAGGATGAAAGGCATACATCATTCAGAACACCCATTGGCATTTTCTGCTACACGGTCATGCCCTTTGGCTTGAAGAATGCTGGTGCTACATACCAATGGGCGATGACCCACATCTTTCATGAATTAATACATCAGAAGGTCGAGTGCTATGTAGACGACTTGGTCGTTAAGAGCATAGACCGGAAAGATCATTTAAACGACCTGAAGATCGTATTTGAAAGAATCAGGAAGTTCGATCTAAAGATGAATCCCCTCAAGTGTGCTTTCGGGGTCTCCTCCGGTAAATTTCTTGGCTATGTCGTTCGTCATCGAGGCATAGAAGTCGATCCCAATAAAATCAAGGCGATCATTGAGATGCCACCGCCAAGAAGTCTCCGTCAACTCCGCTCCTTGCAAGGGCAACTGGCTTTCATTCGACGTTTCATATCGAATCTGTCGGGTAGGTGCCAACCATTTTCCAAATTAATGAAGAAGGATGTCCGCTTTAAATGGGATGCAGAATGCCAGGAAGCGTTTGACAGCATCAAGAGATACTTGTTAAATTCGCCCATTCTCGCAGCGCCAATTCCGGGGAAGCCTCTTATACTGTATACGGCGGCACTAGAAGAGTCCCTCGGAGCATTACTGGCTCAGCACAATGAGGAAGGAAAAGAAAATGCACTCTACTATATCAGTCGGAGATTAATTGGAACAGAGATACGTTATTCTCCCATTGAAAAGCATTGCCTGGCATTGATTTTTGCAGTTCAGAAACATCGCCACTACATGTCTCACAAAATCACCTTGATATCAAAGATCGATCCGCTGAAGTTCTTGATGACAAGACTAGTGTTGACAGGTCGTTTAGCAAGGTGGGCAGTACTATTACTGCAGTTTGACATAGTGTACATGCCACAGAAAGCAGTAAAGGGACAAGCTTTGACAGATTTCCTCGCCGCACATCCAATCCCAGCTGACTCTCCGCTCAATGATGATCTGCCCGATGAACAAATCATGCAGGTTGATGAAGAAGAAAAGCTACTATTTTGGGAGATGTACTTTGATGGGGCATCGTCTATCAAGTCTCCCAAACCTCCAAATCTTGCAAAGGCCCAAGCTGGCATCGGTCTTGTCTTTATAGAACCCGAGGGAGGTACCATGAGATTCTCGTTCAGTCTAACTGAACCTCGGACCAATAATGAAGCCGAATACGAAGTTCTAATAGCAGGACTGGAGATTGCAATTGATGTCCAGATCACAGATCTCCAAATTTTCGGTGATTCTCAACTTGTGATAAATCAAGTTCTGGGCATTTACAAGATTTGCAAACTTGAATTGGCCCACTACCACCGACGAGCTCTCGAGCTTCTAAAATAAATACCGAATGTCAAGATAACTCAAGTTCCTCGAGGACAGAATGCAAAAGCAGATTGTCTAGCCAAACTGGCCAAGGAGCTGGTAAATGAAGACAAAAAGCCACCTATATTCATTGCGGTTGAAAACCGCCGAGTTTTAGAGCCAGCAACCCTACAATTCCCGCAGGCAGAGGGAATACCAGGTTCAAGCCAACAGGATGCAACCCCGGTTGATCCTCAACCCCCCCGACAAATCATTATTAAAAATCAACCAGGGGAACGTCCAGCAGTAAAAAGACGAAGAACTGGTAGATTCTCAGAGTCGTGGTTGGATTGCCTAGATGTTGAAGTCGAAGACGATTGGAGGCAACCATTCGTCGACAACTTCAAAGAAAGCAAACTCCCAACAGATAAATCTCTGGCTGCACAAATTAGAAAAAGAGCTTTGCGATACGCGTTTGTCAATAATACGCTATATCGGCGGGCTTTTGATCAAATGTGGCTACGATGCCTAGGGACCAAGAAAGCTGATAAAGTGGTAGCAGAAGTTCATGAAGGACTCTGCGGAGCACACCAGTCAGGTCCCAAAATGGCTGTCAAAATTAAAAGAATGGGTTATTACTGGCCTACGATGGTGAGAGATTGTATCAACCACGCTAAGAAGTGCCACGAATGTCAAATTCACGGTGATGTTATTCATCAATCGCCAAATCCGCTGCACCCAACAATTGCATCCTGGCCATTTGAATGTTGGGGCACAGATATAATTGGACCGATAGATCCACCGTCTTCAGCGGGGCACCGCTTTATACTGGCAGCAACAGACTATTTTTCTAAGTGGGTAGAAGCGGCACCATTCAGGGAAGTTACGTCCGAGCACGTGATCAATTTCTTCACCCACAATGTTGTCTACAGATTCGGTGTACCACGCCGCGTGATCTCAGACAATAGTACAGCATTCAAGAGTACAAAAATCTACAAGTTTATAGATCGTCACAAGATTGACTGAAGGTACTCATCTATATACAACCCAAGAGCAAATGGTTTGGCTGAGGCCTTCAACAAGACGCTGGTGAAGTTGTTGAAGAAGATCCTCACCAAGAACAAAAGAGAATGGCATACAAAGATGGCAGAAGCGTTGTGGGCGTATCGTACGACCTACAAAACACCAACCAAAGCCACTCCCTACTCACTAGTGTTCGGAGCTGAAGCCGTCTTGCCACTAGAAGTTGAACTACCGTCTCTTTGGGTCGCTATCCAGAATGAGCTTACTCAAGAGCAGAATGCTCGCCTAAGAATAGAGGAGCTCGATGCACTCGATGAAGTTAGATTGCAAGCCCAGCAAAACCTACAAATTTACCGAGGAAGAATGGCAAAGTCATTTGATCGGATGGTGCGCCCTCGATCCTTTCAAGAAGGGGAATTGGTCATGGTGCTGAGAAGGCCAATCATCCCTCACCGAAAAATTGGTGGTAAATTCGTATCCAATTGGGAGGGCCCCTTCGTAATTGAAAAAGTGTATCAAGGAGGAGCCTAATAGCTTATCGATCTGCACAGTCAGAGGCCCATGCCGCCGATCAACGGTCGACATCTGAAGAAGTATCATGCATAAGACTACTAGAAGAAATGTTATGCTTAATGTACTGCGTATTTTATGCATGTTTATTAACATATACACTCTACATTTTTGAAATTCTCTTGTGTTGCAAGAATGCATTTCAAAATCACCCTGCAGTACAGGGGGCATTTTAAATATTTATTTGGGTTGACATCGTGCTACGCCCCGAGATCCCCAAATAAATATTTAAAATCACAAAACTTCAAATTTATTCTATTCTGAAATGTCCCTGCGAAACAGGGGGCATTTTAAATATTTATTCGAGTCGACATCGCGCTGCATGCCGAGGTCCCCGAATAAATATTTAAAATCACCAACACAAATATTCTTTTATACTGAAGAATACAACAAATGCTTTTTCAAAGTATATGCAGGTGATATTTCGAAAGATCGAGACACCACCTCCTCCAACAAACCAAGATTTTAAAGGTCAGAAAGAGACTTTTGCAACTACACATTCTAATAAGTTGAGCCAGAACAACCTGAAGTCTTTCAGCAGCCTGAAGCTTAAGGTTCAAGTGGGTGTAAGAGGTCGGATCCAACACGCCCAAATATGGCCGGATCGCTGGCAGCTCCGTCTACTCAACACGCCATAAGAAAGGCCGTAGTAGCGGAACCCCCACTTCGTCAATCCGTCAGTAGGGACTGTAGGAAGTACGAAGGCGAATTTGACTCGACAAGTTCAAATGATCGTAGTCTGCCAAATTCTCCTAATTGACCGAAGAATTAAAGTTTCATCGGGAAGGAGGAATCTCGAGCAACTACCAAATTCGCGTAGGCTCTAAATCTTCAACCACAAAGGAAGACTCAAAATCTATCAACTTCAGCAAAATCAGCATTGGGAAGCACATTTCCCCTAGCTCAAGTCTGAAGCCTGAATGGGTGTAAGAGGTCGGATCCAACACGCCCAAATATGGCCGGATCACTGGCAGCTCCATCTACTCAACACGCCATAAGAAAGGCCGTAGTAGAGGAACCCCCATCTCAGCAACCAGAGGACGAAGAGCTGTCAAATCCCAGCTCGCCTAATCTGATGAACTCAAGTGACTCAGATTAAAGTCTCCTCAAGTGGTTAAGGATCAAGATACTACTCATTATTGGTACTATCAACTGAATCCAAAACTTGTAAATCCTTCAACAAATCCATAAAGCACAAAGCTAGGATCGAAGAAATTCTTCTTCAACAAGTCCAGCAAAGCACAAAGCAAAGGACCGAAGAAATTATCCCAAAGTTCATGAAAAGCTTAAAGCTGAACTAAAAGGATTCCGTCATCAACAAGTCCATTATGCACAAAGCTCCGGACCGATGACTTTTCGCCAACGACCTAATACGATCCTAAAAGGGTTTAGGTCACCGGCATCTACTCCTTTATCAAGCCCGCCAAAGCTAGAAGCAAAGGGCTGAAGGTACAAATCACCTGACAAGTCAGTAGAGACAAATCAGAAAATTCTCCATCAATGTCCGCCGCACAAAGCACAGGACTGAAGGAACCAAAATCTCAGAAAAGCTAAAGCTATGAAAAGAAGTATCATGAACGACTTCTACAAATGTCCCTAAAAACTGGGGGCATTTTAAATATTTATTTGGGTCGATATTGTGCCGCATGCCGAGATCCCCAAATAAATATTTAAAATTTCTTGCCTAAATATAGTTAAAGGAGAGAAGAATAGGAGATCCTCCATAAACTGAATGTACCTTCAGCAAAAAGTATAATTTGAGCAAGATACGATCAGTACAAGAGACAGCAAAGTCCCATCAACTGATAAATATGCCAAATTCAAGCAAATTCTGAACGATATCAACAATATACAACAGAAATATTACATCTATATATGACTACAGTGGCAAGAGATGTTGAGCAGTTATAAAAATGCTGAAAACTAAGGAAACAGTGGTGCAAAAGAGGAGCTTAAGGGATCTCTACTTGACCAAGAGCAAATGTATCAACTATACTAAAGATTACAAATGTATCTAAAGATCTATAAAGACACCGAGATAGACTCTTGGAGATCCACTAAATGACAACCTTTGTGTGACATCTAGAGCAAAATATCTAGAGATCCACAGGGTCAGTCAGCATACAACAAACGTGGTCCACTCTAGACGTGAACCACATTTGTTGGGGAGCATTTGTTGACCTCTAAGGCCAGAACATAGACAAAATAAAAAAAGGAGGTAAATCATTACATACCTCAACCCATATCCTATGTAAATCCCATCAGGTCTGCCGCGTCTACAGTAGCCATCCTTCTGCAAACGGCGCCGACTGCTGTCTTCTCACACATGCTTGGACATGGGCTCTATCCCACGCATACTATCGCTCTCGTTATAAAAGGAGCACCAAAGGAAGAAGCTCGGTCCTGCCTTCCATATATGACACTTGCTCTCCCTCTACACTTCCACACACGTAAAATCCTCTGACTCCTCACGATCTCCTCCTCAAATCAACGAAAGCCCCAAATCATCTCCCTCTCCCGTTGTCTGCTCCGACCGAACCCCATACCCCACGCGAGAGCTCCAGCGTCAAAGTCTCCCATCCGACCTAAACCTCATATCCCGTCGCCCTTCTTTTTGCTCATTCCCGAACTCCTCTAACCCCCAACCCTTGATCCACAAGAGAGAAAGAGATAAAGAGAGAGAGAGAGAGAGAGCAAGTGAGGAAGCTCTCCTACCTAGCCTTGCCCGCCTTCTTCTCATCCTCCTACCCGCCGAACTGCTCCAGATCCCGCCGACGTTCCCTTCTCGTGGGATCGGAAGTTATAACATTTTGATCGGAAGAAATGAAGGGGGGGAGGGGGCTCGCTAGCCGTGAAGGTAACTTTATCCGTTTCACGCGCTTCTTCGGCTTGATCCCGTTAACCCACCGAGCCTCGAAGAAGGAAATCGAGGATTTATTTTGCAATAGGATTTAACAGCCCCTAAAACCTGTTAAGCAACATAAATCTCGCTCAAATCCTGCTCTAATCCTGTATTAATTCGACTCAAATCCTGCCCACATTTTGTTTTTTAATTTTGTTTAATTAACTTAATCATAATTGATTATAGTTAATTATATTTAATTATAATTAACTAAAATCAGTTATAATTAGTTAATTATTTTTAATTTATAATTAATATAATTAATTATATTTCAAATATAATTAATTATGATTAATCATAAATTAAATTTACTTAATTTAAAATTAATTTAAAATTAAGTATAATTAATTATACATTAAACGTAATTAATCATGATTAATTTTTGATTAATTATAAATTAAATCTAACTAATTCATAATTAAGTTTAAATTAAACTATAATTAATTATACATTAGATATAATTAATTATAATTAATTTCTAATTAATTATAAATTAGATCTAATTAATTTAAAATTAATTTTAAAGTAAATATAATTAATTATATATTAATTTTATAATTAATTATAATTAGTTTCTAATTAATTATAAATTAAATCTAATTAATTTTAAATTAAATATAATTAGTTATGTATTAATAACTAATTATACTTAATTTATAATTAATTACAAAATAAAGAACTCACAAGAGTGCTCTTCTCTATAAATGCCACTCTCTCGCCTCGATCCACGTGCCAACCTCGACGCTTGCAAAGGTATAATTTTTTAACTCAGATTCTCGCTCTCCAAGTTCGCGGCGGACCGGAAAACCGCCTATACACGCTTTCATAAGCGTGGTGGGATGGGACCCCGGTGCGGCGCCTACAACGAGGCGGGTAATCACCTCAAAAATCCTATCCTCGGCGTTCGTGTCGAGCCGGCAAACCGCCTATACACGCTTTCTTAAGCGTGGTGGGAAGGGAACCCGGTGCGACACCTACGGCGAGGCAGGTGGGCCCTATGCACGCTTTCTTAAGCGTGGTGGGGACGATCTTAAGTACCCGTACCTGCGGGGAAACAAAATGCTTTTCTTTTTCAGGTACGTCGAAGACCCATACACACTTTCTTAAGCGTGGTGGGGGATTGAAGATTTTACACGGCCGCGGTGTCCTCGAAAGAGGGCATCTACCATACACGCTTTCTTAAGCGTGGTGGAAAAGGCCCAGTTTTCCGTAATTTCCCCTAAACGGGGGAGATGCCGGAATGCTGCCGAAATTTCGGGTGAAAATACGACTACACTCAGACCTGTTTGAACTCAAAAGAACTTATACTCAAACAAGAACAGATGACTTATGAATATGAATCTGAACAAAGCTGAAATGAACTATAACTTGAATTGAAATTAAATAACAATATTTGAACTACAAGGAAACTTTGAACTTCTACAAGACAACAGAGGACTTGAATTCGAATGACAGAACAAAGGAATTGAATTTGAATTTGTGGACTCTTGAACTAAGCTTGGACTCAAACTCAAAATAGAGCTTGAAACTAAATAGACTAAGCTTGAACCAAACCCGAATCAAGTAATAAGGGGACTCAACTGCAAGAGAACTTGAACTCGATTTGGACCACATGTAAGGGGACTTTAACTTAGCAAAACTCGAGCATGCAAATGATGATTAAAGATCTAGATCTTTCCAATGAACATTAATAATCAAGTGAAGGACTTGTAGACTTCAACATAACTTGCAATGTACCTACAAGCAAGAATCAAGTGAACAATGACAAGGGTTCGAAATTTGAGCTAAGTGGGACTTGAGCTCGAACTTGCATATTGAACTTGACTTGAATACGAACTAAACGTCATCATGTGACTGGAACTATGTGAACGAATAACTCTCTTGCAACATGTCTATGGAAATAAAAGAACAAATAAATCTGAGTTTGAAACATGGGATACTGTTTCTAATAACTTTGATGCAAAAAAAAGTCATGGTAGATATGTTGAAAACCATAGACCTGATTTGGAGGCACCTGAGGCATCTCAAGGCTAAAATAATGTCTAAGAAACCCTAATTTGTGCTAAGTGACATTCAGAAGGAGAAAAAGTAGAATGAAACAAGCAGTGGAATGTGTCTGCCTCCCCGATTCTTGAAAATATGGGAAATAGAATCTCACTAATAATTCTGAGGGATTATGCTGTGCTGATGATTGCAAAAGTGACTAATAAGAAGAAAAAGATATTGACATCAGAAGGCTTAGAGGATGATGATTGTATGTAGTTTCTCAACAACCATGCATTTGCTAAAGGAGGGAATCGTGATCAGCACCATAACGAGTTAAGGCCCATTGCTAAATGGATAGCTCAGAAGCTTTCATAATCTCCATTGACGGCAAAGGTTATAGAATTCCTGAGGTTATTCGACACTTATCTATTGCAACTAACAATGTGAAAGTTCCCCAGAAAGATTGAAAAGTTTAAAAATTCATTCGCACTACGCTCGACCCATAAAGTAAATGATCAGAGTATAATCGATATATTTGTTGATTCATTCAAAACATCAAGAAGAACTAGCTTGTTGTACTCATATGCCGAAGGTTTAAAAATGACGCCTAAGATGATTGATACAACTTCCATATGAGTAATGCCCTCTAGTTGTGATTGATAACAATTCAACTTTAAAAGGACATGTCAATTCTCCTCTAGCTTATCAAGAAGTGAATATACCAGCCTTCTCCAAACAGAAGAATTTGATGTCTCAATAAATTTTGGAGATCTTCAAGTCAATCAGAATGCAAAGGAGTGAAGGGCATTTAGCAGATGAAACAACTGCTTTACAACACTTCGGCAACCAAATAAACATGCTGATCTGCATACAACCAAGAGCAGAAGATCTGCAATACATACAATCTCCATACGAGTACAGATGTATGTAAAACATGTCACTCGTGGGTGGATGTAGAAAGACTTCGGTAAATGCAGTATCCTGAAGTCAATTCTAATCTATGAATGATAACATCTACCCGCCTACCAGCAACAGTTGTGGAGATCGTACGACGCAACGCCACCGGATCTGCAACCTTTGTAAAAGCAGACATAAGGCGTTTACAGATATTTCAAAGTACGCCCGCACATGCACCTTAGTTTGTATACACATAGGTACACATAAGGGGATGTATAGTACAACTCGCATGGGCCCCGACGAGCGTGTTATTGGTACACACGTGACGTCTAGGGATGCTGCGCGGGTCAACAAATTCGAACCCGATCCTCCTATGCAAGTAGATAGGAGTAGACAAGGTTCAATAAATAACTATAAAATGCCCCCAAACACCTGCGTGGGCCCCGGCGAGCATGTTATTGGTACACACGTGACGTCTAGGGATGCTGCGCGGGTTAATAAGTGAATTCTAGTTCGAGCCCGATCCACCTATACGGGTAGATAGGAGTCGACACGACTCGAACCATTAAATAAATATACGGTCGCGAGATCTACCGAGATATTTATTTTATACGTTCATATTAGGCCTTCAAGGCCTATAATCAAGAGAATTCACTTATAGAGGTCCAAAGCCTACAAAACCCGATCCTCTATCGACCAGTAGATAGAGTCGACAGGGTCCAATCAATAAAATATAAATGACCCCATACACCCCGATGATGGCCGTGTTGAATGTAAATCTCAACCGGAGGGGTCCACACAGATTATTTCAAAATACCACCCAAATACCCAAAATCGAAAACTCCACAAAAATACCCAAAAATCCAAAACTCCACAAAAAATTCCCAAATACCTAAACTCCATACAAAATCCAATCTTCTGAAAAATCCCAAAACCCAAAAATCTTTCCAACTCCAGATATTTAAAAAATTAAAATCCAACTATCAAACCGCTTAAAGCAAATCCATTCACCCTCCGCAATAGTTTGCCGAGGTGGATAAATTGAAGAATACTTCAGCTTACATAGAGCTAACGCCTAGTCGAAAATATCACTAGGATCCATTCTCAAACAATCTCCTGCCAGCAAGGACGTGGTACGAGTCCTCTAACCGGCAGTTTCGCCGCCAAATGGCACTGCAGGATAAATGGTTATGACTTGGGGCCCTCTGAACCAGGTGGTCGCCGCCAAATGGCACCATTATATTATGGTTATGGCTAGAGCCCGTATGCTCCCCAATGGCATCAAATCCTTGAGATGTGAATCAATAGGATATGATTGATAGGGCACAAAGCCCTCTGTTAGCTAAGGTGGATTCAAATTTGTCCCCTTAGACAAACACTCCCCCCAGGTCTATAAGGTACCCTTGGACGAAGCAACCCATGGCTGCCGACAAGGATCCTTCTGTCAGGTTGGGTCGACTACCTCCTCAGACTAAGTAGACCAGGGATCACGATGACCCGGGATGACGGAACCATGGGATCTTGATCGGGTCCATCATCCATTCCCCCCACCATCTGCTTTAAGTGCAAGAGGGTGAAATTTCAATTTTAAATATCAAGTCTTCAAACTTTCCTATCCCTTAAACCCATGCTGCTACTATATGCCAGATGCACGTATCTGATTGACGACTAGCCTTAATCGAAAGTTCTCTCTCGTTACCGGGAGGGGTAATTAACTATAGGGGCTTGCGCCTATAGGAAACCAGAACTCAGATCATAAAGTCCTCGCAAAATGAGGGCGAAATCTCTGGGTAGTGTCTTATCTACAAACCCATCTGCCTTCCAAAATTTACCCCGGAACATAACCCGTTAAAACTCCCCCCGAAAAGAAAGCACAAAAAGAGCGGGCGGAGGCCGGGGCCGAATTTTTGGAGCCCACATTGATAGATAAATTAAATTTGATGATAAAAAGAATACTAAGATACCTAATAAAATTAAGATTAATTAAAAATAATTATATTAAAGAAACTGATTGAAACATTATTTATGAAAGATAAGTTTGTTTAGAATAAATTTACATGATTTGGACATACATAACAAAGAAAATAAATCCATAGATAGATGTGAAATTAGTGTCAAATGAATTTTGAAAAAATAAGTAGACATCAACTGGCACTTATAAGGAACAAATATGAAAATGAAGATTCATTACATCCGCCTCCAATAATTGAATAAGACTGATGAAAAATTCCGGTATGCAACCTAATCTTTGAGTCAAATGGATTGGCCATCTAACAAAGAAAAGTTGGCCCCTTCTCAACCCTACTCAAGATAAGTGATCAAAAATTTAAAAAAGAAAAGCAATCACTTAAAAATTAAGTATCAATTTGGGATGGCTACAATGTTTTATCAAATTAATTGTGAAATTACTAAGAAAAATTCAACTTCGCTACTATGATTGTAAATAGGGCTGCAAACGAATCGAGCCGAGCCGAGTATGTGGGAGTTCATGCTTGAGTTCATTTAATATCAACTTGTTAAAGTTTGGTTCATGTTTATTTGAGCTTTATTGTTTGTGTTCATGTTTGGTTCATTTAAATTAATGAGTGTTCATGTTCGGTTCATATTCAGTTCATGTTCGGTTCATTTAGTGCTTATCGAGCTTTAAACAAACAAGTATGAACGAACTATAAACGAGCTCTACTTTTAGATGTTCATTAACTTAACAAACGAGCTTTATCGAGCTTCCTAACAAACGATTACATCGAGCATGTTCGTGAACATATTTAACGAATTTTTTTAAACTATCAAACAAACACGTTCATAAACATATATATGAACAATGAGCAAAAAGAAAACCTAGTTTGACCGTTCGGAAGTCAAGGTTTCCGGGAGAAAGAGCGGCGAAGCAGGTTCCAAGTTCGGCAAGTCGAGAAGATAACGAGGGAAAATAGTAAAATACCGAGGGAAATTCTGAGTTTGCCGCCTCTCTTTTTGTCCTAGGTATTCATTCATTAAAATTTAATAAGAATATTTAATTAACATATAATATAATATTTATTTAATTTAAATTTTATTATTTAACAATAATTATATCATTATATTATAATAAATATAAAATATTTATATTATTTATATTTATTAATTATATAATCAAATATTAATTATTTTTATCAATTTTATTCACGAGTTCAAAATCGAACACGAATCGAGCTTCTTATCAAACTTGTTTGCTAGCTTCAAATGATGTTGTTCGCAAATATAAATGAGCCGAATACATTAGTGTTCAAGCTTGTTTATTTAAGAATCGAGTATTTAAAATATTGTTCAAGTTTATTTGTTTAGTTAATTAAACGATCACGAACGAGCTTTAATCGAACCGAACAACGAGCAGCTCGTCGAACGCTTGGTTCGCTTGCAGCCCTAATTGTAAAAAGCCACTTTTACCACAAAATTTTTCAAGAAGCAATGAGAAAACAGTAATCAAATGAAATTATGGCTGCCCAAAAATGAAATAACTAGAAAGCTATCTCAAAAAAATCCTAAATTTAAAGATATTAAATTTAGGTTAGAAAGTATAAACATATTATCAATAAAAAGAGTGGATTTAGTACTACAACTAAAAAATATGAGAATAAATGGTGAACACCAGCCCTATGTGAATGAACTTTAATGCAAAACCCTAACTCGAATTTCAACAAGTAAACGAAAAGAAAGCATGCACTCGTATGGAAAGATAAATAGGCGATCATAGGCATAAATATGGTTTGCATCAAAATTAGTGATAAACCTTAGAACCCATAGCAGAAAACCTATATCAGCATACAAGAAAGCTAACATTATGGACCACCACACCTACACTTAGGTCATTATTAAAGCAACAACAACGACGACTACAACAACGCCTTTATCCCACTACGTGTGGTTGGCTATATGAATCCATTTTCTCCATTGTGTCCTATTAAGAGTCAAATTCTTATTTAAATTTAATAAAAAAAATCATTTCTAATGCTCTCAAAGCAAGTGTTTTTAGTCTTTTTAATATAGGCCAGATCTAATATATCTACTCTTTTAACCGGGACATTGGAAGACCAACATTTTATATGAACAATCATCTAAGAAGACTCTAATCTTATCTACCATTGGAGCTACTTCAACCTTTTCATCTTATTTCGCATTCCGTCTCTAGGTCATTATTAAAGAAAGGCGGCATAAAACTTAGCCAACCAAAATGACAGTTCAGCATGCTTCACTGAACCACAATAAAACAAAAATCAGATACAGAAGGCAACAGTTCCAGAAGAAACCACCCATGAGTCAAATTAAATACAAAATGAAAACAATGATAGTTATATACCCTAAATAAAAGATACTGACATCAACATAGAATTAGTTCACTTAAAACAAAAAAAACAAAAACAAAAAAATAGAATTAATTCACTTAATAAAAGTTTAATACATGAATAATAAAAATGATGAAATCGCATGTAGTTACAATGGATACTCTAAAGTAAAGCTCATCCAGGACCCAAAAAAACATGTAAGAAGGTTCTGTAAAGTGTGTAGCTAATTTTCCATAAACAAGCATCACCAGCTATTACAATCCAGGTGGATCTCACATATAAAACTCTAGCACCACCAAAATCAAAACAGTAACAAGAAAAAAGCCTGGATTCCTCACCTAGGAGGTGGGGGAGGAATGTGAGATTTCGCCATACCCACCCATGCAACAATGCCTATGGCAAGGATCACCCAACCAAGTATGTCATACTTGAGGTCACTGTTTTTCTTTTGCTTGGACACCTAATGCATAATAATATCAATAAATACTTTATGAACAAAAGAATCTTTAATCAAGTAGTTAAAAGAAACCATAATAAAGACCTATTTACAGAACGATAACAACAATTATGATGTAACAAATTGCCCATGAACCAAAAAGTCTGGTATATTGAATTAGATAAACTCTGAATTGTAACAGTTAATTTCAACGACAAAACATCCATAATTAATGTAATAAAACGATAAAAATAATATTCTAGGGAATAATCATCTGTATGAAAAGAGCTTCGTCTAAATTAGTGCAATATGATGATATCAATGATCATAATAATAATATTCAACATTAGCCGTTTTCCAACTGATGAGGTGTAGTAATGGCATCAAAGTTGTACCAATATAACCAAGATAATATGTTTTCATAAGAAACTCAGCGTAAGAGTAACTTCATAAGTACAATAATGTTCAATGCATATATAACAATAGCATGTTACAAAAAATAAAAAGCATACTAGTAAACTAGATCATAAGGATTTCTAATCAAAAAGATCATCAACATTTCAAATTTTCTTCATACCAACAAGACTACAAAATGTTTTTATTGTTTGACATGCTTAGTAACTAAAGAAAATCTCAAAGAGATTGTAGACATGAAACAATCCTCAAATGAAAATAAGCCCAAAAAAAAGTAAAACTCCAATGACAGAAGGACACCTTTTAATAACAATGCTCGAATAATAACTAAAGTAAAACCCCACCAGAAGAAAACAGAACACCTTGCTTAAAATGAAGAAGGAAAATAGAGCGACTCAGGATAAAAGACAGTTCCTAGATTGATGAATGTAATAGATAAGAAAATTAGATAGCAGTCACCATGGTGATAATACCCTTATGCTTACGATTGTTAATTGAACTTGTGGTCAAAATAGCACAAAGGAATTATTGACGCAGATTAACCAGGCCATTGTTGCTTAATTTCTTTCCTTTTTTTTTCCTTTGAGAGCTGAATTTTGGTAAGTGGACCTTGGAGGTTGTGTAGAGATACCTTGGTAAATAGAGTGCCAATACTTGAAACGGATAGATTATGCACAACTGTGTAAATGATCAATAGCTTATGATACATCTAAGAATTTTTTTTAATAAATTAACCGATCAAAACTCAATTTATGTCCTTGATAAATTACAATCCATCAGTTCCAAGGGAAAATTTTTAGAGTAAGCATGATAAGGAGAGAAACTAGGTGATTGAGCACGGTTAAAAAAAATTAAAAGTTGGCATAATTGCCCGTTTAATGGGTGATTAGCCATGCATGACCAAGTCGCCCGTTCAACGGGTGATTTGGTAGAAATATTTTATTTTCTTAAAAATCAAACTGAATATATATGTTCCTGATTTTGTAACTGTATAGTAAATAATAGGTTTTTCATGTTTGAAAAGAATTAAAAAGTAGGCATATTTTAATTCATGTTAGGCTTATTTTTAAAAGAAAACTAGTTGAATTTATATTATGTTTGGTTAGTGGTTGGGAGTGATCTTAAATTAACACAATTCTGAGAATGTAGTGAATAGTCTCAATATATGAGCTGTGACATTCTTTTGTCCAAATAATATTATCAAATTAATATTTAAGGTTTGTATTGTCAAATCATTTTTGTAGGTTTGTATTGTCAAATTAGTGTTGCTGGCTTATATTATCCAAAATCTTTTGCTGGCTTGTATTGTCAAATTAGTTCTGCAGGGTTGTATTGTCATGTCATTGTGGGGGTTAAAATATTTCCGTATTATCAATCAACACTTCATTTTTGTAATTGCTTTTGTTGTTAAAATTCTCATTCTGAAATTTATTTAGAGCTTTGGTTTGTATTGTCAAATTAGTATTGCTGGCTTATGTTGTCCAAAAACTTTTGCTAACTTGTATTGTCAAATCAGTTCTGCAGGGTTGTATTGTCATGTCATTATGAGGGTTAAAATATGTCCATATTATCAATCAACACTTTTTCTTTTGTGTAATTGCTTTGGTTGTTGAAATTCTCTTTCTAAAATTTATTCAGAGCATTGATAGGACTTCTCCTGTAGCAACACATCATATCATATGACCTGTAAAGGTGTAAGGTCCCATCAAATAACAATTTCAGTTTTAAGCTGCATGAGAATGTGATATATGCACAACCTAAGCTATTTAAGGGGAATGCATTCATAAGCTTGTATAGCACGAGCCAGTGACAGTCCATGGAGTAGAAGGCGAATGCAAATGAGATATTCTGTGTGGATCTGCATTGTACTTATATAATATTAGATAACGAGTAATAAGAAATTACTACAAGTAAGATAATTAACAATTTCTTGGACTACTAACATACCCCAGGTGTACACTTGGCATTGCCAAGGGCCTCTCCGCAGCATCTTGCATCTCATCTATATGCTCGAGTATGACTAAATCACGAATTTGAGCCGACAGATCTTAGTCAAAATTACTATCTACTGGAATTTGTTCAACCTCCACATACAAAATCAGAACTTCAGCAACAACCAATGACAATGCAAATTCATAGGTTTCATCATCCTCAACCTTTGAGGCGATGAATTGGTTCCCCACTGAAAAACGCCCACAATGGTTGCTGTAAATTTTAACGGATCGTACTTCAGCGCTCTGACAACCTTATCCTTTAATTGCTTCAAAGTTGACTTAAATGAAACTTGCAACAGGCGACAATTACCACCAGCATACGTAGGAGAAAATTTCACATCTAAAGACAACTCTCCATCATACAACAGTATAAAAGATGATGGTCAAGCACTAATTGTCAACACCTACATTTACTAAATAATAGGAAAGTTAAATTCGTTTCAGCGAGACACTCATTAAATTCATTTTTTTTCTAAGTTTTTAACTTCGCTGTCCTCATGATGTGTACCAAATTAGATGAAATATGAGTGATGAGTGAATGTATCAAACTAGTTAAGGGTTCTTTTAAGTGAAACCTCTGCGTACTACCCTCTTAAAAATTAATGGCACTTTTCACTCTCTCACGCTTTCATTGAAGAAGAGATTTACTACTAAAACTAGAATTGTAATATAGGGTATAAGCCTCTCCATTAAGGTTTTAAGAGGAATAACATTTTATATAACTTTTGCATTCTCTTACTCAATGATACTATTTTAATTTAAAATATAACTTCTCAAAACAAGCTAATGCGGCATAATCTTCCCATCTAATATATTTTGCATTCTCTGACTTCTCAAAACAAGTTAATGGAGTTCAAAAAATAGATTCATATTCTCCATCTCTATTTGACCTATGCGGCATAATCTTCCCGTCTAACATATTCTCAAACCCAACCTTATTGTTTTGGAATGGTTCACATGTATTCCTAAGCAAATATATTTTTGCATTCATGGATTGAAAAAAATTTAATGCAATACCAAAAATAAAACTAAATACATGACTCAAAAGTTCCATTTTAGCAAAACATATATCCTAAACTACTCACAAAATACAAATATAAAACAATCCAAAAACCACTTCATTCTATAATAATACATGGTGGATTTTGTTTTTTTGTTTTTTTCATTTCTAACTTGCACTACAGAAATAAATGAAAAAAATTAAAAAAATATAAAAATGCATATCTTACCTTAACACGATGAAAGGGGGCAAGAACCTGCCATCGGGATCGTGAGAAAACGAAGATAGGAGGAAGAAATGACTTAGGATGATGTAGAACTAGGTATGCTTATAATAGATGCAACAAGAACTTGCACGAATTTTAGATCAAAACAATAATAATTAAAACCATTAGCCTTTTAAATGAAGATGGAAAACAAATGAAGGATCGCTACGCTTAGGCCAAATTACATGCTAGAAACTGAAAACATCTAAAATAATTTAGAATTCCAATATCATGCCAAATAAGTAGTTATTCAAGTAGAATCCCTAGATTAACATTAAGAATAGAAATAGAGAAAGTCAAAATACTCAAATCCTACGTTTACTAAGCATTGGCGGAAGGCTTTGCACGATTCCTTGCAACTGGATCATCACCTACAGGATTAGTGAACTTTGGAGACAAATGAGAGGAGGAAGAAGTTCACCCTTATTGAGAACCAGGGGTAATGTGCCACTGAACGTTACCCAATTATTCTTCAATGGCTTCGACGAGGGTATCCAGGATGCACTCCACGTATTCTTCGACGGTGTTATCGATCCTCGGGTTGACGTCAAAGAAAGTTGAATGGAGGATGCGGACGAAGCCTCGCTAGTCGTAGACGATGCTGAAATCAACGTCGGGATCGGCCATGCATTCGTTCCTTTGATGGAGTATCATTACGACGACCTTCTTTATCCCTTAGGGTTTCTTGAAAGAAGAAGCTTCTCTCAAAATCAAGAGAAGGGGGAGAGGAGGGTTCGACTAAGGAAGAGCGGGGTTTGTGAGAAGTGAATTAGGTTAAGAGGGAAAGAACTAATTAAAATTCTGAAATAAATTTCAAATTTCTATTTAGGAGAGAAATAAGAATCCAAATTTGAATTTAATTCCTAAAGGGGAAAAGGAGTTAATGTAGAAAGAGGGGATTTGAGAGAGATAAAGAGGGGGCGGGTAAAGAGAGGGGCCGGCGGCTTTAATGGGATGGGAGGGGGTTGTGGAAGAGAGATTTGGGTTTCTTATTTTAGATTTAGAGATTATGAAAGATTTAATTAGATCCAATTTGATTTGAAATTCAAATAGGGTCTAATTTGGAAACTTTCCTTAAATAGATTCAAGGAGTTTAGGAAAGATTTGAAATTCAAATTAGGTGGATTTGAATTCAAAATCTATCCTAAATATTTCAATCTAAAATAGGAAATAGAAATTGAGAGGGGAGATGAGGCTAGGGCCGTCGTCTAGCTTAGGCTAGGGTAAGGGGTCCGGCGGCTAGACCTTAGGTTAGGTGGAGCTTTGTGGTGGGATGATGTGAAGGTAGGGAAGATGGTGAGGATGGGGTTGTATGGTGGCCGGCGGTTAAAGGGGATGGGTGGAGCTTGGGCCGTGGGAGGAGGAGGGGATGGTGGAGCCGGTGGTGGTGGAGGGGGAAAAGAGAAAGAGATAGAAAATAAAGCCACGAACCCGACTCGTCAAGGTTGGTGGGTGATGCACGATTCTCCCTCTCCTAGGGATCCTTCTCTCAAACACTCTCAAGATCTCACAAAGAAGTTTAGCAAGAGAAAATTTTATCATTCATTCATTCATTAACTTTAAAATAACAACGGAGGGCTTTAGCCTCTTACAATGCAGAAAGAAAAACGACACAAATGCCCCTAGGGCTTACACATGACAAGAGCCCTTAAGTTAGGGTAAAACTGGAAAACAAATAATAACAAAATAAATAACATGAAAACTCAAAAATAGATCGGCTCGATCGTAACCGTAGATCGTCTGCCACGTCGCTGATAAACCTTCCATGATCTAATGTCCCCATCATTCTCCCGGGGTGGGAGAAAGCTTGACTCGGTCGAGCAAGCGTCTCGGGTGCTCTCATAGAACTCCAATGCATCTGGATCAATCTGTTGTAATTCCTTGCGATCTATCCAAGTGTCCTTAGACTCAGGATTTCCTCTCCACCTGATCAAGTACCTCCGCCGTCCACCTTCTCTTGTGGAGATGATATCGCTTAGAATCGTGTCAACCTTCTCAGCCATGGGTGATTTGGGCATATTTGGGAGTGGAGGTAGGTTGGGGTTCTCACAAGGTGGGGTCACACAAGGCTGTTGTATAAGTAGATTTGGGGGATTGAAATCAGAACCTTCATATGTCACTAGATCTTCTATGTTAAAAAAGGGATTGATACCGAATTCTACAGGCAGATCTACTACATAGGGATTATCATTGATTTTCTTAATTATCTTGAATGGACCAACACTCTTAGCATGCAACTTCCGAACTGTTCCTTGTGGGAACTGTTCCGGAACGACGAATCTGCATCATCACGGAGTAACCAACCTCAAAAGTTGTAAATTTTCGTTTAAGATCAGTATATAGTTTATAATCATAATTGCTCTTTTCAATTTGTCGTACAATTTCTTTATGAAGCTCATGCATATATGATGTAAATGATGATGCAGCCTTAGAAATCCTATATCTAGAACACATGTGAATGAGATCTAACGGCTTTCTAGGCTTGAACCCATAAATAATCTCAGAAGGACTTAGGCCAGTGGTTCGGTTCACAGAATTATTATAAGCAAACTCAGCTGTAGGGAGTATGTAGTCCCAATTCTTAATGTGCTCGCCTACCAGGGATCATAACAGATTGTCTAAGCTCCTATTGACTACCTCAGTCTGACCATCAGTTTTTGGATGAAAGGCTGTGGAGAACTGCAATTTGGTGCCCATTTTCATCCAAATGGTCTTCCAGAAATAACTGGTGAATTTGACATCCCTATTTGATACAATGGTTTTGGGTAAACCATGTAAACGGACGACCTCGTTGAAGTAGAGTTTTGCAATGTGGGAGGTGTCGGATGTTTTGGAACAAGGTAAGAAATGGGCCATTTTGGAAAATCGATCTACTACAACATAAATGGCGTCATTCCTACGGATAGTCTTGGATAGGCTTAAGATAAAATCCATGCTAACATCCTGCCAAGGGCAACTGGGGACAGGAAAAGGAGTGTACAAACCAGTGTTTTGCTTGTGTTGTTTGGCCAGCTGGCAGGTGACACCTGCTGACTATTCGACCGACATCTCTCTTCAGACTGGGCCAAAAGAAACGATACTCCATGGCTTTTAGCATTTTATCCCGTCCAAAGTGCCCAACGAGGCCTCCAGCGTCGAGTTCCCAGACAAGAAATTCCCTAAGGGAGGTGCTAGGGATGCAAAGCTTTTGAGCTTTGAAAAGATAACCATCCTCCAGAAGGAAATCGTCCACAAGGCGCGTGCTGCCTGTAGACAAGAGAGAGTAGGTCTCCTTGAAGTCGGGACATTCCAAATAGTCCCTTTTTATTTGGTCAAAACCCACGACTTCAGCTCTCATCTCAGTGGTAGTCATCATATGACGATTGAGAGCATCAACAGCTTTATTCTCAACTCCCACCTTATGTCTAAGAGTATAAGTATACTCCTAAAGGAACTCTACCCATCGACCGTGGCGTGCATCCAACTTCTTTTGGGAGTTGATATAAGCAGAGCCTCGTGATCCGAGAAGATGATGAACTCTTGCGGGAGCAAATAGTGTCGCTAATAACGAAGAGATTGGTTCACAGCGTAAAACTCTTTGTCATACGTGGAATATCGCTGCCGAATATCATTTAGCTTCTCACTGAAGTAAGCTACTGGGTGAGCCTCCTGGGATAGGACTCCTCCAATTCCGACCCCGAAAGTATCACAGGTCACTTCGAAGACTTTGGAGAAATCAGGAAGTCTCATCACTGGGGCTTCCACCATTTTTTTCTTAATCTCATCAAAAGCTCTGGTGTCGGCCGGTGTCTAATGGAAATCACCCTTCTTAAGATAGTCGGTAATAGGAGATACAATAGTACTGAAATTACAGATAAATCTCCTATAAAAGGTAGCTAGTTCGTGAAAGCTGCGGACTTCCCGGATGTTCTGGGGAACTGGCCATTCTATAATGGCCCTCACTTTCTCGGGATCTGCAGAGACCCCTTGGGCTGAAACAATAAAGCCCAGAAAGATAATGCGATCTACAAGGAAGGTACATTTCTTGGGATTTGCATAAAGTTGTTCCTTCCTTAAGACCTTGCAAACCTGCCTCAAGTGGTCCAAGTGCTGACTTACAGACTGGCTATAAATGAGAATGTCGTCAAAGTAGACGACGACAAACTTTCCCATAAAATGGCGTAGCACTTGAGTCATGATCCTCATAAAAGTGCTCAGGGCGTTACTCAACCCGAAAGGCATGACTAACCACTCATAGAGACCATCCTTGGTCTTATATGCAGTTTTTCACTCATCACCAGGTCGGATTCGGATCTGGTGGTATCCACTCTTGAGATCAATCTTAGAGAATAGAGTGGCTCCCATCATCATATCCAGCATATCATCCAACCTCAGAATAGGGAAACGATATTTGACGGTGATTTTGTTGATAGTACGGCTATCAATACACATTCTCCAAGATCCGTCCTTCTTAGGAGTAAGAAGGGCGGGCACAGCGCAGGGACTAAGACTCTCCTTAATGAAACCTCGCTGAAGTAACTCATCTACCTGCTTCTTAAGTTCAGCATATTCCGTGTGGTTCATGCGATGGTGTGGCAGGTTAGGAAGGGAGGCTCCAGGGACGAAGTCTATGGCATGCTGAATGTCTCTAAGTGGGGGTAACTGATCTGGGAGATCATCGGGGAAGACATCAGCAAACTATCCCAGAATAGGCTGGACCTCCTGAGATATGGGTTCGTTAGACTCAGTGGAAGTCTCACGATCGACTAAGGCGTACAGGGGTGCGCCTTGGGCGACTTCAGAATCTAGAACCTTGGCAGTGACTAGGTTCAGCCCTTTCTTGAACTTAGCAGGGTTGGATTTCGAATCATCCTTAACCCGGGGCTGCGATGGCAAAAGCTTAATCTTTTTACCAGCATGTTCGAACACGCAGGTGTTCGAACACCCATAGATATGGACATCGTTATCAAAAATTCAGGACGCCCCAACAGGATTTGTCCAACATCCATCAACAGAATATCACACCAAACATTCTCCTTATAGTCAGCGAAGGAGATAGGTATGAAACTTCACTCCTTCACCTCCAAGGCAGTGGAGTTGACCCATGCTACCTTATAGGGGTTGGGGTAAGGAACAGCAGACAGGCCCAACTTAGACACCATGCTGGAAGAGACAGCATTGATGCAGCTGCCACTATCCACAATGGCCTTACAGTTCTTATCCTTGATTTTGGTATAGGTGTGGAAGATCCAAGTCCTACGCTAGCTAGTCATCGGTGGGGGCAGGGTGTGACAGCGCACATCTCACCACGCAGATGGGAGAAGTGTCAAGTTTCTGAAGGCAGTGGAGGATAGCAGTGTCATCATCCTCCTCAAAGAATTCGCCTTCATCTTCTACTTGGTGGACCTGATCAACCTCGGGCTCAAGATCCTCCTCAGTAATCTCCTCAATAATTGAGACTTTATAGGGACAAGAGCACTGAGAAGCGATATGCCCATACCCCTGGCATCGAAAGCACTTGGTCACGGGACTGGACCGAGGGGCATCCGGAGTGGGAGGTTTGTTTCTAACATCAGGTCGGGGTGCAGGAGGACCCGTGGGTGGTCGAGTAGTGCTCCCTGGGGTCGGTCGTGCAGTAGGAGGGTGATAGGTGGAACTACCCGATGGTCTGTAGGAAGTCCTAGAGTCATGTGATCGGCTCGGGTGCTGGGAACGGGTCTCCTCCAGATCTAGCACTAGGCTATAGGCGTTCTCGAGTGTAGTGATATTATGGGCAAACAATTTGTTGCGAAGATCGTCTCGCAACCCGGTACGAAACATAGACAAGATCTGCGCGGGGTGGTAGAGGTCTCCCCTTTGCAGCGAATCAGGTAGTCATCGAAGGACGCAATGTACTCCTTAACTGGTTTGTTGCCCTGAGTCAACCTATTCCATCTATCTAACAACCTAGGGAAGTACGAGGGAGACAAGAACTTCTGCTTAAGCTAACGCTTCATGGATGGCCAATCAGTGATGGGATACTCATTGCGGGCTTCCCTAAGGCTCTCTAAGTTGGACCAGAACTGACTCGCCCTACCAGTGAGTTTCATCTCGGCAAAACTAACCTTCCGAGTCTCAGAGATATTATACCAAAGGTAGGAGCATCGACTTTGATATTTTTCATAAATGGCATGTCAGGATCATGGTGAGGGTTGTGTCCATACTGGGGAGCGCGATAAGGGGCACAAAGAGGGCTCTCATCTTGGTAAGTATCGTCCCCGTACAAGGAAGGTGGTCTAGACGAGGTGTAAAGAGTCTGGTAGGTCCTACTCCACTCTAAGGTATCAAATCGATCAGTGGTGGTCCTATGAAGCTCAGCAAGATCGGCTTGGTTTTCTTTGAGTTGCTGGCTAATGGTGTTCATTTGACCTACCAGAAGATCTAAGGTCCTTCTAAGTTGTTCTGGGTTCATATCTAGACACTAGGGGACACTTAGGGATGAAACTAGAGAGAGGATAGCACTTAGATGCGATGAAAGACTCTCTAGAATGACACTAAACGATGCAGAAATTACTTGGACAGAAAACCTCAATAAAGAGTTAAATAACCTAGGCAACTAGGGTGGTTGTTATGTTAGGGACAACACCTTAGATACTTAAGAAACTCACTAAATGAGTGCAGAAATTTACTGGACAGCAAACACAACAATAAATTAAAATGATTTAAAAGATGAAATGCATGCAAATTATATAAGCATGATTAAGCAATAGCCTAGGATGATTTCTAGCATGAATATCCTAAGCTAACCATGCTCTGATACCAGATGATGTAGAACTAGGTATGCTTACAATATATGCAATAAGAACTTGCATGAATTTTAGATCAGAACAATAATAATTAAAACCATTAGCCTTTTAAACGAAGATGGAAAACAAATGAAGGATCGCTACGCTTAGGCCAAATCACATACTAGAAACTGAAAACATCCAAAATAATTTAAAATTCCAATATCATGCCAAATAAGTAGTTATTCAAGTAGAATCCTTAGATTAACATTAAAAATAGAAACAGAGAAAGTCAAAACACTCAAATCCTACGTTTACTAAGCATTGGCGGAAGGCTTTGCACGATTCCTTGCAACTGGATCATCACCTACAGGATTAGTGAACTTTGGAGACAAATGAAAGAGGGAAGAAGTTCACCCTTATTGAGAACTGGGGTACTGTGCCACTGAACGTTGCCCAATTGTTCTTCAATGGCTTCGACGAGGTTATCCAGGATGCGCTCCACGTATTCTTCGACGGTGTTATCGATCCTCGGGTTGACGTCAAAGAAGGTTGAATGGAGGATGTGGACGAAGCCTCGCTCGTCGTAGATGATGTCGAAATCAACATCGGGATCGGCCATGCATTCGTTCCTTTGATGGAGTATCGTTACAATGACCTTCTTTATCCCTTAGGATTTCTTGAAAGAAGAAGCTTCTCTCGAAATCAAGAGAAGGGGGAGAGGAGGGTTCGGCCAAGAAAGAGCGGGGTTTGTGAGAAGTGAATTAGGTTAAAAGGGAAAGAACTAATTAAAATTCTGAAATAAATTTCAAACTTCTATTTAGGAGGGAAATAGGAATCCAAATTTGAATTTAATTCCTAAAGGGGAAAAGGAGTTAATGTAGAAAGAGGGGGCGGGTAAAGAGAGGGGCCGACAGCTTTAATGGGATGGGAGGGGGTTGTGGAAGAGAGATTTGGGTTTCTTATTTTAGATTTAGGGATTAGGAAAGATTTAATTAGATCCAATTTAATTTGAAATTCAAATAGGGTCTAATTTTAAAAATTTCCTTAAATAGATTCAAGGTGTTTATGAAAGGTTTGAAATTCAAATTAGGTGGATTTGAATTCAAAATCTATCCTAAATATTTCAATCTAAAATAGGAAATAGAAATTGAGAGGGGAGATGAGGCTAGGGCCGGCGGCTAGCTTGGGCTCGGGTAAGGGGTCCAGCGGCTAGACCATAGGCTAGGTGGAGCTTTGTGGTGGGATGATGTGAAGGTAGGGAAGATGGTGAGGATGGGGTTGTATGGTGGCCGACGGTTTAAGGGGATGGGTGGAGCTTAAGCCGTGGGAGGAGGGGATGGTGGAGCAGGTAGTGGTGGAGGGGGAAAAGAGAAAAAGATAGAAAATAAAGCCACGAATCCGACTCTTCAAGGTTGGTGGGTGATGCACGATTCTCCCTCTCCTAGGGATTCTTCTCTCAAACACTCTCAAGATCTCACAAAGAAGTTGAGCAAGAGAAAATTTTATCATTCATTCATTCATTAACTTTAAAAAAACAACGGGAGGTTTTATAAATAGCCTCTTACAATGCAGAAAGAAAAACGACACAAATGCCCCTAGGGCTTACACATGACACGAGCCCTTAAGGGTAAAATTGAAAAATAAATAATAATAAAATAAATAATATGAAAACTCAAAAATAGATCGGCTCGATCGTAGCTGTAGATCGTCTGCCATGTCGTTGATAAACCTTCAATGATCTGATGTCCCCATCATAGGGGTTCGGACCTCATTTCAAAAAGTCAACCTAATCGCCCGTCTAACGAGCGATTAGCTTCTGCGTACCTTATCGCCCGTTGAATCGACAATTATGCCTATTTTTAAATTTTTTTTAAATGATACTTAAACACTTAATTACATTTCTAATCATGCTTAAACTAAAAATTTTCCCCTATTCCGGTCTAAATCTTACATGAAATTAAATTACCTAGCCACTTTGTATGGCAAAACTAAAAAAAAAATTCTACGAGAACTACACATTCACAACCCATTCAATAACTTCAAAATGTTGCAGTTAAAATGAAGCACAGTTCTGACATGGAAAAGTAATTGAGCGGTATGGTTTGATGGTAGTACGGAGTGCAACAGCCATCATTGGCAATTACTATGAAATGGAGCATATTAAACATGGTTTAGCACAATTTCGTTAACAAAAATCAATTAAACAAAAGTCAAACCAAAGCCAGTTAGTTCATGACAAACCTATTATGCACAGATACAGATATAGCGATATGGATACGACACGGCACGGACACAGGTTGAACACGATATTATAATTTTTTATATTTTAAAAATAGTGTATAAAAATGAATAAGTATAATATTAAAAATAATTTAGAAATAATAAGTGGTTTAACTAAATTTTGTGTTTAAAATAATTAATATTATGATGTCGAGAGTCGGGCGACGTACCGTGTATCAGGCATCGAGAGAGGAGACAACAATATTTTTTAGAGTCGAGCATCATTGTTATGCAGTAAGTATCGGGCGTCAATATCAAGAGGGTGTGTGTTGAGAGGGCCTTGGTCATCCATGTTAAGGCGACGTCGGACAAAGATAAGCTATCAAGTTGTTGGTCTAGAAATTGCTAGCGTCGAGCATCAATGTCAAGACAGTGTCATACTTTGATGTTAAGATGGTTTTGAAAAATCGATGTTATAACGACATTGAGCATTGCTGTGAAACCAAAGTTACGACCCAAACAGGAGAATGAAAATGAGAATATTCGATGAATAGGGTATTCAGTGCTAGTGATTGATTTGGTGTTGTGGATAAGAAATAAAAATTTTAATTTTTATATTTAAATACAAGAAATTATATTTTAAAAAAATTATAAAATATTTAAAACATGCGTGTCCAAATTGTATTTAATATTTTTTTAATCGGACACGTTTTCGGCATATCTAACACATGTCAGAACCGTGTCGGATGTGTGTCGTGTTGGATATATGTCGGACATTGTAGACCTCTTTGAGGAGAAGTGACGGTGCATTATAGTGAAAAACACACTGGAATAAAATAAATGCGTAATAGGAACAAGCAACACGAGTAAATTAATCGCAAAGCAAGAATGAAAATTTATATACTTCAATCAAAGCCCTAAAGGTCTCTCCTCAGCATACACGTGACAAAATATTCCAAACATCTATTAATAAAGAATAAATGGGAAACCATCTTGAGTATTTTAAAACAATGTGAATAAATAGAATTTAATGTTTTGCCTAGACGGCTAGATCATAGCTGATGAATATAGGTTGGCTGCATGACCAAATGACTTGCTGAACTACATTTGGCCAAGGTTTGACATGAAACCACGCCCAGCTCTCGCGCCAGAGCTCAGCCCTACAGTGAATAAACAAATGGAAAACAGGCAAGAGACTGACATCATAAGTATAACAATAAATTTTGCTTATTATAAGATAACATTTTGTTAATTTAGGGACCTTTCTAATCAAACTTCTTTTTTAATTTATATTTTAATATACGATAAAAGTAAATTAGGTATCTTATTAAGTATGAGTTGTTTTTTCTAAAGACCGGTGGTGACGGCAAGCAGTGGCAATGATTGGCAGCTGGTAGCGGTAGTGATGGCTTCGCAGCTCTAGCATGTGTTTTCATTTTGAAAGTAATGACAAAACATATGTTTTATTTTTAAAATAAAATTAAAAATTGATTCCAAACAGGCCCTTACCTAATGCCTAGCATAGAAAGGCCAACATGATTTGGTCTAGCCCACTTATTAGGCAAAGTCAAGCTTTGACATTGCCTCATAGATTGCAGCATTAAGTGAACTAGGTAGCGCCTAAGACATGTGTTGGACAGCTTGAGGTGTTGCCAAACATCCAGGAAGTCAAATTTCCATCGATGCCAACCAGCCAACCGCCCAACTCAACTCTTTCAACCACCAACGCAAATTGTACTCTTCTGGTTCTCTTTTTCTTAGCTCATCAATTAATTGTTGGGTGTGATCGAGATGTTTGGGACATTTTAAATCATCAAAGATGAAGACCACCACCTTTGCACGGCAATGCTAGGAGAAACAATACAACTCTATCTTTTCTCCTAAAATCCTAAAGGTAGGGAATAAAGCTGAGGAGCAAAGGATAATGGGGATTTTAGATTACAAAACCTCAAACAATATAAGGAGGAATTTAATTTTCAAGTTAAAACATAGGTGATCCAACTCCCTGCTATTTAATTCTCCCTCTCCCTCCCTCTCACTCGCATAATTAAGAGTAAATTATAATATAAAGGAAATGTATTCTACAAATGTCTTAGATTTTAGAGTTTGTTTCATATTTAAATTTAGATGTTATCTTTTCCTGAAAATATAACTTTATATTAGAAATAATTATTCATGAATGAAATTAAAATCATTAAGTATACAAATATTCTCTCCTCCCAAGATTAATCATCCCTTTCATTCTTTCCTTTCACATAGAAGACTACCTCCCCTCTCTCTCAAATCCTAGCACTCTCTACTTACTCTCATACCAAAGAGATCAAGGAGCACGAGAAATTTTACTAGGGGTGTCAAAATGGGTTTTCAGGTCGGGTTCGGGTCCAACCAAAATTGACCCGACCCGAGCAGCTAATCGGGTCACAAATCTAGACCCGAACCTAACCTGCCTATAACCCAATTCGACTCAACATGAGGGAGCACGGCTGTGCAAGCGAGCGTGCGAGCGTGAGAACGAGCACGACGAATGGACCACAAGGATGACTCATGACCACGACGGACAAGTAGATGACCACAAGCGTGACTGCGCGATGAGCAGGTCAGTTTTGGGTTGCTTTTGGGTTTACCCAAACCCGACCCGAAATTGCAATCGGGTCAGAATATGAAACTCGAACGTGACCTGTTTTCCAAACAGGTTAAGTCAAACTAGGAATTTTTGGGTCAGGTTTTCGGATTGTCTCAAATTTTGACACCCCTAGAAATTACTACTAATTGCAAAGCAATGAGAATTACAATAGAAGACAAAATATAATAGAAGTAAGAAGAAGATAGAGAGGAAGAAAACGAAGGGTTGCAAAGATAAGGCAAGAAGAAGAAGATGATGATGATGATGATGAAAAGGAAGGGCCACAAAGATAAGGCAAGAAGCAGGATACCACGCAGTCTTCAAAGAAGATGATATAAAGGATTGGTAGACTAAGTTAATAAATTCTAGTTTGTTAATTCCAATTTCCATTAACTCCTAAAGCACTACTCTCCCTATATAAGCCACTTCATTCTTCAAAAACTACCATTATCACCCTTATGGAAAGAAGAAGAAATATTATGAACTTCTTGCAAAGGTCAACTACCTGCTACATGGCTAAAAGTCTTCCAAGCCACTCAATATACCGACTAAGTTGGATTTAGATTAGGCCAATCATAATACACATTCAATCCAAATAGCATTAGAGTTTGTCCAATGCAAACATGGATCCAATCGATACTCATTGTAGGTCAGATTTTCAAATCAGATTTCATGTTATCTAAGCAAGTTTCCAAATTTGCTTATATTAAGTAACATAGAGTGAGAGGTGAAATTTACAAATATATTTTGGTATTTTGACCTGTTAAAATAAGAAAACTAATGTGTAGACTAATAAAAGTGAGAAAAAGGAAGGGACCTAGAGGTAGTTTGTGTATTTTTAACTCATCTACTTTCTTTTGGGAATGACCAAGAGCTTCGGGACATTCAAGAACAAAAATAAAGACCACCTTTGCATTGGAAGCTGGGCAACTCCATCTTTTCCCTTTTTTAAAATCCTACATAAGGGATAAAAAAACTAAAGAAAGACTTTCATTTGGATTATTCAAAGGAGTAAATGGTAAGGAGAATTTTATAATAAAAAATATCTATAATTTTGGCGGGGGCTTAATTCTAAGTTAATACCTTCCCCCATAATAAGTGATCCAACCCCCCTTCCTCTCTCTCTCTACGTGTGTGTCTATATATATGGATTAATCAGGAGTTGGTCATAATATTATGAAAAATAATCCATCAAATATCAAGGATTTAGGAGATTGTTTAGCATTTAAATTTAAATACCGTTGTCTTTTGCTAAAAATATTAGCTTATATTAGAAATTAGTATTCATAGATGAAATTAAAATCATTAATTAGACAAATTTTCCCCACCATTAATTGTTCATCTTTTTCTCTACTCTCACATAAAGACTAGCTCCTTTCACTCTCAATCCTGGCAATATTAACTTTTATCTCCCCTCTCCAAGAGATCAAAAGTACAGTGAGGTACTCCTAATTACCAAGGAAGGCAAATTACATGATGAGAAAAAGAAAGAAGAATAGAATAAGAAGAAATGGAAAGGCAAGGAGACCAAGGAGCAATCAAAGGAGAGGAGGAAAAAAGATTACTGTACTAAAGTACTAAATTCTAGTTTGCTAATTTCAATTTCCATTCTTATCTGAAGCACTACACCCCCTCTAAAATCCACTTAATTCCTCAACAACTACCCTAATCACCCTCATAATAAGAAGAAAAAAATTTAAACTTATTGCAACGGTAAACTACCTAACACTGTCGTTGCCAGATCCCAAGTGCTGGATGAGAAAAGTAGAGGGTTGCGTTAGGTAGTCGACAACCAACGTAAAATTTGTTGCATTATCATAACATGAATCCTTTAATACATTTTATTAATGTTAGGGTGTTCCCTGGAAGCGACACGTTGTATGGCCTGAATACAGCGACAAGTGAGCCAGGGCCGTTGCACCGGCCGGGTGCAGTGTTAAAAATGTAAGGGTTCCCACATCATGGATGCATGTAGGCAAAGAAGCTAGTCCATGAAACTAAAATAAGGATAAGAACTTGGAATATAGGTTCCTTTACAGGCATATTAATAAAATTAATAGATATTATGATCCATAGGAAGATAAATAGTTTTTGCATTAAGGAAATTAAATGAGTTGGAGAGAAGGCTAAGGAGATTGATAGTTTAGGATTTAAACTATGGTAGGAGTCGTACTAGAAATGGTGTAGGTGTGATTATATATAAGAGTTTGAAGGATAATGTTGTAAAAATTAATTGAATTGGAGATAGAATTATAGCTTTAAAGATTGTTGTTGATGCTAAAATTATTAATATAATAAGTGCTTATGCTCCTCAAGTAGATTTGGATATATGTTCAAAATTAAAATTTTGGAATGACATAGAAGAATTAATACAAATAATACCTCTCGAAGAAAGAATTTTTATTGGAAGAGATTTAAATGGACATGTTAGTAGAGAGGTAGATGATTTTAAAAGCATTTATGATGGCTACGGCTTTGTAGCGACTAATGACGGTGGTAAGACCATATTAGATTTTTTTTTAGCTTATGATTTTATAATTGTTAATACTTAATTTAAGAAAAGAGATGAGCATCTCATTAGTTATATGAATGGATATAGTAAAATTCAGATTGATTATTTTCTTATAAAAAAAATATATCGTTTAGATTGTAAAGTTATTTCAAGTGAAAGTTTATGTACCCAACATCGCTTATTAGTTTTGGACAATAAGATGAAATGACGGAATATTAAAAATAAAGTAAATTGTTATTCTAGAATTAGATGGGGGTGGGCATTTAAAGAATGTTAATAAAAATATTTTTGAAAGTAAAATTCTAGATCTTAAGATTTTGTCTGTGCATGAGGAAGCTAATGTTATGTGAGAAAAGGTAGCTACTGATATTAAGAATATTGCAAAAGATATACTTAGAGTATCAAAAGAAAAATCTACTAATAGTAAAAATAGTTGGTGGTGGAATTAAAATAATCAAGAAAAGATAAAAAAATAAGAAGAGTTGTTATAAAAATTGATTTAGCTGTAAAAACTTTGATAATTGGGAAAGATATAAAGAGTCTCATAAGGAGTCTAAGAAAGCAATTTGAAATGCAAAGATTTTAACTTTTAATAATTTATATAATAGATTAGACACTAAGAAGGACGAAAGATATATGCATAAGTTAGCTAAATAAAGAGTTAGTAATAATGATTTAGTTCAAGTGAAGTGTATTAAGAATGAAGATCAAAAAATACTTTTATTAGAAAAAGATATTCAACAAAGGTTGATGAGCTACTTTGCTAAACTTCTTAATGAAAATTATGAGAATGCTATTAACTTTAGCGATCTTAGCACCCTAAATGAAGATAAAGATTTTTAGCATATCAGTAAAACCAAAGTTAAAAAGGCTTTAAAGAAAATGAGGTGTGGAAAAACTGTTGGACCTGATGATATTCCAATAGAGGTGTAAAAATGCTTAGGAGATGAAGGAATTTTTTGGCTTACAAAACATTTTAATATTACTTTGAAGACTAAAAAGATGTCAGATGAGTGGAGAATGAGTGTGTTGATTCATATTTTTAAGAATAAGGATGATGCACAAGATTGTGCAAATTATAAAGAAATTAAGTTAATGTGTCATAGTTTAAGACTATGGGAGAGAGTTATGGAGCATAGGTTGTGGCGTGACACTAATGTTTCTCAAAATCAATTTGGATTCATGCCAGGTAAGTCTACTATGGAAATGATACATTTATTTAGAGGTTTGATGCAGAAGTATAGAGAGAATAAGGAGGATATACATATGATTTGTATTGATTTAGAGCAAACATATGATAAAGTTCCAAGAGAAATGCTATGGAGAGTTCTACATAAGAAAGGGGTTAATAATGCTTATATTCAAGTCATTAAGGATATGTATGCAGGAGTTGTTATGTGTGTTCAAACACAAGGTGGTTTGACCAAGTATTTTCCTATTTCAATTGGATTGCATCAAGGATCAGCCTTAAGCCCATATCTTTTTGCTTTAGTCATGGATGTTCTCACTAAACATTTGCAAGAGGTTGTATCTTGGTGTATGCTTTTTGTTGATGATACTCTTCTTGCTGATAAAACTAGAGAGGAAGTTGAAGGTAAACTTGAATTATGGAGGTCAAGCTTAGAGTCTAAAGGCTTTCATTTGAATAGATCTAAAACTGAATATATGGAGTGTAATTTTAGTAATAATAGATCTAGTGGAGGGATTGAAACTTTGGGCGATCAATTCAATAATAAGAGCACACGTTTTAGATATCTTGGGTCTATTGTTCAGAGTGACGGTGAAATAGATGGGGATGTTCTTAATATAATTCAAGTTGGATGGTTGAAGTGGAGGAATGCATCAGGCTTGTTATGTGATAGAAAAGTCCCTCTCAAACATAAGGGGAAATTCTATAAGATGGTAGAGATACTTGCAATGCTTTATGGTGCAGAATGTTGGCCATTAAAAGAGAAGCATAATATTAAGTTAAGTGTTGTAGAGATGAGGATGCTCAGGTGGATGAGTGGCTTTACTCTTAAAGACAGGATACAAAATGAGCATATACGTGAAAAGGTTAGAGAAGCTCCGGTGGAAGATAAGATTAGAGAGAGTCGCCTTAGATAGTTTGGTCACATAAAACGGCGGCCTTTCAATGACCCGGTTAGAAAAGTAGATATATTAGATTTGACTTATATTAAGAAAGGTAGAGATAGACCTAAAAAGACTTGGTTAGAAAATATTAAAAATGACCTTTCATTATTAGATTTAGATTAGAATTTGACCCTTAACGGGACACAATAGAGAAAAAGAATTTATATAGCTAACCCCACAGTGGGATAAAGGCTTGTTGTTGTTGTTGCAACGGTAAACTACTTGTTATTTACCTAGAAGTCCCACACGCCACTCAATATACCCAACTCGCATTTTAAGAATCAATACTGTAAAAAAATAGTCATATCATTAGACTAGCCAAGCCACCCTCTTCCACAAAAGTTTAGACAAGATACCACAACCATCATCCCTCATTTAAAAAGTTTATATCAAATCTATGAAGTGGGGAAAAAATGGCAATGGCTCAGGTTTTGGCTTGTCTTTCTAGTTTCCAAATTTTCTTTTATTACGCAAGCAACATAGAGAGGTGAAAGTTTGAAAGTACATTTTGGTATTTTGACATATGAGGATGAGAAAACTAATGGATATGGTCATTGGAGTGAGAAAAGAAGATGACCTAGAGGCAGTGGATCTGGTCAATTATATAAAAATTAATAATCCATATTTTGAATTATCATAAGAGATTTATACAAATCAGGAGGTTCAATTGGATGGGGCCTGTCGATTCTGACTTGCATATAACCCAAATAGCTTAGATTAGGTTAAAGCAACAACTATATATAATCCATTACTTGTATTAGGTCAGATTTTTAGTTCAGGTTTTGAGTTCTCCTATAAGTTTTCAATTTTTCATATAGAGAAAGGATCAAAATAGCCCCTTGATTTTTTATGAAAGATCAAAATGATCTCCAACTGTATTAAAAAATTATTTTGGTTCCTCAACTCTTTAAAGAAAAACTAAAATAGTCCTACCATAGGGCTATTTTGGTTCCTTTTTAAGGACTTAGGGACCAAAATAATCTTTTAATATAGTTGGGGACCATTTTAGTCCTTCATAAAAAGTTATGGGACTATTTTGATCATTTTCTCTTTTCTTACATTATGCTAGTAACATAAAGAGAGGTAATGTTTAACAAATAAATTTTGGTATTTAGACTGATTAAAATAAAAAAAAGGTAATGGGTTGGTTAATAAGGGTGAGAAAAGAAATGGACCTAGAGGTGGTGGTTCAATAATATTAAATTAAAACTAATGAATTATACAAATTTTAAACTATCATTACTGATGCATACCAACCAGCGGATTTAAATAAGATAGGCCTACAATCCAAAACACAACCAATCATTTAATAATCAGATTGATTTATAAGAACAAGCTGAAAATCAATTCTAAAATGCATTCATAAGTAGATCGAATTTTAAGTTGCACAAAATCCAAACCTGACCCATTGATAGACCTAAGCTGCTTTATCAAAATGGATAATATTAATCACTAATCATGAAAAACATGGCAGGTGTATAATGTGTCCTGAGGACAAGGCTGGGAGAAATCCTAACTTTTATCACCAAAATCAACTTTTTTTTTTTTATCACCAAAATCAACTTACATTCAAAGTGATCGGGAATATCAAAATCCCCTTATACATTAGCATTTTAGATACATAAAATTGGATAATTGAGTATAACTGCTGGAAAATTACTTTTATATTTATTAATAGTCATGCAAAAAAAAATGCTTTGATAAAGATGCCCTCATATACACTAATATTAGGCGATAGAGGATCTAAAAAATCATTAAACACCACGAATAGTATCTAATGTAGGACATGCAATTTAGTATCGGTGAATGTAATTAAATAATTATACCAAGAGTTAAAATACTTACTAGTGAGTAAATGATAGGTAGTGATTAATATTAAGCACAAACACAATAAGAAAAACTTGATGAGGGTGGGCAGATTCAAGATACTATTATGTTAACCACACTAGATGTTCAATACCTATAGAAAAGTAACGAAGAAATAAAAAGCTATCAATAATCTAATATATGATAGATTTAAGATAATTTGTGACAAAGTAAAGATAAGTTGAAGTCGACCTTTACAAATAGTCCATTATCATTAAAGATCTCGTTCCTTCCATAGACGTGCTCTATAAGCGCAGTGAACTGGCCCTCTCAAATATTCCTTTACATAGGATTAGAAGCACACTAAAATAGAAAATTCAAAAAGAAATTTTTATTCCTAAAAGCAACCGCTTAACTCCTATTTACACAAATATGAGGGAGGGACCAAAATATAGAAATTCAAAACTACCATCATAACCATACATACTATCATTATCATATCTACCACTATTATTAGTATAACATAAACATCCTTCATGGGTTATGACACAAGAAAAGGCCCAATATAGCATTATGACACAAAAGCCAACAACAACAACCAATACCATATTTGTCAATGGCGAATGACATACCATAGCATAAAGTTCCCTATTGAACCATAGTGCATAGAACAAGACACGGCACGTCCCATTTTAAATATGGCGCATAAGATTAAATAACTATAAATAAAAATATATATTTATATGAAATACTATTAAATATAAAGGTAAATTATCATGATAATAAAAACATCCAAAATGATGTTAAAGTTTACGTAATCAACACCTTAATCACTCAAAATTCAAAATATTGTAACTTTTTCAAGTAAATTTCTTTTTTCACAAATTAAACTAGTCTTCCTAAGAGTTATCATCATTATCATGAAAGGTCATAAAGCCTCATTTTCTTTATCAACATCATGTCCTAATTCATAATTCTCTTCATTTGCCAATATTACATTAGTATCCTTTTTGTAGTTTGAGCAATCTTTCGAATACCTATAAGCAAGCACGTATTCGAACGTTTTTACCTTTCTTTTAAATGTGTGAATGAAATGGTGAATAATAAATAACACGTGGCATCAACTGATTCGGAATGTAAAAGATATTTCATATAAAACTTAAGCCATCTATTTAGATATTAAGGCACATTTACATGTAATGGTGGCATTAATAAGTTGTTAAATAAATGATAAAATGAATAAACATAAATCTAAATATTAATTTTAAAAAACAAAAAAATAGCACGCCATGTGGGTTATGCGTCATGCACTATTGCACCTATATAATACAAATAGCATATGCAATTTTGAACATGTACGCTACGCCAAGCAAATTGTGTGGAGGGTGCTAGGCCGTGCCATATACCATGGCACGCATTATTTTACACCATTGATATGTATGCCTAATACAAATAGGCCCAAAATATAATATTGTAATGGAAATGTCCAAAAAATATAAAGGTATTAAATATAGTTATATATAGTACATAAATACTAAACTTTATGATGACAAGGCCGATGATAATGATCATGACCTGTATCAACAAATCCCTACTTCGAAGTATTATCCTTCAAAGTATGAAAATTCAAACAATCTTATAGTAATTATAAGCTCAACTTATGTAACTCATCAAAAATAAATCATGAATCCTGAAGTTGAGATAGACTGTTTCAACGAATAAGGATCCTTTAAATGCCTCCATTAGCTATAATGATAATCTGCTCATCTACAATTAGGGCACGATGATGGGATCTAAAGCAATGAGATGGCAAAAGAGTCAGCTAAGGAGAATCATCTTGCATGTTAATTTTATTTATAGAGGGAGTAATGATATATGGGGCTTGCCCATGGTATATCATTAATCTGACACATGAATTTTGGAGATATCTCAGCATCAATTGGAATATCTATCACATAAGTATTATCATATATCTTCCTCAATTTTATAAAGATCTTGAGGGTTAACTTTTAAGAGTTTCCATTGGAAATCTCTCAAGTCTAACTTTAAGTAAAAAATAAGCTAACATGCTCAAATTCTGAATGTCATCTATGTGCATCAACATCAGCTTTATATTCATCATAGCCCAAAAATGTGTTAAATTTCTTAATGTAAGTCATGCATGCTTTGTGCAAATGAGTATAGGAATATACTAGACCTATATGAAATAGGCAAAGTAAATGAGATCAATTAATTTCCTCAGTTCATACCCAGTAATAATATGGTAAGGACTCATACCAGTTAACCTATTAATAGAACTATGATGGGCAAACTATACAATAAGGAGAATAATACCTCAACTAGCAATATGGTCAGTCACTAATCACTTAAATCTCTTAAGCTTCTATCAACAACTTCAACATGATCGTCAGTCTGAGGATTATAGGCTACATAAAATGAAAGTTTAGTGCCAAATTTCAACCATATAATTTTTCAAAAATAGCTTATAAATCTCATATTACAAGCAGAGACAATTGTCCTGAGAAAGCCATACAAACATACTCTCCCGAAAGAAGATAGATACTATGTGTAATGCATTTTATGTCTTATAAGATGAAATTAAGTGCGTCATTTAAAAAAGCAATCAAGAACAACTATTATTCACAACGTTTTTTAGTACAAGGCAATCCTAAGAAAAATTTCATGAGATCTCATGATTTTTGGAGGATTGGAAGTGGCTCAGAGAAATTAGAGTTATATATATACACGTGCAGGTATATGTGCCGAATCAAATAATAAAGTGATAGAATAGAATGTCGAACCCACAAGAAAGTATGCTTTTTAACAATCAATTACAACTATTTATTCTAATTGTAAAATTATCCTACTTAAATAAAAATGTTTGTTGTAGAGATTCAATCACTGAATAAAAATAATAAGATAATGGATACAATATTTGAATAAAGTGTTTTGGATTTATAAATGTAAATCGCATATCTTTTCTAATAAAATTCTTAATTGTGATGTGACTTAGAACATATGCATCTCTAGATCTCTATCAAGCTAGTAGAGGTGAAAAAGGATATCTGCTGACCTTCTATAATTATATCATCTCCTTAAGAACTTAGCATATTGTAAGAACCGGTCTGCCTGGTTCAAGTGATCTGGCTAGTTAATAAAACAGGCAGAGACATATAGAGCTATCCAAAACGAAGACCTTCCGCATGCACGAGCTATCCAGAACGGAGACAAATCGCACAATTGAGTGAAGGATCGCGTACAAGGGAGAAAAGTAATGACTCCTCATGAAGAATACCTATGTTTCACTCCTGTCGAATCAAAGGAACAAAAGGGACTGAAAGGCAACCGAGAGGAAGAAAAAGAAACTTTTTGGATTCATGGGTGGCTTCGTCGTTTGAAGATGATGGAGAGGGAGATGGGGTGAGATCGAGAGAGAGAAGAGAAGGGAGTCGGCACTTGCGAGCAAGACGCTGATGTGAAAATTGCGTTCATGAGGATTAGGGCTCGAGTTTGGAAGGGAAAATTGAATGCGTGGAAGAAAGGTAAAGTATTTATTTATATTTTTATATGTTTAACTAATACAACAATACAACAATAACAAGCCTTTGTCCCACTACGTGGGGTCGGCAACATGAATCCTTTTTCTCCATTGTGTCCGGTTCAAAGTCAAATTCTCGTTTAAATCTAATAGAGAAAGATCATTTCTAATATTTTCTAACCAAGTCTTTTTAGGTCTACCTCTACCTTTCTTAACATAAGTCAAATCTAATACCTCTACTTTCCTAACTGGGTCATCGGAAGGCCGCCGTTTTATGTGACCAAACCATCTAAGGCGACTCTCTCTAATCTTATCCTCCACTGGAGCTACTCCAACCTTTTCACGTATATGCTCATTTCGTATCCTGTCTCTAAGAGTAAATCCACTCATCCACCTAAGCATCCTCATCTCCGCAACACATAACTTAGTATTGTGCTTCTCTTTTAATGGCCAACATTCTGCACCATAAAGCATTGCAGGTCTCACCACCATCTTATAGAATTTTCCCCTAAGTTTAAGGGGGACTTTTCTATCACACAACAAGCCCGATGCATTCCTCCACTTCAACCATCCAACTTGAATTCTACTGATAACATCCCCATCTATTTCACCATCACTCTGAACAATAGATCCAAGATATCTAAAACGTGTACTCTTATTAATGACTTGATCGCCCAAAGTCACAATCCCCTCACTAGGTCTATTACTGCTAAAATTACACTCCATATATTCAGTTTTAGATCTACTCAAGCGAAAACCTTTAGACTCTAAGGTTGATCTCCAGACTTCAAGTTTACCTTCAACTCCCTCTTTAGTCTTGTCAACAAGAAGAATATCATCAGCAAAAAGCATACACCAGGGTACATCCTCTTGTAAATGTCTAGTGAGAACATCCATGACTAACGTGAAAAGATATGGGCTTAAAGCTGATCCTTGATGTAATCCAACCGAAATAGGGAAATACTTGGTCAAACCACCTTGTGTTTGAACACAAGTAGTAGCTCCTTCATACATATCTTTAATGATTTGAATATAAGCATTATTAACTCCTTTCTTTTCAAGAACTCTCCATAGCACTTCTCTTGGAACTTTATCATATGCTTTCTCTAAATCAATAAATATCATATGTAGATCCTCCTTATTCTCCTTATATTTCTCCATCAAACCTCTCAATAAATGTATGGCTTCCATAGTAGACCTACCAGGCATGAATCCAAATTGATTTTGAGAAACATTAGTATCACGCCGCAGCCTACGCTCCATAACTCGCTCCCATAGTTTTAAAGTGTGACACATTAACTTAATTCCTCTATAATTCGCACAATCTTGTGCATCACCTTTATTCTTATAAATAGGAATCAATACACTCATTCTCCACGCATCTGGCATCTTTTTAGTCTTCAAAATATTATTAAAAAGTTTAGTTAGCCAAGAAATTCCTTCATCTCCTAAGCATTTCCACATCTCTATTGGGATATCATCAGGTCCAACAGCTTTTCCACACTTCATTTTCTTTAAAGCCTCTCTAACTTCGGTTTTACTAATACGCCGATAAAAACAGAAATCTTTATTTTCATTTAGGATGCTAAGGTCACTAAAGTCAATTGTATTCCTACAATCTTCATTAAAAAGTTTATCAAAATATCTCATCCACCTTTGATGAATATCATCTTCTAAGAAAAGTACTTTTTGATCTTCATCCTTAATACACTTCACTTGAATTAAATCTTTACTACTCCTATCTCTTTGTTTGGCTAGCTTATACATATATCTTTCTCCCTCCTTAGTATCTAATCTATTATATAAATCATTAAAAGCTAAGATCTTTGCATCACATATTGCTTTCTTAGAATCCTTACATGCCTCTTTATATCTTTCCCAATTATCAGAATTTTTACATCTAAACCAATTTTTATAACAAATCTTCTTATTTTTTATCTTTTCTTGCACAATTGGATTCCACCACCAGCTATTTTTACTATTAGGGGCTTTTCCCTTTGATACTCCAAACACATCTTTAGCAATATTTTTAATATCACTAGCCACTTTTTCCCACATAACATTAGCATCCTCATGCACAAATAAAATCTTAGAATCTAAAATCTTACTCTCAAAAGTATTTTTATTACTATTCTTTAAATGCCCCCATCTAATCCTAGAAAATCGCTTTACTTTATTTTTTATTTTCTGTCCTTTCATCTTAAAGTCTAAAACTAATAAGCGATGTTGGGTACATAAACTTTCACTCGGAATAACTTTAGAATCTTTGCAATCTAAACGATCTACTTTTCTTATATATATGTTTAACTAATATATCTGTTAAATTTTAAAATAATATTTAATGTCTAATTATGAAAGAGACCATAATTAAATTAGTATATGAGATTTTAAATTAGATAAGGAATAAATTAAGTTTATATTATGTTAAATTATAAATTATATTTTGATGAGCAATGAATTTAAGAATTAAGGATAAATTGTATAGAAAAATAATAGTATACTTTAATAAAATATAAGTAAATTTAAATGTTGAGAATTTACAAGCGATTCGTAAATTAAACAATAATTAAAGATAATATTGACATTATACATATTTAAATAATAAAGCGAGGAGAAATTATTAATTTAAAATTTAGTACTTTTATAAATCAATTAAATATGAGAGAAATTAGGTGATTTAATTAGCTAATTGGAGAGAAAGAGAGAGAAAGCAATTTATAATTAGGCATTTTATGTAATAATTTTAATATTTACAAAGAATATTATATAGTTGTTAAGCTGGCGACAGAGTGGTGACTAAAACAAATTGTCAAGGCATCCGATTTCAAAGTGAGTACTCATGTTTCTTTTATTATAGTAATGACTTTGTTTTCTCTTCAATTAAATGATTTGAAAGATCATAACTGCTTGCGAAGTCTTTAATGTTAGCTAGATCATGTTTTATCTTTCTCATACCCAATAATTGAACATGTTGAGTCAAATGAAAAAATGAAAATTAATATGTTATTTTTCACATTATCATATAAAGTCAATGAATGTTATAAGAATAAAATGACTAGATAGATGTGCTTGTATATGCATGTGACTGATGGAGCACACCCCCTAATGTAACTAGCTGAGGACGCAATGTACTCATGCACGTAAATGGCAAAGGTTATGTAAAAGAAAAAGGTAATAAAAAAAATACCTTCATTGGTACTAAATTAGACGGTGGCTCATGTGATGGTTGTATTATTTATGAGAAAGATATAGATAAAGATATTGTATATGCATAATATTGAAAATCTTGAAATGAAATGAATCAAAATAGAATTATTTTATGATATGAATTGAAATGCTCATGCATATTATTCTAATTGCCTTGGGTTACTGTAATTTAGAAGCATGTTACTTATTGAGCTATAACTTACTTTTTGTTGCTCTAACATTTTCAGATATAATTTAATATAATCAAAATGAGTAGAAGAGATGAAAATGTGTACTGTAGACATGACGCACCGAATGAAAGGTATTTAATTCATTTTAAATTAGTTTATATTTTTTCTGATGTTTTAGTGGCTCTTTCAGTATATTAGAGATAGATTTAGCAAATGAAAATTTAATCTACCGTCCGACCATCTATTCCTGCCTCGTTAATTCGAGCCTCCGGACCGGGTCATGACACATATTTTACATCCTATGTCTAGGTATGCAAACATACTATTTCAATATTCCTAATTTTTCTACACTAGATTTTAACTACACATATAACCACTATGTGCATTAAATAAAGAGCGAAATAATATTGAAAATATCTTTTAACATTAGAGCATAAGAATTTTCAATAGTACTTAATATGTTATCTACATCATCAATCCAAAATAAAAAGAATTAGCCAAACATGAAAGAAAAGGTAAGCAAACTCATTTCCATTGAAATTATAGAATAAAGAAAATACAAGGGAATGATATCACCAGGAAGATTCAATGAATCTCCTCTACACTCCTTCCTTAATGTATATAGTAGCTCCAACAAACACGAACTAACACTCTAATGATTGTATCAAGTACTTCCCTAAATTCCCTTAATTGTCACACCTAAGAGAGATTTAGAGAAGTACTCTGAAATATACTGAAATTAGACAAGTGACTAAACTCTCTTATAAACATAATACAGTGACTACTTATTAAAAAATACAAATCAGGCAATTGGCGCTACAGCGCATGAAAGATCGGCACCGCTGCGCCCAACAATTAAACTAACGCCATTGCACTACTGTTCAGGCTCTGTCGTGGCGCTTGCTGACATGGATCAATTACTTAGTAAACAGTCGCATCATTTCGTTAACATGTTGTATCCTTGGGAAGTTATAACTGCTACGCCACAGCATTGGTGACTTTCAAACGATGCGGCACTGGAAGAGAAATTTGGGCACCGAGGCATTATAGGGTGTGACGTTGCGGCGCTGAACAACAAAGAATATGGCACTGCAAAGCTGAACATTTGACATCGCGGCGCTGTTTGACAGAAAAGTTGGCGTTGCCATGTCGATATGCTAGCGCTCCGACGATGTCTTTAATGGCGTTGTTTGTTCTGACGTAGCAGCGCTACATAAAACTTAGAATTTTATACCTTTTTTATATTTTTTCTGTACAATACAGCTAAAAATATATATTTTCACTAAAAATATAATATATATAAAATAACACATTATTTACACTTATCAAATTCTCCTCAGCTTAAACATTTGTTTGTTCTCAAGCAAATAAAAATATTATAATTTTGATTAAATGATTAACCATAATAAAAACTGACAATTTAAAATTACTAAAATAAAGGATAATATATCACGGTTTAGAAGTACTAATAATAAACAAGATTACAATTCTAGTTTATTAAAAATACTAATAAGTATACTAATCAGTCATTCTTATTATTGCTTGATTTAAATTTAAAAGTTATAGATTTAATTACTAATTTTTTTAATTTTAAAATGAATAATGTAGTTTAATGATTAGATATGTAAGTAGTTAAAATTGAAGCTTTCATTAGTTCACTATCATTTATACTAGTTTTTTTATTTTATCCTTTATGAATTTAAGTATAAGATTGTAATCAAATTCTAAGCTTTTGACTGATACCAATTTTTGAATATAATCCTTTTTTTAGTACATAATTAATAATTTTAATATCAATTTTTGTTTCGAACGTTTTTACATCCTTAATGAATTTAATATAAGGATTTAATAAGATTACTAATTCCAAATTCAAATTGCTCATGATTTCCAATTTTAATTTACTCATATCGAATCTTTAATTCTAATTATTTATTTTTATTTAAAAAATTAATACATAAAAGTATAACTTATAATTTCAAATTAAAGCAATAACTTAAATGATCTAAGTCAGATAATTATTAGTGCATTTTCTTTTAAAATATATGAAGTATAACCAAGATACAAACACATCCTTTATTCTTCCAAATTCAAGATTTCATTATTCGTCTAGTCGCATGGTTTCAATTTATGACCATTGACCTTGAAAATATGAAAAGTTTTCTTATCTTGAATACTAATGGCACCATTAAGATGCATTCTAATAACAGAATATGAGCCTACCCATCCATATTTAATTTTTTCATAGCAAAACTTCTTGCAATTAAATAGTAGAATATGTTTACCATGATGAATTTCATACTCTAAAACTTAATATTTATGCATTTTTTTCATTTATGTCTTGTATCTTCATGTATTCTCATAAACTTCATCATTGAACTTATGAAGTTTATTGATGATAGCAGAATTTTGCATGTGGAGAAGAGAAAAGGAATCTATATTTTTTAAACTTTCTTCACTTTTAATCTTAGAAGAAGAATGTCTTTTCTTGATTCTACCAATTGCTTAAATTGAATTTTCAGGAAGAAGAAGATAGCACTATGCCCCAAAATAAACAAGGATTCAGAATTAAACTTCTATCATATCGTTTTTATAGTTTTCAAGTGAAAGGAAATTTTTAAAATTTGAATTTTGAAACTACCAAAGCCCGGCTCAGCGCTGCGGCGCATTCTCATCTCTTTTTTTTTTTTTTGTGCAAACTAAAAAAAACTAATAATTCTTATTTATCACACCTAAGTTATAAGCTAGGTTGCCTCCCTTGAAGCGCCAAGTTTATAGTCTTCAGTTAGACTTAAAATCGTACTAAACCTAATTCTAGGTTATCTCCCACACAATGCTAAGTTTATAGTCTTCAGTCAGACTTTGCCAAGATTTTCTCAATTTGGCTGTGGTATATTATTTTCATTCTTCAAATGGCTTACATTAAGATCTTTTTCTTTTTCTATCAGATTTATTTAGTATTACTAGGTAAAGATCCAAGAGGTCTATTACTGATTGAAATTGCAAGCTGATTTAATTGAGTTTTCAAATTTTTAATAGAAGTAGCTTAATTTTGCAATTGAGTTCCTAATTGTAAAACAACATGCTCCAATGCTATTTTTTATTTTCAAATTGATTGCTTTGATTAAATCCTGAAGGATATATAAGTCTAGGTTTAAAAATAGGTTGTTGAGAAACGCTCCAACGTACTCCTTGATTATTCTGACTATTATTCAATTGATTACTACCACCCATATTATTTGACTAATTAAAATTACGATGATTCCTTCAACCTGGATTATATGTATTTGAATAGGGATTATTTTGTCTTTCAATTACATTAATATTTTCAATCCCTTGTATATTATTATCTTCAATTAAAATATGATCTCCTGAGGACTCAGTTCCTATTCCAAAATTTATTTCTACTGTATTCAACTTCTTAGAAATCACTATAACTAGTGCAGTCAAGATTGATAAAGCATCTGATTCATAAATTCCAACTACTTTTTTAGGATTTATCATATCAAAAGGCCATTAGAAATTATTAGTTATTTCCTTTATTAATTTATAAGCTTCTTCAAATGGCTTAGACATTAATGATCCTCCAGCTGCAACATCAATTATAGCTCTAAGAGATCCTACTAATCCTTTATAAAACGTTTGAATAATCAACCAATCAGATAATGCATAATGCAGGCATTTTCTAAACATTTCTTAAATCTTTCCCAACTCTCATAAATGAATTCTCCTTCAAATTGAGTAAAAGCTATGTCATTTCTAAGTTTAGCCATTTTTTAAGGTGAAAAATATTTAGTAAGAAACTTATGAGCCAACTCATTCCAAGTAGTTATAAAGCCTGAGGATAAAGAATTCAACAATATTTTAGTTTTATCTTTTAGAGAAAAGGGAAATAATCTAAGTCTAATAGCACCATCACTTAATATCATTGTACTTAAATGTTGCACAAATTTCTAAGAAACTAGTTAAATATAAATTGACATCTTCTACAAGAGTTCTCCTAAACTGAAAATTTTGAACCATTTGAATGATAGCTGGTTTTAATTTAAAATTATTAGCTTGGATTGTAGGTATATTTATGCTCCGATGAATTCCGTCTACTAAATAGTTTATATAATCCTTAAGAGGTCTAGAATGATTTCGCTCTAACTCTGGTTCAGCCATTTTCAAAATCTTTTTGGTTTTCCAAATTTTAAAAAGGATTCTCTTAAATTCAAGATCAAATGACAAAAGTTCTTTTTTATGGGTATAAAGCATTCAACCAAGAAAAATAGAATATATAATTCATGATCAAAGCAAATAATAAATAATAATAATAATAATAAAATAAATAAAGCTAACTATGCAATTAATTCAATTATATAGTTAAAATTTTACAAAATGCAAAATACTTTCCCGACAAAGGAGCAAAAACTTGATGGGGGTTGAGGGTGAGTGTAAATTTGATATATAAAAATGAATGCTTAAGGCTCTATCTCCTCTAAACAATACTTAGATTTTTTTATATAAATTAGTAAACTCCACATAATATACACAAGTATACGCGCCGAATTAAGTAATAAAGTGATAAAATAGAGTGTCGAACACATGAAGAAGTATGCTTTTTAACAATCAACTACTACTATTTACTATAATTGCAAAATTATCCTACTTAAAAAAAAATATTTGTTGTGAAGATTCTCAATCACTGAATAAAAACAATAAGATAATGGATACAATATTTGAATAAAATGGTTTGGATTGATAACTATAAATCACATATCTTTCCTAATAAAATTCTTAAATGTGATATGATTCAGAATATAGGCATCACTAGATCTCTATTGAGCTTGTAGAGGTGAAAAAAAATATTTGCGGACCTCCTACAGTTATATCATCTTCTTAAGAACCTAGCATATTTTATATCCTATGTCTAGGTATGCAAACATGCTATTTTAATATTTCTGATTGTTCTTGCATTCCTCCGTCGAGGCTATACATCACACTAGATTTTAACTACATATGTAGCCACTATGTGCATTAAATAAAGAGGAATATAATATTGAAAATATCTTTTAACATTAGAGCACAAAAATTTCCATTAGTACTTAATATGCTATCTACGCTATCAATCCAAAATAAAAAGAATTAACCAAACATGAAAGAAAAGGTAAGCAAACTCGTTTCTATTGAAATCATAAAATAAAGAAAATACAAGATAATGATATCACTAGGAAGGTTCAATGAATCTCCTCTATACTCCTTCCTTAATCTATAGAGTTGCTCCAACAAATACGGACTAATACTCCAATGATTATATCAAGTACTTTCTTAAATTCCTTTAGTTATCACCCCTAAGGAAGATTTAGAGAAGTACTCTGAAATGTACTGAAATTAGACAACTTAACTCTCTTACTAACATAACACGGTGACGATTTATAGAAAAACACAAATCAGGCAACTGGCGCTGTGGCGCTTGAAAGATCGATGCCGCTGCTCCCAACAATTGAACAAACATCGTTGCATGACTGTTCTGGCTCCTTCGCGGCACTTACTAACGTGGATCAGTTACTTAGTGAACAATCGCGTCGTTTCGCTGACAGGTTGTGTCCTTGGGAAGTTACAACTGCTACGTCACAGCGCTGCTGACTTTTGAATGTTGTTGTGCTGGAAGAGTAATTTGGGCATCAAGGCGTTATAGAATATGATGCTGCAGCGCTGAACGAAAAAAAAAAACATGGCGCTGCAAAGATGAACATTTGATGCCACGGCGCTGTTCGATAGAGAAGTTGGCACTGCCATGTCGATATGCTGGTGCTCCGGTGGTGTTTTTAATGGCGTTGCAGCGTTGTTTGTTCCGACGTTGAGGCGCTATATGAAACTTAAAATTTTATATTTTTTCTATATTTTTCCTACACAACACAATTAAAACAATATATTTTTACTGAAAATATAACACATAAAATAACAAATTATTTACATTTATCAATGGCCCTCTTGTTAAAGGAGACTCTAATGATACCAACTCTAGAAGCACCATAAGATACCTCAAAAATCTTATTAAAATTTGGTAATTTCAACACTAGTGGACTTTTCAAAAGCTCCTTACTAACTATCATTATCCAACAAAATTCACCTTTATGAAGATAACAAGTGATTCGTGCCATAGTGATATTGAATCCATGGTTAAATCTCAAATAAAAGATAGCTAACCCATTAAAACTACGAGCCCCATAAATTGTAGTTAGTTTAAGCCTCTCCTGTAAGGTCAACAGAGATACAATAATAAGAAATGATGAATCCTAAGAAGATCATTAAAATAGTCATAACTGAACACTTCTTCAAATGAATATATCACTTTTCTTGGCAAAGCACCTAAAAACCTTGTCATGAATGATGGTATGATCACTCCTAGTTTGACTAATTAAAGTACAAGACTAGAAACTTTCCAATAAAAGGGACAAAAGAAATGAGTTACACACATAAATGTAATTGAAGCATTGGCTAAGCCAAATGGTATTACCAACCCTTCGTATAAGTCATCCTTTGTCTTAAAGATTGTTTTTCATTCAACGCCTTCTCACATGTAGATTTGATGGCATTCGCTCCTAAGATCGGTCTCAAAGACAATTTTTGTGCTAGCCATTATATTTTAACATGTCATCAAATTGAGGTATGTAAAATCTATGCTTGATAGTGATTTTATTGATGACATGATCATCAATACACATACGTCAAATACCATACTTTTTTGAGATAACAAAAATAAGAACTACACATGGAGATAGACTCTACCAAATATACTTTCCATATAATAAGTCATCAACCTATTTTTTAGCATAGCATGTTCATTTGGGTTTAGGCCAAATTGGAAAGTGATGAACTAGGAAGCAACTCTATAGCAAGTTAGACACTCCTTAATGGGAGAAGCTCAGATGATAGTTCTTCAGGACACATCCTGAAACTCAAAACAAAGTTTGTTTACCTCAAGTGAGAGAGATTTGATAGTGGGTTGGCTTGTGGCAGTCAAGACAACTAGGACAAAAATAATATTTCCACTAGCCTCCTATTCAAATTCGCATTTATCAATAATATAAAGGGATTTCTTTTCTATAAGGGTAGAGACATCATGAGGCTATTTTAGAACAATTTTCTTAGACCTAGCAGGATTTACCCTTATTCTATTTTATAAAGGTCTAAAATATAGTTATTTAGGTACATAGATACTAGACTTTACGACAACGGGGACCATGATGACAATTAGCCCTACATCAATATCTCAATTATATCTTATCACCACAAAGACAATAAGCAGATCAATTGAATATGTTGAGACACATTGATAATAAGCAGATCAACTAAATATGTTGAGATAAAGAAAAGTGCAAACAAAATAATCATTATATCATAGAGTTCTAAAGGCAAGCCATTGCCCTTGAGATCTCCTTGGAAGATAGTTATTTTTAAGAAATATGTAGCATGGTTATATGAACTCAGGTGCAAGCTGAGGTTACTTCCTACAGGGAGCAACTCAAAAACAAGCTCCAAAGTAATGGTTATTGAGATTAAAAAAAGCTAGAAAATTCCAGAGCAGCAAAGGATAAATGCTTCCTCAACAAAATAGCAAAGAAATAGCGAAGAAGCCAAAAGAAAAAAAATAAGATAACAACCTTATTGCACCTAGTACACGTATAGAGGCCAATCAAGCAAAGATTGTTGAAGGCTACATCATGAAAAGACATCAAATCAATGAAAACACACATAACAAGTGCACATGAATTCATAAAGTTTGTAATATATAAAAACTGGAAATAGCGATTAATGGTCAAGGACAAAAGCAAAGAAAAAGAGGAACACTTCAAGCAAAGCATCCAAGTAAAATATATTATCATCAATGAAATTATAGACCTGAAAAGTGACAAGAACCTTATATCTGAAGCTCTAGTTGCAAAATTAGTGCTACACACTAGTCATGCAAATTCATAAACCTTAGGGTAAATTAGGAAGTAAGTTGAATTATGAGTTATATAAAAATGCACTACAAAGTTTTCCATCACTAGATAATTCATAGACAAGGCTAGGTGTAATGTAGTACCCTTCAATGTGCGTCATGTATTCTTAGGCAACCCCCATACTTACGGAATAGGGATATTGTGCATTTGAAATGAAATATATATATACTATGGAAAAGGAGGAGAAGAAAAGTGTAGTGCACATTGTTAAAGTCACAAATAAGGGATCTAAAGCCAAAAAAACCACAAAAGAATATGCTACCATTTGCCATAACTACAAAGCCAGATTCTTGCATCAAACAACAACCTCCAAAGATGCGCTAACATTTGCCAAGAACTAAAAGAAGCAAGCTGCCAAGAAGAGCCTATAAGAGCATCAAATTGTCACATAGGTCGCTGAAGTAAAGGTGTCAAACACAAAGATTCAAATACATGAAAATTTTAAAACCAAAGAGGATATCCCTAATTAAGGTGCATCTTGACATTCAAAATAACCAAAGAGTAAAAAATTAAAAAATAAAAAATAAATAAAAATACAAAGAGGGAAGCTACCATGTTTGCATGATAAGTTAGAATGCATGAGAGTGCAATAATGTAACTCAAAACATTTTCTCTCTTAAAAGCCAACTTGAAAAGGTTGGACAAGCTAAAAAATGATAGTTGATTCTTTAAAAGAAGAAAAGGAATAAGAAGCTTAAATTGCTAATTTAATTTTCAAATTTAATATCCTCCACCTTAATAGGTGGTAAACCCTCCACTAACAAAAATAATTACGATTAAATTCTAATATCAAATAGGATTATTCTTAAGCTATCTTAATTTAAAAATTTTATTAGGGTCCAGTTGGGATTATTTTTTATCTTTTAAAAAGCAAATCAAGCTGATTTTGAAAAATACTCGAAACATTTTTTAGATTTTCCTTTGTTGTTTTCATTATTTTGTTGTCAGCCATCATCATCAGCTTATATTATATTCAATAAAAATAAAACCAACACTTATTGGGCATATCAAACATGTTCTTATTTTATATTAAAACATAAAAAAAACAAAAAAAAAAAAGAAAAACAAAATCAAAAGACAAAAAAGACCATGATCCCAAATAACCCCTAAGCACTTAAATTTAAATGCTTTTTCATATCATTGCCTATAAACATTAACCCAAATTAAGGATTATAATTCATGAATAAAATTAAACTAATTAATTTCTGCACTAAACAACCCCTTTCTCTTCTCAGATCAAAGACAATATGTCCCTCTCTTTACCCAACAAGCTCCCACTCTCTACATTTTCTCTGCTACCGAAGAGGTCAAGGAGGATAATAACTCATAACTGCTAGGCACTATAAGAAGAGAAAATGATGATGATGAAGAAGGAAGAAGTAGAAATGATACAACAGAAGGCAAGAAGAAGTACAAGAACCATCAAAGGAGAAAAGGCTAAGGATTGGTAGACTCCAATATTAAATTCTAGTTTGCTACTTTAAATTTTCATCCTGTCCTAAAGAAATACACCCCATCTAAAATCCATTTCATTCTTTTGTTGACACAATTTTCATGTTGACTCGACTCGAATCGAGTCAAATCAGACCCAATTGGGTTCCATTGAAGCCGATCAACCAATTGAGTCTCGTCGAACCTAAATCAACTCAAATCGGCTTTGATTCGAGTTTAATTTCATCAAATTGACTTGATTGAATTAAATCAAACCCAAATCGACTCCAATCGATCCAAATTGAGCTTGATTCGAGCTTAATTCCAAGTCCAATTGGTTCAATTTGAACAGAATTGACTTTCCAAATCAAAATTCCGAATCCAACCACTGAGATTGTCTTGAATTTCCCTCCCCGTGCTGCTTTCTTTCTGTCAAATCATGTAGCAGGCAATCAAGCGTGTATCTATCTTCCAAATCCATGAAATTGAGTAGAGCTTTTGGCATTCGGCCCTTCATTTTTCGTGTTGCCTGCGTCCAGCCAAGCGTCAGAGGGAGAGACGAGCGAAGGGGGCTTCTCACGTGCCCATTCCTACTTGTGTGTAGCTCGTCCAGGTACAATCGAGCGAAGATGCGGTTGGCGAGTTTCAACCGAGATATTGGAGTCTTCTCACGTGGTTGGGTCGAACGTCTGGAAGCAGCAATCCATCTTCGTGCCCATTCCTACGTGCGTGCGACAATCCAGCTTACATGACATGTGGAACTTATTGCATTTACCCATTGTACCCTTCCTTCTATTATAGGTTTTTTTATTGTTTTCTCTTTATTCTTTTTCAACTGCCCTCTCGAAGGCACCGAGTAATATTTTAGTTTCATATTTGTTCCTAGATGGTAGGCCGTTTAATTTGGATTCCAGCTATCTTCTACTATGTCAATCTCTCTCAATGGCATGACATAGAATAAAAAATAATTTGTTGCAACACTTCCATCCTTAATGTTTTACCCAACACTAAACGATCTTAACTATCTCCACATTTACTAAGGAGCTACACTTCCAATTCCAAGATGAATTTGACAGAATGCTTACACAACCCGAATCAGAGATTCAAAATCGTGTTAGAATCTCCAGTAACAGTTTGAGAGGACAAATCTTTATATTTTTGTTTCATAAGCTGCAGCTAGCTGGCATATACAACTATAATGGTGCTTTCAACTACATAGATAATAGGAGCGGGATTGAGAACTAGGGATCAAGAATTACTTTGAAACAAGATCAAGATAAGGTAGTATGAACCTGGTCTCCATCAAAGTATTACTTGTGCAGCTTCAGTTTCAATACAATAAACCAATATGGAGATTACAGACGAACAGTGAATGAAAAGAATCATGATAGCATCCTGAAGAATTCATAAGAAAGTGCACCATCTAACTTGTAATTTTCATGATTCTTTGATGGGTGAATTTGTGATATGTGGACGATAGCAATAGAAGTGGAAAATAGGAATGGTGCTAAAAAAAAGAGAGTACTATAACAGTAATTATGAACATAGAGAGGGTTACAAAGAATCGTATATAGGCAAAGAGAAGAACCTTTCTCCTTAAAAATTATGCACCGTTCAACAATCTTCAAACAGAAGATCCAACCAATCATCCTCCTCAACAAAATGAAACTTATTTGGGATGAAGTTATAGCTGAATCTATAATGATTTGACTGGTCATCAAACAAGTAGAAAGAAATAACAAGTAGAAAGAAATAATGAATATTAAAATATTTAACATTCCACATAAAAAATTCATTTTCATGTTGATGAGGATGGATGGCCTTGTTATCTTGCACTTAAAGCCGTTAGCTTGAATATTTCTACCTGGAGGTAAATGGCCATTTCAAACTAGAATGAGTAGAGTACATTCCACAACTGTGTTTGTATGTATGTATGCATTTGTGAATACAAAAATCTATTTCATATATTTCAAGGACTATGGTTCCACCTCTATATTGGATTTAAAATAGCAAAAATCAAATAAAGAGAAAAGATTCGGTATTCTAGACAATAGGATCAGAGTGTCTCTCTCTCAAAACATGTTGACATACATATTGAAAAAGCAATTAACTCACACATCATAAAGTTATTCCATACATATGATTTTCAAAAAAAATTTCACACTGAACACTTCAAGGAGGGGGCTGAAGTAATGGTTAAGTTGCCTCAACTGTGATCTAGCAGCTAAAAAAAATTATAAAAAAAAAAACTGTGATCTAGCAGCCGTGGGTGTTTTAATCAAATAAACAAAGAACTAAGGTTCCAATCTCTATTTTGGATTTAAAATAGCCAAAATCAAACAAAGAGGAAAGATTCACTATTCCAACCCATAGGATCAGAGCTTCTCTCTCTCAAAACAAATGGACATACAATATTGAAAAACCAATTAACTCACACAATGTAATATTACTCTTTAAATGTGATTTTTAAAAAATATTTCACACTAAACTCTAATGGGAGTGGACTAAACTAATGGTTCTGTTGCCTCTATTGTGAACTAGTGGCTATGGGTTTTTGAATCAAAATAATTTATTTCCAATGCAAGGGTAAACGCGTGCGCATCAAACCTTCCCTAAACGCGCATTGATGGCAGCATCATTAATTAAGTATGCCCTTACTCTACCTATAATTCTACAAAAACCCATGAATTTTTTTGAGCATGTTCAATGTTGCCAAATTTTCCCACCAAACATGCCGTCAACAGCATCAAAATGGACTTCAAAAACACCAAATACTAGAATTTTCCACAAATTATTTCATATAAAAGTTTCAAGCAAATGTTTTGAGACGGAACATGTATGGATATCTGTAGGGCTATTAAAAGCTAAGAACACTAACAAGCACTACAGCTTTCTCCACTTTCTCTAACAGAAATCACGGATATGAATGGAATTTATATGCAGAGCACAAAACAATACTACAGTGCTTTACAAAGTGGAAATGAAGAGGGCTTCTGTTATGCTTCTTGATGGAGCAAGAAGTGAAGACACCTTTGAGTAGGTGCAAACTCCAAAAGAGAAGAGGGAAAGAAGAGAAAAAAAGACATTCTTATTTCATAGAAAAGTTTACAGCCATATGAGAAATATTTATAGACAAAATAGTGAGCAAATCCAATGGGTCATTTATTAGAACAGCTGGGCAAAATTGTAAATAAAAGAAAATATATTTAAAAATTATTTATGAATAAATATAGTATTTGGCAACTTGCTGTCTATTTTTGTGGAGATGTGTTTGTATCCTTCAGTTTTCCTCTTTTTTGTTGATAAACCTTGATAATCGTCTTGTTGTCTTTTGATTGTTCTTCCAAGTAATTAACCCAATGTTGCAATGTTCCTGCACCGTCTTTATGTCCAATTAAATATGTTGTTTCTTAATACTCCCATGGCCATGAAAAATAACCTTGTCCTCAAGGTTGAGAGATAGAAAGGAACTAGCAAGGGTTGAAAAATTTTTCCATGTTGAATCTTCTGGGTTAGTGAGTGTCCATTGCAAGAGTACTTGTTTAAGAGGCTGAGCATGAAGTTGAATTAATCGTGAAGCAAGAATTATATGTGGTAAACTAATTGGTTGATTATTATGAGTGATATCAGGTAATGGAGATGGAGTAATTGGAGGCTCTCCTTTGAAGGATTTGAAAACCGAAATATGGAAAACCGGATGAATCTTGCTTTCTGGTGGAAGTGTAAGTTGGTAAATCATGGGACTAATAATAGATTGCACGGGAAAAGGACCAAAGTAACGTTTGGCTAGTTTAGTATGGTATGATGAACTATTGAGGTTTGTAGAAAGGGTTGGAGTTTTACCATGACTAAGTCGCCAACACATAATTGTAAATCGCGACAGTGGTGATCTACCATGAGTTTCATTCTATGTTGAGCTTGGAGCAAATTATGGCGAAGGGTCTCTAATAATATGGTACAATCAGATAATAATGTGTCGACAGAAGAGACGTCGAATGTTCCACATATATGCAGGGATGGAGGGAGAAGGTCTATCATATAAAGCCTAATAAGGAATCATCTGAATAGAGGTGTGGAATGAAGTTTTGTAACTGAATTCAACCCAACAAAGAAAGGTGGACAATAATTGAGGAGTTGTAGAGCTAAAGGCATGAAAATATTGTTCTAAGCAACAGTTGAGAGCCTCAGTTTGGCCATCTATTTGAGGATGATAAGCAGTACTATAATGGAGTGTAGTATCACTTAAAGCAAATAGACGGCGCTAAAAGTTACTTAAAAAAATGCTATGACAATCGGACACTATTATTTTAGGAAAACCATGCAAGCAAACTACCATATGAGCAAAGAGATCAACTACCGTAGAGGCGGAATGATTTGTAGGTAGGGGTCCAAAATGAGTATATTTAGAGAGGCGATCGATAATGACGAAAAAAACAATGTATCATTTTGAACTTGGCAATTCGGTAATGAAATCCACAGATAAATCTTTCAAATTTGGAATGGAATGGGAAGAGGTGATAAAAGACCAGCAAGAGCCATTGTGGAAGATTTGGTTTCTTGACATATGAGACATTTGCTAACAAAGTTAGCAAAATCTTTATGTAGGCCCGACCAATAAAAGTTGGCGGAAAGTCGTTTAATGATTTTAAGGGTGCCGGAGGTGTTGAGTAAAATTTCGTAAGTAATTGATTTTTAAGGGAGGAAGTTATACTAAGATAGATGTGGGCCTTTATAATAAAGAATATTATCCTGAATTTGATAATCTTGTTTTGACAAATCACCATTAACTAGTTGTGAAGTAAGATGAAGGATGTCTGGTGAGGTGATGTTTTCCTTTTTTTAGTTATTTATAAAGGATAAGGAGAAATGAGTGATTAAAGCAAGAAAATAAGGTAGGGAACATGTAATAGGCTCATTGTTATTTGGGATACGTGATAAAAAATTTGCAGTTATATTTAATTTATCTGCTTTGTAATGAATACGGAAATTAAAACCTAGAAGTTTGCAAATGTAATATTGTTGATCAGGAGTTTGGAGGATTTGGGATTGAAGTTCCTAAAGGCTTTTATGATCAGTACGTATTAAAACTTCAATGCCTAAGAGATATTGGCGCCATTTACCTACTGCCTCCATAATAGCATATAATTCTTTCATATAAGTAGATGAGTGAGATAAACGGGAACTAAGTTTCTTACTATAGTAAGAGATTGGAATGATTGTTTTGTAATAAAACAACGCCTATGCCTGTATTAGAAGCATCTGTCTCAATAACGAAAGGTTTAGTGAAATCAAGTAACGTTAAGATAGGAGCTGATGTCACGGCAAACTTAAGAGAAGTAAAAATTTTAGATGAGTTAATATCCCATTTAAAAGCATCCTTTTTAAGGAGGTTTGTTAATGGACTGGCAACAGAAGCATAGTTAGATATAAAGTGATGGTAATATCATGTTAATTCCAAAATTGAGCGAAGCTAGTGTATAGATGAAGGAATAGGACAATCATTTATTGCTTTAATTTTATCGGGATCTGCTTGAACCGTACCAAAAGAGATAATATGACCTAAAGAGACAATATGACCTAAGTATTCAGTGCAGGATTTACAGAATTGGCATTTATTTAGATTAAGAAATAAGTGGTGTGTAACCAAGTATTGAAAAATAAAAGGTTGTCAGAATGAAGAGCTATAGTAGGGCTATATAACAGGATATCATAATAAAATAATGACAAACTTGCTAAGATAAGAACGAAAAACTTGATTCATTAGAGATTGGAAGGTAGATGGTGCATTAGTTAGGCCAAAAGGCATAACTAAGAATTCGAAATGGCCATCAAGAGTACAAAAAGTTGTTTTATGAATGTCTTTTGGGAGCATACAAACTTGATGGAAGCTTGAATGAAGATCAAGTTTAGGAAAAAAAAAGGCACCATGTAATTCATCTAAGAGTTCGTCAACTATAGGAATAGGGATTTTATCTTTAATAGCTAAGGCATTAAGGGCACGATAATCAACACAAAAATGCCAAGTACCATTGCGTTTCTTGACGACAAGTACTGGGTTGGAGAAATGGCTACAACTAGGACGAATAACTCCTGCTTGTAGCATTTTGGTGACTAATTGTTCCATTGCATCTTTTTGGAAATGAGGATAATGATTTTGGTGAATATTAAGGGGTTTTGAATGAGGTGGTCAATTAATTCGGTGATCAATCAAACGTGGAGGAGGCAAACATTGTGGCGTATGAAAGATGTGTTTAAAATACCAAATTAAACATCAGATTGAATGAGGTAAATCATTGGTGATGGAAGAAAGTGTGTTGTTTAAAGAATTTTCGAGAGATGGAGGTTCATTATTTAAAGGTTCAGCTTATTGGAGAGTGAGAAACCAATGTTCAAAACTGGCAAAAGAAATTGGATTAGGTAACAATTGAAATTCTCCAAATAAAGTAATTGTATGATTATGATACGAGAATTGCATGGTAAGATCACAATAGTTTTGGAGAACATACCCTAAAGATTGAAGCCATTGCATTCCTAGAATAATATCAGCGCCATGGATAGTAAGAACAAATAAGTCTAAGGAAACTTGATAACCTTTCATAGAAATTGGGGCTTGAGAACATTGAGTTGCATGTTAATAAATGCTCATTTCCCACCGAGACTTGGAATGGCTTGATAGTTCATGTTTGAAGACCAAGATGATGAATGAGAGTGCCTTGAATAAAATTATGAGTACTGCAACTATGGATTAAGATATGAACATCATGATTGTTAATGGAACTGATTAATCAAAAAGAACATAAGTTAAATTGTCCGACTAAAGTATTTAAACTAATTTCAGGAGATAATTCGGGTGCAATAGAATCTGGAGTAGGGGAACCAAGATGGCAAGATCATCTGAATTGTCATCATCTGTTCCAAGTAAAAGGTAAAATTTATTTGGGCAATAGTGTTGAGGGCCAAATTTAGCATCACAATTAAAATAGAGTCCTTTCTCACGACGAAACAAAATTTCGGCTCGAGAAAGTTTGCAAATAGGACATGAAGGTGTTTTAGAGCAAAGAGTCAGTGGTGGCAAAGGAGTGGTGGGCTATGGGTTGAAGGAAGATGAACGGGTTTTGTTAGAATGCAAATTAAGTTGTATTTTGCGCCAAAGGGATGAAGAAAGTGAAAAAAATTCTTGAAATTTTGATTCATGTCGCCGGGCTAAGTCTAAGGCATCTAAGAGAGTGTAAGGTTTGACAAGTAAAAGTTCCCTACGTAATTCTTGTTTAAGACAAGAAATAAAATAGGTAATTAGGATAGATTCTAATGAATGAGAAATTTTAAAAGCAAGATTTTCAAGAGAAGTTTGATATTCAAAAACGGAAGAAGTTTGAGTTAATTTTGATAGATTGTCATGCAAATCTTCGTAAAAAAAAGTGTCAAAACGTTTTTGTAAAGATATCATGAATTCAAACCAAGAAAAATTTTGACCTTTCATACAAGTCCATTGATAACATGTAGCTGCAAGGCCTTCAAGATGAAACGAAGCAATGCAGACACAATTGCAATTCAGAGTAAAATGAAAATCAAAATACTCATGAGCTTTAATGATCCATGTTTCCACATCGGATCCATTAAAGCGAGGTAGTTCGATTTTTATATTTTTAAGGAACAAAAAACCTGAGAAACTGGCGGTTGCTACTGGGAAAGGCGAATGGGAGGTTGAACCCGAGATTCTGATGGACGGCGGGAGTTCTTGATGAGGAGTTGCGTGGCGGCCCATGCAGAAGCTATCGAGGCGCTTGTCCACGGAGTCCACGAGGACTTTGATATTGTTGAAGAGTAGTTTCAATGGATGCAAATTGCATGTTGGCTTGCTGAAATGATTTCTGGATTTCTGGAAATTGGAATTCTTGATGTGTTTGAATGGAACGCAATGCATCGGCAAGATCGGAATTCTTTATGATGAGTGCAGATGTGAAACCGGATAGCCAAGAAGGTAATAAGAACAGCACCAAGAAGAAATGAAGTGGTAGGAATTCCGAGTCTTGAAGAACTATGGGCTGAAAGTAATGGTAAAAACAGCAGAAGGAAGAAGCACAAATTGGTAAAACTGCGCAGTGGGTAAATGGTCTTGAAGAACAGCAGAAATTGGTAAAACTGGGCAACAGGTAATGGTAAAAACTAAAAAGAAGGGTTGTTTGGGCAGCAGATGGAAGAAGCAGCTGATTGGTTGGGAAGAAAGACTGAAAGCAGTGGAAAAGGCTGACAGGAGTAGGAAGGCGCTGGACTAAAGGAGAAGGACAAAAGGGCAGGGCTGAAGGCGAGTAGGATGCTTCTTGCGGCAGGTGGGACTGGTTCTTGCAGTAGAGGTAGAACATATGAGCAGGTTTTGTGGCTAACAGGGCGGCGGACAGCAAGGAGGTGACAGCTGGAAGGCTGTGACTGAGTAGAGAAGAGGAAAGGAGAGGATAATTCAACGAGAGCACCACGTTGTTATGCTTCTTGATGGAGCAAGAAGTGCAAACACATTTCGAATAGGTGCAAACTCTAAGAGATAAGAGGGAAAGAAAAGAAAAACAGAAATTCTTATGCCATAGAAAAGTTTACAGCCATACGAGAACTATTTATAGACAAAGCAGTGAACCAAATCCAATGAGTCATTTATTAGACCAGCTGAGCAAAGCTATAAATAAAAGAAAATGTATTAAAACATTATTTATGAATACATATAATGTTTGGCAGCTTGCTGTCTATTTTTGAGGAGATGTGTTTGTGTCCTTCAGTTTTCTTCCTCTTCGTTGATAAACCTTTATAATCGTCTTGTTACCTTTTGATTGCTCAACCAAGTATGTAACCCAATTATTGCAATGTTCCTGCACCATCTTTATGTCCAATTGAATATGTTATTTCTTCACAGCTTCATTCTCCTCTCGTGATTTTTTCTCCATCATCCTTAAGTTATGAGTTTTAGCTATTTTATTTTAGGGGAATTTACATACATACCGCTATATTTTATGAGGATTTACATACATACCACTATATTTCATTATCCCATTATTGAAAACTTATTAATGGGACCCTATTCAAAGTTTTCAAAGTAGGCCAAACAGGGCTCTATTATTCTCCATCAACATTGATGGATAAAAAAACTGTTTGTTAAAGTAAACCCTTCAGCAGCTATAAAATCATCATAAGAACAGCATTTTATCAAATAGATGCTCGAGACAGATAACATTTTATTTAATAGCTCCCTAAAAAAGTGAAATGATAAGGTCAAGCAAGAAGACCACAAAATCAAAGGTTTTTTTCATGAAATTTATTTTAAAAAGGTACATAAAGGGAGAGGGAGAGAGAGAGAAGATTATTGGAAGAAACATGCATAATTACAAAATGGAGAATTAGCAATTTATTGTGCACGAAAACACATGCAGACAAGGAGAAACGGTAAAGATTATGATGATTCCAACATAAAAATTTTACCTTTGTATTTGAGGTAGAGGAACCTCCAGCTACAACTTGTTGATTGACCATCTGCCTATGGAACTGGATATGCAATTCAGGAGCCTGAAAACCCCATTTCAGATTTAAAAAGGACGACCATTACAAACTGAGATTGGTAAATTTTGAAAAAGGATAGAGTTGCCTAAAATATATTTTGAATAAGATTATAATGACAAACAAACAATGCAACTTGGATTTTATGATCAATGGTAACAGTGCATTCCAAATCTACAATACTGAACAAATTCATAACTTATATCGTAACCAAATAAATATTGATATCTAAAATATTCTGCATTTAGAAAGGGTTCTTTCAGCCTGAATCAAACAGGGATTCTGATTCTGACGCCATAGTCAAACATATTTTTTAGAACTAGAGATGGACACTTCCGGTTCCAGATTTGCATAACCCCACATTCTAAATGGTTTAATGTATAAAAATTAACTGTCTGTGGGACTATAACCTAAAACTCATCTGACCAAGAGCTTGAGCAATTTTCCAAACTGAAAAAAGAATCAAATGAATATATCTAATCTTTTTCTGCATATTTAAATCAATATGGTTGTCCAAATCATATTGGGTATGGAGTCAGAGAGTATTTTGAAATCTATTTTAAGATTTTGACATGGAGATTTTCAGGCTCAAAATTAGAAATCTGCACTAAAAAAAAATGGGTTATCAAAACGAAAGTCAGTGGATCAGAAACTAAACCTTTAAGCAACAAAATAAATGGCATATCTGTAGGGTTATTAACAAATATTTAGGAAATTAAGCAGCGAGCTACAATATTTGAAGGTAAAATTTAAAGAATTAAATCTATTTCCAGTATTGCAAAGATGAACTGCCTAACCATCTGTCCAACCCATTCATAAACAGCCATCCACCACACTGTAATAATTGGATTGACACAATTTGTCATTCGGAAAATATTGTTTTGGAAATTAAAAGCCAAATATTAAATACAACCGTTGTGAATGAACTGACAAATATAGATCCACAAAACATCCAAACCATACAGGACGTCCTTGAAATAAGCTAAAAAATATAATAAAGGAGAGCAAGAAGATGAAAAGATAAATTAGCATTATTGTGGTTAGCAAGTCTCAAAACAAGGAGAATGCATCTTTCGGAAGTATTTTAGGTCTCATATTTGATCAATGATCAAATCTCTTGATAGATGAAGAAGAGTTTCCCATCCAAAATAGAAATTTAATTCATACTACAAATTGACATAGTAATTCACATATTTCTAGATGAAATCAATAATAAACTACTAATAAATTGCAAACAAATTTTTAACAAAATCCTAATAATTGAGATATCATCATCTCTTTTCCTATTTCCTTTGATGCCAAATTCACTTACAATGTGAAGGGATGTCTAAGAGAAAGAAATAAATGCATGGAAAGTTTACGCAAAAGAATACGATGGAATACCACACCATGAAGCAAAACGAAGCAAAACACTTGCAATAAAGTCTCCTCTCTCATCTTTCACCCTCTCCAACAACCTAGAGGGCTTCGTTGGCCATGACATTGGTGTTAATAGAGTCCTCAAATCGACATAAAATGATCATAGCAGCTGTGGTCAAAAAGCTGATAGAATTTACGTTGGTTTTCAAGAATCTAAGGTTCAAAATTAACCTTTTGTGATTTAAAATGATATGAAAAGTTTTAGAAAGAGGTTTCTAGAAAATCAAATGACCAGTTGGAGATATGGAAAATTTCCATGCAGCAATGAAGACAAACAATTGATGGGGGAACAGGCTCAGGAAACAATGCCAAAATTGTTCATTTTTTTTTTTCTCAAAAGAACCTAGAAGTCAAACAACATTACAACCATGGGATTTGCATTGTCATTGAATATCACATTTAAAATATAATGAAAAGTAAAATAATTGTCCTAGGACTAAATCTTAGTAATTACAAGTATCACAGCACCTATTTTTTCAGCTTCACAACTTCACCGCAAACCAATGAACAAACAAACAATCAAAAAGTAGTTATTGCAAATCAAATATTGAGAGAAACATAGGTCAAGGATATGGAGCATTTGAGAGATAAACAACCAATTGTTCGTGTTCACAACTTTGGTTTTTAAGAATCTAACTTCTAAAACAGCCTTTTTGTAATTTAGAATGATATTAAAAGTTATAGAAAAACACTGCTGTTGTCAGGTCCCAAGTCCTGGATGAGAAAAGTAGAGGGTTGCGTTAGGTAGTCAATAGCCAGTATAAAACTTGTCGAATAATTATGACATGAATCCTTTAAAAAATTGTGTTAATATTAGGGCGTCCCCTATGGCCTGAATACAGCGACAAGTGTACAAGGGCAGCTGCAACGGGGCCTAAGTGCAGTGGTAAATAGGCAAGGGTTCCCACATCAAGGACGAATGTGGGCAAAGAAGCTAGTCCATGAAACTAAAATTAGGATAGGAATTTGGAATATATGTTCCCTTACAGAAAAATTAATGAAATTAATAGATATTATGATTCATAAGAAGATAAATATTTTATACATTAAGAAAACTAAATGGGTTGGCAAGAAGGCTAAGGAGATTGATAGTTTAGGATTTAAACTATGGTATTCGGGTAGGAGTCGTACTAGAAATGATGTAGGTGTGATTATAGATAAGAGTTTGAAGAATAATATTATAAAACTTAATAAAACTGGAAATAGAATTATAGCTTTAAAGATTGTTGTTAATGCTAAGATTGTTAATATTATAAGTGCTTATCTCCTCAAGTAGGTTTGAATATGGGCTCAAAATTAAAATTTTAGAATGATTTAGAAGAATTAATACAAAAGATACCTCTTGAAGATAGAGTTTTTATTGGAGGAGATTTAAATGGACATGTTGGTAGAGATGTAGATTATTTTAAAAGCATTCATGGTGGCCATGGATTTGGAACAACAAATGAAGGTGGTAGGAACATATTAGATTTTTCTTTACCTTATGATTTTTAATTGCTAATATATTATTTAAGAAAAGAGATGAGCATCTCATCACTTATAAAAATGGATATAGTACAACTCAGATTAATTATTTTCTTATAAGAAAATTAGATCGTTTAGATTGCAAAGATTGTAAAGTTATTCCGAGTGAAAATTTATATACCCAACATCGAATATTAGTTTTGAACTTTAAGATAAAGGGGCAAAAAATAAAAAATAAAATAAAATAATATTCTAGGATTAGATGGGGGCATTAAAAGAATATTAACAAAAATATTTTTAAGAGTAAGATTTTAGATCTTAAGATTTTGTCTGTGCATGAGGATGCTAATGTTATATGGAAAAAAGTAGCTAGCAATATTAAGAATATTACAAAAGATGTGCTTGGAGTATCAAAGGGCTCCTCCTAATAGTAAAAATAGTTGGTTGTGAAATTCAAATGTGCAAGAAAATATAAAAAATAAGAAGATTTGTTATAAAAATTTGTTTAAATGTAAAAATTCTGATAATTGGGAAAGATATAAAGAGACATGTAAGGAATCTAAGAAAGCAATATGCGATGCAAAGATCTTAACTTTTAATGATTTATATAATAGATTAGATACTAAGGAGGGAGAAAGATATATGTATAACTTAGTCAAACAAAGAGATAGAAGTAGTAAGGATTTAGTTCAAGCGAAGTGTATTAAGGATGAAGATCAAAAAGTACTTTTCTTAGAAGATGATATTCAACAAAGGTGGATGAGATATTTTGCTAAACTTTTTAATGAAGAATGTAAAAGTACAATTGACTTTAATGATTTTAGCACCCTAAATGAAAATAAAAATTTCTATTTTTATCGGCGTATTAATAAAACCGAAGTTAGAAATGCTTTAAAGAAAATGAAGGGTGGAAAGGCTGTTGGACCTGATGATATTCCAATAGAGATGTGAAAATGCTTAGGAGATAAAGGAATTTCTTAGCTTACTAAACTTTTTAATATTGTTTTGAAGTCTAAAAAGATGCCAGATAAGTGGAGAATGAGTGTGTTAATTCCTATTTTTAAGAATAAAGGTGATGCACAAGATTGTGCGAATTATAGAGGAATTAAGTTAATGAGTTATACTTTAAAACTATGGGAGCGAGTTATGGAGCGTAGGTTGCGGCGTGATCCTAATGTTTCTCAAAATCAATTTGGATTCATGCCGGGTAGGTCTAATATGGAAGCCATACATTTATTGAGAGGTTTGATGGAGAAATATAGAGAGAATAAGGAGGATCTACATATGATATTTATTGATTTAGAGAAAGCATATGATAAAGTTACAAGAGAAGTGCTATGGAGAGTTCTTAAAAAAAAATGAGTTAATAACGTTTATATTCAAATCATTAAAGATATTAATGCAGGAGCTATTACTAGTGTTCAAACACAAGGTGGTTTGACCAAGTATTTTTCTATTTCGGTTGAATTACATCAAGGATCAGCCTTAAGCCCATATCTTTTTGCTTTAGTCATGGATGTTCTCAGTAAACATTTGTAAGAGGATGTACCTTGGTGTATGCTTTTTGCTGATGATATTCTTCTTATTGATAAGACTAGAGAGGGAGTTGAAGGTAAACTTGAATTATGGAGGTCAACCTTAGAGTCTAAAGGTTTTAACTTGAGTAGATCTAAAACAGAATATATGGAGTGTAATTTTAGTAGTAATAGACCGAGTAAGGGAATTGTGACTTTGGGCGATCAAGTCATTAATAAGAGTACACGTTTTAGATATCTTGGATCTATTATTCAGAGTGATGGTTAAATAGATGGGGATATTATCAACAGAATTTAAGTTGGATGGTTGAAGTGGAGGAATGCATCGGGCTTGTTATGTGATAGAAAAGTCCCCCTCAAACTTAAGGGAAAATTTTATAAGATGGTGGTGAGACCTACAATGCTTTATGGTGTCGAATGTTGGCCATTAAAAGAGAAGCATAATACTAAGTTAAGTGTTGTAGAGATGAGGATGCTGAGGTGGATGAGTGGCTTTACCCTTAGAGATAGGATATGAAATGAGCATATACGTGAAAAAATTAGAGTAGCTCCAGTGGAAGATAAGATTAGAAAGAGTCACCTTAGATGGTTTGGTCACATAAAACGACAGCCTTCCGATGACCCGGTTAGAAAAGTAGAGGTATTAGATTTGACTTATTTTAAGAAAGGTAGAGGTAAACCTAAAAAGACTTGGTTAGAAAATATTAGAAATGATCTTTCTTTATTAGATTTAAACGAGAATTTAACTTTTAACAGGACACAATGGAAAAAAAAGAATTCATGTAGCTGACCCCACATAGTGGGACAAGGCTTGATGTTGCTGTATTAAAAGTTATAGAAAGAGGTTTCTAGAAAAATCAAATGACCAGTCAAGGATATGGAATATTTCCATGTAGCAATGAAGACAAACAATTGGTGGGGATAAGCCAAGGAAATCAGGTTAAAATTGTTTATTTTTTTCTAAAAAAAAAAAGAGCATGAAAGTTGAACATTAGCACGATTAGAATTGCATTGTCATTGAATATCCTATTTAAAATAGGATGAAAAGTATAATAATCGGACTATGGCTATATCATGTAGTAATTACAAGTATCACTGCACCTATTTTTTCAACATCACAATTTCGACCGCAAACCAATGAACAAACAAACAATGCAACAACAACAACAATCCTTTATCCCATTACGTGGGGTTGACTACATGAATCATATTTCTCTATTGTGTCCTATTAAGTCAAATTCTCATTTAAATCTAATAAAAAAATGTCATTTATAATATATTCTAACCATGGATTAAAAAAGCCTTCGAGGCGAACGCCTCGAAGCGCGCCTCGAATCGAGGTTGAGGTCGGGCGAACTGAGGCTTAAGCCTCGAACACTCGGGCGAGGATAACGCCTTGTTCCACGGAGGCGTACGCCTCAAGGCGTGAGGCTCCGAGGCGACAAAGGCGCTGCCTCGATTCATTTCGCCAGACTCGTGCGTGTGCGCCAGTCGAGCTCCCTTGTTAGACTTATGGTTTCTTTTTCAAAGCACTTCCGCCGCTCGCTCTCATTCGTTCTCTCTCGTTCCATATTCTCTCTCGTTCCCTGCTCTCTTTCGTTCGTTCATGTACAAAGCTTCCGCCGACTTCGACAGCCACGTTCGGTCGATCATTCCTTCGTGTACACTGCTTTCGCCGACTTTGACTCTGACTCCGACTCCGACTCCGACTTCGACTTTGACGACGACTTCGTGTGCAAAGGTAAGGTTCCCGATCTTTCTTCCCCCGTCGTTTTCATCATCTTCGCCTGATTTTCTTTCCATTTTAGTCGATGCTTCATCTTCGACTTGGACTTTGACGTGCCTTCGACGTGCTTCATCTTCGACCTCTATCCGACGTGCCTCTCCGACTTAATCTTCGACTTCGACATGCCTGATTTTCTTCCCATTTTTTCCTCTTCGACTTAATCTCCGTCAAGGTAACGACTATTTCTCTTCGCCTGCTTCCCATAATTCACGGTGCTTTTGTTGCGCTTTCACAACATTTTTGCTGCGCTTTCACTGCGCTTTTAGTCTAGCTCTACCTTTCTTAACATATGTCAAATCTAATAAATTTACTCTACTAACCGAGTCATTGGAAGGCCGATGTTTTATATGACCAAGCTATCTAATGCGACTCTTTCTAATCTTATCTGTCACTGGAGCTACTTCAACTTGTTCACGTACATACTCGTTCTACATTCTATCTATAAGAGTGAAGCCACTCATCCACCTGAGCATCCTCATCTCTGCAACACTTAACTTAATTTTATGTTTATCTTTTAATGGCTAACATTCTGCGCCATAAAGCAATGTAGGTCTCACCACCATCTTATAGAATTTTTCCTTAAGTTTGAGGGGTATTATTCTATTACACAACAAGCCCGATGCATTTCTCCACTTTATCCATCCACCTTGAATTCTACTAATAATATCCCCATCTATTTCACCATCACTTTGAACAATAGACTCAACATATCTAAAATGTGTACTCTTATTAATGACTTGATCATTTAAAGTCACAATACCTTCATTCCATTCAAACAAAAATAAGAAAGAGTCACTAACTCAAAACAACATTTTATTTCATCGATAAACAAGTACATGTAATTCTACTACAAAAGTATATGCCATTCTATTACATGACATCAAAACAACAAAAAAACCTACTCCTAGTGATTCCCTACGATGATAAGTGAACGACTGTCTACCAGCCATCATAAATTAGCAGGCTCTCCTGAAAAGCATCTCACAACTAAGATGAACTAAAGCTTAATAGGCAACATGCTATTCTAAGAGACACATTATGCATGCTAATTTCATGATACTATGTAGTCATAAACTAAAGAAAGAAACAGTAAGCGTGTTATGCAGTGATAATTGTTGTGCTTAAGTCTGTATGTCATCCTACATGATCATTTTACTTTTCATATGTCTGTAACATTAGACATTTCATATTTTTCATGTTTTCCTTTATACTCTTTATACATATAATACTATTTATGCATATAACATATTCATATCTTATACACCCGTAATGGTGTATCAAATTTGTACTGATTAGGTACATGTTCAATTGGTCATTTCTGCTCCAAGGAGCCATATTTTTTCTTTACCATTTTTCCTTTATCATTTTCCTTTACCATTTCATTTACCATATTGAAACTCCATGCCAACAAACACATGCAATCATACTGTAACTATCGTAGGAGAGTGGCTAACATTCCATTCAAGCATATGTCCCTACCTAATGTATCGTTTTCATGCATTTTTCTTTGTAGATATTTTAAAAGAAAAAGATATGCATTCTAAACTATCCATCACATACTGTCAAAGTACATTACATTTAAAGAAGGAACATGTTATTGCTAAACTAAAAGCTAAACTGAAAAACAATACTAAAGTATATGGCACTTTTAAAGAAAAAATTTAAGAAACAATAAATTCTGAAATTAAAAGAGTTACATTTATCTATCTCAGATATAATCAAACAAATCTCGGACGTGCGCAAATTGTAGTTTATCCTTTCGACGTCCTTCCTCTCCCACTTCCAACCCTAAAAGTATAATTTCTATTACACAACATTAACCATAATTAATTTTCATTAACTTAGCATTTTAATATCATTATTTTTGGATTTAAATAAACCCTAAATTTTTAAAGTCCAAATTTTGGTCTAATCCCATGATTTCCCCTTTTTACCACTTTGCAATTACCTAATTTAATTTAGAGTAAATTAAATTTTCAGTTTTGCCCTAAAACCCCAAATTTGAAAACCTAATTTTCATTATTTTCATCACATATTCATGCTAAAACCTCCCCTTTACCTAATTAACACTTAGGGCATAATTATTTTTAGATTTTCTTTAATTAAAAATTAGAAAAAATGTAAAATTATGAAAAATCTTAATTTTTACCCTTAAAATTATTCCTAGGGTTACTAGGAACAATATTTGTTAAGGCATACTCAAAGAAATCGAATTTTAGAAAAAGCCATAATTTTGAATATCTCAAAAATTTTGGAAGAAAACAAAAATTAAGATTTAAAATTCATCGTTAAGCTTTCCTAAACATTCTCCTTTTAAAATTTTCAAATTTTGAAAAACCCTAAATTTTCAACCTAAGAAAATCTAAGCGAAAAGAAGTCTTTGGTTTAAGAATATACCTTCTTCTTTCATAAGGCTTCCCCTTCGATTTCCCCCAAAAACACCGCCAGAAACCGTTAGCCGCCACTTGCCCGAAGTCCCTTGCCGCCGCCCTCTCCCTCTCTTTGGTCAAACAAAAAAACACACAAAGGAAATGAAGGGACCGAAAGTTTCAGTCCCTTTAGGCTATTTAGGCAATTGGGGGAAAGCCAATTTACGCATGTGCCCTTACATGCTTAAGATTCATTGAGAATAGGATTGGCTATTTAGTAATTTGTCTTTAAATAAACTTTACCGATTTTTAATTTCAAATTCATGCGAAATTAACCCTAAGTCCTTTGTACCAAATCGATTGAAATTAAATGTAAAATCTTAAAAAATTTATTTTGTCAAATTCTTACAACTTTGAAAAATCGTTTATTTTCATCGTGGTGCGTCACAGCGCGTCGCGACGCTATAATTCGACATTTTTGGGGTTTACAGCATCGCATATTGCTTTCTTAGACTCCTTACGGGTGGTCTTTTTATATCTTTCCAAATTTTTCAAATTTTTACATCTAAATCAATTTTTACAACAAAGCTTCTTACTTTTGATCTTTTCTAGTACATTTTGATTTCACCACCAACTATTCTTACAATTAGAGGCTTTTTTTTGTACTCCAATAAGGACATGACACATATACAAGGAACTTAAATTTGTTTTTAAATGACATGCACATTTTTTGATACACTCATACAATGCACTTACATGCATTTTAGTGCGCATTTGTATAACATATTCGCATGCTTTCAACTTATTTGCATGCTTTGTTGTGCGCTCATGTGATAAACCCACACATATTTTAGCCCATTTGCATAATGTATTAATATGCTTTTAATTTACTTGCTCATTTTTTGGTACACTCATGATATACATTTGCACGCATTTCGATGCATTTCTATAAGGAGCTCACCTACTTTTAATTTGCTTGCATGCTTTTAGAAGAGCTCACACGATGCACTTGCACGTTTTTCAATGCATTGGTACGTGTTTGCATGCTTTTCGATATAAATGCATGATTTTCGACACCATGGCATGCTTCTTGAGATGATAACATGTCTTTTGAGACAACTATGCACTTTTTAACATTGTGGCATACTTCTCGAGGCAATAACTTACTTCTCAAGGGGTTAGAATGCTTTATGGGCTTGTTGCATGCTTCCCAAGACTATTGTATACATTTCAAGGCGATAGCGGCTTCCCGAGGCAATATATTTAAGTTTAAAAAATTACATTTCCGATGCATGGAAAATTTTTAAATACTCATATTTGATTATTTTGCTCAAGCATCTATAATGAAATGCATGCAAAATTTCATTAGATGACTTCTATTTGCTTGTGAATGTATGTGCTACGAATTTGGTGGGGTTGAAAGCTAGTTGAAATACGTCTTATATTTTTTTTTTATTTTGCAAAAAATTCATTTTTATAGTTACGACATTTGTATGTTTAGTTAGAATCAGAATTTTCTATTCTTGCTCATAGGCGAGCTATTGTGCTCATTGTGAATCCCCACTAGCATTCAATTTGTTCGTTCAAAGCAACAAATATTGTATTTTGGTGTTCTTACTTTTGTCCTTAACATGCGTTTAATTTTTGTTTTATTACATTTTTGTTAGGCAACTTATTTTAATTGTTCCCCGTGAATTTATTTAGATTGAATTTTAGCAACCTCCTGACATCTCCCCCACGTAGCGGCATCTATGGGAGTATTAGGTCTGCCCACCTCACCAAGAAAGGTGTGCATGATCGATGTTATAAGACACCATGGCTAGGGTCATATATTCCACCATGCCAAAAAAGACGTGCATGAGTCTTTAGTACCTATTTGAAATATATATATATATATATATATATATATATATATATATATATATAATTTATTCATTTTCAAATTCACCCTTCACAGAAAATTTTGATAACCTCCCAACATCTACCGTACAAAGAGGGCATCATCGAGAGTATTAGACCTACCTACCACACCAAGAAAAGCATGCATAATTGATATCGTATGACTCCTCAACCAGAGCCTTCTATCCCACCACGTCAAAAAAAATATGAAAGTCTTCGTATTCTTATTTGAAGAATCAAAATGTTTCCTGCCATGTCAAGAAAGACACACACAAGTATTTAAAATTTTCTACATCATGCTAAGAAAAGCACGCACAAAACTTATCCAACACATCGCAAACTTCACCTATTAGTTTCCTACACCGCGCTACGAAAAGCGCACATGAGTTCTGTTTGTCACATTGAACACATCACAATTGAAATTTTGGAGTTTTTTTATGTGATCCAAGAGTTATACCTTTGCATGTGAGGCAATAGCAAGTCAACGAGGCGAGATGGTGAAGAGGGCGAAAGCACAAATTTTATATCTTTTTGAATTTTTTTAATATTTCTTTTTTTTTATCTTTTCTTTTTAATATTCGCTTTTTTCTTCTTCTTTTTAATTTTCTTTTATTGCCCTTTTTTATACTTATATATATAGAGAGAGAGAGAATGCGAGGTAACTCAAAGAGAAATAGAAATACTCTCCCTAGTTTAGAGAAAGAATGGTAGAGGAAGAGAAAATTAGAGAGAGAAAGTGAATGGTGGAGAGAGAGAGAGAATGAGGCTAGAGAGTGAAACTTCTATTCTGTTTAGAGAGAGAAGAGAGGAGAGAGAAAGGGAGCTAGAGAGGAAAGGGAAAGGATGATATAGAGGAGAGAAGGGAGAGAGAGAATTATGACTCATATTTTACAAAGGATAATTTGATCCAAAATAATGTTTCGAGCATATTTCCAAGAAAAATAAACAACGGGTATATTTCTTAAATTATATTCATTATGAGTCATCTAAAGTCATAATTCCTTAATAATATGGGGTCTAATAAGGTCACCTTAATACAACATATAATCATTCGCATAGACTTGGTAACATAAGGATACAACTATCAATTTATCCTGAAATATTTTAATTGCATTAACTGAACAATTTCATAGAAGAGTACTACGGCACTTTAGGTATAAATATAATAAAAATGTCTCCCTAGAGTATTTAAACTCCTTTAGGGGCTATTTGGTTGGAATATTTTAGAGTGTATAGTATTCAAAATGCAGGGGTTTTAACAATTTTGATTTTAGTTGGATGAAAAAGGAATTCAAAGTAAAGTAAATATAGTGCAAACCATTCTAGTTCATTTTTGAGGTAAACCAAACTCGCCCAGTTTTGAGCGAGAACGCTTTATATCATCACAAGCAAGCTTGCATGACTGCCGCCGGCCACCACCACCAGCCACCGACCTGCCACCGGTCCACCGCCGCTGCCACACTTCGTCCACCACCGCCGCCCTCAGGCCAACACCACCACCACCCTCATACCGTTGCCACCCGCCGGCCACCACCACCACCATCACCCTCCTACCATCACTATCCACCCGCCACCCTCCTACTGTCACCCTCTGCCGATGCCGTCACCCCCCCCCCCGCTGATCGTCATTTTTAAACTTTACACTACACTCATTTTACTTCAAACCAAACTAAAAAAATCTTTCACCTGAATTTACTTTATACTCATCCAAACAACTCCAAAGTATTCCTTTTATATTGTATTCCCTTTACACTGCATTCCTTTTTTAGCCGACCAAACAGCCCCTTAATCTAAATTAGAAGGTAGGAAAGCTTGTCAATGAAATCATACGCGTATATATATATATATATATATATATATATAATCTTTAAAGCAACACCTCAACAAATTCTCTTATCTACCATACAATCAGTGGCAGAGCCAAAATAAGGGGATGTGCCCCCACTGGCTTGAAATTTTTTTTTATATGCTCAATTATGGTATTTTCATTTGTATAGAAAAAAATCTAATACATACCAGCAGCGCCAGCAATCAACAATTCAGATATCTCGCCCGACCACACGAGTCCGCCACTCTCCAAACTCCATGTCTCCTTGAGGATTGATCGAATCACACTTGTCAATGGCATTATTCCTGTTGTATGTTGCTATTCACATTGCCAATACCTTCTACCATTTCATTGCTTTGGAAAAATTCTATTTTGCCGAGATTTTTTAGTTATTATTGTTGTATGTTGCTATTCACGTGCCCAGTACCTTCTACCATTTCATTGCTTTAAAAAATTCTATTTTGTCAAGGTTTTTACATAATTATGGTCCCGGAAGTTTCTACTATTAGAATTAAAGATGAATGTATTGAAAGTTGAACCTTACTATTTTGAATTCATTTTGACAAATTTCATGTGTTTTCTTATTTTGGGTCTATTAAAGTCTATAAATAAAACCCTAATGCACGAAAAAAATCATTGAAGATTAGATTAATATGAAAACAAAATTTCAATTTTCATGTTTTACAGGATTTAATGAGTACTTTCAACTCCTTGTACTAGCTTAAATTTTACTTCTTACCTTTTTGGCTGATTGTGAAGTTCTGCTTTGAATCTTTATTAATAGATATAACTGTATAAGTTTTTTATTTGTGAAATTATTTGTTTGAGTTTAAGTAGTTATCAAAATTTCATGTGCTTTGAGTATGATTAAGAAAATTCCATTTTTTTCAATTGAAGATTAAGGATTTTAATTTGTCAAATCATTCTACATAATTTTTTAGCAAATTTTAGAAGTAATTATTATGATATACTACAAACTAAACCTTCCATTGAAGCCTTCTATTAATTTGTAGCCGATGAGATAATTTTCTTTATGTAATTTATGAATTTTTATTAATTTGTAAATCGCCAAATCTCTTTTGACAAACATTTTAAAGAAAAGAATCCATTAAACTATAATAGTGTACATTGTCGAGAGAAGGATTACAATTTTAATTCAAGTTAAAATATTCATACTTGGATTGCATAGTCATATACGTTAAATACATTTCTTCTTTTTATTTAATTATATATTGTTATAGTTCTTTTATTTATTTTATAACGATGGAGAGATACTTCAAAAGAAAGGCTAAAATGATTGAACATGAAGGAAGTTGTGATGATAGTAATACACAATCCAAACATCTTTGTGTTGAAATAAATTTGGATGATTTACCTATTGACTCTGGATTAAGAAAAAAAATGTTTAATTATCATCTAGATAATAGGTATATAATGAGAAGAACTAACAAGACCTTGTCAGCCTCGTGATCATGCCCATAAACACAAATTGGAAATAAGTTGTGTTGGTTTAATCCTGTGTAGTTTAATTATCATAAAGCATGGTTAGAGTAGTATCACTAAAGATGCAACTTATTATTTATTTTGTTATTTTTATAGGCCAAAACTAGTTGAGCAAGCTAATGGTGATAACTTTGACACAGGGATTTATAATTGGGGAGAAAAAAAAAGATTTCAGTTTTATATAGTGCTCATAACATTGCATGGAGAAAGTATCGATATTTAATGAATCAATAACAAGACATTAGATTTGCCATTACAAGACCTTCTGATCAAAATTGGAGACTATTGAACCCGTTTAACTACTAGTATTGATTGTGCCCGATTTCTTTTGCATCAAGGGTTATTTATTTTTATAGCTATAGATTGAAATCCTTGAATCATGAACAAAAATAGTTCAGCTTATTACATACTTTACTTTGCTCATCAACTTCAACTAGCACTAATTATTGTTGCTAAAAATCATGCTCAAGTGGCTTCACTTTTTAATATTGTTTCTAACTTGATAAATATTGTTGAGAGTTCATGTAAATGAAGTCATCAACTGCGAGAGAAACAACATAATAAAATAGTAGAGCAACTACAAATGATAAAATTCTCAAAGGTAGAGATCTGAATCAATTGATAAGCCTTCAAAGGGCTGAAGATATACGTTAGCGCTCACACTATAATTTTCTTATCAATATAATTCTTTTGTATGCATCTATTATTGAGGTTCTTAATATAATACTATAAAATGGATCAAACAATGAGCAAAAAGGAGAAGCTTGACCTACTTGATATCGTACAATATTTTGAATTTATTTTTTTATATTTTTTAATATTTTGAAATTTTTTTGGCATATGAAGTCAATATTGGATGTAACAAATGAGTTATCTCAAGTATTGCAAAAAAAAAAGATCAAGACATCATAAATATCATGACTTTAGTAAAAGTTTCAAAAGCAAAGACTACAAAATATGAGACATGATGGAAGTTAGGGGTGTCAATTAATGACACGACATAAAAACTCAACCTGAACCAGACTCAAAAAATTCGCGTTCGAGTTGACCAGTTTGACAAATGGGTTGTGTTATGGCCCTAATTCCTAACCTATTTGAAAAATTGGGTCATGTCCGGGTCAATCTGCTAACCTGGAAATGACCCAAACTTAACTCGCGTCACGTTTTCCTCCCTTGCCCCTGTGTCCCGCAACCCACGCTCAAGCTTGCCTGCCTCGCTCCCGCATCCCACACTGCAGCCAGCGCTCGCAGCCTCGCACCGCTCGCCTACTCGCACAATCCCACACTGCACGGTCTCGCCCTCGCCTGCTGTCGCGCAGTCCCGCCCACACGGCTACCCACGCTCAATGCTTGTTAGCTGCTTACACCCGCAGGTTAGCGGGTCAGGTTTAGGTTGGATCAACTGAAGGCGGGTTCCAAAAACCCATTTTGGCACCCCTAATGAAAGTAATATTTGGTTAGTGGAAGTTAGTATTTTTTGCGAGAAAAATAATTAAATCATTCCAAATATGGCCGATAATTTTGTAATAAAAGGAAGATCGAGGTAATATTCTCATGCAATTACAAATGAACATCATTATAAAATTCAATTATTTTATTCAGTTATAAATATGCAACTTTAACAGCTTAACAATAGATTTGATGAGATAAACACTGAGTTGCTTGTGTTTTGCATACTTGAATCCATGAGACCGATATTCAACGTTTGACAAACAAAGATTGATATGTCTGACTAAATTTTATCCGTCAAATTTTTCAGATATAGATCTCATTAAATTAGATGATCAACTTGAGACTTTTATAATTGATATGAAATCTAATGATGCATTCAAAATTTTAAGAGGAATTGAAAATTTTACATAAAAAATGGTGGAGACAAAGAAAAATAATGTTTATCCTTTAGTGCTCTTACTTATAAAGTTTGCTCTGATAATGTCAATTGTTATAGTAACAGTCGAACGAGCATTTTTCGCTATGAAGATTGTAAAGAATCGTTTGCGCAATCGTATTGGAGGCTCTTGGATGAATGATTGTTTAATTACTTATATTAAAAAAGATATTTTTAATTATATTAATAACAAAGTGATTGTACAATGATTTCAAAATATAAAAACTCAGAGAGAGCAATTATAGGTGGCATGTAAAAAGAATATGAATATCATATGCTCTTAATTGTAAGTTTTTCTTTATTATATATGTTATCTTTTTGTGATGACAAGTCTAATAAAAAAAATTAAAAACTGCTGATGCCAGCCTCAAGCCAAATGAAAAAAATTGAGGGTATTTTTAAGATACATAATTTGTGCCCCCACAAGAAAAAATTTCTGGCTCCATCACAGTATATAATCTAAAAATAAAATAGAAGTTCATGCTTTCTTTAGTGGAAAATAAAGCATATAAATGGACTATCAAACCAGAAACTCACCTTCCTTGCTAAATCTAAAGACTTCATGTATAGCTGATTGTCTGGATCCTGCAAGAAGCCAACTTTATTTCTGTCTTGCGAAAAAGGAAACCAACCTATAAATGTAATCAAAAAGAAAAATGTAGATATAAATACCTCGTCTAGTGCCTGCTGGAACCACTGCGTTGCCTTTGCAAAATATGGCTTTGCATCCTCAAGATCTTCAGTGTAGAATGCAAGAGAAGTTTGTGCATTGCCTAAGGTCCATAAGACATCATGCTTCCTGGGGTTAATCTTCAAAGCTTCTTCCAACTTTGAAACAGCATCTAAAGCACCATACAACAGAGAAAATAAAAAAGAGCAAATTAAACCCGTGCAGCAATGATAAATTGGTTGATTGAGGTCCAAGGGAACCAGGTGCGCAACATCAGCAACAAAATCAAATACCTTTGACGAACTTTATTGAATCGGAGCGAACACTCTGGAACTGCGACAACTCCATGAGCACTCCTGCCCAATTTGTGAGATTCTAAAAACAAAAAAGTAATAAATTAAAATGAAAACTAAGATAAGCAACTTCTTGTGAAAATCCGCTAAAATGCCAGAAAGTTAAACCATGCAAGAAACAAGAAGAAGCTGCTGAAGATAGACAAAGAACGGGTTCGGGGTTCACTTCGACATCTAGGGGATTCTTTGCATAGGTGGTCTCGGCGTTCTTGCGCGCGTGCTCAAAAAAGAGGATGCGATTGAAGTCTTGCTGGCCCAAATCCATGGCGACCAGGGCGTTGCAAGGAAGAAGAAGCGCTGGAATTTTACGATTTTTTTCGCAAATTACTTTGCCTATCGTTTGATTGTTTATTAGGGCTAGACAACGTAAAGTAAGGCATTGACCGGTCGAGATGGAGCGATCCGAGCTACAATGCGACCGACGCGGCCCACAAGCAAACAGTTATTAGAGAAAAATATTTATTATTAGTAAAATTTTATGTTGAAATAAACATTTGAAATTAATAAAAAATTTACATCTTGATACATCCCAAACATCGGCATGATCTAGCATAAATGTTAAGGCATATTCGAATTAGAAACTTCTGTGACTTCACGATCATCTGAAATTCAATTGTAACAAATTTATAGTCAAACTATCTCAATAAGACGAACTCAACGACACTAAAAAATGGAAAAGCAGAAATTTGTATTATTCTGCTGTATTTTTTTTCTCGAAAGCATAAACAAGCTCAAACATGGTGGAATAGAGGATTGCATCACTGTAATAGCAGCAAATTCGATTAGCTTTGCTACTGCCTCCTTTCGCTTTAATTTGTTTTCGGATAACTGGGATTCCAACCAGCTGTCACAGCTGTCTTCTTCTTCTTGGCATCCCCCTCCCCCCGAATGGATTAAGCTCAATATTGATGCCTAATTAGAGAGCTCATATAAAGCTAGAATAGGTGGCTTGATTAGAGATCATAAAGGAAGATTTTTGTATGCTTTTGGTTTTAGTTGTTTGCATTGGGATTGTTCGCATTGGGATTGTTCGCAATTGGAGCTGCTTTCTATTTTATCTTTGAGGAAGGTTCTTCAAGAGTGGATGTATGAGGTAAAAGGAATCATAATAGAAGGAAACAACCACAATGTAATTAAGTATGTTCAAAGTGTGCTGAATAATGAAGATGCTAAGGAAGCTATCTTGAAGCCAGAAGAATAATCTTTTCTTAGAGATTTTAATTAAGTGTTATTTCATTTTGTGAATAGGGATTATTATAAGTTAGCTGATTGTTGTGATAATTATGCTAAGAGAAGACAAAACTCACACTCTACAATAAGGAGTAATTCACAAAACAAAAATCATACTTCATATGATAAGTGCAATCACCTGACTAAGAAAAACATAACAATGATTCAAAGCTTTGAAAATACTATTCATATGAGCTAAATTACTATAGAAAGATAAAATAAATCTTTATTTCAAAAGCTAATATTTTAATTTGAAGAAGATTTTTATCTAAAAGAAACAATACATCATTAAAGGAGTTAGAGGACGAGAAACAATCATCAATGTTTTTTCCCTTTAATAGATTCAGAAGAGTCAATCACTGCTTACAAGCTTTCAAACAAAAATAAGGCAAAACTCTCAATCAGAAATCTAGTTTATCAGCAGTAGTGAGCAGTGATCTGATTCTGAAGAGAATAAACAGTAAAAAAAAGAAGAAAGCCCATAAAAAAATAATCAAATCCGATAAGCAAATCAAACAACCGAAAATCAGTAGGAAAAAAAATCTAAAAAGAAATAGACAATCAAATCAAACAAAAGCTAAAAGAAAAATTAATAATAGAAACTTCAGAAATCAGTAATCATCAAATTCATGCATTTATGTCAATCACACCTAATCTGATCCTTAAAATGTTGAATTAGTCATAGGCCAATGATTTAATAAAGATGTTAGCCAGTTAGTTTTTAGTTGCTACATGGTGTAGCTCAATGTCCCCTTTTGTAACATGATCCCCAATGAAGTGATGCCTTATGTCAATGTATTTGGTTCTTGAATGTTGGATATGATTCTTAGATATGCAGATGGCACTAGTGTTATCACATAGAACTGTAATTGTACCAACATGTAATCCGAAATCTAAAATTTATTGCTTCAACCAAAGGACTTGGGCTACATAACTTCCTAAGGTAATGTACTTAGCTTCAGCAGTGAAAAGTGCAACAAAGTTTTATTTTCTACTGGACCATGAGACTAAGAATTATCCTATGAATTGGCAAGTTTCAAAAGTGCTCTTTCTATCCACCCTACACCCTACAAAATTAGAATCAGAATATCTAATAATCTCAAAAGAAGTGATGTGTCTAGGATATCAGATTTTTAAGTTTAGAATCCCTCCCTAAGAGATATCTAAAAATTCTCTTAACAGCAGTCAGGTGGGATTCTTTAGGATCAACTTGAAATCTAGCACAGAGACAAACACTAAATATTATATCAGATCTGCTAGCAGTTAAGTAAAGTAGTGAACCAATTATTCCTCTGTACTTCTTTTGATCAACAGATTTTCTATTTGAATCCTTATCTAACTAAACAGTGGAGCTGATGGAAGTATTTATTGGCTTGGCTTTTTCCATTTCATATTTCTTCAAAATGTTCTTACTATACTTTAATTGATTTATAAAAATTTCATCATTCAGTTGGCTTATGCTAAATCCCAAAAAGTAAGACAATTCTCCCATCATACTCATCTCAAACTATTTACTCATTATTTTAGAAAGATCATCACATAACTTTTGATCAGAAGATCCAACAGTATATCATCAACATAGATCTGTAAAATGAGTAAATCATCTCATACTTTCCTCAGAAAAAGGGTAGTATCTACGCTCCCCTTAACAAACTCTCTTTCTAGTAGGAATGTGTTAAGCCTCTAATACCAAGATTTGGGTGCCTGTTTCAATCCATATAAGGCCTTTTTTAATTTAAAAACATGATTTAGATATTGGGAACTCTCAAAACCTGGGGGTTGCTCTATGAAGACATCTTTCTTTATTATCCTATTTAAAAAGGCACTCTTAACATCCATTTGAAAAAGCTTAAGTCCCTTATAACAGGCAAAGGCTAGTAGCACTCTAATGACTTCCAATCTAGCTACAGGGGCAAAGGTCTCCTCAAAATAAATCCCTTCTATTTGGTTGTACCCCTTAGCCACCAATCTTACCTTATTCCTAACCACCACACAAAAATTATTCATTTTATTCTTAAAGACCCATTTGGTTGCCACTACACTTTGATTTTTAGGTCTTTCTACTAACTCCTAAATATCATTCCTCACAAGTTGGTTAAGTTCTTCTTACATAGCTAAGATCTAAAATTCATTAAAAAGGGCTTGATTGATGTTGATGGATTCAGTCATTGAGATAAAGGCAAAATGGGTTACTTCCTTCTTAAGTTCATGCCTAGTTCTAACACCTTCTAAAGGGTCTCCTAAGATTATTTCTTTAGGATGACTCGAAGAATATCTCCAATCTATAGGCAATGTGTCTTGAGGTTCTACCCTTTTCTCCAGATTTGTATTTTCTACTTCTTGGGTAATCTCTCCTACTTTCTCTTCTTCCTCAGCTCTAAACTCCTTATGATCAAATTCATCAAATACTACATGAGTACTCTCCTCCACCATCAAAGTTCTCTTATTAGACACCCTAAAGGATTTCCCCACACTTGAATATCCTAAGAACAGTCCTTCATCAAATTTAGGGCCAAAATTTCCTAAGGATGATTTCTCATTATTTTGTTCAAAATGAAGACCTTACAATCAAAGACATGGAGGTGGGATAGGTTTGAAGTTCTACCCTTAATGATCTCATAGGGTGACTTATTCAGATTGGATCTAAAATTTGCCTGTTGAGAATAGTGCAAATCTGGTTATTCAAGTGAGTTTTTGATGTGAGTTTTTGATGATTATAAATTCTTATTGTTTGATCTTATTGCTTCTTTATTATTTCTCCTAATAAATATTGGAAATTCTATTTTGTGTGTACTAACATATCTTTCAGGAAATTCACACTATAGATTACTGAGGACTTCAAGCTATTTTGTTAGAGTTTATTATAAGTGAAGTCTGTAATTTTTATTTTTCATGAGTCTAAGAGAGTGTGATTGTAAGTTAGATAATTGTACACACACACACTGGAGGAGTGAGATAAAAACTTAATTTTTTAAACTAATCATACTATACGATGTATGATCGTATGAGACAATTTGTGTTATTTCTGATCTAATATGAACCTACCTAGTTTAAAATTTTTTTAAGTATAATTCATACAGTACAAATAGGGTTCGTATATCATTTCTAGAGTACGAAATGGGAGCTTACATGATTCATACTGGATTGTACGGGAAGAACTGTTCAATTTTCTGAACTGTTCGTACAGTACGAATAAGGTTCGTATATCATTTCCAGAGTACGAAATGGGAGCTTACATGGTTCATACTGGATCGTATGGGATGAACTGTTCAATTTTTTTAACTATTTGTACAATATGAATAGGGTTCATACATCATTTTTAGAGTATGAAATGGGAGCTTACATGGTTCGTACTGGATCGTACGGGACGAACTGTTCAATTTTTTGTACTGTTATTATAGTACGATTGGAGTTCACATATCATTTTCCAGAGTACGAAATCTGGGGTTCATTGGTTTGTATTGGATCATACGAGATGAATCGTTCAATGATTTGAACTATTCGTATGTATGAATGTCGATTGTACGGTACAATCTGACTTTGTAAAACTTGAAATTTTCAGTTCTTCGATGATTTTTCTTGCCCTTTGAATATAAGGTTCCTAAAAACTGACGTTCCAATTAATCTTCTACGAATTTCTTCTTGAGAGTGGAAGGGAGAGTGTTTAGGAGTGAGCGTGGTGAGATCTTTGAAGAAGAAATTGTGAGGGGATTCATAAGGTTGTCCAAAGGTGAGGATCTCATTGTTTGTACTTTAAGTCTCTTTCATATCTCTTTGAAGACTCTTGAGAGAAGATCTTTGAAGAAGGTCCGGTTCTCTACCATCACCAGGAGGGTGAAAAAGAATTCTTGGTTCTTTGCCATCACTAGGAGGGTAAAAAAGGACGCTTGGTTCTTTGCCAACACCTGGAGGGTGTGAAAGGATGAGTGGGTTCTCTGCCTTCACCAGGAGGGTGAAAAAGGATAACGGTTCTCTATCACACCAGGGTTTGGTGGAAGAGAGTTTGTAAGGGCTTCTCCACCTTACTATGGGGGAAAAAGGAGAGTCACTTTGGTTTAGTGCAATACCTAGTGAAGGAGTCTCTAGGGAGTGAACGTAGGTCGTGTTATACCGAACCACTATAAATCTGATGTTCTCTATTCTTGTCTTTATTTACTGCATTTTTATTTTTTGCATTATAATTTATTTTTTGGTGGTTGAAAAAGTAAAAAAATTATAACTATTCATACTGTACGACCTGTATCGTACTGTACGATATATATAAAGTTTTAATCAAAAAGGTTTTCAAAACTTTTAAGAGATTTTTAAAAGTACCAATTCACCCTCCCCCTCTTGGTTAGCTTAGGGACATAATTAATATGTCTAACAACCTATTCACACTTTCAAGTGGTATCAGAGCCTATTTCAAAAATTATTATTTAAATTACTTTTTGAAATTTGATCATGGTTAATTTTATAAACCAAAATACTTTAGAAGGTTACTCGATCACTAGACCACCTTTGTTTGACAATATTCTGATTAATTTCTGGAAAACTTGTATGTCTACTTTTTTACAAACTATTAACTATCACATGTGGATGTTAGTACAGGATGGTTATGCTTCACCTACTAGACTTGTAGATGGCATTAGAGTTGAAACACCGTTTACTGATTGGACTGTAGAAGAAAGGGATTTAGCATAATTAAATACAAAATGATTGAATAGCTTTTTCTGTACTCTTAAATCTGAAGACTATATGTGTGTTTCTACTTGTAAATCTAGAAAGAAAATTTGGAATAGACTTTGTATTATATATGAAGGTATAAATGAAGTGAAGCAAACTAGATTGAATATTCTTTTGCACGACTACGAACTCTTTCGCATGAAATCGAATGAATCAATCTCTAACATGTATACTCGATTTACACATATAACCACTTCATTATATGCTTTAGGTAGGGAATTGACCAATGCAGAAAAAGTGAATAAAAAACTTCATTTTTTGCCCACTGCTTATGATGCAAAGATAACTATCATAACTGAATCAAAAGATTTAAATATCTATTCAATTGATAATCTTCTTTGATCACTAATTGCTTATGAGCAATCTGTGACTCAAAAATAGATTGATGCAGGTGATAAATAGAAGGAGAACAACATAGCGTTGAAGGTAAATGGTTCAGATAATAATTAGTCACTACTTGAAGATGAGGAATATATTGCCTTAATGACAAGGCAGTTTAAAAGTTTCTTAAGGAGGAAACAGAGGAGACACCAACAGTGGAACAAAGGTAAGTTCCATAAAAATACTAAGGCTTTTAATGATGTTGTTTGCTATGAGTACAGGAAGCTAGGACACATAAAGACCAATTGCCCTAATCTCAAAGCCAATCCTAGCAAGGAGAAACCAAAGGATAGAAGGGGCAAGAAGAGACTACAGCGAGCATTTTGGGCGGACTTAACTTTAGATTCCTTAGAGACAGCACCTGAAGAGGAAGTCACAAATTTATGCTTGATGGCTGACAATCTTGATCATTCAGATCAAGAAGAGATATGTGACTTAAGTTATGATGAATTGTTTAAAGTTTCTGAGCGTATTTATTTTACATATAGAAAACTAAAGAAATTGCATGCTAAGTTGAATTTGGATTACTTATAACTGCAAAAGATTTTAAAATCCTCAGAAAAGACCATGCGTTAATTGATAGCAACCACATGACATTGTTGGATGAATTTGATAATTTGAATAAATAGCTTGTTTGATGATTTTTATAAATCCCATTGAATAGACCATAATTTCTTAGTTTCTAGGACACCTCAGTAGAATGGAGTAGTTAAGAGAAAGAACAAGATATTGATTGATGCTGCTAGAGCTATGTTGGCAGAATATTCACTTTCAAGATATTTTTGGGCTGAAGCAGTTAGTACCGTATGCTATGTATTGAATAGGATGTATATTAGATCAAAATTAAATAAGATACCCTATGAACTTCTTAAAGGTAAAATTCTCAACCTCTCACACCTATATATTTTTGGATATAAAGTGTTCATACATAATAATGGAAAAACTCTCTTAGGAAAATTTGATTCTAAATCTGATGAAGGAATTTTTTTAGAAAATTTAAGTGTTAGAAAATCCTATAGAATATTTTATAGAAGAACATTGGTAGTTGAGGAGACCACTTTTGTTATTTTTGATGAATCGAATAATTATGGAGGGTCTAGGTTGGATGAAAATGAAGTTGAGAAAATAACCCAAGGACTTGAAAATAAAAAAGTTGAAGAAAGAGTTGAAAATGAGGAAGAAAACCAGTTGCCTAAGGAATGAAAATTTGCTAAGAGTCATCTAAAGAGTTGATTTTAGGTGACCCAAGTGAAGGAGTTAGGACTAGGCATGATTTGAGAAAAGAAGTAAATCACTCCACTTTTATTTCAATGATTGAACCCACTAGTATAAATCAAGTACTTTCGGATGAGTTTTGGATTCTAGCTATGTATGATGAGTTAAATCAATTTGCTAGAAATGATATTTGGAAATTGGTAGAAAGATCGAAATATCAAGGTGTTATTGGAACAAAGTGGGTATTTAAAAATAAGATGAATGATTCTTGAGTGATTGTAAGGAATAAAGCTAGGTTAGTGGCAAAGGGGTATAATTAGGTTGAGGGAATTGATTTTGAGGAGGCCTTTGCCCTAGTAGCCAGACTTGAGGTAGTTAGAGTGCTTTTAGCCTATGCCTTTTTTAAAGGTTTTAAGTTATATCAATAGATGTAAAGAGTGCCTTTCTAAATTGGATGATAAAAGAGGATGTTTATGTTGAGCAACCTCCAGGTTTTGAAAATACATAATTTTCTAATCATATTTTCAAATTGAAAAAGGCATTGTATGGACTTAAACAGGCACCTAGAGCTTGGTATAAAAGGCTAAGTACTTTCCTACTTGAACATTCATTTGTAAAAGGGAGTGTGGACATTACCCTCTTTATAAAAAGAGTAGGAGATGAAATACTCAGTGTTCAAATTTATGTGGATGATATCTTGTTTGGATCTACTGATTGAAATCTTTGTGATGAATTTTCAAAGATAATGAGTAAGGAATTTGAGATGAGCTTAATTGGAGACTTGAGTTACTTTTTGGGGTTTAGCATTAAGTAAGATGAGAATGGAACATTTCTAACTCAGTCAAAATATATTAGGGACATCCTTAAGAAGTATGAAATGGATAAGGCTAAACCAATGAATACACTCATGAGTTCCTCAGTGCAGTTAGATAAGGATCCTAAAGAAAAATCAACTGATCAAAAGAAGTTTAGAGGGATGATTAGATCTTTACTTTACCTGACAGCTAGCAAACCGGATATCATGTTTAGTGTTTGTTTGTGTGCTAGATTTTAAGCAGATCCTAAAGAGTCACATCTGACTGCAATTAAGAGAACTATGAGATATCTTTTGGAGACTCAAAACCTAGGAATTTAGTATCCTATGAATAATACTACATTTTAAATTGTTGGATACTCTAATTCAGATTTTGCTGGTTGTAGGGTTGATAGGAAAAGCACTTCTGAAACTTGTCAATTTATAGAAAACTCTTTAGTTTCTTGGTCTAGTAAAAAATAGAACACAATAGCACTTTCAACTACAGAAGCTGAATATATTGCCTTAGGAAGTTGTGTTACACAAGTGCTCTGGTTAAAATAACAGCTAATTGATTTAGGATTTTCTTTTGGCACAACTCCAATCTTTTGTGATAAAACTAGTACCATATGTATTTCAAAGAATCCTATTCAGCATTTTAGAACCAAGCATATCGATATAAGATATCATTTTATAAGAGATCATGTAGCAAAAGGGGAAATTGAATTACATCATGTTGCTACTAAGGATCAACTTGCAGATATTTTCACAAAACCACTAGCTTTTGACATATTTAGTATTTTAAGGATAAGGCTAGGTGTGATTGATCTTAATGCATAATTGAAATTTTTATAAACATTATTTTGTGTGTGATTGTATGTTTATTTATGTCAAGGTTGTGCAGTATAAGTTGTATATTTTTGTTTTATTTTTTTATTGTATTTTATCGCTTTATCTTTTTATTGTTTATGCTTTAATGAAAAATGAAAAAATATTTTACTTTGAATGGTTTTTGAGCTTTTCATGTACTATTTTTTGTTGTTCTGTTGGTTCTGTACGAAAATATTTCGTATAATACAAATTCTTTAACGTGTGTATGAAAAGTTGTAGAGTTGAGGGGACGAATCAATCTTTTTAATAGTTTATACCGTATGATGATGTCATCATACTATACGATATATATAGGTTTGTCTGTACGAATGGGGACGGGTTTGTAGTTTTAGGTAGTTATTACTGAACGTATGTACGAACGTATCATTCATCTATACGATCCTTATTTTTTTTGGATAAGGACGAAGCCAACCGTCATCAAAATGATCTTTAATATTCTGATCATCCCAGATGAACATGTGATCATTTGTACGATCGAGAAGTCAAAAAGCATGTACGAAAGGATGCATCTGGAAGGGCAGTTTACGAATGCTATTTTTTTGTCCATTTTTATTCGTACATACGAAATATATTTCATCCCGTAAAAAAAATATTTTGTCCAGTATGAAACTTTTTTTCGTATTGTATGACTGAACATTTTTCTTTATATAGAAGGGTTATTTTCATTCGTTTCACTTTTATTTCAAACCCTTCAAAGTCACAAATTAGAGATGTTTGGCAGCGAGAAAAGAGCACGATAGGCTAGAGGATCATCCTCTAAACAAGATTAGGATGACAATTTTTTGTCTCAACAAAATGAGGATGCTTACCTCAGATTTAGTGCTTCCAAAATTACACCATCTCGTCTCTTAATGCAAGAGAACATTCATTTTGTTGTAATGCCACTTTTTGACTCTACTCAATTTTCATTTATCCTCATCATTATTCATCCATACAATAAGGATTTGTTTCATATTTTTCTTACAAACATGAAAATAAATCAGATCCATACTAGGATCACCTCTTATGTTCTAAAACAGAGAGTAGAAATTGCTAAGGAGGATTTGGGGAATTTCCTTCATCTTAGAACTCTAGAGATTCGAGCACACACCTTGACCTCCAGAGCTGACTATGATTGTTCAGAAGTAAATCAGGTTCTTAGGGGGGTAAGCCAACCAAGTCATTTGCTTAGAGTCTACACCTTGAACCAAAATGCAAGGATCATCCAGCACATTCTTAGAACCTCCATTATCCCAAAAGTTGGAGATCGAATTAATATGACACCCCTCCTTTCAACTGTTACCTACTTAATCATGATAGGTCAACCTATAGATGAAGCCCACTTAATCTTAGACTATTTGTATTCTCTTATAGACATTGGCCATCCTAGCATCAAAAGGAAGAAAAATATTGCACTGGGCTATGTAATTTTATATATCGTAAAGAAGAAATACAACTTAGTCCACCCTAGGGAACCTACTGAGTTACCTGTGCATTTTACTGATGCCTCTTTTTGGGCACTTTTTGGGAGAGAGGGCTCTGGAGATGATTCTGAAGAAGAAGCTGCACCTGCACCTACACCTGCACCTGCTCCTGCACCTGGACTCAAGCAGGATGCTTATCAAAATATGATCTAATGCTTTGATCATCTTGATCAAAGATTTGATGTTATTGAGGCACATTTAAAGCAGCTGGATGACATATATAATTAAGATAGAGGTTGTATTCATGATTAGTTTGAATCAGTGAACACCAATATTGCCACAATCAATAGCTATTTTGTTATGTTCACTGCTCAACCACCACCTCCAGATCAGGGTCCTTCAGATTACTAGTGATGTTTTTCTGTCTATTTTAGCTTAGTATTTGGTTGTCTTTGTTGTTCTTCTAGGCTTGATTGTAGTGGTTACTGTTGTTATTGGTTATTCTCTGTCTTTTCTGTGGTTGTATCATTATTATATTTGTAGGCTTTAATGTTTGTGTGAGATGATTTGAATGTAAGCTTGCTTTATGATATATTCAATGAAATGAAAAAGTCATGTTTCTATGCATAGTGCTATATAATTGTGGTTATGACTTGAACTATTTTTTAATTTTATCACTCAAATGTAGTTGATTGACTTTATAAAACATTAGTTGAATTTAATTTACAATAGTAATATCTGTGCATAATTTAATCTCTCAAAATATTTAGATTACATTGTGACTAGGTGTAGATTAGAAGATCTTTTTTATATTATTCTTAGACATGTATTACTTCGCTTAAATTATTGCATATTTGATGTCTTAATATTGCTCTTGTTTCTATCTCAAAGTATTCATTATTGTATTTGTGTCAAGAAATTGTGTTTTTGGAATGAAATTTTTTAAGTAGGCACAAAATGAGCCTAAGAATGAAAAGATGCACAAAGTGTGCCACGAATACAAAAGATGCGTAATGTTCACCAATTTATAAAGAGGCACAAAATTAGCCCGAAATTGACAAGATGCACAAAGTGTACCATTCAATTTGAAAAGATGTGCAATATCGCCAATCGTTCTTTCCTTTGTCATTTTCTCAATTACACTAATCTATGATAGTCACTATTGAATTAGAAAATTATTAATTTTTTTTCATCATTTCTGCAACAGTTGTAGTTACATAATACATCTATTATATTACTAACATAGATAAACTTCTCTTATCCTTATTATTTTGTGATTTAAAAGATTTGAGTCCTTACTTTTTGCATCCGATTTTAATATTGTAGTTATAATTCATTTAACATTATCTTAATCATCAACTACTTTGATAGTTATCCTTTTTTTTGTTGTCAAAAGGGGGAGTTCATTGTTTGTTTATCTATTTATGATATGTGTTTTATTTATATGTGTTTTGTTTGATTATGTTGCATGTTGTGTGTGTAGTATTTAGGGGGAGCTTACTTTTAGGAGAAGCTTAGGACAAAATTTGCGTTTACTTGTTAACTAAAATAATAATTATTTTATCATCATAAAAAAGGGAGAGATTATTGAGAATAGTGCAAATCTAGTTATTTAAGTGAGTTTTTGATGTGAGTTTTTGATGATTACAATTTCTTATTATTTGATCTTTTTGCTTGTTTATTGTTTCTCCTAACAAATGTTGGAAATTCTATTTTGTGTGTACTAACACGTCTTTCAGAAAATTCACACTCTAGACTGCTAAGGACTTCAAGCTATTTTGTTAAAATTTATTGTAAGTGAAGTCTGTAATTTTTATTTTTCTTGAGTCTAAGAGAGTGTGATTATAAGTTTGATAACTGTACACACACCGATTATGGGAGTGAGATAAAAACTAAATTTTTTAAACTAATTATATTGTACAATGTATGATTGTACGAGATAATTTGTATTATTTCTCCTTTAATACGAACCTTCCTGGTTTAAAATTTTTTTTAAGTATAATTCGTACAGAACGAATAGGGTTCGTATATCATTTCCAGAGTACAAAATGGGAGCTTACATGGTTCATACTAGATTGTACTGGACGAACTGTTCAATTTTTCATACTATTCATACAGTATGATTGGAGTTCGTATATTATTTTCTAGAGTACAAAATCTGGGGTTCATTACTTCGTACTGGATAGTACGGGATGAATCGTTCAATGATTTAAACTATTCATATATACGAATGTCGATCGTACGGTACGATCTGACTTTGTATTTTGGATTCTAGCTATGCAGGAGGGTGAAAAAGGACGACGGTTCTCTACTGCAACGAGGTTTGGTGGAAGAGAGTTTGTAATGGCTTCTCCACCTTACTGTGAGGAAAAAAAGAGAGTCACTTTAGTTTAGTACAATACCTAGAGAAGGAGTCTCTAGGGAGTGGATGTAGTTCATGTTTGATCGAACCACCATAAATCTGGTGTTCTCTATTCTTGTCTTTATTTACTGCATTTTTATTTTCTGCATTGCAATTTATTTTTCTATGGTTGAAAAGTAAAAAATTCATAACTATTCATACTATACAATATGTATCATACTGTATGATATATATAAAGTTTTAATCAAAAAAGTTTTCGAAACTTTTAAGTGATTTTTAAAAGTACCAATTCACCCCCCTCTCGGTTAGCCTAGGGACATAATTAATAGGTCTAACAACCTATTTGCACTTTCATCACCCTATTCAACACATAACAGACTGTATTCACCGCTTCTGCCCAAAAGTATTTTGGAAGTGAATACTCAACAAGCATGGCTCTAGAGGCTTCCACTAAGGTCTTGTTCTTTCTTTCAACTACCCCGTTCTGCTGAGGGGTCTTAGAAGCTGAAAGGTTGTGGCTAATCCCTTGCTTCTCACAAAAAGTTCCAAATCTCACATTTTTAAACTCTCCATCATAATTACTATGAATGGTCAAGATCATACAACATAACTTCTTCTGAATCCAAGTGGAGAAAGTTTTAAACTCATCAAATAACCAGTTTTGTGTGATAGAAATCTAATCTAAGTGAACCTTGAGTAGTCATCAACAATCACAAATCTATAGACTTTTCCCCCTAAGCTGGCAATGCTAATGGGTCCAAACAAATCCATGTGAAGGACTTCTAAAGGTCTAGAGGTGATGATGTCCTTAATTGAGTAGGAAGAGGAATGGACTTGTTTCCCTAATTGACAGGCATCACACAGGTGGTCCTTAGTGAACTTAAGCTTGGGGATTCCTCTAACTAGGTCCTATTGGGTGACTCTTCTAAAGGGTTTTCATACTGGCATGACATAACCTCTTGTGCCACAACCAAGACTCATCAGCAATAATTTTTAAACAAAATGAATCAGCACATTCAATGTTATGTAAATCAAGCATGTAGACGTTGTTGATCCTCTTGCCCTATAAAATAGTGTTATTATTTGAGCTGATAATGCAAGTGTTTGCAAGGAACTTGATGTTGAACCCTTTGTCACAGAGTTGACTGATGCTGAGCAGGTTGTGTTTCAGTCCATCTACAAGAAAAATGTTTTCAATCAAAAGGTTCTTAGTGTTTCCGATTATACCTACGCCCACCACTTTCTTGGTGGTGTTGTCTCCAAGAGTGACCTTGCCTCCAACCTTGGCCTCCATCGAAATGAATTGATTTGCATCCCCAGTCATATGTCTTGAGCATCTGCTGTCCAGGTACCATATGCTATCATGAGGTCTTGTGTGAGAGCACACCTTCAAAATTATTAAATGTAAGATTTAGGAACCTAAATAAGTTTGGGTTCCTTCTTATGAAAAGAAGAATGCAATGCATGTGTGTTATGCTGTGAATCATGCATTCTGGGCCTCCACACCCAATGTGTACTACGGTGAATAGTGTAGGTGTGGGAGATGAGTCCTAACATGCCACAAGAGAAACATTTAATGCCAGAAAAAGGGTTAACTAATCTACGTGGGTGATAGTGCCTCTTCCTAGGTTTGAATAATGCATGTTTGATGATTTTGAATGAACTTTTTCAAGTGATGAAGGTTTATAAAATTTTATAAATGTAGGAGGTGTTTCATTATTCCCAAATGCACTAATTTTTACAGTTAGAAATTCATATTTTTTTTTTAGACTTATAATTTTAAATTTCAAATATTGCTCACTACTATCTAAATCAAATGCATGAGTTTCTAATTCCTTAAATGAAGCTTTTAATTCAATATGCGATGGTTTTAATGAATCATGCTCAATAATCACATCAGAATGTTTTTTATTCAACTCATCAAATTCATCAAGTAATGACATATGATTGCTATCAAGTATCGAATGATCCTTAAGCAACACTTCATACTCTTTTTGTAGATTCAAGAGTTCCAATTTCAAACTAGCATGAGTTCTCTTAAGTTTTCTATATGATGAATGAATTTTCTTTGAAACATCAAGTAATTGATCGTAGGTCAGTTTACGTACCTCTTCTTGATCAGACTAACTAAGATGTTCATCCGCCATCAAACATAAGTTTGTAGTCTCCTCTTCAGCTTCAGTCTCAGAGGATTCATATGTAGAATCCGCCTAGAAAGCCTTTTGAATCCCTTTCTTGTCCATCCTGAACTTGGGTTTCTCTTCACCCTTCTCCTTGCTTGGGTGAGCCTTAAGTATAGGACAATCAGCTTTTATATGTCCTGGCTTCCTACATTCAAAATAATCTGTATCAGAAGAAGTTTTAGAATTTTTACTAGACTTACCTTTGTTCCATTTCTGATAGTTCTTGTGTTTCTTCCTTAGAAAGCTCTTGAATTGCTTAGTGATTAAGGCAACATCATCACTTTCAGACCCAGAAGAATCCGTCTCTGTATCATTGGCCTTCATCGCCTCAATTTTCTCTTTCTTCTTCTCTCATATATCAAGCTGCCTTTGGTTCACTCCTTACTCGTAAGAAATTAATGATCCAAGTATGTTATCAATAGAATAATTATTCAAATCCTTGGATTCAGTGATCGTAATTATCTTGGCATCATAGGAAGAGGGCAAACACCTCAAGATTTTGTTAACTTTTTCATAATTGGTGAGTTCTCTTCCTAAGGCATACAGGGAGGTGACAATCTGTGTAAACCTAGTAGACATTTCAGAAATTGATTCACTAGATTTCATGCCAAAGAGTTCGTAGTCATGAAGTAAAATGTTCAATCTATACTGTTTAACTTCAGATGTACTTTCATATATAATGCATAATCTATCCCAGATTTCTTTGCCAGTAGTATAAGTAGAGACACGCATGTAGTCTTCAGATTTTAAAGCACATAAAAAATAGTTCAAGCATTTTGCATTCAGTTGTGCTAAGTCACGATCATCAAATGTCCATTCAGTAAAAGGATTTTCAGTTTTAATACCATCAACTAATCTAAATGGAGCAAAATATTCATCTTTAACAAGCATCCACATGTGATAATTTATAGATTGTAAAAATGTAGACATGCAAGTTTTTCAAAAATCAAAAGGTATGTTATCAAACAAAGGTGGTCTAGTAATGGAATACCCTTCAGCAGTGTTTCTATTACTAAAGTTAGCCATAGATCAAATTGAAAAGTTTTTCAAAACTTGATTTTATGAATCCTCTCTGATACTACTTGAAAGATTATAAGGGGTGTTAAACCCTAAAGAACTAGTCCCGAGGCTAACCAAGAGGGGGGGGGTAAATTGGTAGTTTTAAAAATTTATGAGCAAAAAATGATTTTTAAAAATCTTTTTGAATGTTTTAAAATAATTACAACTTTGCGATGATGTGATTATATTTAATGATACACAACAATAACTTCAATCACACGATCATCAACAGAAAAGTAAAGTGCAGAAAATAATTAGAAAGAACACACCAAATTTTATAGTGGTACGGTCAACTTGACCAACATCTACTCCCTGGAGCCTCCCCTTCAGGTATTGCACTAACACAAAGTAACTCTCCTTCTGCTCCCACAGCAAGGCGGAGAAGCCTTTAGAAAACTTTTTTTCACCAACATAGAGAGGTAGAGAACCCGGACTCCTTTTACTTCCTCGTGAAGCAGGCATAAAATCTTACCTTATTTCACTTCCTCCTAAAGCAGGCAGAGAACTTGATCTTCTTGCAGACAATCCCTCCTTCCGAGCACTAAGGGATAAGGGACGACGACTGGAGACAACGACTCAGATCCTTGCTTGGAGCAACCTTTGTGAACACCTCACAAACTCCCCCTCACATGATCCTCTCTCTCTCTCTCTCAAGCTCTCCCTCCCCCTCTCAAAGCTCTCTCTCAAGTGAGGACAGTGGCAAAAGATCTCAATGATAGAAGATAAGAGATCTTAAATATAATGGCTAAAAAATTGCCCTAAATTTCAACTTGCCATCAAAGATCATCCAGGATGATCGGTAGATCATCCTGTATGATCAATACAAAATCACACATATCAGCCTGGATGATCTGGTTCCTCTGGACTATTAGAAGACAAAGTTTATTCAGATCGTCCGGGATGATTCTATGATCGTCCGGAATGATTAGTGCAAATCAAGAATATCGTCCAGAGGATAGTTCGTGATGTCCAGGAGAACTTATACTGGATGATCTCTAAATGACTTGATTTTCCAGGCCGATATCTCTATCGTCCTATAAAATTAGTTCAAAAATGCCAATATCGTTCAGCATATAGTTTAGGTCGTCCAGGGTAACTTATGTTGGACAGTCTCAAAATGACCTGATCATCCAGGATGATATAGCTATCGTCCTATATTATTAGTTCAAAATAGCAATATCATCCGGCACACTCTTCGGGACATCTAGGTGAAAAGCATTGGACGGTCAGGATTTTTAATTAATTATCCAGGATGATCTTGCGATTGTTCAGGACGATCTTACGATCGTTCAGGACGATCTTACGATCGTTCAGGACGATATGATCGAATCAATCAAACTTTAATTACTTTTCTTAATCACCTGACTAATTTAGGCATGATTGTAATGAATCGTCCGGGATGATACACGTATCATCCAAGACGATCCGATCAAAAAGCTAAAAATAAAAACTTTCCTAACTTAGTTTGGCAGTTGGGAATTTTTGATTTGAGCATATCATCCTATACGATGGGTGTATCATCCAGGATGATATGCTTAATCAGACCGACTTAACATGGTCGCTCTAATTAGAGTTCTATTTTTAATGGATCATCTAGGACGATGTGAATATCGTCCAGGATGATATAAATATCGTCCAGGATGATTTGAACAAAATATGAATAGAAACTCTAACTCATTAAAACTCTCCCTCTGAGTGTGTGTGTACAAGTTTACTGAGCATGGGGATCCATTACATTATATTTGACTTAAGAAAGAAAAAAATTACATTTGAACACATATAAACCCGATTTTGAGCTGACTTGATTTGCACTTGATCTTGCGGACCCTAAAGGTTAGGCAATCAAATAGAATTAGAAATGTTTGTTATCATCAAAAATATAATCATTGAATCCAGATTTGTAACAATCAGGTGACAATCAATAGTGATTCTGCACTGATGGATTTAGATGCTTGACTCTGGTCTGATTTGAATATGATCAATGGATGTCAATGATTAAGGGAAAATTTAGTTTTGAAATGATCATATCATTAACAATCATTTGGTGATTGTCAAGTGATAAATCTGATGATCAAATGACATGTAAGAATGATTGTCAAATGATGATTTTAAGGATTAATAATGGAATCACCCTGCCAGGGCATAGTGATGGACTTCATTTAAATTTAAAATATGTTTTGATGATTTAGGTTTAAAGATTTGTCCTTGATATGGGGAAATTTGACCTCATTCAAAAATGGGGTCAATAGAAATCTATCCCATTTATGCATCCATATTCAGGGAATTCACCCATCATCTAGAACATAGGTAATAAACTTGCCCATTCTAAATCCACTAATACCTGAAAATACTCAAGGAATTTACTTAGGAGAGTTGGGAAGTTATGATAATGGAGTAAGGGATTCTTAGTGGCCAAACTAGGTGCTAACCAACTTCTTATTCTAGGAAATTGTAAAGAAACCAGAATCAAACCTATTAACCTTGGTGACTTAACCCTGAAATATCAAAGGCCAATTTCCTAAGGTTGGACCCATTCTAATTACCATATAGGTTTAAGTTCAACAGAAATTCAACCTACTCCTTTTAGGAGAGCTGAGCCCCTAGACAAAAAGACTTCTAAGAGAGCAATTCCCCTAGACACAAACTCTTATAGGAGAGCTAAGGTCTCCATAAGAAGGACCCATTTTTTTAATGACTTTGCCTCTCTATGAGTAGAATTATATTGTTAAGTTATACATAAATTATATAAAATCCTAATCAAACACAGTTGTTTATGGCAAAAAAAAAAAGAGATAAAGAGAAAAGGTATAAGAAGAAATTAAAAATAAAGAGGAAAATAAGAAAAAAAGAAGATTATCATTAAAATCATCCATATTCACTAGCTAACATAGTTAAATTAACTTGTCATCTTGTTTATAAGTAAAGTCAATAGTGAAAGCTCGTTAGGGATGTTAAGCCCTTATGAACTAGCCCGAGGCTAACCAAGAGAGGGGTGAATTGGTAATTTTAAAAATTCTTAAGCTAATAACGATTTAGAAAATGTTTTTGAATGTTTTAAAATGTTTACAGTTTCACAATGATGTGCAGATGCTTAACAATAAAAAATTAATAATCATAATCACACAATCATTAACAGAAAAATAAGTGCAAAAAATAATCAAAAAGAACACACCAGATTTTATAGTGGTTCGGTCAACTTGACCTACGTCCACTCCCTGGAGCCTCCCCTCCGGGTATTGCACTAACATAAAGTAACTCTCCTTTTTCTCCTACAGCAAGGCGGAGAAGCCAGTACAAAACCCCTTTCCACCAACCCGATGTGGCAGAGAACCCGGACTCCTTTCGCTTCCTCCTGAAGCAGGCAGAGAACTTGAACTCCTTTCGCTTCCTCCTGAAGCAGGCAGAGAACCTTGATCTTCTTGCAGATGATCCTTTCACAGAGGCACCAAGGATAAGAGACGACGACCGGAGAAGAGGACTCAGATCCTTTCTTGGAGCAACCTTTGTGAACACCTCACTAACTCCCCCTCACAAGATCTTCTCTCTCTCTCTCCCAAGCCCTCTCACTCTCTCCTTCTCAAGTCTCCCACAGGAAAGCACAGCGACAAAAGATGTCAACGGTTGAACAAAAGAAATCTTAAATAGGAGGGCTAAAAAATTACCCTAAATTTTAATTTGATGATTCCATTCGTACAGTATGATCCAATATCGTACAGTACGATCAGTTAAAAAATAGTTTCATCAAGTATGAATACAAACGAACATTTCACAAATTTTACGAACATCGTACAGTACGATCTATACAGTACGATCTATAGATCGTACTGGACGATCATTTTATTTTCAAATATTCGCATGGGATGATCTATGGGACGAACAAAATTCATCTATGTTCATCATCCCACACTGTAAGATTCATACCGTACGATTAGTTCATTTTAGATCATCGTCCTGTACGATGTGAATATCATCCAAGATAATCAGTACAAAAAATCATGGTTTTGTCTGGTACGATATATGGGATAACCCAAAATCGTCTCTGTTCATCGTACAATATGATTGACATCATACAGTACAATCAAGTTTAATTAGGAAACCATAATTTAATTGCCTGATTATGGGGGATAATTTTGGCAAGATTTAAAATATTCGTACAGTACAATTGTAATCGTACAATACGATTTGTTTGCTAGCGGCTAGGATTTTCATGTTAAAATAAATCATACAGTACGATTAGTTTATAAAACTAATCATTCAGAATTAGCCATTAAGCTTGGGTTTAAATGGCAGATCATACAGTATGTTTGAAAATCGTACAGTATAATTTTGTAAAAAAAAAATTAATTTAAGTAAAAAAAATTTTAACTTTCCCCTTGTGTGTGTGTGGAAGGTTACTTAGCTTGGGAATCTATTTGACTCAAGAAAAATGAAAAAGTACATTGAACCTGAAACACAAATAGTCTGACTCGATCTTGAGCTGGCTTGAAGTGGATTTGATCCTATGAACCTGAAAGGTTAGACACTCAACCAGAAATCAAAAGTTTTGCTATCATCAAAATCATAGTCCTTGAATCCAGATTCGTAATAATCTCCCCATTTTGATGATGACAAACATTTATTAGCAATTCTAAATTTAGCAAATAAACATGTTGAACATTTATGATTCAAAACCCTGAACAATTAAACATTGATAATTCAAAATATTGAACTGAATATTTATAATGACTTAGAACATAAACTACTCCCCCTTTTGACATCTCAAAAAGGGAAAATACAACCTAAACATAGAAGAAGAAAAATAATACAAAAATAACACAAAATATCAGCAAAAGCAAACAAACTAGTAAAAAGGGGGATCGTCCAGGACAATGTGATCAACAATGAAAGAAAAATGAAGAATGGAGAGGAATGATCAGGAAGCCCATACATCACAAAACAAATTACAACAAAACCAAAGAAAAATAATAAAGGATGAGAAAACATCAGAGTTTTTTTTTGAATCGATCAGCTTCAATAAATCAGAATTTTCCTTGATTTTTAATTCAAAAGCCAATAAGAAGAAAATCAATGACGTTGAAATCCAGAAAAAGTTGGAAAAACAACTTTTATAACTCCTACCTCGGACACTTACAGGTTCAAATTCTTTTCAAACAAAAGTCTAATTCAGAAGAAAAGAAATTAGATTTGAAAAGAGATCCTTTCAAGCCTCGTTCCAGAAAAATATCTGATAAAATAGTATTACAAAGTAAGGAATCAGAAATCATGATTTTCAATCTCAAGCTTTTGAAAATGTTAAGCGGCGCATGGATTTTTCTAAGACATTTAAAGATCTGAAAGGGAAGAAAGCTTATTTCTTCGTGGGCTCATTTTATGCCTATTTTTCAATTTATTTGGTGCTCTTTGCGCATCTTTTGATTTTTGATACACTTTATGTATCTTTTTAATTTGGCGGCATTACGCATCTTTTTAGCTTTGGGCTCATTTTGTGCCCCTTTTTTTCAAGCTTTCTTCCTTTCATAATCTCTAAATAATCTCAGTTGTGGAATTACCTTCCAGACATAAGAGAAGATAAAACTCACTCTCTTCAGTAAGGAGGGTTAACTCACAAAACAAAATCATACTTCATATGATAAGTGCAATCACCTGATTACAAAAAGTATAATAATGATTCAAAGCTTTAAAAATACTATTAATATAAGGTAGATTACTATAGGAAGATAAAATAAATCTCTATTTCAAAAGCTAACTTTTTTATTTTGAAGAAGATTTTTATCCAAAAGAAATAATACACCATTAAAGGAGTTAGATGAAGAGAAATAATCATCAATATTTCTTCCCTTTAACATGTTCAGATAAGTCAATCACTGCTTACAAGCTTCTAAATAAAAATAAGGCAAAACTCTCAATCAGAAATCCAATTTATCAGCAGTAGTGAGCAGTGATCTAATTCTAAAAAGAATAACCAGTAAATAAATAACAAGAAGAAAAGCAAAAACAAATGAAAATCAGCAAACAAAAATTAGCAGGAAATAACTAAATCTGATAAGCAAATCAAACAAACAGAAATCAGCAGAAGGAAAAAGAAATGAAATTCTAAAATGAAACATACCATCAAATTAAATAAAAAAAACTAAACAAAAAATGAAAAACAGAAAATTCAAAAATTAACAATCATCAGATTCATCCATTCATGTTAATCACACCCAATCTAGTCCTTAAAATGTTGAATGAGTCAAAGGCCAGTGGTTTAGTAAAGATGTTAGCCAGTTGATTTTCAGTTGCTACATGGTGTAGCTCAATGTCCCCTTTTGTAACATGGTCCCTAATGAAGTGATGCCTTATGTCAATGCGTTTGGTTCTTGAATGTTGGATAGGATTCTTAGAGATGTAGATTACACTAGTGTTATCATATAGAACTGAAATTGTGCCAACAGGTAATCTTAGATCCAGAACTTGTTGCTTCAACTAAAAGACTTTGGCCACATAACTTGCTAAGGCAATATACTCAGCTTCAGTAGTGGAAAGTACTACAGAATTTTATTTTCTACTGGACCAGAAGACTAAAGACTGTCTTATGAATTGGCATATTCCTGAAGTTCTCTTTCTATCCATCCTATATCCTGCAAAATTAGAATCAGAATATTCAATAATCTCAAAAGAAGTACTGTACATAGGATACCAAATTACTAAGGTTGGGGTTCCTAAGAGATATTTGAGGATTCTCTTAACTGCAGTCAGGTGGGATTCCTTAGGATCAGCTTGAAACCTAGCACAAAGACAAACACTAAATATAATATCAGGTTGCCTAGCAGTCATGTAATGCAATGATTCAGTTATTCCTCTAAACTTCTTCTAATCAACAGATTTTTCATTTGAATCCTTGTCTAACTTGACACTAGAACTAATGGGAGTATTTATTGGTTTGGCTTTATCTATTTCATATTTCTTCAAGATGTCCTTAATATACTTTGATTGATTAATAAAAGTTCCATCATCCATTTGCCTTATGCTAAACCCTAAAAAATAGGACAATTCTCCCATCATACTCATCTCAAACTTCTTACTCATTATTTTAGAAAAATCATCACATAAGTTTTTATCAGAAGATCTAAAAAGTATATCATTAACATAGATCTGGACAATGAGTAAATCATCTCCTACTTTCCTCAGAAAAAGGGTGGTGTGTACGCTCCCCTTAACAAACTCTCTTTCTAATAAGAATGTGCTAAGCCTCTCATACCAAGCTCTGGGTGCCTGTTTCAATCCATATAAGGCCTTTTTTAATTTGTAAATATGATTAGGATATTGGGAACTCTCAAAACCTCGGGGTTGCTTCACAAAGACATCTTCCTTTATTACCCCATTTAAAAAGGCACTCTTGACATCCATTTGAAAAAGCTTAAATCCATTATAACAGACAAAGGCTAGTAGCACCCTAATGGCTTCCAATCTAGCTACAGGGGTAAAGGTCTCCTCAAAATCAATCCCTTCTATTTGATTGTACCCCTTAGCCACCAATCTTGCCTTATTCCTAACCACCACACCAGAATCATTTATTTTATTCTTAAAGACCCACTTGATTCCTACTACACTTTGATCCTTAAGTTTTTCTACCAACTCCTAAACCTTATTTCTCACAAATTAATTAAGTTCTTCTTGCATAGCTAAGATTTAAAATTCATCAGAAAGGGCTTGATTGATGTTGGTGGGTTCAGTCATTGAGATAAAGGCAGAATGGTTTACTTCGTTCCTAAGTCCATGCCTAGTTCTAACACCTTCTGAACGGTCTCCTAAGATCTGTTCTTTAGGATGACTCCAAGAATATCTCTAATCTCTAGGCAAAGTATTTTGAGGTTCTACCCTTTCCTTCAGATTTGCATTTTCAACTCCTTGGATAATCTCTCCTACTTTCTTTCTTCCTCAGCTCTAAACTCCTTAGGATTAGATTCATCAAATACCACATGAGTAGTATCCTCCACCACCAAAGTCCTCTTGTTAAACACCCTAAAGGATTTCCCCACACTAGAATATCCTAAGAACACTCCTTCATCAGATTTTGGGTCAAATTTCCCTAAGGATGATTTTCTATTATTTTGTTCAAAATGAAGACCTTACAGCCAAAGCATGGAGGTGGGACAGGTTTAGAGTTCTACCCTTAATGATCTCATAAGGTGTCTTATTTAGATTGGATCTAACATTAACCCTATTCAACATATAACAGGTTGTGTTCACCGCTTCTGCCTAAAAGTATTTTGGAAGTGAATATTCAGAAAGCTTGGCTCTAGCAGCTTCCACTAAGGTCCTATTCTTCCGTTCAGCTACCCCATTCTGCTGAGGGGTCCTAGGAGCTGAAAAGTTATGGCTAATCTCTTGCTCCTCACAGAAGATTCTAAATCTCACATTTTCAAATTCTCCACCATGATCACTATAGATGGTCAAGATCTCACAGCCTAACTTCTTCTAAATCCAAGTGGAGAAAGATTTAAATTCATCAAATAACTCATATTTATGTGACAGAAATATAATCCAAGTGAACCTTGAGTAATCATCAATAATCACAAATCCATAGACTTTTCCCCCTAAGCTGGCAGTGCTAATGGGTCCAAAGAGATCCATGTAAAGGACTTCTAAAGGTCTAGAAGTGCTAATGTCCTTAATAGAGTGGAACAAGGATTTGACTTGCTTCCCTAATTGATAGGCATCACACAAGTGGCCCTTAGTGAACTTAAGCTTAGGGTACACCTCTAACTGAGTCCTTTTGGGTGACTCTTCTAAGGTTTTTCATGCTGGCATGACATAATCTCCTGTGCCACAACTAAAACTCATCAGTAGTAATTTTTAAGCAAAATAAAGTAGTACATTCAATATTATTTAAATCAAGTATGTAGACATTGTTGATCCTCTTGCCCTGCAAAATAATGTGATTATTTATGCTTATAATACATGTGTTTGCCAGGAACTTGATGCTGAACCCTTTGTCAAAGAGTTGACTGTTGCTGAGTAGGTTGTGTTTCAGTATATCTACAAGCAAAATATTTTTAATTAAAAGGTTCTTGGAGTTTTCGATTATACCTGCACCTACCACTTTCCTGGTGGTGTTATCTCCAAGACTGACCTTGACTCCAGCCCTGGCCTCTAGTGAAATGAATTAATTTGCATCTCCAGTCATATGTCATGAGCATCTGCTCTCCAGATACCACATGCTCTCATGAGATCTTGTGTGAGAGCTGAAAGTGCAAACAGGTTGTTAGACTTATTGCTCAATGTCCCTAGGCTAACCAAGAGGGGGGGGTGAATTGGTTCTTTTTAAAAATACTCTTGATATTTTGGAAAATTTACAAGCTAATCGTACAGTATGTTATAACTTCGTACGGTACGAACAGAGATAATTTTTTGTTCTTTCTTTTAAAATAGAAATTCAACCACAACGAGAATAAACTGTAGAAAATAGAAATGCAGAAAAATAAATAGTGAACAAAAAACACCAGAATTTATAGTGGTTCGGTCAAACACGACCTACATCCACTCCATAGAGACTCCTTCTCTAGGTATTGCACTAAAACCAAGTGACTCTCCTTTTGCCCCCACAGCAAGGCGGAGAAGCCTTTACAAACTCTCTTCCACCAACCCCGGTGCGGCAGAGTACCGTCATCCTTTTCACCCTCCAAGTGCCGCAGAGTACCGTCGTCCTTTTCACTCTCCAAGTGCGGCAGAGAACCGTCGTCCTTTTAACTCTCCAAGTGCGGCAGAGAACCGTCGTCCTTTTAACTCTCCAAGTGCGGCAGAGAATCATCGTCCTTTTCACTCTCCAAGTGCGGCAGAGAACCGTCATCCTTTTCACTCTCCAAGTGCGGCAAAGAACCGTCGTCCTTTTCACTCTCTAAGTGCGGCAGAGAACAGGAATCCTTTCGAACAATGCTCTTGCAAAAGTCTCCAAGGAAATAGGAAGATGCTCGAAAAACAAGTAAAAGAAATCCTCTCAATTGGATAACCTTGTGAATGTCCTCACAATTTTCTCTTGAAAGATCTCTCAAAACTCACTCCCGAACACTCTCCCAATCACTCTCCTCTCACTTTCCAAAAGAATTTTCGCAGAAGGATTTTTCCTTCAAATAGTTGTGAGTCATTTTTATACTTAGGACAGAAAAAATCGTCCAAAAACTGAATTTTCAAGTTAAGTCCATGTCGATCGTCCCGGATGATATCAGATCGTACCGTACGAATAGTTCAAGATATCGTTCATTTCGTCTCGTACGCAAGCTTGGGCGAATCGATCAGTAAGCTTCGTACGAATATTTCGTCCTATATGAAAGCTTGGACGAACCAAACAGAGAGCTTCATACGAACATTTCGTCCCGTACGAACGCTTGGACGAATCGATCAGTAAGTTTCGTACGAACATTTCGTCCCGTACGAAAGCTTGGACGAATCGAACAGAGAGCTTCGTACGAACATTTCATCCCGTACGAATGCTTGGATGAATCGAACAGAGAGCTTCGTACAAACATTTTGTCCCATACGAATGCTTGAACGAACCCAATTTTAGGCAGTTTGTACAGCAAAAAACCATGTACGAAACAGTATTCGTACTGTACGAACTTGACTTTAAAAAATTTTCTAGGCATGCGGGTTCTTTATGGAGGACACATTCTACAGATCGTCCCGTACGATTTTAAATCGTACTGTACTATCAGTTTAAAAATTAAACTTTTTAGTCCCCGATTGTGTGTGTGTGCACAGTTATCTAACTTACAATCACACTCTCTCAGACTCAAGAAAAAGAAAATTTACAGACTTCATTTATAGTAAACAAATGAACTTGAAGTCTTCAACCATCTAGAGTGTGAATTTCCTAAAAAATACTTTAGTACACATAACACAAAAAAAAACTCAAATATATGTTAGAAGATGAATTAGACAAACAATAAGCTTTTATAATCATCAAAAATCTAAATAACATAGACATGGATTAGAATTCACATGAACAAACCGATTCACCCAAATCACAACAATCTCTCCCTTTTTGATGATGGCAAAACAACTATTGTTTGAAATAAAAAACATAAAACAATAAATCTTCTAACATCCACTAAATGTACTCCCCTAAATAAAAGAACTACACTCCCCCTAAATAAAAGATCCCTAAAGTGACTCATCCTATCCCTAAGCTCCCCCTTAAAGACTAATCAAGACATATGAGGATAGAGAATCAAGATGTATGAGGATAGATGAGGATAGAAAATTTTACATGGAATAAATAAGGGAAGGGAAGAAAAGAGTGTAGAAATGATAACACTAACACAAGCACATAAAAAAAATAGCACCAGCAAACAAACGAATAGTCAAACAAACAAATAGCACAAAACATGTACATAACATACAAAATAACACATACAAAACACCACATAATAACACATAAGTCAAACAATAAGAACTCTCCCCCTTTTGCCAACAGCAAAAAGGTCAGTTAAAGGTAGTTGAAAATATGAATAATGTTAAATGAAGTTTAACTATAATATTTAATTGAGATGCACATCCTAAATTCTCAAAAAAAAATGTTAGATTGCATAGTATGTTAAGGAGAAGAAAAGTTGATCTAAAATAGTAATGTATTAGACGTATTAGCAGTCTCAATTTTGTAGAGAAGATGAGATAACATTACCAAAATTCTAAGTCTACAGTGACAATTATTGATTAGTGAAAATAGAGAAAAAAAATGCTAAAGGAAAGAAAATTTGGCGACTTTGCGCATCTTTTCAAAATGTAGGATAATTTTGTGCCTTATTAAAATTTGGCGATATTGCGCATCTTTTATTGTATGTCACACCTTGTGTGTCTTTTCACATTTGGCGCCATTGCGCATCTTTTCTTGTGTGGCATATTTTGTGCATCTTTTCAAGCTTTGCTTTAAATGTAAGATTCTTTCCAAGAACATTATCTCTTAGTCACAAATACAATAATCAAACACAAAGATTTAGACAGTAAGAATAATGTTAAAACATCAAAAATACACTAATTTTGACTGAATAATACATGTCTAAATAAGATTTAAGAAAGATATTCTAATCCACACCAAATACATAATGAAATCTAAAAAATTTGAAAATTTAAAGTTATGCATAGTATTTTCAATTGTAATTTGAAGTCAAATAACATTCTAGATCAATAATCAACTATATTCAAGTGAATTGAAGGGGAGAAAAAAAAAACAACAAGGCCATTCACTAACACAAAAAGAATAAGCACAAAAACACTGGAACATTTCATTACTAGATAATTTATAACATATAACATAGCAAGTTATACACTGAAGCACACCTTTAAAGAAAAACTTGCTATCATATCCAAAACAAACACTCACCACAATATAAAAACAGTCTAAAACATACAAAGAGTAACACAATCACATCCAAACTAAACCATAGCAAAGCAAGCTAGAACTGAGAAGGGCCCTAATCTGGAGGGGGTGGTGGAGCACCAAACAACGCAAAGTAGCTGTTCAGAGTAGCAATATTTGTGTTTACAGCATCAAACTGATCATCCTGCCTCTTCAAATGAGCCTCCATGTCATCAAACCTTTGGTCCATTCTATCAAAATGTTGGACCATGTTTTGATAGAAATCCTGTGGAGGTCCATGTGCAGTTAAGGGTGCACCTGAAGGAGCAGAAGCTGAAGGAGGCTCATCATCTGAGCTGTCTGTTGTACCTTCTTTCCCAAATAATGCTCTAAAGGAAGCATCGATAAAGTACAGTGGGAGTTCAGAAGGACCGAAAGGATGAACTAGGTTGTACTTCCTCTCTTGAATGTAACACACAACATATCCTAAAGCAATATTTTTCTTCCTCTTTACACTAGCCAAACCAATATCTGAAAGATAATAGATGTAGTCTAAAATCAATTGTGCTTCATCAATGGGTTGACCCATCATAATCAGAAAAGTGGTTGAGGAAAGAAGTGGAGTCATATTAACCCTGTCTCCTGCTTTAGGGATAATTGATGTTCTAAGCACATGTTGTATTATCCTTGCATTTTGATTCAGTGTATCTACCCGGGAGACATGTGTGGGTGAGCATACACCTCTAAGAACTCGGTTAATTTCGGACCAACCGGTTTTAGGTCTAGTGGAGAAGGTATGAGCTCTAACCCTTTGAGTTCTAAGATGAACATATTCCCCTAGGTCCTCCTTAGTTATCACAACCTGTTGTTTAAGAACATAAGAAGAAATGGCTGTGTGATCCTCGTTAAAGGTCATGTTGGCCAGGAAGACATGAAACAAGTCCTTATTAAAGGCGTAGATCAAGGTCAATAGAAAAGAAAAGTGGGTCGAGTCAAAGAGGGGCATAACTGCAAAATGAATATTTTTTTGCAGTAGTATGCGGGAAGGAGTAACCTTAGATGCAGCATACCTAAGGTATGCTTCCTCATTCTCCTCACTAAGAAAGTTATCATCCCAGTTCCTTCTAGATGCTGGAGCCCTAGCAACCCGTGCCCTTTTTCCACTGCCAGACATCTTCTCTCAAGGCTCTAAAGGTTCTAGATAGAAAGTGAAATGAAAGAAAATGACCCACCTTTATATAGAAAAAACCTGATATCATACTGTACGAATAACATTCGTACAAGACGATCCTTGATTCGTTCGAGACGAATGAAAATTCATCCGAGATGAACGAAAACAGTCAAAATGAAACGGTTTTTCGTAAACTGCTCGTCCCGAGGCATCCTTTCGTACAGGCTTTTTGACTTTCTGATCGTATAGACGATGACGTGTTCGTCCGGGATGATAAAAAAATTAAAGGTCGTTCAGGCGACGGTTAGGTTCGTCCCTCACGCGAAATGACATATGGATCATACAGACGAATAACATATTCGTACGTATGATTGCCAATAATAACTGCTCCTAACCGTGTTTCTTCTCCATTCGTACAAATAAAATGTGGGTACGATGATGTTATCATACCGTACGATGACATATCGTACAATACGAATAGAACTAAAAACCCCAACACTTCAAAAACTTGCATGCCTTTCAACATTCAAATAAGGAACAAACAAAAACATAATTCAGAATTCAGACAAGAAATAAAAATATAATAATAAAAACAAATCAATGAACAAACTAACAAACACAAACAAATAGAAATACATTTGCAGAAACTTTCAATCAATCATTTAGATCTATCACACCTAGCCTTGTCCTCAACATGCTAAATGTGTCAAAGGCTAAGGATTTTGTGAAAATATCTACAAGCTGATCTTTAGTAGCCATATGATGTAGTTCAATTTCACTTTTCGCTACATGATCTCTTATGAAATGATGCCTTATGTCAATATGCTTGGTTCTAGAATGTTGAATAGGATTCTTTGAAATATAAATGGCACTAGTGTTGTCACAAAATATTGGAATGGTGCCAACTACTAATCCTAAGTCACTCAATTGTTGTTTCAACCAAAGCACCTGTGCTACACAATTCTCTAAGGCAATGTACTCTGCTTCAGCTGTAGAAAGTGCTACTGAATTTTGTTTTCTACTGGACCAAGATACTAATGAATTTCCAATGAACTGACATATTCCAGAAGTACTTTTCTTATCCACCCTACAGCCTACAAAATCTGAATCTGAGTATCCAATTATATCAAAAGAAGAACTGTTCTTAGGATACCAAATTCCTAAATTTTGAGTTCTCAAAAGATATCTTAAGATCCTTTTTACTGCTGTCAAATGTGATTCTTTTGGATTAGCTTGAAATCTAGCACATAAGCAAACACTAAACATAATGTCAGGTCTGCTAGCAGTCAAATAAAGCAAGATCCAATTATTCCTCTAAACTTCTTTTGATCAACAGATTTTCCCTTTGGATCCTTATCTAATAGGACTGAGGAACTCATGGGTGTAGTGACTGGTTTAGCATTATCCATTTCATACTTTTTGAGGATTTCCTTGACATATTTAGATTGACAAAGAAAAGTCCCTTCCTCTTTTTACTTTATGCTAAAGCCAAGAAAATAAGTCAAATCACCCATCAAACTCATATCAAATTCACTACTCATCATTTTTGAAAATTCATTATATAGAGCTTTATCAGTTGATCTAAAGATGATATCATCCACATATATTTGTACAATGAGTATTTCATTCTCAAATCTTTTCATAAATAGAGTGGTATCTACACTTCCTTTAACAAATGATCGATTTAACAAGAAAGTGCTTAACCTCTCATACCATGCTCTAGGTGCCTGTTTTAGTCCATATAATGTCTTTTTCAATTTGAAAATATGATTAGGGTCTTTAGAATTTTCAAAGCCCGGAGGTTGTTCAACGTACACATCCTCTTCTATCACCCCATTCTTCAACTTTTTGATTTTCAAGCTTTTGATTTATCACCTCAACCTCATCTTCATCCATCTTAGACCCTTTACTATCATAGGATTCATAAAAAACAACATGTGTGGTCTCTTCAACTACCAATATTCTCTTATTAAAAACTCTATAGGATTTTCCAACACTTGAATATCCTAGAAAGATTCCTTCATCTAATTTTGGATCAAATTTTCCTAGAAGAGTTTTATTATTATTATGAATGAACACTTTACATCTAAAAACATGTAGATGTGAGAGGTTGGGACTTCTACCTTTAAGAAGTTCATAGGGTATCTTATTCAATTTAGACCTTATGTACACTCTATTCAATACATAACATGCTGTACTAACTGCTTCAGCCCAAAAATATTTAGGAAGTGAATATTCTGCCAACATGGCCATAGCAGTTTTCACTAATGTCCTGTTCTTTCTTTCTACAACTCCATTCTGTTGAGGTGTTCTCGGTGCTGAGAAGTTGTGTTCAATTCCAAGAGATTTGCAAAAATCATTAAACATTTCATTTTCAAATTCTCCCCCATGATCACTTTGGATACTAACTATTTCAAAACCAAGTTTTCTCTGAATCCAAGTGGCAAAATCTCTGAACTCATCAAATGATTCACTCTTATGATTCAAAAATCTAGTCCAGGTGAATCTAGTATAGTCATCCACAATAACATACCCAAATCTTTTTCCTCTTAAACTTAAGGTACTAACAAGTCCAAATAAATCCATGTGAAGAATTTCTAGGGGCTTGCTAGTCCTAATTTCCTTGATAGAATTGAATGAGGATCTCACTTGTTTTCCTAGTTGACATGCATCACACAAGTGATCTTTAGTAAAATCCAATTTGGGTACTCCTCTAACCAGTTGCTTTTGAGTGATTTTTCTAAGATTTTTCATGCTAGCATGACAAAGCCTTCTATGCCACAACCATGATTCATCAGATACAGTTTTTAGACACAAGGCAGTAGATGCTTTAACAGAATTAAAATCTAGTATGTAAATATTGTTTACCCTATCACCATTCAAAACAACAGTTCCATTTAGACTGATAACACAACTTGTAGGTAAAAACTTAATATGATAGCCCTTGTCACATAATTGACTAATACTCAACAGATTGTATTTCAAGTCTTCAACTAACAGTACATTCCCAATAACAAAATTTTTTGAATTTCTAATTATACCTGTACCTACCACTCTCTTGGTGGTATTATCTCCAAGCGTCACTTTGCCTCCATTCCTGGCTTTAGCGATATAAATTGATTTATATCTTCGGTCATATGCTTTGAGCATCCGCTGTCCAGGTACCAAATACTCTCACGAGGTCTTCTGTGAGAGCGATTCTGCAAAATAATCAAACATTAGCCTTGGGAACCCAAACAAGTTTGGGTTCACCTCTTGACAACTTTAAACCAGATGCATATATGATATGCTGTGATTTCTGCACCTTAGGTCTCCATACTAAATGTGTTTTATACTTCAAAGTACAGGTATGGGAAATGTGTCCTAAACTACCACAAGAAAAACACTTTATCCCTGGAAAGGGATTCACTAATTTATTCTACATAAAAATTTTCTTTTTAGATCTTAAGTCAATGTTCTTGTGGTAAGATTCATGAAACTCTTCAAGCTTAGGTGGTATTTTATTTTCCTTAAGTGCTTTAATCTGAACTTTAAGATATGTATTGGCACTTTCTAAATTCGAATTATCAATTTTCAACTCATGCTCTTTAGAATCCGATTCATCCATAAAAGTCTTAAAATCTTTTTCAAGTTCAGCATGTGATGATTTTAAAAGATTGTGCTATTTGTTTAAATCATCATACTCATCCAACAAAGTCATGTGGTTGCTATCAATTAATGCATGATCTTTTCTAAGGATCTCATAATCTTTTTGCAGCTCTATGTAATCCAAATTTAACTTAGCATGCAGTTTCTTAAGTTTCCTATATGCAGAATGTATGCGTTCAGAAATCTCAAATAATTCTTCACAGCTTAAATCACATACCTCATCCTCATCTGAATGGTCGAGATTGTCAGCCATTAAGCACAAATTGGTAACTTCCTCTTCTGGTGCTGTTTCTGATGAATCTAAAGCTGAGTCCGCCCAGAAAGCTCGTTGTACTCTCTTTTTACCCCTTCTATCCTTTGGTTTCTCCTCGGTATTCTCCTTGTTAGGATTTCCTTTGAGATTGGGGCAATCTGTCTTGGTGTGACCTGGCTTTCTGCACTCATAGCAAATGACTTCATTCGAAGCCTTGACATTCTTCTGGAACTTACCCTTGTTCCAATTCTGGCGTCTTCTCTGCTTCCTTTTTAGGAAACTTCTAAATTGCCTCATCATTAGGGCAATATCCTCTTCATCCTCAGGTAGCGATTGATCACTTTCAGAGTCATCCACCTTTAAAGCAATGTTCTTCTCCTTTCGCTTCTCACCTGCATCAATCTGTCTTTGAGTCACCGATTGCTCATAAGCAATTAGTGATCCAAGAAGATTGTCAACAGAATAAACATTCAAATCTTTAGATTCTATTATTGTAATTATCTTTGCATCATATGCAGGAGGTAAACAACGTAATATCTTGTTAACTTTCTCAGCATTTGTTAACTCCCTACCTAAAGCATGCAATGAAGTGGCTATGTGTGTAAAGTGAGTGTACATGTCAGAGATTGATTCATTCTATTTCATGCGAAAAAGTTCATAGTCGTGCAAGAGAATGTTCAATCTAGTTTGTTTCACTTCATTCGTACCTTCATATGTGATGCAAAGTCTATCCCAAATTTCCTTTCCTGATTTACAGGTAGACACACGCATGTAATCTTCTGATTTTAAAGCACAAAAGAAACTATTTAAACACTTAGCATTCAGTTGAGCTAGTTCATGTTCTTCTACAGTCCAGTTTGCAAAAGGTGTTTGAACTCTTATTCCTTCTACAATCCTAGTTGGTTCAGTATAACCATCCTGAACAAACATCCACATACGATAGTCAAGATATTACAGAAAAGTAGACATGCGAGTTTTCCAAAAATCAAAAGTAATATTATCAAATAATGGTGGTCTAGTGATCGAGTATCCTTCCATAGTATTTCTATTTCCAAAATTAGCCATGATCAAAATTTCAAACAGTATTTAAAACAGTTATTTTGAAATTAGCTCTGATACCACTTGAAAGTGCAAACAGGTTGTTAGACCTATTGCTCAATGTCCCTAGGCTAACCAAGAGGGGGGGGGGGTGAATTGGTTCTTTTTAAAAATACTCATGATATTTTGGAAAATTTACAAGCTAATCGTACAGTACGATATAACTTCGTACGGTACGAACAGAGATAATTTTTTATTCTTTCTTTTAAAATAGAAATTCAACCACAACGATAATAAACTGCAGAAAATAGAAATGCAGAAAAATAAATAGTGAATAGAAAACACCAGAATTTATAGTTGTTCGGTCAAACACGACCTACATCCACTCCCTAGAGACTCCTTCTCTAGGTATTGCACTAAAACCAATTGACTCTCCTTTTGCCCCCATAGTAAGGCGGAGAAGCCTTTACAAACTCTCTTCCACCAACCCCAGTGCGGTAGAGTACCGTCGTCCTTTTCACCCTCCAAGTGCGACAGAGAACCGTCGTCCTTTTCACTCTCCAAGTGCGGCAGAGAACCGTCATCCTTTTCACTCTCCAAGTGCGGCAGAGAACCGTCATCCTTTTCACCCTCCAAGTGCGGCAGAGAACTGTCATCCTTTTCACTCTCCAAGTGCGGCAGAGAACCGTCGTCCTTTTCACTCTCTAAGTGCGGCAGAGAACCGGAATCCTTTCGAATAATACTCTTGCAAAAGTCTCCAAGGAAATAGGAAGATGCTCGAAAAATAAGTAAAAGAAATCCTCTCAATTGGATAACCTTGTGAATCTCCTCACAATTTTCTCTTGAAAGATCTCTCAAAACTCACTCCCAAACACTCTCCCAATCACTCTCCTCTCACTTTCCAAAAGAATTTTCGCAGAAGGATTTTTCCTTCAAACCGTTGTGAGTCATTTTTATACTTAGGGCAGAAAAACCATCCAAAAACTGAATTTTCAAGTTAAGCCCGTGTCGATCGTCCCGGACGATATCATATCGTACCGTACGAATAGTTCAAGATATCGTTCATTTCATCTCGTACGCAAGCTTGGACGAATCGATCAGTAAGCTTCGTACGAACATTTCGTCCCGTACGAAAGCTTGGACAAACCAAACAGAGAGCTTCGTATGAATATTTTGTCTCGTACGAACGCTTGGACGAATCGATCAGTAAGCTTCGTACGAACATTTCGTCCCGTATGAAAGCTTGAATGAATCGAACAGAGAGCTTCGTACGAACATTTCGTCCCGTACGAACGCTTGGATGAATCGAACAGAGAGCTTCATACGAACATTTTGTCCCGTATGAATGCTTGAATGAACCCAATTTTAGGCAGTTCGTACAGTAAAAAACCATGTACGAAACAGTTTTCATACTGTACGAACTTGACTTAGAAAAATTTTCTAGGCATGCGGGTTCTTTATGGAGGACACATTCTACAGATCGTCCCGTACGATTTTAAATCATACTGTACGATCAGTTTAAAAATTAAACTTTTTACTCCCCCATTGTGTGTGTGTGCACAGTTATCCAACTTACAATCACACTCTCTCAGACTCAAGAAAAAGAAAATTTACAGACTTCATTTACAGTGAACAAATGAACTTGAAGTCTTCAACCATCAAGAGTGTGAATTTCCTAAAAAATACTTTAGTACACATAACACAAAAAAAAACTCAAATATATGTTAGAAGATGAATTAGACAAACAATAAGCTTTTGTAATCATAAAAAATCTAAATAACATAGACTTGGATTAGAATTCACATGAACAAACCGATTCACAAAAATCACAATAAGAGCACCCCTACAAAATCATCAAATATCAGATTTAGGAACCCAAATAGATTTGGGTTCCTTCTTATGAAAAGAAGAATGCAATGCATGTGTGCTATGCTGTGAATCATGTAATTTAGGCCTCCACATCCAATGTGTACTATGGTGAATAGTGCAAGTGTGAGAAATGTGTCCTAATATATAATACCAAGAAAAGGATTAACTAATCTATGTGGGTAATAGTGCCTCTTCCTAGGTTTGAATGATGCATGTTTTGATGATTTTGAGCGAACTTCCTCAAGTGATGGAGGTTTATAAAATTGTGTAAATATAGGAGGTGTTTCATTTTTCTCAAATGCACTAATTTTTATACTTAAAAATTCATTTTCTTTTTTGAGACTTCTAATTTCAAATTTTAAATAGTGCTCACTACTATTTAAGTCACATGCCATGGTGTCTAGTTCTTTAAAAGCTCTTTCTAAATTAAAATGTGATGCTTTCAATAAATTATGCTCAACAATCAATTCAGAATGCTTTTTATTCAACTCATCAAATTCATCAAGTAATGACATGTGATTGCTCTCAAGTGCGGAATGATCCTTAGAAACACTTCATGCTCTTTTTGCAGATTCAAGAATTTAAATTTCAGACTAGCATGAGTTTTCTTAAGTTTTCCTACAGTAATCTACCTCATATGAATAGTATTTTAAAAGTCTTGAGTCATTATTATGATTTTCTAAACTAAGTGATTGCACTTATCATACGATGTATGGTTTTTATTGTATGAATTACTCTTCCTTATTGTAGAGAGTAAGCTTTGGCATCTCTTATGTCTGGAAGGTAATTTTACAACTGAGATTCTTTAATGATTTTGAGAGGGAGAAAGCTTACAAAAGATGTGCAGTGCGCCAAATAAATTGAAAAAGAGGCACAAAATGAGCCAAAGCTGAAAAGATGTGAAATGTCGCCAAACTAAAAGATACACAAAGTGTATCAAAAATCAAAAGATGCGTAAAGCGCCAAACAAATTGAAAAAGAGGCACAAAATGATCCCAAATCAAGCTTTCTTCCCTTTCAGATCGTTAAATGTCTTAGAAAAATTTATGCGTCACTTAATATTTTCAAAAGCTTGAGTTTGAAAATTCTGATTTCTAATTTATTACTTTGGAACACTATTATATCAGATATTTTTCTGGAACGAGGCCTGAAAGGATCTCTTTTCGAATCTAATTTCTTTTTTTCTGAATTAGATTTTTTGTTTTGAAAGGGATTTAAATCTATAAGGTGTCCGAGGTGGGAGTTATGAAAGTCGATTTTCCAACTTTTTCTGGATTTCAACGTTGTCAATCATCTTCTTATTGGTTTTTGGATTTAAAATCAAGAAAAAATTCTGATTTACTAGAGCAGATTGATCCAAAAAAAAATTCAAAAAAAAAAAATAAAAACTCTTTGTTTTTATGTCTCTCATTTCGAGTTTTATTTACTCTCCTTTTATTTTTTATTTTACTGTATGTGTTTTTGGAATCCCTGATCTTTCATCTCCATCCTCCATCTTTTTTCTTTTTTGTTCACATCATCCTGGACGATCCCCACATCGTCCTGGGCTATCTTCTTCATCCTGGACAATCCATCAATTATCCTGGACGATCCATTCAAATCGTCCCCACGCTGATCATACTGCTGAGAAACACCAATTTTTGGTGATCATCCTGGACGATCTTTACATCGTCCTAGACGATATGATCCATATCTTCCTGATCTGATTGAACGGTTGAGAATGCCCCAATTATTGTTCAATATCCTGGACGATCCACCACATCGTCCTGGACGATCCACATGTCAGCAGCTGGAAGATTCAAATTCGGCCCGTCCGACATATTTATTGTATATCATCCTGGACGATCCACCTAATCATCATGGATGATACTTTTCATCAACGGTCATCCAGCTTGACTCCTCAGGACGATCTCCTGTGCCTAATCATCCTGGACGATCTCTATTCATCCTAGATGATTCGACCACCTTTTTGACCAATCGTCCTGGCCGTCATAAATGCTCATATCGTCCTGGACGATCCTGCGATCGTACGAGACGATCCGGCCTATTTCTATTTAAACAGCCAATTTCTTCAGTTTTTTCCACACATCTCCTTCCATTCCCTCACTTGTGCTTTCTAATGGCTTGTGGGAAGCGTTCTAGGCAAAAGGGTGCGAGCGCCTCACGGGGAAATATCGATCCCCGCTTTCCCAATACAGCCGATCAGGCTGCCTACGAGCTATATCTTGAGGTGGGGATCACACAGTCAAAAATCGTAAACCCCCACACCCTTACTTATCCTGTCCTTAATCTTTTTGCGCACACCTCCCTCACTTTCATCCTCACCCTTGCCTTCCCATTTAGCACTAAACTTCTCCGAGTCTTCTTTGCCAATCTTCGCATCTCTACTAACTATTCCACCCTCTGCTCCTATGTGAATCAACATCTAGTAGAACTCACAGCCCAGGACTTTCATAATATCCTTCAACTCTCTGTGACTAGCGACAAAATCCACACCCTTATTTTTGATCCTGACTATGACTGGAGTGTCGCCAATCACTTTCTTAGAAATATAAATGCACCCTACCATGACAATGCTTGCACTTCCCTCCTTAAGGATGCCCGGACCATTCAACATGTCCTTCATTCCTCCATCATCCCAAAGGCTGGGGATCGAATTAACATTACCCCATTACTGTCTCTGACCGCCTATTACATCATGGCCCACCGGGAATTCAATGCTACTGACCTTCTTTTCAGATATATTGAACATCTAACCACCATTAGGGATCCGGGCCATAGACGTCGTCCTAATTTAGCTTTAGGACATATCATTGCATATGCCTTGGAGACCAAATATGACCTGCAGTATCCTGTCCTTCCCAATATCCCTCCTTCCTACTTCACCAACAATTCATTCCATGTACTCCACAGTACCTGACTACATCTGGAGCCCGCCCCGGATGTTGAGGAGGAAGAGGAAGAAGCTGTTCCTGTTCCTGCTGCACCTGATGCACCTGCTCCCCTTTGCATTGCTTCCCCATTCGATCATCTGGTGCAGTGGTTCGACTAATGGGAGGCCCGATTCTATTCTTATGTTGCTGCCCAGGAGCAGTAGCATGCTGAGGATCTACAACGCTTTACTGACTATGCTGCTCAGCAGCAACAGCAGCACGACCAGAACATTGCCTGGATTGGAGCACACTTCACTGCCATTCACAGTTACTTTACACCACCACAACCACCTCCTCCTTCTGATCAGGATCTGCCTCCATTTTAGTTTTGTGTTTTGTGCTATTTTTTTGTTTGTACTGTTGTTTCTGTTCGTCCTCCTTTTTGTGATGTCAAAAGGGGGAGTCAATTGTAGTAGTTTTTGTTTTATGCATTGATCTTGTCTTGTGTTGGTTACTTCATTTGTAATTATTTTCCTGTACTGTTCTAATTATTCAATGAAATTTGGAAAGAAATTTGTTTTTCGATGTGTGTTGGTTAACTCCTAGTTCTTTTATTTTAAACTACTACACTAATGTTTGCCATCATAAAAAAGGGGGAGATTGTTGTAAATCTGGTTTTGATGATGACAAATATATTTGTATTCTATTTTTCTTGGCCAATACATTTCAGGTAGAAAAGATCAAAAGTAACTCAAGCCAACTCAAGATCGGGTCCAAGTGTGTCTAAATATACTATTTTTCCTTTTCTTGAGTCAATTGTAATGTAACTGATCCCCTAGCTAAGTAACTTTGCATACACATACTCAGGGGGAGAGCTTGAGTGAATTAAAGTTTTTGTTCAATTTTTTGTTCAGATCATCCTGGACGATATTCACATCGTCCTAGATGACCAAGTAAAAATAGAAACCCTAATTAGGGCGACCAAGTTAAGTCTGTCTGATTAAGCTGATCGTCCTGGACGATAGGCTCAAATCAGAAATTCTCAGCCGTCAGATCAAGTTAAGCAAGTTTTAATTTTAGAGATTTGATCTGATCGTCTCAGATTATACGTGTTTCATCCTGGGTGATCCAGTACAATCATGCCTAAATTATTCTGGTAATTAAGTAAATCAATTAATATTTAATTGATACGATCATATCATCCGGGACGATCGTAAGATCATCCGGGACAATCATGATCGTCTAGTGTATTTCAGCTGTACGCCAGAGCGGTAATCAGGACGATTTTGGCACTTTTTGAACTAATCATACAGGATGATATCTGTATCATCCTGGACGATTAAGTCATTTTTTGGTCGTCTAGCACAAGTTTCTCTGGACGACCAGAGCAGTCTTCTGGACGAAATTCTTAAATTTATACTAATCGTCCCGGACGATCGCAGAATCATACGGGACGATCTGAATAATTTTTTTTTATTGATCGTCCAGAAGGGCCAGATCGTCCAAGCTGAAACAGCTGATTTTGAACTGATCGTATAAGATGATCTATCGATCATCCTGGACGATCTTGGCCGACCAGTTGAGATTTAGGGCAAATTTTGAGCCCTCCTATAAAAGATTTTTTTCTTCCAACAAGAAAAATCTTTTGCCACTTTCCTTTACAGAGAAACCCTAGAGAGAGAGTTTGGGAGAGAGAGAGGGGATCTTATGAGGGGGAGTTTGTGAGGGATTCATAAAGGTTGCTCCAAGCAAGGATCAGAGTCATCTTCTCCATTCGTCGTCTCTCGTCTTGTTGGTGTTTTTTTTGAGAGGATCGTTAGCAAGAAGATCCAGGTTCTCTGCCTGCTTCAGGAGGAAGCAAAAGGAGTTCAGGTTCTCTACCTGCTTCAGGAGGAAGCCAAAGGAGTCCGAGGTTCTTTGCCTGCTTCAGGAGGAAGCGAAAGGAGGTTAGGTTCTCTGCCTCATCGTGTCAGTGGAAAGGAGTTTTTGTACAGGCTTCTCCGCCTTGCTATGGGAGAAGAAGGAGAGTCACTTTGGTTTAGTGCAATACCCAGAGGGGAGGCTCTGGGGAGTGGATGTAGGTCAAGTTGACTGAACCACTATAAAAATCTGGTGTGTTCTTTCTGATTACTTTTTTCACTTGAATTTTCTGTGATTATATGCTTGGGTGAAATCTGTGGTTAATCTTTTCGTTTATGTGTTTACTTGTTTTCGCTGCAAATCATCAAAAAGACTTTTACTGCTGTTCTCGAATTTTTAAATAACCAATTCACCCCCCCTCTTAGTTTGCCTCGGGACTAGATCATCAGGGCTTAACTTCCCTATCGAACTTTCACTTACGACCTTGAACTTCTATAAAAATTGATTCTTCTTTTATACAAGCTAATTCCTTCGCGAGCTTTACAAGGGCATCCGCCATAGAATTTCTTCCACGGGGTATCCTATATAAAGTTACACTCAGAATCTGCTTGAGAAGTTTCATAGTGTACTGATGGTATGGAAGAAGTTTAGGTTTCAAGACTTTATAAATACCAGTAACTTGATTGATGATAAGTTGTTAATCTCCAAAGATCTTGATTTCTCTGATTTTCATTGATATTGCTAATTCTAATCCAGTTATTAGAGCTTCATATTTGACCTTGTTATTATTGTAAGGCTCTAATAAATGGTAAGAATAACGCAACAATCCCTTTTCAGGGGTTATGAAAACCAACCTGATACCGGCTTTTTCTGAGATTACCTCCTGAGGTTCCCCGATCTTTTATGAAGATGCGGCACCATCAAAATATAATTCCTAAGTATTTCCTTCATGCTCCTCTAAACTCATAATTTACTCATCAGGGAGATCGTCATTCAGAGGGGACTCAGCATGGATCGGGTGTGCTGCTAAGAAGTCAGCCACGGCTTGACCTTTGATAGCACATAATGGTATAAACATGATATCAAATTGGAGTTGAAACATTGACCACTTTGCTAAACGCCCTAAAAATGTTGGACGAGTCATTAGGTATTGGAGTGGATTTACTCTAGAGATGAGATTGATCTTATGAGCTAACATGTAATGCCTTAATTTTTGGGCAGCAAAAATCAAAGCTAAATAATGTTTCTCAATAGGCAGATAATTAGCTTCAGTTGGCAAAAGTCATCTACTCAAGTAGTAAAGTGTGTTCTCTTTTCCTTCCTCATTAGTTTGGGCTAACAAGGCGCCAAAAGAACTGTCCAAGGCTGCAGTGTAAAGTATTATGGGTTTTCCAGGGATAGGAGCTGCTAGAACTGGTGGCATTAACAAATACTGCTTTATGCTTTCAAATACATTTTGGCACTTTTCATCCTAATGAAATCGGGCATCTTTCTTACACAAAGTAGCAAATGGTTGACACCTACCAGACAAGGTGGAAATGAATCTTCGTAGGTATGCCAACCTATCTTGAAGAGATCTTAACTGGGTAAGACTTTTAGGAGGTGGCATATCTAAGATGGCTTTATTTTGGAAGGATCAATTTCTATGCCCTGTTGTCTCACTACGAATCCTAAGAATTTTTCTGAAGTAACTCCAAAAGCACATTTCAAGGGATTCATCTTTAGATCATAGCAGTGCAACCTTTCAAAAATGATTCTCAGATCATGAAGGTGGTCTTCCCTTTGATGACTCTTGACTACCAAATCATCGATATAACATTCCACCTGTTGGTGTATTAGATCATCAAAGATTTGGGTCATAGCTCACTGGTAGGTTGCACCAGCATTCTTAAGTCCAAAGGGCATAACTATATAACAGAAGACCCTTATATGTGTTCTGAAGGCAATGAATTTTTCATCTTCAGGAGACATCTTGATTTGGTTATATCTAGATGAACCATCCATAAAAGAGAAAATTACATGCTCAGAGGTGATGTCTTCCATGAGTTCCGGTATGGGTAATGGGAACTCATCTTTTGGACAAGCCTTATTCAGATCCCTATAATTAATGCATACATGAATTTGACCATTCTTTTTCTTTACTGGGACGATGCTGGCCAACCAAGAGAGATATTTTTCCTCTCGAATAAAGCCTGCATCGATCAGTTTTTTAACTTCAGTCACCACTTGTTGTTCAATTTCTAAGCGCATGCGTCGTGGGGCTTGCTTGACAGGGATTACGTTAGGTTGAATTTTCAAGTTTGTGGACTGCTATTTTTGGAGATACTCCAGGCATCTCGTCATAGCTCCAAGAGAAGCAATCCTTAAACTCTGAAAGTGACTTAACCAAGTTAATTGACTCATCCTCATTCAATAAAGCACTTATGAATGTCGGATGTGGATTTTCTTCGTTACCAAGGTTGATTTCTTTCAGTTTGTCTATAGTTGATTGGATTTCCTCCTCAAGCTCGGGAGGTGCCTCCTTAACTTGAAAGTCATCCGAATCATCTGAAGTTTCTAGGCAAAATTTATTTAGAATTTCAATGTCCTTTATAAAAAGTCGATCAGCTCCTAAATTGTTAGTTATCACCAAGAAATAATAATCATCATCAAATGGACAAATAGTACTAAAGCCCAGTCCTACTCTAGACTTTGGTTTATGGTATTCTGTATTCCAAAGACTTTCAAAAGACTTAGCTTGATATTTAGTCCAAGTAGATGGGCTTAGACCTTGCTCAATTAAATTTTTAACACCATAAGGATACCAATCAAAAGGGAGTTCCACTATTTCATTCATCAAAGGATCATCAATGTGTACATCAGTTTCAATATTCTTGCTAGAAGAAGGAATAAACTTAGCATTTTTACAATCATTGCTCAAAGCAGGTGAAACCTTAACTGCCAACCCGGCTATACTATCTTTTGATAGTGGGGTTAGAGCTAAAGTTTTCACATATCCTTTAAGTTTTTCATTGGTAGACAAATCTGAATCATCCCCTATATTTGCTTGAACTTTATCATCATCACTATCGTGTTCCAGAGAGATCTCAAATTTTAGCCTTTTGTTACTGTTTTCAACCTTTGATACACATGATTCACATTCTGAACTAGATTCTAAATCAATGTGTATCATATGAGTTTTCTTTTGTATAGTTTCATACGTTGCACTTTCATAATTTTGCCATCCTCTGCCTCTACCTCGCCCCCATTGGGTAATACTACCACCTCTTTATGAGGGAGGAGCAGGATGCCAATGAATGCTATCTTCAAGGCAGGGATATTCTTTATCTCTTTTTTCTTCTTTTTCTTTTTCTTTCTCAATTTTCTTTTCAAGTGCAATTTCACTTTTAGCCGATTCAAGATCTTTGGAAATAGTCGTTTGCTTCTTAGGCAAATAATAGGCGGCATCTTCATAAATTCCTACCTCATGAATCGAGAATGGTTGCAAATCTCCCTTAATACAGTGCTCAACGCCATCTCTGATGTATTTAATATACTGATGTTGGGATGAAGGAACCATCCTATATTCATGAAGCTAGGGTCTACCTAGAAGAGCATTAAAAGATGTTGGAGAGTTTATAATATGAAATTTTGCTTCAATTTTGAATTCCCTAATCTCCAACAGCAGAGTAACTGATCCCAAAGCCCTCTCGCCATTTTTGTTAAACCCTCGTAAGATCATTTTATCTGAACTGAGCTTACGAACATCTTTTCTCAAATAAGCAAGAGTTCTGAGAGTCATAATATTAATTGATGCACCAGGATCAACCAGGATACATGACAATTTGAAGTTATCTATGTTTACTGTTATATAAAGTGGACGATTGTGATCAGCTGTCCCTAAACATAGATCTTTATCAGAGAAAGAAATTTCAGGAACTCCTTTAGAATATAGAGCTTCATCATGTTGTGCAGTTGCTAACTGGGCCATATAAATATCTGGATCTAGTAGAGCTTTGATTAATACTTCCCTCATTTCTTTGGAAAGGATTAAGGCATCATAAATGCTCAGTTTGGCATGTAGCTTCCTGAGATGAGCTAGGATATTATAATCAACCTTGGGCATTCCACTCTCAACTAGACCCTGAAGAGGAACAGGCTGAGGTGGAAGAGAAGACTCTAGTTCGTCAACAACTTGCTTCCCTTTATCTTCAGAAGAAGCTTGAGGTGGTAGCACCTTGCTGCTACGAAGTTTGATTTGCACTATCTCTTCAAAAGAAGCGACAGGCAGGTTATCTACTTTAACCTTAGCTAACTTTGACTGTACTTCTGTTAAATTATTAGAATCTGACATCTCGGCTTCAATACAGATAGGCTTACCCTGCAAATCAAGAGCAGGGGAATCACTATCTGAATAATAGCCAAGAGAATGTTTTAATTCTTCAAAATTAAATTGATTATGTAGAGAATCATTTTCATACATATTTTCTAAGGCACCCGTAACATCCCTATCAGAAATAGACAAGATATACACAGAATCCTTTTTCATTGGTTTCATATCATCACCCGATATAAAATAAAAATCATCTAGAGTAAGAGGATTGAGGATAACAATCTCCCCATCCATAAAAAATATAACTCTGCTAGGTACATCACAACCAACACTACTAAAAGCAACAAAATGATCTATAGTATCCTTATTCTCCTGAGTTATAGGACCCTGGCTGACTTGGGCTTCCTTGAGCTCTAAGGGTGGAGTTATGTCTACATGACCTTCCGAAACTATCAGATCAACCCGGAGGGGGTTCTGAGCTCCTGAAGACTCCAGAAGAGAAGAAATGTAAAGTTTGTTCAGTAACGTTTTTGAAGAACGAGATAAAGTTATATCCCAAGTTGAGTCAGAATTTAAAGAAGCAGGAACAATAGGCTCACCAGTCACACACTTAGTTAATCCCTGCCCCAAATCCACTAAGTATTCTTTCAGAATCACTACAGCTCCTGATCTGATGTTTCTATCAAGCCATACTTTAAAGGTGAAGCAATCTTCAAGTTGATGTCCCAATATTTGGTGATAGGGGCAATAATTTTGTTGATCTAACTTACCCACCTCCTCTGGCCTTTTGGGTGCAGGTAATTTGACGTCTGACTTATTTAGAAGATTTTTTAATATCCTCTTTAAAGCCTCCTTCTTGAATGGATAAGTCTTACTAACCATTAAATTAAATCTTTCCTTTTATTTCTTTCGGGGTAAGGTAAGGTAGTGGCTGGTTAAACTGTGGTTGAGATTGTGGTGGTGGATACTGTCTCTGATACTGTGGTGATGTATACTGAGGCCTCTGATACAGCTGACTGTAGAACTGTGAAGGGGGATTTTCTGCCTGGACTTTTAGTGGTTGTTTTCCCTTATCAATAGCTGACACCATCCCAGATTTCTTTTTAAAGTCCTTCTGGGGTTTCAGCTTTTTAGGGTCTAAAGTAGACTGCTCAGCAAGGAAGGTGAACTGCGAAGCTTCTTCTTATAGGCTAGAGGCTTTATTGAGCAATTTTTTTAAATGTTTTAATGGTAAAACCTTTCACAAGAAAGACTACTAGTCCATGAATGTTCTTAAGCAGAATCTCAATTGCATGTTGCTTCTGCAATTGAGACTCACACTTCATGCTCAAATTTCTCCACCTTAGTATATAATCAACTAGCTTCTCCTCAGGCTTCTTCTTCTGTATGACAAGATCTCTAACTATAACGTGGTGCTGACTGCCTGTAAATCTCTTGACATACATGTTTTTGAATTCTGTAAAACTATGCACTGAAAAGTTGGGCAGATCTGCATACCAATCAAAAGCCACCCTGACAGGCTACTAACAAACTGTCTGAAAAGTAGGGCCTCACTTCCACCAGCATTACAACAACTGGCTCTGAAGTATGCTATGTGCTGCCTCGGGTTTCCAGTATCATCAAAGATCTTGAATGAGGGAGGCACAAATCCCTTTGGGTAGGGAACTACATCAAACTCCTCTGGGTAGGGTCTACCCTTTGGGGTATACGACGCACTCTGTGACTCTGCTAATGCCTCCCTCACTTATCTTTTCACCATCTGCTTTAGCTCTTTTGATTGAGAGGCTTTAATCTCTGGATCTAATTGGTACTCTTCTATAGCCTCAATTATTTGTTTCTTTCTTACCACCTGAACAGACTAGGGTTGAGAAGACTCAACCTGTGCTCGTGGTGGCAAAGGACCCTGATATTGGAAGGATGCCATCGTAGCCATTATTTCCTCTATCTTCTTCTCCATATTTGAGATCTGCTCATCCTTTTGTTTTAACTGTTGTACAAGATATTGAGTTAAGTCCGGCGTAATTCCCTCCTTAACTACAACATCTTGTATTCTAGTATCTTCAGCTTTCTCATCATGAGCTGATCTCCTTGTTTCCACCATAAGAACATCGGCTACTGTATCATCCAACATGTCATCTTGATCTAAATAAAAGTTTAATGCCTCTTCGTCCTCCAGATCTTTAATGCTATTTTTTAGTTCACCTAGCATCTCCTCTATAGACCTTTCGGAAATATAGTGGGGATCAACGGGAACATACCTTTCACAATCCATATGATCTGAAGGGTTAATTTCAAGTTTCTCTACTACTTGAGTTCTTCTTCTAACAGCTTTTCAGGTGAAGCCACTACAAGAGAAGCAACTTCCTCCTTGGGTCTCCAAATTTTCTTCTCAGCTGATGTTGGAGAGGGTTGGTTTGTTGGCTTCAACCATTCTACATCAGTATAAGATGACAAAGAAGGACCCGTAGAGGGGTGCCTATCTATCCACGGAAAAGAATGGTTATGAGAATTACGTTGAATCTTTCCAAGACCCTGTGGCAGTGTAGAAGAAGGGGATAACCGACGTCTGGTTTTCTGGGCTACATGCTGAATACTCTTGGATTTTCCTGACACATCAATAAAAATAATACTATCTATCTTTCTGTGAGATCTCCTTGGTTGCCTAGGGTATCCATAAGTGAGTGCAGATATTACAACAGGTTTGAATTTTCTTTTACTATCTCTTGCCCTCGACTGACCCACTACTCGGGTTCCAGTACTCTTCTGACTCGAGGATTCTTCTTCAATCCTTTCATTGATCATCCTTTTCATGTTTCTCAAAAATCCTTCCTTAGTTTGGAAATGATTATCAGCACACTCTTGTACTATTGCTCTCACCATATTTCAAATATGTACTTCTTTATCCTTAACAGGCTCAGTGATAGACTTTCCAACAACAGTAGGAGCTGAATGAGCAATCATCCTCACATCTTCCTCTCCATCAGCAGTGGAGAGGAGATGGAACCTGTTACTACCAAGGTGTGGAGAGATTGGAGGAATACGCTCATCCTTACTCGACAATCCCAATTTTTCCATTCTTCTCTTTGTACGATGATTCTTATTCCTCCTCTGAATTTTAGTCATAATCGTTGACAGACTAGAAGAGGAATGCATTTCAAATTAACTAGGGGCACTGAAAGGAGTAGCATTGTCTGCTACGACAACTGACTTGAGTTTCTGATCCTGGCTAGGTTGTTCAATTCTAGCAAACACTGAGGGCCTAGGGGCTACAAGGGAAGTTTGAGACCCACATCCCAAAGTGAATTCTAGAACAAGCTTTTGATTTGCAATCTCAGTGGGTGGGACAATAGTGAACTCAGGTCCACTGACAGAGAACTGCAAATCCTAAAATCCTTTTCCAAACTTGATTACACTACCATCAACAAAAGGATTATAGGCCAGGTTTATGTTATCCGACAGGGAAAAGATTAGTTTACCTGTTATTTTTCCTAAAATTTAAGAAAAATTTTGAATTAGTCTTTGAATAAATTATTTTAATTGCAAAAGCTTAATTAACCCAACTAAATAATTCAAGTCTTATCTCATTGCACACATATTGAGTTATATAGAAATATAACTGCAATACATAATATTGAGATAAGAATGAGTTTTATTTAGTGTTTTAATTTCCAATTTAAGAATTTGGACCCAGTGCTAATTCAAACATCAAGCTATAATAAAAATGTAACTGCAACATTCGAATGAGCACATAGGGATTTATTTTCTGATTATTTAAACAAAAAGGTCGTTAAAGGAACTTCCCGTCGATATTTTAACGGGGGTCTAAAATAAGACCTCTAAAAAATTTTTTAGATTCCGACTAAATTACCCAATAATGAAATGATTATAATAACCGGTGGAAGAAGGGTAGTTACAACCTATGCAGAGCACAAGTATACTACCGATGTAAAGGTATGAATCACTGCTAAAGATAGAGAGAGGATTGTTCCCCAGCGGAGTCACCAGAAAAATCTGTTGGTAAGAAAATTTACCGTCATGCAGATTTTGGTTTCTCCTATTTTATAATCAAATGCTGCATTGAGAATAAAGTACAGTCCCGGGAGACTGACACAATATTCTATAATGGATTTAATATCAAAATAGGGTTTGAAAAAATGACATTTTTGTGATCAAACATGATTCAAAGAATAGCCTATCATCTCGAAAGATGATTATGAAATTCTATAGAATATGTTTAAAAATAGAATTGAAGTTTTAAAAATTTAACCACTCTTCTGATTAGAGGCAACAAGGAGAATACGACATCATCTTAAAAGGTGAACGTAATATTCTTCAAGGCATCCAAAAAATGAGAATGGGTTTTATAAATTTTCATCACTTTTAAGATCGAATATAACATGGAGAATGTTATATCATCTAGGGAGACGAAAATAACATTATACAAATATATTCAAAATAAAAAATGAGTTTTAAAAAATAATCTATGTTCCCAGAGATTTTTCCCTTGTCTTATGTATATAAAATAAGGTTTATTTTAAACTAAAGTTCTCAAATCCCTATAGGGGTAAGCCCCTATAGTTAATTACATCTTAGGATGGGTTCTCCTAAGAAAACTCTCGATCAAAGTAGCAATTTCATACCCTTTGATTACAAGGTAAGAGACAAGGCAAGGAAGTAGGAATCTTTCAAGGAGAAAGCTCAATATTGGAACAGTTCTTAGTGAGTCAAAGGAGGAAAAGTAGAGGTGCCGAATTCTGAGAAACACAGAAGCAACCTCGATCTACCCTATGTTGGGTTTTACGTTTTAAGAGAGAAATTTTTATGTTTGAGTTGGTATTTTATTAGAAATTTGGGATCATATTCCTGAAGGGTGAGGACTTAAGATTTATAAAATTACCTCATAACCTAAATCTAATTTGGGTACTACAGAGTAGTGACCCGAACCTAGCTAATGAAGTGCAAATCTGGACTTACCCTGATCTAGATTGGGGAGCAAGCTAACCACCTAGGCACTTTTAAAACTATGTGTCCAGTTTCTTTATGAAAGATGGGTAGGGACGTTGTATAAGTTTTGAGGAATTGGAGGCTGACATCTAAGACACCCTAATTGGCCCCTTCAACTTATGTGGGGTAAATGATACCTGAAAATAAAATGCAATAAAGATTTTAGACTCTTTTAATTTGTATCTAATGCAATGCATGCTGATCGACTCGAATGCATAAAATGATTATGAAGCAGTTTTAAAATTGGGCTTAGAAAATAAATTTTTCCCTAGAGATTGTATAACATTCCCTTGACAGAACTGCACCCTAATAGGCTAGGTGGTCAGCCAGAACCCGCAGGCGGGGAGGTGCCTAACAAGGAAGAGAAAGTAATAATATGCATATGCTGACTCTCGGCAGTCCCGAGCTTACTTCTTAGATCGTTAGAGTTACTATGTGAGCCTAAAAAAATTATTTCAATTTCAAGTAGAAAATATTTTTATCGTGTCCTTACCAAAAAATCACTACGGTCGTATCCAGGCTAAAATAAAATACGGCATGCAAGAATCCTAAAAAAGAACTACTGCATAAATAAAGTAAATAATCAAATTAAATTATCCAAAAATATAATGTCCAATGTCCAGTTTATTTACAACCCAGGGTTTGCTGAAAAAGTAAAGTGGCCGGGTACCACCGACAACAAACCCAGATTCTACTCCTAAGACTAACACAAGTGATTTTGAAAAGGGATATACTTCTTTTCTTCACTTTTTCATCTTCACTTCTTTGTATTTTCCTTTGAACTCCTCATTTCGTCTTTTCTTCTTCTACGAGTTCCTTAGGTCCGCTACGAGCTCCTTGGATCTACCGGGCTTGGATATTCAAATGAAAAGAAACTTATCCTCGAATGGGTATTTTCTTTTCTCTTTGGATATTAGAATCACCCTAACTTGGCTATCCAAATAGAAAAGAACACTCCCCTAAGGGACATTCTCTTCTCTTTGGCTTCCGAGTTTGGTGTGATATCCCAATTTCAAATCACTTTCACCTTACAACTTTTTTCAAATATATTTACATTACATCCCAGTTAAAAAGAAAATCTAAACCCACCTGCAAGGTTATCCTAAGCAGTTTATAAGAAAATCATCCCAAGCAGTTATATATTTACATTCACATTAAATTCACCAGCCGCACTTGGCCATGATCTTTTAATTCAAAGGGGGCTTAGCATTTTTCTGAATTACCTACAGAAAATTTATGTCAATTTAAATCTTTAATTTGCCCCCTTTGATTTAGCCCTGCACGAGCATGGCGACCTGCATGAGATTCTGTGAGCATCTAGATCATTCCTAACCTAGGGGTAATCTATTGCCCATCACATCATTTCATAGAGAGTAGTAAAAGTAAATAAACACTCACATCAATCATTTTTACAACCAGCATGCAATGAAAACCATGAGAAAGCCCGTCACATAGCAGCAAGAAAGTAAACACCGGCCTGACCTAAAGCTAGAGTCGGTTGTCCTAGCAAACAAAACTAAGTGTGTGTAGTAGGCTGTATGATTTTGATAAATCCTAGATCAGCTATTGATTGAAGTTTTCTAGTTGATTGAATTTAGTTTGTTGAAAGGTTAGAGGGGGCTTTATATTTAAATTTATGTCTTAGTGTCTTTAGTATTTCAGAAGTTCATTTTAAATTGAGTTTTAATTGTTTAAAGTTGATTAATAGGATTTGTTCTTTAGTCATTTCTTTTATATTATTTAATTTAATAATTTATTGAATTTTTGACGATTTATTAGATTTTTTTAAATTACTATTTATTTCAATCAATTTTTCTTTAATGATAATTTTATTATGCTTATAACTGATTTTTGAAAAGACTTTAATGAATAGAGTATGATTTTTAAAGTGTCTTTTATTTTAGAATATATATATATATTTATTTAAATTTATTTTAGTTTTATGTGTGTTTTGTATTCCTGAGTTTTAATTTTACTTTTAATGGATTTTATTTAATTATTATTTTATTGTAAGATAATTAAAATTTTAATCAGATTCAATTTTAAATTAGTATTCAAATTTAATCTCTTAGTGGTCATATATTTTAATTATGATTTGGTTATTAAGGGTTATACAATTTTCGTGTATCTTTATCTGAGTTATTATTAGTGTGTTTGAAATCTTTGTTAATTAATTTTTTAAATTTGATTAGCTTAATTAAAGTTATATTAATAATAAACACTAACCCTACGGGGGATGTCACTAAGTTTTCTAAGTTCTATGTTTCTATCCTAAAGTGTGCATGCATCTTAAGTCTAAGTTTTCTAAGACTCAATCCTTAATTTTTATCCTTAAATGTCACTAAAGTTGTATGGGACGAAAAAGATTATTATCACTAACCCTTAGGACATTATGCACGTGTACAGGGGTTCAAGGATCTAATAATAACAATAAAATAATCCTAATAAAAATTGAAGTTGCTACAGGGACCTAAAAGGGAAGGTTTCGCACAAACCATACTACACCTTCCTAGGAGTTTTCTATGTTTTAAGAAAACTTACAACACCGGGGGCTACGACCCGGTGGTTCTGCTCGTAGTACCTCTACCCGGCTGGGTAGAGGCGACTGACGCCTTTAGCTCCTTGTCCTTTTATTCACTCAACCCGTACCATTCCTCGCAGTTCATCCAAATAAAGAGGAAAAATAGGGAATTAGAAGCACATTTAATAATTAGTAATGAAATAATTGAAATTTACTAAAAATAAAACGTACCTTTCTTCGGGCTTGAATGCCGGCACAGCTGTCTACCTTTTGAACTTTTCACTTTCGAAAGCACACTTTTTTACTTTTCCAACATTCACCTTAAGGCACAAGAATAAAGAAGTAGAGAGGGGTAGAGAGGGAGAAAGAAAGGTATTGCTTTTCAACAATCACCCAAACAACCCATTCTCTAACACAAACACTTTCACTTTTCAAAAACATACATCTTCAACTTTCAAACATACACTTCCCCCTTTTCTAACACACACCTCATCTCTCTAAAACATCTCCACCTTTAACAATCGCCCACTTTAAAACACCTTTCGACACACATTTTATTTCTCACCATCCATACCTTTCTCTTTCATTTTTTTTTACACATCACCTTTCAAAATTATACACACATGTTACTTTCCAAGAATACATACACTTCATCTTCTAAACTCACTCACATACACTTTACTTTCCCACACTTACACATTTTCTTATCTCTCAAAACTTTACACATTTTTAACTCTCAAAATACGAACAAATCTTATAATTTCATTTTCCAAAACACACCAAGTCACTGCTTATTTTATTCAAAACACCCACAAGTCCACTACAAATAAAATCCACATCTTCACTTTCCAAAACACACAAATTCACTTGCACATGAACTCCACATTACCACCTCCCAAAACACACACAAATTCTTCTTTTACATATTCCACCTTTCAACATAAGCATACACTTTTCACGTTCCAAAGATTACATGATTCCACCTTTCAAAACAAACACTTTTTTGGCTTTCCATTGCTGTACAAATCGCTTTTGAAAGCTATACACATTTAACTTTTCCAAAACGTACACATACCACTTTACCTTTCCACAACACCAGCAAGTTTCACCTCTACACATTTCATTTTCCGACATAAGCATACATTTTACTCTCCAAAACTTTTCAAAAGACACGTTTTATTCTTTCCAAACTAAAAGAAAAACCCTCCCATGAATTCAATGCAAAATTACTTTTGATTCTAGAAGCACTCATGTTTGAAGCACATGAAAATTCTCTAACTCTTCTCCAGAAATGCTTTATAAAGGGCTTACGAATGCTGGCCATTAAAAAAGAGAATATATGATTTTGCAACTTAAACATGCACATGATCTTTCCAACAAATCCATCAATTCCGACATATGATAATTGAGACATAAGGTTCACTTGCAATATATATATATATATATATATATATATATATATATATATATATATATATATATATATATATATATATATATATATATATATATATATATTATGGTTGCTCATCCCTACATTAAATGCTTACGAATGATCTTATGATGTAAAGTATACATATGCTACTTTTTCAAAGACATACATTTTTATTTTCCAACCCTTACAGATTTCCTCCCCAAAGCATGCATGACCATCAATCGTGATTTCTCAAGGCTAGAATATATTTCCACTAAGGCATTGAAACGCAAGGCACATTCAATACATCTAAATATCAATTTTGGTCATAATCTCACTTGCCATTCTTTATAAGTGATATGAGATGCCATTGGGTATGGGTATGTGAACTATCACACAACTATTATGTAGTTGGTTGGAATGCACAGTCTATAGAAGAGCTTCAGCATAACACGCATTCTTGATCACTAATCACAATAGTACATGAATTTTCATACAAGTCATGAAGTGATCAAGAAATACAAGGCATTCATGAGTGAACATGCTTTAGACAAATGTATTTGCTTCTACATTATAAAGGAGATCCACCATATAATGTTAACAACAATGGAAACGAAAATCTCAGAATAAAACACCTCTTCGCTCTTTTAAATATATATATTCAAATGTATAAATCCACAAATTCATATTTCTCAAGAACATATAAAGAATGGCAACACTTTCTCTTATTCCTCCTTTTTTTTAGAAAATCTTGAGTACACATTCTCTAACAGAAAGCTTCACAAAAAAATGTCCCCAAACCCAAGAAATAAACTCAGTGATGCTTCCAAATGTTTCTATAAACAAGTTTCATTGAATCACCAAGATATTGAACCATTCCAAAAATCATATATATATATAAAAATGATAGAGATATAGATTGGAGGAGAAGAAATCTTTTAAGAAAGAGAAGAGGCAACATGCTCTTACTGTTAATAGAGAAAGGGAAAGTGAAGAAGGAAATGATGGAGAGAATATACATATGGCTGGCGGCTAGGGAAAGAAAGGGTTTCAGACGGGATCGGCTGAGGTGGCGACCTAGGGCAGGTGGAGACATTGTCTAGGGCCGGTGACTGGCGAGAGAGAGGAGGAGATGGAGTTCGGTCTAGGGCTTTCTCATGCGAGAAAGGGAGGGAGACCGAGAGGAAGATTTCTCCTAGGGAAGACTTAGGGATTTTCGAACTGCAGAGAGATAGCACCTGGGGCGGCTCTTAGGAATGGGGAGAAGTATCGAGAGAGGAGGCAGTTTTGTCCGAAGAAATAGGGGGAGTGGGGCTCGGTTTAGCCGGCTGTAACCACACCTAGAACCACTTCTCAATTCAAATCAACGGATAAGATCGATTCAAGGTTTAAAGAGGGGTTTAATGGCTGAGTTGATTAAAATGGAGTTGAACCAGATTCTATTAGATGCAGATTAGGAACTTAAATTATTCAAGTGGATTTGAACTAAACGAAGTCACCGACGTTTAAATTAAACATGAATCGAATCTATTTAACTTGATATTGCATCGATTTGCATCAATGTGTTTTGATCAATCGATTTGACTTTAATCATTTCGAGACGAGTTAATTCAAATCATGTTTAAATTGAGTGATTTCAACTGGATTGATGTCAATTTTAAACCAATTAGATTCGATTAAAGTTGAATTTAATGGTTTTGATTTTTATTAATTTCAAATGGTTTTAAATTGATTTGGGTTGAGTTATCATGTCGAGTCGATGCTACGTCACTAGGTGTCCACCTAAGGGGAAATCCTGTGGGCGACGTCTACACTAGGCAACGAAGATTTAGGTGCTAGAGTTGATCCTGGGGAAATTGACCTCAAATAATGAGGTCAATAATAAGGAGGCCATTATAGTATCAAGCTTGGAAGCATAGTATCAATGTCATCTAGATCAAGTAAGATGATTGCTAAATGATCTAAAGTAGGGCTTTAAGTTACATTGTTGTCCATAAACTTGAAAACATGTAAAATGAAGCCCTCCACATAAAAGACATGCATGGGCAACCATAGCACAAGCCATTAATAAAAAAATCATCAAATAGTTAAGAATTTCAAAATAATAATTGAATATGGATGTTACCAATCCAGTCCAAATTGACTCCAATTGAATAAAGGACAATTTTATTTCAATTGTTAAATGCATATTTGTTTAATTAGATATGTATATTTAAAATGTGAAAAAAAATCAAAACTAAATAGGTAAGATTACATTGCAATGAAAATAATAAATATTTCTCACACAAAAGGAAATAAAAAATGATATCATGTACAAGGTCTAGCAATAATGATCACATGATAGAGTAAATAAAATTGTAAATGATTATCCCACAAATTTATATAAATAATTTGGCAAATCTATTGATAAACTTAGTGAAAGTTTGATGGAGGATGTTAATCCTCATTGAACAATCCCTAGGCACGTCTGGTGGGGGGGGGGGGTGAATTGGTTATTTTAAAAAATTATCTAACTCAGAATAATTTTTTTGAGATTTTTTAATAACTTAAAACAAATAATTTTATCACCTGATACGAAAGCAAATTAATGAAATAAAAATATAACAACGATGATGATGAGTTACTCAAATCAATATATCATCAAACACAAATTTTTGGAAAAATAAATTGCAGAAAAGTAAAATGCAAAAAGTAAAAATTAGAATGAATCTACTGAAAATTTTATTGTAATTTGGTCAAATAATGACCTACATCCACTCCCCGGAGTCCTATCTTGATATTGCACTAAGGCTTTAGTGTCTCTCCTTTAGCCCCCACAAGTAGGCAGAGAAGCCTTTATAATGTTTTCAACAACCTAGTGCGGTAGAGAACCTTGACCTCTTTTTTTACCATCCTATTGAAGGCAGAGAAACTTGCAATCCTTTTTCACCCTCCTAGTGAAGGAAGAGATCCTTATAATCATTTTTCAACCTCTTGGTGAAGGCAGAGAACGTCGACGATCTTCGGGTTGAAGTTCTTCTTCCTAGAGCTACCCAAAAAACCAAGCAAGACACTCACATGAAATAAGGTAGAAGCTTTCTCAGAGCAACCGTGTGAAGTTCCCTCACACTCCTTCTGCCTCACGCACAAACTCTCCTTTCTACTTCTCAAAGCTCTCCAAGATCTCTCTTAATGCTCTCTCCAGAAAACCCAACAGCCAGAAGATTTGGTACAAGTTTATTAAGAGAGCATAAATATAAGGCTTCACAAAAATCCTAATAATTCAATTTTGCCAACACTAATCATAAAGTACAATCATAGATCATATAGTATGATTAGTTAAAATAACCCTGCTAGTACTGTAAGAAGAACAAGATGTTGTATGATTAGTTCAAACATTTGAGCTAATCATTTAGTACGGTATAAGGCCTTGTCCAATACGATTAGTTCAATCGAATTAGATTATCATCCCGTATAATTGGTGGTGATTAATTATCATCCCCTGTAGTGTTGAGTTGTACAATATGATTAGTCCAATCATACAATACTTTTGGTCCAATCATACTACATGATTTGATAGGATCATTAATCCAAATTTGATCCCCTAATTATAGGATTAGATTAAACAAGATTTTATTATATTATACAATACGATAGGCATTGTATGGTATGATTAGTATAAATTTTGAATTTTAAAATATTGCCTAAAATATGATTGGTGGCTAAAAATCTTGATTTCTATTGATCGTCCTATACGATATGGATCATATAGTATGATTAGTATAAAAATAGTAATTATGCCAATTAGTTGTTATAATGATTTTCTAAATAACTAATCATCCAGTATGATATAGATCATACAATATGATTAGTTTAGAAAAAAAATAAATTATGCTTCTAATTTTCTTACTCCCCTTTGTGTGTGTGCACGGTCACCAGGTTTAGCATCCACCAAGTGAGCATACACCAAATATAAGACTTTGACTCAAGAAAGTAGAATTAAAATAAAGTAAAAATACAAACACTTAAATAACCTTAAACCTATTCTACCCAGTCTTGAGCTAATCACTTTGCGTGGTGTATGACGGACCTGAAGTGTTAGTGCAAAAGAAAAAATATCCAATAATAATAATAACAGGAGATAATATAGAGACAACCCAATAATAATTGTTATCATCAAAATCACAAGATTGCTGTCTAGATTTGCAACAATTTAATGATCCTGAATAAACTAGAACTATCAATGCTTATCCAAGAAATCTTTCTTAATAAATCGATAAACCAAATAAATATGATATTAATAGACAGTCTAAACAATAAATTTAAAATATTAATATTTTTTAAAAAAACTTATCTTAGGAATTATAAATGAAATAAAATCGATTCATATAAAAACATCTTTCACAACACACTTTAAAATTTACCATACCAAAATTTGAAATCTTTTGCTTAAAAGGACACCCTTAAATAAAGTCTAACTAAATTATACCAAAAACTTCAAAATATAAGTAACACTTTCTTCTATAAAATTCAATAAACTAAAGAGGAAAGATATAAAGTAGAAATTAGAGTTCCAAAAATATAAAATACATAAAAAAATTTAATCTCTTATAAAGAATGACATTTTTTACCAATAAAAACATTAAAATGATGTTTGAATCCAAGCATATTTCTTTAATGAATAGTTAATATTTTTTAATATGTTTAATGGCTAGCAATTTAATTTCTTGTACTTTGGCTTTTGCCTATAAACATACCTTTGCATTTCTGTTGAATGGTGTATAGAATAAAAAAAATATTGAGAAATATAGGTGCTAAATAAATAGCCAAAACTAAAGTAAATTTTATTTGATTCTAACAAACTTACTGGCATCAACATGGAGAAGATCATGGTCATGAGTGATGGGTAACAACAACTATTACTATAATATTTGACTTTAGCTTATTGATCAATTGGCACTTAAGCTTAGATATGTGCATCAAATGGAAATAAAATTAAAAAAAAATAGAAATGGGTAAAAACTAAATAGTAACTTCTTTAGCTTTGACATAGGCATCAAATAGGGGAGAGATCGAGCAAGAGAAATCAAAAGTCAAATGGGAAAAAATAGAGCAATGGGGAGAAGAAGTTGTCCAAAAATTGAAGAAGCATCTTTAATTGTGAAATCAAGAGGATAATAGGTGGATGCTACTAAGAAGTTGAAGAGACATTAATTGTGAAATTGAAAGGCGATGTATGGGATGTGATGAGGTTTTTTCGATTTAATTGTTTAATGAATGCAGAAGATATCAAGCAAAGAAGCGAGATGAGATAGATTATAAAGATTTATTTTAATATTAGAAATAAAAGGTTAGGATTTGATCTGAGAATAATCATAGGCCCCTTTTATAATAGTAGAGAGAGAGAGAGAGAGAGAGAGAGAGAGAGAGAGAGAGAGAGAGAGAGAGAGAGAGAGTAGGAAATTATTTTAATTTCAAAATGTAAATAGTAGTATTATAAAAATTTATAAACCTAATGGAATAAAAAATGAAGAATTCTTTTGTTGTTTGCAAAAGTTTGTGTTAAATCCAAGGAGATGGGGATTGGTGGCCAACTTCACTCTTGAGGGAATTTGGTTATTCCTTCGATCTTTGTTAATTTGGTGAGTGGTAAGTATTTTATTTCCTCAAACCATTTTAATATATTAATGTATAATTTATTTACACTTATCCCCCAATATTCCTATACTAATTTTCCATCCATTTTTCCAAAAAAGCCTCAAAACACCAAAAAGGTATCTTAACTAAAACTTGAGATAATCTGACCAAAGTTTGTTTTTGACCTATACAAACTTCTTAAAAGAATTATGAACTCATCTCAAATTTATTTAGACACACTCCTATTCCTTTTTCAAAAGTCTCCACATCCTAGTGTTCCTACATTTTGTATCCCTAAAACTCTAGAGTCCTATTAGAATAATTCAGCTAGAGTCAATTTTCTTATACATATCTAATTACTTTTGCATGGGAATAGAGCTACACTCATTGTTATCCTTTCTTAAGGTTTTTAATTTATCCCTAACATATTTAAGAAGCCTACAAAAGACCAAATTAGCCACACCTTAATGGTCTAACCATTGACCACATCAAAGTTGGTATTAGAGCTTAAGTTGGAGGAGAAGCATTAGAGACTTCACCATCAAGAGGATTGGAAGCTTTGAAAACTACATGTAATTAGTGAATTAAAATATATAAAAAGTCATTTACCTTTTTTAATTTTTAAAATTTTAATGGTAAGTAAAATTTCTTTTTGAAAGATTTTGAGGTAAGTTTCATATTTGAGTCAATTCTAACTAATGTAGATGTCCAACTAATTGCCTATGCTTATGTGTCCAAACTAATCACCCTTTAGATTCTACTTATTGGATTGAAATATCATTAGAAGGTGATTGATGCACCCTTACCTATGTTTTAATCAATAATAGATCCATATATTGTGAAATTTCATTTTATTAAAAAATTTGCAAGCAATTTTATGTTAATTTATTTTATGTTCTTCTTACAATAAAGTGATGGATCTAAAAACTTTTATAACTTCATTTTAAGAATATTTGTAAATTTTAAAGAATGCAATCTTTGTATATTTTAGTAAAAATTTCATAATTGTTTTTCTCCCAAATTGCATAAATATTACATCCACATTACATAAAAAATGTCACCAAATTATGTTAGCATGAATAAAGTGGAAAAATTATCAGTTATGGTAGAAGAAGCTACTTTGAATAATTAAGAGACCTTCCAAAAACTATATGAAATTATTATGAACTTAACAACCCAAATGTAAGCCATGACTACTAGGATGTATGACAAACCTGATACCCAAAGCCATGATGAAATAGATCATATAAGAGAGGAGTTTATAGAATACCCTAGGAATGATCAATCATTTAGAAAATATTACTTTAGAAGCCATAATAGGAAGGTTAAAAATAGGTTGCATGATCATATGGATGAAACCACCAAAAAGCTAAGGTTGAAGCCCAACATATTATAATGTTCATGATCCTAATAAGTTTCTAGATTAGCTAACAAAAAAAATGATTTTTTTTATTGTACCAAATGGATAACTATAAAAGAATCACATTTTTCTATATAAAATTAATAAGACATGCCAAATTTTATTGGAGAAGCATCTTAGTAAAAGAAAAAATACTAGGTAGACCATTCCTAACCTTGGTATTGATGAAAGAAAAATAGAGGGCAAAATAATGCTATAAAAACCATAAGAAGAAATTACATGAATAGTGTATGATGTTAAAGTAAGGGAATATCCAAGTAGTGGACCACATTAAAATGTGAACAATTGATGAGATTAAATCAAATAGGGTGGACTAGTCTCAAATGAGTTCCCATAAGATTCCTTAACCCATTAGGACCTATGGGCCTTCTTTGGACCCATACTCTTGATTCAATCAATTATAATCGATGATCTCATATAATTAAGAAAATTTTTTCATAAATAGTTAGAATTTGAGTAGCCCTTATCTTGATTAACTCTGATTGATCCAAATAATGCCCAAATAATTTTATAAGGATCCTTCGATCCTATTTGATTAATACAATTCCAATAAATCAAATAAATAAGATTAATGATTACTAATCTTTGGTTTGATATGCAATTACTTCTAATTAACCAAATGATCAACCTAATTTATCCAATCAGACCTACTCTAAAAGTGACCACTTCACTTTTATGAATTTTAGATATTTTGACCATTGGATTAATTAAATCCAATTGAAAAAATTGGATCAAATTGAATCTTCCTTAATATTTATCTAAGTGTTTTTAGTTTTTAAGGCCATTTGAACTGACCGTGATCAACCACTTTGATCATGGAAAACCAAATTACACCTATTTAGTATACCTTGACCCAAATGGACTAATGACTCTCAAAGCTTATAAATGATTAATCTTAGACTCTTAATAGGAGATCCCTAGGTTATGAGAAGCCATTAGATTCTAATTGGACTAATGGCTAGGACAAGTGGGCTCACTTAACTCAATAGAACCCATATAGACCAAAATTGGTCAAATGAACTAAACTATTATTAAATTTCAAATTTTCCTAATGTAGTATTGATGGAGGCTTCTAAAAATATTTTAAATATGGCCCAATATTGATTACCAAGTTTGACCATTTGATTAATGAAAAATGGTCAAACAAGTAAAGTTTACTCATTAAAAGAAATATGCACTCTCTATGGTGGTGTATGCCAATAAATTGACCAAATCAATTTAAATCCTTGACAGACATTCAATAAATAGATTATATGGTGATAATTTTAGTTGGAATCCACCAAATATAACTATTGTAATTTGGTTAATTTGTTGATATTTCCCAATATGTCTTTTTGGAACTCAAATAAAGACATCCATATTCTCAACTGGTTTAATCTAACTAAGTAGTAAAATAAAATAAAATCAAAACCATAAAAATTATTTTAGATTAGAATGTTAATAAAATAATGCTAGTCTATATCAATTCATTTTAACCACTTTAGGTAGGGTCATTTAATCAAATGAGTGAATATAGCCCGTTTGAATTAAGTGGAGTTAAGGTGAGTTTAAACCCACTAAAAGGATGAATGAATAATCTAAACTTCATTCAATACCATAAGCTAACCATTTTAATTTATTTGACCTTAATTTAAACCCTTATATCATTTCTTTAAAAATGGTTAACTAAGGGTTAATAAAGTTAAGGAGGACATAAAGACACTGAAATCACTTTATTTGTAACTAAATTTATATTTAGCAAATTTAGTGGCATTACCCCAACCCTCATGCTAGTTCTATAGACCTTAATTGTATCTATTAATAAGAACCAACCAAAGAATCCTATTTAAAAGCTCAGTTATAAATGAAAATAGGAGGAGCGATGGAGACATTTGTTGAAACCTGAGTCCAACCTGCTATTTAGATGATTTCAAACATTGTTTGTTAGATCATCTATTATTCTTTGTAATATATATATTGGTTGCTTTTCCTATACTATCATTTCATGTATAGTATATAAGAAGAAAAGTCAAAGTTGAAAAACTTAAGAATTATAGAATTGAGTCTGATCAAAACTTATAATATCAGTTTATATTTTCTCTTGCTTGAGTCCTCATGTATTTAGGTGTATATTGGTAAGATAACTAAGCACAAATTCATAAGTGAGGATCAAAATTGAACACTTGGTTTCTCTATTAAATCATATTGTATGTTTACAATTCTATTATATGATCCATTATTTTAGAAAATAAATCAAGTGTTTGATTAAATTAAATAAATTAATCCAACATAACTAATCATACTATATGACCATAACTATCGAAATTATGGATTTCCAAAAAATAAGTAAATTTAAAATTTGAACTAATCATATTATATAATCTTCATCATACTTACCAATAGTTAAGAACTTGCCTATTTTTATCCAAGAATCAAGATATCAAATCAGGATTAAATCATGACTAACATTCATACTGTACGATTCATATCATCCAATACAATCTAATATAACATTTTGTGGACGAATGAATAATGGTTCACCCAAAATAATTATTGATTCTATTCAATTAATTATACTATATGATTCATATTGTAATGTCCAATCAACATAACTAAAAAATTGGTATTAAACAAATCAAATAGTATGATCCATACTTTGTACTGTATGATCAATATATCAAAATTAAAAATTAGGGTTTGATTTAAATTTATTATAATTCTTTCATAATAATATGTGTGAGAGGTAAGTAGTATCCAAAGACATTTTTCCTTGAAGGAGATTCATTTGAAGAGGGAGAGGGGTTTCCCTTTGCTGAGAGAGTATGTCTAATCCACTTGGGAGAGAAAGTGAAGTTGAAAAGTTATTTTTTGGGGAGTCAAGGGTTGTGTGAGAGAGATCACATGTTGTCCTTATTATCTTGCACATTGATACTCTAGGTTGTGATTTGGGAGTTCTTAGAGAGGAGCTTTAGGGAAAATGTCTTTGGGTGAAAGACTTGTGACTAGTTGGGGAGGCTAGCGGAGTGGTATCTCCTTCATTGTGAGGAGCAGTAGGAGGGTGAAGGCATCTCCACCGTGCAAGAGGCAGAAGGAGGGAGGCATATCCACCTTGCTGGGAAGTAGAAGGAGGGAGTTTAGGCTTTTTGGGAGGAAGAGCTTGTAAAGATTGTTCTCCACCTGGGAATCAAGAAGGACTTCTCCACCTTGTTAAAGGAAAATGGAGCATTTGCTAGAGGAATTCCCAAGTAGGAAGAACTTTGGGAGTGGTTGTAGGTGGATTTGACCGAACCACTATAAAAATCTTAGTTTACATTTATTACTTTTTTTCATTTTATTTCCTATATTTTCATATTGCTTAGATCTGAGATTCAAAATATTATTGTTATTGCACCTAAGAAAATATTTCAAAAGTAAATCTTCATAATATTTTTCTATATAACAAAAATATTTTTATTTAAATCCTTCTTTTACATTTCTTTTTAAGTAATTGTAATTACTTAAAAGTAATATATATATATACACATATATATATATATATATATATATATATATATATATATATATATATATATATATATATATATCAATATTTTAGCTCTAATTTTTATTTTTTTTTCAAAATGACTTTCGATACAAATTGGGTTTGTTCTTTATTTAAGTTTTTTTTTAATAACCTATTTACACCCCCCTCCTCTTGGTTGTGCCATGACACTTTCAAGTGGTATCAGAGCAAGATTATTGTGTATTTGGTTTAATCACCTCATGTGGTTTCTAGTATGGTTTAAATTGGTAATAAGAACACTTTGGAAAGATAATCAATTAATTGACCACCACTGTTTAATAATGTTCCTTTGATTTTTTGGAAAATCAGAATGTCTAGTTTTATACAATCAAATAATTATCATATGTGCCATTTAATTTGACCAGGATATTCATCACCCTATAGAATAGTGAATGGAACTAAGATTGAAATACTCCTTACTAAATAGAGTCTAGAGGATAGAGAACTTGCACAATTAAATGCTAAATATTTAAATTATTACTTTTGTGCAGTCATGTTTGAAGAATACATGCGTGTATCGACAAGCACAATCGGTAAAGAAGTTTGGGATAGATTGTGTATTACATATGAAGGAACAAATAAATTTAAGGAATCAATATTAAATATTTTGCTTCATAATTAAGAGCTCTTTAGCATGCAACCTGGTGAAACTATTACTAACATGTATACTCATTTTACAAAAATTGTTACTACTTTGCATGCATTGGGAAAATAAATGAATAATGCAAAAAAGGTTATTAAGATTTTTAGATGCCTTTCTAAATCTTAGGATGCCAAGGTAATAATGATCTCAAAATCAAAAGATTTGAATGATTATTTTATTGATAATTTATTTAGTTCATTAATTGTACATGAGTAAAAAAGTTCCCATATTATTTTAGATATAGGCGAAAAGAGAAAGGAGATAAAAATTACCTTAAAGGCCAATGATTTTGGTTGTAGCAACTTTGAAGGAGGTGGAGAGGATAACATAGCCTTCATTATAAGGAAATTCAAGAATTTCCTCAGAAAGAAGCAAAGGAGGCACACTGACAAATAGAATAAAGGTAAAAAGCCCTATAAAGTTTCAATTGACCTCATTTATATTGAATGCAAAAAGCTAGGTCATATATGGTTGGATTGCCCCAATCTGAAAACTTAATCATCAAAGGAAAAAAAGTTGAGGGCAACTATGATAATAAGAAAAATTAAAGAAAGCCTCAGAGAGTCTTTTAGGCAAATTTAGATTTTGAGTTATCTAAGATAAAAGTAGAGAATGAGGTCACCAACTTATGCTTAATTGATAAGGATAGCCTAGGTGATTCATACATTGATCATGTATATGATTTCATATATGATAAATTACTTTTTTTTTTGAAAAATTGCATGTAAGCTATGAAAAGTTAAAAAGGAAAATTTTAAGCTTTAAGGCATGAGCATAATGCATTAGTAAAAGGGCATATGGATCTAGTAGAAAATTTTGCATGTTTAAAAAGTGATATACTGCATTAGTAGATCTACATTCTAGTTTGCAAAAGGAGTCCGAGGAGTTGAAAAATCATCTTGGGGATAAAATTTAAGAGCATATTTATATAGAACTTGTATTTAAAGAATTTAAAGAATTGGCTTTGAATTTGGATAGTAGTGAGTATGAAGCATATGTAAAATTAGGAATTTATAAATGTGAAAAATGAAGGATTACAAAAGAAATTAAAGAACTAATGGTTAATGCATCAAGATCCATGTCATATTTGTAGTTGCTGATGATTATTATAGAGAAATATGGAGGTTCTCTAAGATTAATGATTGTATAGTGTTGACTGATACTCAACTTCAAAAGAATCTTGCCAAGCCTATTAGAATAAAGCATTCATCCTGTAAGAATAATTTTTATTCCTCTCCATTTTCATCTATCATCTTATACAACCATGCGAAGATCTCCCATTTCTCTTATGTGCAATAATCATTGAGAGTTGATCAACATCATTTTAAGGGTAGCCCATCATCCTCTCATCCTGATGTTAGGAGCCCGAGTTCCACAATTCAGCCAACCTCAACATAACTGAGAAGAAGATTTGGTGACCTAAAGTGGTAGCCACTTCATCTACACTTGTTAAGAGTGAAGATTGTGTAGAGTAGGAAGTGAGGAGAGCTAAAGGGGAAGCCCCAATGAAGTCTACTCTAGATCAAGAATACACTCCCATTGACCCTTATTATGTGTCAGGGAGATCAATAGAAGAAATGATGAATGAGTTAAATGAAATTATTTGAATATAGAATAAGATGTGTTGAAGTTGCAATAATGAGATATCATGATGAAGAGATGTCCACTAAAATTTGTATGGTTGACACTAGGGAATCTACCCATAAAGATAAAGTTGCTAAAATAATTCTATTAGATATGGAGGTTGAGGAAAGCATTACATCAGACTTAACCTAGCGTAAACTAGGTCAATTGAGTAAAAGGATGAATATATATCAAGGAAGGAGAAGAAGATAGAGGAAATGACAGCTGCCTGGTTGCATTGCAAAAGTGGGGAGTCTCCTTCACTGTGAGTACAAGTCGAGTAACCTCATTTTGAGTTTACTCACATGATTAGTAATAAGAAAGAAGTGATTAAAGATGAAAAAGATAAAATAGTAAATCAAGAAAGAGAATTTGTTCAATCAATAGACATATAGTAGATGGTAGAGTAGCTGGTTAAAGAGGCATTAGCACAATCCCATGGTACTCTGTATGTTCCAAGGGGTAGATTATATCTAGAAGAATATAAATTAGCACCATATTCGAAGTGATTCATGCTACCTTCATTTAAAAACTTTAATGGTACTGGTAATCCCAAACAACATCTATCATATTTTAGAGCCAATTATTGTAATGCCAAGGGAAGTGATGCATTATTATTTACAAAAACTTTTGAAATTGGTCTATCCATCCATTTTTAGAATTAGAAAGCCTATTTAAAAATAGATTTTCATGAGTCATACATCATGTCAGCATCATGGATCTGGTTTTTGAGAAACATTAATTCAGGAAAATTTGGTAGATTACATTCTACAATGGATGAATCATAGCACGAAGTGTGAGTCATATTTATAAGAGTAAATGCTATAGAAATCCTTCTAAAGAACATTCCTGGTCTAGTAGCCTTTTTGCTCAAAGGGTTTACCATTAAAACTTTCTAAGTAAAGCCTCTAATTTCTAATAGGAAGCTTCTCAACTATCATTCTGTTGCAAATCTGGTTTCAAAAAGTACAGTTTTGATGATGATAAACATGTTTGTATTCTATTTTGCTTGGCTAACCCATTTTAGGTACAAAAGATCAAAACAACTAAAGCCAACTCAAGATCAGGTCCAAGTGTGTCTAAATGTTATGTTTTTCTTTTTCTTGAGTCAATTGTAATGTAACTGATCCCCTAGCTAAGTAACCTTGCACACACACACTCAGGGGGAGAGCTTGAGTGAATTAGAGTTTCTGTTCAATTTTTATTCAGATCGTCCTGAACGATATTCACATCGTCCTAGACGATCAAGTGAAAATAGAAATCCTAATCAGGGTGACTAAGTTAAGTCTGTCTGATTAAGCCAATCATCCTGGATGATCCATACATCATACAGGACAATAGGCTTAAATCAAAAATTTTCAGCCACCAAATCAAGTTAGGCAAGTTTTATTTTTAGAGATTTGATCTGATCGTCCCAGACGATATGTGTATCATCCTGGACGATCCAGTATAATCATGCCTAAATTAGTCTGGTGATTAAGGAAAGTAATTAATATTTAATTAATACGATTATATTATCCATGATGATCGTAAGATCGTCCGGGACGATCATGATCGTCTAGTGTGTTTCAGCTGTACGTCTAGAGCGGTGATCAGGATGATTTTGGCACTTTTTGAACTAATCGTACAGGACAAATCCGTATCATCCCAGATGATCAAGTAATTTTTAGGCCATCTAATACAAGTTTCTATGGACGACCAGAGTGGTCTTCTGGATGAAATTCCTGAATTTACACTAATCATCCTGGATGATCACAGAATCATACGGGATGATCTGAACAACTTTTTCCACTAATCGTCCAGAAGAGCCAGATCATCCAGGCTGAAACAGGTGATTTTGAACTGATCGTATAGGATAATTTATCGATCATCTTGGATAATATTGGCCGACCAGTTGAGATTTAGGGCAAATTTTGAGCCCTCCTATAAAAGATCTTTTTCTTCCAACAAGAAAAATCTTTTGCCACTTTCTTTTACAGAAAAACCCTAAAGAGAGAGAGTTTGGGAGAGAGAGAGTATCTTGTGAGGGGGAGTTTATGAGGGATTCACAAAGGTTGCTCCAAGTAAGGATCATAGTCATCTTCTCCTTTCGTCATCTCTTGTCTTGTCGGTGTTCTTTATGGGAGCATCATTCGCAAGAAGATTCGGGTTCTCTGCCCACTTCAGGAGGAAGCAAAAGGAGTTCAAGTTCTTTGCCTTCTTCAGGAGGAAGAGAAAGGAGTCCGAGGTTCTCTGCCTGCTTCAGGAGGAAGCAAAAGGAGGTTAGGTTCTCTGCCTCACCGTGTCGGTGGAAAGGAGTTTTTGTACAGGCTTCTCCGCCTTACTGTGGGAGCAGAAGGAGAGTCACTTTGAGTTAGTGCAATACCCGGAGGGGAGGCTCCGGGGAGTGGATGTAGGTCAAGTTGACCGAACCACTATAAAATCTAGTGTGTTCTTTCTGATTATTTTCTGCACTTTAGTTTTCTGTGATTATCTGCTTGGGTGAAATCTGTGGTTGATCTTATCGTTTATGTGTTTACTTGTTTCCGCTGCAAATCATCGAAAAGATTTTTTTCTGTTGCTCTCGAATTTTTAAACAACCAATTCACCCCCCCTCTTGGTTAGCCTCGGGACTAGTTCATCAGGGCTTAAAGAGTCCTACCTAACTGCTGTTAAGAGAATTCTTAGATATCTTTTAGGGACACCAAACCTAGGAATCTGGTACCCTAGGTACAGCACCTCTTTTGAGATTATTGGATATTTTGATTCTGACTTTGCAAGATGTAGGGTGGATAGAAAGAGCACTTCTGGAACTTGTCAATTCATAGGGCAGTCTTTAGTCTCCTGATCTAGTAGAAAATAGAACTCAATTTCACTTTCCACTACTGAAGCTGAGTATATTGCCTTAGGAAGTTGTGTGGCTCAAGTTATTTGGTTGAAACACCAAGTCTTGGATTTAGGATTACCTGTGGGAAAATTTCTGTTCTGTGTGATAATACTTATGCCATCTGCATTTCTAAGAATCCAATCCAACATTCTAGAACCAAACACATTGATATAAGGCATCACTTCATTAGGGACCATGTTATGAAAGGGGACATTAAGCTACATTATATAGCAACTAAAAATTAGTTTGATGACATATTTACTAAACCACTGGCATTTGAGTCATTCAACATTTTGAGGACCAGATTAGGCGTGATTGACATAAATGCTTGATTCTGATGACTACTAAATTTTGATTTGTCAGTTTTTCATTCTGTCTCTATTAGTTAGTTGTTTGATTTGATTATCTGTTTTCTATTGAGTTTTATTTTTCTGCTAATTTTATTTTGATTTTAATCTTATTGTTAGTTTGATTCAAATATTTATTTTGATGCGATTTCCTGCTTGATTTTTTACTTACTATTTTATGCTTTTTAAAATTTGATCACTGCTCACTACTGCTGATAAACTAGATTTGTGAATGAAAATTTTACCTTATTTTTTGGTTTGGAAGCTTGTAAGCAGTAATTGATTCCACTGGATTTGTTAAAGGGAAGAAACATCGATGATTGTTTCTCTTCCTCTAACTCCTTTAATGGTGTATTATTTCTTTTGGATAAAAATCTTCTTCAAAATTAAAAATTTGGTTTTTTAAATAGAGATCTATTTTATCTTCCTATAGTAATCTACCTCATATAAATAGTGTTTTCAAAGTTTTCAGTCATTGTTATGATTTTCTGAACCAAGTTATTGCACATATCATATAATGTATGGCTTTTGCTTTGTGAATTACTCTTCCTTATTATGGAGAGTGAGTTTTGTCGTCTCCTATGTCTGGAAGATAATTTCACAGCTGAGACTTTTTAACGATTATGAAAGGAAGAAAGCTTACAAAAGAGTCACAGTGCGCCAAACAAATCGAAAAAGAGGCATAGAATGAGCCCAAAGCTGAAAAGATGCGAAATGTCACCAAACTGAAAGATACACAAAGTGTATCAAAAATCAAAAGATGCGCAAAGCGCCAAACAAATTGAAAAAGAGGCACAAAATGATCCCAAACCAAGCTTTCTTCCCTTTCAGATCGTTAAATATCTTAGAAAAATTTGTGCGCCACTTAATATTTTCAAAAGCTTGAGTTTGTAAATCTTAATTTTTGATTTCTTACTTTGTCATACTATTATATCAGATATTTTTCTGGAACGATTCTTGAAAGGATCTCTTTTTGAATCCAATTTCTTTTCTTCCGAATTGGATTTTTATTTTGAAAGGAATTTGCATCTGCAAGGTGTCCAAGGTGGGAGTTATAAAAGTTGATTTTCCAACTTTTCTGGATTTCAACGATGTCAATTGTCTTCTTATTGGTTTTTGGATTCAAAATCAAGGGAAAATTTTGATTTACTGGAGCAGATCGATTAAAAAAAAAATCATTATTTTTGTGTGTTTTTATGTTTCTCATTTCTAGTTTTTATTTACTCTACTTTTGTTTTTCATTTTATTATATGTGTTTTTGGGATCCCTGATCTTTCATCTCCATCCTCCATCTTTTTTACTTTTTCTTCACATCGTCCTGGATGATCCCCACATCATCCTAGATGATCTTCTTCATCCTGGATGATCCATAAATCATCCTAGGCGATCCATTCAAATCATCTCCACTCTGATTATACTGCTGAGATTCACCAATTAATGGTGATCGTCCTGGACAATCCTTACATCATCCTGGATGATATGATCCATATTTCCTGATCTGATCGAACAGCTGAGAATGCACCAATTATTGTTCATCATCCTAGACAATCCACCTCATCGTCCTAGACGATCCACGTGTCAACAGTGGGACAATTCAAATTCGGCTCGTCCTATACATTTATTGCATATTATCCTGGATGATCCACCTAATCATCCTGGATGATACTTTTCGTCAACGGTCATCTGTCTTGACTCCTTGGGACGATCGCCTATCTCTAATCGTCTTGGACAATCTTTGATCGTCTTGGATGATTTGACCGCCTTTTTGACCAATCGTCCTGGCCGTCATAAATGCTCATATCATCCTGGACGATCCTGCGATCGTACGGGATGATCCGACCAATTTCTATTTAAACAGCCATTCTCTTCAGTTTTCTTCACACCTCTCTTTCCATACTTCCTCTCTTGTGTTTTTTAATGGTTGGTGGGAAGCGATCTAGGCAAAAGGGTGCGAGCCCCTCACGGGGAAATGTCGATCCCCACTTTCCAAATGCAGCCGATCAGGCTGCCTTTGAATAATATCTTGAAGTGGGAATCACACAGTCCAAAATCGTAAACCCCCACACCCTTACCTACCCTATTCGTGATCTTTTTGCGCATACCTCCCTCACTTTCATCCTCACCCTTCCCATTTAGCCTTGAACTTCTTAAAGTCTTCTTCGCCAATCTTCGCATCGCCGCTGACTACTCCACCCTTCACTCCTATGTTAATCAACGACCTGTAGAACTCACAGCCCAGGACTTTTATAATATCCTTCATCTCTCTGTCACTGGAGACAAACTCCACACCCTTATTTCTGATCCTAATTATGATTGGAGTGTCGCCAATCACTTCCTTAGAAATATAAATATACCCTACCACAACAATGCTTGCACTTCACTCCTTAAGGATGCCCGTACCATTCAACATGTCCTTCGTTCCTCCGTCATCCCAAAGGCTGGGGATCACATTCATATCACTTCTTTACTGTCTCTAACCACCTATTACATCATGGCCCACCGGGATTTCAATGCTACTGATCTTCTTTTCAGATATATCGAGCATCTCACTACCATTAGGGATCCGGGCCATAGACACCGTCCAAATCTAGCTTTAGGACACATCATTACATATGCTTTGGAGACAAAATATGACCTACAGTATCCAGTCCCTCCCAATGTCCCTCCTTCCTACTTCACAAACAATTCATTCCATGTACTCCACAGTACCCGACTATATTCGGAGCCCACCCCGGATGTTGAGGAGGAAGAGGAAGAAGCCGTTCCTGTTCCTGCTGCACGTGATGCACCTGCTCCCCTTCACATTGCTTCCCCTTTTGATCATCTAGTACAGCGGTTCGACCAGTGGGAGGCCCGACTCGATTCTTATGTTGCTGCCTAGGAGCAGCAGCACACTGAGGATCTGCAGGGCTTTAATGATTATGTTGCTTAGCAGCAACAGCAGCACGACCAGGACATTGCCTGGATTGGAGCACACTTCGCCGCCATTCACAGTTACTTTATGCCACCACCACCTCCTCCTTCTGATCAGGATCCACCTCCATTTTAGTTTTATATTTTGTGTTATTTTCTATCTGTACTGTTGTGTCTGTTTATCCTCCTTTTTATGATGTCAAAAGGGGGAGTCAGTTGTAGTAGTTTTATATTTTATGTATTGATCTTAGTTTGTGTTATTTATTTCATTTGTAGTTGTTTTCCTGAACTGTTTTAGTTGTTCAGTGAAATTTGGAAAAATATTTGTTTTTCGTATATGCGTTAGTTAACTCCTGGTTGTTTATTTAAACTACTGTACTAATGTTTGCCATCATAAAAAAGGGAGAGATTGTTGTAAATATGGTTTCAAAAAGTATAATTTTGATGATGACAAATATGTTTATATTCTGTTTTGCTTGGCTACCCCATTTCAGGTACAAAAGATCAAAAGCAACTCAACCCAACTCAAGATTGGGTCCACGTGTATTTAAATGTTATATTTTTTTTAATGAGTCAATTGTAATGTAACTGATCCCCTAGCTAAGTAACCTTGCACACACACACTCAGGGGAAGAGCTTAAGTGAATTAGAGTTTCTATTCAATTTTTGTTCAGATTATTCAGGATGATATTCACATCATCCTGGATGATCAAGTGAAAATAGAAACCATAATTAGGGTGACCAAGTTAAGTCTGTCTGATTAAGCCAATCATCCTGGATGATCTATACATCATACGGGATGATGGGCTCAAATTAGAAATTCTTAGCCACCAGATCAAGTTAGGCAAGTTTTATTTTTAGAGATTTGATCTGATCGTCCCGGACGATCTAGTACAATCATACCTAAATTAGCCTGGTGATTAAGGAAAGCAATTAATATTTAATTGATATGATCATATCATCTGGGATAATTGCAAGATCGTTCGGGATGATCATGATCATCTAGTGTGTTTCAGTTGTACGTTCAGAGCGGTGATCAGGACGATTTTGGCACTTTTTAAACTAATCATACAGGACGAAATCCGTATCATCCTGGACGATCAAGTCATTTTTAGGTCATCCAGCACAAGTTTCTCTGGATGACCAGAGTGGTCTTCTAGACGAAATTCATGAATTTACACTAATTGTCCCGGACGATCACAGAATCGTACGGGATGATCTGAATAACTTTTTCCACTGATCGTCCAGAAGAGCCAGATCATTCAGGCTGAAACAGGTGATTTTGAACTGATCGTACAGGAAGATCGTACAGGAAGATCTTTTTCTTCCAACAAGAGAAATCTTTTGCCACTTTTCTTTACATAGAAACCCTAGAGAGAAAGTTTGGGAGAGAGAGGTAGGATCTTGTGAGGAGGAGTTTATGAGGGATTCACAAAGGTTGCTCCAAGCAAGGATCAGAGTCATCTTCTCCGTTCGTGGTCTCTCATCTTGTCGGTGTTCTTTGTGGGAGGATCGTTCGCAAGAAGATCCAGGTTCTCTACCCGCTTCAGGAGGAAGCGAAAGGAGTTCAGGTTCTCTGCCTGCTTTAGGAGGAAGCGAAAGGAGTTTGAGGTTCTCTGCCTGCTTCAGGAGGAAGCGAAAGGAGGTTAGGTTCTCTGCTTCACCGTGTGGTGGAAAGGAGTTTTTGCATAGGCTTCTCTGCCTTGCTGTGGGAGCAGAAGAAGAGTCACTTTGAGTTAGTGCAATACCCAGAGGGGAGGCTCCGAGGAGTGGATGTAGGTCAAGTTGACTGAACCACTATAAAATTGGGTGTGTTCTTTTAGATTATTTTCTGCACTTTAGTTTTCTGTGATTATCTGCTTGGGTGAAATCTGTGGTTGATCTTATCATTTATGTGTTTACTTGTTTCCTCTGTAAATCATCGAAAAGATTTTTTCCTGTTGCTCTCAAATTTTTAAACAACCAATTCACCCCCCTCTTGGTTAGCCTCGGGACTAGTTCATCAGGGCTTAACATCCCTATCGGACTTTCACATTCTTAATTGAAAGATTCAAAGAGGTTAAAACTTAGAAGGTTTTAAAAAAGACATGTAGGTCTATTTTAATAATAAACAAGGGTAAAAAATTGATGAAAATGTTAAGTAGATAATCCAGTAGGTGCATCACAATATTAGTAATTTAGTAGGCCTTAGAATGATCAGCAGGGCATACCTCGATCTTATCTCACTCCAAAAGAGAAAAGAGAAATGTTTAAGTCCTATAGAAAGAAAGTATATTCATTAAAAAAAGAAGCAATCAAAAGAATTTTCAAGAACCTCCTATGAATTTTGAATTTTAATTACCTTACCCTAAGAGGTTAGAAGAAGTGGGCAAATTGATAGAACATAATTATTTTCCATATTACTAGATGTTGGGTCATGAGCTTAAAAATTGCATTGCTTTTAATGAGTGGCATGAGAAGTACATCAGATCTAGGGAAGTCCTAATTTCCTAGGAGTACTTAATAGATTCAAATGAAGGATCTACAAAGTGCATGATTGGTGAAACTTCTATGCTCTCTCATACTATAAAGCTTAATGATGAATGAGATGTTGTTTTATCCCATTCTTCTGAAAGAATTCTAAATAAAATGCATTTTTCATCTCTTTAAGTGTCTCAAGGATGATAGAGTCCCACCTAGGTTGATATGTTAGCTCTTGAAGAAGATCTAAATATGGTTCCTACCAAAGGGCTCAAGGAAGTTCAAGCCTTCTAGACTTTTGCAGTTCCAAAGGAGGAAAAGAATAAAAGCAAGAGTAAATCTATAGTAAATAAAATTATACTTTTTATTGATGGAGGACCTAAATCCCTTGTGCTACTCACACTATATGACTTTTATTTTGTCCCACCTGAGACTAAAAATGCAATGAAGAACTATTTCATGTATATCCTGGCTATTTGTATTGATGGTCATACAAATAGTCCAAACACTATAATAGAAAATAATTCTCGGGAAATATAATTAAATTGAAATCAACTAAAAGAATCTCTTTAATATTTCTTTGATGGACGTGCCCCTATATTTGGTATTTAGGTTGTTCTTATTAGTATTGAAAAAAAGATGTCAATTTCTGATAGTTCACCAGATAAAATATTTGAAGTAATCAATGAGCAAGAAGTAGATAATTTTTTTTTGCCTCTTCCACCGAAGACATAGTATAGGTTATCCTTCATAGTGGTAAAGTTTTTCCACCATGAACATTTGCTATAGATAAAGGAAAGCATGTTATGGAAAATCCCAAAAGTTTGACACAATCTCAGCCTGTATAGTCTCAAGATGCAGCTAATAAAGAAGTGCCTAAATAGATAACAATATATTAGATCATCTATAAAAATTGCCTAAAAAATTTAAAATTTATGAAGCTTTAATCTTGTCCAAGGAAATGAGGGAGGCTAGTAATCAAAGCTTTGCTCAATCCAAAAATTTGTATGGCTCAATTAGAATTAGTATTGTTGAAAGAAGCACTATATTTCAAATAGGTTCCAGGGATAACATTCTCAGATGAAGACTTATTAATAGGAGCCACTGACAATAATCATCCATTATATATACTTATAAATATAGATAACTTCAAACTTTTATATGTCCTTTTTGATTTGGGTGCATCAATGAGCATTATGACTCTTAGTACTCTTACCTATATGAGGGTGGATACTTGTAAACTCATTTATGCTAAAATGATATTGTGAGGATTCAATGAAAAAGGTGAGAGGGTTTTGGGCTCTATTACCCTCTTATTAGAGATAGGTGACCTAAAAATAAAGCCAAGTTTCACATTATTGATTCAGATCTTCATTTAATGCTCTCTTAGGATTACCCTGGCTTCATAAATATAGAATGATGTCTTCTTCTCTCCATAAGTGTATTAAAAATTCTTGTGAGGGTGTTGAACAATATATTAAGGGAGATCTACAATCGATGTCAATTCATGAAGTTGGAATATATGAAGACACTACTTATTATTTACCTAAAAAAGCATACAGTATTCTCCAAAAACATTAACTTGGCTGAAGAAAATAACAAAGAAAATTAAAAAGCCAAAGAAATTAAAGAAAAAAGTGAAGGAAGAGCATCCTGATCTCAAACAAAATATTCGTTTGTATCCTACCTCTCCTATATAAAGAGGTGGTAGAATGGATAAATGAGCTAGAGGTAGAGGTAGAGGATGGCAAAATGGAAAAGTACAAAATAGTGAGAAAGAGTATATACAAATAAAGATGATGTGGATATATAAATTGTAGCCACTAATTTGCTTTATGCTTCTTGAATCAAATATGCATAGTTAACATTATACTATCTCAAAAGATAGACTAATGTTTCACTATCAATTCAAAAAGAAAAATGATATTTACTTTCATAATTAAACAAAACATAGGAATACAAAATTCATCTTGAATGATTAAAGTAACATTCACCTATCATTTTGAAAATGAAACTAACCAAGGAATAAAGCAATGTTTTTTTACTAGGTTCAAGATTCCCTATAGAGGCTAGCCTCTTTAGTTAATTACTTCTCAAGTCAAGTCTTGAGAAACCTCTTGATTAAAGTGGAGACAAGATTTTTTAGATTATAAAGATTTGGTCAAAGATTTGAGTTTAGATTTATTTAATGAATTAAAAGGTAGAAATAGCTTTAAGATTTATTTTTTTTTATGCTCGAGTTTATAATATATTTAGGATTTGGATACCCCTCTTAGGGAGGAGTGAAAGTTCATTAAGAATGTTAAGCCCTTGTGAACTAGTCCCGAGGCTAACCAAGAGGGGGGGGGGGAATATTTTTATTTTAAAAATTCATTAGCAAAGAAAGATTTAGAAAAAAATATTTTTGAATGTTTTAAAATAATTACAGTTTCATGATGATTTGTAGATGTTCAACGATGACCAAATAATAATCACAATCATCAATAGAAAAATACGTGCGGAAAATAATCAGAAAGAATACACCAGATTTTATAGTGGTTCGGTCAACTTAACCTACGTCCACACCCCGGAGCCTCCCCTCTGGGTATTGCACTAACACTAAGTGACTCTCCTTCTGCTCCCACAGTAAGGCGGAGAAGCCTGTACAAAAACTCCTTTGCACCAACCCGGTGAGGTAGAGAACCTGAACTCCTTTCACTTCCTCCTGAAGCAATCAGAGAACCTAGACTCCTTTCGCTTCCTCTTGAAACAGGCAGAGAATCTAGACTTCTTTCGCTTCCTCTTGAAGTAGGCAGAGAACTAGGATGTTCTTGCAGACGATCCTACCACAGAGACACCATCAAGATAAGAGACGACGACCAGAGAAGATGACTCAGATCCTTTCTTGGAGCAACCTTTGTGAACGCCTCACAAACTCCCCCTCATAAGATCCTCTCTCTCCCAAGCTCTCTCTCTCTCTCTCTCTCTCTCTCTCTCTCTCAAGGTTCTCTTTGGTAAGGAAAGTGGCAAAAGATTTTTCTTGTTGGAAGAAAAAGATCTTAAATAGTATGGCTCAAAAATTGCCCTAAATTTCAGCTGGTCGACAAATATCGTCCAGGACGATCGGCGGATCATCCTGTACGATCAGTACAAAATCATACATATTAGCCTGGACGATTAGAAGACAAAATTTGTTCATATCGTTTGGGATGATCCTGCGATCGTCTAGGATGATTAGTTCAACTCAGGAAAATTATCCTGCACATTATTTGGATCGTCCAGGGAAACTAATACTGGACGATCAAAAATGAATTGATCGGCCGGGATGATATCGCGATCGTCCCATACGATTAGTTCAAAAATGACCAAAATTATCCTGCACATTATTCGGATTGTCCAAGAGAAAGTCTCTGGATGGTCAGGATTTTGCATGTATTATCCAGGACGATATTGCAATCATCATGGACGATATGATCATATCAATCAAATATTAATTACTTTCCTTAATTACCAGACTAATTTAGGCATGATTTTAATGGATCATCAAGGATGATACACATATTGTCCGAGATGATCAAACCAAATCTCTAAAAATAAAAACTTTCCTAACCTAATTAGGGTTTATATTTTCACTAGATCATCCAGGATGATATGAATGTCGTCTAGGACAATGTGAAGAAAATTTGAAACAGAAACTCTAACTCACTAAAACTCTCCCCCTGAGTGCGTATGTGCAAGGTTACTTAGCTAGGAGATCAATTACATTACATTTGACTCAAGAAAGGGAAAAATATACATTGGACCTGAACTACACAACAGACTGACTCGATCTTGGGCTGGCTTAAATTGCATTTGATCTTTTGTACCTGAGTTATTAGCCAATCAAAACACAACATAAAAATGTTTATTATCTTCAAAATTATACACCTTAAATCCAGATTTACAACAATCTCCTCCATTTTGATGATGAAAAATATTTATTCAGTAGTTTCAAACAAAGCAGATAGGAGTAATCAATACACATACGAGAGAAGATTTGTCATTATAAATTTTACTAATCATTGACAAACAATGACACTAAATATAATAAGAGAAACAACTACAACATAACAACAACAAAAGAAACTACTAGTAACTCAAAAAATAACTCCCCTTTTGACATCACAAAAAGGAGGAAGAAAAAATAAAACAAAACAAAATAGAAATATCACAATACAGAAAAGTAATAGAGAGGTGGATCCTGATTAAAAGATCATGGATCCCAAAAACACACAAAGAAAAGAAAAAACAAAAATAAATCAAAATAAAGAAAAATAGAAATGAGAAAACTACAGTAAGAACAATTAGATTTTTTTTTGAACCGATCAGCTCTAGTAAAGTAGAATTTTCCTTGATTTTTAATTCAAATGCCAAAGAAGAAAATTGACAATGCTGAAATCCAAAAAAGTTAGCAAATTAACTTTCGTAACTCCTATCTCGGACACCTTACGGGTTCAAATTCTTTTCAAAGAAAAGTCTAATTCAAAAGAGAAGAAATTAGATTCAAAAAGAGATCCTTTCAAGTCTCATTCCAGAAAAATTTCTGATAAAATAGTGTTACAAAGTAAGGATTAAAAAATCATGATTTTTAATCTCAAGCTTTTGAAAATATTAAGTGGCACATGAATTTTTCTAAGATATTTAAAAATCTGAAAGGGAAGAAAGCTTATTTTTTTGTGGGCTTATTTTGTGCCTCTTTTTCAATTTATTTGGCGCACTTTATGCATCTTTTGATTTTTGATACACTTTGTGTATCTTTCTAATCTGTGGCGATATTGCACATCTTTTCAGTTTTGGGCTCATTTTGTGCCTCTTTTTATTTTGGCTCTCTTTGCACATCTTTTACAAGCTTGTTTCCTTTCATAATCATTAAAGAATCTCAGTAGTAAAATTACCTTCCAGACATAAGAGAAGACAACACTTGCTCTCTATAATAAGGAGGAGTAATTCACAGAATAAAAACCATACATCATATGATAAGTGCAATCATCTAATTAAGAAAAACATAACAATGATTCAAAGCTTTGAAAATACTATTCATATATGGTAGATTACTATAGGAAGATAAAATAGATCTCTATTTCAAAAACCAACTTTTTAATTTTGAAGAAGATTTTTATCCAAAAGAAATAATACACCATTAAAGGAGTTAGAGGAAGAGAAACAATCATCAATATTTCTTCCCTTTAACAGATCCAGAGGAGTCAATCACTGCTTACAAGCTTTCAAACAAAAACTAGGTAAAACTCTCAGTTAGAAATCTAATTTATCAGTAGTAGTGAGCAGTGATCTGATTTAGAAGAAAAAGAAGTAAACCATGAATAAGTAGAAAATCACATCAAACTAAATACTCAAATCAGGAAAAATAATAATAAACAAGAAAAATAACAAGGAAATAGATAACCAAATAAAGAGAAAATTAGCAGAGAATAAAAAATAACAGGAAATAGATAATCAAATAAAAAACTAACAGAAATAAAATAAAAAATAGATAACTCAAAAATCATCAGTCATCAGAATCATGCATTTATGTCAATCACAGCCAATCTGGTCCTCAAAATGTTGAATGAGGCAAAGGCCAGTGGTTTAGTAAAGATGTCAGCCAGTTGATTTTTAGTTGCTATATGGTGTAGCTCAATATCCCATCTTGTAACATGATCCCTAATGAAGTGATGCCTTATATCAATGTGTTTAGTTCTAGAATGTTGGATTGGATTCTTAGAAATATAGATGGTATGGTGTTATCACATAGAACTAAAATTATGCCAACAGGTAATCCTAAATTTAGAATTTGTTACTTCAACCAAAGGACTTAGGCCACATAACTTCCTAAGGCAATGTACTCAGCTTCAGCAGTGGAGAGTGTAACTGAGTTCTATTTCCTACTGGACCAAGAGACTAAAGACTGTCCTATGAATTGGCAAGTTCCAAATGTGCTTTTTCTATCCAGCCTATATCCTGCAAAATCAAAATCAGTATATCCAATAATCTCAAAGGAAGTGCTGTGCCTAAGATACCAGATTCCTAAGTTTGGGGTCCCTAAGAGATATCTAAGAATTCTCTTAACATCAATCAGGTGGGACTCTTTAGGATCAGCTTGAAACCTAGCACAAAGGCAAACACTAAACATGATATCAAGTCGGCTAGTAGTCAGGTAAAGTAGTGATCCTATAATCCCTCTATACTTCTTCTGATCAACAGATTTTCCATTTGAATCCTTATCTAACTGAATAGATGAACTCATGGGAGTGTTGATTGGCTTGGCTTTGTCCATTTCATATTTCTTCAAAATGTCCTTAGTGTATTTTGATTGATTTAGAAAGGTTCCATCATCCATCTGCCTTATGCTAAACCCCAAAAAGTAGAATAATTCTCCCATCATACTCATCTCAAACTCCTTACTCATTATTTTTAAAAAATCATCACATAAGTTTTTATCAAAAGATTCAAAAGTATATCATCAACATAGATCTGGATAATGAGTAAATCATCTCCTACTTCCCTCAGAAAAAGGGTGGTGTCTATGCTCCACTTAACAAACTCTCTTTCTAATAGGAATGTGCTAAGCCTCTCATACAAAGCTCTGGGTGCCTATTTGAATCCATATAAGGCCTTTTTTAATTTGTAAACATGATTAGGATATTGGGAACTCTCAAAGCCTGGGGGTTGCTCTACAAAGACATCCTCCTTTATTACCCCATTCAAAAAGGCACTCTTGACGTCCATTTGAAAAAGCTTAAGTCCCTTATAATAGGCAAAGGCTAGTAGCACTCTAATAGCTTTTAATCTAGCTATAGGGGTAAAGGTTTCCTCAAAATAAATTCCTTCTATTTGGTTGTACCCCTTAGCCACCAATCTTGCCTTATTCCTAACCACCACTCCAGAATCATTCATCTTATTCTTAAAGACCCATTTAGTTCCCATAACACTTTAATTTTTATGTCTTTCTACTAACTTCATGTTTTGATTGAAAAAGTAGTTTTGAAAATGTTAATTATCTTTGGGAATAATTTAAAATTGACATTTAAATTATAATTCTAAAATTGAATATCCATTAGTGATGATATACTATCTTGAAAGGTAGAAATAAAATCTCCTAATTGGTTCAAATCTAGAATCATAAATCTAATCCTGAATATCGTAGCTAGATTCAGGAGAGAACCACATGTTATCCCAAAGGATCAAAATGAAGTTCAATCTAATATCTGGCTACGATAATCTGGATAAATTATCATTGATTTCATATTTAAAATTATATTAATAAATAATATATCATCCCAAAGGAAGAAAATATCATTTATTTTAAATTACTCGAATATAACGATAATAATCGCCATTTTTGTTTAATTTCCCAAAGGTAATTAATTAAGATTTTGAAAAGCTTGATTTTTAAATCTGGTTTGGATTTCTAAATCTCCTACGAGCGCAAGCCCTTGTAGTTAATTACATCATCGAAAATCAAAAATTTCCTACAAATACTCTCGATTAAAATATCGATACAAATTTCATTTAAGATTTCAAAGCTTGATGTTAAAGGAGGTAGGGACTGGAATTTTCAAATGGGATTGGTTCAAGATGGAACAGTTCTTTCTGGAGGTCAAAGGAAGAGGGGTAGGAGGTGTTTTAAGATTCTGAATTACTTCAGAAAAACCCTAACCTATCCTAAGTGTTGGGCTTGAATTTGATTGAAAGAGAGTTTTAGTTTAAATGATCAGTTTTTATTAGAAAGTTGGGGCTTATATTCTCGATCACCAGATCAGGAGAATGCCCAGGAAGTGAGGGTATAGACTAACCTACCAAGTGGGTATGACGTCCCCGATCAAGATCCCATGGTTTTTCATCATCCCGGGTTCGTTGATATCCTTAGCCTACTTAGTCGAGTGCCGACCAGAGGATCCTTGTTAGTAACCATGGGTTACCTCATTCAAGGGGACCTCGTAGGCCAATGGGTTGGGGACCTAATCCTAGTTTGACAAAAGGAAGTGCGTAGGTCTGTGGAAAGTGAACTTATGTCTATATTATCTAACATAGGATGCCACCACAAGCATTAAAAATAATCATCACAGGAATTCAATATAGTAAGCAATAATTAATCAAAACTCACTATGCATGCAGATTAACACATCTAAAAAAAAATTAGAAAGAAACACTGGCCTAACCTAGAGCTAGAGTTTGTGTCCTGACAAATCAATCTAAGTGTGTGTAGTAAGCTGTGTGGCTAGGATTTATTAAAATTATTTGATTTTCTAGTTGGTTGAAAGGCTCAAGGGAAAATTTAATTAAAGTTTAAATATTACTAAATTGAAATTTATTTTTAAATATGTTTTATAAGTTGGGTGATTACTACCTTTGTTAAACCAAGGCCATGAAGTTTATTTCACCTTCCTTGTGGCTAAATCAATAGCCTCGTAGGCCCGGGTTACCCAATAATAACCGATATAATTAAGTGATTTGATTTGATTAAGGTTAGAGTGTTGATGAATTTTAATTAAGGTTGCATGATTGAAGGTTTTAATGTTGAGTTAATGTTTTCTGGATTTTTAAGTTGATTACTGAATTTCTTGGAATTATTTGAATTATTTAATGTATTTAATTAAATGGGTTAAAATTTAAATTTTAAATTAAGAATAATTTTTAGAAAATTAATATTTTATTAAAATATTAGACCTTAAGATGATCAGTTAGACTATAAGTATGTTGAATTTAGATTTTTCTGCATTTTGTTATGAAGGTCTGAAATTTTGACTTAAGTGGATTGTTGAATTTTTGACTTTAACTGATTTTTGAAGGTTTGATATTTTTGATAAATACTAGATTTTAATTTGAGTTGAATGCCTTTGAGTTTGACTGATTTGAGATTTTCTGGAAGTAGTTATGATTTTTCAAAATTTGAGATTTATTTGTATTATTTAATTGTTTAATTAAGGGTATTTTAATGATTTGAGTCCAAATAAACTCCAAACTTCTTAAAATCACCTTCGAATATCATAAATATCATAAATAATCTAAGGAGGGATTATCAAGTGTTTGAGAATTTTTTTAAATTTTTAATTATTTTTAATTAATTAAATTAATTAAATATTGAATTTTAATTATTATTAAATTATTCTTAAATTTGGATTCAAATCTGGTTGATTTTATTTTTCATATGTTGAGCATTGAATTCTGGTTAGTTTGAGATGTTGTTTGTATTTTTTGGATTTAATTTTAATTTATGAGAATTTTTATATGTTTTGAGGCTGAATTAAGGGTTTAACTTTAATTAAATCAATTAAGTGCTTTAATGATTTCAAAAAAAAAAAAAAAGATAATTTCTTAAGGTTTATGGTGTTACTAGGTTCAAGTAGTTCAAGTCTCAAGTCAATAGGAGGTATATCCTAATTTCTAGAATTTTTCTAAGTTTTTTAAAAAAATCCTTAATATTGTCCTTAATGATATCACTAGGTTTAATGGGTTTGAATCAATGTCTTTCTAACCCTTATACATATACATTAGTGTAAACAAACCGCATCAACAGGTTTTGGATTTGCAGACAATAAACATAAATGAGATGTATAGGTTACTATATGGACCTAAGGTTAGAGGAACATACATCAAAAGGGCTTATGGCACCTAAGGTTTTCTAAGTTTTAAGAAAACTTACCTGATCACCGGAGCTAGTCAACGGTGATTCCAGCTATAGCACCCTGTTTGGAAGAAACGGGGTGATTGAAGCTCCTTGGCTCTATCCCCCAATCAACTCCACCAGTACCTCACAAAAAGGCGAAGAGAGAAAGTGGTGTCAGCATATCATGTATGCAAGTATAGAAGCTACTATAAATTGACATATAAATGAATATATGAAAATACAAATCAAATCAAATTATTTAAGCAATTTCAAAGTGTATGTATTTTTACAAGAAACAATTTCAATGTATGTAACATCTTACAAGAATAATTTTAGCACATGTAATGATATGCAAGAGAGGAATTCAACTCATATACTCATGTGTAAAGAGAAGTTTCAACAAATCGCATTTTCCAAAAATAATTTCAGCATATATAGAATCTTAGAAAAGCAAATCAGCATGCATGATCACTATAAGAAGACTGATGCTTGCAAAACATTTCATAGTTATGACTCTTCAATTTTCCTTCAGAAAACATATCATAAGAAGTCAATCACTACTCAAACATAAGTAGATAAAACCTATCAAGAGAAATCTTGGTTGGATCCTCCACCACAATATATATGTTTAAATAACTATCGAAGAATAATTTTGTAAAATAAAAGAAGCATAATTCCTTGAAGTAAACTGGAAGCATGCTTGCGTAATCCCTTCATCATGACCATCAAACTTTTCATTGAATGTATACATAAATCCTCTAATAGATTCATGAATATATATATATATATATATATATATATATATATATATATATATATATATATATATATATATATATATATATAATATTAGATATAGATGTGTAACACTAAAATATCATTGTACATGTAGATAATATACAAGAAAATTAATGACAACATAATTATGCAAATTCAATCTCGAAATAGAATGGTCAAATTCAATTATCATTTGGTTAATTTTAATTATATTTCCAAATTTTCACAAGATTTATAAAATACGGCAATTGTAGTTCCAAGCATGAAAATAAATTATCAAAATTTAAAATATGTTTCCTATTTGCAAGCAAACGGAAGAATCCTAAAAGAGAGCAAAATATGTACAAAATTTTATTATTGCTATTACAAATGCTCACTCATGTTTAATATCCAAATCCACCATAACTTAGTTAATATTATCATTATAATTGAGTTTGGTGATTTCCTGATCTGATTGATTGAAGGTTTTGTCTTCATTCGACAATCTTGTTTTAAATAGCATGCAATATGAGCCATCATATATCATTCAATCAGAAAGGAAAGCTTACAAGAAGTTGGATGTTCAATTGTAAATCAACATATTTATGAATGTGGACTAAGATCTCCTCAACGTGACTTATGCAAAATAAAATATTTATAAAATTTTATATGCCAAAGTAATAACTATTATGAAGGCATGAATTTCGATAAGTTCATACAAAGGCGTGTGATAAATCTTTTAAACATTGCATCTTTAACACAAATATCTAATATGAACAAAATTTTAACATTGTTCCATTGAGGCATTTCATCAGACAACTAATAGACGATGCTTAAATAATAAAGGATATGAAATTGATGATTTGAGCTTCATGCCCAGCACAAACAACATTTAAACGATTGAAAATCTTTCTTTATTAAACTTATATACGCAATAATAACATCCCATATTTGTAAGAGCTATCTTGACGACAAAACCATGGGTTTTCCGTCCTAATAATAGACTGTCCAAGAGAGCATATAAATTAAAAAAAATTAATAATAATAATCAAAACTTATGTATCCAGAAAGCCATTGAAAAGTGGTGTTCTGAAGCATTCTCTAACCAAGAAAACATGGATATATATATGCGACAACTACACTTTATAATTAGAATGTGCACAAAGAATTTTGACAGTTGAATCAATTTAACAAGAGTTCTGTTATATACGTAAGCTATAGAAAATTTAAGTAATGGATCAAAATATCAATACAGTAGAAAGAATGTTAAGGAAATAGAGGTTCAATAGTGAAGTAGTGTTGACCGTACCGCCATGGTTAGTGTGCAAAGGATCCAAAGGACTGTTAAGGGAAAACAGACACCTGCTTGAGCCCATCCAAGCATCCATATGCTTTAGTTTCTGGTGTTTACCGATTCTTGGAGAACCTATGATCTTGAGAGATCAGTTGCATAGTTCATTCTTCCTTTAAATAATTTCTTCACTTGTTCTTGTAGTAGAAACTCTATTTCTTTCTTATATGAGTTATTGTAGCTTGAAAATGAGAGTAGCTCTTGCTTAGGTTCTTGGCCGGATGAAGAGCTAGAGAGCAGTGAACTTCTTTAGCATATTGAACTTCATGATCTCTTGATCGAACATATCATCTTCTCATATTTCCCCTTTGACTTTCCCTAGTAGCTTCAAGACATGTAGTCTGAGGTCCCTCCAAGAGAGCAGCTGCTTAAGGGAATGGAGGCGTAGAATCCCTGAACCTGTGTTGAGAAATAGGCGCTTCTGAACCAAAATATTATTAGTAAGTCCTACCAATATGCTTCATCAGCATGCCCTAGATAAAACTTCTTTCTTCCTTAGTCAAGTAGAGGAAGTGTGGATAATAGCCGTTGCCTTCTCGCCTTCAGCAACTATTAGATCATCAAACAGCACACCACCGGGAGCCCCTCCAAATACATGAAGCTGATGGTCGCTGCTACAGCCACCTTCTTGGGAGATTTGACAACAACTCCTCCTGCTCCTCTTCCCTTTACTTGGTTTGGGCTGGGGGTGTGAGGAAGAGATCTCACATATTGAGCGGTTGATTTTTTTTGAAAAAAATGGAATGTGTCTCTTTATTCTTGTGTATGCAGCTAGGGCTTCCAATCGTGTAATGAGAGCAGCATATTCCTCTTGGTCTGCCCCCTAGCAATAGATATCAAAAGGGCGGCTGCTTATGTGATGTTTTTTTTATGGAAGTCAGCCCTAATGCTACTAGCATAATCAAGAGATCATCAAGCCTTCAAAACTCTATCGAATGGTTAATATTATGCACTCAGATTAAAGAGATTAGACAGTTAAATTGGAGAAGAAATGTAAAATTATACAAAATCAAATTAATTATATAGCATTTCGATCAGTAAACTTCTATTCATCAAAGTTAATTTGACTCAAAATAAATTAAATTGAGCCGATTAAGGTCAATAAAGTAAATTTACACTTGAGTCAAATCAGTTCACGTTAAATTAAATCGATCAAATCCGTCAAGGTTAAAATTCACTAGAATTGACTCAAATTGACTTATTGACGCTTCATTGAATTTGTTTGATAAAAATCAAACAAGCTTTGTTTGATGATTGATGGAAAATTGGATGTTTGAAGTTTGAATTGAGACTGAATTGATGTGAGATTTAAGATTTGAATGAAGTATAGATTACGGACTGGATTGGCATGTGATCAAAATTTGATTGGAGAATGATTGAAGATTTATTGGAAGTCGGATTGGAATTTGATTAAGGATTGGAGTGGGATTTGATTGGGACCTATATGATTGAGTGGTGAACACACCTCAATCATTAGGTCACCAAAAGAAAACCCAGATGTGTCCTAGTGACCTCATACAAAAATGAGGTCAACACTCCCAAACATCATTCCTAACAAATTAGTTTAATTCCTCTTCCATAGCTAAGATCCAAAATTCATCAGAAAGGGCTTGATTGATGTTGGTGGGTTCAGTAATTGAGATAAAGACAGAATGGTTTACTTCCTTTCTAAGTCCATGCCTAATTCTAACACCTTCAGAAGGTTCTCCTAAGATCAGTTCTTTAGGATGACTCGAAGAATATCTCCAATCTCTAGGCAAAGTGTTTTGAGGTTCTACCCTTTCCTCCAAATTTGTATTTTCAACTCCTTGGGAAATCTCTCCTATATCTTCTTCTTCCTCAACTCTAGTCTCCTTAGGATCAGATTCATCGAACACCATATGAGTTGTCTCCTCCACCACCAAAGTCCTCTTATTAAACACCCTAAAGGATTTCCCCACACTAGAATAGCCTAAGAACACTCCTTCATTAGATTTGGGGTCAAATTTTCCTAAGGATGATTTCCAATTATTCAGAATGAAAACCTTATAGCCAAAGACATGGAGGTGGGACAGATTTGGAGTTCTACCCTTAATGACCTCATAAGGTGTCTTATTCAGATTGGATCTAACATTCACCCTATTCAGCACATAACATGTAGTGTTCACCGCTTCAGCCCAAAAGTATTTTGAAAGTGAATACTCAGCAAACATGGCTCTAGCGGCTTCCACTAAGGTCCTGTTCTTCCTTTCAGCTACCTCGTTCTGCTAAGGGGTCCTAGAAGTTAAAAAGTTGTAGCTAATCCCTTGCTCCTCGTAGAATGTTCCAAATCTTATATTTTCAAACTCTCCACCATGATCACTATGAATAGTCAAGATCTGACAACCTAACTTCTTTTGATTCCAAGTGAAGAAAGATTTAAATTCATCAAATGACTCAAATTTATGTGATAGAAATCTAATCTAAGTGAATCTGGAGTAATCATCAACAATCACAAATCCCTAGACTTCCCCCCTAAGCTGGCAGTGCTAATGGGTCTAAAGAGATCCATGTGAAGGACTTATAAAGGTCTAGAGGTGCTGATGTCCTTAATGGAGTGGAAAGAGGATTGGACTTGCTTCCCTAATTGACAGGCATCACACAGGTGGTCCTTAGTGAACTTAAGCTTGGGGACACCTCTAACTAAGTCCTTTTGGATGACACTTCTAAAGGTTTTCATACTGGCATGACATAATCTCCTGTGCCACAACCAAGACTCATTAGCAGTAGTTTTTTAAGCAAAATGAAGCAACACATTCAATATTATTTAAATCAAGCATATAGATATTATTGATCCTCTTGACTTGCACAATAGTGTTACTATTTAAGCTTGTGATGCAAGTATTTGCTAGGAACTTGATGCTGAAACCATTGTTACAGAGCTGACTCATGCTAAGCAAGTTGTGCTTTAATCCATCTACAACCAAAACATTTTCAATCAAAAGGTTCTTGGAGTTTCTGATTATACCTGCACCTACCACTTTCCTGGTGGTATTATCTCCAAGAGTGACCATGCCTCCAGTCCTGGCTTCCAGTGAAATGAATTGATTTGCATCTCCAGTCATATGTCTTGAACATCCACTATTAAGGTACCACATGCTCTCACGAGGTCTTGTGTGAGAGCAACCCTTCAAAATTATCAAATACCAGATTTAGGAACCCAAACAGGTTTGGGTTCTTTATTATGAAAAGAAGAATGCAATGCAGGTGTGTTGTGCTGTGAAGCATGCAATTTGGGCCTCCACACCCAATGTGTACTATGGTGAACAATGCAGGTGTGAGAGATATGTCCTAACATGACACAAGAAAAACATCTAATGCCAAGAAATGGGTTAACTAATCTACGTGGGTGATAGTGCCTCTTCCTAGGTTTGAATGAAACATGCTTTGATGATTTTGAATTAGATTCTTTAAATGGTGGAGGTTTATAAAATTGTGCAAATGTAGGAGGTATTTGGTTTTTCTCAAATGCACTAATTTTCATACTTAGAAATTCATTTTCTTTCTGAGACCTGTAATTTCAAATTTCAAATAATGCTCACTACTATCTAAATCAGATGCGTGAGTTTCTAATTCCTTAAATGCAGTTTCTAATTTAACATGTGGTACTTTTAATGAATCATGCTCAATAATCAAATCAGAAGGCTTTTTATTCAACTCATTAAATTCATCAAGTAATGACATGTGATTGTTATCAAGCGTAGAATGATCTTTAATTAAAATTTCATGCTCTTTTCTAAGTTTAAGAATTCCAATTTCAGGCTAGCATGCATTTTCTTAAGTTTATTATATGATGAATGGATTTTTTCAAAAACTTCAAATAATTAATCGTAGGTTAGCTCACATACCTCTTCTTGGTCGGACTGACCAGGATGGTCATCTGCCATCAAACACAAGTTCGTAGTCTCCTCTTCAGCTTCAGTCTCAAAGAAGTCAGATGTTGAATCCACCCAGAAAGCCTTTTGAATCTTCTTCTTGTCCTTTCTGAACTTGGGTTTCTCCTCACCCTTCTCCTTGCTTGGGTGAGCCTTAAGTGTAGGATAATCAGCCTTTATATGTCTAGGCTTCCTGCATTCAAAATAATCAACCTTTAAAATTTTTGCTACTATTACCTTTGTTTCACTTCTGAAAGTTCTTGTGTTTTATCCTTAGAAAGCATTTGAATTTCCTAGTGATTAAGGCAATATCATTTTTATCAGACCCAAAAGAATCAGTGTCAGTATCGTTGGCCTTTAGCGCCATAATTTTCTCCTTCTTCTTCTCACCTGCATCAATTTATCATTGGTTCACTCCTTGCTCGTAAGCAATGAGTGACCCAAGTAAGTTATCAATAGAATAATTATTCAAATCTTTGGATTCAGTAATTATAATTATCTTGGCATCATAAGAAGAAGGCAAACATCTCAGAATTTTGTTAACTTTCTCATAATTAGTAAGCTCTCTTCCTAAGGCATGTAGTGAGGTGACAATTTGAGTGAACCTAGTATATATTTCAGAAATTGATTCAATAGGTTTCATATAAAAAAGTTCATAGTCGTGAAGCAAGATGTTCAATCTAGATTGCTTAATCTCAGATGTACCATCATAAGTAATGCATAATCTATCCCAAATTTCTTTAGCAGTAGTGCAAGTAGAGACACGCATGTAATCCTCAGATTTCAGTGCACAGAAAAAATAGTTCAAGCATTTTGCATTCAGTTGTGCTAAATCATGATCATCAAATGTTCATTCAGTAAAAGGGAGTTTAGTTTTAAGGCCATTAGCAAGTCTAAATGGTGCTTCATACTGTTGAAATCCAGGATCCCGAGCACTTAATTTTGATGGTGACAACTAATACTTACTGAGTACATATAGACTTCCGTTTGATTACAAATGTTTAATCTTTGTATATGAGGACTAACATTTCAGGTCAGATGCACACTGCGAAAGATTGTTGGAGACTCAAATTGGGTAGAATAGGATGTTGAAGAGTCTGTAATTTTTATTTCTTTATTTTTTCTTTTTGAGTTTGCCACAGAAGCATGCATGTGAAAGGAGCAACAATGCACACACACAGGGGGAGATTTTTCTTTTAAAATGATTAATTTTTTTTTAAACACATCGTACTGTATGATCTTGGATCGTACTGTACGATTAATTAAAATACTCAGGCTAACGGCTAATTTTCTAATGATTAAGTTTACAAACTTATCGTACTGTATGATCCATATCGTACTGTACGATAATATGTAATTGTGAAACCCTAGCCGCCAGAATAAGTTTGGTAAGTTTTCAAATTTGATTTTCTGAACTGATCGTACTGTACGATACTATTCGTACTGTACGATTAATTAAAACTTACCAAAATTATCTCCCTAATCAGGAAATAAATGTTGGTTTCTAATTAATATGTCGATCGTACTGTACGATCGTATATCATACTGTACGACTGACAGAGACGATTTCATTCATCCCAGAGATCGTACCAGACGAAACCAAGGTTTTCTGTTCTGTTCGTCCTGGACGATATTCATATCGTACAGGACGATATCAAGAAATGAACTGATCGTACTGTACGACTGGTGGAGTGCTGGACGATTGCCAGAGACGATTTTCTTCGTCCCAGCGATCGTACTAGACGATCCCAAGAAATTTTGAACTGATCGTACTGGACGATATTCCTATCGTACAGGACGATATCATGAAAAACACTATTCATACTGTACGATTCAATGAGTGCTGGACGACTGACAGAGACGAGTTCTTTCGTCCCGAGGTTCGTCCCACAGTTCGTCCCGTACGAACAGTACGAATCAATAGTATCGTACCGTACGATATACATATCGTACTGTACGATATGAATAAAATTCGATACCTGTTCGTCTGTGCTCGTACTGGACGGAGCTGAAATTGTACTGATCGTACTGTACGATTATAAATCGTACTGTACGAACAGAAATGCAAAAGTTGAAACTTTTAGGGTTTTCTGAAGCCTGATATAAAAAACAACTTATAATTTTTCTTTAGATGTTGTTGATCAATCCTTTGCTGTGAGAGGCTTGGAGGAAGAAGGGGATTCGTAGAGAGAAGTTTTTGGAGAGATCTAGAGCTTGAGAGAGGAAGGTGAAGGTGAGCTTGAGCGTGAGGGAGAAGTAGTGTGAGGGGATCACACGGTGGCTCCAAGCTAGCTGCATGCTTTGCTCCTCTTGTGGCTTTGGAAGCTTCAAGAACGTTCTCGAGGGAAGAGTCACTTCAAGATCAACATCGCCAAGGTACTCTGCCATCTCCAGGAGGGAGAAAAAGGAGAAGGTCCGCTGCCGTCACCAGGAGGGTGACATAGCGTTTGGTATTCCGCCGCACCGAGGGAGGTGAAAGTGAGTATTGTAAAGGCTTCTCCGCCTTGCTGTGGGGCAAAAGGAGAGTCAACTTTCATTAGTGCAAATCCCGGAGTAGAGGACTCCGGGGAGTGGACGTAGGTCAAGTGACCGAACCACTATAAAAATCTCTGGTGTGTTTTTTCCTGTTTATCGTACTTTATTTTTCACGCTTTAAATTTGTGCATTTTTAATTGCTTGGTGAAAAATCGGTATTTAAATATTATAGTGTAAAATCCAAAATTGAACTGTCAATTTCGTAGTTGTGAACGTTATATTTGCTTCCGCACGTTAGTCGTTAAATTATGTTTTGAAAATACAAAAAAATTAGAACTCTTGTGTAGGGTTAAATTTTTAAAATACCAATTCACCCCCCCTCTTGGCGCATCTCGTACTTTCAAGTGGTATCAGAGCGGGGTTTCAAAATAGTGTTTTAGAAAACCTAGAAACGTAAGATCCATGGCTCAATTTGGTAACCGTAACACTACGGAGGGTTATTCCATAACTCGTCCACCTTTGTTTGACAACATACCGTTTGATTTTTGGAAAATTCGCATGTCTACATTTTTACAGTCCTTAGACTATCGCATGTGGATGTTAGTCCAAGAAGGTTATTCTGCACCGTTTTGTATGTTGAATGGAGTTAAAACTGAACTGTCATTTAATGAATGGAGCATTGAGGATAGAGAATTTGCACAACTAAATGCTAAATGTCTAAACTGTTTCTTTTGCGCATTAAAATCAGAAGACTATATGCGAGTATCAATGTGTACTACTGGTAAACAAATTTGGGACAAACTGTGTATCACGTACGAAGGAACTAGTGAGGTCAAACAATCTAGGTTGAACATACTGTTACATGATTACGAACTATTCCGCATGAAACCTAGTGAAACTATAACTGACATGTACACTCGATTCACCCAGATTGTAACATCACTGCATGCTTTAGGAAGAGAGTTGTCTAACTCGGAAAAAGTAAACAAAATACTGCGATGTTTGCCTAGGTCATACGATGCTAAAATCACTGCAATAACTGAGTCAAAAGACCTAAATGTTTATTCTATTGATAATTTGCTTGGGTCACTCATTGCCTACGAGCAAGGAGTGAGTCAACGATAAAGTGATGCAGGTGAAAAGAAAAAGGAGGGAGCAGTGGCTTTAAAAGCAAATAATTCTGAAAGTGACAGCTCAGCAGTGGAGGAAGATGACGACATAGCTTTGATGACTCGTCAGTTCAAAAATTTTCTGAAAAAAAAAGCAGCGCCATCATCAAAGCAATTGGAACAAAGGTAAGAACTCAAAGTATACTAAGGTTGCATCTGAAACAATTTGCTTTGAGTGCAGGAAACCCGGTCATCTCCGAGCTGATTGCCCCAACATCAAAACTCATCAAACCAAGGAGAAGGGTGAGGAAAGATCTAAGTTCAAGAAGGGCAAGTTTAAGACTCAGAAAGCTTTTTGGGCCGACTCTGCCTCAGAATCATCGGAAGAAGAAGTAGAGGAGGAGGTAACGAATCTGTGTCTTATGACTAATGATAATCTTGATCAATCAGATCAAGATGAGGTATGTCAACTATTTTACGATGAACTGCTTGTTATTTCTGAAAAAATCCATGACTCGTATAGAAAATTGAAGAAAAAGCATGTTAGTCTAAATACTGAGCTTAGTACTTTACAAAAGGAGCATGCTAGTGTAGTAAAAAATTTTTCTGACTTAGATAGAGATCATATGTCATTGCTTGATGAATACGATGCATTAAATAAGAAGCATATTGAGTTAAACACTGCACACGAAACCTTGAAGTCATCACATGTTGAATTAGATAATGTATTTAAGGAACTAGAAGAACTATCAGGGGAACTTAGTAGTAGCGAGCATGCATTGAGATTCAAATATGCTAGTCTTAACCAAGAGAACAAATTCTTAAATGAAAAACTTCATGCATATGAGAATAACAAAAAACCTCCCACGTGTGCTGAATTCTTTCAGCCTCCACCATGTGAATCATCTCATTCAAAACCAGCACGGCATGCATCATCCAAACCCAGAAATAGGCACTACCACTCTCGTAGATTAGTGAACCCATTTCCAGGTGTTAAATATTATTCTTGTGGCATGCTAGGTCATATAGCTCGCACGTGCTCAATTCACTATAGGACACATCTAGTGTGGAGACCAAAATCGCAATCATCACAGCATAACATGCATACATTTCATTCATATAAGTGTGATGTGGAACCCAAACTCACTTGGGTTCCCAAAGCTAATCCATGATTGACATTGTAGGGATGCTCTCACAAAAGACCTAGTGAGAGCATGTGGTACCTGGACAGTGGCTGCTTAAGACACATGACTGGAGACATGAAGCAGTTCGTGACACTGGAGGCCAGGTCAGGAGGCAAGGTAACTTTGGGAGACAACACCACCAGAAAAGTGGTGGGCTCAGGTAATATTGGAAATACTAAAAATTTAATTATTGAGAATGTACTTTTAGTGGATGGTTTAAAGCACAATCTGTTAAGTATAAGTCAACTATGTGACAAGGGTTTTGATATAAAATTTTTGTCTAACAAATACATGATTAGCTTAAATGATTCACTTGTGTTAGAAGGAAAACGTATAAATAATGTTTACATGTTAGACTTGAACTGCATTGAAACCTCAAATTCCTTGTGTCTGAAAATAATAGCAGATGACTCTTGGCTATGGCATAGGAGACTATGCCATGCTAGTATGAAAACACTTAGGAACATCACTCAGAAAGACTTAGTTAGAGGCATACCAAAGTTAGACTTTACTAAGGACCATCTTTGTGATGCTTGCCAATTAGGAAAACAAGTTAAATCTTCATTTCATACAATCAAGGATATCAGCACCACTAGGCCACTAGAAACTCTCCACATGGACCTGTTCAGACCTGTTAGTACAGCCAGCCTAGGAGGGAAGTTGTATGGGTTTGTAATAGTAGATGACTACTCTAGGTTTACTTGGGTGAAATTCCTAGCTCATAAGAGTGAGTCATTTGAAGAATTTAGAGTTTTCTCCACTTGGATTCAAAGGAAATTAGGATGTGTAATTTCAACAATTCATAGTGATCACGGTGGGGAATTTGAGAATGATAAGTTTGAATCGTTTTGTAAAGAGGTTGGAATAGAACATAACTTCTCTACCCCTAGAACTCCTCAGCAAAATGGAATAGCAGAAAGAAAGAATAGAACATTAGTTGAAGCTGCTAGGGCTATGTTAGCTGAATACACTCTCCCTAGATACTTTTGGGCAGAAGCAGTAAATACCGCATGCTATGTATTAAATAGGGTAAATGTTAGATCCAAACTTAATAAGACACCCTATGAGTTGCTTAAGGGTAGGACACCCAATCTTTCCCACTTACACATTTTCGGGTGCAAATGCTTCATCCTAATCAATGGCAAGTCACCCTTAGGAAAGTTCGATCCTAAATCTGATGAAGGGGTTTTCCTAGGCTACTCATCTGTAGGTAAAGCTTATAAAATATTCAATAAGAGAACCCTAGTAGTAGAAGAGTCCACTCATGTAGTATTTGATGAATCCAATAAGACATCTGAACCTAATCATGAAGAAGAAGAAGTTGAGGTTATACGGGGAGTAGAAACCATTACCATAGAGACTAGAGCGGAACCTCAGGAATATCTGCCTAAAGATTGGAAATTTTCTTCTAGCCATCCTAGAGAGCTGATCTTAGGAGACCCATCAGAAGGGGTAAAAACTAGGCATGGACTTAGGAAAGAGGTTAGCCATTCTGCATTCATATTTATGATTGAACCCACGAGTATAGATCAAGCCTTAGGAGATGAATTTTGGATCCTAGCAATGCAAGAAGAGCTGAACCAATTCGTTAGGAATGATGTATGGGAGTTAGTCAAAAGGCCTAAAGAGCAAAGTGTGGTTGGAACTAAGTGGGTCTTTAAAAATAAGATGAATGACTCAGGAATAGTAGTAAGAAACAAGGCTAGGTTAGTAGCGAAGGGGTATAACCAAATTGAAGGAATAGATTTTGAAGAAACCTTTGCTCCGGTAGCTAGACTAGAAGCCATCAGGGTACTGTTAGCTTTTGCTTGTTTTAGGGATTTTAAGCTGTATCAAATGGATGTAAAGAGTGCCTTCCTGAATGGAGTAATCAAGGAAGATGTGTATGTGGAGCAACCTCCGGGGTTTGAAAACTCACAATTTCCAAACCACGTATTCAAACTGAAAAAGGCACTGTACGGGTTAAAACAAGCACCTAGAGCCTGGTATGAAAGACTTAGTACGTTCCTACTAGATAGAGGCTTTGTAAAGGGTAGTGTGGACACCACCTTATTTTTAAAGAAGGTAGGAGTTGAAGTACTCATTGTTCAGATTTATGTAGATGACATATTGTTCGGATCGACGGAGAAAAACCTATGTAATGAATTTTCAAAAACAATGAGCGACGAGTTTGAAATGAGCATGATGGGTGAACTTAGTTACTTCCTTGGATTTAGTGTAAAACAAACGGAAGGTGGAACGTTTCTTAGCCAGTCTAAGTACGTCAATGATATTTTGAAAAAATATGAAATAGACAATGCTAAGGCTATGAATACACCCATGAGCTCTAATATTCAATTGGATAAAGATCCCAGTGGGAAGTCTGTAGATCAAAAGAGGTATAGGGGAATAATTGGATCGCTTCTCTATCTGACTGCCAGTAGACCAGACATAATGTTTAGTGTGTGTCTCTGTGCCCGTTTTCAAGCTGACCCGAAAGAATCTCACATGACTGCTGTCAAAAGAATTCTCAGATATCTTCTAGGCACCCCGAACTTAGGAATTTGGTATCCTAGACACAGCACCTCTTTTAAAATCTTAGGATACTCCGATTCAGACTTTGCAGGTTGTAAGGTAGATAGAAAAAGCACTTCTGGCACTTGTCAATTCATTGGACAATCATTAGTTTCATGGTCCAGTAGGAAGCAAAATTCAGTAGCCCTATCCACCGCTGAAGCTGAATATATAGCGGTAGGTAGCTGTGTTGCACAAGTGTTGTGGTTAAAACAACAGCTTATAGATTTAGGACTACCTGTAGGAACGATTCCGATCATGTGTGACAACACTAGCGCAATTTGCATATCCAAAAATCCAATTCAACACTCACGAACCAAACATATAGACATTAGACATCATTTCATTAGAGATCATGTAGCCAAAGGAGATATTGAATTGCACCACGTTGCTACTGAAGATCAATTGGCGGACATTTTCACAAAACCATTAGGCTATGACACATTTAGCACTCTACGAACCAAATTAGGTGTCATAGACATTCACGCCTAATGTAACAAAAAAAAAAAAACAAAAAAAAATTTTTGTGGTTGATTTATTTTTTTGTTAAAACCAAAAAAAAAAAAAAAAAAAAAAACCAAACAAAAAAATTGGATTCCTGATCCTCTTCCCATGTTGCTCACAAACCTTGCTCTTCTCTGACAATCGTACTGTACGATACACTATCGTACTGTACGATACACTATCGTACTGTCTAGGATACCAAATTCCTAAGTTCAGGGTGCCTAGTAGATATCTAAGAATCCTTTTGACAGCAGTCATGTGAGATTCTTTCGGGTCAGCTTGAAAGCGGGCACAGAGACACACACTAAACATTATGTCTGGTCTACTGGCAGTCAGATAGAGAAGTGATCCAATTATTCCCCTATACCTCTTTTGATCTACAGACTTCCCACTGGGATCTTTATCCAATTGAATGTTAGAGCTCATGGGTGTATTCATAGCCTTAGCATTATCCATTTCATATTTTTCAAAATATCCTTGATGTACTTAGACTGGCTAAGAAACGTTCCACCTTCCATTTATTTTACACTAAATTCGAGGAAGTAACTAAGTTCTCCCATCATACTCATTTCAAACTCATCACTCATTATTTTTGAAAATTCATTACATAAGCTTTTCTCCGTCGATCCGAACAAGATGTCATCTACATAAATCTGAACAATGAGTACTTCAATTCCTACCTTCTTCAAAAATAAGGTGGTGTCCACACTACCCTTAACAAAGCCTCTATCTAGTAGGAACGTACTAAGTCTTTCATACCAGGCTCTAGGTGCTTGTTTTAACCCGTATAATTCCTTTTTCAGTTTGAACACGTGGTTTGAAAATTGTGAGTTTTCAAACCCCGGAGGTTGCTCCACATAAACATCTTCCTTGATTACCCCATTCAGGAAGGCACTCTTGACATCCATTTGATACAGCTTAAAATCCCTAAAACAAGCAAAAGCTAACAGTACCCTGATGGCTTCCAGTCTAGCTACCGGAGCAAAGGTTTCTTCCAAATCTATTCCTTCAATTTGGTTATACCCCTTTGCTACTAACCTAGCCTTGTTTCTCACTACTATCCCAGAGTCATTCATTTTGTTTTTAAAGACCCATTTAGTTCCAACCACACTTTGTTCTTTAGGTCTTTTGACTAATTCCTATACATCATTCCTAACGAATTGATTCAACTCTTCTTGCATTGCTAGGATCCAAAATTCATCTCCTAAGGCTTGATCTATACTCGTGGGCTCAATCATAGATATGAATGCAGAATGACTAACCTCTTTCCTAAGTCCATGCCTAGTTTTTACCCCTTCTGATGGGTCTCCTAAGATCAGTTCTCTAGGATGACTAGAAGAGAATTTCCAATCTCTAGGCGGATGTTCCTGAGGTTTTGCTCTAGTCTCTATGGTAATGGTTTCTACTCCCCGTATAACCTCAACTTCTTCTTCTTCATGATTAGGTTCAGAGGTCTTATTGGATTCATCAAATACCACATGGGTGGACTCTTCTACTACTAGGGTTCTCTTATTGAATATTCTACAGGCTTTACCTACAGATGAGTAGCCTAGGAAAACCCCTTCATCAGATTTAGGATCGAACTTTCCTAAGGGTGACTTGCCATCGATTAGGATGAAGCATTTGCAACTGAAAACGTGTAAGTGGGAAAGATTGGGTGTCCTACCCTTAAGCAACTCATAGGGTGTCTTATTAAGTTTGGATCTAACATTTACCCTATTTAACACATAGCACGTGGTATTTACTGCTTCTGCCCAAAAGTATCTAGGGAGAGTGTATTCAGCTAACATAGCCCTAGCAGCTTCAACTAAAGTTCTATTCTTTCTTTCTGCTATTCTATTTTGCTGAGGAGTTCTAGGAGCAGAGAAATTATGTTTTATTCCAACCTCTTTACAAAATGATTCAAATTTATCATTCTCAAATTCCCCACCATGATCACTATGAATTATTGAAATTACACATCCTAATTTCCTTTGAATCCAAGTGGAGAAAATTCTAAACTCTTCAAATGACTCACTCTTATGAGCTAGGAATTTTACCCAAGTAAACCTAGAGTAGTCATCTACTATTACAAACCCATACAACTTCCCTCCTAGGCTGGCTGTACTAACAGGTTCGAACAGGTCCATGTGGAGAGTTTCTAGTGGCCTAGTGGAGTTGACATCTTTGATTGCATGAAATGAAGATTTAACTTGTTTTCCTAATTGGAAAGCATCACAGAGATGATCCTTAGTAAAGTCTAACTTTGGTATGCCTCTAACTAAGTCTTTCTGAGTGATGTTCCTGAGTGTTTTCATACTAGCATGGCACAGTCTCCTATGCCATAGCCAAGAGTCATCCGCTATTATTTTCAGACACAAAGAGTTTGAGGTTTCAATATAGTTCAAATCTAACATGTAAACATTGTTTATGCATTTTCCTTCTAACACAAGTGAATCATTCAAGCTAATCATGCATTTATTCGACAGAAATTTTATGTCAAAGCCCTTGTCACATAGTTGACTTATACTTAAAATATTATGCTTCAAACCATCAACTAAAAGTACATTCTCAATAATCAAATTCTTAGTGTTTCTAATGATACCTGAGCCCACCACTTTCCTGGTGGTGTTGTCTCCCAAAGTTACCTTGCCTCCTGACTTGGCCTCCAGTGTCACGAACTGCTTCATGTCTCCAGTCATGTGTCTCGAGCAGCCACTGTCCAGGTACCACATGCTCTCACTAGGTCTTTTGTGAGAGCATCCCTACAATGTCAATCACGGATTAGCTTTGGGAACCCAAGTGAGTTTGGGTTCCACGCTATGCTTATATGAATGTAATATATGCATGTTATGCTGTGGTGAATACGATTTAGGTCTCCACACCAGATGTGTCCTATAGTGAATTGAGCACGTGTGGGCTATGTGACCTAGTATGCCACAAGAATAACATCTAACACCTGGAAATGGGTTCACTAATCTACGAGGGTGGTAGTGCCTATTTCTAGGTTTGGATGATGCATACCGTGCTGGTTTTGAATGAGATGATTCACATGGTGGAGGCTGAAAAAACTCAGTAAACGTGGGAGGTTTTGTATTATTCTCGAATACATGAAGTTTTTTATTTAAAAATTTGTTCTCTTGGTTAAGACTTGCATATTCAAATCTCAATGTATGCTCATTACTACTAAGTTCCCCTGCTAGTTCTTCTAGTTCCTTAAATGCATTCTCTAATTCAATATGTGATGATTTCAAGGTATCGTATGCAGTGGTTAACTCAATATGCTTCTTGTTTAATTCATCGTATTCATCAAGCAAAGACATATAATCTTTTTCTAAGTCAGAAAAATTCTTTACTACACTAGCATGCTCCTTTTGTAAAGTACTAAACTCAATATTAAGACTAACATACTTTTTCTTCAACTTTCTATACGAGTCATGGATTTTTTTAGAAATAACAAGCAGTTCATCGTAAGACAGTTGACATACCTCATCTTGATCTGATTGATCAAGATTGTCATTAGTCATAAGACACAGATTCGTTACCTCCTCCTCTGCTTCTTCTTCCGATGATTCTGAGGCAGAGTCGGCCCAAAATACTTTTTGAGTCTTAAATTTGCCCTTCTTGAACTTTGATCTTTCCTCACCCTTTTCCTTGGTTTGATGAGTCTTGATGTTGGGGCAATCAGCTCGGAGATGACCGGGTTTCCTGCACTCAAAGCAAATTGTTTTAGATGCAACCTTAGTATGCTTTGAGTTCTTACCTTTGTTCCAATTGCTTTGATGACGGCGCTGCTTTCTTTTCAGAAAATTTTTAAACTGATGAGTCATCAAGACGATGTCGTCATCTTCCTCCGCTGCTGAGCTATCACTTTCAGAATTGTTTGCTTTTAAAGCCACCACTCGCTCCTTCTTCTTTTCTTCTGCATCACTTTGTTGTTGACTCACTCCTTGCTCGTAGGCAATGCGTGACCCAAGCAAATTATCAATAGAATAAACATTCAGGTCTTTTGACTAAGTTATTGCAGTGATTTTAGCATCATATGAGCTAGGTAAACATCGCAGTATTTTGTTTACTTTTTTCGAGTTAGACAACTCTCTTCCTAAAGCATGCAGAGATGTTACAATCTGGGTGAATCGAGTGTACTTGTCAGATATAGTTTCACTTGGTTTCATGCAGAATAGTTTGTAATCATGTAGCAGTATGTTCAACCTAGATTATTTGACCTCACTAGTTCCTTCGTACGTGATGCACAGTTTGTCCCAAATTTGCTTACCAGAAGTATAAGTTGACACTCGCATATAGTCTTTTGATTTCAATGCGCAAAAGAAACAATTTAGACATTTAGCATTTAGTTGTGCAAGTTCTCTATCCTCAATGCTCCATTCATTAAATAATAGTTCAGTTTTAATTCCATTCAACATACGAAATGGTGCAGAATAACCTTCTTGGACCAACATCCACATGCGATAGTCTAAAGACTGTAAAAATGTAGACATGCGTATTTTCCATAAATCAAATGGTATGTTGTCAAATAACGGTGGACGAGTTATAGAATAACCCTCCGCAGTGTTACGGTTACCAAATTGAGCCATAGATCTTACATTTCTAGGTTTTCTAAAACACTATTTTGAAACCCCGCTCTGATACCACTTGAAAGTACGAGATGCGACAAGAGGGGGGGTGAATTGGTATTTTAAAAAATTTAACCCTACACAAGAGTTCTAATTTTTTTGTATTTTTAAAATATAACTCAACGAATAATGTGCGGAAGCAAATACAACGTTCACAACGATGATATTGATAATTCAATTTTAGATTTTACAACACAAGATTTAAATCATGATTTTTCACCAAGCAATTTAACGTACTAATTAAAAGCATGAAAAGTAAAGTACGGTAAATAGGAAAAAACACAAAAGAGATTTTTATAGTGGTTCGGTCACTTGACCTACGTCCACTCCCCGGAGTCCTCTACTTCGGGATTTGCACTAGTAAAAGTTGACTCTCCTTTTGCCCCCACAGCAAGGAGGAGAAGCCTTTACAATACTCACTTTCACCTCCCTCGGTGCGGTGGAATACCAAACGCTATGTCACCCTCCTGGTGACGGCAGCGGACCTTCTCCTTTTTCTCCCTCATGGAGATGGCAGAGTACCTTGGCGATGTTGATCTTAAAGTGACTCTTCCCTTGAGAACTTTCCTGAAGCTTCCGAAAGCCACAAGAGGAGAAAAGCATGCAGCTAGCTTGGAGCCACCGTGTGATCCCCTCACACTACTTCTCCCTCACGCTCAAGCTCACCTTCACCTTCCTCTCTCAAGCCCTGGATCTCTCCAAAAACTTCTCTCTAACGAATCCCCTTCTTTTCTCCAAGCCTCTCACAGCAAGAGGATAGATCAACAACCTCTTAAAAAAATTTTAAGTTATTTTTATATCAGGCATCAGAAAACCCTAAAAGTTTCAACTTTTGCGTTTCTGTTCGTACAGTACGATCTATAATCGTACAGTACGATCAGTTCAATTACAGCTCCATCCAGTACGAGTACAGACGAACAGTTATCGAATTTTATACATATCGTACTGTACGATATGTATATCGTACAGGACGATACTGTTTATTCGTACTGTTCGTACAGGACGAACTTTGGGATGATCCTTGGGACGAAAGAATTCGTTTCTGTCAGTCGTCCAGCACTCCTTCAATCGTACAGTATGATTAGTGTTTTTCAGGATATCGTCCTGTACGATACGAATATCGTCCAGGATGAATAGAACAAAAATTCTTGGTATCGTCTGGTATGATCGATGGGATGAAGGAAATCATCTCTGTCGGTCGTCCAGCACTCCACTAGTCGTACAGTATGATTTGTTCATTTCTTGATATCGTCCTGTACGATATGAATATCGTCCAGGACGAACAGAATAAAAAACCTTGGTTTCGTCTGGTACGATCTCTAGGACGAATGAAATCATCTCTGTTAGTCGTACTGTACGATATATGATCGTACAGTACGATCGACTTTTAAATTAGAAACCAACGTTTATTTCCTGATTAGAGAGATAATTTTGGTAAGTATTAATTAATCGTACAGTACGATAATTATCATACATTACGATCAGTTCAGGAAATCAAAATTAAGAACTTACCAAACTTATTCTGGCGGCTAGGGTTTCTCAATTATATCTTATTGTACAGTACAATATGTATCGTACAGTACGATTAGTTTATAAACTTAATCATTTGAAAATTAGCCGTTAGCCTGAGTATTTTTAACTAATCGTACAGTACGATACAAAATCGTACAGTACGATTTTCTTAAAAAAAATTTTAAAACATTTAAAATAATTCTCCCCCTGTGTGTGTGCATGGTTGCTCCTTTCACATGCATGCTTCTGTGGCAGACTCAAGAAAATAAAAATAAAGAAATAAAAATTACAGACTTTTCAACATCCTATTCTACCCAGTTTGAGTCTCCAGTAATCTTGAGCAGTGTGCATCTGACCTGAAATGTTAGTGCTCATATAGAAGGATTAAGCATTTGTAATCTAAAGGAAGTCTATATGGATTTAGTAAGTATTAGTTGTCACCATCAAAATTAAGTGCTCGGGATCCTGGATTTCAACATAGTTCAACTCGAGAAAATCATCTTGCATATTGTTCAGATCATCTAGGGCAACCAATGTTGGACGATTAAAAATGACTTGATCGATCGGGATGATATCGCGATTGTCCCGTATGATTAGTTCAAAAATGACCAAAATCGTCCTCGACATTGTTCCGATTTTCCAGGTGAAATGCTCTGGATGGTCAGGATTTTGCATGTATCGTCCAGGACGATATTACGATCGTCCAGAATGATATAATCATATCAATCAAATATTTATTACTTTCCTTAGTCTCCAGACTAATTTAGGCATGATTATAATGGATCGTCCAGGACGATATACATATCATCCAGGATGATCAGACCAAATCTCTAAAAATAAAAACTTGCCTAACTTAATCTGGCGGCTGAGAATTTCTGATTTGAGCATATCGTCTTGTATGATGTGTCTATCATCCAGGATGATCTACTTAGTCAAAATGACTTAATATGGTCACCCTAATTAGGATTTCTATTTTCACTGGATCATCCAGGACGATATGAATATCGTCCAGGATGATGTGAAAAAAATTGAAATAGAAACCCTAACTCACTAAAACTCTCCCTCTGAGTGTGTGCGTGCAAGGTTACTTAGCTAGGGGATCAATTACATTACATTTGACACAGGAAAGAGAAAAATGTACATTAGACATGAACTACACAACAGGCTGACTCATCTTGGGCTGTCTTGAATTGCATTTGATCTTTTGTACCTGAGATTTTAGCCAATCAAAACAGAACACAGAAATGTTTGTTAACATTAAAATTATACTCCTTAAATCCAGATTTGCAATAAGGAGATATTGAGGGTGTGTATAAAATCTGGACTTATGTCTATTTTGAGTGGATTTCTAGTTAAGAACCTAAGCACTATTCAATGCCTTATGAATGCAAGATAAGAAGCTCTTTATCTAACTATAATCAAAGTTTTGGTTCAGAATTTAATCATGAATTTTTACTATGTAAATGCACCAAACTAGCATAATGCTTGATGTATTATTTATGAAGCAATATATAAATTTTTTTTTTTCATTTATTTGTAATGAAAAGTAAAGTATAAACCAAGGTCTATCGTAAAAGAAAAGGTTGCCAAGCTCTACCACTATAACCTTTGATTTCCACTCCTATAAAATGTAAATTTAAATATGACTATTTAATTTAGTCTTCAAATCTTCTTATTCCTTGATCTTTTATAGAATTCCAAAAGACAATGATTTCAAACAAAGAAGAATCATTTCCTTTTAGAATCTACAAGTATATATGTAATCATTTTTAAATCTTTGACAACTCTTTATATTTTTACAACTCAATATACCAATTACATGATTCTATAACTTTTCATTTACATTGAAATTTACATTTACGTTTGAGCCTATGTACATTCTTATTTGACTCTAATAGTAAAGAAAAAGATGCTTCTGAATATAAATGAATACAATATAGGTGAACCTAATAAAAGCTAAGGTGCACCAATAGGAAAAGTAATCTTGTATGACATCCAGAGTACATAACGTTGACTAATGAAATAAGAATTTCCTCCAACCAAGGTACCTAAATAGCAAAAAGCCATAACAAACCACCGACCTAGCCTAGGCTTGAGTTGGTTGTCCTAATAAATCATCTAAAGTGTGTGCGGGGGTTTATGTGGTTTTGATGTCATAGGAGGTTTTTTTTTCTTAAGTTGTTTACATTTGAATTTATTTGTTTATCATAGGCCAAAGGACATTTTAATTTAAATTTAAGTTTTAATATTTTATTCTTTTATTAAAATTTTTAATTTTAAGGATTGATGTTATTTAATTTTAAGTTATAAAGAATCATGATAATTAATAACTCCAAGTGAAGTATGATAATCATCAAATCCTAAGAGTCATAATTGTAATGCCTTCATTCCCCCATATAAGATAACAAGATTTCATAGAGTCCTTTGAGTTTTATTTAAAGGTTTAGTTTAATAATATATTAATTATTATTTTAAAGAATATGTTAATTAAAGTCTGCAAATTACTTTGAAGTATTAATTGAACCAACACATCCTAGGCCCATTAGCTTAATGCATTTGTGTCTTCACTTAGGAGTTAAGCAAATGCAAAAATGACCTTAAGTTTTAATTAAATATATATTAATAAATTTATCTTTTAATTTTAATTTAATTGTTTTATTTAATTAGATTGAATTTAACTTGATTAATTATTTACTTTGATTTAATTTGTTTGAATTTTCTTTGAGTTTTATTTATTTTATTTAAATTTAAAATTTTTAAAATTTATATAAAATTTAATTAATATATTTTATTTATTTATTTTAAATTATTTAATTTTATTTAAAATTTGAATTTAGTTTTATTTAATATTTGCTAATTTTTTTATTTTAATTATTTAATTTGATATTTTTAAAGTTTATTTAATTTTATTGAATTTATTTGATTTAATAAATTCCATACCTTATATAAGGAAATTAACATATGTGATAGATTGATCAATTGATGCCAAATAATCAGGTGATTGATGCGATTGATTAGGGATAACCTAAGACCAATCACTAAAAATTTCAAGCCAATTGGATCAAAGATTGATTTTATATGATTTTATTTATTTAAAGTTTAATTAATGGTTAATATTTAAATAATATTATTTTAATTAAAATTTTATATGGCTTTTATTTTTTCTTAATTGTATATTTGATTTATGTTGTATAATAATTTACTTTATATTTTTAGGATTTTCTTGAATTTATTGTGAATTTTATGATTTTTTTTGGGAGAAAACCCAATATTAGGCCTATGCGTTAATTTTCAAAAAAGCATTACAAAAGTCCTTAAAGAGATCTATCACTCTCTAAGCTCCAAGAGTAGCAAGTAAAAGAGAACAAAAGACCTGCAGAGTAACATGTCTCATATAGTACATTTAAATAATAAAGGGTAGGCAAAGAGCTAGACCCCAAAAATTAAGCCAACGCTTTGATAAAAATTTAAGCTCCTGATCAACACATCAAAACTTGCAAAAATATGGAGCAAGGAAAGAAAAAAACCACCATAATCCCAAACCTTTATTTGATGGACCAGAGAAAAATAACCACAACAACACAACCTTCAAGAGTAGGAGATTTGAGCAAATCACAAGAATAACTGGATTCTAGTGCAATAGATTGAATCTAAATGTTGACCGAACAAGGAGAACACAACAAAAGATCTAGGGAACCAACCAATCACTAGCAAAGAGGAGACCATCAAAGATAATAATGTAAGTGGCGGCACACCAATTCAAAGAAGTAGCCAAATAAACCAAAGTAAAAGCCATAAAACTACAATAATTGCCAAGCTTCAAGATCAGAAAGAGGCATACCGCCAAAAGCAAAGATTAATCCACAAGAATGTTAGAGAGACAATAACAGCCAACATAAAGGAGACTGTAGAATGACAAACCAAATTGAAAATAATAAAATAAATAAACACTCAAAAACAATTGAGAGAATAATGTCTTAGAAGTGCAATATCAAAATTCCAAATCCTCAGAAATATTTTGACAGTAGCCATACATATTACCATAATGAATGCTAACATCTTTCCATCCAAAATCCTTATCCACTCAATAATACTCAGCCACCCATTAGCCCAAATAATGATAAAAAAAAAACTTTACTCAGGAAATAAATTTTCTAAAATGAAATCTTAAATAAGATAGTTTCCTCCCCAGAAAAAATAGTAGCCTTCCCCATAAAGCTCCCCTCCCAATAGACCTTACAATAATAGGTTGCAACTTGCCAAACAAATTTCCAATCACTAAAAGATTCACTTGGAAATTTCCAACTGTGAGGATGAGGAAAAATATCCACATGACTCTAATTTGCCTTCACTTATTGGTGGTGATTTTAATACTATTTTTATCTCTACTGAGAGAATTGGGGCTAAGGCTCCTAACTCTAAAGCTATGGAATATTTCAATAGCATGATTATGGATTGTAGTTTACGTGATATTAGGTTTTCTAGTGGCACTTTTACTTGGAATAGAGCCACTACATGGAAAATACTTAATCATATTCTTTTCAATAGCAATTGGCTTTACTCATGTTGAGTATTTGAGCATAACCCTTTCTGACCATTCTCCTCTTTTGCTTAGCATCAACATTCCTAAGGCTTCTACTCAAGCTAGCGTTAGATTTTAAAACATGTGGCTTCTTGATGAATCTTTTTATAAAATTATTCATTCTAATTGGCATTCTCTTTTGTTTCCTGATGATAATATTTATGGTATGGTTAGGCTTTGGTTTAAGATGAAAATATTGAAGTTGAAATTAAATTGGTGGAATATGTGTATTTTTAAAAATCTTTTTTCTAATATTGTTGAGGCTAAAAATAATGCTAATTTTTTTATATAATCTTTATCTGAATGGCTCTTCTAATGAGAATTTACAGTTGCTTGCCAAAGTTATAGTTTGTTTGTTTCAACTTTGGGAGAAGGATGAAGCCTTTTGGATTCCAAAAGCTACCTCAAAATTTTTATTTGAATGGGATAAAAACACTAAATTTTTTCATGGTTTGGCTAACAAGAAAAGGAATATTAATCATATTCATAAAATCTCTTATCTTAATGGGATCCATTTTGTGAGTGAAGATTTGATTGTGGAGTCTGGCGTTAATTATTTTAATAGAGTGTTTGATACTAACTTTAATCCTAAGACACTTAATAATCCTTATATTATTCCTACTTTAATCATTGATGAGGAGAATAAAGTTCTTTCTCAAATTCCTTATAAGAAAGAGATTTGGAATGCCCATGAAGGGATGAATGCTAATTATGTTACTGGTCTGGATGGTTTCACTACAAAATTTTTTCAAAAAACTTGGGAGATCATTAAAATGGTTTGTGAGTGCTGTCAAAGACTTCTTTAATTGGCACTCCTTATCCTAAGTTTTTTTCCTCCTCTTCCATTGTTTTGATTCCTAAGAAAGATGCTATTAATTATTAGAATGATTTTCATCCTGTAAGTCTTTATTCTTTCTTAAACAAGTTAAATTCTAAAATTATTATGGAAGATTGGCCCAGTTTTTGCCTAAAATTATTTCTCTGGGTCAAACTATTTTTGTTAAGGGCCATACCATTTTTTATAATATTCTCCTTATGCAAGAGATTATTCATGATATTGATGTTCAAGTTGAGGGGAGTAATACTATTTTTAAACTGGATATCAGAAAGCATATGACAATCTCAACTGGAACTTTCTTTATGATGTGTTATCTATTTTTGGTTTTAACTCTTCTTTCATTATGTTGATTAAGAATAGTATTTAAAATTGTTATTTATCTGTTATTATTAATGGTAAGAATCATGATTTTTTTAAGTCCACGTAAGGTATTAGACAAAGTGATCTATTATCTCCTTCTTTATTTATTATTATGGATGAATATTTATCTAGGGGTCTTGATGATCTTTTTATAAAGCATCCCAAGTTACATTACCATACTATTGGGGTTTTCACATATTCCATCTTAGTTTTGTTGATGATTATATTATCTTCTCTAATGGCTCTTTAAGGATACTTAACATTCTGTTCAAGTTTCTTACCGAATTTAAAGGAATAGTAGTTTAAACATCAATAGAGAGAAGAGTTGCCTTATCTCTTTTAAGGACATTTCTCAATAGAGATTGAAGGTGATTCAAATTAAATTTGGTTTTGTTTCTAAAAATCTTCCTATTAAATATTTGGGCACTCCTTTATTTAATGGGAAAAAAGATTACACCTTTTTGAAGATATTTTTGCTTCTATAAAAAAAAAACTTTTTTCATAGGCCTTTAATTTTCTTTCTTTTGGTGGGAGGTTAGTTCTGATTAAAATTATTCTTTGCTCCTTGACTATATATCACTTTCATATCATGCTTCCCACTTTGTCTGTTTGCTTGCGGTTGGAAGACTGTTGAACAAATTTTTTTGGGAGCCAAAAATAACAATTCATGTATTCTTTGGGCTTCCTGGAATAAATGTTGTGGAGTGATTCATGAAGGGGGGCTGGGTAAGTTTTATGGATATATCTCATGCTTTCTCCTATAAACTTTGGTTTTCTTTTAGATCTAATATAAGTTTATGGGCCATTTTTATGATGAAAAAGTATTGTGGTGGTAAACATCCTACTACTTGTCATTATAAGCGTGGTGACTCTATGGTTTGGAAAAGGCTTTGTTCTATTAATTGGGGTAAGTATATTCAATGGGGTGTTGGCCATGGTAATGTGTTCTTTTGGCAAGATAATTAGATGGGCCTACATCTATTGATAACTTCATTCTCTCATTCTAATATTATTGTTAAAGTTAATAATTTCATTGTTAATAATAAGTCGAATGTTGAGAAACTTAGGGAGAATATTTCAGACATCTTAGTCAAAAAAATTGTTCAAATTCCTCTTCATTTGGATAAAGAGGACTATATTTTTTTAATCTTTCTACTTCTGGTAATTTTGTTTTGAATGATGCTTGGAAAACTATTCGTACTATGCAAACAAAATCCCCATTATTTTCTGTCATATGGCATAAAAGTATTCCTATTTCCTATTCTATATTAGCTTGGAGAATCTTGTATAGCTATATGCCTGTTGATATCTTGTTGATGAAGAAAGGTTTTACATTTCTTCTAAATGCCAATGTTGCTTTCATGTTGAATCTTTAAATCAAGTTTTGTTAATGGCCCCATTGCTACCAAAGCTTGGAGATATTTTGATGAGTTGTTTAATACTAGTCATGTCAATAGCTGTAGTGACATTGCCTCTTTATTGCAGGCTTGGTTTTTATTATTTAAAGGTCATGTTAGGAATCTCATTCCCATTATGATTTTGTGGTATCTTTGGATGGAGAAAAATAATTCTAAACATAGAGGCATTAAAATGAATTTTATGAATATCATTTCTAAAATCAAAGATAAAATGCTTTAACTCTATTCTATTAATCTTATTACTATTTCCAATTTTAAGAATCATATATTTGTTGCTCATAATTTGGGTATTTATCTCAACCTCTCTATTTGGAATGGTGAGGGGAAATTGGTGTGGTGGTTAAAACCTACTTTGCCTTTCTTTATAATTAAAGGAAAATTGATTACCCTGGGTTATACTCACTTGTGTGAGCATGATCATGAAAGCTTTGGACTCAAAATAAACATGCAAATGTCATACAAATAATAATCCAGGCTGGCTTTGACTTAATATGGAAAATACAATTATAAATTAAAATACATCGACAAAACAAAACTTAATTAACAAGACTATACAAAACATGAATACATATGATAGAAATTTAAATAAACAAAAATTTACAAGAAATTTAAAAGCCCAAACATTTAATTAAACTTATATGCATTTAAAAAAAAAGTTTAGTCTTCATTTAAGATGGAGAGAGAAGTCTATGCCCAGTGGAGTCGCCAGAAAAATCTGTGAGATAATTTTTGTATAAATGCTATTTGATCTCACAAGATTCACTTTAATTATATTTTAATTTTTTCTTTCGATTAAATCTGTAGTTTAACATTATACAACCCAAAATGGTAGACTAATGTTTAACTATCGATTTGAATGAAAGAAAATATAATTTATTTCCCTAATCAGATACAGCATAGGGAATATACAGATCATCCCGAAAGATGATAAATACATTCTCCTATCATTCCAATTATAAGAATAAACTACAAATTTATTTCCATAATCAAATATAGAGGATATTTAATTTGCGATAAAAGTAAACCAAATATTCATTTATCTTTTGATTATGAAATTTTAAAATATAAATAAGGCTAAGCTGTGTTCACAGATTTTCTCCCTACCTTAGATAGGAAACTAAGATATAGTTTATTTTATTTTGGGATCTATACTCCCTATAAGGGCATGCCCCTATAGTTAATTATATCTCCTAATAGAATACTCTTGATTAAAATGAAGACTAAATAATTTTATAATACCTATAAGTTTAAGGAAATGTTTGGGCTAATTAAATTTTGATGTACAGGCTTTAGATTATAAATTCTTGAGTTTGAAATTTGAAAATTTTGATTTAAATTAAAGAAGGAATGTGTAGAGAATGGTGTATACAATCTGGACTTACCACATACCTTGAGTGAGCTGCCTGCTAATAATTTTAATCACAACAAATTGTCGTATGAATATAAGATTTAGAAAGCTCTATCCTATGAATCAAGGAGTTGTTAAAGAATTTAAATCAAACGCAATACAATATGCTTACAAGAAAATAAAATTTACATGTATGATGTATATGATGCGTGAATAATAATGTATAAAAGAGCTGGTTTTATTAATATAAATTTATAAAGTACAACCCAAGGTCTACAGTAAAGTAATGGTAGTCAGGCTCTACAAACAATAAACTTGGATTCTAATCCTACCAAAAATATCTAGATTCAACTACAACTACTTATGATCTTCAAGTTCCAAGTCTTCTGTAGATTTCCAAAAAGGAATATCCTCTTTAAAAGAGGACATTACTTTTTGAGCCCCACTTATATATGTATAAGCAGTTGCCTTTGGCTCTTTTACAACTCATGACTCTATACAACTCGATCTAAATACAAGAATTTAATGAAATTTAAATTTTAAATTCTCTTTTCAATATAAATCATCTCCTAAAAATATTTTACTTTATAGAAATACAAAAGCAGGAAATAAAATACATATATGAAGGTGCATTGTGAGGAGTTATATATATAGGAAGTAAATGAAATTAAATTGCACGGCCCTGAATTCATTCACTTTACTCTCTAGTGCACTGACAGAAAGGTAAATATGACATGTATATTTTGCAGAAAGTAAGCAAACACACATAGGTACCCTCTAGGAAAAGAAACTCGCAATCAAACCAAATCAACTCATCAGCCTAACCTTGGCTAAAGTTGGTTAAGTATTGTAAGAGGTTGTGTGGCTTTGGTAGGTCCTATAAAGTTTTATTATTTAAATTACATGTATTTTTAATGTTTATTCATTAAAGGCTGAAAGGGAGTTTAATTAAAGTTTAATAGAAATGTATTTAACTTTTGAATTATTTTAATTTTACATGTTGAAGTTATTTGTTTTAGTTTTAAAGAACTTATAGATTAATAACCTTTAAAGTGCAAAAGGTTAATAATTTATAATTTCTAAGACATTCAACTTAACACCAATCATCTATGCAGGATAGATTATCCTATGAGGGAATACAAAAATTTATTAGAGATAGAGAAGGGACTTTATAATCCAATGCAACATACCCTCCAGATGGAGTAAAATATCTTGAATAAGGTCAGTGTATTATTAGTATTTAAAAATCCCCCATCTAATGCATTAGTGCCTTCTTAAAAGGAGTTGTGCATAACACATAGAGGATCCTTTTGTTATTTAAGTGTGTTAAAAGCCTTCAAATCAAATGCCAAAATGCCCTCCAAAAGGAATCAAGCATTAGGCATAAAAGCTTGAATTCATTTAATTAAAATTAATTATCAAATTTGATTGATCAAAATAAATTTTGATCAATCAAATTATCAAATTAATTTTTAACAAATTAATTAAATTTTAATTCAATATTTTTTAATTTTTATTATAATATTCAAATATTTTAATTAATTGTTGAATTTTTAATTAATTTTATTGATTATTAATGAATAAAAATTAAAATTTATTCAAAAATTTTATTTAAATTTTTATTATAAATCTATAATTCTTATTTAATTTAATTTGAATTTTTATGTATTTTTAAATTTTATTTATTATTTTTAATTAATTATAAATGGAATTAATTAATTAATTAATGAGAAATTTATTTTTTTAATTGAAAAATTATTTAAAATGAAATTATAATTTTTTTGTTTTATTTTTATTTGAATTTATTTTATATTTTTGAATTTTATTTAGATTTTTAATGAATTATTTAATTAATGTTTAATTAAGAGTAATTTAATTTTTTATGAAAATTTAATAAGATTTAAATTTGAATTTTGATTTTTATTGGTTGTATATTTGATTTTAAGTTGATTGAAATTAACTTTATATTTTTTTATAATTTTATTTGATTTATTAGAATATACGGAAGTTTAAACCCTTAATGAAGACTTAATTGAATTTATCATTGTTTGAAGGTCAATTAATGTCACATTAGGGTAAATTTGATTTTAATGCATATGACACTAAGTTTTGTAAGTTTCAACTTCATCCAAAATGGATGTGTGTGGTGAAACCTAGATTTGACTAAGTTCACTAAGACACAATCCTAATTATTGTCCTTAATGTTACTAAAGTTCAAGGCTTACAAATAATGTTTACTAACCCTTTGGTACACAAATTACAATCACATCAATCATCAAACAAGTGTACTAAAACTAGATATCATGAGGTTAATAAATTTCCAAATACTTAATTCAAATGATGAATCATACATTTGGAAATTCATTTACAATTATAATTGAGCTCTAGAAATTCCCCAAAAATCAGAGATCATGCATCACATTTTAAATATTATGCCACTTAAATTTGAATTTAATCAGATGTTTATTGAAAAAATATATAAAAAAATTAAAAATAAGTATAGTTTAAATTGACATTTATATACTAGAAATTAAACTCTAATTTTATTTTTAAAATGTAGGAAATTTAATTTTGAGAAAAGCAAGTATTTATATATTAAATTTGGTGAAAAAATAAATTTTCTAGAATTATTTGAAGTTTAAAATAGGTTTTATAAGTGTAAAATAGTTTTTACAAATTTAATAAACAGGCGGCAACAAATTTCCACTCGGTAGTGTATGATTGGACCAACGCATATGGCGGCTGCAGCAGTACGCAGTGTCTTCTATGCCGTAGTGCCTCGGTTACCCACGCGTCGGCACGTGGTTAAAAAATTAAGCATGTCAGTGGGGGAATAGAGGCCATCAGATCCTCGTGATTTCCATCCAATGGCATAGATCAAATCCCAATGTTTGATCTTGGTTAAGATAGATCAGATGGTGGAATGTAAATATTACAGTTTTGAATTAATGGATGAGATTGTGTCAAATGAGATCCATACTTTATAGGGTTTTGAATAATTGGATCAAACTACAGATCTGACAAGATCACGATTGTTAAATCTAAATAAAATAGATCTAATGGTATGGGCTTGTCTTCCTTATCTAACTATACGAAACCCCTAGAACTAGGTTTCATTTTAAGCTCGTTGTATAATGCTTTAAATGGCATGAGGTTTGAGATGCAGATGATAGATGACAAGATGAAAAGTTGGGAATAGTTTTCAAGGCTCAAAATGATATCCCTAGAAACCTATTTAGAAACCTAGATAGGACCCTAGGGTCTAAAATTTACCTGCACATGAGCAAACTTAGTGAGTGTGTAAGTGTTCAATTCTTTTGTTAGAAGCTTCTCTACAAAGTTGTAGAAGACTTCAAGCTCTGAGGAAGACTAGATGGACAGCTTGATCAATTAGGATGGACCTAACTTTGTCCTTTTGCTCCTCTCACTGTCGACAACTTCCAAATGACAGGGAAACACCAGGAAGATGCTACAGATGTTTTGGGAAGCAAAATGAAATGCTCTTTGCTCTGGGGAGTGAGGGAAATCAGAGATATGATTCAATGAAGGGTTTTGTCCTCGTGGGCCTACTCTATGAAATGGAACCATAAGGGACGACTGGGATTGCTTAGAAATATGGATGGGATGCAAGACCTGTCCTTGGCTGTTAGAGTGCTAGGGTGCACATTGCTTCAGATGGAAAATAACCCTAAGTCATTCTTATATAGGGAGGGGACTACAGACCATTAGGCTGAGCTAGGGCTAGGATTTAGGTCAAGCAGTGTTTAAGACGTCTATAGGGTCTTTTGAATGAGCTGAGTTATTCGTCTTGGAGGGAAATGAAGTGAGAGAAGGAAACTTTGACCAAATAAGCTCATTTGGATATTTCATTGACTCTTTGACTAGTCAAAGTGTCAAGGTAAATTAGGTGGCAGGTCGAAGGACCCAAGGGACTGATGAAAGGGTTTGGAAGCCATGTAAAATTATAGTGTGGGCATTTAAATGAAGTGTTGACCATGAAAGGTCATTCAAAACTTTATTGACTTAATTTGACTAGTGAAATGGTCAAAGCATGATGAGGTAGACTTTAGAAGGCAAATAGAAGCTATTTGAGTAATTTGCAAAGATTTTAGGTGGCTAAATCCATTGTATGAGTAAAGGGGTTATATGTGGTGGAGTTTGACCATACATGGTGGTTTGACCAAGTCAAACCACCCATGATGTGACTCATGGTAAGTTTAGGTATGTTGGAGGAATGTAAGTGAGTGATAAAGAATTGGATAGGTTGGTTTGAATAAGTGCAATGAATGGGCCCAAGTGGGTCAAGTTTGACCAATTTTGGGTCAAGTTCACCAAGTTAACTACTAGTTGGGTTAGGTTGGCCAATCACATCCATTTCACTAGAAGGGATATTTAGAGAAGTTTGATGGAGTTGAGAGTCTATTTGGTGTTGAACTAAAAGTAACTAATGTGAAAGTAACTGATGTATACAACATTGTGGCTAAAGTAATTGTCAATAGACTCAAGATTCCTTCCAAAAATTATTGTGACAGAACAGGCTGCTTTTGTTCTTGGGAGGTCAATTTTGAACCATTGCCTGATTGCTCAAGAGGTTATAAAAAATTTTAAATTCTCAAAATCTAAAAATGGGATGGTGGCTTTAAAGATTGACTTAGAGTAAGCATATGACAAAATGAGCTAGGAAACTTTGGAGCTAGTTCTTAGGAGGATGTGCTTTCCTACACAGTTTAGTTGATGGGTGATGAATTGTATCAAATTGCCTAAATTCTCTTTGCTCATAAATGGATAGTTATCTTAATGGATGGTTACTGAATGTGGATTTAGGCAATCCCACTCTCACCCTACTTATTCATTATGTGCTCAGAATTATTATCCTCAGCTCTGCATCAAAGAGAGCATATCAAGGGTGTGCCTTCTTCTGTTGGAGGACCTCGTATCTCCCACCTGTTATATACTGATGACACTTATTTTTCTAGGAGTTACTAAGGCTAAAATCAATTATGTGATGGGCACGTTATAAGATTATTGTTATTGGTCGGGGCAAAGGATTAACCATGGAAAATCTGTGGTTTTGTTTAGCAAAGGTACACTAGATCGAAAGAAGAAAAGATTTGCAAAAATTATTTAATTTTGTAAGGTGGATGATTTTTAGTACTTGGGGATTAAGCTATCACTAAAGAGGTTGGTTAAAATTGATTTCAATCCGATTATATAGAAAATAAAAGCTGCTATTATGGCTTGGGTAAGTAAGCAGCTATCCTTTATTGGAAGGCTTAATATAATCAATGCTTCTCTTCATCCTTCTTTGATGTATGCCATGACCCACTCAATTGTTCCAAAGACCATTCTGATGGAGGTGGATTGGATTGCAAGATCTTTCTTATGGGATAAAGTAATTTATAAAAGAAGTATTCACTATGCTGCCTAGAAGGTGGTTTGTAGACCTCTTAAGCTAGGAGGTTTGGGTATTCATGCTTCATTTAAGTGGCTAAGGCCACTTAGAGTAAGAATTACTTGGGAGTTCCTATCCAAACCTGAGGGGTATGTTGAACAGGATCTTGAGTGCAAGATATGGGAGGATATCATGGGAGAAGGACACTAAAAGGATTGATTCTATTGTTCGGAAGATCATTTGTGATGGAGCTATTTGCTTGAGAAATTATATTAGATGGAAAATTAAAGAAGGAACTAATATTAATGTCCTTGATCATATTTGGATTAGGGATAAATCTTTAAATGATTGGCTAACATTTTGTGATGTGGAGAGGTTAGAAGTTATGAAGGTTTCTCAGTTAATTACTCCAGATGGGAGTTGGGACAATATTCAGTTGATAAATCTGTTTGGGGAGGAGCTGGCGGATAAGATAATTGGGATTCCCATTCAGACAGATGAGATGGAGGATTATATGGAGCTTATCAAAAGTCCCATGGGTGGTTCTATAGCCTCAACTACTTACAATAAGCAATTTGAGCTAGAAGTGGATTCAATTACTCAAGTTCATAAGCTCAAGCTTAACCTAAAGGTTAGATTTTTCTGGTGGCGTATTTATAAAGGAATTATTCCTACTAAGCAATGGCTTACTAAGCATGGACTTCAGGGAGGAGTTGGGTATCCTTTTCGATGCCAAGATGTAGAAGATTTAAACCATATAGTGGTGGGTTGTAAGTAGCTAAAGTTGGTTGTTAAAGATTTGGAGAGGTGGGGATTTAATCTTGGTTCAGAAACCTAGAGGAGTTACAACTGGGAATTGAAAGGTGCAATGGTGGAGAATTCTTTGGGTTGTGGTCTATTGCAATGTGGTTTTCTTTGTTAGAAAAACAAAAAATGGCAAGAAGCACAAGAAAGTTTATTATTCTTTTGTGACTGCTATTAATGCCATTGAGATGCTAAACTAGAGTAAATATTTTAGTTTTTTGGAGCATTGGGACTCCATTCAACCTGATGGGTGGTTGGTTTCTAATTCATGGTACCCCCCTCCGAATTGGCTGAAATTGAATATGGATGGTGCTCTACATAGTAATAATGCTGGTGGTATTGGAATGGCAGTTCGGGATAGCATGGGAAAGTTGATCTTGGTGGCTGGTTGGAGTATATTTCATTGGGATAGCACGTAGGTGGTGCTTTTAGCAATGAATATATTGATAAAGTGATTGAAGGGTGGATGGTTGGAATAAAGGGGTTGGTTGTTGAGGGTGATAATGCCACATCATTACATATATGCAAAATATATGAAAGAGAGATATATGGAAAAATAGGATACAAGATAGTGACCAGTTCAACTGGGTGAAGTTATTCAATTTAGTGGTGTTTGTGCATAGACTGAGAAGATGCAATAAAGCAGCTCACTATTGAGCTCAGCATGCTATAGAAGAACATTTTTTCTGGAAATTAGGGGATGGGGATTCTTTGTATATACCTCAAGAATTGATTAACATTCTTGAGGAGGACTTCTTTTTGGGTTTTTGATTTCTTAAGGGCAAGTTGGCCGATTGATTTTTGGGTTGATTAATTTGTAATGGTGATTTATTGAATGCAATATAAGCAATGTGTTTGAGTATATGATTGGTTAAACTAGCTTGAGTTAGCTCAACTAGATCAGGCTAGTTAACCACTGATTCAGAGAATTAATAATGCATAATTTGATGTCTAAGTCTTCTAGTAAACTAGTTTGAACTCTGACTAAGGTTATAAATGTCAATGCACTAAACTAGGCAGTGTGTTGGGTCAATTGATTGCAGTGCAAAGCTACAACTACATATAGATATTGATTAACTAACTAGAGATCTGAAGGTTGAGTGATTAAATTGATTGATTGAAGTTTGATTTGATATATATAGTTGAGATTGAGTGGAAGCTTGAGTGATTGAAAATTAACTAGAATTTTGATTGAATAATTAATTGCAGGCTATATGATTGATAACTGCAAATGATACAATGAATTTTGATTAAATGTAGGGAATGTAGGTTAATTGATATTTAATTGACTGGTGATTGGAAAATGATTGATTAATACTGGAAGTGCAGGCTAGATTGATTGATTGACTAATTGATTATGAATTTGATATATGATTGAAGTTAATTGGCAGGCTGGATGATTGAATCATGGATTGGAGTTTTAATTGATTGATTGACTGGCTAGATGATTGACAGGTGGTAGACTGTCAACCATCAAATATTTAATCAAGATTTTAGACAAGTCTTGATGACCTCATATAAAAATTAGGTTAACAATAACCTCCCAATATGTTAAATAAAGAAAAGAAACTAAGTAAAATAAAATAAAATTAAATAAAATGCAAAAAAATAAATAAATAAAGTAAAATTAGAAAGAATTAATTAAACATAAATAACAAATTGAAAAAAATTGTATACAATAAGGTAAATTATTAAAATAAATATTAAATATTTAAATAAACATTTCAATAAAATTTTAAAAATAAAAATTAAATTAAAAAATTAGAGAATAAAAACTAAAAAGAAATTGATAAAAAAATAATAATTCTTTGTAATAAATAAAATTAATTAAATTAAATTCAATTAAATGAATTAATAAATGTATTAAACTTAAATAAATTAATTAAATAAACGTGAAGGCTATATGTGCTTTGTTTGTCCCAAAGGTGCGAGAAAATATTTTTCATTTAAATGCCTAGGACTTTATAATTAAAGGTTTCAAAATAATTTGAAGTCTTTAATTACCATGGTTCTTTAGAACAAAAATTAATAAATCAGTAAATAAGATGTTAATAAAATAAATGACTCTCTAAAAGTTCTCTATATGTTATAAGGAGACCAAATACATTACAATTATGAGCCTTAGGACTTATTGGTGACTTCAAGCACTTTGGAGTCATTAATTACCAGGGTTCTTTAAAACTTAAAAATAAAATAACTTAAATAATTAAAATATTTAAATAAAATATAAAGCACTAAATGATTAAAAATTAAACTTAAATTAAATCCCTTTGACTTGATCACAAATAAAAATTATTAATAGAAAACTTCAATTAAAAATAAACTTAGGACATACCTTAGTTACACAGCTTAGCACGCACTTTAGATGGTTTACTAAGACAACCAAATCTAGCCTAGGTTAGTGCGATGTTTCATTGTTGTGCTTTGTTATGACTGGATACCTTGCTTGGAGGGTGTCCTTGCTTTGTTTATTTACTTTCTTGTACTCAAGATATCATACAAGTTTATTTTTTGCATTAATCTTTACTTTATTACATTGCAATTTACTTTACTAGCTTTACACTCTTGTATTAGTTTAGTCAGAGTCAAGCATTTTTTGTATTGCAAAGAATCAATATAGAATGTAAGTAGGATCAAATGTAAGTGCAAAGATTTAATGTAATAAATTATAGATATCTTGTATAGATAGATCGAGTTGTAAATGTAAAGGGTTATAATGATTTTAAATATGATTACTTAAATACACTTACAAAACTTCTAAAATGAATGATTCCTCTTCCTTTGAGGGATATTAACTTTTGGAATTCGATGAAAGATCCAGGATCCAGAAGCATTGAATACTAAAAAAGCAATCACATTTAAATCTAGATTATTCATAGATGTAAAAATCCAGGCTTATTCTGGTGGAGCATGACTAGCTTTCTTTTATAACAGGCCCTGGATTATACTTTTTTCATTGTAAATACATATAAAAGTTTTCTTTATTTCATCTATTTCATACATCATGCATTGCATTCGCATGGGATGGTAGATATTGTATTAGAGGGTAGATTATTTTGTAGGTATTGGTAACGTGTGTATTCTTTCATTTGTAAGAACATATGCATTAGATATAGGATGATGTAGTTTGGTACTACATACATAATACATGAACACCTTTACCTATACACACATACATGCATGTATTTTAATTTTTAGTAATGTAAGCAATTCCAACACACAAGCTTACAATAAAAGAATGGAGGAGTCCATGGCGCCCAGGACTGCTATACTTTTCCCTATGGTTTTAAGGACATTATGCTGCCAATTTTCTTAAAAAACTAGAAATGTAGATTAGATTAGATTAGATTAGATTAGATTTCTAAGTTTAGAATGCATTAAGTGCATCATAGAGAAATTAGAGTTAAGTAAAACATCATTTTAAAGTGCATTAGCTTGGTGCATGTCATCTTTAAAAACTTTGATTAAAATCTAAACTCAAACCTTAATTTTAATGAAACATTAGCTATTTACATGTATAAATTATACTTAACATGATTTTAAAAGGTGTGCTTTAGGTGGTTAGCTCATTTTCCACTCCAAGCAAACATAAGTCCAGATTGCATAAACACTCTAGTCTTCCACCGTGGGAGGGTTATCTAATCTTCTCAATAAATTATAAACTCAAATTAAAAGTACATCTTATCTTAAATAGTAAAGACAAAATATAATAATAGACTTAGAGTTTTTTTGGTTAACATAAGCTTAAAAACTCTCTACCTTTCTTCCATTGACTTAGTCAATAAATGTTCAGGCTTTGTTCCTTTCCCGAATTGGTAGGCTGAGAAAATCTAAATCCTTGATCTAAACTTTATAAATCTAAAAAATTTAGTCTCCTCTTTAATCAAGAGTTTTCTGAAGACTTATCGTCAAATGTAATTAACCATAGAGGCTTGCCTCTATATGGAACCTAGGACCAAGCAAAAACATAAACCCTTCTTTAGTTTGCTAGAGTTCGGGAAAAATCTCTTGATGTTGAATTAAGTTTTATCCTTAGTTCCTTTTTCAAAATGATGAGTGAATATCATTTTATCCTTTCAGATGAATATTAGACTCCTTATATTGAATATTATTATGAAAATAAATTTTGTTTCTATTTTTAAACTGATAATAAAACATTAGCTAGTGTTTCGATTAGCTATGTAGATTTGATTAACGAAATATAAATCAAATCGATTGGTACAATTAATTTATCCACCCCAAACCATCTATATACAGTGAAGCTCCTTGAGTAGATTCTAAATGTGTCTTTGTATCAGATACCCTATGGAAGAAATTCTACAGTATATTCCCTAACAATGCTCATAAAGGAATTAGCCTATCTAGAAGAAGATTCCATTTGTATAAAAGTATAGGGTCATGGGATTTTGTCACCAATAGACTTGAAATATATTAAAAAGAAATCTCCCATTGAGGGAGAGATTGTTCTTGCTATAGATAATGAAGAAGTAGACTACGATAACCCTTTATTGTCTACTTCCAATAAAGTTAACTATCTTGAGATTAATCAGTTGCTGATCAAATTAAAATAAGATATATTTTTTACACTCTAGTAAATGACAACCTATATTAAAAATCTTTCGATTAAATATGATTACATTATCTCAATAAACTTGAAGCCTAGAAAATTATTAAAGAAATGCATTCTTGATTGTGTGGTGCTCATATGTCTAACCCTAAAATGAAGTTAAACACTAAAAAGATGGGATATTACTATCCTTCGATAATAGATGACTACATGAATGTTGCACATCATTGTCATTACTGTCTGGTGCATGGTGTAGTTCTGCATCAACTACCTAAAGTCCTCCATCCTCCAATTGCTTCATGGTTGTTTGAAAGATGGGATATGGATATCATTGGTCTGATCGATTCACCATCCTCTGAAGGTCACTATTTTATATTAGCAACAACAGATTACTTCTCAAAATGGATTGAAGCCCTTCCATTATAAGAAGTTAAAGTACAACTTTTCCTAAATTTCTTTAAAGATCATATCATATAATGATTTGGTGTTCTTCGTCAAATCATATCTGATAATGGTCCATAATTTAGAAGCACAATAACAAAAATTTCACATGACATCAAAATATTTATTGGAGATACTCAATCATCTATTACCCTCAATCAAATAAATTGGATGAGGCCTTTAATAAATTATTGGTACAAATTTAAAAAAATTAGATGATAAAAAACATTAATGGTATAAACAGTTAGGAGAAGCTTTGTTAGCATATCAAACCACATATAGAACTCTCACTCAGTCTATGCCATTCACTTTAGACTTTAGAGCAGAGGTTGTTCTCCCATTAGAAGAATAACTTTCCTCTTTAAAAATTATAATAAACTACTGGATAACATCTTAACATAATACTAGACTTATATTAGAAAGCTTGAAGGTTTAAAAGAGAAGCATGTACAGGCTAAAAAAAATTGAGTTGTATAAAAACACGTATGACTCAAGTGCATGAAAAAAATGTTTTATCTAAGCACTTTCTAAGTAGGAGACTTGGTTTTGATTCTACGAAGACTCTTTTTAACCCATCAAAAGTTGGGTTATAAATTTAAACTTACGTGAGAAGGTTTGTTCATAGTGGAGAAAGTTTATTAAGGATGATCCTATCAATTGGTTAATTGTAAATGAGATCACCATATGTTTTCTTTTAATGGATGTATCAAAATAAAATTCTTAATAAATAAAAAAAGTTCTAATATACAAAATAACTCTTTTTCTTTTCATAATGAATAGGGTTTGAGTGATGAGACTTTGGATTTAGAGAATTATATTAGAATTATTGAATTTCTTAATTCCTTGTGTCTGTTATAAATTTGTATGCTTTAAATTTCCTGCTTGTCCTTAAGGATACTATAAGCTTCCCTAGTGGCATCCTTTCCTTTGAACTTTAGTTGATTCTTAAGGATTGGAATAAGCTTCCATAGTGACATCTTTTCATTGAAACTTTTGTTTATTGGGAAATATATTTCATGGCATTTTATTTGTCTAATGACTCTTTTGCCTATTTAAATCTGCTTATCTGGGATGGTATCCATTTCAGGCATATGCCTGCTTAAATTAGCCTAAGGAATAGTGGTTAGATATTCGAGATATATGGGATGATTTCCCTTTTAGGTTTTTACCTGCCTAAATCTTCCTATTTGGGATGATTTTATTTTAAAGTATTTGCCTGCTCAAATCTACTTGTTTTTTGCTTAAACTTATCTGTTTGGAATTATTTCATTGCAAGTATTTATTGAATAAACCAACCTTGTTACTTGCTAAATCTAAAGCATGCTAAACTCTTTTGGATTCATTTGACTATCTCGATCAACACCAACACATGTAATTTACTTCTATGGGTTCATCACACCTGTTAGGGGTCTATTTTTTGACCTCCTTTTGTATGAGGTCAATTCACGCCACTCAAATTTATAGGGTATAGGAAACCTTTTTGAGTAGAATACCCTAGCTTGGTAGAAACCCTAGGTCAAACCTTTGGAAAATGATTTGGCTAATTTCTCATTAACCTATCACCTTTTAGAACCTCCATAGTAGTCTTTGAAAGCCTATATGCCCTTTCAATAATCAGACACATAAATCTTAAACATAAAATTTAAACTTCTTTATATTTTCATATCATTCCACTCAATATGGCATATTGATCAAACCTCATTCTAAACCATATGAAATGACATAACCTTCTTCATGATCACCATTTGGATGATTCAAACCCATTGGGTCCATGGTTGATCAAGTTTAACTTTTAAACCCTTTAAAATGTAAATTCCAAACTTAAGCATAAAGCATCATTCAATCATGGTCTTAAACCTAGGATTGATCTCTAGCATTCCTATAATTATTATTGAGCTTGACTAAACCTATTTGGACCCATGGTTGACCATGATAGGTCAAGTTGACAAATTGGCCTCCATTTTACAAAAAAATGCCCATTCATGTATCTACTTCATTCTACTCCATGGCATTTCATTCTAAATCTTTTTAATAATCATTCAAATATGTTTAAACCCATTGGAACCCATATTGAGCCATAGTTAACGTAGTTGACAAAAATCATCAAATTGGACCATTTTGCCCTAAATAATCATTTCATGCATTAAACCTAACCTGGACCATCGTATAGCTCCCAATCACTTTCAAACATCTATATGAACCTCTCTAGACCCAAGGGACCCAAGACTTGGGCTAGGTTGACCTTGAAAGTTTGATGTGCGCCAAGATGGGGGGTGAATTGGTATTTAAAAAAATAAATTCTAACAAGAGTTCTAGTCTTTTATGGATTTTTCTTTTTTGCCTTTTTTTAATTTTAAATTAGAAAATTTAACTAATCGAGTGCGAAGCTAAAGATACGTTCACAATTACGATGGTAGTGAAACAATTTCAAATATCACAGTAAATAATTAAAATTAAATTTTTCACCAAGCAGTTAGCACAGTAGATAAATGCATGAAGAATTAAAATACAGAAAATACGAAGAAAGCACACCAAAAATTTTTATAGTGGTTCGGTCACTTGACCTACGTCCACTCCCCGGAGTCCTCCACTCCGAGTATTGCACTACTAAAAGTTGACTCTCCTTCTGATCCCACAGCAAGACGGAAAAACCTTTACAAGACTCACTTGCACCTTCCCCGGTGTGGTGGAGTGCTAGACACTATGTTAGCCTCTTGGCGACGACAGCGGACCTTCTCCTTTTTCTCCCTCCTGGAGAAGACAGAGTACCTTGAGGACGTTAACCTTAAAGCATCTCTTCCTAGAGAACCTTCATAAGACTCACCAAGGCCACAGGAGGAACAAGCGTGCAGCTAGCTCGAAGCAACCGTGTGATCCCCTCACACTCCTCCCTCATAATGGATCTCTCCAAAAGATCCCTCTCAAGAGTTCTTTCCTCTGTCAACCACGGCCTCAACAACTTCTAATTGAATAAGAAAAACTCCTTTTTAAATTAGGCTTCAGAAAACCCTAAAAATTCTAATTTGATGATTCTGTTCGTACAGTACGATCCAATATCGTATAGTACAATCGGTTCAAAAATAGTTTCATCCAGTACGAATGCAAATGAACAGTTCACAAATTTTATGAACATCGTACGGTACGATCCAGAGATCGTACTGGACGATCGCTTTATTTTTAACTATTCCTATAGGATGATCTATGGGATGAATGAATTCATCTATGTTCATCATCCCATACTATATCATTCATACAGTATGATTAGTTCATTTTAGATCATCATCCTGTATGATGTAAATATCGTCCGGGATGATCAAAATAAAAATCATAATTTTGTCTAGTACGATATATGGGACGACCCAAAATCATCTCTGTTCATCGTACATTAAGATTGACATCGTATAGTATGATTGACATCGTATAGTACAATCAAGTATAATTAAAAAACCATGATTTAATTGCCTGATTACGTAGGATAATTTTTGCAAGATTTCAAATGTTCGTATAGTATGATTGTAATCATACAGTACGATAAGTGCAAAAAATCAAATTTAAAATCTTACCTAAACTATCCTGGCGGCTAGGGTTTTTAGGTTGAAACAAATCGTACAGTACGATCATGATCGTATAATATGATTACTTTACAAAATTAATCATCCAAAATTAGCTGTTAAGCCTCAGTTTAAATGATAGATTGTATAGTATGATTAAAATTCAAACATTACAATGTTGTTAAAAAAATCAAATTAAGTTAAAATAGTTTTAACTCTCCCCCTGTGTGTGTGTGCTTAGTCACCCCTTTTACATGCATACTTTTATGGCAGACTCAACAAAATAAAAAATTAAAAAAAAATAAAAGTACAAGTTCTTGCACATCCTAGTCTAACCAGTCTTGAGTCTCCAGTAGTCTTGAGTGGTGTGTATCTTACCTGAAATGTTAGTACTCATGGATAAAAATAAACATTTATATTTTTAGGAATGAACATATTAATTCAGTCAATATTATTTATCATCATCAAAATCAAGTGCTAGGGATCCCGAATTGCAACAATCTCCCCCTTTTTGATGATGTCAAATATTGTTATCTGATAGGCAAGATAAATGTTATTTCTTTCATAGCTCCCCCTTACTAGATGATGGATTTTAAAAGATGATATGATTTAAAAAAAAATATTTTTAATGAATTTTTTTTAAAGTTTAAACAGAAACATAACATAATGAGATTAATAAAAAATATGATAAAAACAACAACAATAAAATATGAGCATAACATAGGACATATAACATTAAACTTAAGAACATCATAACATTATAGAACTTCTCCCCCTTTTGACAGCAGCAAAAAAGGAAGAACACTCTACCCAAGCAAAAGCAACAGTACAAGAAAAACCAGTACAATAGGAAGAACTACATAACACAAACAAGCTAAAGCACTCAAAAGTCGGGATCCTGATCCGGTGGTGGTTGGGGTGGAGGCGGCTGAAAATGCTGATGTATGGACATGAACTAATGATCTATAGAGGTGAATCATTCGCCAAACCATCGCATATCATCTTCATGCTGGCGATGTTGTTGGTCAATGTGATAATCCAGTCGAGTTTCCAATCGATCAAGTCGTTGAGTAATGTCATCCAAATGGCAGGCAGGTCCAGGTGGTGGTATTAGTGGTGGTGGAGGTCCTTCCATAGGAAACACTTCCTCTTCTTCATTAAAATCAGGATCAGCATGCGATGAAAAATAATATGAAAGGAGGAGTCCGTGTAAAAAATAGGAAGATTATCCGGTGGTATAGTATAGTTGAGTTGATATTTGACGTCGAGGATGTATCCTTTAATATGGCCTAAGGCAACATTTTATTTTCATCGGGCACTGGGATAGCGAAGAGCAGATAAGGTATGAATGTAGTCCAAGATCATTTGGGCTTCATCAAATTTGGTGGCTGACATGATTAAGTAGGAGACTACAAACAAAAGTGGGGTAATGTGTATGTGATCTCCAGCTTTTGGTGTAATGGACGTTCGAAGAATGCACTGGATAACGCAGGCATTCTGAGTGAGACTTTGGACAAGTGGTAGATGTTGATTGATGGGCACATTTCTAAGTAGAATATTAACAGAGGTCCAATCATAATCATTAGTGAGGAGAGATTTGGGATGAGGTCCTTCGATGGAGAGGCCGATGTGTTCAGTTATGTCAGCTTTAGTGATAATGACATTTTATTTGCATACAAAGGAGGTCAAAGTTGTACATTCCAAGTCTATCATAAGATTAGCTAAAAATTAGTAGAGTATTTTGGAGTGAAAGGGGAAAGCCAAGGTGAGGAGAAATTGAAGAGTGGTCGAGGCAAAGAGATTCATAACCTTGAATTATAAAGCGGCTAGGTTAAGCATACGTGACGGAGTAATCTTTGCCTCTTTGAACTTGGTGTAGGCTTTTTCATCAGCGACGAAGAGAAAATGGTCATCGAACCACTGAGAGGAGGAGGAGCTCCCCTCGATCAGTCTACCTCATTTGCTTCCACCAGCCATAGGACAAAAATCTTGAAGGGATCAGTGATTTGGAGGAGTTAAGAGTGAATTGAGCCAAAGAATCCCTCCAATTTATAAACTTGTTGGCTGATCGTACAGTATGATAGTTATTCGTACAGTACAATCAGGTGATTTAATTCATCTGGATGACTTGTCAAAAAAAGCAATTAAATCATACAGTACGATCAGGATCGTACTGGATGATCCAGAGAGAGAGAGGTCGTTCATCACGAGGAGTCGTCGAAATGACTTTTGACAAAAGGGTTCATACAGTACGAACAGGTGTTCATATAGTACGAATAGTAATAATGATCACACTGACCGAGTTTAAATTTATCCCAGTCCTATTTGACACATGGATCGTATCGTACGAGCAGTGGTTAGTACAGTACGATGTTCAATAATATGATTCGTACAGTACGATGGTGATTGGTATAATACGATGTATGCACCAGCAGGCATATCAGGACCATTGATGGAGTGTTTTAGAATGAATCGTACATTACGATTTTGAATCATACAGTATGATAGGTAAAGAAATATAAGATTTGGTGTCATAAAGATGAGTGTGAGAAGATTAGGAATCCCCATTTTTGTTTGTTTTTTTAATTATTATAAAAACAGCACATAAAGAAGCATAAAAACACATGAAAATTTTATTTTTTATTATTATTTTTGTTTTAATTAAACATGAATGTCTATGACACCTAGTTTTATTCTCAAGATGCAAAATGTGTCATAAGCTAATGGATTTGTGAATATGTCAGATAGTTGATCTCCAGTAGTAATATGGTGTAGTTCAATATCACCCTTGGCTACATGATCTCTAATGAAATGTTGCCTAATGTCTATATATTTTATTCGTGAGTGTTGAATTAGATTTTTAGATATGTAAATTGCATTAGTGTTGTCGCACATTATTAAGATGGTTCCTATAGGTAGTCCAAGATCTAAAAGCTGTTGTTTTAACCATAAAACTTGAGCAGCACAGCTTCCTACTGCTCTATATTTTGATTCAACCGTTAAAAGAGCTACTAAGTTTTATTTTCTGCCGGACCATGAAACTAAGGATTGTCCTATGAATTGATATGTACTAGAGGTACTTTTTTTATCTACTCTACATCCTACAAAATCAGAATCTAAATACCCAAAGATTTCAAACATAGCGCTATGTCTAGGATACCAAATTCCTAAGTTTGGGGTCCCTATTAGATATCTAAGGATTCTGTTGATAACAGTCATGTGAGATTCTTTTAGGTCAGCTTGAAATAGAGTGCAGAGACATACACTAAACATTATATCTAGTCTGCTGGCAGTTAAATAAAGAAGTGATCTAATTATTCCCCTATACTTCTTCTGGTCTATTGACTTTCCATTTGGATCTTTATCTAATTGAATGTTAGAAATCAAGGGAGTATTCATGGCCTTAGCATTATCCATTTCATACCTTTTTAGAATATTCTTGATGTACTTAGATTGGCTAAGGAATGTTCCATCTTCCATCTATTTTACACTAAAACCAAGGAAGTAATTAAGTTCTCCCATCATACTCATTTCAAACTCGTCACTCATTATTTTTGAAAAATCATCACATAAGGTTTTCTCTGAAGATCCAAACAAGATGTTATCTACATAAATTTGAATAATGAGTATTTTATCTACTACCTTTTTTATGGAAAGGGTGGTGTCCACACTACCCTTAACAAAGCCTCCTCTATCTAGTAGGAATGTACTAAGTCTTTCATACCAGGCTTTAGGTTCTTACTTTAATCCATATAGTGCCTTTTTCAATTTAAACACATGATTTGGAAATTATGGATTTTCAAAACTGGGGGGTTGCTCAACATAAACATTATTTTAGATTACCCCATTTAGGAAAAGCACTCTTAACATCCATTTGATATAATTTGAAACCCTTGAAGCAAGCAAAGGCTAAGAGTACCATTATGGCTTCTAGTCTGGCTACTGGGGCAAAGGTTTCCTCAAAATCTATTCCCTCAATTTGGTTATAGCCCTTTGCTACTAATCTGGCCTTATTATTCACTACTATTCCAGAGTCATTCATCTTATTTTTAAAGACCCATTTAGTTCCAACCACATTTTGTTCCTTAGGTCTCTTGACTAACTCCCACACATCATTCCTAACAAATTGGTTTAGCTCTTCTTTAATTGCTAGGATCCAAAATTCATCTTCCAAGGCTTGATCTATATTGGTGGGTTCAATCATCAAAATAAATGCAGAATGACTAACTTCCTTCCTAAGTCCATGCCTAATTTTCACACCTTCTGATGTGTCTCCTAGAATCAATTCTCTAGGATGACTAGAAGAATATTTCCAATCTCTAGGCAAACTCTCCTGAGGTTCTACTCTATTCTCTATGGCAATGGTCTCTACCCCTTGAGTGACCTCAAATTTTTCTTCTTCAGGATTAGGTTCAAAAATCTTATCTAACTCATCAAATACAACATGGGTAGATTCTTCTACTATAAGGGTCCTCTTATTAAAAATTCTATAGGCTTTACCTATAGATGAATAGCCTAAGAAGACACCTTCATCAGATTTAGGATCAAACTTTCCTAACGGTGACTTACCATTAATTAAGATAAAAGATTTACAACCAAAAATATGTAAGTGAGAAAGATTAGGTGTCCTACCCTTAAGAAGTTTATTAGGTGTCATATTCACTTTCAGTCTAACATTTATCCTATTTAAAACATAACAGGAAGAGTGTATTCAACTAATATTGCCCTAGCAGCTTCAACAAAGGTTCTATTCTTTCTCTCGGCTATTCCATTTTGCTGAGGGGTCCTCGGGACAGAGAAGTTATGTTCTATTCCTATCTCTTGACAAAATGATTCAAACTTATCTTTCTCAAATTCTTCACCATGATCACCATGAATTGTTGAAATTTCACATCCTAATTTTCTTTGAATCTAAGTGGAGAACATTCTAAACACTTCAAAGGACTCATTCTTGTTTGCTAAAAATTTTACCCAAGTAAACCTAGAGTAGTCATCCACTATTACAAATCCATAAGGCTTACCTCCAAGGCTAGCTATACTAACAGGTCCAAATAGGTCTATGTGAAGAATTTTTAGTAACCTAGTAGTATTGATGTCCTTGATTGAATGAAATGATGATTTTACTTATTTTCCTAGTTGGCAAGCATCCCATAGGTGGTCCTTAATGAAGTCTAACATATGTATGCCTCTAACTAGGTCTTTCTGAGTGATATTCATAAGTGTTTTTATGCTAGCATAGCATAGTCTCCTATACCATAGCCAAGAGTCATCGACTAATATTTTCAAACATAAAGGATTTAAGTTTTTAATGCAATTTAAGTCCAATATATAAATATTATTTATCCATTTTCCTTCTAACATAAGTTTATCGTCTAAGCTAATCATGCATTTATTAGAAAGAAACATTATATCAAAACCCTTATCACATAGTTGACTAATACTTAAAAGATTGTGCTTTAAACCATCAACTAACAGAATATTTTCAATTACAAAATTTTTAGAATTTCCAATGATACCTGAGCCCCCCACTTTCCTGGTGGTGTTGTCTCCTAAAGTCACCTTGCCTCCTGACCTGGCCTCCAGTGTCATGAACTGCTTCACATCTCCAGTCATATGTCTTGAGCAGCCACTTTCCAGGTACTACATGCTCTCACTAGGTCTTTTATGAGAGCATCCCTATAATGTCAATCAAATTTTAGTTTTGGGAACCTAAGTGAGTTTGGGTTACTCCTTATGCTTAAATAAATGCGATGAATGCATGTTATGCTGTGATGAATATAGCTTAGGTCTGCACACTAGATGTGTCCTATAGTAAATTGTTCAAGTGCAGGCTATGTGACCTAGCATGCCACAAGAATAACACTTAACACCGGGAAATGGGTTCACTAATCTATGGGGGTGATAATGCCTCTTCGTAGGTTTAGATGGTATATGCTTTGATGATTTTGAATGAGATTCCTCAAGTGATGGAGGTTTATAAAATTAAGCAAATATAGGAGGTATTTCATTATTCTCAAATGCATTAATTTTACACTTAGAAATTTATTTTTTTCAAGACTAATAATTTTAAATTTAAATGCATGCTCATTATTATCTAGTAGACATGCAAGTTCTTCTAATTCCTTAAATGCATTTTCTAGTTCAACATGTGATGATTTCAAGGAATCGTGTGTAGTAGTTAATTCAACATGCTTCTTTTTTAATGCATCAAATTCATCAAGCAGGGACATATGATCTCTATCCAAGTCAGAATGTTCTTTAACTAAACTAGCATGCTCATTTTGAAAAAAATATTAAAATCAGTGTTAAGACTAACATGCATTTTCTTTAATTTTCTATACGAATTATGAATCTATTCATAAATAACTAACAGTTCATCATAAGAAAGTTGACATACCTCATTTTAATCTGATTGATCAAGATTATCGTTAGTCATAAGAAATAGATTCGTTACCTCCTCCTCTGCTTCTTCTTCTGATGATTTTGAAGCACAGTCGGCCCAAAAAGCTTTTTGTGTCCTCAATTTGCCTTTCTTGAATCTTAACTTTTCCTCGCCCTTCTCCTTAGTTTGATGAGTCTTTATGTTGGAGCAATCAGCTCAGAGATGACCTTGTTTGCTACACTCAAAGTAAATAGTGTCAGATACAACTTTAGTATTCTTTGAGCTCTTACCTTTGTTCTAGTTGTTTTAATGACACCGTTACTTTCTTTTCAAAAAATTCTTGAACTGACATCAAGGCTATGTCGTCATTTTCCTCCATTCCAGAACTTTCACTTTCAGAGTTGTTTGCTTTTAGAGCCACAGTTCGCTCCTTCTTCTTTTCACCTGTATCACTTTACCTTTGACTTACTCCTTGCTCGTAGGCAATGAGCGACCCAAGCAAATTGTTAATTGAATAAAAATTTAAATCTTTGGACTTAATTATTGTAGTTATTTTTTGCATCGTAAGTGCTAGGCAAACATCATAATATTTTATTCACTTTTTCAGAATTAGATAACTCTCTTCCTAAAGCATTCAAGGATGTCACTATTTGGGTGAATCTAGTATACATTTCAGATATAGTCTCGTTAGGTTTCATGTGTATGAGTTTGTAATCATGTAGCAATATGTTTAGCCTAGACTGTTTGACCTCACTAGTTCCTTCGTATGTGATACACAATCTATCCCAAATCTCCTTACCAGTGCTATAAGTAGACACTAGTATATAATCTTCTGATTTTAATGAGCAAAAGAAATAATTCAAGCATTTTGGATTTAATTACGTGAGTTCTCTATCCTCATTACTCCATTCATTAAATGATAAATCAGTTTTAACGCCATTCAAGATATGAAATGGTGCAGAGTAACCTTCTTGAACCAACATCCATATGCGATAGTCTATAAATTATAAAAATGTAGACATGCAAATTTTCTAAAAATCAAATGGTATATTATCAAATAAAGGTGGACGGGTTATTGAATAACCCTCCACAGTATTACGGTTACCAAACTGTGCCATGGATCGTATGTTTCTAGGTTTTTTAAGACACTATTTTGAAACCCCGCTCTGATACCACTTGAAAGTTTTATGTGCGCCAAGAGGAGGGGTGAATTGATATTTTAAAAATAAATCCTTACAAGAGTTCTAGTCTTTTGTGAATTTTTCTGTTTCCCCTTTTTTTAAAATTTTAAATTAAAAAATTTAAATAATCGAATGCGGAAGCTAAAGATACGTTCACAATTACGATGGTGGTGAAACAATTTCAAATATCACAGTACACAATTAAAATTAAAAGTTTCACCAAGCAGTTAGCATAGCATAGTGGATAAATGTATGAAGAATTAAAATGAAGAAAATACAGAAAAGCGCACCCAAAATTTTTATACTGGTTCGATCACTTGACTTACGTCCACTCTCCAAAGTCCTCCACTCCGAGTATTGCACTACTAAAAATTTACTCTCCTTCTGCTCCCACAATAAGGCAGAGAAGCATTTACAAGACTCACTTTAACCTTCCCTGGTGTGGCAAAGTACCAAACGCTATGTACACCTCCTGGTGACGGCAGTGGACCTTCTCCTTTTTCTCCCTCTTGGAGAAGGCAGAGTACCTCGAGGACATTGACCTTGCAGCCTCTCTTCCTAGAGAACCTTCACAAGACTCACCAAGGCCACGGGAGGAGCAAGCGTGTAGCTAGCTCAGAGCAACCATGTGATCCCCTCACACTCCTCCCTCACGCTCAAGCTCACCTTCTCCTTCCTCTCATAAACCCTGGATCTCTCCAAAAGCTTTCTCTTAAGAGTTCCTTCCTCTGTCAACCACAACCTCAACAACTTCTAATTGAATAAGAAAAACTCCTTTTTTTAATTAAGCTTCAGAAAATCCTAAAAATTCTAATTTTATGATTCTGTTCGTAAAGTACGATCCAATATTGTACAGTATGATCGGTTTAAAAATAATTTCATCTAGTAGGAATGCAAATAAATAGTTCACAAATTTTATGAACATCATATGGTATGATTCAGAAATCATACTGGATGATCACTTTATTTTCAACTGTTCATACGGGATGATCTATGGGATGAATGAATTCATTTCTGTTCATCATCCCGCACTGTACCATTCATACAGTATGATTAGTTCATTTCAGATCATCCTCCTGTACGATATAAATATCATTCGGGATGATCAATATAAAAATTATGGTTTCATCTGGTACAATATATGGGACAACCCAAAATCATCTCTGTTCATCATACAATATGATTGACATCATTCAGTACGTTCAAGTGTAATTAAGAAACCATTATTTAATTGCCTGATTATAGGGGATAATTTTTGCAAGATTTTAAATATTTGTACAATACAATTAGTGCAAAAAATCAAATTTAAAATCTTACGTAAACTGTCCTGGCGGCTAGGGTTTTCAAGTTTAAATAAATTATACAATACGATCACAATCGTACAGTACGACTTGTTTACAAAACTAATCATCCAAAATTAGCTGTTAAGCCTGAGTTTAAATGACAGATTGTACGATACAATTAAAGTTATACAGTACGATGTTGTTAAAAAAAATCAAATTAAGTTAAAAAAAAATTAACTCTCCCCCTGTGTGTGTGCTTGGTCACCCCTTCTGCATATATACTTTTATGGCATACTCAACAAAATAAAAAATTAAAGAAAATAAATGTACAAGTTTTTGCACATCCTAGTCTACCCAGTCTTGAGTCTCCAGCAGTCTTGAGCGGTGTGTATCTTACCTAAAATATTAGTGCTCACAGATAAAAATAAATATTTATATTTTTAGGGATGAACATATTAATTCAGTCAATATTATTTGTCATCATCAAAATCAAGTGCTAGGGATCTCGGATTGCAACATACCTTAGTTGACATAAATAACCTAGTTTAACCTAAGTGAGTTATATGGCCGCTTTGCCTTTGACTCATAAAATTCACTACATTGGCTTGCAATTAACCTAGACTAAATACACCCAAATGTTTTAAAAGACTTAAACAAGAAAATTCATGTATTGGGATGACTTGTGTCACCTAATTGGGCTTACTCAACTTAGCCCAAAGTGAGCTTAAACCCTCATTCATGCAACATACCCCATTTAAATCTAACTAGTGTTTAGAAAGCCTACCCCTACCTCCTGAGCATGTCCTGACCCAACCTAGCTCCTGGCCAATTATGTGCTGGCCAAAATTTGCTTCAATCTAAGCCATCAAATTTTAATTGAGCTCACTTGATCAATCCATCCTTTTGGCCTACTTCTAGAACCTTCTATACACTATCTTGAGATCTATTGGTCCTTCCTAAACCACCCAAATGACATGGTATGGCCAGCTATGGCTAGAATTTTGACCATATTCATTTTAAAATATCTAGAAATACCCTATTTTTTAATGGAGCTAGGTTCAAATTTGAGTTCTTTAAGCTTCCCAAGTGAGACATTGAGTGATCCCAAGCATTACCCTGCCCACCAGCAACATGTAAACCCATTCCCAAGTGAGATCTAGTGAACTTGCTTTGATGAAATCTGAATTTCCGATCCAGTCCCTTCAACTCTTAGAGACTGAAGGATAAATATTCCATGAAGTCACTCGAGTGTAGAGGAAAGAAATTTCCTTCTTATCACCACTGAGTAGAGGTAATTTCCAAACTTGATTGCATTTAATATGGGGTGTGCGACAATGTGAAGATAATGACCAATCCACAACAATCTAACCATTGGATTGGTCATTCTACTTCTACTAATACTGCTGGATAAATTTGGTAGAGATTGGTTCACTAGATACCTAGATCTAAAGCAAATATGGTGGACAAACACTATTTATAATGTCTTAAATAAAGATATTTATCATATAATAAAGAAGTACAAAAAAATGTATTTCTTTTAAAGATCATATCTTTTGGAATTCCTTAGAAGCATGTTCATTGCTTAGAGAGCATGAAGAAGATCTTAAGACTTGAAATAAACAACTTCATTTTATATAGACTTGCATCATTTCTACGTGTAAAAATTTAAGCTTTTTATCAATGGAGTTTAGCCACTTTTATTTTCCTATAGACTCTGATTTGTAAATTAAGTGGCACTTGATACATACACTTTTTCTTTCTTTTATATACATGCAAACTATTCCATCCAACTTTTAAAAATAAAAGAATTGAATTTTAAATTAATTAAACTTTAGATAAATGCATTAATTTAAATAAAATAAAATAAAGAAAAAATTAGTAATAAATAAATGAAATTTAAATGATTTAATTCAAATAAATCAAAGTAATAAATAAAATCAAACTAATCCAATTTAAGTAAATCATTCTAACTAATTTAAATTTAATAAATGAACATTAAATAAATAATTAATAAAAAATTTAGGTTTTATGTGTTTGCTTTATTCTTATGGAATGAAATAAATGCATTCATCGAAAAGCCTAGGTCTTATTGATTAATGATTCTAATATATGTATGAGTTATTAGTTACCATAGTTCTTTATAACCTTAAATAAGTAAACCTTAAAAAATAAAATTCATTAATAAATTATAAATCATTAAATTTTAATTTTAAATTAAATCATTTAGGCTATAACACATGAATTCAATTTAGATAAATAAAAGTCTAATCCATTTAGGAATATCCATACTAGATAACTTATATACACATAAAATTGTTTGATAGGACAACAAACTCTAACCTTAGGTTAGAGGTAGTGTTTTATGGGGCGAGTGTTTAATTTCTAGCACTTTGCTAGTTATGGATTGATGTTCTAGTAGATATATGACGACATGAGTGTTTATATTCTTGCACTTTGTGATATGACATTTGGATGATATATATAAATGCACTGCTTGTATACTAACCATTATAGATGTAGAGTCATTTTTATTTTTAAATTCAAATATAATTTTGTTTATAATTATAAATGTATAAAGTTATGAATATCTTAAATGTAGATATTTATCATATAATAAAGAAGTACAACAGAATTTATTTCATTTAAAGATCATATGTTTTGGAATTCTTCAGTAGCATGTTCATAGCTTAGAGAGCCAGAAGATCTTAAGACTTGAAATAAATAACTTCATTTTATATAAACTTGCATTATTTCTAGGTGTATAGATTCAAGCTTATTGTTGATGGAGTTTGGCCACTTTTCCTGTAGTCCCTAGTTTGTAAATTAAGTGGTAGTTGCCACATACACTTTTTCTTTACTTCTTTTATACACATGCAAACTATTCCATCTATTTTTTAAAAAATTAATTAAAATTTAAATAAATGTAATAATTTAAAATAAAATAAAATAAAATAATTTTAAAAAATAAATAAATGAAATTTAAATATATTTAATTCAAATAAATCAATGTAATAAATAAAATCCAATTTAACCAATTTAAGTAAATCATTCTAAATAAATTTACTAAAATAAATGAACATTAATTAATTAATTTAGACTTTATGTGTTGGCTTTATTCCTTTGGAATGAAATGAATGCATTTATCTAAAAGCCTATAACTTATTGATTAATGATTCCAATATATGTACGAGTTATTAATTACCATGGTTCTTTATAACCTAAAATAAGTAAACTTTAACAAATAAAATTCATTAATAAATTATAAAACATTAAAATTTAAATTTAAATTAAACCCTTTAGCCTGTAACACGTGAATTTAATTTATAGATAAATCAAAGACTAATCCATTTACGATATGTGCAAACCACACAACTTAACATACAAATACAATTGTTTGATAGGACATCCAACTCTAACCTTAGGTTATGGGCAGTATTTTATTATGTTAGTGTTTAATTTCTAGCACTTTGCTAGTTATGGATTGATGTTCTAGTAGATATATGATGACGTGAGTGTTTACATTCCTGCACTTGGTGATGGGGCATATGGATGATATATATAAACACACTACTTGTATACTAAACACTACAGATGTAGAGTCTTTTTTATTTTTAAATTCAAGTATAAATTTATATAGAGTTATAAATGTATAAAGTTGTGAAAGTCTTAAATAAAGTTGTTTATCATGTAATAAAGAAGTCCAAAATAATGTATTTCCTTTAATGATTATATCTTTTGTAATTCTTTAGAGGCATGTTTGCAGCCTAGAGAGGCTGAGGAAGATTTGAAGACTTGAAATAATCAACTTCATTTTATATAGACTTGCATCATTTCTAGTTGTAGATATCCAAGCTTGTTATTGGTGGATCTTGACCATTTTTTACTTTCTTGCAGGCCCTGGTTTATAAATTAAGAGACACTTGTCACATACACTTTTTATTTACTTCTTTTATACACATGCTTTGATTGATTGAATGTATGTTTGTATATGAAGTGTGAAGTAGAAATTACATGTTTTTTCTATTTTCTTAGTAGTGCATGCGCTTTTGCGTGGCCTCACATGTTAGGATCCTAGGATCTCTATAATGTTTATAATTTAAAACATAAACATTAAAATTTCCTACATTCATAGAACACATTTTATTTTTCCTGTTAGGGACACAAAACTCACACACACTAGAGGCAAGCTAACAACAGCCGAAGTGATGGGACCGAGTATGCTATTCCTGTTGGTATAGAGCCATTATGCTACCAACTTTTTCTTAAAAGGTTATACATGTAGATTGCACTAGTCGCATAAAAAATTTTTATAAGTTAGGGAAAATTTTATTTCAAATTATATTATTTAAGTGTGTTTAAACCTTAAACATCTTCGAAACCTTGATTTGAATTTAGAACTTTAAGCCTTTAGTGTTGTACAAACAAGAGCCTATCTATCCTGCATTTCATACTAAAGTTAAAATCATGTTTTTATAAAAAAATGCTTAGGTGGTTAGCTGGATATCCACTCCAAGTAGACTTAATTGTCCTATTGCAGAATTCCTACACTTCCTTCTAGGAGAGTAATCCCAACTATCTACTAAAATATCAACTTAATTTTAAATTCAATCATGCACTAACTTATTAAAACTCGATCATAGAATAGGTTAGAGTGCTTCTTCGTATCCCATAATCATAACCACTTCTATCTCTTCCTTTTGTAAATTCCCAAAATAAGTTTTCAACTTTGATCCATTCCCTATTGATAAATCCAAAATTAAAACCCTTGCCTGCAATCATTATAAATAAATAAAAATTTTGTCACCACTTAATTAAGAGTTTACTCAAGCTAGTCTTGAGATGTAATTAACCATAAAAGCTTGCCTTTATAGAGAACTTGGAACCCTATTAAAAAAATAAATCCTATTTTAGTTCGCTAAGATAGGGGAAATGTCCTTGGGACCATAGAAAATTTTGTTAAAACCCATTTTCATTTTTGAATCAATAGTTGAATATCATTTTATCTATCAAGTTAGTATGTTATTCTCTATGCTATGTTTGGTCATGAAAATGATAAAAATCTATTTCTATTTTTAAAATGATAGTAAAATATCATTTCTTTCTCTTGAGATAATATGTTGTTCTCTATGCATATTTGATTATAGAAATTGAAATTTCAAAATTCAATGTCGATCTATTTTCCCACATGATCTACATGCTTATATATATGATTATTCCAATAATAATATATTTTAATAAATGCTTTCAAACTAACCCATTTAAGTGATGGAAAGGAAATCCTCGACAGGTCCCTCATATTATTGTTCTTACACCTATAAACACTCCACTATTAAAGAATTAATTGTACACCTCTAGTTATTATTATTATTATTTTTTAATTTTTACCCCAAAAAAAGATTTTTCATTAAAACAAAAAGAGGGGTACAAAAAGGTACAAACAGGAAAAAGAAAATAACAATGCCTCCCCAACACAAAAGAGCAGGCGGACACAAAAAACCAAAGAAAAGAACAACCAAAAAAAGAAAGTGCTAAGAAAAAAAACCCCTCATCTGAAAATAAGAGATTCCCCATGGACAAGAAGACCTCAACAATGATCATTTAAGGGGCCCAAATTCCTGTTCAGGATCTCATCAGTTGGTTTTTTCCTCTTTCGAGGGGTAGTGGTGACAGGCCCCAGCTATTGCAATTATTTTTGAAGGACTCTTGGTCTTTGCTTGGAGAGATTCAGTCTGTTGTTGGAGATATCTTGCTGGTGAGATTTTTGAGCAGTATAAACAATAGGCTCTGGGTTGGAATCAACTGACGTTGGAAAGGGGTGTCTCATTTCATGGCCTTTAGAAGGGTTGGCGGGAAGATGGCCTTTCTGCTTAGGCATTCTCCTTCTAGTGATGTCATTCCAAGTTCCCAATTGGTCTAAAGGTTGGGAAGATGAAGAATCAGACAGCTGAGTATGCACAGGAATAGCTGGATTCTCCATAGCTGAAGGTTGAAAAGTGCTTTCAATAGACTGCAACTTAGTATTGCAAGGGAAAACCTCCATTTTATGGCCAATAATTCCACAATGGAAACAAAGATGAGAAATGCCCTCATACTCAACTCTTTGAAAAAATCTTCTATTTATGCCTTTAATCCAAAAGCCTGGGGAGAGTTTCTTGTAAGATCAAGATCAATGTGGACACACACTCTAGAAAAAGAACTTTGACCCCAAGAGGATGAATGTTCATCCATCCAAAGAGGTTCTCCAATCATAGTAGTCATACGGGCAATATTGGAAGGATCCCAATACATGAGAGGAAATTGAGGAAACCGGAGACAAATTGGCGAGATGAACCCTTTCATATCCTCAAGAGAAAAGGAACACGACCACCGATCAAGGCCAATAATGCTTTCGGCCACAATCCAAGGACCACCCCTAAGGATGACATCACGAGCTTGAGGGCTTTGAAAAATACAAATAAAGCAGTTTGGAGCAATGTTGATCAATTGAAACTCCCCAACATGAGACCATCGCCTTGATAGTTCACCTTTGAGCCGAGCAAAAGAGATCCGCTTGCCTAGAAGTTTCCCAACTAGAGCACATTTCAATTTAGAAATATTTTCTGGAACTTTGTCAAAGTTAAGGCTCAATGAAATTCCATCCTCATCAAGCACCTCTTGAGAATCTTGTCTAAAGGAGTATAAGAGGACTTTCTCCAAGTAAAAGGGACTGGGCTTCGGTCACCAAACACCCTAGACTATTTTGGGGAATCCTGTTTGCTGGAATGGGGCTGAGATTTTGCACCAACTGCTCCCAAGGGAAGAGAAGCGGGCTGAGAAGCATTAAGACAAATAGTTGGAGTGCAATTTTCTGTTACTAGAAGATCTTGAGCTGCAGCAATGGGGGAGTAAACCCTATAGGAATCCAATCTACCATCCAAACTATTCACACAATTTAAACCAGCATCAACATTACAAACTAGCACAGCCAGATCAGCGACAACATCCACACAGGGGATGTTCGGATCAAGAAAACCCACCTGCGGAAAGCAGTCGGACATAGGCTCCCACAGAGGAAATGGCCCGAACAGACTCTAATGAAGGCTCACGAAGCATGTCAATGTAATCCTTATCGATATGCTATGACATATCCACACAGACGGAGGAATCCAAGTCTCGACGAACGCTGGACAAGTTTTGAACGGACTTTAAAACAGGTTCGCGAAGTAGGATATCATCCAAGGAATGCTGCTCGTGATCCTCAGAAGAAGCATCTGCAGTTGAATGCTCTAAAACAGCTACAAGGGCATCCCTGAAAAATTGCTCACAAGCTTCAGAACCCATGCCTTCCAAAACCTTCCAATAGTTCCCTTTCCTAGCAGCCTTCCAACCATCACTACTCCCACCGAAGCAAGGAGAAGACCGCTTGCCTCTCCTACCAGCCATCATCAACCAAAAGCAACCATACAGAAAGATGAAGCACAGACATTATGACGGAAGCTTGTACACCACTAGTTAAATCTTTGGAGAAGAGTTATTGTAGGGTCAGGAAAATTGTTGTGGCATAACATGCCCATCAAAGAAAGCAAGCTACTAACAATAAGAGGCCATAGGTAGAATGTGCCTGCTAATAAGTAAGAAACTAAGCAAGAAGCTAATAGACTTTTATTTAGTACCTATATTTTTTATACATGGTAAATGTAGTAATAGACCATTTTTTGGTGTTTTTTATTTGTAGTTGTAATTATATTTAAAGGTGTGAAATTTAAATTTTTAAAAATATGAATTTTTCTTTGGAGATAATGTAGAGATCACAATGAGGGATGTTAAATTTAAATTAGAAAGAATTGGTGTTTAAAAATGAAAAAAATACCAATTTTCAATTAGTTATGGCAGGCTTTCCTTTTTGAATGAGGTGCTTAAACTTTCTAAAAAGTGTATAACTACCTCGTTACACCTCTTTATGTGGGCTAGCCCTAACGCCTCCCTCCATTTTATTTTATTTTAGTTTTAAACATTGTAAAATATTTATAAATATATTTAGATAAAGAATGAAAAGTGGTTGCATTTGTATTTGCAAAAAATTGAGTTCCATCAGAGAAGAGGAGGCTTCGAGGTTGACTCACTTAAAGAGGTTTGGTGTTCTCTTCAACCTTTCTGCTTTGGTGTGTAGCAAGCCTATCTTAATTTCATTTTAAAATTTTCTTTTTTATTGGAAACTTTCTACAATAAAACCAACACCATTTCATATCCATTTCTTACATTTCCTTGATACAATTCCTTAAAAAATCCCTCTTAAAATTGTAGGCTATAACTAGGCTATGTCTAAGCTAGTTGGATTCTAACCTCCATTTGACTGATCAAAACCACACAAAGTTTTTTTAAAATAATAAGAATTGATCTTAAGACATTTCTTTTCCATATACAAGTGTTTAAAAATCCTGAAAAGCCCACTTATTGAATCCATAAAAGCCAAAACTCAACTTCCCAGAATTTGGCAAGAGTTCCAACATACCTACATTTAACCCTTCCATTGCATGCAACTTGAACAATAAGCATTCAAACCATTCCCAAGGCTTTCCCATAAAACAAATTTTGTAAACCTCACAGGCTAAAATAGTAAACCATCGAGGGTTAAAATCCTTGGTAGAACCACATCAAACACTAATGGGTAATTTAAAAATAACTACTAGAAGATTTAGATGTCTTTACACTTATTATCACATGGCTTAATGCTTTGTTTAATCAAAACCTAGAGTAATTGAACCCAATTCACATTTTTCCATTTATTTACCATTTAATTGAATAGTCTATTCGATCAACTCAAATGATTTGATTAGTCCAATTTCGACTTAGATGAATGAAATTTGAGCCAAGAATTAAACCATAAAAGAAATATTTATTAGAATTAGTTTGACCAGTTCATCTTAACTCAAATTAAAATAATTAAATTTTTGGTATTTTAAAATTTTGCTAACCAAGAGGAGGGGGGGGGGGGTGAATTAGTATTTTAAAATTTTGTTAAGCAAAAAGAAAAATCTTTTTAAACATTTTAAACACAAACAATTTAAGTGGAAGAAGATAACAAAAATGAAAGATTTCAACACATATCAGATCAAAGAAATATACGGAAATTAAAATGCAGAAAAGTAAATGAAAAGAGCACACCAGATTTATAGTGGTTCAGTCAACTTGACCTATGACCACTCCCTAGAGCCTCCCCTCTAGGTATTGCACTAAAACTATAGTGTCTCTCCTTTTGCCCCCATAGCAAGGCAGAGAAGCCCTTATAAAATCTTTCCACCGACCCAATGAGGTAGAGAACCTTGAATCCTTTTTCACCCTCCTGGTAAAGGCAGAGAACCCAGAATCAAGTTCTAATACATCAGTCGGAGGCTAATTAGAGCAGAAATACATTATTCCCCAATTTAGAAGCATTATCTGGCATTGATTTTTATGGTTCAGAAACTTTGCCATCACATGCTTTCTCAAAAGATTATATTAATATCAAAGAATGATCTGCTGAAGTTCTTGATGATAAGACTAATATTAAGTGGTCGCCTAGCTAGGTGGGTGGTGATACTACTACAGTTTGATATCACGTATATTCCATAAAAGGTGGTAAAGGGATAAGCCTTAACAGATTTTCTCACTGCATATCCTATCCCTATAGATTCTCCACTGAATGATGATTTGCCAGATGAAAAAATCATGCAGGTTAAGGAAAAGGAGAAATTATAATTCTAGGAGATGTACTTTGATCGAGCATCATTAATTAAACCTATCCAGCCTCTAAACCTGGCAAGAGCCCAAGCTGGTATCGCTCTCATCTTTATAGAACCTAAAGGGATCATAATGAGGTTATTATTCAATTTAAATGAAACCCAAACCAATAATGTAGTTGAATAAGAGGCTCTAATAGTGGGTTTAGAGATTACAATCTTTATCAGAATCCAAAACCTCTAAATCTTTGGCAATTCTTAGATTGTGATAAATCAAGTTCTGGGCATCTTCAAGATTTGCAAGCTTGAGTTAGTCATTACCACAAGCAAGCTCTTAAGCTTTTGAAATAAGTTCCAAATATTAAAATAGCTCAATTTCCTCAAGGTCAGAATGGCAAAGCAGATTGTCTGGTTATGTTTGCCAAGGAAATGGTAATTAATGGTGATGAGGATCCTATACTTGTTGGAGTTTACACTCTTTGAGTCTTAGAGCTAGCACTATTTTAATTCTCACATGCAGAGGAATTACCAAATTCAAGACAACAGGATACAACTTCAGTTGATGCTCACACACTCTAATAAGTAGCTCTCAAAAATTAGCCATAAGGACACCATGTAGCCAAAAGACATAATACTAGTAGATGCTCAGAGTCAAGTTTACATTATTTAGATATTAAAGAAGGATATGATTGGAGATAATTATTTATCAACTACTTCAAAGAAAATAAAACCCCAACAGATAAATATCTAGCCATACAAATATGAAAGAAAGCATTGCGATACACATTTGTCAAGGGCATGTTGTCAACGGCACGTTGTGGCTAAGATGCCTAGAGAGAAAGAAAGTTGATAAGAGTGTTAGCAGAAGTCTATGAAGGACTTTGCAGTGCACACCAGTTAAGTCCCAAAATGGTTGCTAAAATCAAGAGAATGGGCTACTATTGGCCAATAATGGTGAAGGAGTGTTTCAGATTCACAGTGATGTTATATATCAACCACCAAATCCATTGCACCCTACAATAGCATCCTGGCCTTTCAAAAGTTGGGGCATTGATATAATTGGGCTGATAGATCAGCTGTTGTTAGCTGGACACTGCTTCATTGTAGCAGCCACTGATTACTTCTCTATGTGGGTAGAAGCGGCTCCATTAAAAGATGTTACGTCCGAGCACATGATTAACTCTTCACCCATAATGTCGTATACATATTTGATGTACAATGCCATATAACCTCAAACAATGACACATCATTCAAGAGCACTAAAATCTATAAGTTCATCGATTGACATAAGATCGTTTGATGATATTCATTAATATATAGCCCAAGGATAAATGACTTGGAATAAGATTTCAACAAAGCACTGGTGAAGTTGCTGAAGAAGTTTCTCACCAATAATAAAAGAGAGTAGCACACAAATATGACAGAGGCACTATAGGCGTATCGTACAACTTATAAAATGCCAACAAAAGTCAATCCTTAGTCACTAGTGTTTGGAGTTGAAGCAGTGTTACCACTGGAAATTAAACTACCATCTTTTTGGTTAGCTATCCAGCATAATCTCACTCAAGAGAAAAATGCTTGCCTGAGAATGGAAGAGCTCGATGTGCTCAATGAGATTAAACTATATAATTAATAAAATATGAAAATCTACTGAATAAGAATGGAGAAATTATTTGATCGGATGGTGCGTCATCAAACATTTCAAGAAGGAGAATTGGTCCTAATGCTGAGAAGGCCAATTATCCCACACCAAAAAATTAGTGGAAAATTTATATCTAACTGGGAAGGCCCCTTCATCATCAAGAAGGTGTGTCATGGAGGAGCCCATTAACTTATAAACCTGAACGGTCAGAGGCCCATGCCACAGATCAATGGTCGATACCTGAAGAAGTATCCTGTATAAGGATGAATATGTAATTAAAGTATCGTGTACTCTATATGTATACACTGACATATATATATATATATATATATATATATATATATATATATATTTTAAAATTCTATTATATTGCATGAATGCATTTCAAAATTCCTCATAAGAATTGGGGCGTTTTAATATTTATTTGGGTCGACATCGCGCCGCATGCCAAAATCCCCAAATAAATATTTAAAATCTTAAAATAAATAATCTATCCAAAATCCCCCTACAAGATAGGAAGCATTTTAAATATTTATTTAGGTTGACATCGTGCAATGCATCGAGACCCCCAAATAAATATTTAACTCTCAAAGCTTCAAATTTATCCTAATTAAAATCTATTTGAGAGATAGAGATACAATAATTTTCAATATCAACATATATATATATAGGTGATTTTCTGAAAGTTCAGGACACCACCTTTCTCCAGGATACCAAGATTTTAAAGGTCAAGAAAGAGATTTTAGTGACTACACACTCCAATAAGTTGAGACGGGATAGCTTAAAGTATTTCAGTAACTTGAAGCTTAAGGTTCGAATGGGTGTAAGAGGCCAGATCCAACAAGACCAAATATGATCAGATTGCTGGCAACTCTGACTACTCATTATGTTATAAGAAAGGCCGTAGTAGTGAAACCCCCACTTCATCCACCCATCTGTAGGGATTGTAAGAAGCATGAAGGCTAATTTTACTTGACATATTTAAGTAGCCATAGTCTATTAAATTCTTTTAAGTGACCGAAGAATCAAAATTCCAGTAGGAAGGATGAGTCATGAATAACTATCGAATTTACGTTGGCTCTAAAATAATCAACCATGAAGGATAACTTCAAATCTATCAACTTCAGTAGATTTGACATTAGGGAGTGTATTTCTCATAGCTTAAGTCTAAATCCTGAATGGGTGTAAGAGGCTAGATCCAACAAGCCCAAATATGGCCAAATCATTAGCAGCTCTGTCTACTCAGCACACCATAAGAAATGATGCAGCAGAGGAACCCCCATTTCAGTAACTAGAGGATGAAGAGCTATTAAATCCTAGCTCACCCAATCCAATGAACTCGAGTGACTTGGATTGAAGTCTCCTCAACTAGTTAAGGATTAATATGATACCTACCTTGGTACTATCAGCTAGATCCAAGACTTGCAAACCTTCCATCAAATCTATCGCGCAAAGCATATGACAGGAAAAAGATAAAATCCTTGAATTTTGAGCCAAAGCCATAACCACTAACTCTAACTTGTGGCTAAAATGATAATGCTCATAATTGCCCTCAAAGACAAGGGGCATTTTAAATATTTATTTGGGTCGACATTGTGCTGCATGCCGAGATCTCTAAATAAATATTTAAAATCCCCTACAACACCAATAATATAGCTCAAAGTATGACTCATAGTGCAATAAAAAAATAGCAAAAATCCTTCATATATATATGTAATCATCATAAGGAATAAGTATAACCAGGGGTAAAAATACTACAGAGTATAGCTCATAGAAAGGAGACCAGAGCGTTGAACTAAATAAAACCACTGCGTTAGACTACACTTTCAAGCATCGCATTGCTTAACTTCTCGAGTACTATGGTGGAGTAGTTGATGAAAGATGGAGCCACACTAAATTAGCCAAGCCATGCACCAGTTCAGCCATTAAACCTATCTGGTCATCCCAACACTGCAATGAATATTTTTCTTCCCTATTAAAACTAACCTCTATAAGTTTCTTAACTTCAGCGATGAATATTACTCAATTTCAAGTCGCATATGTCAAGATGTTTATTTTATAGAAACCACATCTGATTGTTTCTCTAGTTTATGAACTGCAATGTCTAGAGAAATTCCAAGCATTTCTTCATAACTCCAAGCAAAGTAATCTTTAAACTTTGAGACTAACTCAATCATTTTATTTACCTCATTCTCATTTAATAATGAGCTAATGAGGGTCGTATAAGAGCTTTCTTTACTGCCCAAATTTATTTCCTTAAGATTATCTATTATTGATTTAATCTTCTCTTAAAATTTAAGAAGTACATCCTTAATTTGAGATTCATCCAGATCATCTGAAGTCCCAAAAAAAAAATTGTTGAAAGATGATTTGATATTTATTAAAAAGAGACTATCAGACTCAAGATTATTACTTATAACTAAACAGTATTCATCATCATCAAAAGAACAAAGAGGATTAAAGTAAACACTTATTTTATATTTATATTTATGATTTTTAGTATTTCATAGGTTTTCAAACTGTTAAGATTCACTTTTAGTCCATGTTATCGGTGTGAAACTTTGTTTAGCAAATCTATTAACATAGTTCGAATACAAGCAAAATGTAGTTCTATTATTTTATTCATAAATGAATTATCAAGGATTATATTAGTGTTTACACTTTTGCTGATAGAAGGTATAAAGGAAATGGTTTTAGACTCTAGATTCAAAGCAAAAGAGACCCTAACTGCCAACCTAGCTATATCATTTTTAGATAATAAGGTTAGAGTCACATTCTTTACATACTTCTTTAATCTTTCTAGGGCAGACATTTTTATTTTTTTCATTCTCAGCAACTTAGACTCTGTCTTCACTATTTTCTTCTATAAAAATTTTAAACTTTGATTGCTCAATAACATTTATATACACATCATCTTATTTTTTTTTCTTAAACACATATAATTCATCCTCCGAAAAGGATTCCAAATCAATATGTATTATAGGTAATTTTATTAAAAAAAAAATCTTTTTCTTTATTTTATTTTTCTCATTTTTCCATCCTCAACCTCTCCCACTAGATCATTGAGCCATTCTACCAACTCTTTGTGAGGGAGGGATAGGTGACTAGCGAATATTGTGTTCAAGGTAAGAATGCTTTTCATTTTCTTTCCTTTCTTCTTTTATCTATATTTTTTCATGTATTTTTTTTGTTATTAACATCTAGTTTAAGATTTCTAAAAAAATTATTTGCTTTTTAGGCAGATAATAGTTTCCAACTTCATATATAGCCACTTTATTAATTAAAAATGATTGAAAATCTCACTTAATAGAGTGCTCATTATCCTTACAGGAAATTTAATACACTAATATAGGGAGGACGGCACCATTTTGTATTCATGAAGCCACAGTCTACCTAGGAGAGCATTAAATAAAGTTTTGAATCTATTATATAAAACTTGGCTTCAGTTCTCAGGCTGTCCATATCTAACAACAAGGTTATAGAACCCAAAGCCCTCTCACCTTGTTAATTGAATTCTCATAATATCATTTTATTAGAACTAAGTTTACGAATATCTATTTTAAATAGGAAGGAGTTGTTAGAGTCTTTATGTTGAGTACTTCACTCAGATCAACAAGGACAAGAGATAACTTGAAGTTATTTATATTTACTAAAATATATAATGGGAGATTATGGTCGATGGTTCCCAATAACAAGTCTTCATCGAAGAATGTTACTACCAGAACCTCTTTAAAGTATAGGCTGCATTGATGCTAACTGAGCCATATAGATGTCTGAGTTAAGTGCTTTCATAAATACCTAACTAGAGCATTGTAAATATCAGATTCGTAAATAGTTTTTTGAGATGAGCTAAAACATTATATTCCACTTTAGTAACATCTGAATTAATTGCATCTTGATGTATTTCAAGTTATGCTAAAGTTTCTAGATTATCAGCAACTTCTTTTCCTTTATCAGCTATGAAAATTCATAGTGGCATAACATTACCACTACGGAGGTTTACTTAAACTATCTCATTCGGGGAAGAATTCATTAGCACATTTATTTCTTTATCATTGCTTATCTTTAATTTTTCATCCAGGGATTCATCAGAGTCAAGCTTCTCAATTTTTATACTAATAGGATCACCCTGAACATCAAAAACAAAGGAATCAATATCAGAAAAATATTAATGATATTCTTCTAATTCATTTACATTTATTTCAAATTTTATAGAATTATTTTCATTTTAAGTGTTTAAGCTAGTAGTTGTATAATAATCATCAAATATTGATAGGATGTACACTGAATCTTTCTTCATTGATTTCTTAGTACGAGGAGGGACAAAATAGAAATCATACAACATAAGAAGTATAAGAGCTTTAGATCCTCCATCAATAGAGATTACAATATTACTATTTATATTTGAACTTTTATAAATAGGCTCCTCCATCTAAACTATTGAAGACTGATGAGATGAATTCTTCTTAAGCTCTTCAGTTAGATTTTTTACAACTTCTTCCTCGGGAGCAACCAGATCAACCTAGTTAGGACTCTAAACTCCTGAATATACCTAAGGAGAGAAAAGATCTAATTTATTTAGAAGATTGGGATAACACCATATCTAAACCATCATCAAGTTTAAAATTGAAGAGGGTGCATAAGGCACACCAATTACACATTTAGTTGATCCTTGACCTGGATTGACTAAATACTCCTTGGGTATCAAAATTGCACATGATTTAAAATTATTTTCAATCCATTTTATGAAGTTTATATAAACTTTAAGTTCATAACTTAACATCCAGTGATATGGATAATAATTGGGTTGCCCTTATTTACCTAAGTCTCTAGCCTCTTGGGGTTAGGAAGCCTGAACTTAGATTTCAAAGAGATTCTTAAAAATTCTTTTAATAAATTCCCTTTTGAAAGAATAGGATTTATTTTAAAGGGCTTCAAACTTCTCTCAGTTCTCTTCTAATGTAAGAATAAATTGAGGCCTGAAATATTCATTTCGAATTTTTATTGAACTTATTATATTGGGAAGGATGACCAAGATTTTTTGCTTGAATGTTTATAGCCTATTTTCCTTTATCAACTATTGATATTAACCAAAACTACTTCTCTAAAACCTTATGAGGCTTCAATTTGTTACTCTTTTTTATAGACTAGTCTTTAAAAAGAAATAACTAAGAAGCTTTTGATGGGTTCTGCTGTAAAGAGGCCTATAAAATTGTGATATTATTTAGGGCTCTATCATTCCCTAACAATGCTTTGGTTTTCTTTGATATAAAAAATCATAAAATTTCTGCTTAATATATATAAGTATGCATACCAAAATTAAGTAATATAGTGATAGTGTAGAGTATCAATCCCACGAGGAAGATGTGTTCGCTAGCAAAAACTGGTACTGTCGACTATAATTACAAAAATTATCATACTCAACACAAATGGTTGTTACGGAGATTCAATCACTTAAGCAAAATTAGATAAAAATAATGAATACACTATATGGATATAATGTTTTGGATTGATGAATATAAATAATATATTTTTTGTAATGAATCTCTTTTAATTGTGATCTTATACGGAGCATATGCATACCTAGATCTCTGTCGATCTTGTAGGAATAAAGGATGTCTATCGACTTCCTATGGTTATATTATCTCCATAATAAATTAGTAAATTTCATACCCTATTCCTATGGAGACACATACTAATTAATATTCCTGGTTATGCCTAGTTCCCTCCATCGAGGCTCCATATTACACCTAATTTTAACTACACAAATATACATTATGTCCATTAAATTAAGATCAGGTAATACTGAAAACATCTTTTTAATTATTTAAGTAATAAGATAACTCATTAGTACTACATATGATACATCATCAGTCCAAAATAAGAGAATTTAGCTAGACATGGTGTAGAATTGAAGCAAACTCATTTTCATTAATAATATGGTAGAAAGAAAATACAAAAGATAAATATCACCATAAAGCTTCAATGGATAACCTTTATGCTCCTTCTTTTACTTATAGAATTACTTCCACAAATATAATCCAAACACTCTAAAGATGGTATCAAATACTTTCCTAAATTCTCTTAGTTCTCACCCTAAGGGAATTTTAAAGAAGCACTCTAAATGGTACTGAAATTATCAAAGTGACTAAACTCCTTTACAAATATAACAGAGTGACTATTTATAGGAAAAAATAAAATAAGCATCTGGCATTATGGTGTATGAAAGATCGGCACCGTTGTACCCAAAAATTAAACTAATGTTATTGCGCTGCTGATCTGGTTCCTCCATGGTGCTTGCTGATGTGGATCAGTTACTTAGTGAATAGTCACATTATTTCACTAATAGGTCATTTCCTTGGGAAGTTATAACTGCTATATAATGGCACTGCTAACTTTCAAATATTGCAATATCGAAAGGATAATTTTGGTGTTGAGGTGTTATGGATTGTGACACAGCGGTGTTGTATGATAAAGAACTCGGTGCTGCGAAGTTGAAATTTGATCACTTGTTGACCTCATTTTTATATGAGGTCATCAGGATTTATCCAGACTCCTGCTTGTTGATCTGATGGTTGATAATCATTCAGTTATCAATTATCTAGAGCTCAATCAAATTTCAATCCACACTTTAATTCAATCTTCAATCCAGACTTCAATCCAGTTTTTAATTAGACCTTGATCTAACCTTCAATCAAAATTCAATCAACCTTCAATGAAGCTTCAATATTATTTAATCAACTTTAATCACCCAATTGAATATGTTGAGGTGGATAATCAAACTCAATCAATCAAATCTAGAGTCCAATTCAAATCCAAATTTCTAGACCAAATTAAAGGTTGAGGACCCATGCCTTAAACCCCTTTTTTAGTGATTTTTTAATTACCTCAATACCCCATCAAATGACCTACGATTCATGATCTATCAATCACAAATTGATAAGGCATGACCCTAGGGTCAACCCTCTAGATATATGCCCAATATGAGGCCTTTGACCCAAAAAACACAATTTAAATCCAAAGGCTGCAAAAACTTCAAATATTTATAGCCTAAGTCACTAGACCTTCCACCTTGTAAAATTTGACCTTGGGACCTTTCCCAATAACCTTGACCATGTTCATAACCCTTTCTATGATATGTTGAGCACTAAACTACACTTTGGTGGACTTAGGTTGACCCATAGTTGACCAGAGGTCCAAATGACCAAAATGCCCTTTAAGGGAAAAATTGAAATTTTCTCTAAACCTCAACATTGCCCAGTCAAATCAAATCTTGAAACCTCCTCTAATGCATCCTAAATATCATTAGGAATGCATTAGACTCAAATTTAATTCTTGGTCATGCATGGTTGATCAAGTCAACTCATGTTGGCCAAATTGCCCCTTAAGGGTCCAAACAGTTATTTCAAAATGGCTATTCCATTGCATGAGACAACCTCCATTAGTCTCAAATCACTCTTTTGAACTTGTTATACCCAAACCCAATTCATGGTTTGACTTGGTTGACCAGGTCAACTATGGTTGACCAAATCAACCCTTAACCTACACCAATGTCAAATTCAATCCTTCAAGCCATTTCAAACCAATTTAACCTCTCAAAATCATTCAATTGGATATTTCCAAAATGTCCAAATTTTTCACAAGTCAAATCTCACTTGATTTGACTTGGCAAACTCAATTGGAGGGGTCAAAACCTCTCCATTTCCATTCATTTGGTCAAAACCCCAAACCAACAGCTTCAAATCCTTGGTCATCCACCCAATCAACAAATCACCTTCTCACGTGCCACCTCAGCAGTCAACTTGGTTGGTTCACTGGTCAACCCAATCAATAAAGAAAATAACTTGATCAAACCCATTTCATTCTATATCAAACTACTCTAACAGCTTAAACCTCATCTACAAGCTTCCTAAACCCCACCTAAACTTGCCTTAGCCCATGGAGTAGCTCTAAACAAGCCAAGAGTTCCCAAAATCCCAAATAAGGACAAAATGGCCTTTCCAAGTCATAGTCCCTACTATTGCCCTTTGCTTAGGCCTCTAAACACTTGGGGGACACTAGGTAACAATCCTAGCAACCTTCCAAATCAATCCTAGTCTGATATATGGCTTAGGGTAATTTGAATTAGGCAAAAGGTTCCAAATGAAGGGATTCACTCTTATTCAGTCATATTCAACTCTCCAGTAGCCTCCACTCTAGAGAACTATTCCACTAACTTCTCCAGCATCTTATCCACCTCCTCCCATCATTTCTCCACCATTTCCAAGCCCCCAAACCTTATTTTGGGGAAGAGAGAGGGATCTAGAGAGAGAAAGAAGACTTTTCAACACAACTTTCAATCCAGCTAGAACCACATATTGGAGCCTTATGCAAACTTTGAGAGGACCTTACCAGGAGAAAAAGGAACCCATGAACTCAAGAATTCATTCATTGGATTATAGGCTATCTCAACTTTTAGGTAGAAATTAAATTTGAAACTACAAAAATCCATAATGCATGGAGCCTCCAAACTTTAGGCATTGACAGATTAGACTACCAAGAGTATGTTTAAAATTTCATTGAATTTGGATGAGTATTTTTAATGTTATAAGCATTTAAAATTTCTAGCTCAAATTGAACTAAAATGGCCATGTTTCATGCGTGATCGGACAGCCCATGATCGGCCACATCACCCAACCCAGAACAATGCGTGGTCCTCATGGTTCTAATGTGCGCCGATTGAATGTGGAGGGGCCACATGGCATAAATCCTACCATCCATGTCCCGCGACCTGATTTGATGACCTGTATTCATACTAATGTGGATTACTGGCTTCAAATCTAGCGACGTGTGTTGCCACGTTGAACTAACACGTGTCCCCACATCACACTGATGTGTGTCCACACATTTTTGTGGCGTCCCGTGCACTGCCACGTGTAGCCTCCAAAGACATCGCCATCGTTTTAAGTTGAAATTGAATTAAAAATTTAATTTAAATGCAGTAAACTTAAAATATTCACAGTAAATTTAAATTTTCACTAAATTAAGTATTTTGGGTGTCATTTGAAAGTTAAATTTTCACCCTAGTATTTATTACAATTAAAATTAAGTTATTGTGGCCACATAATTATAAGTTATTTCACTTTGTTCAAAATTCAATTTTATTAATTTTCACACAATCTAGTGGTCAAACTGGACACAACTTTTGGTAAGAACGTTTTGGGCATCTTAGGTATCCCCTGCATTTTTCTTAGGTCCCGATGTTCAATAGATTTTTGTGGTGTGAATTTATAAAGTAATGGGTCTAATTTAGACTCAAAACTTTGAAAGCTTATAACTCTCCAAATTAGTAGATTTAGGCTATGTGTTTGTTGTGGCGTGCTTGCATTTGTGTTAGGGTTAACTGGACAAAGATTTAAACCCAACGGAACACTAGTGACACCTAGGAAAATAATTAAGGATGATGTCTAGACAACTTAGAAAATTTCTAGAAAATTCTACACACACCCAATAGGGTCAAATGTTTCAACATTAAACTTAGTGACATTTCACACCCTAAGCTCAAATTTCATTGAATTTGGAGACCCTTAGGTTATAAGATTAGCTAAGTCAGAATTCAGCATTTTTAAGAACCTTGAAACTTAAAAAATTAGAATAAATCCAATTTAACTCCAAAAAATATAAAATATATCAAACTCTCTAGAATTTAACCCTCTACTTAAGAAAATTAAAAGCCCGATGATTGGACCCTTAATTTAAGCTTAATTAAATTTTTAAGGAAAATTACTATTAAATTAAATTAAATATTTAAAATTTATTAAAAATTCTAAATAAACCTCAAACACTTGTGAACACTCCCATAGGTCATTCTCGACCTTTGGGAGTGATTTCATGAAGTTTGGATCAAAACCATTAAAACCTCCTTAATTAAATAATTTGAAAATTCAATAAAATACTCAAACCTTAAAAATTCTAAATTAATTCCAAAAAGTTCTAAATTGAACAAATTCAAAGGCATTAGATTATATTTAGGATATAATATTTACTAAAATTGATAAACCACCAAAAATAGGTCAAAGTAAAAAAGTCAACATTTTGGTTTACCGTAGTTCAAATTTGAGTCAAAACATCAAAAATTCATAACTTAATCTAAAAGATTCCAATTCCAGCAAATTTAGTATCTAATTACTCACCTTAGGGTCTAGTCTTTTGGAAAAATATTAAAATTCTAGAATTTAGCTTAATTCAAAAAGTCAAATTTTGACCCCTTGATTTAATGCATTAAATAATTTAAGGAAATTTCATAATTTCAGTAATTAATTTAAATTTTAGGAAACATCAAATTAAATTTTTAAAACTAGCAACCAATTAATTTAATCAAAAATTATCAACCCCTTAAGCTTTAACCAATCAAATCAATTAGTACATACTAGTTATTACTTGTAACACGAGCCTACAAGGCTATTAATTTAGGCCCAAGGAAGGTGAAATAAACTTCACAATCCTGGTGTAAACAAAGGTAGAAGTCACTCAACTTTTAAAATCTATCTTAAAATCAACACTAATTCACTAATAATTAAACTCAAATTAAAAATCCCTTAAACCTACAATAAAAATTAAAACACTAGACTACTTCAATTGTTACCCAGTATAAGACATATCCAAGCCATACAACCTGAAGCACACACTTTAGAAGGTTTGCTAGGACAATCGACTATAGTTTTAGGTTAGGCTGGTTTTATTTTTTTGCTATTTGCGTGTTGCATTTTCTATGATTTTCACTGCATGCTGGTTATAATTAATTAATTAATGTGATTTTTTGTTTATGTGTTAATTTTATGTAATCTATGAATTGATATGATGGGCATTAGATTACCCCTAGGTTAGAAATAATCTGAATGCTCACAAATTTTTTATAAGGGATCATGCTCATGCATGGCTAAAATCAAGGGGGTCAAAATTTAAATTTAAACTAACATATTTTCTATAGGTGATAAAAATGCTACACTCCCTAGAAATTAAAAGAACATGGCCAAGTGTGTTATTATACCTTAAATTTAAGCAATGCAAATATAACTCCTTGGGATGTATTTAGATTATAACTACCATGAATAATCCTGCATTTTCTCTATAATATTTTTTATATTTTTGAGATTAATAGAATTCATTTAAGTCAGGTTGTGAAAGTGACTTTTAGGTGGTATATTAATTAGCCAACCTGAAATCTAAAGAGAAGGGTAACATCCTTTAGGGGAGAGTTCCTCTCGAAATTCAGATTAGGATGCTTTGAAAAACTAAAGAGAAAAGCGACACCCATTCGGGGAGGAGTTTCTTTTCATTTGGATATTTGAAACTAACTAAATCCAAGGAGCTTATAGAAGGAAAGAAGATGAAGAATTGAAGACTTAGATCACATCCCATTCTCAAAAATTACTTGTGACATATCTTGGATTAGAATTTGGGTTATTGTCAATAGTACCTGACCACTTTAATTTCTACTGACCCTAGGTTGTAATTAAGTGGCACTTGCCACATGGACTTTAAATTTATTTAAAGTTGATTGATTAATTGTTGTTTACATGCATTAGAAAATTTTCTACTTTTCTTAGGTTTCTTTTCTTGCAAGCCGCTTTTTGATTTAGCCTGGAAATACAAAGAGGCATGAAGGAATGCTAAAAGACTTTTTCTACTCGAACTAATTAAAAAATACCATGATCATATAGAAATTCTAATAATTTTAAGAAGTAATCTTGGGTTCACCTAGAGTTTGCATGCATTCATATTAAAATCTTCTCTACCTTATTAGGCAGCTCCCCGCTTGCGAGTTCTGGCAGACCACATGGCTTATTATGGTGTAGTTCTATCGAGGGGATATTGTGCAATCTCTAAGGTAAAATATACTTTTTAAGCCTCTTTAAAATTGTTTCATACTCATTTATGCATTCAATGGTCAATCAGCATGCATTGCATTAGAAATAAATTAAAAAGTCAATAAAATTTTAATTGCATTTCAATCATCAATCACCCTGCATGTGTCAACGGGCCACTTAAAGATATGCTCTAGATGTCAACACCAATTCTTCAAAATTTAAATAATAACATCTCTACCCATCTTTCATAAAAGACTAGACCATGATTTTAAAGCACCTAAGTGGTTTGCTAGCTCCCCAATCCAGGCCAGGATAAGTTCAAATTTGCACTACATTAGGTAGGTTTAAGTCACTACTATTTAAAGCCCAATTTAGACTTAGGATTGAAAATGGATTCAAAATCATAAGTCCCAAACCTTCAGGAATATAATCCCAACATTCTAATAAATTGACAACTCAAATTAAAACATCTCTTCAAATTAAAATTTAAACCCCAACACATAGCGTGGACTGAGTCATTTTTTAAATGTTTTTAGAATCCTAAAATGCCTCTTAATTCTCCACCATTAACCTCAAAAAATAAGTGTTTGAATTTGATCTAATCCCAATTAAATTTTTGACCTCACTCCATTTAATATCACTCCTTGATAATCCCAAATAAAATTTCTATCATTATTTTAATCATGAGTTTTTATAGGAAGCACAAATTTTCTACAATATAATTAATTATGAGGGCTTGTGCTTATAGGAGATTTAAAGACCTCATATTAATTTTAAAATTCAATTAATTCTCTTTGGGAAAATTTAAATCAATGACGATCATTATAATCATATTCAGACAATCAATAATAAATGATACTTTCTTTCCTGAGAAAGATATATCATTTATTATCATGACTTTGAATATGAAATTATAGATACTTCCTCTAGACTATCATAGTCAAATTCTCGATCAAACATCATTTTGACCATTCAAGGTTATATATAGTTCTTCCTTAAATTTGACTATGATAATTAGGATGAACTCACAATTTTGTTCTCGAAACCCATTAAAAAATAATATTTTTGCATCCTGAGGCAATATATCATTCATATAATGTACTCGACTTCAAAATTGAAATTCTAGAAATCATTTTCCCAAAGAAATTTAATTCCAGTTTGCTTTTCACCCTTTCCAAAGCAAAAACTCTTTTTTAATAAACAAAAAATGGCTATTCCATTGGGGATTTATCTCTCTATTTTTAATAACGAAAAAAATTATTACATTTGTTGCAAATCTGGTTTCATGGACTATGATTTTTATGATAGCAAACCTTTTCGATTCTATTTGAGTGACTAATATTTCAGGTTCACAGGATCAATTATAAATTCAAGCCTGCTCAAGATCGAGTCAGTCTATTTTTTAGTTCAGGTTTAATATACTTTTTTCATGTTTATTGAGTCAAGTGTAATGTAACAGATCCTTAAGCTAAGTAACCTTGCACACACACACTCAGGGGGAGAGTTTTAGTGAGTTAGAGTTTCTATTTATTTTTTTGTTCATATTATCTTGAATGATCTAGTGAAAATAGAAACCCTAATTAGGGTGACCGTGTTAAGTCAGTCTGATTAAGAAGATCATTCTGGATGATAGACACATCATACGGGATGATATGATCAAATCAAAATTTCTCAACCACCAGATTAAGTTAGGCAAGTTTTTATTTTTAGAGATTTAGTCTACGGATGATACGTGTATCGTCCTGGATGATTCATTACAATCATGCCTAAATTAGTCTGGTGATTAAGGAAAGTAATTAAGATTTGATTGATTCGATCATATTGTCCTGGATGATCACAAAATTGTCCTAGACGATTAATTAGAAATCTTGACCATCCAGGGCTTTTAATCTTGATGAACAGAATAATGTGCTAGACGATATTCCTATTTTTGAACTAATCGTATGGGACGATAGAGATATCATCCCAGACGATCAAGTCATTTTTGATCGTCCAGCATAAGTTTTGCTTGATGACCCGAGCTGTGTGCAGGATGATATTGGCATTTTTGAACTAATCGTATAGGACGATAGAGATATCAGTCTGGACGATCAAGTCATTTTGAGATCATCCAGCATAAGTTTCCCTGGATGACCTGAGCTGTCTTCTGGATGAAACTCCTATTTTATACTAATCATCCCAGACGATCACAAAATTTTACGGGATGATTTGAACGAATTTTGTCTTCTAATCATCCAGATAAACCAGATCATCCAGGTTGATATGTGTAATTTTGTACTGATCGTACATAATGATCTACCAATCATCCTGGACGAAATATGTCGACCAGTTAAAATTTAGGGTAATTTTTAAGCCCTACTATTTAGGATCTCTTGTCTTCTATTATTGAGATCTTTTTGCCACTTTCCTTACTAGAGAGAACCTTGAGAGAAAGAGAGAGAGCTTGGGAGAGAGAGAGAGGATCTTGTGAGGGGGAGTTTGTGAGGTGTTCACAAAGGTTGCTCCAAGCAAGGATCTGAGTCTTCTTCTCCCATCATCGTCTCTTATCTTATTGGTGTCTCTATGGTAGGATCATCTACAAGAAGATCCAGGTTCTCTGCTTGCTTCAGGAGGAAGCGAAAGGAGTCCAGGTTCTCTGCCTACTTTAGGAGGAAGCAAAAGGAGTCTAGGTTCTTTGCCTGCTTTAGGAGAAAGCGAAAGGAGTCCAGGTTCTCTGCCTCACCGGGTTGGTGGAAAGGAGTTTTATACAGGCTTCTCCAACTTGCTATGGGAGTAGAAGGAGAGCCACTTAGTGTTAGTGCAATACTCGAAGGGGATGCTTTGGGGAGTGGACGTAGGTCAAGTTTATCGAACCACTATAAAATCTGGTGTATTCTTTCTGATTATTTTTTGCACTTATTTTTTTGTTGATGATAATGTGATTTTGATTGTTATTTTGTTATTGTTGAACTTCTGCACATTATCGTGAAACTGTAAATATTTTAAAACATTCAAAAAGATTTTCTAAATCATTATTTGCTCATAAATTTTTAAAATTATCAATTCACCCACCTCTTGGTTAGCCACGGGGTAGTTCATAAGTGCTTAACATCCTTAACAAACTTTCAAGTGGTATCAGAGCAGGATTCATAAAATCAAGTTTTGAAAAACATTTGAATTTGATTCATGGCTAACTTTGGAAATAGAAATACTACTGAAGGTTATTCCATTACTCATCCACCTTTGTTTGATAATATACCTTTTGATTTTTGAAAAACTTGCATGTTCACCTTTTTGCTATCTATTAATTATCACATGTGGATGCTTATTAAAGATGGTTATGAAGTGCCTCATAAACTTGTTAATGACATTAAAACTAAACTTCCTTTTATCGAATGGACATTTGATGATCGTGATTTAGCACAACTAAATGCAAAATATTGGAACTATTTTTTTGTGCTTTAAAATCTGAGGATTACATATGTGTTTCTACTTGCACTACTGGCAAAGAAATCTGTGATAGATTATATATTACATATGAAGGTACATCTGAGGTTAAACAATCTAGGTTGAACATCTTGCTTCATAACTATAAACTCTTTCGCATCAAACCTAGTGAGTTAATAGCTAAAATGTATACTAGGTTCACTCAGATTGTCACCTCCCTGCATGCCTTAGGAAGAAAGCTTACTAATTATGAGAAAGTTAATAAGATTTTGAGATGTTTGTCTTCTTCCTATGATGCCAAGATAACTGCAATCACTGAATCTAAAGATTTGAATGCTTATTCTATTGATAACTTACTTGGATCACTCATTGCTTACGAGCGAGGGCTGAACCAAAGACAGCTTGATGCAGGTGAGAAAAGAAAAGAGAAAATTATGGCACTGAAGGCCAACGATACTGATACTGATACTTTCAGGTTTGATAGCGATGATGCTGCCTTAATCACTAGGTAATTCAAAAGCTTTCTAAGGAAGAAACACAACAACTTTCAGAAGTGGAATAAACGGTAAGAGTAGTAAAAATTTTAAAGGTTCTTCTATATAGTTTGTTTTCAATGCAAGAAGTCTTGACATATAAAGATTGATTATCCTACACTTAAGGCTCACCCAAGCAAGGAGAAGGGTAAGGAGAAAACCAAGTTCATGAAGGATAATAAGAAGATCAAAAAGGCTTTCTGGGCGGACTCTACATCCGACTCCTCTGAGACCGAAGCTGAGGAGGAGACTACAAACTTGTGTTTGATGGCAGATGAACATCATTGTCAGTTTGATTAAGAAGAGGTATGTGAACTGACCTATGAATAATTATTTGATGTTTTTGTGATAATTTATTCATCATATAGGAAACTTAAGAAAATGCATGCAAGCCTAAAATTGGAATTCTTAAACTTGTAGAAAGAGCATGAAGTTTTGATTAAGGATTATTCTACGCTTGACAGCAATCACATATTATTACTTGATAAATTTGATGAGTTAAACAAAAGGCATTCTGATTTGATTATTGAGCATGATTCATTAAAATCATCGCATGTTGAATTAGAAGCTACATTTAAGGAATTACAAACTCATGCATCTGATTTGGTTAGTAGTGAACATTATTTGAAATTTGAAATTGCAAGTCTTAAGAAGAAAAATGTATTTCTAAGTGTGAAAATTAGTTCTTTTGAGAATAATGAAACACCTACTACTTTTGTATAATTTTATGTACCTCCTCCATTTGAAGAATCTAATTCAAAATCATCAAAGTATGTTTCATTTAAACATAGGAAGATGCACTATCACCCACATAGATTAGTTAACCCTTTTCCTGGCATTAGATATTTTTCTTGTGGCATGCTAGGACATATATCTCACACCTACACTATTCACCATTGTACATATTGGGTGTGGAGGCCCAAATTATATGTTTCACAGCATAGCACACATGCATTGCATTCATCTTTTCATAATAAGGAACCCAAACCTGTTTGGGTTCTTAAATCTAACATTTAATGATTTTGTAGGGTTACTCTCACACAAGACCTCATGAGAGCATGTGGTATCTGGACAGCGGATGTTCAAGACATATGATTGGGGATGGAAATCAATTCTTTTCGTTAGAGGCCAGGGCTGGAGGCAAGGTCACTCTTGAAGACAACACCACCAGGAAAGTGGTAGGTGCATTTATAATCAAAAACTCTAAAAACCTTTTGATTGAAAATGTTTTTCTTGTAGATGGATTGAAGCACAACTAGCTCAGCCTCAGTCAGCTCCGTGACAAAGGGTTCAACATCAAATTCCTAGAAAATACTTACATCATAAGCTTAAATAATAACACTATTTTGTAGGGCAAGAGGATCAATAATGTTTACATGCTTGACTTAAATAATATTGAATGTGCAGCTTCATTTTGCTTAAAAACTGCTGCTGATGAGTCTTAGTTATGGCATAAGAGATTATGTCATGCCAGTATGAAAACCCTTAGAAGAGTCACCCAAAAGGACTTAGTTAGAGGTATCCCAAATCTTAAGTTCACTAAGGACCACCTGTGTGATGCCTGTTAGTTAGGGAAGCAAATCAAATCCTCTTTTCACTTAATTAAAGACATCAGCACCTCTAGGCCTTTAGAAGTCCTTCACATGGATCTCTTTGGACCCATTAGCACTGCCAGCTTAGGGGGGAAAGTCTTTGGATTTGTGATTGTTGATGACTACATAAGGTTCACTTGGATTAGATTTCTGTCACATAAATCTGAGTCATTTGATGAATTTAAATCTTTCTCCACTTGGATTCAGAAGAAGTTAGGCTGTGAGATTGTGACCATCCATAGTGATCATGGCGGGGAGTTTAAAAATAAGAAATTTGGAACCTTCTATAAGGATTAATGGATTAGCCATAACTTTTTTACTCCTAGGAACCCTCAGCAGAACGAGGTAGCTGAAAGAAAGAATAGAACCTTAGTAGAAGCCGCTAGAGCCATACTTTTTGAGTATTCACTTCTAAAATACTTTTTGGCAGAAGCGGTGAACACAACCTATTATGTGTTGAATAGGGTGAATGTTAGATCCAATCTGAATAAGACACCCTATGAGATCATTAAGGGTAGAACTCTAAACCTATCCCACCTCCATGTCTTTCGCTGTAAGGTTTTCATTCTTAACAATGGGAAATCATCTATAGGAAAATTTGACCCAAAATGTGATAAATGAGTGTTCTTAGGATATTCAAGAGTGGGGAAATCCATTAGGGTATTTAACAAGAGGACTTTGGTGGTGGAGGAGACTACTCATGTGGTATTTGATGAATCTGGTCCTAAGGAGTCTAGAGTTGAGGAAGAAGAAGAGGTAGGAGAGATTACCCAAGGAGTTAAAAATGCAAATCTAGAGGAAAGGGTAAAACTTGAAAATAATTAGCCTAGAGATTGGAGATATTCTTCGAGGCATCCTAAAGAACTCATCTTAGGAGACCCTTCTGAAGGTGTTAGAACTAGGCATGGACTTAGGAAGGAAGTAAACCATTCTGCCTTTATCTCAATGATTGAACCAACCAACATTAATCAAGCCCTTTCTGATAAATTTTGGATTTAGCTATGTAAGAGAAATTGAACTAATTTGTAAGGAATGATGTTTGGGAGTTAGTAGAAAGACCTAAGAATCAAAGTGTTGTTGGAACCAAATGGGTCTTTAAGAATAAGATGAATGATTCTGGTGTGGTGGTTAGGAATAAGATAAGATTGGTGGCTAAGGGGTTTAATCAAATAGAAGGGATTGATTTTGTGAAGATCTTTGCCCCTGTAGCTAGATTGGAAGCCATTAGAGTGCTACTAACCTTTGCCTGTTATAAGGGATTTAAGCTTTTTCAAATGAATATCAGAGTGCCTTTTTGAATGGGATAATAAAGGAAGATGTCTTTGTAGAGAAACCCCTAGTTTTTGAGAGTTCTCAATATCCAAATCATATTTTTAAATTAAAAAAGGTCTTATATGGAATGAACAGGCACCCAGAGCTTGGTATGAGAGGCTTAGCATATTCCTACTAGAAAGAGAGTTTATTAAAGGGAGCATAGATACCACCCTTTTTCTAAGGAAAATAGGTGATGATTTACTCATTGTCCAGATCTATGTTGATGATATACTTTTTAGATCTTTCGATAAAAACTTATGTGATGATTTTTCTAAAATAATGAGTAAGGAGTTTGAGATGAGTATGGTGGGAGAATTATCCTACTTTTTGGGATTTAGCATAAGGAAAATGAATGATAGAACTTTTATCAATCAATCAAAGTATATTAAGAATATCTTGAAGAAATATGAAATGGATAAAGCTAAGCTAATAAACATTCCCATGAGTTTTAGTGTCCATTTAGACAAGGATTCAAATGGAAAATCTATTGATCAGAAGATGTTTAAAGGAATAATTGGATCATTGCTTTACTTGATTGCTAGCCGACCTAATATTATATTTAGTGTTTATATTTGTGCTAGGTTTCAAGCTGATCTTGAGGAATCCCACCTAATTGCAGTTAAGAGAATCCTCAGATATCTCTTAGGGACCCCAACCTTAGGAATCTGCTATCTTAGGTATAGCACTTCTTTTGAGATTATTGGATATTCTGATTCTGATTTTATAGGATATAAGATGGATAGAAAGAGCACTTCAGGAACATGCTAATTCATAGGATAGTCTTTAGTCTCCTAGTCTAGTAGAAAATAAAATTTTGTATCACTTTTCACTGCTGAAGCTGAGTATATGGCCTTAGGAAGTTGTGTGGCCCAAGTCCTTTGGTTGAAGCAACAAGTTCTGGATCTAGGATTACCTATTGGCATAATTTCAATTATATGTGATAACACTAGTGCCATCTGCACCTCTAAGAATCCTATCCAACATTCAAGAACCAAACACATTGACATAAGGTATCACTTTATTAGGGACCATGTTACAAAAGGGGACATTGAGCTACATCATGTAGCAACTGAAAACCAACTGGCTAACATCTTTACTAAACTATTGGCCTTTGACTCATTCAGCATTTTGAGGACCAGATTGGGTGTGATTGACATAAATGTAAGAATTTGATGACTGTTGATTTTTGAATTTCTTATTTTTCTTTTTGTTTCTATTAGTTTTTGTTTGATTTTATTATCTGTTTCATGCTTGTTTTTATTCTCTGCTGATTTTCTTTTTACTGTTATTATTATTTTTATTTATGTATTTATTTTGATGTGATTTCTTACTTGTTCTAGATTTACTATCTTTTCTTCTAAATCAGATCACTGCTCAATAGTGCTGATAAACTGGATTTCTGACTGAGAGTTTTGCCTGGCTTTTGTTTGGAAGCTTATAAGCAGTGATTGACTCCTTTAAATCTGTTAAAGAAAAGAAATGTTGATGATTGTTTTTCTTCCTCTAACTCCTTTAATGGTGTATTATTTCTTTTGGATAAAAATCTTCTTCAAAATTAAAAGTTGGTTTTTAAAATAGAGTTATATTGTATCTTTCTACAGTAATCTATCTCATTTGAATAGTAATTTCAAAGCTTTGTTCATTGATATGTTTTTCTTAATCAGGTGATTGCACCTATCATATGATGTATGATTTTTGTTCTGTGAATTACTCCTCCTTATTGTAGAGAGTTAGTTTTGTATTCTCTTGTGTCTGAAAGGTAATTTCACAACTGAGTTTCTTTAATGATTATGAAAGGAAGCAAGCTTGTAAAAGATGCGTAAAGAGCGCCAAAATGAAAAGAGGCACAAAATAAGCCCAAAGCTAAAAAGATGCGCAATGTCGCCAAATTGAAAAGATACATAAAGTGCATCGAAAAATTAAAAGATGCGCAAAGTGCACCAAATAAATTGAAAAAGAGGCACAAAATAAGTCCATAAAGAAACAAGCTTTCTTCCCTTTCAGTTCTTTAAATGTCTTAGAAAAATCTATATGCCACTTAATATTTTCAAAAGCTTGAGATGAAAAATTATGATTTCTGATTCTTTACTTTATAATACTATTCTATCAAATATTTTTCTGGAACGAGACTTGAAAGGATCTCTTTTCGAATCTAATTTCTTTTCTTTTGAATTAAACTTTTGTTTTAAAGGAATTTGAACATGTAAGGTGTCCGAGGTAAGAGTTATGAAAGTTAATTTTCTAACTTTTTTTGGATTTCATCATGGTCGATTTTTTTCTAATTGGGTTTTGAATTAAAAATTAAGGAAAACTCTGATTTATTGGAGCAGATTGATTCAAAAAAAAAAAAATTTAAACATTGTTTTCCCGTTTCTATTTTTCTTTGATTTGCTTTGATTTTGATTTTTTTCTTTTTTGAGTGTTTTTGGGACTCCCTGATCATTCCTCGCCACTCTTCACAGCCTCTTTCAGCGACCACCTCCTCCTCCATCTGATCAGGATCCCCCATTCTACTAGTCTATTTGTTTTTACTCATGTTTTGTGTTATTTTTTATACTATTTTCTTTTTCTATGTTTAGGTTGTATTTTCCCCTTTTTGAGATGTCAAAAGGGGGAGTACTTTGTGTTATTTGTGGGTCATTATAAGGTCTTTATTATCAATGGAAATGCTCAGTATTTTTGAATTAAATGTTCACCATATTTATTTACTGAATTTTGAATTAATAACAAATGTTTGCTATTATAAAAAAGGGGGAGATTATTGCGAATTTGGTTTAAAGTACTATGATTTTGATGATAGCAAACGTTTTTGATTCTTTTTGAGTGACTAATATTTCGGTTCACAAGTTCAATTGCAAATTCAAGCCAGCTCAAGATTGAGTCAGTCTATTTTGTAGTTCAGGTTCAATATACTTTTTTCATGTTTATTGAGTCAAGTGTAATGTAACAGATCCCCAAGCTAAGTAACCTTCCACACACACACTCAGGGGGATAGTTTAAGTGAGTTAGAGTTTTTGTTCATTTTTTTTGTTTATATCATCTTGGATGATGTTCATATCATCCTAGACGATCGAGTGAAAATAGAAACCCTAATTATGGCAACCATATTAAGTCGGTCTGATTAAGCAGATCATCCTTTATGATAGAACCATCATACGGGATATATGCTCAAATCAGAAATTCTTAGCTGCCAGATTAAGTTAGGCAAGTTTTAATTTTTAGAGATTTGGTCTAATCATCCAGGACGATACGTGTATCGTCCTAGACGATTCATTACAATCATGCCTAAACTAGTCTGGTGATTAGGGAAAGTAATTAAGATTTAATTGATTTGATTATATCGTCCTGGACGATCACAAAATTATCCTAGACGATCAATTAAAAATCCTTACCGTCTAGGGCTTTTCACCTGGACAAATAGAACAATTTGCTGGACGATATTCCTATTTTTGAACTAATCGTACGAGATGATAGAGATATCATCCCGGATGATTAAGTCATTTTTTATCATCCAGCATAAGTTTTGCCGGATGACCCAAGCTGTGTACAGGATGATATTGGCATTTTTAAACTAATCGTATAGGATGATAGAGATATCAGTCTTGATGATCAAGCCATTTTGAGATCATCCAGCATAAGTTGCCCTTGACAACCCGAGCTATCTTTTGGATGAAATTCTTATTTTACACTAATCAACCCGGATGATCGCAGAATCGTACAGGCTGATATATATAATTTTGTACTGATCTACTGATCGTCCTGGATGATATTTATCACCCAGTCAAAATTTAGGGCTATTTTTGAGCCCTACTATTTAAGATATCTTATCTTCTATCATTGAGATCTTTTTGGCACTTTTCTTACCAGAGAGAACCTTGAGAGAGAGAGAGAGAGATCTTGGGAGAGGGAGAGAGAGAGAGAATCTTGTGAGGGGGAGTTTGTGAGGTTTCACAAAGGTTGCTCCAAGCAAGGATCTGAGTTGTCTTCTCCGGTCATCATCTCTTATCTTGTTGGTGTCTCTGTGGTAGGATCATCTGCAAGAAGATTTGGGTTCTCTTCCTGCTTCAGGATGAAGTGAAAGGAGTCTAGGTGCTCTACCTGCTTCAGGAGGAAGTGAAAGGAGTCTAGGTTCTCATCCTGCTTTAGGAGGAAGCGAAAGGAGTCCAGGTTCTCTACCTCATCGGGTTAGTGGAAAGGAGTTTTGTACAAGCTTCTCCGCCTTACTGTGGGAGCAAAAGGAGAGTTACTTAGTGTTAGTGCAATACACAGAGGGGAGGCACCGGGGAGTGGACGAAGGTTAAGTTGACAGAACCACTATAAAATCTGGTGTATTCTTTCTGGTTATTTTTCGCACTTATTTTTCAGTTGATGATTGTGTGATTGTGATTATTATTTTGTTACTATTGAACTTCTACACATCATCAAAAAACTGTAAATGTCTTAAAACATCCAAAAAGATTTTTTAAATTATTATTTACTCATGAATTTTTAAAATTACCAATTCACCCCCCTTTTGGTTAGCCTCGGGCTAGTTCATAAGGGCTTAACATCCTTATTGAACTTCCAACATTAGTAGTTTTGACTACCCTTCTTTCATTGGTCTTTTTACCCAATTCTTCCTTGGGTGGCTGTGGCTAACATCAAAAATCAAAATTAATAAGAGAGGTGAGAGAGGAAACCTCTAATAAAATTTTGGCTTCGACATTTCACTCCAAGTTAATTGGTGGAATGAAAGAGTTAAGCCCAACTCTTGGGATCTTTGTGTTAATTTTGTGAACCCTCATGTTGGGTGAAAACTCAATATGTTGAGTTTTAAAATTTAAAGAAAAATAGTCAAGCTCAAAATTCAAATTCAATTTCAAATAAAATTAATTTAAATCACCTTTTTATTTTAATTTTAGAAATTAAATGAACTCAAATGGCTGGAAAACTTATCTTCTCACTACGTAGAAGTGTGGCTGTAGAAGAAACCACCTATGGTAGTTCAATTCAGTTCAGAATAGAATTTTAAAACTTTATGTTGACCGCTAATGAGAGAAAATGATTGATTTATCTGTTGGGACACAAATAGATGTCCCCTTAGTTGAGATTACCTTAGGGCTAGGAGCTAACTCTCCCATCTCCATGATGGAGGCCGCTGTCGCCCCCATGCCCACTATACCCACTACTTAGGATGATAAGAATAAAAAATTAGTGATAATGGAAGAGAGACCTTCTGTGTCTGAGATTGGGTCTATTTCTAGTACCCCCTTCACCAGTAAGAACCAGAAGAACTATTTAAGAAGGGTGAAAAAGAAAATTATTAAGGCTAGAAAGATTATTGAGTCAGAAGCCTTAAAGAAAGTCAAATCTAATGCCAATAAAGACTTCATTGCTCCCTACACACACACCCTTTTTAGTGAAAGTCATTTCCAACCTCTTCCCATTACTCAAGGGAGAGAGGTTGTAAGAAGAATAACATAATCTCCACCGTGCCCTTTTGACTATTGCATAGAAAGATCAACCAAGTGACATATGAGCGAACACCAATGATAGCCCATAGCCCCCAAGTTCAGGGTTATGACCCATCCACTCTATTGGAGGACGTTAGATCACGTTATTATATGCACCCCACAACATTGTCTATAGAGGAGGAGATGTAGAAACCATTAGGTGTGCCACTCTCCTAATTTCTAGGTCATTAATAATTAGGGAGGGAATATGAATCTAAGATCTTATTAGATAGTGATACCATCAAAATTTAACTTTCAAAAGGATCCTATTTTGATAGATCATTAGATTGAAATGATGTTGTATTATCTAGGGATAGTTCAAACCCCAAGATAGTCTCTTCCTCCTAAGAGATTATGGAAATATAATTCCATATTGGCAGGGTCTTGCCACCTAGACTTGCAATTTTGAAGAAAACATATCATTTCTCAAGTGTAATTGGTCCTGATTTTCATCAGAAGATAGTTGATTCATCCTTTTTAATAGAAATTTACCTCTACTTAAAATCATAGTGAAAAGAAAGTTGTGGTTGACTCCACTTAATACCTAAAGGTTCCTCCCTCCCATTGCTTATATGCGTTGATTCTATATTTGAATTAAAATCTATATCAAATTGAAGTTGGTTTAAAAAAGAAAATCTTCTCAATTTTCTCACAATTTTTTTTCTTAATAGGCATCTCTTTCATACTTAAAATTTATTCAATGACTTTCATATTCAAGTTGGTATTCTTATCAAAAGATTTGGTTTGTTTTGTATATTATTCTTTCTTATATAAAAGAGTGAGTTTTCTTCTCTTATATTTGGAAAATGATCTTATCAATGAAAATAATCATTTTAAGATTTTATAGAAAGTGAAGCCTCTTATCAAAATTAACTAAAATGAAAAGATGTACAAAATGCACCAAAGAAATCAAAAGACACGTAAAGTGCGCCAAAAAAAAAAATAAAAGACGCGTAAAGTGCATCAAAAAATTAAATGATATGCAAAGTGTGCCATCAGAAAAAGAAAGAGGCCTTCTTCATTTTAAATCCTTAAATCTTAGAAGAGCCATTCACCCTTAGTTGCTTGACCTTAAAAAATCTTCAATCTAGATTTACCATCATGCATGTATAGTCTACCAGATAAAATAAATGTCATGCTAGAAAATTAAAAAGATTAAATTTCTCTGTCCAACTTAAACCTTTTGAAATTAATTTTAATTTAAAAAATATATATAAGGGAGAACCCGAGTTTAGTTTTTATGAAATGTAATCTAGGTCAACAAAATCTAAATACTTAGCCCTTCTCTGGTTAATTGGAGTCACTCTACTTCTAATTATATTTGTGAATTTGTTCTCATTTATCATTCTGATTGGGTCCAAATAGTTAAGAGGAAAATTTTCTAATAAAAAAAGAATAAATCTTATACTCTTATTCAAATCTTATTATTGAGGTTTATGTATGAATCCTTACACATATGCATCATTTTCCTTTAGAATCTACTCTATAAAATCATATTCTATATTGGGTCCAAGACCATTTCCCTATAGAGGTATAGTTTCCATTGTTGGTAATTACCGTTGAAAATCAAAACTTAATTGAGAAGAGTCCCCAACTCTGACTAGAGGAGCTCGAGGGCCTTACAAAGCGTCACATCCTATCTCAGCAGAACTTAGAGCTATATAAAGCCTGAATGGTTCAAGCTCATGATAAGTTAGTGCGACCTAGAACCTTCTAAGTATGAGACTTGGTCCTAGTTCTTTAGATACCTATCTTAGCCCACTGAAAGATTAACGGATAGTTTTAATCAATTTGAGAATGACCTTTTATCCTAACATGATCTAGGAGGGAGGTCCATATCAATTGATTTATTATGAAGATACCACTTGATATTTCCTTTCATTGGGGAATCTCTTAAAGATGTATAATGCCTGGTGAGTTTCAAATTTAACATCAACGAAAAAATCTTCAAATTCAAAAATTTTGAATTTAAAACTCTCTAAATTCAAAAAAATTAAATCAAATTAAAAAATCCTCCAAATTCAAATTTCTATCTGAAATCAAAATTCTTTTGATTCTTAAGGTTAGGTGTGAGTCCCCGTGCTTCCTTTCCTTAGGATTAGATCCATTAGTGATGGAGTACGCCCTTTGTGGCATCATCATAGTTTCTATTTTAATCCTAATCCTTTATGGTTATGTGTGCATCCCTGTGCTTGCTTTTTATACGATCATCTACTAGTGATAGAGAACGCCCTTTGAGGCACCATCCTAGTTTAAATTTCAATTCGAGAATTTATTTTTCTTTTTCTTAAGGCTAGATGTGAGTCATCATACTTTCTTATCTTAGGATTAGATCTATTAGTGATGGAGCACGTAGTTTATGGCACCATCCTAGTTTTAAATCTAGACTTGATTCTCTGTGGTTAGGTGTGAGTCCCAATGCTTCCTTCCTACACGATCATCCAACCTTCTTTTCCTTAAGGTTAGATGTGAGTCTACGCGCTTTATTGCCTTAGGATTAGATCCACTAGTGATGGAGTACGCCCTTTGTGGCGCCATCCTAGTTTTAAATTCATATCTGATCCTCTATGGTTAGTAGTGAGTCCCAGTGCTTCTTTCCAACATAATCATCTAGCTTTCATTTCCTTAAGATTAATTATGAGTCATCATGGTTTCTTTCCTTAGGATTAGATCCACTAATGATGGAGCACACCCTTTGTAGCACTATCCTAGTTTCAAATCAATACCTAATCCTCTATGGTTAGGTGTGAGTCCCAGTGCTTCCTTCCGATACGATCATCCAGTTTTCTTTTTCTTAAGGCTAGATATGAGTCATCATGCTTTCTTGCCTTAGGATTAGATCCATAAGTGATAAAGCATGCCCTTTGTGAGACCATCCTAGTTTAAAATCAAGACCCAATCCTCTGTGGTTAGGTGTGAGTCCCAGTTCTTTCTTTCGTATGATCATTCAATTTTCCTTTCCTTAAGGCTAGATGTGAGTCATCATGCTTTCTTGACTTTGGATTAGATTCACTAGTTATGGAGAAATCCCCTTGTGGCACCATCCTAGTTTCAAATCTATACCCTATCCTTTATGGTTAGGTGTGAGTCTCAACGCTTCCTTCCCACATGATCATCCAACCTTCTTTTCCTTAAGGTTAGACATGAGTTAGCATATTTTCTTGCCTTAGGATTAGATCCACTAGTGATGGAGCACACCTTTTTAGGCACCATCTTAGTTTCAAATCCAAACCTAATCCTCTGTGGTTAGGTGTGAGTCCCAGTGCTTCCTTCCCACATGATCATCCAGTCTTCTTTTCCTTAAGATTAGGTGCGAGTCCCTGTGCTTCCTTTCCTTAGGATTATATCCACTAGTGAGAGAGCACGTCCTTCATAGCACCATCCTCGTTCAATTCCATCTTCGATCCTCCATGGTTAGTGTGAGTCCTAGTGCTTCCTTCCAACACAATCATCCATCCTTCTTTTCCTTAAGGCTAGGTGTGAGTCCTTGTGCTTCCCTCCCTTAAGATTAGATCCACTAGTGGTAGAGAATGCCCTTATGAAACTACCCTAATATCTATTCAACCTTGATTCTCTAAGGTTAGATCCTTCATTTCCTTAGAGTTAAAATCCCATATTTGATCTTTTCATTCAGTCAATTTCGTTTGTTGACCTCATTTTTATTTGAGATTATCCGGATTTATCTAGACTCCTACTTAATAATCTGATGGTTAATAATCATCTAGTTATTAATTATCTAAAGCTCAATCAAATTTCAATCCACACTTTAATTCAATCTTCAATCTACACTTCAATTTAGACATTAATCTAGACCTCAATCCAGTCTTTAATCAAATTTTAATCTAGCCTTCAATCAAACTTCAATCAACCTTTAATGAAGCTTCAATCATATTCAATCAACTTCAATAACCCAAGTAATTTTGATTGAGGTGGATATATGAAACTCAGTCAGTCAAATCTAGAGTCCAATTCAATTCCAAATTTCTAGACCAAAATTCAAGGTTAAGGACCCATATCTTGAAATTCTTTTTTAATGATTTTTTAATCATATCAAAACCCATCCACATTATCCCTAATTCATGATATATCAATTACGTATTGGTTAAGAATGTCCATAGGGTCAACCCTCCAGATTTGAGCCCAATCTAAGGGCTCTAACCCCATCAACTCAATTGAAATCCAAAGGCTGTAAAACCTTTAAATATTTACAACCTAAGCCATTGGACCTTCCACCTTGTGGAATTTAACCTTTGGACCCTTTCGAAAACCTTTAACCATATCCATAACCCTTGTTATGACATGTTAAGCACTAAACTACACTTTGGTGGACTGAGGTTGACCCACAGTTGACCAGAGGTCCAAATGACTAAAATGCCTTTTAAGAAAAAAATTATAATTTTCTCTAAACCTCAACATGGCCAAGTCAACTTAAACCTTTAAAATCTCTTCTAAAGTATCCTAAACATCATTAGGAATGCATTGGACTCAAATTGAAGTCTTGGTCATTCATGGTTGACCAAGTCAACTCATGTTGACCAAATTGGCCCTTAAGGATCCAACTAGTCATTTCAACTCAAATGACCATTCCATTGCATGAGACCACCTCCATTTGTCTCAAACCCAATTTGTGGTTTGACATGGTTGAACAAATCAATACTTAACCTATACTAATGTTAAATTCAATCCTTCAAGCAATTTCAAACCAATTTAACCTCTCAAAATCATTTAATTGGACATTTCGAACATGTCCAAAATTTTCCAAGTCAAAACCCCTTAATTTAATGTAGTCAACTGAATTATAGGGGTCAAAATCCTCTCTATTTCCATATATTTGGTCAAAACTCCAAACCTATGACTTTAAACTATTGGTTATCCACCCAAACATCAAATCACATTCTCCCATGCCACCTCAGTTGTCAACTTGATTGGTTGACTAGTCAACTCAGTCAACAAAGAGCCAAATAAGGGTTAAATAATCAAATCACTTGATTAAACCCATTTCACTCCAAATAAAACCACTCCAGCAGCTTAAAACTCTTTTAGAAGCTTCCTAAACCCCACCTAAAAAAGCCTTAACCCATGAATTAGCTCTAAACAAGTCAAGTGGTCAAAAATGCCCATAAAAGGTCAAAATAGCCTTTTCAAGTCATAGTCCTTGCTATTATCCTTTGCTCAGGCCTCTAACTATTACAAATCTAGGCCTAAGTAAAGTGATTTTGATTATAACAAATATTGCTACTTCTTTACTACTGCTATTATTACATATCTATTTTAGTTTGCCCTATTTACTAACCTTTCAGGTCCACAAGTTTCACTTCGAACGTCAATCAGCTAAAGATCAGGTAGACTAAGATTGAGTCAGTCTATAATTTCGATTCAAATGCGTCTTTTACCTTTTCTTGAGTCAAATGTACTGTGATGGATCCTGAAGCTAAGTAATCTTGTACATACACACTCAAGGTGAGTAATTTGGTGAGTTAGAGATTTTTCTATTTTTTGATCATATCGTACATGATGATTTTAAAATCATGCTGGACGATTAGTTAAAAATAGAAACCCAAATTAGGGTATCCCTAGAAATTAAGTTTACTTAACTAATCATCCTGGATGATTCATATCGTATAGGACGATCATTATAGTTTGTAAAAAAATAGCTGCCAATCATAATTTTGGTAATATTTTATTTTTCAAATTTTGTTCTAATCATACTGGATGATAAGCATCATCCTGAATATTTATGACAATCATGCCTAAATTGATCCCATAATTAGGGGATTAATTAAAGTTAAATTGATCAATCAAATCATATAGGATAATCAGAGATGATCATTTTGTACGATCAGAGCACTGCATGGTACGATAATTAATCATCACCCATCATACATGAAGAAAACTATAATTTTTTAACTAATCATCCTGGATGATACCTCTACTTCATACAGGATGACCCATATACTGCATGGGATGATAATTAATCACCAGACATCGTACTAGATGATCAATAAACATTTGTGAACTAATCGTCTAGGTTGACTAATGATACTTCCTCTAGATTACCATAGTCAAATACTCGATCGAATGTAATTTTGACTCTTCGAGGTCATTTCTCCCTTAAAATTTACTATGATAATTAGAATGAACTCATAGTTTTGTTAACTGAACCCATTAGGAAATGATATTTTTACCTCTCGATGCGATATATAGTTAAAAATGAGATGTACAACTTCAAAATTAAAGTTTCAGAAATTAAATTTTTCCAAAGAAATTTAATTCCAATTTGATTTGCACCCTTTCCAAAGAAAAAGCTATTTTTCAACAAAAATAAATGTGGCACTGTCTGATATAGAAGTTGGCGCCACCATGTCCCATTTTTACTGCTCCGATAATGTCCTTGAAGGCACGATAACACTGATTCATCTACTGTTATGGCGCCGGATCTTAGAGTTTTGTACATGTTGTTTTATTTTTTGTTGTATAGCATAACTAAAATAACATATTTTTCATTAAAAATATAACACATAAAATACATATTATTTACACTTATCAAATTCTCCCGAGCTTAAACTCTTGCTTGTCCTCAAGCAAAAATAAAAATTTTTGTAATTCTGATTAAATGATTAACCAATTTAAAAATTGATAATCTAAAAGTACTAAAATATAGGATAATATATCACATTCTTGAAGTAGGAAAATTGAACATTGTTATAGTTCTAGTTTAGAAAAATACTAATAATTATACTAATCAGACATTTTTATTATTGTTTAATTTTAATTCAGAGGTTATAAATTTAATTATTAATTTTTGGAATTTTATAGTGAATAATTTTGTTTTGATGATTAAATATTCTTGTAGTTTTAATTAAAATTTCTTAAGTTCACCATCCTCTATACTGAATTTCTTATTTTAACCTCTATGAATTTAAGTATAAGATTATAATTAAATTCTACACTTTTAACTGATAATAATTTTTGAATGTACTCATATTTTTTCCTTTTCTTTTATTTTTTTCTTTTTCTTTTCTTTTAGAACTATTTTCATAGCTCTTTATAGAGTATATAGTTAATAATTTTAAATATTAGTTTTTTCTTCAAACATTTTTTCAATCTTAATGCATTTTATGTAAGGATTCAATAAGATTACCAATTCTAAATTTGGTTTGCTTATACTTTCTAATTTTAATCTACTCACATCGAATCTTTAATTCTAATTATTCATCTTTATTTCAAAAATTAATTCATAAAGGTATAGCTTATAATTTTAAATTAAAGTAATAGCTTAAATAGCCTAAATTACTTAATTATTTGTTTTTCCACTCTATGAAGTATAATCAGTGTTCATTTGAACTATAATCTAAAGTGTTATTATTATCCTAATTTTATATAATTTTTAATTATCAATTTTAATAAGGTTAATTAAGTAATCATAATATAAAAATTAAATGTTTTGAGTAAAAATAAAGGAAACTTTAATAACATGTAAACAAAAGGAACACAACAATAATTAACACTATACATGCTTTTATATGAATGATAAAAAATATGTGATAACATAAGATTAAACATGACAAGATAACTCATGCACTAAGCACCATAAAGATCACATCAATTGGGTTTCGTCTAACAAGCGCTAAGTTTAAAGTCTTCAGCTATACTTGCCTAATTTTTTCAATTTGGCAGAGGTAAATTATTTCCAACTTTCAATTGACTTCCATTATAACCTTATTCTTTTTCTTTTGGGTTAACTTCAATGTTACTCAGTAAAGATCCAAGAGGTCCACTGCTAACTAAAATTGTAAGCTGAGTTAATTGGGTCTCCAAATTTTGAATTGAACTATCTTAATTTAGTAATTGATTCCCTAATTGCATAAATACATCCCCCAATACTATTTTTTTATTTCCAAATTGATTGCCTTGATTAAATCCTAGAGGATATATAGGTCTTGGATTAACCATATGTTATAGGGAATTGTTCCAGTTTACTTCTTGATTATTCAGCCCATTTCCACCCAAATTATATGACCAATTAAAATTAGGATGGTTCCTCTAACCAAGATTATATATTTTCTAATAGAGATTTTCTTGCCTTCCAATAATGTTAATATTTTATATCCCTTGCATAATACTATCTTTAATTAAATTTTGCTATCCAAAAAATTTTGTTCCTATCCCAGAATTTACTCCTATTATATTCAATTTCTTAGAAGTTGCTGTAGCTATTGTAGTCAAGATTAATAAAGTATCAAATTCATAAATTCCAACGACTTTTTTAGGATTAACCTTATCTACAGGCCAATGAAAATTATTAGTAGCCATTTTCTCTATTAATTCATAGGCTTCAACAAATGGCTTAGACATTACTGATTCTCTAACTGCAACATCAGTTATAGCTCTTAGAGATCCTCCAAATATATTATAAATTATTTGGATAATCAGGTAATGCATGATTTGGGCATTTTGTAAGCATTTCTTTAAATCTTTCCCACCTCTCATAAATGGATTCTTCTTCAAACTAAGTAAAAGAGGTTATGTCATTTCTAAGCTGAGTAGTTTTTGAAGGTGAAAAATACTTAGTAAGAAACATGTGAGCTAACTCATTCCAAGTAGTTATTGAACCTGGGGATAAAAAATTTAACCATATTTTAGCTTTATCGCTTAAAGAAAAAGGGAAACAATTTAAGTCTAATAGCCTCATCACTAACACCAGTATTTTTAAATGTTGCATAAATTTCTAAGAAACTGACTAAATATAAATTAGGATCTTCTACATGAGTTTCCTCAAACTAAGTGTTTTGAACCATTTGAATAATAGTTGGTTTTAATTCAAAATTATTAGCTTGGATTTTAGGTTTATTTATGCTCCAAGAATTCCATCTATTAAAGGGTTTGCATAATCCTTAAGAGGTCTAGAATGATTTTGCTCTAGCTCAGGTTCAGTCATTTTAAAAATTTTCTTAGTATTCAAAATTTTAGGAAGGGTTTTCTCAATTTCAGGATCAAATGACAATAATTCCCTTCTATAACTATAAAGCATGTAACCAAAATAATGATAATATATATATATATATAATCAATAATTAGTAATAATAATAAAAAAATATGAATAGTTTTAAGTATACAATTAATTCGACAATGTAATGAAAATTTTATAAAAAGCAAAATCTTCCCTAGCAACGACGCCAAAAAATTGATGGGGTTCTATTGAGTAACCTATAAAATTATGATATAATTTAGGGCTATATCATTTTCTAACAATACTTAAGTTTTCTTTGATAGAAAAAAATAATAAAATCCCCACTTAATATATGCAAGTATGCATATCAAATAAAGTAATATAGTGATAGAGTAGAGTCTCAATCCCATGAGGAAGATGTGCTCACTTGCAAATACTAGTACTATCAACAATAATTAAAAAAATTATCCCAGTCAATAAAAATGGATGTTATAGAGATTCAATCACTTAAATAAAATTATATAAAGTTAATGAATATACTATATGGACATAATTTTTTAGATCGATGAATATAAATAACATATTTTATATAATGAATCTCTTTTAATTGTGATGCTATTTAGAGCATATGAATCCCTAAATCTATGTCGAGCTTGTAGGACTGAAGGATGTCCATTGTCTTCCTACGGTTATATTATCTCCTTTAGAATTTAGTACATTTGATACCCTATGCCTAAGCATGACGCATACTAATTTAATATTCCTGGTTATACCTACTTCCATCCATCGAGGCTCCATATTACACTTAATTTTAACTACATATATGGCCACTATGTACGTTAAATTAAGATCTGGTAATATTGAAAATATCTTTTAAATATTTTAAGTAATAAGAGAACACATTAGTACTACCACTACAGGAAAATGTCTTGTTACCAGCAGACTAAATTCACCATTAATAATAGAAATACGTCGAAAAATCCCTTTTTTTGATGAATTTTGAAACTTCGTGAGGGGTGTTAAAACCTATAGAACTAGCTCGAGGCTAACAAGAAGGGGGTGAATTGGTATTTTAAAAATTCTTTAAATAAAAAGAGAAATCTTTTTTAAGTCTTTTTGAATATTTTAAACACAAACAATCTAAGCAGAACCAGATAACCAAAATTAGAAATTTTAATCACAAATCAGATCACAGAAACACGGGAAAATAAATGCAAAAAAATAAGTACAAAGAACATAGCAGATTTATAGTGGTTTGGTCAAATCTAACCTACATCCACTCCCCAAAACTTTGCGTTTCAGGTATTGCACTAATCAGTTAGTGTCTCTCCTTTTGCCCTTAGAGCAAGGCAGAGAAGCCCTCACAAAATCTTTCCACCGACCGGGTGAGGCAGAGAACCTTATTTTCACCCTCCTGGTGAAGTCAGAGAACTCAGAATCCTTTTACTCCCTCCTGGAATAAGCAGAGAACCTGATAAGCCTTTTACTCCCACCTGGAGTAAGCAAAGAACCTAGATCCAATGTTTATGATCGTCTCCTCAGAGCCACCAAGGAACCGAGGATGAAGAAGGAAGAAGATGATTGAATCCTTTCTTGGAGCAACCTTTGTGAATCCCCTCATAAACTCTCCCTCATAAGATCCTCTCTCTCTCTCTCCCAAACTCTCCCTCTCCTCTAAGCTCTCTTGGGTTAAAAAAATAGAAAAAGATTTTTTACATTAGCAATTAAGAGAGATTAAATAAGAGGCCTAAAAAAGTGCCCTAATTTTCAACTTGCCGACAATATCATCCAGGATCATCTATCGATCATCCTGTATGATTAGTTTAAATTAGCCCTTCCAACCAGGATGATCTGGGTTCCTTGTATGATTAGAACACAAAGTTTGTTCTGATCGTCCAGGATGATGTGATCATTGTCTTGTATGATTAGTTCAAACATACACTTTCATCTAGCAGATAGTTTAGGACGTCTAGGTGATAAGTTAGGATGATATGTAGAAATATAACTGATCATGTAAGATGATGTCACGATCATCCTGTATGATTAGTTCAAAATCAGACATTATCATCCAATAGATAGTTCGAGATGTCTAGGAGACTTAGGAGAAATCATCCAGTACAATTCTGCGCTAGTCCCAAATGATATGATTGATCAATCTAACCTTAATTACTCTCCTAATTGCCTAATCAATTTAGTCATGATTATGTATTAATCATCCAGGATGATAAGGATTGTCCTATATGATTAATGCAATTTTATGAGTTATAAAATCTTGCTTAGATGAGTTTGGCGGCTGGGTATTTTGATTTAAGCATATCATCCAGGATGATGGCAGTATCAAACAGGATGATTTTCTTAATCAGGTTTACTTGACTTAAATTAAAATTATAGACTTGACTCAGTCTTAGTCTACCCGATCTTGAGCTGGCTTGAGAGTGAGCTTGTGGACCTGAAATGTTAGTGTTCAATAGAGAAAACAGATATGCAATGAACTTTAATTTTTAAGAGATACCATAGTAAATAAAAATAATAATATTTGTTATCATCAAAATCATAAGACTTGGGCCTAGATCTGGAGCAATCTCCCCCTTTTTTATTATGGGAAATATTATTGTAAAAAGCTTTCAAAGGAGTTTTGTTATTCCCTAAACTCCCCCTTACTAAGTTAATTGTTTGAAAAATAGGCGAGGTGACAAAAGAAATACATATTTTTTCTTTTTTTTTTATGTAAAAGAAAAAAAAGAATAACATAAACAAAATAACTAAGTAGGAACACAACAGCAAGCACTAAGTTAAAATAACCTTTACAGGCACACAAGCTTTTACAAACATACATACTCCCCCTTTTGTCATCCACAAAAAGGAGGAACTAGAAAACACTAGAAAAGAAAAAGCATAGTACATAAAAAAATCGAACAATAATATAAAAATAACTAATAGTCAAAGGGACTCTGATCCAAAGGAGGAGGTGGTGATGGTGGTGGATAGAAAGGGTGGAGAGAGTAGAAATGCTCACAAAGCCAATTCATGTCTTGGTCGTGCTGTTGCTGTATTAGGTAATCATCAAAATGAGCTACGTGTTATTGTTGTTGTGCTATGAACTCCTCAAAATGAGCCACGTCCTAGGTGTGCTGCTGCAGCTAATCCATGACATAAGACTCAAATCTGGCTTCCCATAGATTAAAATGTTGTACCAGCTAATTGATCGGTGACTGCTAGCGGAGAGGAATAGTTCACTAATAGCTTCTTCCTCTACTCCCATAGCCTCCTCATGTTCTGGATGGAGGCAGGTGCTATGAAGGGAATTGAAGGAGCTATTGGTGTAGAAGGAAGGTTGATAATTTGGTGGGGAAGGATACTGAAGGTTGTACTTGGTTTCTTGAATATAGGCAATAATGTGTCCTAAGGCCAGATTTGGTTTTCTCTTATGTCTGGGATCCCTAATACTAGTTAAGTGTTCAATGTATCTAAATAGAAGATCAGTAGCATTAAAATCCCTACGAGCCATTATATAATAAGTGGTGATGGAGAGTAAAGGAGTAATGTGAACACGGTCACCAGCTTTTGGAATTACAGAAGTTCTAAGGACATGTTGGATGGTCCTAACATCTTTGACTAATGAACTAAAGGCACCAACATGGTAAGTGACATTGGTGTTTCTTAGATACTGATAAATAGAGCTCCAGTTGAAATTAGGATATGAAGCCAAGATATGAAGCTTGTCTCCAGTGGTGGAAAGTTTAAGAATTTTATGGTAGTCTTGATAAGTTATTTCTACAGGCCATTTGTTGACATATGATTGAAATGCAGTGTAGGCAGAGGTAAGTCTAAGGTTGGCAACGAACTCATATAGAAGTTCAGAACTAAAAGGGAATACGAGGGTAAGAATGAAGGTAAGTGATGTATGGGCCAATAGATCTAATACCGGATAGGTCAGTGTGCCGGGATTGACTATCTTTGAGGATGTAATCCCTGCATATTTTTACCGAAGGTAAGCAGCCTAATCAACTACCTCAGTGAAGCGAAGGACTAGATTTCCCCTGGAGGAACTTCTAGTCAACATCCTAGGATGTTTGCCACCAGCCATAGAGAAGATTTGAGTGTTAGGGATTGAGGAAAGAAGTTTTGGGGTGAGAAAAAAACTTAAAATTAGTTTGTTTATAAAGAGTTTCCCAGATCATCCAGGATGATCGTGAGATCGTCTAGGATGATTTGAAGCAATAATGGCGTCTAGGACAATTGGTTAAAAAGCTAGTCCTATCATCCATGATGATCAGACATTATCCATGATGATTAGACACATGCACTCTTCCCAAGGAGTCAGCCAAAATGATCTTTGACTGGCTAGATCATCCCGGATGAACATGTGTATCATCCAGGATGATGAGTCATTACGGATTATACCAACTGTATTGAAATTGGCCAGCCATTTTTTCTACGTGGATCGTACAAGATGATTATGGGATCGTCAAGTACGATCACAAATAATAGGTGCAAATCAGCCGTTGGGTGGAAGGTGAGCAGTGAATTGATAGTATTATCCAAGAAGATCAGAAATCATCCACGATGATGTGAATAAAAAATTGAAAATTTTGAGGATGGATAGAGTTGATCAGAAGAGGTCCCAAAAATAAAAACAAGTAAAAAATAACAAGAGTAAGTGAAAAATACAATGAAGAAAAAAAAAATAAAAAGTGCAAAAACAAAAGTTTTTTTTCATCCATCATCATTCAATAAATGACAAAATTACCTTAAGTTTTAATTTAAAAACTCGAATGAAATGAATCGTCAATGTTGAAATCCAAAAAATGTTGGAAAATTGATTTTTGTAAACCCTACCTCGGACACCTTACAGGTTCAAATTCCTTTTAAACAAAAATCTAATTCATTTTTTTTAGTAAATGCTAATGGCATTAAAAAAGGAAAAAAAAAGAAGGCCTAATATAAAGTACTACGTGATAGATGAACTATCACAATCCTCCTTAAGCAAAGAAAAAAAAATTGGAGGAACCTTATTAACAGTAAGGTCATCCCAATAAAAATTACCACCCAAAGCAAAGTTGGCACAATAATCTGTCAACTTATTACAGTTTCTACAAGTAAAATGAAATAAAAATCTCCCAAAATCTTTAAGAAAAGACAAGCCCTCCATTACATCCATATCCATATCCCAAAGTATTTGGTGATATTATAATTATCTCCCTCAATTATAATACCATTAGCTTCCATCATCCATTCTTTGAAAACCTTCTTTAATGAGCGAACAGCTAACAGCTCCAAATAACCAATGTCCTAATGCATACATTTGAATCCAAAAGCAGCAATGAATCTTCCCTTCTGATCTCTAAAGACTTCGCCAATACCAGCCTCATAAGATTGCAATAAAGTAGCATCAATGTTGCTTTAATCCATCCGGAAGGAGGAGGGTGCCAAGAGTAAAAAGATAGCCTAAGCTGATTAACACCCCAGTTATCCAAATAAAGATTGACCTTCAATGACATAGAAGCATGACTAACCTTATTAGAAGCAATAAAACCCAATCCAAGCTCTTTACCATCATTCTTGAAGATATTTCTGCTTCTCTATGAATAGAAGACCAACGAGCAATAAAGGTTACCCATGAATTGATTGACTTCAGATAGCTCTTCCAACTTCCTTTTTATAATCTACTAAGGAAGAGAACCTCGGTATAAGAAAACCCCAACTGTTGAGTAAATCAATAGCTTGAATAAGTTTGGAACAGGTGACCACCACATGCTCTAAAATTTCCACTACTCCACAACCTCTCGGACAATGGTTATGGTTTAACAATCTTCTATAACAAAAGAAATCGTTCGAAGGACTGGCATCATTAAATAGTCGCCACCAGAAGCTCTCCACCTGAGCCGATAGTTTCAGTTTTTTTCTCCATTTCCAATAATCCACCCTTTCCATATTAGCTTTATCAACTTTAGATGCCAAGGAAGTAATAGAATTACCAGAGTACCTACTCATCAAGTCCATTTGATCATTAACACTATCTTGGAAAATTTTAATATGAACAATAACATTAAGCAGATAAACTCCAAAGTATTTCTACAATTCTATTATGTTCCATGCACCATTCACAATAAACTCCTCAAGGGAATGGAAATCACCATCCACCACTGCTATAAACGTAGGCCATTTATCATAACTTCTATCTAACACCCATACATCTTTCAAGATATTGATAGATGAGCCAGAACTTATCTTCCATCTGACAATTGGCTAAATAGCTCTGATCCCACTCTCCAAAATCTTCTAGGTGCTGGAACAATTCTTCTGAGACCCAACATGCCAAATATCACCATATTTTGCACTCAACGACTTGTTGAGTAGGGAATCTAGTTTAGAATACAAATTCCATACAAACTTTACTCTCAATGGGCCAACCATTGAGACCGCTAAATGCATCCCATGACCTCCAACAAAATAAGGTTTACATAGATCCTCCCATGCAACATAATGTAACCCATGCTTCCCTCCCCCCTTGTTCCATATAAATTCCCTGCACATATTATCCACCTCTTTCAAAATGGATAAAGGAACCAATGAATGTGTCGCCAAGTAAACTGGTATAGAAAGAACAATTGATTTAACCAAAATCAACCAACTAGCTAAAGATATATGCTTGTTCCCCCATAAATTAAACTTACAAGCAAATTTTTTCAAAAGATTTAAAAAATCTAAAGAAACCACCCTCCTCAACACCATATTGATCCCCAAGTAGTTCAACTCCTTCACTCCCTTAAAGCCAGCTCCCTCAAAGCAATCCTCCTTTTGCTTCGGCTAATATATTTCCCAAACATGATACAGGATTTCTCCATGTTCACCACTTGGCCCGTCCCATACAATACCCAGAAATAATCCTCAGGCATCTGACTTTAGCTTTGGAGAACATCAGTATATCATCAGCATACAGCAAGTGGCTGATCCTCGGTGCATTCGAAGTAGTTTTAATACCCAAACATCTCCCCTTATGATGAAATGCATTAGATAATAACTGAGAGCATAGAATAAACAAACATGGAGATAATGGACATCCCTGTCGAAAGCTGCTTCTAGCTTAAATCCACTTAGACTTATTTCAATTGATAATAACCAAAAATTTGGGGTTTGTAATACACTCCATGATTAAATTAGAAAATTGTATAGGAAACCCAAAGTATACCAAGACTTTCTTTAATGTAGGCCAAGCCATACTATCGTATGTCTGTTCCATATCAATCTTAATCGCCACCAATCCCTCTTTGGACTTAGAATGTCTAAACTTGTTAAAAATCTCGTGAACAAGTAGAATGTGATCCGATAAACTTCTTCCCTTTATAAAAGCTGCTTGAACATCTGATACAAGATTGTGAATAACCTTCAGCATTCTACTTAATAAGACCTTGGCCACAATTTTATAAATAGATAAACATAAACTAATAGGATAAAAATGAGAAGGAATAATAGGATTTTCCACTTTGGGAATAAGAATTACAAGCGTCTCCTTCCATTTAGAACTCATTCTACCATTAGAGAAAAAATGTTGAAAAGCTTGCCATACATCCTGGCTTATGACACTCTAATAACTTTTCAAAAAAGAATATGTTATACCGTTAATTCAAGGAGAGATGTTCTTACCAAGGCTTTTGATCACTTCTTCCACTTCTTCAAAAGAAAAACTAGTCTCCAGAAGCTTGCAATCTTCTAAATTTAACTTCTTTCAGGACGGTGGCCACCCCTTCAAAACATAATTCCTCTCCCTCCATTTACTGCTAAAGAAATTATAAAATTTCTTCAATATCCTGCTGATCATCCACAAGTTTTCCTTCGCCATCTTTCAATTGGCTTACAAAATTAATGTTTCTCCTACCATTAGGAAAAGCATGAAAGAATTTCAAGTTCAAATCCCCTTCTTCTACCCACTTGACCTTAGCTCTCTATCTCCACCAAGTGTTCAACGTTGTAAGTGTAGTATTTAATTCATTAACCTTAAACCTTAGTAAAAGGATCTTGACATCAGAAAGACCTCCACCATCTGCTTCTTCCAACTGTAGAGCCGTGACTTCATTCTTAAGTTTCTCCTTCAAATCAGTAAAATCATGTAGTTTGGCTTTGCTCCAAAAATGTAAAGACTTTAAGGTTCTATGCAACGTCCTGTTAAGGACCTCCATAGGATCACCCACTACTTTACTGCTCCAACTTTTATGGACTAAGGCTGCAGCCACTGGGTAAGACAACCACACATTCTCAAATCTCAGGTTTTTCTTCTTACCAAAACCAGAATAAAAAATTTTCGAAACAATTGGATAATGATCAGATGTTACCCTTGGTAAATGTCTCATAGTTGCTTGTGGTATCAACTCCTAAGCCATAGTGTTCAAAAGACATCTTTCAAGCCTTTCCAATATTTGAGCACTCCAATTTTTATTATTACACAGAGTGAACTTTGGTCCAACCAAACCCACATCATGGTAATCTAATTCAGAAGGAAAGAAATTAGATAAGAAAGGTGATCCTTTTAAACTTTGTTCCAGAAATTGTTTTGATAAAATAATATTGCAAAGTAAAGAATTAAGAATCATGATTTTCAATCTCAAGTGTTTGAAAATATTAAGTGACACATGGATTCTTCTACGATTTTTGAAGTATTGAAAGTGAAAGAAGCTTATTTCTTTGTCGGCTCATTTTGTGCCTCTTATTTTTTAGTTATTTGGTGCACTTTGCGCATCTTTTTATATTTTTGATACACTTTATGTATCTTGCATATTATTAGAGAATATTGCACATCTTTTTAGTGTTGGGCTCATTTTGTACCTCTTTTTCAATTGATTGGCGCACTTTGCGTATTTTTTGTGAGCTTCCTTTCTTTCAAAATCTCTAAAAGACTCTCAATTGTGAGATTATCTTCCAGATATAAGAGAAGAAAAACTCACTCTCTTAGATAAGGAAAAGTAAACCACAAAATAGAATCATTCTCATATGATAAATTAAACCGCCTAATTAAGAAAACACGAAAGTGATTCAATGATTTGAAACACTACTCATATTAGATAGATTACTGTAGGAAGATAAAATATATCTCTATTTCAAAGTCCAACTTTTTAATTTTGAAAAAGATTTTGATTCAAAAAGAAAACTACTCCATTAAAGGAGTTAGAGGAAGAGAAATAATCATCAATGTTTCTTCCTTTAACTATTTTAGAGGAGTCAATCATTGCTTATAAGCTTCTAAATAAAAATTAGGCAAAAATATAATTTAGAAGGCAAGTTCATCAGCAAAAGTGAGCAATGATTTGATTCTTAAAATACTGAAAAAAATAACGGTAAAGCAAAAATATAAAGCAAAAACATAGAAAGAAATAAACAGGCAAATCAACCAAAAACACTAAGAATAGAAACCTAAATAAAAAGCATCATTTTTAAGCATGAATTTCTATCACACCTAATCTGGTTCTTAAGGTGCTAAAGGTTTCAAAGGCTAGTGATTTTGTGAAGATATCTGCAAGTTAGTTTTTAGTGGCTATATGGTGTAGCTCTGTCTTGTTTGGTAACATGGTCCCTAATGAAGTGGTGCCTGATGTCTATATGTTCTGTCTTGGAGTGTTGGATTGGGTTCTTAGAAATGTAGATGGCACTAGTATTATCATATAGGACTAGACCTACAGTGTTATGAATTTGGATTCAAAGATTATGATTTTGATGATAATAAATATTTCTATTTTTAGTAGAGTGCCTAATCTTTCAGGTTCACAAGATCAATCGCAATTCAAGCTAGCTTAAGATCGAGTCAGTCTGTTTGTGTTTCAGGTTTAATATATTTTTTTATCTTTATTGAGTCAAGTGTAATATAACGGATCCCTATGCTAAGTAACCTTGCATGAACACTCAGGAGGGAGAGTTTTAGTGAGTTAGAGTTTCTATTTTAATTTTTGTTCAAATTTTCCTAGATGATATTCATATCATCTTGGACGATCCATTGAAAATAGAAACCCTAATTAGGACAGCATTGTTAAGTCAGTCTAATTAAGCAGATCGTCCTAGACGATTTACCCATCGTATAGGACAATATGCCCTAATCAAAAATTCTCAACCACTAGACTAAGTTAGGCAAGTTTTTATTTTTAGCATTTTGATCTGATTATCCTGGATAATACATGTATTATCCTGGATGATTCATTACAATCATGCCTAAATTAGTCAGGTGATTAAGAAAAAAAATTAAGGTTTGATTGATTCGAGCATATCATCCTTAATGATCGCAATATCATCCTGGATGTTCAATTGAAAATCTTGATCATCCAGTGTATTTCACTTGGACGCCCTAAACAATCCTCTGAATGATATTCCTATTTTTGAACTAATCATACGGGATAATATCAATATCATCATGGATGACCAAGTCATTTTGAAATCATCCAGCATAGGTGCCCTGGATGACCTGAATTATGTGCTAGATGATTTTTGGCATTTTTGAACTAATCATACAGGATGATATACATATCATTCAGGACGATCAAGTCATTTTCTTTAGATCGTCCAGGCTTTTCTCCTGGATATCCCAAACTATCTTCTAGATGATATTCATGATTTACAGTAATCATCTAGGACGATCGTAGAATCATCCCGGACGATCTTAACTAACCATGTCTTCTAATCATCCAGAGGAACCAATTTGTCCAGGCCAAATGGTTCTGATTTACATTGATTGTATAGGATGATCAAAGGATCGTCCTGGATGATCTTTGACGGTAAGTTAAAATTTAGGGTAATTTTTTATCCCTTCTATTTAAAATCTCTTTCTTGCTACTGTTGAGATCTTTTACCACTATCCTTTCCTGAGAGAGTCTTGAGAGAGAGGGAGAGCTTGGGAGAGAGAGAGATGATCTTGTGAGGAGGAGTTTATGAGGTGTTCATAAAGGTTGCTCTAAGCAAGGATCTAAGTCTTCATTTTTGATAGTCATCCCTTATCCCTTGGTGCTCTGAAGGAGGGATTATCTGCAAGAAGATCAAGGTTCTCTACCTGCTTCAAGAGGAAGGAAAAGGAGTCCAGGTTCCTTGCCTTATTGAGTTGGTAAAAAGGAGTTTTATAAAGGCTTCTCCGCCTTACCGTGGGAGCAGAAGGAGAGTCACTTTTTGTTAGTGCAATACCTGGAGGGGAGGCTCCGGGGAGTGGACGTTGGTCAAGTTGATCGAACCACTATAAAATTTGGTGTGTTCTTTCTGATTAGTTTCTACACTTTACTTTTCTGTTGATGATCGTGTGATTGAAGTTATTGTGGTGTTTAATTAAACATAATCACATCATCACAAAGTTGTAATTATTTTAAAATATTTAAAAAGGTTTTCAAAATCATTTTTGCTCATGAATTTTTAAAACTACCAATTCACCCCCCTCTTGGTTAGCCTCGGGACTAGTTCTTTATGGTTTAACACCCCTCATGAACTTTCAAGTGGTATCAGAGAGGGATTCATAAAATCAAGTTTTGAAAAGCTTTTGAATTTGATCCATGACTAACTTTGATAATAGAAACACCGCTGAAGGGTATTTCATTACTAGACCACCCTTGTTTGATAACATACCTTTTAATTTTTGGAAAACTCGTATGTCCACATTTTTACAATCTATAGATTATCACATGTGGATACTTGTTAAAGATGGATATTCTACTCCATTTAGATTAGTTGATGACATTAAAACTAAACTTCCTTTTACTGAATGGACTTTTGATGATCGTGACTTAGCATAACTTAATACAAAATGCTTGAACTATTTTTTGTACTTAAAAATCTGAAGACTACATACGTGTCTCTACTTTCTCTACTGGCAAAGAAATCTGGAAAAGATTATGCATTATATATGAAGGTACATCTGAAGTTAAACAATCTAGGTTGAATATTTTGCTTCATAACTATGAACTCTTTCTCATGAAACCTAGTGAATCAATTTTTGAAATGTATACTAGGTTTACACAGATTGTCACCTCCCTGTATACCTTAGGAAGAGAACTCACAAATTATGAAAAAGTTAATAAAATCTTGAGATGTTTTCCCTCTTCCTATGATGCCAAGATAACTGCTATCACTGAATCCAAGGATTTGAACAACTATTCTATTGATAACTTACTTGGATCACTAATTTCTTATAAGCAAGGAGTGAACATAAGACAGCTTAATGCAAGAGAAAAGAAAAAAGAGAAAACTATGGCGCTGAAGGCCAACGATACGGAGAAAAAGAACTATGAGAAATGGAACAAAGGTAAGTCTAGCGAAAATTCTAAAGTGTCTTCTAATACATTTTTTTTGAATGCAGGAAGCCAGGACATATAAAAGTTGATTGTCCTACACTTAAGGCTCACTTAAGTAAGGAGAAGGGTGAGGAGAAACCCAAGTTTAGGAAGGAAAAGAAAAGGATTCAAAAGATTTTTTGGGTGGATTTTGCATCTGACTCCTCTGAGACTGAAGCTGAAGAGGAGACTACAAACTTGTGTTTGATGGCATATGAACATTATGGCCAGTCTGACCAAGAAGAGGTATGTGAACTAACCTACGATCAATTACTTGATATTTCTAAAAAATTTCATTCATCATATAGGAAACTTAAGAAAATGCATGCTAGCCTAAAATTAGAACTCCTGAACCTGTAAAAAGAGCATGAAGTTTTACTTAAAGATCATTTTATACTTGACAGTAATCACATGTCATTACTTGATGAATTTGATGAATTAAATAAAAAGTCTTCTAAATTGATTATTAAGCATGATTCATTGAAAACATTGCATGCTAATTTAGAAAAAGCATTTAAAGAACTAGATAATATGGCATTAGATTTAGATAATAGTGAGCATGCATTAAATTTGAACTTGCAAGTCTTAAAAAAGAAAATAAATTTTTAAGTGTAAAAATTAGTGCATTTGAGAATAACAAAATACCTCCTACACTTGCATAATTTTATAAACCTCCATCACTTGAAGAAGTTCATTCAAAATCATCAAAACATGTATCATTCAAACCTAGGAAGAGGCACTATCACCCACGTAGATTAGTTAACCCTTTTCCTGGCATTAGATGTTTCTCTTGTGGTATGTTAGGACACATCTCCCACACCTGCATTGTTCACTGTAGTACACATTGGGTGAGGAGGCCCAAAATGCATGATTCACATCATAACACACATGCATTGCATTCTTTTTTTCATAAGAAGGAACCAAAACTTATTTGGGTTCCTAAATCTAACGTTTAATGATTTTGTAGGTGTGCTCTCACAAAAGACCTTATGAGAGCATGTGGTACCTAGACAGCAGATGCTCAAGACATATGACTGGGGATACAAATTAATTCATTTAGCTGGAGGCCAGGGTTGGATGTAAGGTTACTCTTGGAGACAACACCACCAAAAAAGTGGTGGGCGTAGGTATAATCAAAAAATCCTAGAACCTTTTGATTGAAAATGTTTTTCTTGTGGATGGAATGAAACACAACTTGCTCAGCATCAGTCAACTCTGTGACAAAGGGTTCAGCATCAAGTTCCTAGCAGACACGTGTATTATCAACTTAAATAACAACACTTTTTTGCAGGGCAAGAGGATCAATAATATCTATATGCTTTATTTAAATAACATTGAATATGCTGCTTCTTTTTGCTTAAAAACTACTATTGATGAGTATTGGATGTGACACAGGAGACTATGTCATGCTAGTATGAAAACCCTTAGAAGAGTCACCCAAAAGGACCTAGTTAGAGGAGTCCCCAAGCTTAAGTTCACTAAGGACCACCTGTGTAATGCCTGTCAACTAAGGAAACAAGTCCATTTCTCTTTCCACTCAATTAAGGACATCAACACCTCTAGACCTTTAGAAGTTCTTCACATGGATTTGTTTGGACCCATTAACACTCCCAGCTTAGGAGGAAAAGTCTATGGATTTGTGATTGTTGATGACTACTCGAGGTTCACTTTGATTAGATTTCTGTCACACAAAACTAAGTCATTTGATGAATCTAAAATTTTATCCACTTGGATTCAGAAGAAATTAGGTTGTGAGATCTTGATCAATCATAGTGATCATGGTGGAGAGTTTGAAAATATGATATTTGGAACTTTTTGTGAGGAGCAAGGGATTAGTCACAAATTTTTAGCTCCTAGGACCCCTCAGTAGAATGGGGTAGCTGAAAGAAAGAACAAGAAATTAGTGAAAGCCGCTAGAGCTGTGCTTGCTGAGTATTCACTTCCAAAATACTTTTGGGCAGAAGCGGTGAACACAGCCTGTTATGTGTTGAATAGGTGAATGTTAGATCAAATCTGAAAAAGACACCCTATGAGATCATTAAGGATAGAACTCCAAGCCAGTCTCACCTCCATGTCTTTGGCTGTAAGGTCTTCATTCTTAATAATGGGAAATCAACCTTAGGAAAATTTGACCCCAAATCTAATGAAAGAGTGTTCATAGGATATTCAAGTGTGGGGAAATCCTTTAGGGTGTTTAATGAGAGGATTTTGGTGGTGGAGGAGACTACTCATATAGTATTTGATGAATCTAATCCTAAGGAGTTTAGAGCTGAGGAAGAAGAGGAAGTAGGAGAGATTACCCAAGAAGTAAAAAATGCAAATTTGGAGGAAAGGGTAGAATCTCAAGACAAATTGCCTAGAGATTGGAGATATTCTTCAAGTCAATCTAAAGAACCAATCTTAGGAGACCCTTTTGAAGATATTAGAATTAGGCATGGACTTAGGAAGGAAGTCAACCATTCTGCCTTTATCTCAATGACTGAACCCACCAACATCAATCAAGCACTTTCTGATAAATTTTGGATCTCTGCTATGTAAGAAGAACTTAACCAATTTGTTAGGAATGATGTTTGGGAGTTAGTAGAAAGACCTAAGAATCAAAGTGTAGTGGGAACCAAATGGGTCTTTAAGAATAAAATGAATGATTCTGGTGTGGTGGTTAGGAATAAGGCAAGATTGGTGGCTAAGGGGTATAACCAAATAGAAGGGATTGATTTCGAGGAAACCTTTGCTCCTGTAGCTAGATTGGAAGTCATAAGAGTGCTACTAGCATTTGCCTGTTATAAGGGATTTAAGCTTTTTCAAATGGATGTCAAGAGTACCTTTTTAAATGGAATAATAAAGGAAGATGTCTTTGTAGAGCAAACCTCCAATTTTGAGAGTTCCCAATATCTAAATTATGTTTTTAAATTCAAAAAGGCCTTATATGGATTGAAACAGTCACCCATAACTTGGTATGAGAGGCTTAGCATATTTCTACTAGAAAGAGAGTTTGTTAAGGGGAGCGCAGACACCACCCTTTTTCTGAGGAAAGTAGGAGATTATTTACTCATTGTACAGATCTATATTAATGATATACTATTTGGATCTTCTGATCAAAAGTTTTATGATGATTTTTCTAAAATAATGAATAAGGAGTTTGAGATGAGTATGATGGGCGAATTGTCCTACTTTTTGGGGTTTAGCATAAGGCAATTGAATGATGGAACTTTTATCAATCAATCAAAGTACATTAAGGACATTTTAAAGAAATCTGACATAGATAAAGCCATTCCAATAAACACTCTCATGAGCTCCACTTTTTAGTTAGATAAAGATTCAAATAGAAAATCTATTGATCAAAAGAAGTACAAAGGAATAATTGGTTCACTGCTTAACTTGACTGCTAGCCGTCCTAATATATTATTTAGTGTTTGTCTCTGTGCTAGATTTCAAGCTGATCCTAAAGAATCCCACCTGACTGCTATTAAGAGATATCTTAGATATCTCTTAGGGACTCCAAATTTAGGAATCTAGTATCCTAGATACAACACTTATTTTGAGATTATCGGATATTCTGATTCTGATTTTACAGGATGTAGGGTGGATAGAATGAGGTCTTCTAGAACTTACCAATTCATAGGACAGTCCTTAGTCTCCTAGTCTTGTAGAAAATAAAACTGCATTGCACTTTCCACTGCTGAAGCTGAGTACATTGCCTTGGGAAGTTGTGTGGCCCAAGTCCTTTGGTTAAAGAAATAAATTATGGATTTAGGATTACCTGTTGGCACAATTACAGTTCTATGTGATAACACTAGTGCCATCTGCATCTCTAAGAATCCTATCCAACATTCAAGAACCAAACACATTGACATAAGTCATCACTTCATTAGGGACCATGTTAGAAAAGGGATCATTGAGCTACACCATGTAGCAACTAAAAACCAACTGCCTGACATCTTTACTAAACCACTGGCCTTTGACTCATTCAGCATTTTAAAGACCAGATTGGGTGTGATTGACTTAAATGCATGAATGTGATGATTACTAATTTCTGAAGTTTATGTTTTTTATTTTTTTTAGCTTTTGTTTGATTTGATTGTCTGTTCCTTTTTAGATTTTTTTTATTTTATTTTCCTGCTGATATTTGTTTGTTTGATTTGCTTATCAGATTTGGTTATTTCCTTTTATAGACTTTCTTTGTTTTATTTATTTACTGTTTATTCTCTTCTGAATCAGATCACTGCTCACTACTACTAATAAACTAGATTTCTTACTGAGAGTTTTGCCTTATTTTTATTTGGAAGCTTGTAAGCAGTGATTGATTCCTTTGAATCTGTTAAAGGGAAAAATATTGATGATTATTTCTCTTCCTCTAACTACTTTAATGGTGTATTATTTCTTTTGGATAAAAATCTTCTTTAAAATTAAAAAGTTGGCTTTTGAAATAGAGATTTATTTTATCTTCATACAATAATCTACCTCATATGAATAGTATTTTTAAAGCTTTGAATCATTATTATGCTTTTCTTAATCAAGTGATTGTACTTATCATATGAAGTATGGTTTTATTTTGTGAATTACTCCTCCTTATTGTAGAGAGTGAGTTTATCTTCTCTTTTGTTTGGAAAATAATTTCACAACTGAGATTCTTTACGATTATGAAAGGAAGCAAGCTTGCAAAAGAAATAAAAAGAGGCACAAAATGGGCCACAAATGAAAAGATGTGCAATGACACCAAAAAATTGGAAAGATACACAAAGTGCATCAAAAATCAAAGATGCGTAAAGTGCGCCAAATAAATTGAAAAATAGACACAAAATGAGCCCACAAAGAAATAAGCTTTCTTTCCTTTCGGATATTTAAATGTCTTAGAAAAATCCATGCACCACTTAATATTTTTAAAAACTTGAGATTGAAAATCATTATTTTTGATTCTTTACTTTGTAATACTATTTTATCAGATATTTTTCTGGAATGAGGCTTGAAAGGATCTTTGTTTCAAATTTAATTTCTTTCTTTTGAATTAGGCTTTTATTTAAAAGGAATTTGAACTGGCAAGGTGTCTAAGGTAGGAGTTATGAAAATTGATTTTTCAACATTTCTGAGTTTTAGTCTAACGATTTCTTCTTATTAGCTTTTGAATTAAAATATCAAGAAAAATTTCTGATTTACTGAAGTAGATTGATTAAAAAAATTATGTTTTATGCATTATTTCTTCATTTTTATTTTTCATTTTCTTTTTCTCTGATTTGATTTTAATTTTTTATGTGTTTTGGGCTCCCTAATCACTCCTCTCCATCTCTCTTCCTTTTTTTATTTTTTGGTCAGATCATCTTGGACGATCCCTACATCATCCTGGACGATATGATCAAATCATCCCCATCCTAATCAAACGACTAATGTGCACCATTCATTGGTGATCATCCTAGATGATCCACGTGGTAGAAGTTGGACGATTCAAATTTGGCCCATCCGCTTCATTTATTTAATATCATCCTGGACAAAACACCTCATCTTCCTGGATGATCCACGTGGCAATAGTTGGACGATTCAAATTTGGCCCGTCTGATTCATTTATTGTATATCATCCTGGATGATCCACTTACTCATCCTGGATGATACTTTTCATCAATGGTCATCCAGCCTGACTCCTCGGGACGATCGCCTGTGTCTAATCAACTTGGATGATATCTGATTGTCCTGAGTGATCCGACTGTCTTTTTGACCAATCGTCCTGAATGCCATTATTGCTCCTATCATCCTGGATGATACTGCGATCGTCCTGGATGATAGGGCCATTTTATATTTAAACTATTATTTTCTTCCATTTTTTTCACCACACTTCTTTCTATCATTACTCACTCCTCTTCTCATGGCTGGTGGCAAACGATCTAGGCAACAGGGTGTTAGTTCCTCCTAGGAGAGTGTCGATCCCCACTTTTCTGATATAGTCGATCAGGCTACCTTCCAGTGCTATCTTGATATGGGGATCACTCAATTTATAATCATCTATCCACGCATTCTCACATATCCGATACTGGATCTTTTTGCTCACACCTCCCTCACTTTTATTTTGACTCTTACATTTCCATTTAGCAATGAGCTTCTCCGCATTTTCTTTACAAATCTTTACATCGATTCTTCTTACTCCACTCTCCGCTCCTATATTAATCGCCGCCTTATAGAATTAACCACCCATGACTTTTATGATATTTTCCAACTGTCCATTACTGGCGATGAACTCCACCTTTTGTCCTCTGACCCTAACTTTAACTGGAGTCTCTCCAATCACTTTCTTAGGAACAGTAATGCCCCATACCACGATAATGCCTACTCTTCCTTAGTAAAGGATGCTCAGAAAATCTAGCATGTCCTTCGTTCCTCTATCATTCCAAAGGCTGGGGACCGCATCCACATGCCCCCCTTGCTCTCCATGACTACATACTACATCATAGCCCATCATGATTTCAATTCTACTGATCTCCACTTTCACTACATCGAACACCTCACTAGCATTAGGGATCCAGGTCACAGGAGCGCCCAAATCAAGCCTTAAGACACCTCATTGCCTATGCTCTTGAAACAAAATACAATCTATAATATCAAGTTCTGGAAAATGTCCTACCTTCCTTCTACTCCAACAAATCCTTCCATGTTCTTTACAGTACTCAACTTCATCCGGAGCCCAACACGAATGTTGAGGGAGAAGAGGAAGAAGCTCCTCTTGAACCTACTGCACCTGCTCCTATCCGTATAGAATCACCGATAAATCACCTGGTGCACAGGTTTAACCAATGGGAGGCACGCTTTGACTCCTACGTGGTTGCTCAGGAGCAGCAGTATGCTGAGGATGTCAACTGATTACGTAGCCTAATAGTAGCAGCACGACCAGTACATGGCCTGGTTTGGCAAACAGTTTGCCTCCATCCACAGTTTATTTCAGCCACCACCACCTCCACTTCCATCTGATTAGGATCCCCCTTTTTACTAGCTTGTTTGCTTTTGTTATTTTCTTGTTTTGGTTTTGTACTATTATTTTTATGTCTCAGTGATGTTTTCCCCTTTTTGTGATGTCAAAAGGGGGAGTAGTTTGTGTTTTGGGTCATTGTACGCTCTTGAATTATCAATGTTCAAATGTTCAGTATTTTGAATTTTCAATGTTTAATGTTTATTTACTGAATTTAGAATTATTAATAAATATTTTCCATCATCAAAAAGGGGGAGATTGTTGCAAATCTAGATTCAAGGATTATGATTTTGATGATTGTAACTATTTCTGTTTCTGGTTGAGTGCCTAACCTTTTAGGTTCACAAGATCAATCGCAATTCAAGCCAGCTCAATATGAGTCAATCTATTTATGTTTCAGGTTTAATGTATTTTTTCATCTTTCTTGAGTCAAGTGTAATGTAATGGATCCCCAAGCTAAGTAACCTTACACACACACACTCAAGGGGGAGAGTTTTAGTGAGTTAGAGTTTCTATTTTAATTTTTGTTCAAATCATCCTGGAGGATCCATTGAAAATAAAAACCCTAATTAGGATAACAGTGTTAAGTTGGTCTGATTAAGAAGATCATCCTGGATGATACACCCATCGTACAGGATGATATGCCCAAATTAAAAATTCTTAGCCGCCAGACTAGGTTAGGCAAGTTTTTATTTTTTAACTTTTTGAACTGATTGTCCTAAATGATACGTGTATCATCATGGATGGTTCATTATAATCATGCCTAAATTAGTCAGGTGATTAAGAAAAAAATTAAGGTTTGATTGATTCGATTATATTATCCTGAACGATCGTAATATCATCCTGGATGATCAATTAAAAATCCTGACCGTCTAGTGTATTTCACTTGGATGACTTGAACAATCCTCTGGATGATATTCCCATTTTTGAACTAATCGTATGAGACGATATCAATATCATCCTGGATGATATAGTTATTTTAAAATCATCCAGTATAGTTGCCCTGTATGACCCGAACTGTGTGACTGATAATTTAGGGCATTTTTGAACTAATTGTAAATGATGATATACATATCATCCGGTACGATCAAGTCATTTTCTTTAGATCATCCAGGCTTTTCTCCTAGATGTCCCGAACTATCCTCTGGATGATATTCCTTATTTATACTAATAATCCAAGATGATCATAGAATCATCCTGAATGATCTGAATAAACCATGACTTCTAATCGTCCAAAGGAACCAAATCATCTAGGCCAAAAGGGTCTGATTTACACTAATCGTATAGGACAATCGAAGGATCGTCCTGGATGATCTTTGACAGCAAGTTGAAATTTAGGAAAATTTTTGAGCCCTTCTATTTAAGATCTCATTTTTGCTACTGTTGAGATCTTTTACCACTATCCTTTTATGAGAGAGTCTTGAGAGAGAGGGAGAGCTTAAGAGAGAGAGAGAGGATCTTATGAGGCGGAGTTTGTGAGGTGCTCATAAAGGTTTCTCCAAGCAAGGATCTGAGTCATCGTCTCCATTCGTTATCCCTTATCCCTTGGTGCTCTGAAGGAGGGATTATCTGTAAGAAGATCAAGGTTCTCTGCCTGCTTCAGCAGGAAGCAAAAGGAGTCTGGGTTCTCTACTTCACCGGGTTGGTGAAAAGGAGTTTTGTAAAGGCTTCTCCACCTTGCTGTGAGAGCAGAAGGAGAGTCACTTTGTATTAGTGCAATACCTGGAGGGGAGGCACCGGGGAGTGGACGTAGGTCAATTTGACCGAACCACTATAAAATTTTGTGTGTTCTTTCTAATTATTTTTTATACTTTACTTTTTTGTTGATGATCGTGTGATTGAAGTTATTGTGGTGTTTCATTAATTATAATCACATCATCGCTAAGTTGTAATTATTTTAAAACATTTAAAAAGTTTTTCAAAATCATTTTTGCTCACGAATTTTTAAAACTACTAATTCACCCCCCTCTTTCTTGGCCTCGGGACTAGTTCTTAAGGGTTTAACTCCCCTCACAAACTTTCATACAAGAAGTCCTAAATTAAGAATTTGTTGCTTTAGCCAAAAGACCTAGGCCACACAACTTCTTAAGGCTATATACTCAGCTTCAGCAGTGGACAAGGAAACTGAATTTTTGTTTCTACTGGACCAGGAGACTAAGGATTGTCCTATGAATTGACATGTCCTAGAAGTACTTTTTCTATCAACTTGGAATCCTGTAAAATTTGAATCAGAATATCCAATGATTTCAACAGAAGTGTATACCTAGGATACCAAATTCCTAAGTCTTGGGTCCTTAAGAGATATCTAAAGATTTTATTAATGGCAGTCAAGTGGGACTCTTTTGGATCAGCCTAAAATCTAACACAGAGATAAACACTAAACATAATGTCAGGTCTGCTAGCAGTTAAGTAAAGCAGTGATCCAATTATTCCTCTGTATTTCTTTTGCTCAACTGATTTTCCATTTGAGTCTTTACCTAATTGAACACTGGAGCTCATGTGAGTGTTTATTGGCTTGGCTTTATCCATTTCATATTTCTTCAGGATGTCCTTAATGTATTTTGATTGATTAAATAAAAGTTTCATCATCCATTTACCTTATGCTAAGCTACAAAAAGTAGGACAATTCTCCCTTCATACTCATCTCAAATTTCTTACTCATTATTTTAGAAAAAGTATCACATAAATTCTTATCAAAAGATCCAGAAAGTATATTATCAACATAGGTCTGAATAATGAGTAATTCATCTCCTACTCTCCTCAGAAAAAGGGTGGTGTCTACGATCCCCTTATCAAACTCTCTTTCTAGTAGGAATGTGCTGAGCCTTCATACCATGCCCTAGGTGCCTATTTTAATCCATATAAAGCCTTTTTTAATTTGAAAATATGATTTGGAAATTGGGAATTCTTAAAGCCTGGGGGTTGCTCTACAAACACATCTTCTTTTATTACCTCATTAAGAAAAACACTTTTAACATCTATTTGGTACAATTTGAATCTCTTAAAATAAGCAAAGGCTAGTGACACCCTAATGACTTCTAATCTAGCTAAAGGGGAAAAAGTCTCATCAAAGTCAATCCCTTCTTTTTGATTATACTACTTAGCCACTAATCATGCCTTATTTCTCACAATTACTCAAGAATTATTCATTTTATTTTTAAAAACCCATTTAGTTCTAACCATACTCTGATCCTTATGTCTTTCTACTAACTCCCAAACATCATTCTTTATAAATTTATTCAACTCTTCCTGCATGGCTAGGATCTAGAATTCATTAGATAAGGCTTAATTTAGGTTAGTGGGTTCAGTCATTGAAATGATGGTAGAGTGGTTTATTTCTTTTCTAAGTCCATGCTTAGTTCTAACACCTTTAGATGGGTCTCCTAAGATCAATTCTTTAGGATGACTTGAAGAATATCTCCATTCTCTAGGCAAAGAAACATCAGGTTCTACCCTTTCCTCAAAATTTATAGATTTTACTCCTTTGGTGACTTCTACATCCTCTTCTTCTTCTTATTCTACCCTAGACCCTTTAAAAATATCAGATTCCTCAAATACAACATGAGTGGTCTCCTGAAATATTAGTGTTCATTTATTGAAGACTCTATAGGATTTCCCAACTCTTGAATAACCTAGAAACACTCCTTCATCAGATTTTGGGTCAAACTTTCCTAGTTCAGACTTCCCATTATTTAGAATAAACACTTTACATCCAAATATATGAAGGTGAGAGAGGTTTCATGTCCTACCATTTAGAATTTCATAGGGTGTCTTTTTCAGCTTAGATCTAAGATTTACCCTATTTAGAACATAACAGGTTGTATTCACACTTTTACCCAAAATTATTTAAGAAGTGAGTACTTAGCAAAAATGGCTCTAACAATTTCTACCAGGGTCCTGTTCCTCTTTTCAGCTACCCCATTCTGCTGAGGGGTCCTAGGAGCTAAAAAATTATGATTTATTCCTTGCTCCTTATAGAAAGATTCAAAATTTTCATTCTCAAATTCTCCACCATAGTCACTATGAATTATTACAATCTCACAACCTAGCTTCCTTTAAATCTAAGTGGAAAAAGATCTAAACTCCTCGAATGATTTACTTTTATGAGATACAAATCTAACCCAAGTAAATCTCGAATAATTATCAATTATCACATACCCATAGACTTTCCCTCCTAGGCTTGAAGTACTGACTGGTCCAAAGAGATCCATCTGAGGGACTTCTAAGGGTTTGCTAGTGGTATGATCTTTGATTGAGTGGAAGGAGGATTTAACTTGCTTTCCAAACTAACAGGCATCACACAAGTGGTCCTTACTAAACTCTAATTTGGGGACACCTCTTACTAAGTCATTTTGGGTGATCTTCCTAAGGTTTTACATGCTTGCTGACACAATCTCCTATGCCACAGCCATAGTTCATCAGCAATTATTTTTAAGCAATAGCAATATCAGCTTTAAAGTAGTTTAGATCTTAGATGTAGATATTGTTGATCCTTTTTCCCTGTAAAATAATTTTATCATTTAAGATTATAATACAATAAGTTGGTAGAAATTTTATGCTAAAGCCTTTATCACAGAGCTAGCTAATGCTGAGTAGATTATGTTTCAATCCATCTATAAGTAAAATATTATCAATGATGAAATTTTTTGAATCACCAATTATACTTGATCCCACCGCTCTCCTCATGGTATTATCTCCAAGTGTTATCTTGCCTCCTGCCCTAGCCTCCAGTAAAATGAATTAATTTACATCTCCAGTCATAAGCCTTGAACATTCGCTGTCCAGGTACCACATGCTCTTATGAGGCCTTTTGTGAGAGCATACCTATAAAATCATCAAATATTAGATTTAGGAACCCAAAATGATTTGGGTTCCTTCCTATGGAAAGAAGAATGACAAGTATGCATGTTATACTGTAAATTTTGTAATTTTAGTCTCCACACCTAATGTATACTATGATGAATTGTGCAAGTGTGGGAGATATCTCCTAGCTTGCCACAAGAAAAACATCTAACACCAGGAAAAGGGTTAACTAATCTACGTGGGTGATGGTGCCTCTTCCTAGGATTGGATGATACATGCTTTGATGATTGTGTGTGAAATTCTTTAATTGACGATGATTTTTTATTTTCCATGAAGGCAGTTAATTCAACATCAAAAAATTTATTTGAATATTTAAGAATTGAATTCTCCATTCGCAATGCATGCTCCCTACTCTCTAAATCAGATGCAAAAGTTTTTAATTCCTTGAATGCAATTTCTAATTCAACATGTGATATTTTTAATGAATCATGCTCAGTGATTAAATCAGAATGCTTTTTATTTAATTCATCAAATTCATCTAATAAAGTCATGTGATTGCTATCCAGAGTGGAGTGATCTTTTCTTAAGTATTCATGCTCTTTCTACAGATTTAAAAATTCAACTTTGAGGCTAGTATGTGCTTTCTTGAGCTTCCTATATGAAGAATGAATTCTTTTAGAAACTTTAAATAATTGATCATATATAAGCTCACATACCTCTTCTTGTTCAAAGTGATCAAGATGATCATCAGTCATTAGATATATATTTGTTACCTCTTCTTTTGTTTCAGTTTTAAAGGAGTCTAATGCTGAGTCTACCTAGAATGCCTTTTGAATCCTTTTTTATCCTGCTTGAACTTAAGTTTTTCTTCACCCTTTTTCTTGCTTGGGTGTACTTTCAGAGTTGGGCAATCAGATTTTAGATGCCTTGGCTTCCAATATTCAAAATAGATAACATTATAAGAAACTTTAAAATTTTCATTATTCTTACTTTTATTCCACTTCTGATTGAAAGTTCAATAGGGATGTTAAGCCCTTATAAACTTGTCCCGAGGCTAACCAAGAGGGGGGGGGGGGTTTGAATTGATAGTTCTAAAAATTTGAGAGCAAAATAATAATTTAGAAAATCTTTTTGAATGTTTTAAAACTTTTATAGTTATGCGATGTTGTGTAGATGTTCAATAATAATAGAATCATACTCACAATCACACAATCATCAATAGGAAAATAAATGCAAAAAATAATTGGAATGAACACATCAGATTTTATAGTGGTTTGGTCAACTTGACCTACGTCCACTCACCGGAGCCTACCCTCAGGGTATTGCACTAACACTAAGTGACTCTCCTTCTGCTCCCACAGAAAGGCTGAGAAGCCTGTATAAAAACTCCTTACCACCAACCCAGTGAGGCAGAGAACCTAAACTCCTTTCGCTTCCTCCTGAAACAGGCAAAGAACCTTGACGCCTTTCGCTTCCTCCTGAAGCAGGCAAAGAACCTGGACTCCTTTTGCTTCCTTCTGAAGCAGGCAGAGAACCTGGACTCCTTTCGCTTCCTCCTGAAGCAGGCAGAGAACCCGGGTCTTCTTGTGAATGATCCTCCCACAGAGACACCGACAAGATAAGAGACGATGAACGGAGAAGACGTTTCAAATCCTTGCTTGGAGCAACCTTTGTGAATCCCTCACAAACTCCCCCTCACAGGATCCTCTCTCTCTCTCCCAAGCTCTCTCTCTCTAAAGTTTTTCCTTGGAAAGAAAAGTGGCAAAAGATTTTTCTTATTGAAAGAAAAAGATCCTAAATATGAGGGCTAAAAAATTACTCTAAATCTTAACTGATGGTCAAGGATTATCCAGGACGATCGATCATCCTTTATGATCAGTTCAAAATCGCATGTATTAGCCTGGATGATCTGGATCCTCTGGACAATCAGTAGATAAAATTCATTCAGATCGTCCCGTATAATTTTGCGATCATCCGGGATGATTAGTGTAAATCAGGAATTTCATCCAGAAGACTGCTCTGTTCATCTAGGAAAACTTGTGCTGGATAATCTCAAAATGACTTGATCATCTAGGATGATCCATGTATCATCTTGTATGATTAGTTCAAAAATGAAAAAATCATCTTACACACAGCTCTGGCAGTACAGTCAAGAATATATTTGATAATCTTAAAATAGCTTGATCATCCGGGACGATATGGAGATCATCCCGTATAATTAGCTTAAAATCGAGAATATCTTCCTACATATAGCTCTGGTCATCTAGGTGAAGTACACTGGATAGTTAAGATTTTACATGTATCATCTAGGACGATCTTACGATCATCCGGGATGATATGATCAATCAATCAGATATTAATTGCTTTCCTTAATTACCAGACTAATTTAGGCATAATTGTAAAGGATCATCTAGGATAATACATGTATCATCCGGGACGATCAGACCAAATATCTAAAAATAAAAACTTGCCTAACTTAATCAGCGGCTGAGAATTTCTAATTTGAGTTTATCATCCTATACGATCATAGGATCGTCCAAGATGATCTGCTTAATCAGACTGACTTAACTTGGTCACCCAAATTAGGGTTTCTATTTTCAATGGATCATCCAAGATGATGTGAATATCGTCCAGGATGATCTGAACAAAAAATGAACAGAAACTCTAATTCACTAAAACTCTCCCCCTGAGTGTGTGTGTGCAAGGTTACTTAGCTAGGGGATCCTTTACAATATATTTGACTCAATAAAGATGAAAACAATATATTAGACCTAAATTACAAGACAGACTGACTCGATCTTGGGCTGGCTTGAACTTGCAATTGTTCCTGCCGGCCAAAAAATTTGACAATCAACCAGAAATAGAAATGTTTGCTATCATCAAAATCATAGTCCTTGAAACTAGATTTACAACAATCTCCCCCTTTTTGATGATGGCAAACATTTGTTAATAATTTCAAAATCAGTAATTAAGCAACGGGTGAATAATATAAGAACACTGAACTAACCCAAAACATAAGAACTACTACTCCCCCTTTTGACATCTCAAAAAGGGAAAATAACATATAGAAATAGTAAAACTAGTACAAGTCGAACACAAGAAAATATCAAAAAAGATGAAATCAAAAAGGCCCCCTTTTTTATCGATCAGCTCCAGTAAATCAGAATTTTCCCTTGAGTTTCAATTTAAAAAACCAATAAGAAAAAAAATTGACAACGCTGAAATTCAGAAAAGTTAAAAAATTGACTTTTGAAACTCCTACCTCGGACACCTTACAGGTTCAAATTCCTTTCAAACCAAAGTCTAATTTAGAAGAAAGAAATTAGATTTGAAAAAAGATCCTTTCAAGCCTCGTTCCAGAAAAATATCTGATATAATTGTATTATAAAGGAAGGAATTAAAAATCATGATTTTTTCGTCTCAAGCTTTTAAAAATATTTAGTGGCGCATGAATTTTTCTAAGACATTTAAAGATCTGAAAAGGAAGGAAGCTTATTTCTTTATGGGCACATTTTGTGCCTCTTTTTTAATTTGTTTGGCACTTTGCGCATCTTTTGATTTTTGTTACACTTTGTGTATCTTTCCAATTTGGTGACATTGCACATCTTTTAAGCTTTGGGCTCATTTTTTGCCTCTTTTCATTTTGTTTGGCGCTTTGCACATCTTTTGTAAGATTGCTTCCTTCCATAATCATTAAAGAATCTCATCTGTAAAATTACCTTTCAGACATAAGAGATGACAAAACTCACTCTCTACAATAAGGAAGAGTAAGTCACAAAATAAAAACTATACATCATATGATAAGTACAATCACTTGATTAAGAAAAAAACATAATAATTATTCAAAGCTTTGAAAATACTATTCATATGAGGTAGATTACTGTAGGAAGATAAAATAGATCTCTATTTCAAAAACCAACTTTTTATTTTTGAAGAAGATTTTTATCCAAAAGAAAAACTACACCATTAAAGGAGTTAGAGGAAGAGAAACAATCATCAATATTTCTTTCCTTTAACAGATCTAGAGGAGTCAATCTCTACTTACAAGCTTTTAAACAAAAACCAAGGCAAAACTCTCAGTCAGAAATCCAGTTTATCAGTAGTAGTGAGAAGTGATCTGATTTAAAAGTGAGTAATCAGTAAATAAAAAGTAAGAAGGAAGAAAGACAGACACACGAAAATTAGTAAATGAAAATCAACAGGAAATAATCAAATCTGATAAGCAAAACAAACAACGAAAATCAGCAGGAAAGGAAAAAGTCTAAAGTAAAACAGACAATCAAAGAAAATAAGAACTAAATGCAAAATAAAAAATAAAAAATTCAAAAATTAGTAGTCATCAGATTCATGTATTTATGTCAATCACACCATATCTGGTCCTCAAAATACTAAATGATTCAAAGGCCAGTGGTTTAGTAAAGATGTCAGCTAGTTGATTTTCAGTTGCTACAAGATGTAGCTCAATGTCCCCTTTTGTAACATGGTCCCTAATGAAGTGATGCCTTATATCAATGTGTTTGGTTCTAGAATGTTGAATAGGATTCTTAGAAATGCAAATGGCATTGGTGTTATCACATAGAATTGAAATTGTGTCAACAGGTAATCCTAAATCTAAAACATATTTGCTTCAACCAAAGGACTTGGGCCACACAACTTCCTAAGGCAATGTACTCAGCTTCAGCAGTGGAAAATACAGCTGAGTTCTATTTTTTACTTGACTAAGAGACTAAAGATTGTCCTATAAATTGGCAAGTTTTAGAAGTGCTCTTTCTATCCACCCTACACCCTGCAAAATCCGAATCTGAATATCCAATAATTTCAAAAGAGGTGCTATGGCTAGGGTACCAAATTCCTAGGTTCAGGGTCCCTAACAGATATCTAAGAATTCTTTTAACAGCAGTCAGGTGGGACTCTTTAGGATCAGCTTGAAACCTAACACAAAGACAAACACTAAACATAATATCAGGTCGGCTATCAATCAGATAAAGCAGTGATCTAATTATTCCCCTAAACTTCTTCTGATCAACAGATTTTTTATTTAAATTCTTATCTAATTGAACAGTGAAACTCATGGGAGTGTTAATTGGCTTAATTTTATCCATTTCATATTTCTTTAAGATGTCCTTAGTGTATTTCAATTGATTCAAAAAAGTTCCATCATCCATTTGCCTTATGCTAAACCCCAAAAAGTAGGACAATTCTCCCATCATACTCATCTAAACTCCTTACTCATTGTCTTAGAAAAATCATTACATAAATTTTTATCAGAAGATCCAAAAAGTATATCATCAACATAAATCTGGATAATGAGTAGATCATCTCCTACTTTCCTAAGGAAAAGGGTGGTGTCTATGCTCCTCTTAACAGACTCTCTTTCTAGTAGGAATGTGCTAAGCCTCTCATACCAAGCTCTGGGTGCCTGTTTCAATCCATATAAGGCCTTTTTTAATTTATAGACATGATTTGGATATTGGAAACTCTTAAAACTTGGGGGTTGTTCTAAAAAGATATCATCTTTTATTATCCCATTTAAAAAGGCACTCTTGACATCCATTTTAAAATAGCTTAAATCCCTTATAACAGGCAAAGGCTAGTAGCACCCTAATGGCTTCCAATCTAGCTACAGGGGTAAAGGTCTCCTCAAAATCAATCCCTTCAATTTGATTGTACCCCTTAACCACCAATCTTGCCTTATTCCTAACCACCACACCAAAATCATTCATCTTATTCTTAAAGACCCACTTGGTTCCCACTACACTTTGATTCCTAGGTCTTTCTACTAAATCCCAAACATCGTTCCCTACAAATTGATTCAATTCCTCTTACATAACTAAGATCCAAAACTCATCAGAAAGGGTTTAATTGATGTTGGTGGGTTCAGTCATTGAGATGAAGGCAGAATGGTTTACTTTCTTCCAAAGTCCATGCCTAGTTCTAACACCTTCAGAAGGGTCTCCTAAGATCAGTTCTTTAGGATGACTCGAAGCATATCTCTAATCTCTAGGCAAAGTATTTTGAGGCTCTACCCTTTCCTCTAGATTTGCATTTTTAACTCCTTGGGTAATCTCTCCTACTTCTTCTTCTTCCTCAACTCTAGTCTCCTTAGGATCAGATTCATCAAACACCACATGAGTTGTCTCCTCCACCACCAAAGTCCTTTTATTAAGCACCCTAAAGGATTTCCCAACACTAAAATAGCTTAAGAACACTCCTTCATCAGATTTATGATCAAATTTTCCTAAGCATGATTTCCCATTATTTAAAATGAAAACCTTATAGCCAAAGACATAGAGGTGGGACAGGTTTGGAGTTACCCTTTATGATCTCATAAGGTGTCTTATTCAGATTTGATCTAACATTCACCCTATTCAGCACATAACAAGCAGTGTTCACTGCTTTAGCCCAAAAGTATTTTGGAAGTGAATACTCAGCAAGCATGGCTCTAGCGGCTTCCACTAAGGTCCTGTTCTTTCTTTCAGCTACCCCATTCTGCTGAGGGATCATAAAAGATGAAAAATTATGGCTAATCTCTTACTCCTCACAGAATATTCCAAATCTAATATTTTAAACTCTCCACCATGATCACTATGAATAGTCAAGATCTCACAACCTAACTTCATCTGAATCCAAGTGGAGAAAGACTTAAATACAACAAATGACTCAGATTTATGTGACAGAAATCTAATCCAAGTGAACCTCGAGTAATCATCAGCAATCACAAAACCATAGACTCTCCCCCCTAAGATGGCAGTGTTAATGGGTCCAAACAAATCCATGTGAAAGACTTCTAAAGGTCTAGACGTGTTGATATCCTTAATTGAGTGAAAGAGGAGTGGACTTGCTTCCATAATTGATAGGCATTACACAGGTGGTCCTTAGTGAACTTAGGCTTGGGGACACCTCTAACTAAGTCCTTTTGGGTGACTCTCCTAAGAGTTTTCATACTAGCATGACATAATCTCCTGTGTCACATTCAAGACTCATCAGCAGTAATTTTTAAGCAAATTGAAACATCTATTTTAAAGCAACTTACATCCAACATGTAGACAGTGTTAATTCTTTGCCCTTGTAAAATAATTTTGTCATTTAAACTTATAATGCAGCAAGTAGGCAGGAACTTGATATTGTATCCTTTATCATAAAGTTGACTGATGCTTAGCACGTTCTATTTCAATCCATCTACAAGCAAAATATTGTCAATAATAAAATTTTTTGAATCACCAATTATACCTGCTCCTACCACCCTCATAATGGTATTGTCTCCAAGTGTAACCTTGCCTCCAGCTCTGGTCTCCAGTGAAATGAACTGATTTACATATCCCATCATATGTCTTAAACATCTACTGTCCAGGTACCACATGCTCTCACGAGGCCTTTTGTGAGAGCACTCCTATAAAATCTTCAAACGTCAGATTTAGAAACCCAAACTGGTTTGGGTTCCTTATTATGAAAAGAAGAATGCAATGCATATGTGCTGTGCTATGAAACATGCAATTTGGGTCTCCATACCCAATGTGTACTACGGTGAACAGTGCAGGTGTGGGAGATGTGTCCTAACATGCCACAAGAAATGCATCTAACACTAGGAAAAGGGTTAACTAATCTATATGGGTGATTGTGCCTCTTCTTAGATTTGAATGAAACATGCTTTGATGATTTTGAAATAGATTCTTCAAAAGGTAGAGATGCATAAAATTGCGCAAAAGTAGGAGGTGTTTCATTTTTCTCAAAAGCACTAATTTTCACTCTTAGAAATTCATTCTCCTTTTTAAGACTTGTATTTTTAAATTTCAATGCACCCTTACTACTCTCTAAGTCACATGCCATGGTATCTAATTCTTTAAAAGCTCTTTTGAAATCAACAGGTGAGGTTTTTAATGAATCATACTCAGTAATCAAATCAGAATGCATTTTATTTAATTCATCAAGTAGTGACATGTGATTGCAATCAAGAGTAGAATGATCTTTAATCAAAATTTCATGCTCTTTTTATAAATTTAGAAATTCTAATTTCAGACTAGCATGAGTTTTCTTAAGTTTCCTATACGATGAATGAAATTTCTCAAAAACATTTAGCAATTGATCATAGGTTAGCTCACATACCTCTTCTTGATCAGACTGACCAGGATGATCATTAGCCATCAGACACAAGTTCGTAGTCTCCTCTTCAGCTTCAATCTCAGAGGAGTGAGATGCAGAATCTACCCAGAACACCTTTTGAATTTGCTTTTTGTCCTTCCTGAACTTGGGTTTCTTCTCACCTTTCTCCTTGCTTAGGTAAGCTTTAAGTGTAGGATAATCAGCCTTTATATGTTCAGGCTTCCTGCATTCAAAGCAAACAGTATCAGATGAACCTTTACAATTTTTGCTACTCCTACCTTTATTCCATTTTTGAAAGTTTTTATATTTCTTCCTTGGAAAGCTTTTGAATTGCCTAGTGATTAAGGTAACATCATCGCTATCAGACCCGAAGAGTCAGTGTCAGTATCATTGGCCTTCAGTGCCATAATTTTCTCCCTCTTCTTCTCACCTGCATCAATTTGTTGTTAGTTCACTCCTTGCTCATAAGCAATAAGCGACCCAAGTAAGTTATCAATAGAATAAGTGTTTAAATCTTTGGATTCAGTAATTACAGTTATCTTGGCATCAAAAGAAGAAGGCAAACATCTCAGAATTTTGTTCACTTTTTTTATAGTTTGTAAGTTCTCTTCCTAAAGAATATAATGAAGTGACAATTTGATTGAAACTAATATACATTTCAGAAATAGATTCACTAGGTTTCATGTGAAAGAGTTCGTAGTCATGAAGTAAGATGTTCAATCTAGATTGCTTAACCTCAGATGTACCTTCATAAGTAATACATAATCTATCCCAGATTTCTTTACCAATCGTACAAGTGGAAACACACATGTAATCTTCAGATTTTAAAGCATAGAAAAAATAGTTTAAACATTTTGCATTCAGTTGTGCTAAATCACGATCATCAAATGTCCAATCAGTGAGAGGCAGTTCAGTTTTAACATTATTAATCATTCTAAAAGGTGCTTCATAGCCATCCTTAACAAGCATCCACATGCGATAATCTATAAATTGAAGAAAAGTGGACATGGAAGTTTTCAAAAATTAAAAGGTATGTAATCAAATAATGGTGATCGTGTAATTGAATAACCTTCAGCAATATTGCAATTACCAAAGTTAGCCATGGATCAAAATTCAAAAGTTTTTAAACTTAATTTTTGAATCCCACTCTTACCACTAGAAAGTTTGATAGGGATGTTAAGCCCTTGTGAACTAGTCCCGAGGCTAACCAAGAGGGGGGGGGGGGGTGAATTGGTAGTTTTAAAAATTCGACAGCAAAACAACGATTTAGAAAATTTTTTTGAATGTTTTAAAACTTTTACAGTTTTGCGATGTTGTGCAGATGTTTAATAATAATAGAATAATACTCACAATCACACAATCATCAACAGGAAAATAAATGTAAAAAATAATTTGAAAGAACACACCAAATTTTATAGTGGTTCGGTCAACTTGACCTACGTCCACTCCCCAGAGCCTCCTCTCCGGGTATTGCACTAACACTAAGTGACTCTCCTTCTGCCACCACAGCAAGGCGGAGAAGCCTGTACAAAAACTCCTTTCCACCAACCCGGTGAGGCAGAGAACCTGAACTCATTTTGCTTCCTCCTAAAGCAAGCAGAGAACCTTGACTCCTTTCGCTTCCGCCTGAAGAAGGCAGAGAACCTGGACACCTTTCGCTTCCTCCTAAAGCAGGCAGAGAACCTGGACTCCTTTCACTTCCTTTTGAAGCAAGCAGAGAACCCGGATCTTCTTATGAACGTTCCTCTTATAGAGACACCGATAAGATAAGAGACGACGAACGGAGAAGATGACTCAGATCCTTGCTTGGAGAAACCTTTGTGAACCCCTCACAAACTCCCCCTCACAAGATCCTCTTTCTCTCTCCCAAGCTCTTTCTCTTTCTCTCTCCCAAGGTTTTCTCTAGAAAGAAAAGTGATAAAAGATTTTTCTTATTGAAAGAAAAAGATCTTAAATAGGAGGGCTTAAAAATTGCCGTAAATCTCAACTGCTCAACAAGGATCATTCAGGATGATTGTTTGATCATCCTGTACGATCAGTTCAAAATCACATGTATCAGCCTGGACGATCTAGATCCTCTAGCCGATCAGTAGGCAAAATTTATTCAGATTGTCCCATACGATTTTGCGATCGTCTGAAATGATTAGTGTAAATCAGGAATTTCATCCAGAAGACCACTCTGTTCATCCAGGAAAACTTGTGATGGATGATCTCAAAATGACTTGATCGTTCAGGACGATCCGTGTATTATCCTGTACGATTAGTTCAAAAATGATAAAATTATCCTGCACATAGCTCTGGTCATACAGTCAAGAATATGTTGGAGGATCTTAAAATAGCTTGATTATCCAGGATGATATGGAGATCCTCCCATATGATTAGTTCAAAATTGGGAATATCGTCCTACACACAGCTCTAGTCGTCTAGGTGAAGTGCACTGGACGATCATGATTTTGCATGTATCGTCCAGGACGATCTTGTAATCGTCTGGGATGATATGATCATATCAATCTGATATTAATTAATTTTCTTAATTACCAGACTAATTTATATATGTTTATAAAGGATTGTCCAGGATAATACATATATCATCCAGGACGATCACACTAAATATCTAAAAATAAAAACTTGCCTAACTTAATCTGGTGGCTGAGAATTTTTGATTTAAGCCTATCGCCCTGTATGATCATAGGATCATCCAGGATGATCTGCTTAATCAGACTGACTTAACTTGGTCACCCTAATTAGGGTTTCTATTTTTTTGGATCATCCAGGATGATGTGAATATTGTCCAGGATAATCTGAATAAAAAATGAACAAAAACCCTAATTCACTAAAACTCTCCCCCTGAGTGTGTGTGTGCAAGGTTACTTAGCTAGGGTATCCTTTACATTCCATTTGACTCAATAAAGATGAAAATAGTATATTGGACTTGAATTACAAAATAGATTGACTCGATCATGGGCTGGCTTGAACTTACAATTTTTCCTGTGGACCTAAAAAATTAGACAATCAACCAGAAACAGAAATGTCTGCTATCACCAAAATCATAGTCCTTTAAACCAGATTTGCAACACAAATGATGCTTTTTCTTTTTCCTCTAGAAGCTTTTAAATTATCTTATTATTATCTAAACAAGAAGGATCCGTGTCAGAATCATTAACCTTCTAGGCTACAGTTTTCTCCTTTTTCTTGTCACCTGCATCAAGCTACCAATGGTTCACTCCTTGCTCATAAGCAATTAGTGATCCAAGTAAGTTATCAATTGAATAAACATTTAAGTCCTTTGATTCAGCAATGGTTGTAATTTTTGCATCATAGGAAAAAGGTAAACATTTCAGAATCTTGTTCACCTTTTCATAATTTGTAAGTTCTCTTCCCTAAGCATGCAGAGAAGTAACAATTTGAGTAAACCTAGTATACATTTCAAAAATTGATTCACTAGGTTTCATGCGAAAGAGTTTGTAGTCATGAAGCAAAATGGCCAGCCTAAATTGTTTAACTTCAGTTGTTCCTTCATAAGTTATGCATAATCTGCCCCAAATTTCTTTTCTAATAGAATAAGTAGAGACATGCATGTAATCTTCAGATTTTAATACACAAAAGAAATAGTTCAAATATTTGGCATTCAGTTGTGCTAAATCTCTATCATCTAAAGACCATTCAGCAAAAGGTAATTTAGTTTTAATGCCATTAAATTATCTTAAAAGAGCAGAATAACCTTATTTAACTAGCATCCACATGCGATAATCAATTGATTGTAAAAAGGTGGACCTGCAAGTTTTTAAAAATTAAAAAGTATATTATCAAATATAGGTGGTCATGTGATTGAATAACCTTCCGCATTAGAATGATTACCAAAGTTAACCATTGATCAAAATTCAAAAGTTTTCTAAAACTTGATTTTATGAATTCCTCTATAATACCACTTGAACATTCATGACGGGTGTTAAACCCTATAGAATAAGCCCGAGGCTAACCAAGAGGGGGGGGGGGGGGTGAATTGGTATTTTAAAAATTCTTTAAATAAAAAGAAAAATCTTTTTGAAATCTTTTTAAATATTTTAAACACAAACAATCTAAGCGAAAGCAGATAATCAAAATCATAGACTTCAATCACATATCAGATCACAAAAATATGTTAAAATAAATGCAAACAAATAAGTAGAAAGAACACAATAGATTTATAGTGGCTCGGTCAAATCTGACCTATATCCACTCCCTAGAACCTCCCATTCAAAGTATTACACTAATCAGTTAGTGTCTCTCCTTTTGCCCCACAGCAAGGTGAAGAAGCCCTTACAAAATCTTTCTGCTGACCCGGTGAGGCAGAGAACCTTGAATCCTTTTTCACCCTCCTCGTGAAGGTACAGAACCTGAAATCCTTTTACTCCCTCCTGAAGTAGGTAGAGAACCTAACAATCCTTTTACTCCCACCTGGAGTAGGTAGTGAACCTAGATCTGATGCTAATGATCAACTCCTCAGAGCCACCAAGGAACCAAGGATGAAGAAGGAAGAAGATGATTGAGTCCTTGCTTGGAGAAACTTTTGTGAATCCCCTCACAAAATCCCCCTCATAAGTTCCTCTCTCTCTCTCTCTCCCAAACTCTCCCTCTCCTCTAGGCTCTCTTGGGTTAGAAAAATAGAAAAATATTATTTACATTAGCAATTAAGAGAGCTTAAATAGAAGGCCTCAAAAAGTGCCCTAATTTTTAACTTGCCAATAATATCGTCTTGGATGATCTGTTGATCATCCTATATGATTAGTCTAAATCAACCCTTCTAACCTGGATGATTTGGGTTCCCTATACGATTAGAACACAAAGTTTATTCTGATTGTCCAAGATGATGCGATCATCATCCTATACGATTAGTTCAATCATACACTTTCTTCCAGCAGATAGTTTGGGACATCAAGGAGATAAGTCAGAATGATATGTAGAAATTTAGCTTATCATCCAGGATGATGTCGCGATTGTCCTGTATGATTAGTTCAAAATCAGACATTATCATCCAGCAGATAGTTCGAGACATCCAAGAGACTTAAGAAAAATCATCCAATACGATTCTATGATCGTCCTAGATGATATGATCAATTAACTAACTTTAATTACTGTCCTAATCACTGGATTAATTTAGGCATGATTGTGTATGAATCATCCAAGATAATAAGGATCGTCCTGCATGATTAGTGCAATTTTGAGGGTTATAAAATCTTGCCAAAATGAGTTTGGTGGCTAGGTATTTTGATTTAAGCATATCATCTAGGACGATGGCAGTATCGTCCAAGATGATTTTCTTAATCAGGTTTACTTGACCTAGATGCCCTAATTAGGGTTGTGAGCTGAACAGATCATCTAGAATGATCAAAAATCATCCTATACGATTTGGTCAGGAAAATTTATTTTCTCTATCTCCCTTTACTCTCTCCCTTGAGTGTATATGTGCAAGGTTACTTAGCTTTAGGATCCACCATATTATAATTAACTCAAGAAAAAGCAGAAAATGCATTTAAATTAAAATTATAGACTTGGCTTAGTCTTAGTCTACCCGATCTTGAGCTAGCTTAAGAGTGAGCTTGTGGACCTGAAATGTTAGTATTCAACAGAGAAAATGGATTTGCAATGAACTTTAATTATTAGGTGATATCATAGTAAATAAAAATAATAATGTTTGTTATCATCAAAATTATAAGACTTGGGCCTAGATTTGCAATAAATTTCTGATAAAAAATTATCCGATGATAATTCACACGTCAAAAAATTTAAACCGGTAAATTTTTCTTCCAGAAATGTTTTCGATGGCATTTCAAGCAAACTTTTGATGAAAAAAAGATTATAAAATATCATCTTTTTTAATAGATTTTGACATTTAATCCGCTGGTATTTCCAGCAGAAAATATACGCTGGAATTATTGGTGGATAATCTGTCACATTAGTCCTCTACACTATTATTGATGATTATTACCATCAGAGTTTTCACCAGAAATTTTTGTGTAAATGTACATAGAAAATGCCACTTTATTTTTTTTTTTCATCTTGCCGACAATGTTTTCGACAGAAAGTCCGTCGGAATCCTATAGCATAATCAAAAAAATAACCTTCTGGCCTATAAAATAGATTTCTACAATATAACCTATATATAAAAAAGATCCAATACTATATACATTCAAACATCCACCTCCAATCAAGAATATCACCAAATATTGAACATAAATATATAAACAATAAAAAAATAAGATGGATATCATCAACTCATCAACAAATATCAATAATAAATAAGTACAGATGTCCAAAAAATAAATAAGTACATATGTCCAAAAACACATAATTACAGATGTCCAAAATAAAATAAATAAAATCTACTCTAAATTAATCTCCTCCTCTGCTGATGCTGTACTCTTCCCACTGAACTGCTCCCTCATCTTTCGCATTTCTTTTGACAGTTGAGTTTATTACATCTACATCTATTGCTGCATCTCCATCTACCAATCAGCTTGTGCTTTCTTGACCTACTCTAGCTCAGCTGTAAGGGCAGCTACCTCCTGGCTATATAAAGACTCTTGGGTATTTGCTAATAAGCTAGAGCCGTCAGATGTCTGCCCCTCATATGCATAGGATTGCAAGCCTAAACCATTTCCTCTGCTGTGCTGCAGTCCTTCTACCCCTTGCGATTAAGTGCGATACTCAGAATATTCTATTGATCCACTAGAAGAACCTTCACTTGCTGCAGCCTAGCTCTCTCAAGGTCATATATACTCCTCCTATGAATGTTAATAAAAATTTAACCAATTTAGACATGACATCAAAAATATTAAACTTATATACTTACATATGCTCTCCTCACTCATTCATCAACCCATTGCTGGTCCTCCTGCTGCTTATGGGTATGACTATAAAATTCAAAAGGGGTTGGTTCTCAACCCAGCACCTCTTTCTATAACAAACATATATTAACATTCATATTAAAGTAAAATTTTAAAATCTTTTAAAATTTCTTACCAAATGTTGTATGTGCTTAGTATGTGGAATAGAACCCCTAGTATGAAGGGAACTACCCATGCCCCCTACATAAGAAGCTCTGTTCTACCTATTTTGGTCCCTCCTCCTGTCATACTCTGGGCTAACCTAAACACTATTCAACTCAGCCCATACACTCTCACCAATCCAGAGTGGTTGCTCGCCTGAATTTTTAATGTCTATAATATGTCTCGCATGCTAGTCGACCCATTCTTCTCAAAATTCTTTATAATTTTATCATTGTGATGTGATAACTAACAAAAATCTTACTGCATTTAAAACTATATAATATAGAATATATATTTTTGTTAGCATATGTAGAAAAGATATAATATAAAATATATTTTTAAATCGGGGGTACATTTCATGAGAAGGTAGGGGTGGGTAGTAAGGGAAGAAGGGAGTACATTTCATGATGTATAGTGAGAAAGTGGGGGTCTGGTGAGTAGAATTATTGGCTACTGCCTATAGGAGTAGGGAAAGGTGGGCTAGGCTAACTCTGGGTAGCAGGTTGAGACAAAGAGGTGCCCTCGGTACATATAGACCGGCTAGGTGGTCTACTAGTCATCTTCTTGTGCCTACCAAATATATTATTTATCGATCCTCTGTGATAGTCATCACCTGAAACCATCTGCACAAAAAATTTAAGAAATATTAGCAAAATAAATTATAGCAAAAATTAAATATAAAGTAGCGTAGCAATTAAACAAATGAAGTATAATAAGAAGGTGAAGTTGAGTGCTCGGGTGGAATTGTTTATGTGGAGGTTATGCAAGGCTGCTATTCCTACAGCAGATTTTCTAATGTGTAGAAGGTTAGCGACCAGCAATATGTGTCCTAGAGGATGTGGAGAGGTGGAAAACATTGACCATATTTCAACTTCTTGCTGCAAGCTGATTAAGGTAATTGATGTCCTGTGTAGTTGGGGACTCATGATTCCCAAGTTCATCTCCTTCAAGGATTGTTTGGATCGACTGGAGTCCTTGATTGGATCTAATCCGGGGATGGTTAGAATGTATTGCTCCTTGTTATGGTTTTCTTGGAATAACAGGAACAAGTTCAAGCATGGGAAGATGGAAGCTTCGTGTACACTGACAGCTGCAAGTGTTCTAGCTTGGTGAATATGCAAAGGAAGGATCTTATATGTTTGGATTACTGGGATGCTAATTAGTCAATTGGACTATTTTTAAATTCTTGGCATCCCCCTCCACCTGAATGTTATAAGATAAACGTTGATGTGGCACTTAAGGAGAACTATAAAGCAGGAATTAGAGGCATTGTTCGAGATAACAAAGGTAGATTTGTGTTGGCTTTCGGCTGCTATGGAGTATATTGGAACATTTCACAAGTGGAGCTTTTGGCTTGTACTTCATTGAAGAAGGTGTTAAAGGGGAGATTAATGGATGTAAGCGGTATCATTATAGAAGGAGATAATAAGAATGTTATCTATTTTCTTCAAAAAAAGCATAGCAAAGGGAAGGAATCGGATGAAGGCATTGAAGACAAAGATGGTGTCTTATTTGGTGATTGGAATAATGTAATTTTTCATCATGTAAATCGTGGGTGTAATAAGTTAGCTCACTATTGTGTTAACTTAGCTTGTGATTATGATTTTTTTTTCGGATTTCTTTTGTGAGGAGAAACTACCTTACTCTTTCATTCATCTTATGAAGGAAGAGTGTGATAAGGTAGTTATCTCTAATTAGTTTGTATCTAGGTTCTTTCTAATTTTTCTCTCTTAATGCAAGTTTGCATTTTTTCAAAAAAAAAAAGTACAATAAAAATTAAATATAAATCATATTATTACTATAAATTATTATTCATAATTGATTGTCAAAAATCATTTACCTTATGTTGATTCACTTTCATATAATGAAACATCTACACCACTATCAGATTCCTTATAACTTTTCTTTATGTTTTAATCTACTTCCTCTAACTGCAACTCACTCTCAGTAGTTGTAATTTGGTCATCCACATCGTTAGAAAGATCATTTAAGTTTGATATAAACTCTTCTTGATGTGCTGGTGGTATTGATGTAGTTTTCTCAATAACTCTCATGGGTTTGGTCTTCATAACTATGAGCCAATATTGTTTACCTCGTACTCTACTCAGATAGTTAGCAAAATAGGCTTGGCTTGCGTGGCAAGCAATGACGAATGGGTCAAACTTTGAATATCCGCTACCCCTCTTAACTTCTGTTATACCATAAAGCGGATGTATTCTTATACCTTTATTTTATACTGGATCAAATTACTCATAATTGAATATATACATGTTGTTCCCACGACCAGGATATTCTAAATGTAATATTTCATGTAATACCCCGTAGTACTCAGAGTCATCACCTGTATCCGTATTCCTTCTTACCAATACACCAAAATTTTTTATCTTCTGACCTTCACACCAAGACTTCGTTCAGAATTTATACCCATTAACTAAAAAAATTAGATAATATTTCACAAGTCTATTTGGTCCCTAAGCCTTGGAATGATAAGCGTTAGAAATATATAAGGAGTTGTCATACATAACTCTAGGGGAAGATTGTATGGGGTGAGTATCATGGGCCAGCATGAGTAAGGTGAAGTAGACTGGCTAAATGGAGTAAAACCATCTACGCATAAACCTAATCTTACATTTTTTTATTCTATGGCAAAGGTGGGATGTATATGATCAAAGTATTTCCAGGTATCTACTTCTGACAAATGTGTAATAAAACCTTCTTACTAGATGTGTTCATTATGCCATCTCATATGTGCAACAGATCTCATGGATGCATCTAACTGTTATAGCCTAGGAAGTGTGGGTAAGTAAAATATTCTACTGACTGGTACTTCCTTCAAATTTTTTTTATTATAAATTTTGTTTTAAATCTTGGTGCATTTCAATAATGGCATGCAATCTCTGAATGATCATCTTTATAGAATAACATCCATCCATTGACACAACAAACTATATTTGTGTACGTCAAACCAAGCTTGGAAACCAACTTCTTATCCGATATAAATCTGTAAAAATTATGTTATCTGCCGGTTTGGTTTCCTTAAGCTGTCCAATGAATTGATTAAAATATTTATGGGGGACATTATATTCTATGTTAATGCATAACATCTTAACAGCAATAGATAACTCTAAGTGAGTGATGCACCCCTTCTATATTGGCTGTTGGGAAGCATGCAACAAATCATAAAAATTTTATGCCTCCTTATTAGATGACTCTTCTGTATATTATTTAAATTGTGCTCCAGTTGCATCATTAACTAAGTCCTCAAGATCAAGTCAGAAATTTCTTCCTCAGTTATATTAGAAATTATCACGCATTGAGAATCAAAATGTGGCTCATACTCACCAAGAGAAGTCCAATATGAATATTCTAGCATGAATCCTCTGTGGTATAGATCAACAGTTAAGTCATCTAGGCTTAGCTGCACTTCATTTTTATGTTTAGAACATGGATAATAAAACTTTCCATCTGAGATGAAGTTGGGCAATTGAGAAGCTATCTGAATGAAAAAAATTCACCCCTTTAATGAACTCCTCCGTTAATGTCTTTTGTCCTTGGGCCAATCGATTATACATCCAACTTATTTGAGTTCTGATATTCTTAATATAATTTACATATAATATAGATATATTAAATATTTTTTGTGACATTTATTGAAGGAAAATAGATGAATATTTAATTTCACATAAGTCTCCTGTCAATGAAAATCTGACAATCTCCATTTATGAGAAATACAAAGAGTCTTAGCCTGCTCGAAAGGCCATCATTTTATATGACCAAACCATCCAAGGAGACTCTCTTTAATCTTATCTTCCACTAGAGCTACTCCAACCTTCTCACATATATGCTAATTTTGTATCCTGTCTATAAGGGTAAATCCACTACTCATCCACCTGAGCATCCTCATCTCTGTAACACTTAACTTAATATTATACTTAGTTTGAGGGGGATTTTCTATCACACAACAATGCCTAATGCATTCCTCTACTTCCACCATCCAACTTGAATTATACTAATAATATCTCCATCTATTTCACCATAAGTAAATCAAAGATATTCAAAATATGTACTTTTATTAATGACTTCATCGTCTAAAGTCACAATCCCTCAACTAAGTCTATTACTACTAAAATTACACTCCATATATTAAGTTTTAGATCTACTTATACGAAAAACTTTAGACTCTATGGTTGAGCTACATAATTCAAGTTTACCTTCAACTCCCTCTCTACTATTATCTTACAAATGACTAGTGAGAATATCCATAACTAAAGAAAAAAGCATACACTAAGATACATTCTCTTGCCAATGTCTAGTGAGAACATCCATAAGAAAAGCAAAAAAGTATACACCAAGATACATATTCTTATAAATGTCTAGTGAGAACATCCATAACAAAAGCAAAGCATACACCAAGGTTCATTCTCTTGTAAATGTCTAGTGAGAACATCCATAATAAAAGCAAAAGCATACACCAAGGTTCATTCTCCTCCAAATGTCTAGTGAGAACATCTATAACAAAAGCAAAAAGCATACACCAAGGTACCTTCTCTTGCAAATGTCTAGTGAAAACATCCATAACTAAAGCAAACAACATACACCAAGATACATTCTCTTGCAAATATCTAGCAAGATACATTCTCTTACAAATGTCTAGTGAGAACATCCATAACAAAAGCAAAAGAATACACCAAGGTTCATTCTCATGCAAATGTCTAGTGAGAACATCCATAAAAAAAATAAAAAGTATACACCAAGGTACCTTCTCTTGCAAATGTCTAGTGAGAACATTCATAATAAAAGTAAAAAGCATACACCAAGGTACCTTCTCTTTCAAATTTCTACTAAAAATATCCATAACTAAAGCAAAAAACATACACCAAGATGCATTCACTTGTAAATGTCTAGTGAGAACATCTATAACAAAAGCAAAAGAACATACACCAAGATACATTCTCTTACAAATGTCTAGTGATAACATCCATAATAAAAGCAAAAGCATACACCAAGGTTCTTTCTCTTGCAAAAGTCTAGTGAGAACATCCATAACAAAAGCAAAAAGCATACATCAAGGTACCTTCACTTATCGGAGGCGGCGAGTTTGGGCAACTGACAGTGATGAATGTTGTAAGTTCAACGGCAAATGGTGCAAGTTCGATGTGAAACGTCAGTGAGGAACTGGTCATGTTCGGGGAAACTCTCAAACTCGAACGGAGCTAGCCAAAATGAAAAGGGATAAAAATGAGAGGAAGATGACAGAGTGGTTGAAATAGGGCCCTTTTTGTCATATTTTCTGGTGGATTATCCGTCGGTCATATTACTAGTGGATAATATATCGGTAACTATTCGTTGAGTTTAAGTGAGCCGTCACAATTTATGCCAGTAATAACCAACAGAAATTGCACCAGAATATTATAAATACTAATGAAAAAATTGGTAGAATATGCGCTGGTATGCTACCGGTGGCAATTTTGCCAAAAATACCGCCGTTAACATACCGGCGCATATTCCACCAGTTAGGCCACCGCTTTTTCTGGTGTATGTTTATCCACCAAAAAGTTTGACGATAATGGTAGATTTTTCTGTAGTGTACATATGATATTTACATCATCGATCCAAAACTAGAGAATTTAGCAACACTTGGAGTAGAACTAAAGCAAACTCACTTTCATTAATAGCATGGTAAAAAGAAAATATAAGAGATAGATATAACTAGAAAGGTTTAATGGATCTCCTCTACTCTCCTTTTACTTATAGAATTTCTTCCACAAACACAAGCCAAATACCCTTATGATGGTATCAAATACTTCCCTAAATTCCCTTAGTTCTCACCATAAGGAAATATTGGAGAAGCCCTCTGAATGATACTAAAATTATTAAAGTGAATGAACTCCTTTATAAATATAACAAAGTGACTATTTAAAGGAAAACACAAATAGGCATCTGGTGCCATGACGCTAGAATGATTGGAGTTATTTTGCCCAATGATTGAACTAATGCCACTGCACTACTAATCTTGTTTCACCGTGGCACTTGTTGATATGGATCAGTTAATTAGTGAACAATCATGTTGTTTTGCTGATAGGTCATGTCTTTGGGATGCTACAACTTCTCCACTACAACACTACTGACTTTCGAATGCTGTGGCGCTGGAAGGGAAATTTTGGCGCTGAGGCGTTATGGATTGTGATGCAACAGCTTTTATTAGTCCACCATCATGGCACCAGATAATACTTAGAATTTTGTATCTTTGATTTTTATTTTTCCTACATATCATAACTAAAATAATACATTTTCACTAAAAGTATAACATAAAATACATATTGTTTAAACTCATCAGCTTCCTCTTAGAGATTTCAGGCTTTACTTAACAATTTTTCAAATATTTTTATAGTGAATCCCTTTATTAAAAATGGCCACTAGGCCATGTATATTCTTGAGGAGTATCTCTATAATGTGCTATTCTTGAAGTTAAGGCTCACGTTTCATACTAAGATTCCTCCAGCTTAAAATATAGTCTGTCAAATTTTCATTAGGTTTTTACTTTTTGATTACATTCCCTAACTAACACATGATAATGTGCTCCGGTATACCTTTTTATAAATATTTGTTCTAGTTCAGCTAAGGTATGGAGTGACCCATTTGGAAAATCTACATACTAGTCAAATGCTACCCTATATAAATTACTAATAAATTGCCTAAATAACAACACATCACTATTTCTTACATTACAATAGTTGGCTCTAAAGTGTGCTAAGTGTTGTTTAGGATTTCCAGTACTATCAAATTTTTTGAATAGAAGCAGAATGGACCCTTTAGAATGAGGAACTAAAATGTATTCTTTCAGGTAGGCTCTACCCCTCAAAATAGATGAAGTGCCTTGGGATTATGCCAATACCTCTTTTACTCGTTATTCGACTAGATGCTTTATATCTACTAACTATGTAGATTCTTTTACTAACTTTATAACCATAGTTTAATTTTGCCTTATTATTTCCATCTACATATTGTAATACTGAATAGACTCTACTGGCATTGATTCGATCTATGCTTTAGATGAAGGAGTTTATTTACTTTGTAAAGAAATCATGGCGGCCATTAACTTTTCCACCATCTTTTCCATTCCATCAAGCTAGTTATCTTTGTAATGTAACTGATCTAGCAATTTTTGAGTCAAATCTGGTGTATCTTCCTCTCCTAAATCATCTTCTAAAGGATTCACTTTACCTTTACCCTTTTCTTTTTGAGTGTTCACCATGAGAACATTTCCAGACATCTCTCCATGATGAAATTTCATTGTAGCCTTCTCAAACACTTCTTCTTCATCCATTTTCTTTACACTCTCTTAAGATGGTTAATGTTGCAAATCTGGTTTTGATGATGACAAACATGTTTCTAGTTTGTTTTGCTTGGCTAACCCGTTTCAAGCATAAAAGATCACAACCAAATCAAGCCAACTCAAGATCAGGTCCAAGTTTGTCAAATGTGTGATTTTTCTTTTTATTGAGTCAATTGTAATGTAACTGATCCCCGAGCTAAGTAACCTTACACACACACACTCAATGGGAGAGCTTGAGTGAATTAGAGTTTTTGTTCATTTTTAGTTCAGATCGTCCTGGACTATATTCACATCGTCCTGGATGATCTAGTAAAAATAGAAACCCTAATTAGGGCGACCAAGTTAAGTGAGTTTGATTAAGCAGATCGTCCTGGACGATCTTTGGATCGTATGGGACGATATGCTCAAATCAAAAATTCTCAGCCGCCAGAACAAGTTAGGCAAGTTTTTATTTTAAGTTATTTGGTCTGATCGTCCCGGACGATACGTGTATCGTCCTGGACGATTCAGTACAATCATGCCTAAATTAGTCTGGTAATTAAGGAAAGTAATTAATATTTAATTAATACGATCATATCATCCTAGACGATCATGATCGTCTAGTGCATTTCAGCTGTACGTCCCGAACTGTGTTCAGGATGATTTGGGCACTTTTTGAACTAATCGTACAGGACGATACCCAAATCGTCCTGGACGATCAAGTCATTTTTTGGTCATCCAGCACAAGTTTCTCTGGACGACCCGAATTATCTTCTGGACGATATTCCTCGATTTGCACTAATCGTCCCTGACGATCGCAGGATCGTACGGGACGATATGAACAATTTTTTCTACTGATCGTCTAGAAGAGCCAGATCATCCAAGCTGAAACAGCTGATTTTGAACTGATCGTACAGGATGATCTATTGATCGTCCTGGACGATCTTGGCCGACCAGTTGAGATTTAGGGCAAATTTAAAGCCCTCCTATAAAAGAACTTTTTCTTGAAACAAGAAATATCTTTTGCCACCTTCCTTTCCAGAGAAACCTTAGAGAGAGAGAGAGTTTGGGAGAGAGAGAGAAGATCTTGTGAGGGGGAGTTAGTGAGAGATTCACTAAGGTTGCTCCAAGCACGGATCAGAGTCGTCATCTCCGCTCGTCGTCTTTCGTCTAGTTGGTGTTCATCGTGGGAGGATCGTTTGCAAGAAGATCCGGGTTCTCTGCCCGCTTCAGGTGGAAGCAAAAGGAGTTCGAAAGTTCTCTGCCTGCTTTAGGAGGAAGCAAAAGGAGGTCAGCTTCTCTGCCCCACCGTGTGGTGAAAAGGAGGTCTTGTACAGACTTCTCCGCCTTTCTGTGGGAGCAAAAGGAGAGACACTTTTTGTTTAGTGCATTACCCGGAGGGGAGGCTCTGGGGAGTAGACGTAGGTCAAGTTGACTGAACCACTATAAAATCTAGTTTGCTTTTCTGATTCAGTTCTGTACTTTACTTTTTGATATTAACTGCTTGGGTGAATATCTGAGATTGATCTTTTTGTTCTTGTTTAATTGTTTCCGCTGCTAAGTATCAAAAAGATTTTCCATTGTTGTCGTGAAATTTTTATATAACCAATTCATCCCCCCTCTTGGTTAGCCTCGGGACTAGTTCACTAGGGCTTAACATCCCTTTCAAACTTTCAAGTAGTATCGGAGTGGGTTTCAAAATTTAGGTTTAAAAACTTTTGAATTTGATCCATGGCTAACTATAACAATCGTAATACTGCTGAAGATTACTCTATTACAAGACCACCATTGTTTAATAATATTCCGTTTGATTTTTGGAAAACACGCATGTCTATTTTTCTTCAATCGATTGACTATCCCATGTGGATGTTAGTTAAGGATGGATACGAACCACCTTTTAGATTGATTAACAATGTGAAAACTGAATTGCCCTTTGCTGATTGGACATTTGATGATCGTGATTTAGCACAGTTAAATGCAAAATATTTGAACTGTTTCTTTTATACTTTAAAATTTGAGGACTATATGCGTGTTTCTACTTGTACAACGGGTAAAGAAATCTGGGATAGATTGTGTATAACATATGAAGGTATAACTGAAGTCAAACAGTCCAGGTTAAATATCTTGTTACATGATCACGAACTTTTTCGCATGAAACCTAGTGAGACTATTTCAGAAATGTACACAAGGTTCACTTAGATTATTACCTCTTTGCATGCTTTAGGTAGAGAACTTACTAACTATGAAAAAGTGAACAAAATTCTTAGATGTTTTTCTGCTTCTTACGATGCTAAGATTATTGCTATCACGGAATCTAAAGATTTAAATACTTACTCCATTGACAGCTTACTTGGATCACTCATTGCTTACGAGCAAGGGGTGAACCAAAGACAACTTGATATAGGTGAACGAAAGAAGGAGAAGACAGTGGCGCTAAAGGCCAAAGATTCAGATGGTAGCACTTCCGGGTCTTATAGCGATGATGTTGCCTTAATCACTAGGCAATTCAAAAGCTTTCTAAGGATGAAACATAAGAACTATCAGAAGTGGAACAAGGGTAAGTCCAGTAAAAATTTTAAGTGTTCATCTGATTCTGTGTGTTTTGAATGCAGGAAGCCTGGACACATTAAGGCTGATTGTCCTACACTTAAAGCTCATCCAAGAAAGGAGAAGGGTGAGGAGAAACCAAAGTTTAGAAAGGACAAGAAGTGGATTCAGAAGGCATTCTGGGCAGACTCTGCATCCAACTCTCCTGAGACTGAAGCTGAAGAGGAGGAAACAAACTTGTGTCTGATGGCTGATGATCACCCTGGTCAGTCGGACCAGGAAGAGGTATGTGAGCTTACTTATGACCAATTATTTGAAGTTTCTAAAAAAATTCATACATCGTATATGAAGCTTAAGAAAACTCCTGCTAGTCTGAAATTAGATTATTTGACTTTGCAAAAAGAGCATGATTCTGTAGTTAAAGATCATTCCACTATTGATTCCAATTACATGTCTTTGCTTGATAAATTCGATGAGTTAAAGAAAAAATATTCTGATTTAACTGTTGAGCATGATTTATTAAAAACATCGCATGTTGAATTAGAAGTTGCTTTTAAGAAACTGAATGATATGGCATGTGATTTAGAAAGTAATGAAAGTGCAAGAACTTTTGAAATTGCAAGTTTAAATAAACATATTGAGTTTTTAAAAGTGAAAATCATTGCTTTTGAACAGAACAAAACACCGCCTACTTTTGAACAATTTTATGCACCGCCACCTTTTGAAAAATCTGTTGCAAGTTCATCAAAGCATGTTTCATATACATCTAGGAAGATGCATTATCACCCACGTAGATTAGTTAACCCTTTTCCTGGTGTTAGATGTTTTTCATGTGGCATGTTAGGATACATTTTCCACACCTGCACTGTTCAACGTACTACACATTAGGTGTGGAGACCCAAATTGCCTGTTTCACAATACAGCACTCATGCATTATATTCTTCTTTTCATAAGAAGGAACCCTTACCTGTTTGGGTTCCTAAGACTGACGTTTGATATTTTTGTAGGTGTGCTCTCACACAAGACCTCGTGCTAGCATGTGGTACCTGGACAGCGGATGTTCTAGACATATGACTGGAGATGTAAATCAGTTCATTTCACTGGAGGCTAGAGCTGGAGGCAAGGTTACACTTGGAGATAACACCACCAGGAAGGTGGTAGGCTCAGGTATAATTGGTGATTCAAAGAATTTTATGATTGATAATGTTTTGCTTGTAGATGGACTGAAACCCAACTTGCTGAGCATCAGTCAACTTTGTGACAAGGGATACAACATCAAATTCCTGCCCATTGGCTATATTTTAAGCTTAAATGATGAAGTTGTTTTGCAGGGGCAAAGGATCAACAATGTCTACAACCTGGATGTAAGTTGCATTAAATCTGGTAATTCAATTTGCTTAAAAACTTCTGCTGATGAGTCTTGGTTATGGCATAGGAGATTGTGTCATGCTGGTATAAAAACCCTTAGGAGAGTCACCCAAAAGGACTTAGTTAGAGGTGTGCCCAAGCTTAAGTTCATTAAGGATCACCTGTGTGATGCCTGTCAGTTAGCGAAGCAAGTCCAGTCCTCCTTTCACTCTGTTAAGGACATTAGCACCTCTAGACCTCTAGAAGTTCTTCACATGGACCTCTTTGGACCCATTAGCACTGCCAGCTTAGGGGGGAGAGTCTATGGATTTGTGAGAGTAGATGATTATTCGAGGTTGACTTGGGTAAAATTTTTATCACATTAATCTGAGTCATTTGATGAGTTTAGATCTTTCTCTACTTGGATTCAGAAGAAGGTAGGATGTGAGATTATTACCATCCATAGTGATCACGGAGGAGAGTTTGAAAATGAAAGATTTGGAAGTTTTTATGAGGATCAAGGGATTAGTCATAATTTTTTAGCTCCTAGGACCCCTCAGCAGAACGGGGTAGCTGAAAGGAAGAACAGGACCTTAGTGGAAGCCGCTAGAGCCATGCTTGCTGAGTATTCACTTCCAAAATATTTTTGGGCTGAAGCGGTGAACACTGCCTGTTATGTGCTGAATAGGGTGAATGTGAAAGTCAAACTAAACAAGACATCTTATGAGATCATTAAGGGTAGAACTCCAAATCTGTCCCACCTCCACATCTTTGGCTGTAAGGTTTTCAGTCTGAACAACGGGAAGTCACCCTTAGGAAAATTTGACCCCAAATCTGATGAAAGAGTGTTCTTAGGATATTCAAGTGTGGGGAAATCCTTTAGGGTGTTCAATAAGAGGACTTTGGTGGTGGAAGAAATAACCCATGTAGTGTTTGATGAATCTGATCCTAAGGAGTCTAGATCTGAAGTAGAAGATGAAGAGATTGTTGAGGTTACCCAAGGGGTTGGAAATACAAATCTGGAGGAAAGGGTAGAACCTCAAACCACGTTGCCTAGAGATTGGAGATATTCTTCGAGTCATCCTAAAGAACTGATCTTAGGAGACCCTTCTGAAGGTATTAGGACTAGGTATGGACTTAGGAAGGAAGTAAACTATTCTGCCTTTATCTCAATGACTGAACCCACCAACATCAATCAAGCCTTGTAGGATGAGTTTTGGATTTTAGCTATGCAGGAAGAATTGAATCAATTTGTAAGGAATGATGTTTGGGAGTTAGTAGAAAGACCTAGAAATTAAAGTATTATGGGAACCAAGTGGGTCTTTAAGAATAAGATGAATGATTCTGGTGTGGTGGTGAGAATAAGGCAAGATTGGTGGCTAAGGGGCATAATCAGATAGAAGGGATTGATTTTGAGGAGACTTTTGCCCCTGTAGCTAGATTGGAAGCCATAAGAGTGCTACTAGCCTTTGTCTGTTATAAGGGATTTAAGCTGTTTCAAATGGATGTCAAGAGTGTCTTTTTAAATGGGGTAATAAAAGAAGATATTTTTGTAGAACAACCCCCAGGTTTTGAGAGTTCCCAATATCCGAATCATGTTTTCAAATTAAAAAAGGCCTTATATGGATTGAAACAGGCACCTAGAGCTTGGTATGAGAGGCTTAGCACATTCCTGTTAGAAAGAGAGTTTGTTAAGGGGAGCGTTGACACCACCCTTTTTCTGAGGAGAATAGGGGATGACTTACTCATTATCCAGATCTATGTTGATGATATCATTTTTAGATCTTTTGATAAATATTTATGTGATGAGTTTTCTAAAATAATTAGTAAGGAGTTTGAGATGAGTATGATGGGAGAATTGTCCTACTTTTTTGGGTTTAGCATAAGGCAAATGGATGATGGAACCTTTCTCAATCAATCTAAATACACTAAGTACATTTTGAAGAAATATGAAATGGACAAAGCCAAGCCAATCAATACTCCCATGACCTCCTCAGTTCCGTTAGATAAGGATTTAAGTGGAAAATCTGTTGATCAGAAGAAGTATAGAGGGATAATAGGATCACTGCTTTACCTGACTGCTAGCCGACCTGATATCATGTTTAGTGTCTGTCTTTGTGCTAGGTTTCAGGCTGATCCTAAAGAGTCCCACCTGACTGCTGTTAAGAGAATTCTTAGATATCTTTTAGGGACCCCAAACCTAGGAATCTGGTACCCTAGGCACAACACCTCTTTTGAGATCATTGGATATTCTGATTCTGACTTTGTGGGGTGTAGGGTGGATAGAAAGAGCACTTCTGGGACTTGTCAATTCATAGGACAGTCGTTAGTCTGCTGGTCCAGTAGAAAATAGAACTCAGTTGCACTTTCCACTACTGAAGCTGAGTACATAACCTTAGGGAGTTATGTGGCCCAAGTTCTTTGGTTGAAGCAACAAGCCTTAGATTTAGGGGTACCTGTTGGCACAATTTATGTTCTGTGTGATAATACTAGTGTCATCTGTATCTCTAAGAATCCAATCTAACATTCTAGGACCAAACACATTGATATAAGGCATCACTTCATTAGGGACCATGTTACAAAAGGGGATATTGAGCTACGTCATGTAGCAACTGAAAATCAGCTGGCTGACATATTCACTAAACCACTGGCCTTTGACTCATTCAGCATTTTGAGAACCAGATTAGGAGTGATTGATATAAATGCTTGATTCTGATAACTGCTGATTTCTGATTGTTCTGATTGGTTTCCTATTTTCTATTAGTTAGTTTTTGGTTTGATTATTTGCTTTCAGTTGATTTTATTTCTTTTGCTGATTTCTGTTTTAGCCTTACTATTAGTTTGATTTGAGGATTTACTTTGATGTGATTTTCTATCTATTTTTATTCACTGGTTCATATCTTGCACTTACTATTTTATGCTTTTCAAAATCTGATCACCGCTCACTACTTCTGATAATCTGAATTTCTGACTAGGAGTTTTAACCTTGTGTTGATTTGGAAGCTGGTAAGCAGTGATTGATTCCACTGAATCTATTAAAGGGAAGAAACATTGATGATTATTTCTCTTCCTCTAACTTCTTTATTGGTGTATAGTTTCTTTTGGATAAAAATCCTCTTCAAAATTAAAATGTTAGTTTTTGAAATAGAGATTATTTTATCTTCCTACAGTAATCTACCTCATATCAATAGTGTTTTTCAAAGTCATGAGTCATTAGTTTGATTTTCTAAACCAAGTGATTGCATTTATCATATGATATATGGCTTTTATTTTGTGAATCATTCGTCCTTACGGTGGAGAGTCATCTCCTATGTCTGGAAGATAATCTCACAGCTGAGACTCTTTAATGATTGTGAAAATGAGGAAGCTTACAAGAGATGCGCAGTGCGCCAAATAAATTGAAAAAGAGGCATAAAATGAGCCCAAAGCTGAAAAGATGCGAAAAATCGCCAACTAAAAGATATACAAAGTGTATCAAAAATGAAAAGATGCGTAAAGCGCCAACTAAATTGTAAAAGAGGCACAAAATGAGCCCAACCAAGCTTTCCTTCCTTACAGATCGTTAAAGGTCTTAGAAAAATCTGTATGCTGCTTAATACTTTCAAAAGCTTGTGTTTGAAAATCTTGATTTCTGATTTTTTACATTGTAACACTATTATATCAGATATTTTTCTGGAATGAGGATTAAAAGGATCTCTTTTCAAATCTAATATCTTTTCTTCTGAATCGGATTTTTGTTTTAAAAGAGGTTTGCATGGATAAGGTGCACGGGGTCGGAGTTACGAAAGTTGATTTTTCCAATCTTTTCTGGATTTCAGCGCTATCAATCATCTTCTTATTGGTTTTTAAATCTAAAATCAAGAAAAAATTCTGATTTACTTGAGCAGCTTAATAAAAAATAAATAAATAAATAAAAATAAAAAAAAATCTTTGCTTTTGCATGTTTTTTCTGAGTTTTATTCATTTTTATGTTCTTTTGATTTCATGGTTGTGTTTTTGGGATCCTGATCGGTCATCTTCATCATCCATCTTTTTCTATTTTCTTCACATCATCCTGGACGATACCCCTATCGTCCTGGACGATCCTCTACGTCCTGGATGATCCAAACATCATCCTGGATGATTCATTCAAAATCAACCCCACACTGCTCCTGCTGCTGAAAAACTCAAATTATTGGTGATCGTCCTAGACGATCCTTACATCGTCCTAGACGATATGATCCATATCTTCCTGATCTGATCAAACGGCTGATATTGCACCAATTATTAGCCATCGTCCTGGATGATCCACCTTATCGTCCTGGACGATCCACATGTCAAGCCGCTAGACGATTTAAATTCAGCCCGTCCGACATATTTATTGCATATCGTCCCGGACGATCCACCTAATCGTCCTGGATGATACTTTTTGTCAACGGTCATCCAGCCTGACTCCTCGGGATGATCGCCTGTGTCTAATCATCCTGGACAATCGAACCGCCTTTTTGACCAATCGTCCAGGACGTCATAAATGCCCATATCGTCCCGGACGATGTCACAATCGTACGGGACGATCAGGCCGTTTTCTATATAAACAGCAGTTTTCTTAAGGATTTTCCACACCTTTTTCTTCCACTCTCCTTCTACTTCCTTACACTTTTGATTCCTAATGGCTGGTGGCAAACGGTCCCATCAAAAGAGTGCCAGTTCCTCCCGGGGACCTGTTGATCCTCACTTCCCCAATGCAGCCGATCAGGCTGCCTACGAGCGATATTGCGAAGTGGGGATCACACCGTCGAAAATCATAAATCCCCGTACTCTCAGTTATACTATCCTTGACCTCTTCGCACACACCTCCCTCACCTTCATCATGACTCTCGCATTTCCCTTTAGCTCAGAACTTCTTCCCATTTTCTTTGTAAACTTGCAGATTTCGGCTGATTACTCCACCCTCCGCTCTTATGTAAATCAGCGCCCCGTCGAACTTACCTATCAGGACTTTCATAACATTCTCCAACTTTCCATCACTGGCGACAAACTCCTTACCCTTATCACCGACCCAAACTATGATTGGAGTATCGCCAATCATTTCCTTCGTAATACAAATGCTCCTTATCATGATAATGCCTGCTCCACACTTCTTAAGGACGCCCAGACTATTCAGCATGTTCTTCGTTCCTCCGTCATTCCAAAGGCAGGGGATTAAATTCACTTTACCCCACTCCTATCCTTGACCACCTACTACATCCTGGCCCATAGGGAATTTAATGCCACCGATCTTATTATCCGGTACCTCGAGCACCTCACCACCATTTGGGATCCAGGTCATCGCTGTCGTCCAAATCTAGCCTTAGGACATATCATTGCCTATGCCCTCGAAACAAAATATGACCTGCAATATCTCACAGCTCCAGATGTTCCTCCTTCCTTCCTCACCAACAATGCCTTCCATGTCCTACACAGCACCCGACTATATCCGGAGCCCACCCCGGATGTTGAGAAAGAGGAGGAAGAGGCCATTCCAATTCCTGCTGCACCAGAGGCACCTGCTCCCCTTCACATTGCCTCTCCTTTTGACCACCTGGTGCAGTGCTTCGATCAGTGGGAGGTAAGATTTGACTCCTATGTGGTTGCCCAGGAGCAGCGGTACGCCGAGGACATCCAGCGCTTCACTGACTATGCTGCGCAGCAGCAACAGCAGCATGACCAGGATATTGCCTAGATTGGAGCCCACTTTCAGGCCATTCACCATTACTTCAACCCACTACCGCCACCTCCTTCTTCCGATCAGGATCCGCCTCCGTTCTAGTTTTCTGTTTTGTAGTTGTTCTCTTTTATGTGTTGTACTTGTATTTTCGTGTTCTGTTTTACCCTCCTCCTTTTTGTGATGTCAAAAGGGGGAGTCAGTTGTAGTCATTTCAGTTTTTATTATGTGTTATGTTTTCTGTATTAGTTTGATTGTTAAATGAAAATTTGAAAAAATATATCTATTTTTTGATCTGATGTTTATTTTTATTTTCAAACTACTGTACAAATATTTGCCATCATCAAAAAGGGGGAGATTGTTACAAATCTGGTTTTGATGATGACAAATATATTTCCAGTGTGTTTTGCTTGGCTAACCCCTTTCAGGCACAAAAGATCACGAGCAAATCAAGCTAACTGAAGATCAGGTCTAAGTGTGTCAAATGTATGATTTTTCTTTTTATTGAGTCAATTGTAATGTAACTAATCCCCAAGCTAAGTAACCTTGCACACACACACTCAGGCGGAGAGCTTGAGTGAATTAGAGTTTCTATTCATTTTTTATTCAGATCATCCTGGATGATATTCACATCATCTTGGATGATCCAGCAAAAACAAAAATCCTAATTAGGGCGACAAGTTAAGTGAGTCTGATTAAGCAGATCATCCTGGATGATCTTTGGATCGTACGGGATGATATGCTCAAATCAAAAATTCTCATCCGCTAGAATAAGTTAGGCAAGTTTTTATTTTAAGTTATTTGGTCTGATCGTCCTGGACGATACGTGTATAATCCTGGACGATTCAGTACAATTATGCCCAAATTAGTCTGGTAATTAAGGAAAGCAATTAATATTTAACTGATACGATCATATCGTCCTGAATAATCGCAGGATCATCCCGGACGATCATGATCGTCTAGTGCATTTCAACTGTACGTCCCGAACTGTGTTCTGGATGATTTGGGAACTTTTTGAACTAATCGCACAAGATGATACCCATATCATCCTGGACGATCAAGTCATTTTTTGGTCATCCAGCACAAGTTTCTCTGGATGACCCAAACTGTCTTCTGGACGAAATTCCTCGGTTTGCACTAATCATCCCGGACGATCGCAGGATCGTACGGGACGATATGAATAATTTTTTCTACTGATCATCCAGAAGAGCCAGATCGTCTAGGCCGAAACAGCTGATTTTGAACTGATCGTAAAGGACGATCTATCGATCATCCTGGACAATCTTGGCTGACCAGTTGAGATTTAGGACAAATTTTAAGCCCTCCTATAAAAGAACTTTTTCTTGAAACAATAAACATCTTTTGTCACCTTCCTTTCCAGAGAAACCCTAGAGAGAGAGAGAGTTTGGGAGAGAGAGAGAAGATCTTGTGAGGGGGAGTTAGTGAGAGATTCACTAAGGTTGCTCCAAGCACGGATCAGAGTCATCTTCTCTGCTCGTCATCTTTCGTCTAGTTGGTGTTCGTCGTGGGAGGATCGTTTGCAAGAAGATTCGGGTTCTCTGCCCGCTTCAGGTGGAAGCAAAAGGAGTTCGAAGGTTCTCTGCCTGCTTCAGGAGGAAGCAAAAGGAGGTCGGGTTCTCTGCCCCACCGTGTGGTGAAAAGGAGGTCTTGTACAGGCTTCTCCGCCTTGCTGTGGGAGCAAAATGAGAGACACTTTTTGTTTAGTGCAATACCCGGAGGGGAGGCTCCGGGGAGTGGACGTAGGTTAAGTTGACCGAACCACTATATAATCTGGTTTTCTTTTCTGATTCAGTTCTGCACTTTACTTTTTGATATTAACTACATGGGTGAATATCTGAGATTGATCTTTTCATTCTTGTTTAATTGTTTCCGCTGCTAAGTATCGAAAAGATTTTTCAATGTTGTCGTGAAATTTTTAAATAACCAATTCCCCCCCCCCTCTTGGTTAGCCTCGGTACTAGTTCATTGGGGCTTAACATCCCTTTCGAACTTTTAGTTAATAATCTCTTTTATGGATATTCCTTCCCCATGGTGTGGGTCAACCGAAATAGATACTTTAACAGGAGAGTGTTGTAATAGAGCTTTACATTTATCTTTCTTTTCCTTTGCTGCATGGTCTTTAATGTCAACCAATGCAGTTGAAGTGGCTACCATCATAGGCCGCCAAACCTTCTTCCTATTCGATATTATGGTCGACAGATTTATAAATTTCATACCCTTCATATTAGAGCAAGATGAAGATTGGCTACCATTAAAGTGGTGTCCATCTACTCTTGGCAATTTATGAACCGACAAGTGATGCGAGACTCTAAGAGATTTAATTATTTAGCTATGAGATTTTAGAAACTTAGTCTTTGACTACCCATAACTTCTTGCATGGTCATGAATCAGTTTATTTAGCAATGTTTTAAACTTTTTCTTCCTTTTAGATAAGAAAGACAAGATAGGAGTTTATAAAATTCACAAGGATGAGAATTTGCTTTCTAATAAATATTGTCTTCTCTGGTAGCAGATGATAAGGGATGGAAGTGACCTGCACCCAATAGAGGAGATGTTACAAGGATTTTAGGATAAGTTGTTTCAAGCTCTATAAGAACATAAAGTAACTTCTTTATTGTTTCCTCAGTTACATCATTTAACAGGCATTCTTCTTCTAGCAGTTTGGTCTTCTCGGCCCTCCACCTCAAATAGTGGTTCTTATTCCTCCTCTATAATTTGGTTATTTCATTGATCACAGATAAAGAACCAATCTAAAATTAACCAAATATTGGGAATTCAGGATGTGCAACAGATTTTCCCTTCTAGTTGCTTGTATACTTAGGGAAAGTGAGGAGAGAAAAAACAAAAAGCTTAGCAACTATTAGAGCAGCTACAGACTCACCTTCAATAGTGACCTCGACAGTTAATTATTTAGTAGGAACTTCTATTTTGACCACTTTAAACTATGGTCCACTGAAGAAGAACTGGATGTTTTCAAAACTATAATGGAATTTAATCAGTGAACCCTCAACAGATAGGGCTTGGTTGACATTGATACTGACATCATTGGAGAATAAGAAAATCAAATTTCTAGACATTTTTAATAATTGATCAAAATTTTGAATCAATTTCTACATTTACTAGTTTTAGGTAGGATATTTAGATCACTGAATATAATATTGAGCCCAATTTATTGAATCCCCAACATAAGTTTTAATTAGAACGAAACTAGAATTTAGTTTTGAGTTTAGGGAAGTTTAGATTTAAGTTGGTTAAGAGAATCTCAAACTAGAGTGATGATTTAGAAAAAGGTTTAGATAAGAATTTAAACTAGGACCCCGTCATTAGGCTTCAAAAAGGAATTTAGAATTAAAGATATTAATATATGGCCAGTCCAAAAGATCATGAACTAGCAAAGTGAGTTTGAAACTAGAATTTAGAATTGAAGAAATTAAAATCTAAACCCAATCCAAAAGACTTTAGACTAAAGAAATGAATTTAAACTAGAATTTAGATTATAAGAACTCAAATCATTAATTAAACCATTACAAATCAAGAAATTCTCGTCTTCACTAAAGATAATGAAAGAAGTATACCCCCAGTGGAGTTGCCAGAAAAATCTTATGGACAATAAAATTTATGAATGTGCCACATGATTTACTTTAATATTTCTTTAATCAAATCTGCATAGCATAATATCTATTGCCTTGAAAGATAAATTGATGCTCAACTATCGATTTAAACAGAGAAATCATTTTCTTTCTTATCCAAACTCAGCATAATAAGTATTCAACTCACCCCGAAGAACTAAAATAACATTCATATATCATTTTGAATATAAATATATAAACTAATGTATAAAGCTATTTTGCGTTCATAGGATTCTTTCCCTACCTTAGAAAGGAATTAAGACAAGATTTAGTTTTTTACAAGGTTCTAGAATTCCTATAAAAATAAGCCCCTATAGTTTATTAAATCCCAAGAAAAGTCTTGAAAATACTCTTGATAAAAGTGGAGACTATACTTTTCAAATTTAAAAAGGTTTTATTAAAGATTTGAGTAAAAAAATTCTCAAGGATTAGTTTAGATTTAAATTAAGATTTAAACTTTATTTAAGATTTGGATAGCATTTTCGAGGAGAAAAACTTAGAGAGATGTGTATACAATCTTGAATTATGCCTAACTGGAGTAGGCTACAAGCTACCATCCTCAAAGAAATCAAGCACCATATGAATGCAAGATAGAATAACTGCAAGGATTTTTAGCATAGAAAACTTTAATCAAAACTCTTCAATATACAAACGCGCCTATCTAGTGTAAATTGACTCAAAGACATCCTAAACTCTAAATTTTATTTTTATTTCAATCTAACTTTTTAATTTTCCTATCCATAATTTTTAGAATGATCTAGCACCATAATAGCTCAAACCCATCAAAAAATTATAACAGCCCTGACTCTTAGGCTCCTTATTCCTTACCATTAGCTTATGTGTTGGGCTAGTGTACATTACGAAAATTTAAAATGCATGTATGTATGCATGTTAGGATAAAGTTGTTTGTGTATATAGTACCACTATCACATCTCCCTAGAATTAGTATGCATATTCCTACAAAGTCTAGAATATGCACACTGAAAGAAACTTATGTAAAGGCCTCTAATGCAAATTTACTATCCATATGAATGCAATGCATGTAATGTGGAATAATATATGAAAGAGTAATGTATAAAAAAAATTTTATTCATTTATTTTTAATGTAAAGTATAAATGAGGGTCTGCTAAAAAGTAAAGTGGGCAGGCACCACTAGAACAAGCCTGGATTTTTAAATCCTATATAATATAGATTTGAGTATTATTGCTTACTTTAGTATTTATCTTTAGGCTTCAGGATATTCTTTTAAATTCCAAAAGATAATGATCTTCAAAGGAAGAAGAACCATTTCATTTTTGGAACTTATATATAAATAAGCGATCATCTTTAATCTTTACAACTCTTTACACTATACAACTCAATCTAGCTATACAATATTATAACAATATAAAACTCTACCTTTATATTTACGCATTTACATTGGGTCTTAGGTACATTCTACTTTCTACAGTAAAGTAAAAGAGTAATGTATATACATAATGTAAAAGGTGTAATGTAGGTGTCTAGAACCTAATGCATCTACTGGAACCTAGAAAAGTCTAAGGTGCACTAACGAGAATGTAAGTATGACATCAAGAGTGCTGGAAAATAAGTAAACAAATGCAAGACACCCTCCAAGCAAGGTATCTACGTCATAATAAACCACACCATTTGCATAGCCTAAACTAGAGTAAGTGGCCCTATTAAATCATCTAAAGTGTATGTAACAGGCTGTGTGGTTTGGATAAATCCTAAGTTGTTATTATTTAATATTATCTAATATTTATTTTTAATTTATTCGAGTCAAAGGGAATTTATTTAAATTTAATTTTTTTTATTTTATAATTTTAAGGAATTTATTTTAAGTGTTGAATTATTTATTTTACGTTTTGAAGAACATGGTGCTCAACAACCCCCAAAAAGTAAGGAGTCATTGATTTGCAAGTCCTAGGCATATATCCGTAATATATTTGACCTTCCCTAAGCGATCAAATCTAATGCATGAGTCCTTCATCTTATTTAGGAGTTTTAATTATTTAGATTTTAATGAAGATTGTCAATTGATCACTTAAAGAAATTAAAGCTTTTAATTAAGAGATCCTAGGCTCATAATTGTAATGCATTTGATTCCCCCTAAGGGATTAAATCAAGTACATATAATTCTTTAATTTATTTATCTACTTAATTTAAAATATTCAATTTTATTATATTTATTTAATTTGAATTATATTTTAAATTTATAAATTTTTTGTTAATTTTATTTTTACTATTTATTTCATTGATTGACCCAAGAAAACTCGCCAAAATTTCCATTTCCAGCATAAAAAATTTCTCGAGAATTATATCAAAAAAATAAAAAAAATTATAGTTTGAAGATAAAGCAAATTATTATTTTCATTATTTTAAATAATTATAGATAGAGGATAGAAAATCATTACGCAATCATTAGATATATAACTTAAACAAATAACTTAGATTTACAAGTTTCTAAATAAAATCAAGTTTTAAAAAAAATGTTGAGAATATTTTACTCACATAAAATGATGGTATTTTTGAAAAATAATTCTTTCAATCTTGTTGTTCTTCAATAAATTATAAAACCACAAAAAATATAGAGATAATAATGATCCATTAGAAATATAAAGAAACTCGCGTAAGTAGCTCTGCAAAAACAAAAATGAAAAGATTGAATAGATGAATTTTAACCTTCCAAAAATCAAAGAAATGGAGAAAATTTGTCTAAAAAACTAGTTGAATGATAAAGGGTGATAAAGCGGTTGAGAGCTTTGGTTGGAGGAGAAACAAATGTGAAATGGGAGAGGAAGAGGGGCTTAGGATGAAATAGGGCATTTTTTCTGGAATTTTTGGCAGATTTGTTTTGTCGGAAATTAAGCAACATTTCATCAAAAAATCCATCAGGTAAATACAGACAAAATTTTTTACGGCAAAATTTCATCAAAAATCTCTGATAGATTTTCTCGCAAAATAATTTCATCAAAAATTACCAATGGAATTTTTAAGAAAAACATCTACCGATAATTTTTTAAGGATTTTTGGGGATAAAATTTTGTCTAAAATTTTGACAGATTTCTCACCAGAGATTCCATGGATAATTTTTTAGAACAATTTTGCTGAAAATTTTGTTTAACATTGCATCAAAATTTTTTTTGCCAAAAATTACATCAGTATTCTGTGAATTTTCTGTAGTTATATTTTGGTTTTCTCAAATGTCCATTTGCACATGGCTCAAAAGATTTTAGCCCAGACACACCTAACCTGGCATCGCCTTGGCTAAGCTAGATTCAATAAGGAATAAGGAAGATTGGGTTATTTGGGTGGGCTTAATATACCTTGAATTCATTTGAATTAGATTAGCTCAAGGAAGTGTTTATAAAATTTAGAACACCACACCAAGGTTTAGAATTAGTTTTGAAGTTAAAAATAGTATATAGGTCAAGTGATGTATACATGGTTAGCTTGGTCAACTATGGCTAACCATGGTTCACCATGGCCTATAATGAATTTGAAAATTTTTTTGGAACTGCTTAGAGACCTTAGATTAGAACCCTAAGTTTTAGGGTTTGGTATACTCTAAGAAAGGTCATTTATACACATTTAAGTTTTAAAAGTATTTATGGTCAAACTTGGTCAACCAAGAGTTGACCATCATTCTAAATGGATCAAACCACTTAAAAGATGAGTTTAGGTTGATTTGGATCCTTTCCAAGGGTTTTGGTTTAGGTTTAGGTTGAAATGCCAACTTGAGTGGCATGGGTTTTAAGTAAGTAAACATTATGTTGAACCTAGGTTCAGCCATGGACTAAGACTTGGAATGGCCTTGGAGACTCCCTAACACTCATGGAAAATGGTCTAGGAAATGTCTATGCCGCCCAAGTTTAGTTGAAGCTAAAATCTTATGGGCTCTTCCTATGGTCCCTATAAGCTAGGTTTATACTAAGGTAGGAATACTTAAACACTAAGGATAATGAAGGGATTTAGACCTCATTTAAAAATTAGATCAACAACTGGATCACCAAGTTAGTCTTGGTGATGAAGATCTTATCAAGGTTACTTGAATTTACGCCTAGAGGTATTTGTATGCTTGGGAAGCTCATGGATCATTCACTTACACACAAGGAAGCTAACCCCATTGTGTACTATTTATATATGTTCAAATATGCATGTTGTTGCAATTTTCTCCACTATTTATGACACCAACTGGCATTGGTAGTTGGAAATTTATTATAATAGTATGCCAAATACCCTAGAATTATCCAAAAGCCACAGGTGAGCTAACAATGTCATTCTAATGGTTGAACTCACTAATGTGGCTGGGCCTTGCCTCAAGCTAGTAATCTTGGTGGATCCAATTGTAAGGTTATCTAGAAAAGCTTCTAAACTCTTCAAGGATCTTGGAGAAGGCCTTGGGTTTTGTTGGTTTAGCTTGAGTTTTACTTGGATTAGTTTTAGGAGTTTTGTGTCAAATTGGGTAAACCCATTTGACTCACTTGGGCAAACCCATGTGTGTTATGCTATCTAAGGTATATAGACCAAGGTTTTGGAAATCCATAGCTAGGGTTCGATTAGATTTGATTAGAGTTTAGATAAGTTAAACTTAGGGAATTTAAGAAATGACTCCTACGTGCATTTTGAGTGTTTTGACTTAATCATGGTCAACAAGGGTAACTAAGAGTTAGGAATGAGTATTAGTGATCCTTGAATGGTGTTGGATCATTTTGACTCAAATCCTAGACAACATAAGTTTAGCCTAAGAAAGCCATGGGTAATTTAAGGGAATTTCGGAAATTTAGGTTCCATATGGTCAACATGTGTTAAACAAGGTTTAAACATGATCCCAAGTGCCTTTGAATTGACTTAGAGTTAATTAGGTCAAGTGTTAAACCAATATTTAGAGTTGGGCTTAAGGATACCAAGGTGGGTCCTTTAGGAGGAATTTAATAATTTTGACTACTCATGGTTAACTAGGACCACTTGGAACCAATGCCAAGATTTGATATCAAAAGGTTGATTGGGCTATGAATAGTCCAATTAGTCCTATAGTGCCCACCTTCAAATTCTCCTATGTATTTAAGCATTATATGGCAAGCCAATACTGAATCCTTAGGATTTTTATTAATAGGGTCCTAGGGCAAAATTATACACTAAGATAGTAATGATAAGGATATTCCCTCAAAAAGAAAGTCAACCTTATTCAAAAATAAAATAAATATTCAAAAAAAGACACAATGTTGATTAGATATATTTAACCATCTATTACCATGTGAAATGAATTCGATAAGGCCTTCAATAAAATATTGGCTTAAATTCTAAATAAAATTCTTCATAAAAATTAATGGTAGGGGTACAAAATATTGCTTGAGGCTTATTGGGAGTATCAGATCACCTATAAGACCCCAACATAGTCCACCCCATTTGCCTTAATTTTTCAGGCTTATGCTTCTCTTTCTTTGGAGGTACAGCTTCCCTCACTAAAATTTTAATAAGACATAAAATAACTTCTGAATAAAATGCCCAACTTTAATTGGAAAACTTTAAGGTCTTGAAAAGAATCACCTATAGGCTTAATAGGACCTCGAGCTATATAAATCTCATATGGCACAAGCTCATGATAATTTGGTCCATCCTAGATATTTTTTGGTAGGATACTTGGTGTTAGTTATTTGAATGCCTACTTTAGACGATCTTAAAGTAGTGAGAAAGTTTGAGCCTACATGAAAAGGCCCTTTTGTAATGTAGAATTCTACTAAGTATGGTCTTGCCAATTAATTAATTATAAAGGAAGATGTACTATGCTTCTTATCAAAGGACATAACCTTAGAAAATATTATACAAAATTGTATTTAGGAGTAGAGTTTAATAAAATAATATATTTTTATACTATTATGTTAAATCTTTAAAATTTCATAAACAAGTAGTAACCTAAACATCAACTTTTAAATTAAAAAGGAAATTTCAATCAATATTTTATTTTCCTATAAGTAGTTGCGATGATTTGATAGTTCTCCCTTATCAAAGATATTGAGCTACTATCTATCTATGTCTCTTCCCCCTTTCTTGGAAAGGGGACATGTATAATAGCTTATTGCCACAGTAGAATATTGGCAAGTTGTTAAGTTTACTATAAAGGAGAGAGGGAGAGCAAACTAAAAAAATATTTAAAATCTTTTACAAGAATCTCCTAAAATGTTGTAGTAGATTAAGTCCTTAGTTAATAAATTTAGGTAGGGCACTAGATTTTAGAAACCTCCTTCTGTTTTAGTTATTGAAAACCCTTGTGACCTATTTATCATCTTTTAGACACCCGAGGGCCCAAGAAACATCCTTGAGTCCCATGATCTACTTTGCCATAATTATTGCAGTAAATCAATACCATGGATAGTAAATCTAAGTAGGGCATCAAGTTCTAAAGATTGCATATTAGTTTAGTCATTAAAAACCCATAGGAATATTCTATCCCTACTTATACATTCATATGTTTGACCTCAATCTTTAAGGAAAGTCAATCCTTACTGCACCTTCCTTTATATTAGACTTTATAGGTTAAGAACAAGCCTCCTAGTATAATGCCCCAGGACATAAAAGAGGAATTTAACCAAAATCATCTATAAAATTCTCAACACCCAATTTCATTTTTCTCTACCAGAGCTATCAAATCATCCAAAATATACAATAAAATAAAATATACATCAAATATATATAAATTTTCTTCATATTTTTATTTATACAAAATAATAGCTCAGAATACAATGATTCTAACAAAATACCTAAAGAAATTTTTAACATACAAAATAATATGTACTGTACAAACCCAAAATGCTTACTTCCTATTAGAGTCAACCTACTCCACAAGGTCCTTTCCTTTTCTTGAAATATTTTAAACAATAGTATAAGTACAAAACTCATTTGTCCAAGATGTTTCTATAATAAAATTCAATTCACATTTTATAATTTAAAATAAGCAAGATTACATAAAGTTTACATTTTATTCTAACTTATAACATACCATAATTTATACCTAATAAAGCATGGCAACAAGATAAGTTCGTCTCATATGCTAATATGGTTGCAAAATGCACATGATTCAATGACTGCTTAGAACTCCTATTTTACCACCTCTTGCATGCAATAGGTAGGTACAGAGCAAAACAAGAATAGAGTAGAATATTTCCATCACAGAACCATTCCAGAGATCAAAACATAATAGAGTAGCATTAAATTTTTATAGGGGCCCAAGCATATAATTTATAGTACACTTTCTTTTCCATAACAGAGCTTGAGAATGTCATAAAATGCATAATGATTCATGTGCAATATATAAATAAAGAATGAAAATAGAGTGTGGTTAATTCATCCAATTTTATAAAATCCCCCAAATTTGAGATACCTATTCAAATATTCTAGAATGTTACTAAATTCATAGAGACTGTATAAAATGATAATTAAACTTATTTTTTCAATTGCATAAAGATTCAAAAGTGACACATTTATCTAGAAAATTCATAAACTCATACAGAGTAATGCAATTGGTGGAAATTTACATTCTTATAATCAACTTGTTCAAAATAGAGTGTAAAGCATTATGTTAAAAGTTACATAGTGAAACTTTCCCTGAATTAAAGAAAAACATATTTTATGCATATCTTTTTATGGAAAATTCATAATTGAAATAAAAATAAAGCGTCGATTGCTTACCTCGAGGCGAACAAATTCCTTAACTAGCTAAATAGATAATTACCAAGTTTTATCCACTAAAATTTCTTCTTTTATTTCTCTCTCCTCTTTTTCTCCTCCTCTCCTTCTCTTCTCCAGCAAGGATGGATGAGTGAGGTGAGGGACTATGCATATAGATTAGGATATTTTTTATTTTAAAATCATTTATTAATTTTGGACTTTTCTCCAATTAATTTTACACTTCATACCTCAAAATAAGGAATCAAACTCAGAGTAAGCAGTTTACTTGAATTATAGAATGTTAGGTGTTACACCTAGGCTCCTTCCTAATATAGTCACCCCTAGATCTAACCTAACACTACTTAGAAATCTATAGATCCACCCTCCTTATGGGTTCCTTAATCTATTACACCACAAATATTATAGTAGATCAAGGCATTATCTAGTAAATATTAGCTAGTAATAAGCCTCATATCCCCTCTCTTAGTGTAGCCACAAAAAACCTTAGAGGATCCTTCGTAACCCTACTTTGGCATCCATAGATCCATTCTCTTTTATGGGTTTCTTCATATAATGTGCCAAAAATATTATAGTATATGAAGGCCTCGTCTAGTAAATTTATGTTAGGAACAGGCCTCTTAAGCCCCTTTCTTAATGTATCCATTACAATCCTTTAATAAAAGAAAACATTAGGAATTGGTTAACCTCAATTATATATCCATAGAACCATCATCCTTAGTAGTTCCTTGATTAATTATGCTATAAATATTATAGTAGATCAAGGCTTGATCTAGTAAATCTAATTTAGGAACATTCCTTTCTTAGTGTATCTATTTAAAACTCTTACAAAAAACACTTAGGATATAGTCTAACCACATTTAGATATACATAAATCATCCTCTCAATGCCTTGAAATACTGTGTCATAATTGTTACTAGTAGATTAAGGCCTTATTTAGTAAATCTTGGTTAAGAATTGGCCTCTTTTCTAGTGTAGCCATTGAAAATAGCTAGGCAAAGAAATTCTTTTTAAATTTATTACTTTCTAATATGCCATAGTTTATCTAGTAAAATGAGTTTATCTCTTGCCCATAGATTGAATTTATTGACATTATTATTTCATTGTGTCATAGTTGATTCAATGGACCAACAATGGACTAGTTGGCTTAGGTAGAGTCCCTTAGATTTCTCCCGGCTTAGGTCCTTCTTAGACATATTCTTACCTATTTCTAGATATTTCAATGTCTACCACTTTGAGTTTATCTCTAGTAGGTTCAAACCTTTATAGGTTTTACCAAGCTTCTATCAAGTATAATGTAAATCAAAATTTGACATTACAATTCAATCAATTCAATTAAATTAAAAAAAAATAAAATTAAACTAAATTAAATCTAAATTAAATTTGAAATATAATAAAATTTAAATAAAAATTAAAGTTTTTTCAAGTATCTTTCACTTGAAGTCATTTCTTTTGAATCTTATTGATTGCTCAGATTAATACCAATGCATTCATTATATTTTTATTAGTCCACCACACATGTTGGGGGTATATCTATTGGTCTTATTTTTAACTGAGGTTAAATTCATTCCCTTGATGCTTAACCTCAGCGCTTAGGTTTCATTTCTTAGTATAGGGTTTTCCTTATAAGACTCTTTTAGGTGGTTCTCTCAAAGATTTATCTAGCTAACCTTAAAACAATAAAAAAACCTAGGAAATTTCTCCTTAAATGTCACTATGAATCCTTAGACTAGGATGACCCTAGTTTGCCCTTGGAGATGTCTAAGACATCTAAGAGACTACCCTAACTCTTTAAACTAATCTATAAGTATTTTAATCCATCACAGATCCTACTTGTGAAATATTGAAGCCAAATGAAGATTAGAAATACAAATGAACACTTAGTTTGGCCATGTTGATCTTATTTTTTGAATGAGGATTCACCACATCTTGCATTTTTTACATGATAGTGTGTGATGGAAAGTTGAGCCATGCACTATCACCCTGATTTGATGTTGACATTATAATTTGATTATATTAGTCACATTTTACTTATCACTATGTTATGATACATATATTATGAGTTTGATGATGATTTATCATATATTTTAGATGAATCCATTCATTTAATAGTGAGGTGAGGGATTATGAAAATAGATTAGGATATTTTTTATTTTAAAAGCATTTTTTACTTAGTACTGTAGTGCTCACCACCCCAGCACCACAAAGCTCTGAAAGAAATTTTCTAAATTCTCATAGAATCTCATGAACAATGATTTTTGCACCATGGCGGTGTCTCCTAGTACCATAGTACTTCCACAAAATTACCCCCAAATAGAGAGCTCAATGTCAGAGCATTGGTATCCCAATGTGAAGGCGCTCCCTAGATCATTTTGGTGACTTACATCTTCTCTTTCCCAAATGAAATTTTGGAATATTCTCGAGTTAATTTAGCACATCATGACTCAGAACAAGGAAACAAACTTAGATAAGCTATTTACCTGAATTCCAAAATGATGGATGTTACATTCTCCCCTTCTTATAAAAATGTTATCCTCAACATTTTCAACTCCAATTTTTTTCAGAATAGATCTGGATATAGTTATTTCATCTCTGATTATTTCTCCTGGGAGGCTTCCCACTCACGTCTATGTTTCCATTTCACCATAACTATAGGTATTTATTTTTTCCTCAACTACTTGACATCAAAAGCAAGGATACATTCTAGTTCTTTCTTATATGTTGATTCGATTGAACTTCAACTTTTTCTTCCAGGATTCTTTGCTCCAAGTCAAATACCCACTTTAAGGATTCTTTGCTCCAAGTCAAATACCCACTTTATCAAAATAGAAATATATAATATATTGTAAATATTAGACATATGATCATGCAGCATTAATCATTAATCATAATTTCCTATTTTCTTAATAATTGTGAAGGGGCTTAATAAACCTTAGGCTTAGTTTGATATTTCTTCCAAATCTACTGACTCCTTCATCGGGTTAACTTTCAGGAAAAGAAAATCATTAATTTAAAATTTGAGTACATTATGCCTTAAATCACAATACCTTTTTTTCCAATCCTAAGTTGCTTCTTATCTTTTTTTATCAATATGATTCTTTTGGTGGCATCATCAACTAATTCAAGCCTAGCTAGTATTCTCTCCCACCTTACTCCAAGATAAATGAGTGCTACATCTACTACCATACAAAGCCTTTTATGAATATATTCTTATACTTGATTGATAACTATTATTATAAGTAAAGTCAATCAACAAAATAAGATCTTCCCAGCTTCACCCAAATCCAATACACATAATCTCAGAAAATATTCCAGAATCAAAATGACTTGTTCATATAGACCATCAATTTGGAGAGGAAAACTTTTACTAAAACTCAAATGTGTCCCTAAAGATTCTTGAATTCCTTTCCATAGTTTAGAAGTGAAAATGCCATCTCAATCGAAAACAACAACCTTAGAGACAGTGTGTAGTCTGACAATTTCAGTTACATATAGATGAGCTAACTTATATATGAAGACAATCTGCCTCACAGGAAAAAATGAATAGACTTGGTCAGGTAGTCCAGGACCACCTTTACAACATCGTGACCCTACCATGATTTCTAAAAATCCAAAGCAAAATCAATTTTAATATTCTCCCATTTACACTCTAAAATAGATAAGAGCTACAATAATCCACAAGGATTATGATGTTTAACCTTCACTATTTGACATGATTTGCACTTAGATATGAATTCTGCCACATTTAACATCATCCCAGTCCACCAAAATTATAACTTCAAATCTTAATACATTTTATTCATTCTTGGATCAATACAATATGCAAAATAGTCAGCTTTCTGTAGAATATCTTTCCTCTATCCACCACTACCTAGAACCCAAAATTTGCTTCCACAAAAAATTACACCCTAATCATTTACTGGTAATTTAGGTTTCTTTCTAGCATGAAATTATTCATTAATTTTTTTCATATGGATCATCTCTCTTTTGAGTTTATTTAGTCATGTCTAGTAATTAGAGCTGAACTATCATCTGAGAAATAACTTTGGTGGGCACATCAATAGACACACCACTTCTAATTCTAGCCTTTCCATTTACTAACTCAGTTCTTATTTAAAATTAATCAAACTAGCTTCAATTCCAACAAATTTTCTACTCAGTGCATCAGCAACCACATTCATCTTATTGGCTAATAAATGATATTCAAATCATAGTAATTAGTCAACTCTAACAACATTATTTACCTCATATTCAACTCCTTCTGAGTGAAAATATAGGTCAAACTCTAGTTATTAGTATAAATCTCACATTAAACATCATACAGATAATGCTATTAAATCTTTAATGCTAAAATAATAGCCTCTAATTCAAGATCATGTGTTTGATAATTCTTCTCATGTAGCTTCAACTACCTAGAAGTATAAATCACCACCTTTCCATTCTATTGAAACACATAAACCAATCCCTCTAAAGTAACATCATTATACACTTGAAATCCTTCCGAAGCTAACCAAATTGTCAACACAAGGGCTGCACTAAACACTCTTTTAATTTCTAAAAGCACACTTCACATTTTGGTGTCCAGTCAAAAGACATAGCTTTTATAAGTCAACCTCATTAGAGGGATGGCGATATGTGAAAACAACTGCTAAACTACTTGTGATACCCTATTATGCTTAGAAAACTATGAACTTTAGTCATGAATATAAGTCTCAGCAAACTAGTAAGAATAAATTATGTATTATTTATTATGTTTGAATTTCAGTGAAAATATGTTGTATTAGTTATTTTAACATAAAAAACTAAAAAATGGTATAAAATATAAAAGAATATTTAGTGCCACAGTGCTCAATAAAACATCACTATTATGCTCCATTCAACACAGCTGAAGCATTAAATTTTGGAGATTAGAGTGTCATCCTCTCTGTTTGTGAGCACTACAATAGTATCACAGTCAACACTGTAGCATTTAAGGCACTGCTAAGTTTGAAAATCATCTTAATAGTCTTGAGTTCTCAAGAAAATGAATGCCACGGGCCACACATTTTAATGCCTAAGCACCATTTTGATCACTCGAGCATCATAGAGCTCTAATTTCCATAGTGTTATGGTATTGTAGATATACTTTCCAAGGGACACATCACTCAAGTAAAAAAGATGCGTCTATTCACTTAATGACTGTTCCACATCATCTAGTGCCATGAAGGAGCAAATATTTTACCATTGAGGTGCTAGTTCACTTTCAAGCACCATAGTACCACACTTTTAAGTGTTGCAGTGATAGATAATTTTTTTGTGTTTTTCTATAAATAGATGTTATATTCTATTTATAAAGGAGTTTAATCACTTGTGTAAAACTTAGTACTTTTTAATGTGCTTCTTTAGTACCCTCTTAGAGAAAAATTTAAGGGAGGCTAGGGAAGTACATGATACAATCTATTAGAGTGTTTATCCTATGTTTGTTGAAGTAACTCTTAAGTGAATGATGAAGGAGTGTAGCGGAAATACTTTGATTCTATCTAGTGATAAAAATCCACTACTTCTTTTGTACTTTAATTCTTTTATGAATATAATGAAATGAGTTTGCTTGTTATTTATTCTATGTTTGGCTAGATCTCTTATTTTGGATTGATGATATAAAAAGCATTTTAAGTACTAATGAAGATTCATATAGTTTAAATATTTAGCGATGTTATCCATTATCACTTATTCTTCATTTAATGCACATAATTGCCATGTGTTCATTTAAAACCTTGTGTGATGTATAGCCTCGATAGAGGAATGTATGAACAATCAAGAATATTAAAATAGAATATTGGCATGCCTAGATATAGTATGTTTAAATATTCTAGGTCTAAAGGAGATATTATAATTGTAGGAGGTCAGCAGATATCCTTTTCACCCCTACAAGTTCAACAGAGATCTAGCGAATGCACATGCTCTGAATTAGATTTAGAATTAAAAGTCTCATAGGAAAAATATGATATTTACATGTATCAATCCAAAATATTTTATTAAACATTGTGTCAACTACTCTACAATTTTTATCCAATGATAGAAACTCTAAAAATATAATTTTTATTTCAGTAGGATAACATATACATTTTGAGTAAGCAGTAGTAGTTTTTTACAAGTATGCATAACACTTTCTCATGGGTTTGACACACTACTTCATCATTTTATTATTCAATTTATCATGTATACTTGCTTATATTTAAGTGGTGCTTTTATTATTGACATATCAAAGAAAAACTAAGCAATACTTAATATTGATAGAATAAGCACTTATTATGCAGTCTGTATCAAAGCCTTGCCCACACCACACCCCATCACCAACCTACCAACACTTACAACTTCTAGGGATCCATAGTAATCCCTTTCTTTCTTACCACTTGCCCCAAAAAAGACACAGAGGTCAGCCAAATTTCCCACCTTCAAAGAATGGCAAACTTAGAATTGATATCACATATTTTGTCTGGTTTGAAGGAGAATCAATTTATTAAAGTTGGGAGAGATTTAAGAAAATGCTTAAAAAATGCCCTCACCATGCCTTACCTGATTGGTTGATTATTCAAACCTTTTATAATGGATTTATCAGATCTCTTAGGGTAATCACAAATGCTGAAGTTATAGGATCTTCAATTTTAAAGCCATTTGAGGAAGCATATGAATTAATAGAGGAAATGGCTACTGATAATTTCCTGTGGCCTGCTGATAGGATAAAATCTAAGAGAATAGTTATAATCTATGAATTGAATGCATTATGAATTTTTATTGTACAAGTTATAGTAATTTTTAAGAAACTTGATAATTTGAAAGTTAGGGCAGGGACAAATAAGTATGATGAGTGATCTAGAAATTTAAACACCATAGTATTATATCATATAGCACAGCAGCATTACCCTTCAAACTTTGAAGAGCTCTATCAAGACAAGAATGGGAAGATACCTTTGGAAGATATTGTCATACGACTAGGAATTCAAATGCATAATCAATCTACTACCCTTAGAAAAATTGAAGATCATATAAGGCTTCTTGCTAGGTTGATTAATTATCAAAAATTGAAATAATACTATAATAATATCAAACTTAGGAGTGGGAGAGATTTGGGAGATCCTTACAAGGATACAGATTTTCCTCTGAAGAATAATGTTGATGATGAACATTTAAAAAATAAGTCTTCAATTGAACAACCTGATCCTATAAAGGAACCTGAAAAATAATTAGGAAGGTTATTGAGAGACCACCACCACCTTTTCCTCAGAGGTTAATCAAACAAATTCTTAATAAATAATTCTCAAATTTCTTAATAGTATTTAAAAAATTAACCATCAATATACCCTTCTCTAAAGCTTTAGAGTAGATGCCCACCTATACAAAGTTTATGAAAGATATTTTGAATAAGAAAAGGAAGTTAGGAGAATTCAAAACTGTAGCATTAACTGAAAAGTATAATACTATAATTCAAAAGAAACTTCCTAAGAAACTTAAAGATCCTGGTAGTTTTACTATTCTTTTAACTATTGGTGATAAATTTTATGGGAGTGCTTTATGTTATTTAGGATCAAGTATTAATCTCATGCCACTTTCAATCTTTAAAAGATTATATATAGGGGAGGTTCAACATACTTCTGTTACTCTTCAATTAACTGATAGATCTTTCACTTATCCAAGGGGAGTAATAGAAGATATTTTGATTAAGGTCGATAAAATTATTTTTCCTATTGATTTTATTGTGCTTTATATGGAAGAATATAAAAAAATACCCCTCATTTTAGGAAAACCTTTCTTAGCTACTGTGAAAGCAATGATTGATGTGCAAAAAAGTGAATTGATCATGAGGCTTCATGATTAGGAGGTTGCTATTAATGTGCTTAAATTAATAAATTTCCTTCAAGAACAATATAGAGATTTCTTTAGAGTTGATTTGGAAGATATTGTAGTGGAAAGTTTGAAGGAAGAATTGTTAAAAGAAGATTTATTAGAAGAGGAAGAAGTTAAAAAGAATGGTGAGTTTTTAGGGGAATTTGTTTCAACAAATGGTGGTAGTTTGGAATTGTTTAAAAGAAGTGTGAACCCTTAGAAACCACATCTTTTAGTAAAACTTTGAGGCCATCCATTGAAGAAGCCCTTGAATTAAAGCTTAAGGTTATACCTTGTCATCTTAAGTTTGTTTTTCTGGGTAACAACTCTACTCTTCCTGTAATCATTTCTGCAAATTTAGAACAACATCAGGAGAGTGAATTGATTAGGGTTTTAAGTGATTTTAAAAGAGTTTTTGGGTAGACAATCACTGACATTAGAGGAATTAGCACATCAATTTGCATGCATATAATATTTTTGGAACCTAATTCAATACCTAAAGTGATCCTCAAAGAAGACTTAGCCCTTCCCTGAAAGATGTTGTTAAGAAAGAGATTCTTAAATGGCTTGATATTGCAATTATTTATCCCATTTCTGATAGTTCTTATGTAAGCCCTATTCATTGTGTCCCTAATAAGGTGATTTAATTGTTATATAAAATGAACATAATAAACATATACCTACAAGAACTGTCACTGGGTGAAGGATTTACATAGATTATAGGAAATTAAATAAGGCCATTATAAAAGATTATTTATTCTTTCCATTTCTTGATCAGATGCTAGATAGGTTGGTGAGACATTCATTTTATTATTTTTTAGATGATATTCAGGCTATCATCAGATTCTTATTGCACCTAAGAACCAAGATAACACAACCTTCACTAGTCCTTATAGAAATTTTGCTTTTAGGAGAATGTCGCTCAGTCTTTGTAATGCTCCAGCTATTTTTCAATGGTGTATGGTGTTAATTTATTCAAACCTAATCGAGCAAGGTATTGAAATTTTCATGGATGACTTCTCTATATTTGGCACGACATTTGATTCTTATCTTAGTTATTTAACATCTATTTAAAAAATATGTGAAGAAATGAATTTAGTGTTAAATTGGGAGAAGTGTCAATTCATGGTGACTGAAGGCATTATCTTAGGACATAAAATTTCTAAGGGTTTGAAGTAGACATTGCAAAATTTTAGATGATTGAAAATTATCTCCCCCTAATTCAGTTAAAGGAATAGAAGTTTTCTTGGTCATGCAGGATTTTATAGGCGATTCATTAAAGAATTCTCTGAAATTTCTAAACCATTATGTCATTTATTGGAGACGATGTCATGATATTTTTTAATACCTTAAAATAACATTTGATTACTACTCCAGTATTTATTTCTTCTGATCGGTCATTGCCTTCTGTAGTGATGTGTGATGCTAGCAAGGTTGTTATGGGTGCTGTTATGGGACAAAAATGAGATAAGGTATTGTCATATTTTATGCTAGCAAAACTTTAAATTATGTGTAATGTAATTACACAACTATAGAAAAAATTGCTAGCTATTATCTTTGCTTTTGACAACTTTAGATCATATTTGATTGGTATGAAACTAATTATTTGTAATAATTATTCTATTATTAAATATCTTATGATAAAGAAAGACATTAAACCAAGATTGGTTAGATCGATTTTTTTGTTGTAAGATTTTGATGTAGAAATTTTTGATAGAAAAGGGACTAAAACACAAATTGTTGATCATCTTTCTAAAACCTCTATTAAAAATAATGCATCAACTAAGTGTGAGATTAATGAATGCTTTCCTGATGAACAATTATTTGCTCTACGTTTTAACAAACTATCTTTGGTATGTTAATATTATTAATTTCAACATTAGTCCTATACTTCAATATGATTTATCGACAATTCAAAAGTGTAAGTTTTTACATGATACCAAGTATTATTTTTGGATAAACCTTATTTATTTAAAGCTTGCAAATATCAAATTATTAAAAGATGTGTCCTTGAGGAAGAAATTGAACCAATGATTAAGGAATGTCATGATTTTCATTATGGAGAATATTTTGGAGGTTTTAAAACTGCTTCTAAAATCCTTCAATCTAATTTTTTTTGGCCTACTCTATTTAAGGATGTAAAGGAATATATTAGGAAATTCGTTTAATGACAAAGAGTAGGAAATATTTCAAAAAGAAATGGAATTCCATTAAATAGTGTTTTAAAATTAAGATATTTGATTTTTGGGGATTAGATTTTATTGGACCTTTTATGCAATCCCATGGTAGTTAATATATTCTTATTGTTGTTAATTATGTATCATACCTCTAAAACTAATGATCAAGTCATCATTAAATTTTTTCTTAAAAACTTATTATTTTTTAGATGTAGAATGCAAATAGTTTTAATCAGTAATGGGAGAAGTCATTTATGTAATTAAAGAATAGATGTAGTTTAAAAAAAAATATGGAATTTATCATAGGGTAGCAACTTCTTATCATCCCCAAACTAGTGGTTAGGCTGAAATTAGCAATAGGGACATTAAGTGGATTTTGGGAAAAAAACTATCAGTTCTAATAGGAAGGATTGGGATGTTATCTTATATGATGTATTATGAGCCTATAGAACTACTTTTAAGACTCCTATTGGTATGACTCCCAACAAATTAATTTTAGAAAAAGCTTTCCACCTTCCTTTAGAATTAGAACATAAGGCATTCTAGGCTATTAAAAAATTGAATTTCAATTTCAAAAGTATGAAAGAGTAAAAATTAATGCAATTAAATAAATTGGATGAAATTAGAAATGAGGCTTATAAAAATGTGAGGATTTAAAAGGATATAATTAAAAAATGGTACGATCATAAGCTTCTTAGGAAAGAATTCACCCTTGGGCAGGATGTTTACTTTTTAATTCCAAACTTAAGTTATTTTCAAGATTAAAATTCAGGTGGTTTGGAACATTCAATGTCATGAGAATATTTTCTTATAGAACTATGGAAATTTAAGATAAGAAAAGCTTGCATATTTTTAAAGTTAATGGCCATAAATTGAAACCTTATTTAGGTGGGGACATTAATCATTTAAGAAATATAATGGAATTAGTTCATCTTGAAATAAAATAATTGGTATAATCTAGTTGAAGACTATAGACTTAGCACTTATGGGAGGCAACCCACTTGTTTTAATAGTTATCTTGGATGTGATGTGAGAGTGGTTCCTTAAGCACCAGTTATCCTATATCATTTATTTGATTTATATGTATTTCATATTTTTGAGCCTTTTATCACTAATATGAAAAGCACTTATCAATAACTATAGTTCCAATTTGCTTGAATTAACATTTGATTTAATTCCCCTTAAGCTTGCACTGTTATATTATCTTCCATTAATATCTACACTTTTTTATTATTTATTTAACTAAAATAAGAATGATAATTAAAAATTATGTAAAATTAAGAAAATAATAAAACCCTAGATTATAGCTTAAATGAATACCGTATTATAATTCATAGATTAAAAAACTTAATAATTAACTAACTTAGATCATTTAAGCTATTGACTTAACTTGAATTTATAAGTTATACATTTATACATTGACATATGAATTAAAAGATAAATAATTAAGGTTAAAGAATATATATGTAGCTTAAAATTGAAATCCATAGTAACTTGAAATTGGAACTACTGATCTTAATAAATCCTTCTATTAAAACAATTAAGAATGCAAGAGGATATAAGCAAAATTGATATTCAAAATCATTAATTATATAGTCCACAAAAAACTATGAAAATACTTCTAAAAAGAAAGAAAAGAATAAGAGTACATTCAAAATTTGGTATCAATTAAAAGCTTAAAGTTCGACTATAACCCTATACTCAAATTTATAATGATAAGATAGAAGAACTAGTACATATGATAAAGAACTAATAAAATTTTAATTTTAACGATAAACACATCTAATTTTTAAGCTACATTATTCATTTCAAAATTCAATAGTCAATGATTATATATGAACATAACATATAAATTCAAAATAAGCAACGGTAAGGGTGACAGGTTAGGATAATTGTTAGGGATTTTCTAAACTAGAATTATAACTTTGTTCATTTCAACTACTTATAGACTATGATGTATTATCCTACATTTTAGTAATTTTAAATTATCAAGTTATACATTGCTTAATGAATTAATCAAAAGTGCAGATTTCTTTATTTGCTTGAGGATAAATAATAGTTTAAGCTGGGGAGAATTTGATAAGTGTAAATTATGTACTATTTATTATGTTTGAATTTCAGTGAAAATATATTATTTTAGTAATTTTTGTACAGAAAAAATTCAAAATGGTTAAAATATAAAGGAACATTCAGCACCGCAACCCCCTATGAAACATTTCCACTATGATCTATTCAACACCATCGAAGCATTAATTTTTAAACATTACAGTGGCATCCTCTCTATTTACGAGCACTACAGCAGTATCACAGTCAATGCTGTAGTGTTTTAGGCGTCGCTACATCAAAAAATTAGCTTAGTAGACCCAAGTTCTCAGAAAAAGGAATGTCATGATGCCACACACATTTTAATGCCTCAGTTCCATTTGACCACTTGAGCGTTGTAGGGATCCAATTTCCATAGCTCCATGGCATTACAGTTATAACTTCCAAGGGATACATCACTAAAGTGAAAAGACATATTTGTTCACTTGATAATCATTCCACAACATCAAGCACTGTAGTTCAGCAAGTATTTTAGTGCTGAGGTGCTAGTTCACTTTTGAACATTATAGCACCACAATTTAAAGCGTAGCAGCACCAAATACCTTTTTGGGTTTACTTATAAATACATGGTCTGTTTTATTTATAAAGGAGTTCAGTCACTTGTGTAAAACTTAGTACTTTCCAATATACTTCTCTAGTTCTCTCTTAATGTAAAATTTAAGGGAGGCTAGGAAAGTATAGGATATAATCTATTGGAGTGTTTAGCTTGTGTCTCCTGAAGAAACTCTGAAGTGAATGAAGGATTATAGAAGAGATTCTTTGATCCTACCTGGTGGTAAAACTCTGCTACTTATCTTGTACTTTGATTCTTCTATGAATATAATGAAAATGAGTTTACTTGTAACTTATTTATGCCTAGCTAGATCTCTTATTTTGGATTAATGATGTAAAGAGCATATTAAGTACTAATGAAGACTCTTATACTTCAAAGATTTAATGATGTTCTTAATTATCTCCCATTCTTTATTTAATGCACATAGTGATCATGTGTGTAGTTAAAACCTAGTGTGATGTATAGCCTCAACGAAGAAAGGCAAGAATAATTAAAAATATTGAGATAGAATGTTGGCATGCCTATACATAGAATGTTTAAATATTCTAGGTTCTAAAGGGGATATTATAACTATAAGAGGTCAGCATATATCTTTTTACCCATACAAGCTTGATAAAGATCTAGGGATGCACATGCTCTAAATCAGATCTACAATTAACAGTCTCATTAGAAAAAATTTGATATTTGCATTCATCAATCAAAAGTATTTTATTAAATATTGTATCAACTATTCTACTATTTTTATCTAATGATAGAAACTCCAAAAATATCATTTTTATTTCTGTAGGTTAACTTAAGCATTTAAAGTAAGCAGTAGTAGTTTTATTGCAAGTGAGCATAACACTTCCTCATAGATTTGACACTCTACTTCATTATTTTATTACTTGATTCATCATGTATACTTTTTATTCATCCATATCAAAGAAAACCTAATCATTACGCAACATTGACAGAACAAGCACTTATTATGAAGTTTGTATCAAAGCCTTGCCTACACCACCCCCCATCACCAACCTACCAACACTTGTACCATCTAGGGATCCACAACAACCCCTTCCTTTCTTACCACATGCTCAAAAAAGACACAAAAGTCAGCAAAAATTCACTTTTAGAAAATTTAGCATATAGCTTCTGTCCCCTCAAGATCTTCAAAGTCAACCTCAGATGAACTACATGCTCTTCTTCAAATTTGAAATACACTAGGATATCATCTATAAAAACAATAATGAATTCATTTAAAAATTTCTTAAACACATTATATGTTAAATCCATGAATACTAAAGGTGCATTGATCACACCAAATGGCTACCACAAAAAATCTACAGTGCCCATACTTAGTATTGAAAGCCATCTTCACCACATCTTCAGCTTTCACCCTCAATTATTGATAATAAAATCTCAAATCAATCTTTTAAACTATAGTTGTCCTTCTAACTGACCAAATATATCATCTATTTTGGGCAATGGGTACTTTTTTCACTGTCACCTTATTTAGCTCATCTAAATTTATACACGTATGTAATGATCCATCCTTCTTTTTCATGAATAATAAAGGTGCTCCCCACATTCATCCACTTGACCTGATAAATCCTCTATCTAACAAGTCCTCAAAATGAACATTTAATTCTTATAACTCTCTCGGTGTCATTCTATAATGAGTCTTTGCTATAGGAGTTATACCTAACACCACTTCAATATAGAACTCTACCTCCCTTTCTTGAAGTAACCAAGATAACTCTTCGGGAAAAGTGTCAGGGAATTCCCTTACCACTTGAACAACTTCAATACCCTTGACAAATTTGTTCAACTATCTTATATAATCCAAGAAAATGACATTCATGTTCTTCCATGCCTTATCAACTCGCAATACATAAACTAGAGAAGATAAGGCACTTCTAGCACCCTAAAAGTACAACACCTCTCCATCCATAAATAAATGCACTCGCATTTTACTAGAATCTATCTAGACTTGATACTTACTCAACCAATCTATTCCTACTATAATGTTAAATTCCTTCAGAGGTAATACAATCAGTTTTGATGCTAACTTTTTACTAGAAATCCTAATCTCATATGCTCTAACTTTACTAGCAAGCATCAAATCTCCAGTCGATAGCATAATAGATAATTCAAGAGATAATATAGTAGGGACTAAACTAAAATCATTCAGAATAAGCTTAGATATAAAGGAAATAATATAATCAAAATAAAAAAGAATGTTACAAGGTTGCTCAGAAATATGTGCCATACCTATCATAATGTCTAGGGCCTCTTTTTCCTTTGGTGGTGTCAAAGTATAAACCTTGGGCTATATTATATGAACACTACCAACCACTATACACTCCCTTTACATTCTTGATGACCATCAACTAAACATGCTCCTACTCTGTGCCATCAATTCTTTAGAATAGTTCTAGATGAATCTACTGTTGACGGTTGCCTTTGACTTCCTCCAACCTTAGATCTACCCTCTGGTGCATTATAGGGGAACTTAGCCACCTTATGACTAGATTGGCAATAATTAAAGTAGTTACCTATATAATTGTAGCATTTAGCATAATGCCTCCTACCATAGTATCCATATATCAGAATAATGCAAATAGATATGGATCCACCTGCACTAACAAAAACCATAGATCCTTCTTTCTTGGGTTCTCTGCCACTAACTTGGGTTTCTTCCCATTAACTCTATTTTTAGAGGGCTTCCCTCTAAATTATTTCCTTCTTACATCCCATCTCTTCTGGGTGGCTCATATCATTCTCCAATTATTTGGCTCACTCCTCTGACTAAAAAATCTTGGATATGTAATGATACTAGTGGGTATCTCAGATTGTCCCTCAATCCTCCTTAAAAGTTATAACACTTCTCTTCAGTAGTACTAAAAAACTGAGCGGTATTCCTTGCCCAGCCTGTGAACTTTATTTTATACTACATTACAAACTTACTTCCCTAAACCAACCTCAAAAACTATTATTGCATCTGTTGTCTCATACATAGTGATACAAATCAATCTCTAAAAATCTCAATGAATTCTCCCGAAGAAATCTCAGCATTAACATTATCCTGAAATTTCTCCCTCTATTAGCCTACCCACCAGTACTCATCTTCTTCATCTAAAAGAAACCCTACCAGTGACACATTCTTTCCCTCAGGACACTACATGCTATCAAATGGTTTCTCTAACCTCATCAACCAATCTATTATAGCTTGAGGTTCTATAGTTCCTTAAAAATAGGGAGGCTTCAAGCTCAATAATAACTATAAATGATGGTCTATCTCATCTCCCCTCACAACTAATATCCTACTATGGACTACTCCCATTAGCTGTGCTACTAGCCCATGGAACTACATCATCGAATTTGGTGTTACTGTAGGAGTAGTTCTATGAGATGTATGAACAATAGAACTCTACCCATCCATTACTTCTGAGTCTTGGGGGTTCATTTACAACAATACTTTTAACTATTTACAATAAAAAGGGCTAACAAAATAATACATACCTAACATATCCAAAACTCCCACTTCCAATCAAAGTGAGGCTACTCTGTATTTTCCCTCCCTTCTCTTGAAATATTTTAAACAACTGTATGAGTAAAAAACTCAGAAGACCAACATGTCTCCATAACATAATTCAATTCACAACATATAGTTTAAACTAAAAAAGAATATTGAAAGTTCACACTTTATTTTAACTTATAACAGAACATAATTTTTACCTTATAAAGTGTGGCAATAGGATAAGTTAAGCTCACATGATAATATGGATGCAAAATGTGCATGATTTAATGCTCGCTTATAACTCCCATTTTACCACCTTCCACTAGCTCTGAGCAGGTGTAGAGCAAAATCAGGACAAAGCAGATAATCATCAAAGAACTAATTCAAAGAACAGAATAGAATAGAGTATCATAAAATTTGTATTAGGGCCTAAGCATAGAATTTATAGTGAACTTTCTTTACTATAATAGATCTCTACAAAGACATGAAATGCATAATGATGCATGTATATTATATAATAAAAGAATGAAAATAGAGTGTGGTAAGTTGTCTAATTTTATAAAATCCACTGAATTTGAGATCCTTACTCAAATATTCTAGAATGTTACTAAATTCATAGATATTGTATAAAATGTCAATTTGACAAAATTTGTCAACTATACAGAGATGACAAGTGGCAAATTTATCAAAAAAATTTAGTAATTCCTATAGATAAAACCAACTAATGAAAATTTGCATTCTTATGATCAACTTATTCAAAGTAGAATGCAGAGCATTATACTAAAAGTTATATGGTGAAACTTTTCTTGAATTAAAGAAAAACACATTTTAAGCATATCATTTTATGGAAACTTGGAAATTGAAATAAGAAATAGAACATAGGTTTCCTACCTTGAGCCGGATAACTTCCTTAACTAGCTGAACACATAATTATTAAGCTCTAATCTCCAAACTTTCTTCTTTTGTTTCTCTTTCCTCTCTTCTCCTCCTCCCCTTCTCTTCTCTAGCGAGGATGGTTGAGTGAGGTGAGGGGATAGGCAAATATATTATGATATTTATTATTTTAAAAGTACTCATTTTGACTCAGCACCACGATGGCCATCACCTCAGTGTTGTAGCAATCTCAAAGAATCTTCAAGATTGTCCCAGAATCTCATGAACAGTGATTTGGATGACACGTTTGCAACTCCCAAAAATTGGCCCCAAATAGAGAGCTCAATGCCACAGCACTGATGTCCCCAACATCACGATGCTCCCTAGATTTTGGTGACCTACATCTTCTATTTCCTAAATGAAATTTTGGACTTTTCTCAAATTAATTTAGCACTTCATAAATCAAAATAAGGAATCAAACTCTGAGTAACCAATATACTTGAATTCTAGAATGTTGGGTGTTACACCTAGGCTCCTTCCTAATATAGTCACCCCTAGATCTAACCTAACCCTACTTAGAAATCTATAGATCCACGCTCCATATGGGTTCCATAATCTATTATGCCACAAATATTATAGTAGATCAAGGCACTATCTAGTAAACATTAGCTTGGAATAAGCCTCATATGCCCTCTCTTAGTGTAGCCACAAAAAACCTTAGAGGATCCTTCATAACCCTACTTAGGCATCCATAGATCCATTCTCTTTTATGGGTTTCTTGATATAATGTGCCACAAATATTATAGTATATGAAGGCCTCTTCTAGTAAATTTATGTTAGGAACAGGCCACTTGGACCCCTTTCTTAATGTATCTATTACAATCCCTTAATAAAAGAAAACCTTAGGAATTGGTTTAACCTCATTTATATATCCATAGTTCCATCATCCTTAGTAGTTCCTTGATCAATTATGCTATAAATGTTGTAGTAGATCAAGACTTTATCAAGTAAATATAGTCTAGGAACATGTCTTTTAAGTCCCTTTCTTAGTGCAGCTATTTAAAACTCTTATGAAAAAAAATATAGTCTAGCCACATTTAGATATACATAAATCATCATCTCATGGCCTTGAAATGCTGTCATAAATGTTATTAGTAGATTAAGGCCTTATCTAGCAAATCTTGGTTAGGAATTGTCCTCTTTTCTAGTGTAGCCATTGAAAATATCTAGAAAAAGAAATTCTTTTGAGATTTATTACTTTCTAATATGCCATAGTTGATCTAGTAAAATTAATTTATCTATTGCCTTTAGATTGAATTTATTGACAATATTATTTCATTGTGTCATAGTTGATTGAATGGACCAATAATGGACTAGTTGGCTTAGGAAGAGTCCATTATATTTCTACTGGCTTAGGTCCTTCTTAGACATATTCATGATTATTTCTAGATATTTTAATATCAGCCTGTTTGAGTTTAGCTCTAGTAGGTTCCAACCTTTATAGGTTTTACCAAGCTTCTATCAAAATCCAATATCAAACTAAAGTTGACATTAAAATTCAATCAAATAAAATCAAATTAAAAGAAAAACTAAAATTAAACTAAATTAAATCTAAAATAAAAATGAATTTTAATAAAATTTTTAAAAAATATAAGTTCATTCAAGTATCTTTCACTTGAAGTCCTTTCTTTTGAATCTTATTGATTGCTCATATCATGACCAATACATGCATTATATTTTTACTAGTCTACCACACATATTAGGGGTGCGTTTATTGGTCTTATTTTTAACTGAGGTTAACTTCATTCCCTTGATGCTTAACCTCAGCACTTAGGTTTCCTTAGTGCAAGGTCTTCCTTATATGACTCTTTTTGGTGGTTCTCTCAAAGATTTATCTCTGGCTAACCTTAAAACAACAAAAAAACCTAGGAAATTTCTCCTTAAAGAATAAAAAACATAAATAAAATCCATAAATCAAAATATAAAATATAAAATTAAAAATATAAGCATTTTTTAAGAATAAATCTAAAAATAAAAAATAAAATAAGGAAAAAAATAGCAAATTAACCAAGTTGACTCGACTCAAGCAAAATTTAAATCACACCTCATCAATCTAAATTAAATTAGAATGAGTCAAATTGAGTCGAGCTAAATCAAATAAGTTTTGACTAAATTAAATCAACATGAATTAAGTTAAATAAAATCTTTCCAAATTACATTAATTGGACACAAATCCTTTAATCAAATTGAATTCAACTCAATTTTAATTCAACTCGGCTTGTTTTTATTAAAAAATTTTAAAAATCAATTTCTTCTCGAGGCAATCAAATTTAATCAGATTTGACTAGGTAATTCCAATTCGACTCAATGGAACGAATTCAAGCCCAATTGGCCTAGTTGTTTCATTCAATTTTTTTTTGGTCTTTCAATCAAATTATATGCATCAATTGGTTGGAATTTGAAAGAGTGCTTCCTACCACACCTCCCCGTTTCTTACGCAGATGTGGGAAAGTCTATTGTAGCTGTTAGATCAAAATAGGGAAGGCATGAGGTCCAGGAACCGATTGATCTTGGTTTTCATTTGTCTCTAGCTAAAAATGAAAGAGACAAGAGAGATGGTGCGGCATGAGAGAGCTTGTTTGTGATCCTTTCTATCGAACAATAGACAGACGAGTGAGCAGAAGATCTTTCTTGCAAGAGATCTAAGTTGAACCAGTTGCTGTTGGTTTTCTTCTTAAAAAAGAAAAAGAAGAGAGCCTACGTGTGAGAGACGATCAAGCGAGAGGAAGTTGCTCTGACTTTCGAGAGCAAAATGAGTTTATTGCTTGCTGTTCTTTTAAATGGAAATTACAAAAAGGTTTTATACATTCTACCTCTATTGCTTTTAATGTTTTCATTTCCTTAATTTAATAAAGCCTCCGTAAGCTTATTAGAACCTAGTTTGTTGAGATTACTTCTAATATGATTTATCTTTCAGCAAACTAATCATACCTTGGACTCAAATCCAAACCAGAACTTGAACTTAAATGGACTAAGCTTGAACCAAACCTGAATCAAATAATAAGGTCAGAACTCAAACTCAAATGACTACAGCAGACATGAACTCGAACAAAGACTTGCAATTTGACTACAGGCAACAAAGAACTCAGACTCAAGTTAACCAAGTACAATGGGCATGAGCTCGGGCTAGATCAAAGAACAATGAACTATACTTAATTTGAATTGAACAATCCATAAGAATTCAATTTGGATGACGACACAAAGAATTTGAATGAACCATAAGGGATTTGGACTTTAACGAACTACATGAAATCAAGCCTAAACCAACATGCAATGAGCCAAGCTTGATTCCAAATAATAAGACATTTGTAAATGTATAAGCAATAACTCATAAAGAATGTCGAATGAATTCTCAAGGCATACAAGTGATGAATGATAGAATTAAATGGCTTGGAATATTCAAGCAAAATCAACTTGCAAATGAGAACAAGTGATATCCACATTGTCATGCAAGCAAATTCAACTGCCCTTGTAAACAAAGAGATTTGGTTTGCATAAGGAAATCAACAATATGTGTGGCGAATTTTGGAGCGCACACAACATACTACAAGCGACATCAGAGGAGCTACAAGGAATGCAAGCATCCGCAAACAACAACAGATGAATCATCATGTACATTATAACATGCTCTCAATCAACACTAATCAACTGCAGATAGGTACATTAAGTTTTCTATAGATGATAACAAGAAGTAAGCAATGAACATTGTGATACCCTTGCAATCAACGTCAGATAAATATGACCCCTTTATGTGAATGATAATGGGCGATACAATCCATTTGAGATAACAACAGCAGACATGCCACTAACATGATGGATCCGCTATGGACACAAAGATATATACTATCTAGAAATAGAGATAAAGAATTAGTAACAAATACAAGTATTTATAAACAACTTTGAAAATCTTGTCATGCGTACATTGAGCCACCGACAGATAATAATGGCCAATATAAGTTCCTACATATAATTATAAGAGACTTGTCGTGAGCTCCATACATAAGAAAATATAAAAAACTGCCAGTTGATATTCATAGAGAAAGTATGTGGGTGAATGCAAAAACATCTCAACCATAGACAACTAGGCAATGTTAATCCAATACACCTGTCATCCACAAATAAAGGGATTTGACACACAGTGATTATAAAGGTACCCCTTACAACCAATGTTAATCAATATACAAGCACTCACAGGTTGCTATAGAAAGATGCATCATACACATTAAATGTAACCTACAAGGAAAATATAAAGATCTGTAATACATGTGGGTTCTCTACGAATAGAAATGTATGCACCATATGCCACCTATGGGTAGATATAGAAAGACTTCAGGGAATGCATTATCCTGTAGTCAATTTCAGTCTGTGAACGAATACATCTACCTGCCTACAAGCAGTAGTACTGGATGTACTAGAAATACCAAAGACCGCAGCAAATAAATAAGGAATGTGGCAAATACAAACACTTCTACAAGCTGCAATGCCACGCAAACGGATCTGTAACATTCATCCAAGCAGACATAAGGTCTTTACAAATATTCTAAAAATACCCCTCATATAGCACTGTAATATGTATGTACATAGGTGCACAGAATGGGATGTATAATACATCTGTATGGGCCCTAGTGAGCATGTTATAGGTACACATGTAACATTTAGGGATGTTGCGCGAATCAACAAATAAACTCGAGTTTGAGCTCGATCCTCTTTTATGAGTAGATAGGAGTCAACACGGCTCGAACTATTGAATAAATATTCAATCACGGTGATAACCAAAATATTTATATTATAGTTCATATTAGGCCTTCAAAGCCTAATAAATGAATGGTTCATCACCAAAGACATAAAGCCTACGAAACCCGACCCTCTATTAATAGCTTGATAGAGTCGACAAGGTTCAATCCATGAATGTAATGCCCCATATACCTTGATGATGGCTGCGTTGAATGTAGATCTCAACCGAAGGGGTTAATTTCAAATATTTAAAATTCCCTAAACTTCCATAAAATGTAAATATTTTCAAATGACCCTAAACCCCGATGTTGATCATGTTGAATGTAAATCTCAACCGGAGGGGTTAATTCCAAATATCCAAAATACCATTTAAACGCCTAAAAATCCAAATTTTCAAAGAATCCCAAGATTCCAAGATTGAAATATTTAAAATTGAAATAAACACCATCAAATAATTAAAGCAAAATTCATCCATCCTCCGCAACAGTTTGCTAGTATGGATAAATTGAAATTTACTCTAGCTCACACAGAGCTAATACCTAATTGAAAATATCTCTAGGATCCATTCTCCAATAACCTCTTACCGTTAAGGGCATGGTACGTATCCTCTGACCGATAGTTTTATCGCAAAATGACACCACAAGATAAACGGTTATGACTTGGGGCCCTCTGAGTTGAGTGGTTTTGCCACCAAATGGCACCACAAGATAATGGTTATAGCTAAAGCCAATACGTTCCTTAGTGGCATCAAATCCTTAAGATATGAATCAATAGGATATGATCGGTAGGGCACAAAGCCCTCTGTTAGCTAAGGTGGATTCAAATTTGTCCCCTAAGGCAAAAATTCCCCCAGGCCTACAAGGTACCCTTGGACGAACCAAATCATGGCTGTCGATAAGGATCCTTCAGTCAGGTTGGGTTGACTACCTCCTTTGACTAAGTAGACTAGGGACCACGATGGCCAGGGATGCCAGAACCATGGGATCTTGATCGGGTCCATTATCCATTCTCCCACCATCCGCTTTAAGTGCAGGATGGTGAAATTTCAAATTTTAAATATCAACCCTTTCAAACCCTTTGAGCCCATTCTGCTACTGTATGCCAGATACCACGTATTTTTTATGTATCTGATTGATGCTAGCCTTAATCAAAAGTTCTCTCTCATTATCAAGATGGGTAATTAACTATAGGGGCTTGCGCCTATAAGAAACCAGAACTCGGATCATAAAGTCCTCACAAAATGAGGGCAAAATATCTGGGCGTGTCTTATCTACAATCCCATCTACCTTCCCAAAATTTATCCTAAAACTTAATTCGTTAAAACTCTCCCGAAAAGCAAATGGGGAAGGTTGAGGCCAAATTTTTAGAGCCCATAAATTTCTGGTGACTCCATTGGGGATTGGTTTCTCTTTCCTGAAAGTTCGTTAAGGATGTTAAGCCCGTATAAACTAGCCTGAGGCTAACCAAGAGGGGGGGTGAATTGGTAGCTTTAAAAATTCTTAAGCAAAAATATTTAAAAACCCTTTTGAATGTTTTAAAACAAATTGCAATAGCACGTTGATGTGGAGATGATTAATCAACCAAAATAATAATTGTAATCACATGATCATCCATAAAAAAGTAAAGTACATAAATTAAAGCAGAATCGTAAAAGAACGAACACACTAAATTTTATAGTAGTTCGGTCAACTTTACTTACATCCACTCCCCGGAGGCTCCGCTCTAGGTATTGCATTAAAACTCAGTGACTCTCCTTCTGCTCCCACAGCAAGGCAGAGAAGCCTTTATAAAACTCCTTTTCAATAACCCCATGAGGCAGAGAACCCAAACTCTTTTTGCTTCCTCCTGAAGCAGGAAAAGAACCTTACCTCCTTTCGCTTCCTTTTGAAGTAGGAAGAGAACCTTACCTCTTTTTGCTTCCTCCTGAAGTAGGCAGAGAACCTTACCTCCTTTCACTTCCTCTTGAAGCAGGCAGAGAACCTTGATCTTCTTGCTGACTATCCTTCCCGCAGAGACACCAAGGGACAAGGGATGATGACTGGAGATGAAGATTGGAGACCTTGCTTGGAGTAACCTTTGTGAACACCTCACAAACTCCCCCTCATAAGATTCTCTCTCCCTCTTCTAAGCTCTCCCTCACCCTCTCAAGAATCTCTCAGGTGAGGATAGCGGTAAAAGATCTTGATAGTAAAAAATAAGAGAGCTTAAATAGGAGGGCTCAAAAATTGCCCTAAATTTCAACTTGCTGTCAAAGATCATCCAAGACGATCCTGCGATCATCCTGTATAATCAGTGTAAATCAGCCCCTTTTGGCTTAGACGATCTCGTTTAAAAATGCCCAATACCGTCTTGCATATAATTTGGGTAGTCCAAGAATATTATGCTAGACGATTTCAAAATAACTGATTTTCTAGGATGATAAAGCTATCATCTTATATGATTTGTTCAAAATGGAAATATCGTCTGACACACAGTTTGGGTCATCCAGGTGAGATATATTGGATGATGAGAATTTATAATTGATCATCCAGGATGATCTGACGATCATCTAGGATGATATGATCGATCAATTAATCCTTGATTACTTTCCTTAATCACCTGGCTAATTTAGGTGTGATTGTAATGAATTGTCCGAGATGATTAAACCTAAATACTAAAAATAAAAACATGCCTAAATTAGTTTGGCAGTTATAATAGGAGTATCATACAGGACAATCTACTTAATTAGACTAACTTAATATGTTTGCCCTAATTATGGTTTCTATTTTTAATGGATCGTCCAGGATGATATTATTATCATCCAGGATGATATGAATAAAATAGAACAGAAACTTTAACTCATTAAAAATCTCCCCCTAAGTAAGTGTGTGCAAGATTACTTAGCTTGGGGTTCTATTATATTACATTTTACTCAAGAAAGGTGAAAAATTATATTCAAATTAAAAAAATAGACTGACTCGATCTTGAGCTAGCTTGAATTGCAATTGATCTTATGAACCTTATAGGTTAGGCAATCAAATAGAAATAGAAATATTTATTATCATTAAAATCATAATCATTGAATCCAGATTTGCAACAATCTCACCCTTTTTAATAATGGCAAATATTTGTTAGATAATTTCTAATTCAGCAAATAAAACACAAAGTAAGGAAAACTAAGCAATGTAAATTCTATTAGCACAGACAAACAGTACAATGACACTGAACACTAATAACATAAAATGTATAATAACCCAGAATACTAACAACACAAACTACTCCCCCTTTTGACATCTCAAAAAGGAGAAAATAGAAAAATACACAGAAGAACATATAAAGATAGTCCAAAAATATCACAGAAAACACAAATAGGTAAATCAACCAAGCTAAAAATAAGAGGGACCCTGATCAAGTGGAGGAGGTGGTGGTGGTGGCTGAAACAGACTTTGAATGGTGGCGAACGACTCTCCAAACTAGGCCATATCCTGGTCATACTGTTACTACTTATGGGCAACATATGCATTGAATCGATCCACATTGTCAGCATGCTTTTGCTCCTATGCAACCACGTAGGAGATAAAGCGGGCCTCCCACTAGTCAAATCTATGCACCAGTTGATCCAACGGTGACTCTAGGCTGAGAGGAGTAGGTGTAGAAATAGGTTGAGGAGCAGCTTCTTCCTCTTCTCCCTCAACATCCGTACTAGGCTCCGGATGAAGATCAGTGCTGTGAAGAACATGGAAAGAAATGTTGGAGTAGAAGGAAGGAGGGACATTTGGTGGAACTGGATATTGAAGATTATATTTGATTTCAAGAGCGTAGGCTATAATGTGTCCTAAAGTTATGTTGGGACATCTTCTATGGCATGGATCCCTAATGCTTGTTAAATGTTCAATGTAGCGAAACAAAAAATCAGTAACATTGAAGTCATGATGGGGCATGATGTAGTAGGTAGTCATTGATGGCAGGGGAGTAATGTGGATCCAATCACCAGCTTTTGGAATAATAAAAGATCAGAGTATGTAATGGATTGTTGTAGCATCCTTGATTAAGAAAGTACAAGCATTGTTATGGTAGGGGGCATTGGTGTTCCTAAGGAAATGATTTATGAGACTCCAGTTAAAATCAGGATTAGAGGCCAAGAGGTGAAGCTTATCTCCAGTGATGGAAAGTTAGAGAATATCATGAAAATCCTGAACGATTAATTCTACAGGTCGTCTGTTAATAAAGGAGCGAAGGGAGGTATAAGCATAATCAATGCGTAGGTTTGCAAAGAAGACACGAAGAAGTTCAGTGCTAAAAGGAAAGGCAAGTGTCAGAATGAAGGTAAGAGATGTGTGAGCAAAGAGGCCTAGTACTGGATAGGTTAAGATATATGGATTCACTATTTTGGACAGAGTAATGCCGACATGTAGATAGTGTTGGAATGTAGCCTGATCGGCTGCATCAGGGAAGCAAGAATCAACATTCCCCCTTGAGGAACTTGCTCCCTACTGCCTAGCCCTTTTGCCACTAGCCATAAAAAGTAGAGTGTATGAGTGTAGAAAGAAGGAGTGGTGAAGAAAAATGGCTAGAATGGGCTATTTCAAAGAAATCATCCATATTGTCCAGGATGATCAAGAAATTGTCCAGGATGATAAATAGCAATAATTGCATCCAGGACGATTGGTAAAAAAGGCGGTCGTATCATCCAGGATGATCTGATATCATCCAGGACAATTAGACACAGGTAATCATCTCGAGGAGTCAAGCTAAATGACTTTTGACAAAAAGTATCATCCAAAATGATCAGTAATTAATGAATCGGATGGCCCCAATTTAAGTCATCCAACTGCTGCCATGTGGATCATCCAGGAGGATGAGGTGTATCATCCAGGATAATCACCAATAATTGGTGCAGATCAGCCATTAATTCATGATGGGGATGAGTTGATCATATCATCCAGGATGATGTGAGGATCGTCCAGGATGATGTGAGAAAAAAAATGGAAAAATGAAAGATGGAGAGGAATGATCAGAGGACCCAAAAAATCACAAAAAAAAATAAAAATCAAACCAAAGATAAAAAAACAAAAAAAAGTAAAATGAGGAATAATCAACAAAAACCAAAAATAATTTTTTTTATCGATCTACTCCCGTAAATCAGAATTTTTCCTTAATTTTCAATTCAAAAGCCAATAAGAAGAAATCGACAGGCTGAAATCCAAAAAAGCTGGAAAATCAATTTTTGTAACTCTTACCTCAGACAACTTACAGGTTTAAATTCCTTCGAAACAAAAATCTAATTCAAAAGAAAAGAAGTTAGATAAAAAGCATGATATGTTCATACTTCGTTTCAGAAAAATATCTTATAAAACAGTATTGCAAATTAGAGAATCAAAGAACATGATTTTCAATCTCAAGTGTTTGAATATATTAAGTGGTATATGAATTCTTCTAAGATTTTTAAAGGATTTGAAAGGGGAGGAAGCTTATTTCTTTGTGGACTCATTTTGTGCCTCTTCTTTAATTATTTAGCATACTTTGTGATATTTTAGTTTTTGATACACTTTGTGTATCTTATTAATTTTATTGGTGAGCATTGCACATCTTTTCAGTGTTGGGCTCATTTTATGCCACTTTTTTCTGTTGATTGGCGCACTTTAGGCATCTTTTGCAAGCTTTCTGTCTTTCAAAACCACTAAAGGACTCTCAATTGTGAGATTATCTTCTAGATATAAGAGAAGAAGAGCAGACTCACTCTCTCAAATAAGGAACAGTAATCCATAAAATAGAATCATTCTCATATGATCAATGTAACCACTTGATTAAGAAAACACAAAAGTGATTCAATGATTTGGAACATTACTCATATGAGACAGATTACTATAGGAAGATAAAAAGATCTCTATTTCAAAATCCATCTTTTTAATTTTAAAAAATATTTCTATTCAAAAAGATAAATACACCAATAAGAAGTTAGAGGAAGAGAAAATAATCATCAATATTTCTTTCCTTTAACTATTTTAGAGAAGTCAATCACTGCTTACAAGCTTCAAAACAAAAATAAGGCAAAACTCTCATTTAGAAATTAAGTTTTTCAACAGTAGTGAGCAGTGATTTGATTCTGAAGAAAATAAATAATAAATCCAAAATAAAAGGAAAGCACATAAAAAGAAATAATTGAATCAGCTAAACAACAACAACAAAAGAAAATCAGCAGAGAATGAAAACCAAAAGGGAAATAGATAATCAAATCAAACAAAAATAAAAGAAAAATGAAAAATAAAAAACTTTAAAAATCAGTAATCATCTAGTTTATGTATTTATGTCAATCACACCCAATTTGGTCCTTAAAATGATGAATGTGTCAAAGGCCAGTGGTTTAGTAAAGATGTCAGCCAGTTGGTTTTCAGTTGCTACATGGTGTAACTCAATGTCTCCTTTGGTAACATGGTCCCTAATGAAGTGATACCTTATATCAATGTGTTTGGTTCTTAAATATTGGATAGGATTCTTAGAAATACAGATGGCACTAGTATTATCACATAAAACTAAAATTGTGCCAACAAGTAATCCTAAATCTAAAATTTGTTGCTTCAACCAAAAGACTTGGGCCACACAACTTCCTAAGGCAATGCACTCAGCTTTAGTAACGAAAAGTGCAATAAATTTTTATTTTCTACAGGACCAGGAGACTAAAGACTATCCTATGAATTGATAAGTTCTAGAAGTGCTCTTTCTATCCACCCTACATCCTGCAAAATCAGAATCAGAATATCCAATAATTTTAAAAGAGGTGTTGTGCTTAGGATACCAAATTCTTAGGTTTTGGGTCCCTAAGAGGTATCTAAGGATTCTCTTAACTACAATCATGTGGGATTCCTAAGGATGAGCTTGAAATCTAGTACAAAGATAAACACTAAGTATTATATTAGGTCGGTTAGTTGTTAAGTAAAGCAATGATCCAATTATTCCTCTGTACTTCTTTTGATTAATGGATTTTCTATTTGAATCATTATCTATCTAGACAGTGGAGCTCATGGGAATGTTTATTTGCTTGGCTTCATCCATTTCATATTTCTTCAAGATATTCTTAGTGTACTTTGACTGATTAAGAAAGGTTTCATCATCCATTTTCCTTATGCTAAACCCAAAAAAGTAGGATAATTCTCCCATCATACTCATCTTAAACTCTTTACTCATTATTTTAGAAAAATTATCACATAAATTTTGATCAGAAGACTCAAAAAGTATATCACCAATATAGATCTAGACAATGAGTAAATCATCTCCTACTTTCCTTAGAAAAAGGGTGGTGTCTATACTCCCCTTAACAAATTTCCCTTCTAGTAGGAATGTGCTAAGCCTCTCATACCAAGCTATGTGTGCCTGTTTTAATCCATACAAGGCCTTTTTTAATTTGTAAATATGATTTGAAAATTGAGAACTCTCAAAACTTAGGGGTTATTCTACAAACACATCTTCCTTTATTACACCATTTAAAAAGGCACTCTTGTCATCCATTTGGAAAAGCTTAAATCCCTTATAACAGGAAAAGGCTAATAGTACTCTAATGGCTTCTAGTCTTGCTATAGGGATAAACGTCTCCTCAATATTAATCCCTTCTATTTGGTTGTACTCTTTAGCCACAAATCTTGCCTTATTTCTAACCACCACATCAGAATCATTCATTTTATTCTTAAAGACCCATTTGGTTCCTACTACACTTTGACTCTTAGGTATTTCTACTAACTCTCAGATATCATTCCTCATAAATTGGTTAAGTTCTTCTTACATAGCTAAGATCCAAAATTCATCAGAAAGGGCTTAATTGATGTTGGTGGGCTCAGTCATTGAGATAAAGGCAGAGTGGTTCACTTCCTTTTTAAGTCCATGCCTAGTTCTAACACCTTGAGAAGGGTCTCCTAAGATCAGTTCTTTAGGATGACTCGAAGAACATTTCTATTCTCTAGGAAAAGTATTTTCAGGTTCTATCCTTTCCTCCAGATTTGTAGTTTCTACACATTGGGCAATCCCTCCTATTTCATCTTCTTCCTCAGCTCTAGACTACTTAGGATCAGATTCATCAAACACCACATGAGTAGTCTCCTACATAATCAATATCATCTTGTTAAACACTCTAAAGGATTTCCCTACACTTGCATATCCTAAGAATACTCCTTCATCAGATTTTGGGTCAAATTTTCCTAAGGATGATTTCCCATTATTAAGAATGAAGACCTTATAGCCAAAGATATAGAGGTGAGACAGGTTTGGTGTTCTACACTTAATGATCTCATAGGGTGTCTTATTCAAATTGGATCTAACATTCACCCTATTCAACACATAACAGGCTGTGTTCACCGCTTCTGCTCAAAATTATTTTGGAAGTGAATACTTAGTGAGCATGGCTCTAGTGGCTTCCACTAAGGTCCTATTCTTTTTTTTAGCTACCCCATTCTGCTGAGGGGTCCTAGGAGCTAAAAAGTTGTGAATAATCCCTTACTCCTCATAGAAAGTTCTGAATCTCACATTTTTAAACTCTTTACCACGATCACTATGAATTATCAAGATCTCATAACCTAGCTTCTTCTGAATCTAAGTGAAAAAAGTTTTAAATTCATTAAATGACTCAATTTTATGTGATAGAAATCTAATCCAAGTGAACCTCAAGTAGTCATCAACAATCACAAATCCATAAACTTTTCCCCCTAAGCTGGAAGTACTAATGGGTCCAAATAAATCCATGTGAAGGACTTCTAAAGGTCTAGAGGTGTTTATGCCCTTAGTGGAGTGGAAAGAGGATTGGACTTGTTTCCCTAGTTAACAGGCATCACACAGGTGGTCCTTAATGAACTTAAGCTTAGGGACACCTCTAACTAGTCATTTTGGGTTACCCTTCTAAGGGTTTTCATACTGGCATGACATAACCTCCTATACCACAGCCAAGACTCATCAGCAATAGTTTTAAGCAAAATAAAGCAGCACACTCAATATTATTTTAAACTAAGCATGTAGACATTATTGATCCACTTTTCCTGTTAAGCAATGTTATTATTTAAGCTGATAATGCAAGTGTTTATCAGGAACTTTATGTTTAAACCTTTATCACAGAGTTGATTGATGTTGAGCAAGTTATATTTCAATCCATCTATAAGAAAAACATTTTCAATTAAAAGGTTCTTAGAGTTTTCGATTATACCTGTGCCCATCACTTTCCTGGTGGTGTTTGTTGCAAATCTGGTTTTGATGATGACAAACATGTTTCCAGTATGTTTTGCTTGGCTAACCCGTTTCAGGCACAAAAGTTCACGAGCAACTCAAGCCAACTCAAGATTGGGTCCAAGTGTGTCCAATGTATAGTTTTTCCTTTTATTGAGTCAATTGTAATGTAACTGATCCCCTAGCTAAGTAACCTTGCACACACACACTCAGGGGGAGAGCTTGAGTGAGTTAGAGTTTCTATTCATTTTTTGTTCAGATCGTCCTGGACGATATTCACATCATCCTGGACGATCCAGTAAAAACAGAAACCCTAATTAGGGAGACCAAGTTAAGAGGGTCTGATTAAGCAGATCATCCTGGACGATCTTTGGATCGTACGGGACGATATGCTCAAATCAGAAATTCTCAACCGCCAGATCAAGTTAGGCAAGTTTTTATTTTAAGTTATTTGGTCTGATCGTCCCGGACGATACGTGTATCATCCTGGATGATTCAGTACAATCATGCCTAAATTAATCTGGTAATTAAGGAAAGCAATTTATATTTAATTGATATGATCATATCGTCCTGGACGATCGCAGGATCGTTCCGGACGATCAGGATCATCTAGTGCATTTCAGCTGTACGATCCGAACTGTGTACAAGACAATTTGGGCACTTTTTGAACTAATCGTACGGGACGATCTCCTTATCGTCCCGGACGATCAGGTCATTTTTTGGTCATCCAACACAACTTTCTCTGGACGACCTGAATTATCTTCTGGATGATATACCTTGATTTACACTAATCATCCGGGACGATCGCAGGATCACACGGGACGATATGAACAATTTTTTGAACTGATCGTCCAGAAGAACCAGATCGTCCAGGCTGAATCAGCTAATTTTGAACTGATCATACAGGACGATCTATCGATCGTCCTGGATGATCTTGGCCGACCAGTTGAGATTTAGGGTAAATTTGAAGCCCTCCTACAAAAGAACTTTTTCTTGGAATAAGAAAAATCTTTTGCCACTTTCCTTCCCAGAGAAACCCTAGAGAGAGAGAGAGTTTGGGAGAGAGAGAAAGGATCTTGTGAGGGGGAGTTAGTGAGGGATTCACTAAGGTTGCTCCAAGCACGGATCAGAGTCGTCTTCTCCGCTCGTTGTCTTTCGTCTACTTGGTGTTTGTTGTGGGAGGATCATTCGCAAGAAGATCCGAGGTTCTCTGCCCGCTTCAGGTGGAAGCAAAAGGAGTCCGAAGGTTCTCTGCCTGCTTCAGGAGGAAGCAAAAGGAGGTTCGGTTCTCTGCCTCACCTGGTGGTGGAAAGGAGATTTTTGTACAGGCTTCTCCGCCTTGCTATGGGAGCAAAAGGAGAGTCACTTTTTGTTTAATGCAATACCCGGAGGGGAGGCTCCGGGGAATGGACGTAAGTCAAGTTGACCAAACCACTATAAAATCTGGTTTGCCTTTCTGATTCTGTTACGCACTTTACTTTTCTGATATTAACTTCTTGGGTGAATATCTGTGATTGATCTTTTCGTTCTTGTTTACTTGTTTCTGCTGTAAAGTATCGAAAAGATTTTTTTTCATTCCTCGTGAAATTTTTAAATAACCAATTCACCCCCCCCCCCACTTGGTTAGCCTCGGGACTAGTTCACTAGGGCTTAACATCCCTATCAAACTTTCAAGTGGTATCAGAGCGGGATTCAAAATTTAAGTTTAAAAACTTTTAATTTGATCCATGGCTAACTATAACAATCGTAATACTGCTAAATATTATTCTATTACAAGACCACCGTTGTTTGATAACATTCCTTTTGATTTTTAGAAAACACGCATGTCTATGTTTCTTCAATCGATTGACTATCGCATGTGGATGTTAGTTAAGGATGGATACGAACCACCTTTTAGGATGATTAACAATGTGAAAACTGAACTCCCATTTGCAGATTGTGAAAGTTCGATAGGGATGTTAAGCCCTAGTGAACTTGTCCCGAGGCTAACCAAGAGGGGGGTGAATTGGTTATTTAAAAATTTCACGATAACAATGAAAATCTTTTCGATACTTAGCAGCGGAAACAAGTAAACAAGAACGAAAAGATCAATCACAGATATTCACCTAAGCAGTTTATATTGAAAAGTAAAGTGCAAAACTGAATCAGAAAAGCAAACCAAATTTTATAGTGGTTCGGTCAACTTGACCTATGTCCACTCCCCGGAGCCTCCCCTCCGGGTATTGCACTAAACAAAAAGTGTCTCTCCTTTTGCTCCCACAGCAAGGCGGAGAAGCCTGTACAAACACCTCCTTTTCACCATACGATGAGGCAGAGAACCCGACCTCCTTTTACTTCCTCTAGAAGCAGGCAGAGAACCTTCGAACTCCTTTTGCTTCCACCTGAAGCGGGCAGAGAACCCCGGATCTTCTTGCGAACGATCCTCCCACGACGAACACCGACTAGACGAAAGATGACGAGCGGAGAAGACGACTCTGATCCGTGCTTGGAGCAACCTTAGTGAATCCCTCACTAACTCCCCCTCACAAGATCTTCTCTCTCTCTCCCAACTCTCTCTCTCTCTAGGGTTTCTCAGGGAAGGAAGGTGGCAAAAGATTTTTCTTGTTTTTAGAAAAAGTTCTTTTATAGGAGGGCTTAAAATTTGCCTTAAATCTCAACTGGTCGGCCAAGATCATCCAAGACGATCGGTAGATCGTCCTGTACGATCAGTTCAAATTCAGTTGTTTCAGCCTGGACGATCAGGCTCTTCTGGACGATCAGTAGAAAAAATTGTTCATATCGTCCCGTATGATCCTGCGATCGTCCGGGATGATTAGTACAAATCAAGGAAAATCATCCAGAAGACAGCTCGGGTCGTCCAGAGAAACTTGTACTGGACGAATAAAAAATGACTTGAACGTCCAGGACGATAGGGACATCGTCCTGTACGATTAGTTCAAAAAGGCACTAAATTATCATATACATAGTTCTAGACGTACAGCTTAAATGCACTAGACGATCAAGATCGTCCGGGACGATCCTGCGATCGTTCAGGACGATATGATAGTATCAACCAAAAATAAATTGTTTTCCTTAATTACCAGATTAAATTAGGCATGATTGTACTGAATCGTCCGGGACGATCAGACCAAGTAACTAAAAATAAGAACTTGCCTAACCTGATCTGGCAGCTGAGAATTTTTGATTTGGGTATATCGTCCCGTACGATCCAGAGATCGTCCAGGACTATCTGCTTAATCAGACCCTCTTAACTTAGTCGCCCTAATTAGGATTTCTGTTTTGGCTGGATCGTCCAAGACGATGTTAAAATCATCCAGGATGATCTGAACAAAAAATGAACAGAAACTCTAATTCACTCAAGCTCTCCCCCTGAGTGTGTGTGTGTAAGGTTACTTAGCTAGGGGATCAGTTACATTACAATTGACTCAATAAAAGGAAAATCATACATTTGACACACTTGGACCCGATCTTGAGTTAGCTTGATTTACTTGTGATCTTTTGTGCCTGAAACGGGTTAGCGACGCAAAACACACTGGAGACATGTTTGTCATCATCAAAACCAGATTTGCAACAATCTCCCCCTTTTTGATGATGGCAAACATTTGTAGAGTAGTTTGAAAATAAAAGTAAACTAGGAGATCCAAACACAAGTATATATTTTTTTTCAAATTTTTATTTAACAACTAAATCAATACATGAAACATGACTCATAACAAAAATAGAAATGACTTCAACTGACTCCCCCTTTTGACATCACAAAAAGGAGGAGGGGAAACAGAAACGGAAACACAAGTACAAATCATAAAAGAGAACAACTACAAAACAAAAAACTAAAACTAAGGCGGATCCTGATCGGATGAAGGAGGTGGCGGTGGTGGATTGAAGTAGTGGTGAATGGCCTGAAAGTGGGCTCCAATCCAGGAGATGTCCTGGTCATGCTGCTGTTGCTGCTCCGCAGCATAGTCAGTGAAGCGCTGGATGTCCTCGGCGTGCCGCTGCTCCTGGGCAACCACGTAGGAGTCAAATCTGGCCTCCCACTGATCGAAACGCTGCACCAGGTGGTCAAAGGGAGAGGCAATGCGAAGGGGAGCAGGTGCCTCTGGTGCAGCAGGGACTGGAATGGCCTCTTTCTCTTCCTCCTCAACATCCGGGGCGGGCTCCGAATGTAGTCGGGTGCTGTGAATGACATGGAATGAGTTGTTTGTGAAGAAGTAAAGAGGGACATCAGGAGGGACAGGATACTGAAGGTCATATTTTGTCTCTAAGGCATAGTGAATAAGATGACCTAAAGCTAGATTTGGGCGACGCCTGTGACCCGGATCTCTAATGGTGGTTAGGTGTTCGATGTAGCGGATAATCAGATCATAGGCATTTAATTCTCGACGGGCCATGATGTAGTAGGTGGTCAAGGACAGTAGCGGGGTAATGTGAATTCAATCCCCCGCCTTTGGAATGACGGAGGAACGAAGGATGTGCTGAATGGTCCATGCATCCTTGAGAAGGGAAGTGCAGGCGTTGTCATGATAGGGTGCGTTGGTATTGCGAAGGAAGTAATTGGCGACACTCCAATCATAGTCAGGATCGGTGATAGTGTGTGAAGTTTGTCGCCAGTGACAGACAGGTTGAGAATATTGTGAAAATCATGGGTCATGAGTTCCACGGGGCATTGATTGACGTATGATCGAAGAGTGGAATAGTCCGCAGAAATGCGCAAGTTGGCAAGGAGGATTTGAAGGAGTTCAAGATTAAAGGGAAAGGCTAAGGTCAGAATGAAGGTGAGAGAAGTGTGTGCGAACAGATCCAGAATGGGATAAGTGAGAGTGCGGGGATTTACAACTTTAGAGTGCATGATCCCCACGTTACGATAGCACTCGAAAGCAGCCTGATCGGCGGCATTCGGGAAGCGAGGATCGACATGTCCCCGGGAGGAACTGGCACCCTTTTGACGAGACCTTTTGCCACCATCCATTAGGAATCCACAGGGTAAGGAAGTAGAAGGAGAGTGGAAGAAGAAAGGTGTGGAAAAATCTGAAGAAAAACTACTGTTTATATAAAAAATAGCCTGATCGTCCCGTACGATCGCGACATCATCCGGAACGATTTGGTCATTTATGACGTCCTGGACGATTTGTCAAAAAGGCGGTCCGATCATCCAGGACGATCAGAAATCGTCCAGGACGATTAGACACAGGCAATCATCCCGAGGAGTCAGGCTGGACGACCGTTGACGAAAAGTATCGTCCAGGATGATTAGGTGGATCATCTAGGATGATATGTAATAAATATATCGGATGGGTCGAATTTGAATCATCCAGTGGCTGACACGTGGATCGTCCAGGATGATGAGGTGGATCGTCCAGGACGATGGACAATAATTGGTGCAATGTCAGTCATTTGATCAGATCAGGAAGATATGGATAATATCGTCCAGGATGATGTAAGGATCATCCAGGACGATCACCAATAATTGGGATTTTTCAGCAGCAGGAGCAGTGTGGCGATGATTTTGAACGAATCATCCAGGATGATATTTGGATCATCTAGGATGAAGAGGATCATCCAGGACGATCGTGGTATCATCCAGGACGATGTGAAGAAAAAAGAAAAAGATGAAGGATGAAGATGATCGATCAGGATCCTAAAAACACAACCATGAAATCAAAATAACACAAAAATGAATGAAACTTACAGCAAAACACATAAAAGCAACATTTTTTTTTATCAAGCTGCTCGAGTAAATCAGAATTTTTTTTTCTTGATTTTAGATTAAAAATCAATAACAGGACGAATGATAGCGCTGAAATCCAGAAAAGGTTGGAAATAATCAACTTTCGTAACTCCGACCCCCGGGCACCTTATCGATGCAAACCTCTTTCAAAATAAAAATCTAATTCAGAAGAAAAGACATTAGATTCAAAAAGAGATCCTTTCAAGCCTCGTTCCAGAAAAATATCTGATATAATAGTGTTACAAAGTAAAAAATCAAAAATCAGGATTTTCAAACTCAAGCTTTTGAAAATATTAAGTGGCGCACAGATTTCTCTAAGACATTTAACAATCTCAAAGGGAAGAAAGCTTGGTTTGGGCTCATTTTATGCCTCTTTTTCACATTGGTTGGCGCTTTGCACATCTTTTGATTTTTGATACACTTTGTGTATCCAATTTGGCAATTTCACATCTTTTCAGTTTTGGGCTCATTTTATGCCTCTTTTTCAAATTATCTGGCGCACTGTGCATCTTTTATAAGCTTTCTCCTTTTCATAATCATTAAAGAGTCTCAGCTGTGAGATTATCTTCCAGACATAGGAGATGACTCTCCATAGTAAGGAAGACAGATTCACAAAACAAAAGCCATACAACATATGATAAATGCAATCACTTGGTTTAGAAAATCAAACTAATGACTCAAGACTTTGAAAAACACTATTGATATGAGGCAGATTACTGTAGGAAGATAAAATAATCTCTATTTCAAAAACTAACATTTTAATTTTGAAGAGGATTTTTATTCAAAAGAAACCATACACCAGTAAAGGAGTTAGAGGAAGAAACAATCATCAATGTTTCTTCCCTTTAACTGACTCAGTGGAATCAATCACTGCTTACCAGCTTCCAAATCAAAACAAGGTAAAAACTCCCAGTCAAAAGTTCAGACTTTCAGAAGTAGTGAGCGGTGATCAGATTTTGAAAAACATAAAACAGTAAGTGCAAGATATGAACTAGTGAATAAAAACAGGTAGAAAATCACATCAAAGTAAATACTCAAATCAAACTAACAGGAAGGCTAAAACAGAAATTAGCAGAAGAAATAAAATCAACTAAAAGCAAATAATCAAACCAAAACTAACTAACAGAAATCAGAAATCAGAATACCAAAACTAACTAACAGAAATCAGAATACCAATCAGAACAATCATAAATCAGCAGTCATCAGAATCAAGCATTTATATCAATCACTCCTAATCTGGTTCTCAAAATGTTGAATGAGTCAAAGGCCAGTGGTTTAGTGAATATGTCAGCCAGCTGATTTTCGGTTGCTACGTGATGTAGCTCAATGTCCCCTTTTGTAACATGGTCCCTAATAAAGTGATGCCAAATATCAATGTGTTTGGTCCTAGAATGTTGGATTAGATTCTTAGAGATATAGATGGCACTAGTATTATCACACAGAACATAAATTGTGCCAACAGGTACTCCTAAATCCAAGACTTGTTGCTTCAACCAAAGAACTTGGGCCACACAACTTCCTAAGGCAATGTACTCAGCTTCAGCAGTGGAATGTGCAACTGAGTTCTATTTTCTACTGGACTAGGAGACTAACGACTGTCATATGAATTGACAAGTCCCAGAAGTACTCTTCCTATCCACCCTACACCCCGTAAAGTCAGAATCAGAATATCCAATGATCTCAAAAGAGGTGCTGTGCCTAGGGTACCAAATTCCTAGGTTTGGGGTTCCTAAAAGATATCTAAGAATTCTCTTAACAGATGTCAGGTGGGACTCTTTAGGATCAGCCTGAAACCTAGCACAAAGACAGACACTAAACATGATATCAGGTCGGCTAGCAGTCAGGTAAAGCAGTGAACCTATTATCCCTCTATACTTTATCTGATCAACAGATTTTCCATTTGAATCCTTATCTAACTGAACTGAGGAGGGCATGGGAGTATTGATTGGCTTGGCTTTGTCCATTTCATATTTCTTGAAAATGTCCTTAGTGTATTTTGATTGATTGAGAAAGGTTCCATCATCCGTTTGCCTTATGCTAAACCCCAAAAAGTAGGACAATTCTGCCATCATACTCATCTCAAACTCCTTACTCATTGTTTTAGAAAACTCTTCACATAAATATTTATCAGAAGATCCAAAAATTATATCATCAACATAGATCTGGAGAATGAGTAAGTCATCCCCTAATCTCCTCAGAAAAAGGGTGGTGTCTACGCTCCCCTTAACAAACTCTCTTTCTAACAGGAATGTGCTAAGCCTCTCATACCAAGCTCTGGGTGCCTGTTTCAATCCATATAAGGCCTTTTTTAATTTATAGACATGACTTGGATATTGGGAACTCTCAAAACCTGGGGGTTGTTCTACAAAAATAGCTTCTTTAATTACCCCACTTAAAAAGGCACTCTTAACATCCATTTGAAACAGCTTAAATCCCTTGTAACAGGGAAAGGCTAGTAGCACTCTAATGGCTTCCAATCTGGCAACAGGGGCAAAAGTCTCCTCAAAATCAATCCCTTCTATCTGATTATACCCCTTAGCCACCAATCTTGCCTTATTTCTCACCACCACCCCAGAATCATTCATCTTATTCTTAAAGACCCACTTGGTTCCCACAATACTTTGATTTTTAGGTCTTTCTACTAACTCCCAAACATCATTCCTTACAAATTGATTCAATTCTTCCTGCATAGCTAAAATCCAAAACTCATCTGACAAGGCTTGATTGATGTTGGTGGGTTCAGTCATTGAGATAAAGGCTGAATGGTTTACTTCCTTCCTAAGTCCATGCCTAGTCCTAACACCTTCAGAAGGGTCTCCTAAGATCAGTTCTTTAGGATGACTCGAAGAATATCTCCAATCTCTAGGCAACAAGGTTTGAGGTTTTACCCTTTCCTCCAAATTTGTATTTCCAACTCCTTGGGTAACCTTAATAATCTCTTCATCTTCTACTTCAGATCTAGACTCCTTAGGATCAAATTCATTAAACACTACATGGGTTGTTTCTTCCACCACCAGAGTCCTCCTATTGAACACCCTAAAGGATTTCCCCACACTTGAATATCCTAAGAACACTCCTTCATCAGATTTGGGGTCAAATTTTCCTAAGGGTGATTTCCCGTTGTTCAGAATGAAAACCTTACAGCCAAAGACATGGAGGTGGGATAGATTTGGAGTTCTACCCTTAATGATCTCATAAGGTGTCTTGTTCAGTTTGACTCTCACATTCACCCTATTCAGCACATAACAGGCAGTTTGGGTTTCCACACCCAATGTGTACTATGGTGAACAGTGCAGGAGTGGGAAATGTGTCCTAACATGCCATATGAAAAGCATTTAACACCAGGAAAAGGGTTAACTAATCTACGTGGGTGATAGTGCCTCTTCCTAGATGTATATGAAACACGCTTTGATGAACTTGCAACATATTTTTCAAAAGGTGGCGGTGCATAAAACTGTTCAAAAGTAGGCGGTGTTTTGTTCTTTTTAAAAGCACTGATTTTCACTTTCAAAAACTCATTTTCTTTCTTTAAACTTGCAATTTCAAATTTTAAGATTCCATTACTACTTTCTACTTCACATGCCATTATATCTAACTCTTTAAAAGCTCTTTCTAAGTCCACATGCGTGGTTTTCAATGAATCATGCTCAGAAACTAAATCAGAATATTTTTTATTCAACTCATCGAATTCATCAAGCAAGGACATGTGATTGGAATTAAGTGTGGAATGATCTTTAACTACAGAATCATGCTCTTTTTGCAAAGTCAAGTAATCTAATTTCAAACTAGCATGAGTTTTCTTAAGTTTCTTATAGGATGTATGAATTCTTTCAGAAACTTCAAATAATTGATCGTAAGTCAGCTCACATACCTCTTCCTGGTCCGACTGACCAGGGTGATCATCAGCCATCAGACATAAGTTTGTTTCCTCCTCTTCAGCTTCAGTCTCAGAAGAGTCGGATGCAGAGTCTGCCCAGAACGCCTTCTGAATCTGCTTCTTATCCTTTCTGAACTTTGGTTTCTCCTCACCCTTTTTCTTGCTTGGGTGAGCTTTAAGTGTAGGACAATCAGCCTTAATATGTCCAGGCTTCCTGCATTCAAAACAAACAGATTCAGATGAACCCTTAAAATTTTTATTGGACTTACCCTTATTCCACTTCTGATAGTTCTTATGTTTCTTCCTTAGAAAGCTTTTGAATTGCCTTGTGATTAAGGCAACATCATCGCTATCAGACCCGGAAGTGCTAGCATCTGAATCTTTGGCCTTTAGTGTAACTGTCTTCTCTTTCTTGCGTTCACCTGCATCAAGTTGCCTTTGGTTCACCCCTTGCTCGTAAGCAATGAGTGATCCAAGTAAGCTGTCAATAGAGTAAGTATTTAAATCTTTAGATTCAATAATAGCAGTAATTTTAACATCATAAGAAGCAGGCAAACATCTAAGAATTTTGCTCACTCTTTCGTAGTTAGTAATTTCTCTACCTAGAGCATGCAAAGAGGTAACAATCTGAGTGAACCTTGTGTACATTTCTGAAATAGTCTCACTAGATTTCATGCGAAAAAGTTTGTAATCATGTAACAAGATGTTTAACCTAGACTATTTGACTTCAGTTGTACCTTCGTATGTTATACATAATCTATCCCAGATTTCCTTTCCCATTATACAAGTAGAAACACGCATATAGTCTTCAAATTTTAAAGCACAAAAGAAACAGTTCAAGCATTTTGCATTTAACTGTGCTAAATCACGATCATCAAACTTCCAATCAGCAAAAGGTAGTTCAGTTTTCACATTGTTAATCAATCTAAAAGGTGGTTCGTATCCATCCTTAACTAACATCCACATGCGATAATCAATAGATTACAGAAAGTTGACATGCGTGTTTTCCAAAAATCAAAAGGAATATTGTCAAACAACAGTGGTCTTATAATGGAATAGCCTTCAGTAGTATTACGATTATTACAGTTAGCCATGGTTCAAATTTAAAAGTTTTTAAACCTAAATTTTGAATCCCTCTCTGATACCACTTGAAAGTTCGATAGGGATGTTAAGACCTAGTGAACTTGTCCCGAGGCTAACCAAGAGGGGGGGTGAATTGGTTATTTAAAAATTTCATGATAACAATGAAAATCTTTTCGATACTTAGCAGCGGAAACAAGTAAACAAGAACGAAAAGATCAATCACAGATATTCACCCAAGCAGTTTATATTGAAAAGTAAAGTGTAAAGCTGAATCAGAAAAGCAAACCAGATTTTATAGTGGTTCGGTCAACTTGACCTACGTCCACTCCCCGGAGCCTCCCCTCTGGGTATTGCACTAAACAAAAAGTGTCTCTCCTTTTGCTCCCACAGCAAGGCGGAGAAGCCTATACAAACACCTCCTTTTCACCACACGGTGAGGCAGAGAACCCGACCTCCTTCTACTTCCTCCAGAAGCAGGCAGAGAACCTTCGAACTCCTTTTGCTTCCACCTGAAGCGGGCAGAGAACCCCAGATCTTCTTGCGAATGATCCTCCCACGACGAACACCGACTAGACAAAAGACGACGAGCGGAGAAGACGACTCTGATCCGTGCTTGGAGCAACCTTAGTGAATCCCTCACTAACTCCCCCTCACAAGATCTTCTCTCTCTCTCCTAACTCTCTCTCTCTCTCTAGGGTTTCTCAGGGAAGGAAGGTGGCAAAAGATTTTTCTTATTTTTAGAAAAAGTTCTTTTATAGGAGGGCTTAAAATTTGCCCTAAATCTCAACTGGTCGGCCAAGATCGTCCAAGACGATCGATAGATCATCCTGTACGATCAGTTCAAATTCGGCTGTTTCAGCCTGGACGATCAGGCTCTTCTGGACGATCAGTAGAAAAAATTATTCATATCGTCCCGTATGATCCTGCGATCATCCGGGACGATTAGTGCAAATCAAGGAAAATCGTCTAGAAGACAGCTCGGGTCGTCCAGAGAAACTTGTGCTGGACGACCAAAAAATGACTTGATCATCCAGGACGATAGGGACATCATCCTGTACGATTAGTTCAAAAAGGCCCTAAATCGCCCTGTACATAGTTCTGGACATACAGCTTAAATGCACTAGACGATCAAGATCGTCCAGAACGATATGATCGTATCAACCAAAAATAAATTACTTTCCTTAATTACCAGATTAAATTAGGTATGATTATACTGAATCATCCGGGACGATACACATATCGTCCGGGACGATCAGACCAAGTAACTAAAAATAAGAACTTGCCTAACTTGATCTGGCGGCTGAGAATTTTTTATTTGGGCATATCGTCCCGTACGATCCAGAGATCATCCAGGACGATCTGCTTAATCAGACCCTCTTAACTTAGTCACCCTAATTAGGGTTTCTGTTTTGGCTGGATCGTCTAGGATGATCTGAACAAATAATGAACAAAAACTCTAATTCACTCAAGCTCTCCCCCTAAGTGTTTGTGTGTAAGGTTACTTAGCTAGGGGATCAGTTACATTACAATTGACTCAATAAAAGGAAAATCATACATTTGACACACTTGGACCCGATCTTGAGTTAGCTTGATTTGATTGTGATCTTTTGTGCCTGAAATGGGTTAGCCAAGCAAAACACACTGGAAACATATTTGTCATCAATTAAACAAGATTTGCAACAGATTGGACTTTTGATGATCATGATTTAGCACAGTTAAATGCAAAATGTTTGAACTGTTTCTTTTGTGCTTTAAAATCTAAAGATTATATGCGTGTTTCTACTTGTACAATAGGTAAAGAAATCTGGGATAAATTATGTATAATATATGAAGGTACAACTGAGGTCAAACAGTCTAGGTTAAACATTTTATTGTATGATTATGAACTTTTTTGCATGAAACCTAGTGAGACGATTTCATAAATGTACACAAGATTCACTCAAATCGTTACCTCTTTGTATGCTCTAGGAAGAGAACTGACTAATTACGAAAGAGTGAACAAAATTCTTAGATGTTTTTCTTCTTCATACGATGCTAAGATTACTACGATCATGGAATTTAAAGATTTAAATACTTACTCTATTGACAGCTTACTTGGATCACTCATTGCTTACGAGCGAGGGGTGAACCAAAGATAACTTGATGCAGATGAATGAAAGAAGGAGAAGACAGTGGAGCTAAAGGCCAAAGATTCAGATGCTAGCACTTCCGGGACTGATAGCGATGATGTTGCCTTAATCACAAGACAATTCAAGAGCTTTCTAAGGAAGAAGAATAAGAATTTTTAAAAGTGGAACAAAGGTAAGACCAGTAGAAACTTTAAAGGTTCATCTGAATCCATTTATTTTGAATGCAGGAAGCCTGGACACATAAAGGCGGATTATCCTACACTTAAGGCTCACCTAAGCAAGGAGAAGGGTGAGGAGAAACTAAAGTTTAGAAAGGACAAGAAGCGGACACAAAAGGCGTTCTGGGCAGACTCTGCATCTGACTCCTCTAAGACCGAAGCTGAAGAGGAGAAAACAAATTTATGTCTGACGGCTGATGATCACCCTGGTCAGTCAGACTAGGAAGAGGTATGTGAGCTTACTTATGATCAATTACTTGAAGTATCTGAAAAAATTCATGCCTCGTATAGGAAGCTTAAGTATCTGAAAAACCCATGCTAGTTTAAAATTGGATTATTTGACGTTGCAAAAAGAGTATGATGTTTTGATTAAGGATCATTCCACTGTTGATAGCAATCACATGTCTTTACTTGATGAGTTTGATGAATTGAATAAAAAATATTCTGATTTAGTTACTTTGCATGATTCATTGAAAACCACTCATGTTGATTTGGAAAGAGCTTTTAAAGAATTAGATACTATGGCATGTGAAGTAGAAAGTAGCACTGGTGCTTTAAAATTTGAAATTGCAAGTTTAAAGAAAGAGAATGAATTTTTGAAAGCAAAAATTGTTGCTTTTGAAAAGAACAAAAAACCACCTACTTTAGAAAAGTTTTATGCACCGTCGCCTTTTGAAAAATCTGTTGCAAGTTCTTCAAAGCATGTTTCATATACATCTAGGAAGAGGCACTATCACTCACGTAGATTAGTTAACCCTTTTCCTGGTGTTAGATGTTTTTCATGTGGCATGTTAGTACACATTTCCCACACTTATACTGTTCACCGTAGTACACATTGGGTGTGGAGGCCCAAACTGTCTGTTTCACAGCATAGCACGCATGTATTGCATTCTTCTTTTCATAAGAAGGAACCCAAACCTGTTTGGGTTCCTAAGACTGACGTTTGATATTTTTGTAGGGGTACTCTCACACAAGACCTCGTGAGAGCATGTGGTTCCTGGACAGCGGATGTTCTAGACACATGACTTGAGATGCAAATCAGTTCATTTCGCCGGAGGCCGGGGCTGGAGGCAAGGTTACACTTGGAGATAACACCACCAGGAGGGTGGTAGGCTCAGGTATAATTGGTGATTCAAAGAATTTTATGATTGATAATGTTTTGCTTGTAGATGGACTGAAACACAACTTGCTGAGCATCAGTCAACTTTGTGACAAAGGATACATCATCAAATTTCTGCCCACTGGCTGCATTTTAAGCTTAAATGATAAAGTTATTTTGTAGGGGCAAAGGATCAACAACGTCTACAAGCTAGATGTAAGTTGCATTAAATCTCAGAATTCAATTTGCTTAAAAACTGTTGATGATGAGTCGTGGTTATGGCATAGGAGATTATGTCATGCCAGTATGAAAACCCTTAGGAGAGTCACCAAAAAGGACTTAGTTAGAGGTGTGCCCAAGCTTAAGTTCATTAAGGATCACCTGTGTGATGCCTATCAGCTAGGAAAGCAGGTCCAGTCATTTTTTCACTCTGTTAAGGACATTAGCACCTCCAGACCTTTAGAAGTTCTTCATATGGACCTCTTTGGACCCATTAGCACTGCCAGCTTAGGGGGGAGAGTCTATGGTTTTGTGATTGTAGATGATTATTCGAGGTTCACTTGGGTGAAATTTTTGTTACATAAATCTGAGTCATTTGATGATTTTAGATCTTTCTCTACTTGGATTCAGAAGAAGTTACGATGTGAGATTATTACCATCCATAGTGGTCACGGAGGAGAGTTTGAAAATGAAAGATTTAGAAGTTTTTGTGAGGAGAAAGGGATTAGTCACAATTTTTTAGCTCCTAGGACCCCTCAGCAGAACGGGGTAGCTGAAAGGAAGAACAGGACCTTAGTGGAAGCCGCTAGAGCCATGCTTGCCGAGTATTCACTTCCAAAATACTTTTGAGCTGAAGCGGTGAACACTGCCTGTTATGTGATGAATAGGGTGAATGTGAGAGTCAAAATGAACAAGACACCTTATGAGATCATTAAGGGTAGAACTGCAAATCTGTCCCACCTCCATGTCTTTGGCTGTATGGTTTTCATTCTGAACAACGGGAAGTCACCCTTAGGAAAATTTGACCCCAAATCTGATGAAGGAGTGTTCTTAGGATATTCAAGTGTGGGAAAATCCTTTAGGGTGTTCAATAAGAGGACTTTGGTGGTGGAAGAAATAACCCATGTAGTGTTTGATGAATATGATCCTAAGGAGTCTAGATCTGAAGTAGAAGATGAAGAGATTGTTGAGGTTACCCAAGGGGTTGGAAATACAAATCTGGAGGAAAGGGTAGAACCTCAAACCACGTTGTCTAGAGATTGGAGATACTCTTCGAGTCATCCTAAAGAACTGATCTTAGGAGACCCTTATGAAGGTGTTAGGACTAGGCATGGACTTAGGAAGGAAGTAAACCATTCTGCCTTTATCTCAATGACTGAACCCACCAACATCAATCAAGCCCTTTCGGAAGAGTTTTGGATCTTAGTTATGCAGGAAGAATTGAATCAATTTGTAAGGAATGATGTTTGGGGGTTAGTAGAAAGACCTAGAAATCAAAATATTGTGGGAACCAAGTGGGTCTTTAAGAATAAGATGAATGATTCTGGTGTGGTGGTTAGGAATAAGGCAAGATTGGTGGCTAAGGGGTATAATCAGATAGAAGGGATTGATTTTGAGGAGAATTTTGCCCCTGTAGTTAGATTGGAAGCCATTAGGGTGCTACTAGTCTTTGCCTGTTATAAGGGATTTAAGCTATTTCAAATGGATGTCAAGAGTGCCTTTTTAAATGGGGTAATAAAAGAGAATATTTTTGTAGAACAACCCCCAGGTTTTGAGGGTTCCCAATATCCAAGTCATGTTTATAAATTAAAAAAGGCCTTGTATGGATTGAAACAGGCACCTAGAGCTTGGTATGAGAGGCTTAGCACATTCCTGTTAGAAAGAGAATTTGTTAAGGGGAGCGTAGAGAACACCCTATTTCTGAGGAGAATAGGGGATGACTTACTCATTGTCCAGACCTATGTTGATGATATAATTTTTGGATCTTCTGATAAGTATTTATGTGATGAGTTCTCTAAGATAATTTGTAAGGAGTTTGAGATGAGTATGATGGGAGAATTGTCCTACTTTTTGGGGTTTAGCATAAGGCAGATGGATGATGGAACCTTTCTCAATCAATCTAAATACACTAAGGACATTTTGAAGAAATATGAAATGGGCAAATCCAAGCCAATTAATACACCCATGAGCTCCTCTATTCAGTTAGATAAGGATTCAAGTGGAAAATCAGTTGATCAGAAGAAATATAGAGGAATAATAGGATCACTGCTTTACCTGACTGCTAGCCGACCTGATATCATGTTTAGTGTCTGTCTTTGTGCTAGGTTTCAGGCTGATCCTAAAGAGTTCCACCTGACTACTGTTAAGAGAATTCTTAGATATCTATTAGGGACTCCAAACTTAGGAATCTGGTACCCTAGGTACAGCACCTCTTTTGAGATCATTGGATATTCTGATTCTGACTTTGCAGGGTGTTGGGTGGATAGAAAGAGCACTTCTGGAACTTGTCAATTCATAGGACAGTCTCTAGTCTCCTGGTCCAGTAGAAAATAGAACTCAGTTGCACTTTCCACTGCTGAAGCTGAGTACATTGCCTTAGGAAGTTGTGTGGCCCAAGTTCTTTGGTTAAAGCAACAAGTCTTGGATTTAGGTTTACCAGTTGGCACTATTTCTATTCTGTGTGATAATACTAGTGCCATCTGTATCTCTAAGAATCCAATATAATATTCTACGACCAAACACATTGACATAAGGCATCACTTCATTAGGGACCATGTTACAAAAGGGGACATTGAGCTACATCATGTAGCAACTGAAAATTAGCTGGCTGACATATTCACTAAACCACTGGCCTTTGACTCATTCAGTATTTTGAGAACCAGATTAGGAGTGATTGATTTAAATGCTTGATTCTGATGACTGCTGATTTCTGATTATTCTGATTGTTATTCTGTTTTCTGTTAGTTAGTTTTTTTATTTTTTTTATTTGATTATTTGCTTTCAGTTAGTTTTATTTCTTCTATTGATTTCTGTGTTAGCCCCGTTGTTAGTTTGATTTGAGTATTTACTTTGATGTGATTTTCTACCTGTCTTTATTCACTGGTTCATCATTTGCACTTACTGTTTTATGTTTTTCAAAGTCTGATCACTGCTCACTACTTCTAATAATCTGAATTTTTGACTGAGAATTTACCTTATTTTTGTTTGAAAGCTGGTAAGCAGTGATTGACTCCACTGGATCTGTTAAAGGGAAGAAATATAGATGATTATTTCTCTTCCTCTAACTCCTTTGCTAGCGTTTTATTTCTTTTAGATAAATATCCTCTTCAAAATTAAAATTTTAGTCTTTAAAATAGAGATTTATTTTATCTTCTTACAGTAATCTACCTCATATCAATAGTGTTTTCAAAGTCTTGAGTCATTATTCTAATTTTTTAAACCAAGTGATTGCACTTATTATATGACATCTGGCTTTTGTTTTGTGAATTACTCTTCCTTATCATGGAGAGAATCTCCTATATCTGGAAGGTAATTTCACAGCTGAGACTATTTAACGATTATGAAAAGAAGAAAGCTTACAAAAGATGCGCAGTGCGCCAAATCAATTAAAAAAGAGGCACAAAATGAGCCCAAAGCTAAAAAGATGCGAAATGTCGCCAACTAAATGATACACCAAGTGTATCAAAAATGAAAAGATGTGCAAAGCGCCAACTAAATTGAAAAAGAGGCATAAAATGAGCCCAACCAAGCTTTCTTTCCTTTCAGATAGTTAAAGGTCTAAGAAAAATTCGTGCGCCACTTAATACTTTCAAAAGCTTGTGTTTGAAAATCCTGATTTCTGATTTTTTACTTTGTAACATTATTATATCAGATATTTTTCTGGAATGAGGCTTGAAAGGATCTCGTTTTGAATCTAATTTCTTTTCTTCTGAATTGGTTGTTTGTTTTGAAAGAGATTTGCATCGATAAGGTGCCCGAGGTGGGAGTTACGAAAGTCAATTTTTCCAACTTTTTTTGGATTTTAGCGCTGGCAATCATCTTCTTATTAGTTTTTGGATTTAAAATCAAGGAAAAATTCTAATTTCCTCGAGCAGCTTGATCAAAAAAAATTGTTGCTTTTATGTATTTTTGCTGTGAGTTTTATTTATTTTTTGTTATATTTTAATTTCATGGTTGTGTTTTTGGGATCCTGATCTGTCTTCTTCATCCTCCATCTTTTTTTGTTTTCTTCACATCATCCTGGACGATACCCCGATCATCCTGGATGATACCCCGATCGTCCTGGATGATCCAATTCGACCTGGACGATCCAAACATCATCATGGATGATTCATTCAAAATCATCCCCACACTGCTCCTGCTACTGAAAAACTCCAATTATTGGTGATCGTCCTGGACGATCCTTACATCGTCCTGGATGATATGATCCATATCTTCCTGATCTGATCAAACGGCTGATATTGCACCAATTATTGTCCATCATCCTGGACGATCCACCTCATCATCCTGGATGATCCACGTGTCATCCGCTGGACGATTGGAATTCGGCCCGTACGTCACACTTATTGCACATCGTCCGGGACGATCCACCTAATCATCCTAGATGATACTTTTCGTCAACGGTCGTCCAGCCTAACTCCTCGGGACGATCGCCTATGTCTAATCGTCCTGGACGATATCTGATCATCCTGGATGATTATACGACCTTTTTGACCAATCGTCCAGGCCGTAATAATTGCATCGATCGTCCTGGACGATCTCGCGATTATACGGGACGATCCGGCCAAGATCTATTTAAACAGTCATTTTCTTGAGGATTTTCCACACTCTTTCTCCCTCTACTTTCCTTCACTTTTGATTCTTAATGGCTGGTGGCAAACGCTCACGGTAAAAGGGTACAAGCTCCTCCCGGGGGCCTATTGATCCTCGCTTCCCCAACGCAACCGATCAGGCTGCCTACGAGCACTATTGTGAAGTGGGGATCACACCATCGAAAATAGTAAATCTCCGCACTCTTACTTATTCTATCCTTAACCTCTTCGCACACACCTCCCTCACCTTCATCATGACTCTCGCCTTTCCTTTTAGCACGGAACTTCTTCGTGTTTTCTTTGTAAATTTGTGGATTTCAGCTGATTATTCCACCCTCCGCTCTTATGTAAATCAGCGCCCCGTCAAACTCACTTACCAGGACTTTCATAACATTCTCCAACTTTCCGTCACTGGCGATAAACTCCACACCCTTATCACCGACCCTGACTATGATTGGAGTATCGCCAATCATTTCCTTTGCAATACAAATGCCCCTTATCTTGACAATGCTTGCACTACACTACTTAAAGACGCCCGAACAATTCAGCATGTTCTTCGTTCCTCCGTCATTCCAAAGGTGGGGGATCGAATTCACATCACCCCACTACTATCCTTGACCACATACTACATCTTGGCCCATAGGGAATTTAATGCCACTGATCTTGTTATCCAGTACCTCGAGCACCTCACCACTATTCGGGATCCAGGTCATCGCCATCGTCCCAATCTAGCCTTAGGACATATTATTGCCTATGCCCTAGAAACCAAATATTACTTGCAATATCCCACAGCTCCAAATGTCCCTCCTTCCTTCTTCACCAACAATTCCTTCCATGTCCTACACAGCACCCGACTACATCTAGAGCCCGTCCCGGATGTTGAGGAGGAAGAGGAAGAGACTATTCCAGTTTCTGCTGCACCAGATGCACCTGCTCCCCTTCGCATTGCCTCTCCCTTTGACCACCTGGAGTAGCACTTCGATCAGTGGGAGGCCAGATTTGACTCCTATATGGCTACCCAGGAGCAGCGGCACGCCGAGGACATCCAGCACTTCACGGACTATACTGCGCAGCAGCAACTGCAGCATCACCAAGACATTTCCTGGATTTGAGCCCCCTTTCAGGCCATTCACAACTACTTCAACCCACCACCGCCACCTCCTCCTTCCGATCAGGATCTACCTCTGTTCTAATTTTCTGTTTTGTAGTTGTTTTCTTTTATGTTTTGTACTTATATTTCAGTGTTCTGTTTTATCCTCCTCCTTTTTGTGATGTCAAAAGGGAGAGTCAGTTTTAGTCATTTCAGCTTTTTGTTATGTGTTATGTTTCCTGTATTGGTTTAGTTGTTAAATAAAAATTTGAAAAACAAAATTTATTTTTCGATCTCCGAGTTATCTTTATTTTTAAACTACTGTACAAATGTTTGCCATCATCAAAAAGGGAGAGATTGTTGTAAATCTGGTTTTGATGATGACAAACATATTTTCAGTGTGTTTTGCTTGGCTAACCCATTTCAGGCACAAAAGATCACAAGCAACTCAAGCCAACTCAAGATCGGGTCCAAGTGTGTCCAATGTATGGTTTTTCTTTTTATTGAGTCAATTGTAATGTAATTGATCCCCTAGCTAAGTAACCTTGCACACACACACTCAGGGGGAGAGCTTGAGTGAGTTAGAGTTTCTGTTCATTTTTTGTTCAGATAGTCCTGGACGATATTCACATCGTCCTCGACGATCCAGTAAAAATAGAAACCCTAATTAGGGCGACCAAGTTAAGAGGGTCTGATTAAGCAGATCATCCTGGATGATCTTTGGATCATATAGGACGATATACTTAAATCAGAAATTCTCATCTGCCAGATCAAGTTAGGCAAGTTTTTATTTTAAGTTATTTGGTCTGATCGTCCCGGATGATACGTGTATCGTCCTGGACGATTCAGTACAATCATGCCTAAATTAATCTAGTAATTAAGGAAAGAAATTTATATTTCATTGATACGATCATATCGTCCTGGACGATCGCAGGATCGTCTTAGACGATCAGGATCGTCTAGTGCATTTCAGCTGTACGACCCGAACTATGTACAAGACGAATTGGGCACTTTTTGAACTAATCGTACGGGACGATCTCCTTATCGTCCTGAACGATCAGGTCATTTTTTGGTCGTCCAACACAACTTTCTCTGGACGACCCGAACTGTCTTCTGGATGATATACCTTGATTTATACTAATCGTCCCGGACGATCGCAGGATCCTATGGGACGATATGAATAATTTTTTGAACTGATCGTCCAGGCGGAATCAGCTAATTTTGAACTGATCGTACAGGACAATCTATCGATTGTCCTGGACGATCTTGGCCGACCAGTTGAGATTTAGGATAAATTTTAAGCCCTCCTATAAAAGAACTTTTTCTTGGAATAAGAAAAATCTTTTGCCATTTTCCTTCCCAGAGAAACCCTAGAGAGAGAGAGTTTGGGAGAGAGAGAAAGGATCTTGTGAGGAGGAGTTAGTGACGGATTCACTAAGGTTGCTCCAAGCACAGATCAGAGTCGTCTTCTCTGCTCGTCGTCTTTCGTCTAGTTGGTGTTCGTTGTGGGAGGATTGTTCGCAAGAAGATCCGGGGTTCTCTGCCCACTTCAGGTGGAAGTAAAAGGAGTCTGAAGGTTCTCTGCCTGCTTCAGGAGGAAGCAAAAGCAGGTTAGGTTCTCTGCCTTACCGGATGGTGGAAACGAGGTTTTTGTACAAGCTTCTCCGCCTTACTGTGGGAGCAAAAGGAGAGTCACTTTTTGTTTAGTGCAATACCCGGAGGGGAGGCTCCAGGGAGTGGACGTAGGTCAAGTTGACCGAACCATTATAAAATCTGGTTTGCCTTTCTGATTCTGTTCTGCACTTTACTTTTCTGATATTAACTGGTTGGGTGAATATCTGTGATTGATCTTTTCATTCTTGTTTACTTACTTTTGCTGTAAAGTATCGAAAAGATTTTTTTCCGTTCCTCGTGAAATTTTTAAATAACCAATTCACCCCCCCCCCTCTTGGTTAGCCTCGGGACTAGTTCACTAGGGCTTAACATCCCTATCAAACTTTCAGTGTTGTCTCCCAGAGTGACCTTTCCTCGAGCCTTGGCCTCCATGAAATGAATTGATTTGCATCTCCAGTTATATGCCTTGAACATCCGTTGTCCAAGTACCACATGCTTTCATGAGGTCTTGTGAGAGAGTACCCCTATAAAATATAAAACATTAGATTTAGGAATCCAAACAAGTTTGGGTTCCTTCTTATGGAAGGAAGAATGTAATGCATGTGTGTTATGCTATGAATCATATAATTTGGGCCTCCATACCTAATGTGTACTACGGTGGACAATGTAAGTGTGGGAGATATGTCCTAACATTCCACAAGAGAAACATCTAATGCTAGAAAAAGGGTTAACTAATTTACATGGGTGATAGTGCCTCTTTCTAAGTTTGGATGATGCATGCTTTGATGATTGTGTATAAAATTCTTCAAATGATGGAGGTTGTTTATTTTTCATATGAGCGATTAATTCAGCATAAAAAAATTTATTTGAACTATCTAGAATTAAATTTTTCACTCTCAATGCATGTTCCCTACTCTCTACATCAAATGCATGAGTTCTTAATTTCTTGAATGCAGTTTCTAATTCAACATGCGATGCTTTTAATGAATCATGCTCAACAATCAAATCAGTATACTTTTTATTAACTCATCAAATTCATTAAGTAATGACATGTGATTGCTATCAATTGAAGAATGATCCTTAAGTAAAACTTCATGCTCTTTTTGCAGGTTCAAGAATTCCAATTTCAGGGTAGCATGAGTTTTCTTAAGTTTCTTATATAATGAATGGATTTTCTCAGAGGCATCAAGTAATTGATCATAGGTTAGTTCACGTACCTCTTCTTGTTCAGAATGACCAAGATGTTCATCCACCATCAAACATAAGTTTGTAGTCTCCTCTTTAACTTCAGTCTTAAAGGAGTCAGATGCAAAATTTGCCCAAAAAGCCTTTTGAATCCATTTCTTATCCTTTCTGAACTTGGCCTTCTCCTTACCCTTCTCCTTGCTTGGGTGAGCCTTAAGTGTAGGATAATCAGCTTTTATATGTCCTGGTTTTCTGTATTCAAAATAAACTGTATCAGAAGAACGTTTAAAATTTTTGTTATTCTTACTTTTCTTCCATTTTTTATAGTTCTTATATTTCTTCCTTAGAAAGCTTTTGAATTGCCTAGTGATTAAGGAAGCATCATTACTTTCAGACCTAGAAGAGTTAGTCTCCATATCATTAGCCTTCAGCACCATAGTTTTTTCCTTCTTTTTCTCACCTGTATTAAGTTATCTTTGGTTCACTCCTTGCTCATAAGTAATGAGTGGTCCATGTAAGTTATCAATAGAATAAATATTCAAATCCTTGAATTTAGTTATCGTAGTTATATTGGCATCATAGGAAGAAGGAAAATATCTCAGAATTTGGTTATCTTTCTCATAGTTAGATAGTTCTCTTCCTAAGGCATATAGGGATGTGACAATTTGTGTAAACCTAGTTTACATTTCAGATATTGACTCACTAGGTTTCATGCAAAAGAGTTTGTAGTCGTGAAGCAAGATATTCAACCTAGATTGCTTAACTTCTGATGTGCCCTTATAAGTAATGCATAATTTATCCCAGATTTCTTTACCAGTTGTGCAAGTAGAGACACGCATATAATCCTCATATTTTAATACACAAAAAAATAGTTTAAGTATTTGGCATTCATTTGTGCTAAATCTCGATCATCAAAAGTCTATTTAGTAAAAGGAAGTTTAGTTTTAATGCCATCAACTAATCTAAATGGTGCAGAGTATCCATCTTTAACAAGTATCCACATGCAATAATCTATAGATTATAAAAAGGTGGACATGCCAGTTTTTCAAAAATCAAAAAGTATATTATCAAATAAAGGTGGTCGAGTGATTGAATATCCTTCCGTGATGTTTCTATTACCAAAGTTAGTCATAGATCAAATTAAAAAGTTTTTAAAACTTAATTTTATGAATCTCGCTCTGATACCATTTAAAAGTTTATTAGGGATGTTAAGCCCTTACAAACTAGACTGAGGCTAACTAAGAGGGGGGTGAATTGGTAGTTTTAAAAATTCTTAAGAAAAAATGATTTTGAAAACTTTTTTGAATGTTTTAAAACAATTGCAATAGCATATTGATGTAGAGATGATTAATCAATAAAAAAAATAACTATAATCACACGATCATCCACAGAAAAATAAAGTGCAGGAATTAAAGTAGAACAGTAAAAGAATGAGCACACCAAATTTAATAGTGGTTCGATCCACTTGACCTACATCCACTCTTCGGAGCCTCCCCTCCAGGTATTTCACTAAAACTCAGTGACTCTCCTTCTGCTCGCACAGCAAGGCAGAGAAAACTAACAAAACTCCTTTTCACCAACCTGGTGAGGCAGAGAAACCAGACTCCTTTTGCTTCCTCCTTAAGCAGGAAGATAACCTTACCTCCTTTCACTTTTTCCTGAAGTAGATAGAGAACCTTACCTCCTTTCACTTCCTCCTGAAGTAGAAAGAGAACCTTGATCTTCTTGCTGATGAACCTTCCAATAGAGACACCAAGGGACAAGGGACGATGACTCAAATCCTTGCTTGGAGTAACCTTTATGAACACCTCACAAACTCCCCCTCACAAGATTCTTTCTCCCTCTCCCAAACTCTCCCTCACCCTCTCAAGAATCTCTCAGGTGATGATAGCGGTAAAAGATCTTAACATTTTGCAAATAAGAGAGCTTAAATAGGAGGGCTCAAAAATTATCCTAAATTTCAACTTGCTGTCGAAGATCATCCAGGATGATCCTATGATCGTCCTGTACGATCAGTGTAAATCAAACCCTTTTGGCTTGGAAGATCTGGTTCTTCTGGATGACTAGAAGATATGATTTGTTCTGATTGTCCGGGAGGATTCTGCGATCGTCCTAGATGATTAGTTCTAAATTAGGAATATCATCCAGCACATAATTTAGGATGTCCACGAGAAAAGTCTAGACGATCTAAAGAAAATGACTTGATTGTTCAGGATGATATCTTTATCATCCTGTATGATTAGTTCAAAAATGCCCAATATCGTCTAACACATAGTCCGGGTCATCTGGGACAACTATACTGGACGATTTCAAAATAACTGATCGTCCAAGATGATAAAGCTATCATCCTATACGATTAGTTAAAAATGGCAATATCGTCCGACACACAATTTGGGTCATCTAGGTGAGATATATTGGATGATGAGGATTTATAATTGATCATCAAGGATGATCTTACGATCGTCTAGGATGATGTGATCAATCAATTAATCCTCGATTGCTTTCCTTAATCACATGGCAAATTTAGGCATAATTATAATGAATCATCTAGGATGATACACATATCATCCAGGATGATTAGACCAAAATACTAAAAATAAAAACATGCCTAAATTAGTCTAGCTGCTGAGCTTTTTTTATTTGAGCATATCGTCCTGTATGATGGGAGTATCGTCCAGGATGATCTACTTAATCAGACCAACTTAACATGGCTGCCCTAACTAGGGTTTCTATTTTCAATAGATCATCTAGGATGATATTACTATCATCTAGGATGATAAGAATAAAACATAACAAAAACTTTAACTCACTAAAAATCTCTCCCTCAGTGTGTGTGTGTGCAAGGTTACTTAGCTGGGGATCCATTATATTATATTTGACTCAAGAAAGGTTAAAAATTATATTAAAATTAAAAAAATAGACTAGCTTGATCTTGAGCTGGCTTGAATTGTAATTAATCTTGTGAACCTAAAAGGTTAGGCAATCAAACAGAAACATAAATATTTGTTATCATCAAAATCATAATCATTAATTCCAGATTTGCAATATTTCCATCTTTGGCTAGTCATTTCAGCGCTACAGTAGCAGCTAATCAATACGAGCTAAAATTTTGAATTTTTCAAAGTGATCATTTAATGAATCAAAATTTTGAATATTCTAAAAATGATCAACTCAAGAAAATCAAACAAGATTTCATTAAGTAGGGTTTTAAATTTATTTTAATTGCTTGCTTATATTGACTATTTCTATCCACTTTTTATTTTTCTATTATATGTAAGTCTCTGCATTTTAAAAGTGTGGGGTGATGTATCAGATGCTGATTACTAACCCTTACCTTTCATTTATACAAATGGATCTACAGAACCCCCTGATGACCGTCCAACTGGGATAAGGTGCCAGGATCTAACTAGCAAATGCCATCATTAAAATTAGAAATGTTGGAGCTACCATCCAGTTTGGTAGTCTCGACTTCCCAGCAGTCATTGCAAGGACTGTCGCCATTCCTATGAATGGCGTTAATATTGAATGGTTTGCGAGGAAACCCCATCCTGCCAGAGCTCCTACTCGCCGTGCATATCTGCAAGCGTCACGGGCTACTGATGTTGTTGAAAATCCTCATAAGTGGATTTTTATATTTGAAAGGTTGTCACAGTCTGAGGCCCCAACCACCAAGAGCATTGTAAATGGTGGGAAGATCTAAGTGGTACCTACTAGGGCCACTACACTATCAACCAGGTTATATGCAGCCGGGGAGAATAATGTTGAAGCTTTCTCATCTAGAGGAAAGCTGACCAGGAGACAGAGAAGGAAGATGAATGCCAAGCATTACCAATTCTCCTTTGATAATAATTCATTCCTTTTCTTTTGTTGTTTGGTTAGAAATTTTTGTTGGAACTTCATCAGCATAAGCATCTTAAAAAAATATATTAATGAAATAAATGTAAAGAAGAGATATGTTGAGAAAATAGCTTTCTAGGCTATACTTAGATGTGTATAGACAATACAACTTCTAATATTCTTTGAATAATTTTAAACATAATTGCTTCATTGGTTTAAAGAAGGAAGGAGACAATAATCATAAATAATTGAAGATATATGAATGGTATTATAATCAATAATACTTGCATTCAATTAGCTTCTTCATTGCTCAATGCATACACAAGCATTTTATGTATTGACTTCTAGCATATATACATATTATAATCTTTAATGTAATTCTAATGCATGTCTCATTATATCATTTACGAGGAATAATTGCAGTTATTTGGATTATCACAAATTTCCTTCATCAATTGATTGCATACATAATCATTTAATATATCGATCACTTCTTTTATATGTATAGCATATCTTTGATACTTAATTGCATTAAATTCATATACATATTTTTCTATGTTGATTGTGAGGAATATTCGATGCATCACATTGGCGAAACTGACAAGTAATGTAACTCAAACAAAAATCACATTAAAGTTTCAATTGCTCTCATTTCATCCAAATGAGAACAATGCTGTCAAAAATCAGCGGTCAAGCTCTGTTGAGGTTAAGTTTTCTCAAACTTAGATGGCATAGGTTTTTGTAGTCATTTTTGTACATATATAGTGCTTTTCCTTAAGCCTTAGATCCTTGTAGAGACCCTACTTACTTTTAAACCCACTAACCCATTAGTGTGTATGTACGATAGGAAGTTTGTCAATTTTAGATTTAGGAGCATATAGATCTGATTACTTTGATGTAGTTAGCATTCATGTATACATGTTTCTAGGCTAAAAATGTTTAGATATTTAATGAACTTGCTTATGTATTTTAAATTTTAACTTAAGTATCCTAAAAAAATGTAAATTATTTAAAACCTAAATGAAGCTTTGGAATGAAGTATATACTTTGCAACTGACTTAAATAAAAACATCAATCAACTTTATTATGTTGAACAAATTGATATAATGAATTTAAATAGAAGGAATGAACTTTAAAATGAAATAATAACTCTTCTAAAATCAAATTGAAACACATGATTAAAGAATATTAAACCAAAGTATAAGGCTAAGTGAACTTAAAGAAGTTCTACATAAAATTAAATAGAACTGATGTAATCATATTAAAAATATCTCTTAAGTTAGCTCAATGCTAAAATTAAATAAATTCAAATTTAAACATAAAACTAAATTCAAAATAATAAAAGAGAGAGAGAGTTGACAATAAAAAGAATAATAGAATAATGAAATAATAAATAACTTAAATATTAAAGAAATTCACTAAACAATCAAGAAAATTTGAAAAAATTTCAAATAAATTTTTATAAGCTTATGAAAATAGAGGTATTAGAATGGCGGTCTTCCGATGACCCGTTTAGGAAAATAGAGGTATTAGATTTGACTAATGTTAAGAAAGGTAGAGGTAGACCTAAAAAGACTTGGTTAGAAAATATTAGAAATTATCTTTATTTATTATATTTAAACGAGAATTTTACTTTTAACAGCACAATGGAGAAAAAGGATTCATGTAGCCAACCCCACGTAGTGGGATAAAGGCTTCTTGTTGTTGTTGTTGTTGTTGTTGTTGTTATAAAGTCACAACAAACAATAAAGTAAATAAATATTTCAATAAACATTTCATTCTCATCCTTAGATTAAATAAACTGCCAAAATAACCTTGAAATTAGAAAATTCATTAATGATTAAAGAAAAATAAAAAAAATATGAAATATTTTTTTATGAACTCTTAAAATTATAATGAACAATAACCTACATTGAGTCAAGTAAAATTAAATATAAAATAAAAATTCCCTTAACAAATTCTTTTGAGGCTAAGTAAAGTAAGTGATGTTAAACATTAAAATTAAATAAATTCAAATAATAATTAAGAATGAACTAAATTTAGAATTGAAAGTCAAACTTGAAATTAAAATTAAATTAAACATTATTAAATCTCAAATAATTTTTTTTAATTCCTCCAACAAACTCTAAATAAAACCCTTAATTATTAAAAATCATAAAATTGTATTTATAATAAGCAGGGAATCAAACTTTAAGCGAATGAATGTGACTACACTGAAATTATAAATGCTAAGTAACAAATCTGAATTATTCAAGTGAACATGAGTAAACAAGCAGGGGATTCGTGGTAAACAAACTGTCAATGCATACAAACCACGAAAAGTGAAATGTAAAAAAACTCATAGCATTCAATCAATTGCAACCAAACATTGGCAAACAATACATCAAACATACATGATGCAACAAACAATGAATGCAAACATTCGCTAAGGGTTCACCTACGGGCAAGAATATTAAACCTCTTATGCATACAACAATTCACACAAAGGCATTAACAAGCAACTGGCAATGAATACAATAACACTTTATAGTCAACATCAACATACAATCAAATGCATCTATCCCCTACAAGCAGAAGGATTTGACATGCAGTGAGCATAATAATTTGATACATTCGATGAGTTTGAAGTAAATGAAGTCTGTGTATAGTCAATATCATTCAAACAAGCACATTAATTTGTCATCCCAATATGTTTGAGGAGGTTGTGATGAACATGGCTTGCTTGAAGTTAATGCTAATTAATTTGCAAACGAACATATCAACCAGCCCACAAGTAATGGTAGTTGACCTACAGTGAGTTTGACAACTTAACAAACATATCTAAAGAAATTACATCAAACACAGTTCATTATCTACAAGCAAAGGCGATAAATTGACTGTAAATACAATTACATACTCGCAACTGTGAGAGACTTGTCATGCATATGGTTTCCCACCTATAAGTGATGATCAATAACATGTGATAAATGCTAGCGCATTCACACAGCCATCATCAATCCAATGTCAAGAAAGTATATCAATGCCCCATGAACAACGATGGTAAATATAGTCTATATATATAAGTAGTGATGATAGATGTGTTGTAAGTATGGTAGACCCCCTTATGAATATAGATACGCATACAAGACAGGAAAGCACATCGACTATTTTGACAACTTCATTTCTTACAAGGGAAGCTAGCTTTCATTTGGCGACTCATATCGAATCTCTCAGGTAGATGCCAGCTGTTATCAAAATGGATGAAGAAGGATGTCCACTTCAAATGGGATAGAGAATGTTAGTAGGCCATTGACAGTATCAATAGGTATTTGTTAAACATTCCCATTCTCATAGTGCCAATTCTAGGGAAGCCCCTTATACTGTATACAGTAGTATTGGATGAGTTCTCGAAAGCACTACTAACTTAATACAATGAAGAAGGTAAGGAAAACGTACTCTACTACATCAATCAAAGGTTAATCGGGGAAAAGATACGTTATTCTCCAATTGAGAAGCATTGTTTAGCATTAATTTCACAGTACAGAAACTCCTCCACTATATATTATCTCATTAAATTATCTTGATATCAAAGATTGATCCACTGAAGTTCTTAATGACAAGACTTGTGTTGATAGATCATCTAGCAAGATGGGCAGTAATACTTTTGCAGTTTGATATCATGTATGTTTCATAAAAAGTAGTAAAAGGGCATGTCATGGAATATTTTCTCAGTGCATATCCCATTCCGACATATTCACCGCTCAATGATGATCTGCCTGATGAACATATCATGCATATCCAAAATGAGGAGAAACCATAAGTTTTGGAGGTGTACTTCAACGAAGCATCATTGATTAAACTGGCCCAGCCTCCAAATCTAGCAAAAGTTCGAGCCATCATCGATTTCATTTTCATAATACTTGAGGGAGGCATAATGAGATATTCGTTTAGTCTAACCGAATCTCAAACCAATAATGAGGATGAATATGAAGCTCTAATAGTAGGTCTTGAGATTGCTATTTCAGTTGTAATTTGGAACCTCCAAAATTTTGGCTACTCTGAGCATGTGATAAATCAGGTACTTGGTGTATATCGAATCAGTAAGCTTGCGTTGGCTTACTATCATCAACAGGTTGTTAAGCTTATGAAGCAAATTCCAACCATAAAATTAGCTTGAGTTCCATGAGCTCAAAATAGCAATGTAGATTAGCTGGCTAAATTAGCCAAGCAGATGGAAAATATTAACGATGAGTCTATGTTAATTGGAATCCACACTCATCAGGTTTTAAAGCCAACAATTTTGAAGTTCTTGTAGTTCTCGCAGGAAGAGGGGTTATAAAATCTAAGCCAGCATGATACAACTCTGATTAGTCCTCAATCTACCTAATAAATCATTCTTAAAAATTGACTAGAAGAACTCAGTCAGAAGGAGGCGCAAAGCTAGCATGACCTCAGAATCATGTTGGTATTTCTTAGATGTCGAATAGCAAAATGATTGGAGGTAGACATTCATTAACTATTTTAAAGAAAATAAACTCCCAATAGATAAATCACTAGCTGCATAAATCAAGAAAAGAGTTTACATATGCATTTATCAACAACACATTGTATCAAAGAGCTTTTGACCAAATATAGCTATGATGTCTTCGGATCAAAGAAGTCAATTGGGCGGTATCAGAAGTTCATGAGGGCCTTTGTTATGCACATTAATCAGGTTCCAAAATGGAGGTCAAACTTAGAAGAATAGACTACTACTGGCCAGAATTAGTGAAAGGTTACATTGATTATGCTACGAGGTGCCATGAATGTCTAATTCAGGGTGATGTTATACATTAGCCAGCAAATCCATTGCACCCTATAGTGGCATCCTGGTTGTTTGAATGCTAGGACACTAATATAATCAGTATGATAAATTTACTATTATCTGCTAGACGTCGCTTCATTTCGATAACAACCGACTATATTTCTATGTAGGCAGAGGCAACTCTATTCAAAGAAGTCACATTTGAGCACGTGATCAACTTATTTACCAACAATGTTGTATATAGATTTGGTGTACCCCATCGAATAAACTCATATAATGGTGTAACATTCAAGAATGCCAAAATTCATAAATTCGTTGATCAACACAAAATCGATTGGCATTACTCATCTATCTATAACCCAAGGGAAAATGACCTAATAAAGGCCTTCAATAAGACACTAGTAAAGCTGTTGAAGAAGAATCTCACTAAGAATAAAAGAGAGTGGCACACTAAGATGGTAGAAGCATTATCAGCATACCATACAACTTACAAGATGCTGATAAAAGCCACTCCTTATGCGCTAGTGTTCGGGGTTGAAGTAGTATTGCCACTAAAAATTGTGCTATCATCACTTTGGATTACTGTCTAACATGATCTCACTTATGAGTAAAATACTCACCTAAAAATGGAGGAACTTGATGTACTAGATGAAATTAGACTACAAGCATAGCATAATCTAAAAATCTATTGACCAAGGAATACAAAATCCTTTGATCGAATGGTGCGCCACCGAGCATTTCAAGAAGGGGAGTTGGTCCTAATACTGAGAAGGCCAATCTTCCCATATCAAAAAATGGGTGGTAAATTTAAGTCCAACTGGGAAGGCCCCTTCATCATCGAGAACATGTAGCAGGGAGGAGCTTATCAAATCATCGATCTTAATGGTCAAAGGCTCATATCACCGATCAAATCTTGTACTTAATGTTCACTCGAGAAAATCTTGTACTTAATGTACTCTGTAATAATTAAAGTATTATTCATGCTTAGCAATATATGTACTTATTCTTTTGAAATTATCTTATAGTACAAGAAAGTATTTTAAGTATCCCATGAAAATTCTCCTATAAGATAGGGGGTATTTTTTAGTTCTATAATTAAAACCTGTCTAAATTCCACAACAAGATAGTAGGCATTTTAAATATTTATTTGGGTCGATATTGCGCCACATGCCAGGATCCCGAATAAATATTTAAAATCATAAAATATAAAATTTGCCCGACCCTTTCCCTAAGATAGGGGGCATTTTAAATATTTATTTAAGTAAACATCGTGCTTCGTATTGAAATCCCTAGATAAATATTTAAAATCATCAAATATGGACATTTTTATAAACAAGGAGATATAACCATATTCCTTGTAGTATACATATATACGGGTGATTCTACAAAACTAAAGACATCGCCTTCTTTAATATGCCAACACTTTGAAGGTCCGAAAAGAAGATCTTTGTGGTTACACACTCCAGTAAGTCGAGCTAGAGTAGTACAAGTTCTTCTATAGCCTGAAGCTAAGGTCCAAATGGGTTTATGAGGTCAAATTCAACAAGCCTAAATATGGTTGAATCATTGGAAGCTTTGTCTACTTAACAAGCCATAAGAAAGGTTGTAGTATAGGAACCCCCATTTTGTCAACCTATTCGTAGGGACTATTAGAAGCACAAAAGCTTATTTAACTAAACAAGTTCAAGTAGTCGTAGTCTAAAAAGTTCTCCTAATTGACCGGAGAGTTAAGGTTTTAGTAGGAAGGAATGAGTCTCATTCAAGAAAGTTACTGAATGTGCGTAAGCTCTAAGATCTAGAACCACGAAGGATGACTTCAAATCTATAAACTTCAAGAAATTTAGCTTAGGGAGTGCATTTCTCCATAGCTCAAGCCTAAAGTCTGAATGGGCGTATGAGGTCAAACTCACAACCTATGATGTGGACGAGTCGCTGGCAACTCTGGCTACTCAATAAGCCATAAGAAAGGTCATACTAGAGGAACCACCATCTCAGTAGTTGGATGTCAAGAGCTGTTAAATCCTAGCTCACCTAATCTAATAAGTTCAACCTAAATTGAAGTCTTCTCGATTGTTTAAGGATTAAGGTATGGCCTACACTCGGTACTACCAACTAATCTTGAAACTAACAAATCCTTCAACAAATCTATAAAGCACAAAGTAAGGATTGAAAGAATTCTTCTTCAATAAGTCAGCCAAACCACAAAGAAAAGGATCGAAAAAAATTATCCCAAAGTTTACATAAAGCCTAAGGCTCAACTAAAAAGATTTCCATCATCAACAAATCCACTACGCACAAAGCTCTGGACTGATGACCCCGTGCCATCGACCTAATGTAAGCCTAAAAGGTTTAAGTCACTGGCATCTACTCCTTCGTCAAGTCCATCGGAGCAAGAAGCATAAGGCAAAAGATACACAAATCTCCTAACAAGTCAGTAAGGATAAATCAGGTAATCCTTCACCAAAGTCCATCACATAAAGCACAGCATATAAGGAACTAAAAGTCTCAAAACCCAAACTAAAGCTGTGAAAAGAGTGCAACTACTAACTCCAACAAGTGTATAAAGTCGTAAGCACATCAACCACAGGAGTCATAAGAGCAGAAAGAAAGGAAGAGCTCGTGAATATCTAAAAGTGAACAATGTTTTATTTTATTATTTTAAATTTTATACAAATTTGAATTACATTTTTTTATAATCTTAGATCAGATAACAAAAGGGAAAGGGTACATTGTCCTTTATAAAAGACTAAAGTCCATCACCTAAATATATGCCTGTAGAGAAAGTCGACAGCCTCACTCTGTTCCATCCAAAGATTGGATATTATGTACTTTTGAAATCTACACAAAGAAAACATAAGAATTAGCCAAAAAGAAAGAAGAAAGACTATGCAAGTGTACAGAAAGCTAAAAAAGGTGTACCTGAATCAAGGACTCCTGCAGTAATTGGCTGACTAGTATCTCGCTCATCCTAGAACCTGCGTAGAGCAAGATGAGAACTTGTAAAGAAACAAAAAAGGAAGTGCACAGACTAAAAAAAGAGCGTATATGAGCCGAAGGAAATTATAGAAGACCCGAGGCGTCAAAGTCCTGCTAACTGGTGGATCTGTAAAGCTCGGGCAAACTCTGAATGACACCTGCAATTATATAGTATAAATATTATATTTAAACATGATTATAACAAAGATGAATATTAATCATATATAAAAAACTGCTATAAACTAAGGTGTGAAAGTTCAATAGAGATGTTAATCCCTGATGAACTAGTCCCGAGGCTAACAAAGAGGGGGGTGAATTGGTTATTTAAAAAATTCGTGAGCAACAGGAAAAATCTTTTCGATAATTTGTAGTGGAAAAAATAAACACATAAATGAAAAGATAAACCACAGATTTCACCCAAGCAGATAATAAAAGAAAAAATAAAGTACAAAAAATAATCAGAAAGAGCACACCAGATTTTATAGTGGTTTGGTCAACTTGACCTACGTCCACTCCCCGGAGCCTCCCCTCCGGGTATTTCATTAACACAAAAGTGACTCTCCATATGCTCCCACAGCAAGGCGGAAAAGCCTGTACAAAACTCCTTTCCACCAACCCGGTCAGGCAGAGAACCTAAACTCCTTTCACTTCCTCCTCAAGTGGACAGAGAACCCAAACTCCTTTCGCTTTCTCCTGAAGCAGGCAGAGAACCTGAACTCCTTTCGCTTCCTCCTGAATCGGGCAGAGAACCTGAATCTTCTTGTGAACGATCCTCCCACAGAAAACACCGATAAGATAAGAGACGACGAACATAGAAGATGACTCTAATCCTTGCTTGTAGCAACCTTTATGAATCCCTCATAAACTCCCCCTCATAAGATACTCTCTCTCTCTCTCCCAAGCTTTCTCTCTCTTAAGGTTTCTATGGAAAGAAAAGTGGCAAAAGATTTTTCTTGTTGGAAGAAAAAGATCTTTTATAGGAGGGCTCAAAATTTATCCTAAATCTCAACTATGAAAGTTCAATAGTGATGTTAAGCCCTGATGAACTAGTCCCGAGGCTAACCAAGAGGGGGGGTGAATTGGTTATTTAAAACAAAACAAAATCTTTTTATAACTTGCAGTGGAAATGAATTAAAGAAATGATAAAAAGATCAATCACAGATTTCACCCAAGCAGATAATCGCAACAAGATAAAGTGCGAAAAATAATAAGAAAGAACACACCAGATTTATAGTGGTTCGGTCCAACCTGACCTACGTTCACTCCTCGGAGGCACCCTCCAAGTATTACACTAAACCAAAAGTGTCTCTCCTTTAGCCCCCACAGCTAGGCAGAGAAGCCCTTATAAAATCACTTCCACCTTCCCCGGTGCGGCGGAGTAGCCGGGTCCTTCGACAACGAAGAGATCTTCTTCTTCCCAAAACTTTCCTCTAGATGACCCTTGAATCTGATGGTACTTAGGTGCAAGCTTGCCGGAGCAACCGTCTGAACCCCCTCACACTCCCTCGAGAATCCCCCTTCCCAGGCTCTTCTCCCACTTAAACTCCACCCTTTCCTCTCTCCCTTTCAAGCTCTCTCTTTAAGTTTTCTCCAAAAGAATGAAGACTCAATGGCTGCCAAAGACACCTATCAAGTGACTTGAGAAAGCTTAAATAAAGAGCTCCAAAAAATCTTCCAAATTAGTTTTGGCGGCAAAGATCGTCCAAGACGATCACCGGATCGTCCAGGATGATGTGCTCTAAAAGACGGCTTCAGAAAACCCTAAAAACTCAATTCTGCCGCCAAATATCATCCAGGACGATCGCAGGATCGTCTAGGACGATGTGCTCCAAAAGACGGCTTCAGAAAACCCTAAAAACTCAATTCTACCGCCAAACATTGTCCCGGACAATCGCAGAATCATCCTGGATGATGTGCAGAATTTGACCTGATAGTCACGTACGATCCTGGGATAGTCCAGGACGATCAGTACAAATTTTGTACAAATCGTCCAGTACGATATACATATCATCCATGATGATTATAACAAATTTTGACTCTTAAATCCTTGCCTAAATTATCATGGAGGCTAGGGTTTTGAGATCATATTGGATCATCCAGGATGATATAAATATCGTCCAAGATGATTTGTTCAAAAGTTGAACTTCTTGTATTGATTGGATCTCACTCCCCTGAGTATATATACACATAGTCACAAATAAGCATACACCCTTACAGGACTTGACTCAAGAAATTAAAAAGTACATCAATGAGAAATACAATAAAGCCTATTCTACTTATTCTTGAGTCTTGAATCTTTCTTGGATTGATGCATACTGTTCCTGAAATGTTAGTACATACAGATAAATATATATTCCAAATACTAGGAGATGAATCATAATATTTGTTATCATCAAAATAAGAACTCGTGAGCCCGAGTTGCAACAAACTGGTCGGCCAATATCATCCAGGATGATCACTAGATCGTCCTGTACAATCAGTTCAAAATCACTAATTTCAGCCTGCATGATCTGGCTCTTCTGGATGATTAGTAGAAAAAAGTTGTTCATATCGTCCCGTACGATTCTACGATCGTGCGGGACTATTAGTGTAATTAAGAATTTTGTCCAGAAGACCGCTCTGGTCTTCCAGAGGAACTTGTGTTGGACGGTCTCAAAATGACTTGATCGTCCCAGATAATATGTATATCGTCCTGTACGTTTAGTTCAAAAAGTGCCAAAATTATCCTGAGCACCACTCTGGATGTACAGGTGAAACATGCAGAACGACCTCAAAATGACCTAATCATCCGGGATGATTTCTAGATCGTCCGGTACGATTAGTTCAATAATAACCAAAATCATCATAATCACCGCTCTGGACGTATAGGCGAAATGCACTGGACGGTCATAATCATCCCGGAGGATATTGCGATCGTCCTGGATGATATAATTGTATGAATTAAGTATTAATTACTTTTCTTAATCACCAGACTAATTTATGCATGGTTATACTGGATCATCCAGGCCGATACACGTATCGTTCGAGACGATCCGACCAAATCAACAAAAATAAAAACTTACCTAAATTGATCTGGCGGCTGAGAATTTCTTATTTTAGGCTTTTATCCTATACAATATTAATATCATTCAGGATGATCAGCTTAATCAAACCGACTTAACATGGTCGTCCTAATTAGGATTTCTATTTTCACTGGATCATCCAGGATGATGTAAATATCATCCAAGATGATCAGAAAAAAATTTGAACAGAAACTCTAATTCACTAAAACTCTCCCCCTGAGTGTGTGTGTACAAGGTAAAATTAAATTTAAACACACTTGGACCCGATCCTGAGTTGGCTTGAATTGCCTTTGATCTTTTATATCTAAAATGATTAGCCAGGTAAAATAAAATATAAACATATTTGTCATCATCAAAAATGTACTTCTTGAATCCAGATTTGTAACAATCTCCCCCTTTTTGATGACGACAAATATTGATGCAGTAGTTCTAAATAAAATAGACAGGAGTAACCAATGCATGTACGACAGAAAATATTTCATTTCAAATTTCACTAAACACAAAATATAATAAGGAAAATAACTACAAAACAAGAATAATACAAGAAACAACTAGAACAGTACAAGAAACTACTAGTCACTTAAAATACTTACTCCCCCTTTTGACATCACAAAAAGGAGGAGGAACAGACACAACAATACAAATAGAAAACAACAGAAAACACAAAGCTAAAAGGGAGGCGGATCCTGATCAGAAGGAGGAGGAGGAGGTGGCTTAAAGTAACTGTGAATGGCGGCAAAGTGTGCTCCAAACCAGGCAATGTCCTAGTCGTGCTGCTGTTGCTGTTGAGCAGCGTAGTCATTGAAGTGTTACAAATCCTCAGTGTGCTGCTGCTCTTGGGCAGCAACATAAGAATCAAATCGGGCCTCCCACTGGTCAAACTGCTACATTAGATGATCAAAAGGGGATGCAATACGAAGGGGAGTAGGTGCATCAGGTGCAGCAGGAACAGGAACAGCTTTTTCCTCTTCCTCCTCAACATCCGGGGTGGGCTCCTGATGTAGTCGGGTATTGTAGAGTACATGGAAGGAATTATTTGTGAAGTAGGAAGGAGGGACATTGGCAGGGACAGGATATTGTAGATCATATTTGATCTCCAGAGCATATGCAATGATGTGTCCTATAGCTAGATTTGGGCGTCGTCTATGGCCCGGATCCCTAATGGTAGTGAGATGCTCGATATAACGGAAAAGGAGATCAGTAGCATTGAATTCCCAGTGGGCCATGATGTAATAGGTGGTCAGAGAAAGTAAAGGGGTAATGTAAATACGGTCCCCAGCCTTTGGGATGATGGAGGAACGAAGGACATGTTGAATGGTACGGGCATCCTTAAGTAGGGAAGTGCAAGCATTGTCGTGGTAGGGGGCGTTGGTATCTCTAAGGAAGCGATTGGAGACACTCCAATCATAATCAGGATCAAAAACAAGGGTGTGGAGTTTATCTCCAGTGACGGAGAGTTGAAGAATAAGGTGAAAATCCTGGGCAGTGAGTTCTACAGGTCGCTGATTAACAAAGGAGTGAAGGGTGGAGTAGTCAGTAGCGATGCGAAGATTTGCGAAAGAGACTCAGAGAAGTTCAATACTGAATGGGTAGGCCAGGGTGAGGATGAAGGTGAGGGAGGTATGCGCAAACAGATCCAAGATATAGTAGGTAAGAGTACGAGGGTTGACGATCTTGGATTATGTGATTCCAACTTCAAGATAGCGTTGGAAGGCAGCATGATCGGCTGTATTTAGAAAGCGGGGATTGACATTTCCCCACAAGAAGCTCGCACCTTGATGCCTAGATCTATTTCCACCGACCATTAGAATCACAAGAGAGGAACTATAGAAGGAAGAGGTGTGAAGAAAACTAAAGAAAATGGTTGTTTAAGTAGAAATCAGCCGGATTATCCCGTACGATTGTAGGATCATCCAGGATGATATGAGTAATTATGACGGCCATGATGATTGGTCAAAAAGGTAATCGGATCATCCAGGATGATCAGAGATCATCTAGGATGATTAGAGACAAGGGATCATCCCGAGTCAAGCTGGACGACTGTTGATGAAAAGTATCATCCAGGTGTTGACCTCATTTTTATATGAGCTCAGTAGGACCAACCTAGACCTTAGGATCTTTCCAATCCTTAGGATCAATCCTAACCCTAGGATCAATCTGATCTTAGATCAATCCAGACTTTAAGATCAAACCAAATTCAAATCAATCCTGACCCCAGATAAATATAATTTAAGACAAATCTAGATTCTAGGATTCTCCTAGACTTCAGACCCTAGGATCTATTCTAGATCCTAGGATTCTACTAGACTCCAGATCATATAATTTTCTTAGACCTTAGGATCTATTCTAGACCCTAGGATCTTTCTAGAATTCAAACTTTAGGATCTACTCTAGATCCTAAGATCCTTCTAGATCTTGAATTTTAGGATTCCTAAATCTTAGGATCCCTAGATCTTAGGATACTTCTAGATTCTAGGATTTTCCTAGACTCCAGTCCCTGGGATCTATTCTAGACCCTAGGATTCCCTTAAGCTGATTTTGACCCTAGGACCTATTCTAAACCCTAGGATTCTTCTAGATCAATCCAAGTTTTAATTCAATCTAGACTTAATTCAAACCATATCATTCAAACTCAAAATCTAGCTTAAAACCAGATTTCCAGATTCAAATCCAAGGCCAAAGGTCTAAGTCCTGAAAGCCTTTTCCAGCAAATCTTTGAACATTTCAAAACCCTATCAAATGACCTCTGATTCAAGATCTATCAGTTCCACACTGATGTGACATGTCTCTAGAGGCAACTCTCCAAATTTGAACCCATTCTGAGGCCTCTAACCCCAGAAACTGAATTGAAATCCAAAGGCTGTAAAACCTTCAAATATTTACAGTCTATGCCACTGGACCTACTACCCAGTGGATTTTGACCCTGGAGCTTTCTCCAAAGCCTCCAATCACCTCCAGACCCTTGAATATGACTTATTGAGCATTAAACTGTATTTTGTTGGACTCAATTTGACCCCCAGTTGACCAGGGGTCAAAATGACCAAAATACCCCTATGGGGTGTGAATAGTCACTCTGGTCAAATGAGCTCCAAATCAAATGCAGTCACTTCCAGCAAATTTCAAATGTCAAACCAAATCCATTGAACCCAGAACCAGCCCCTGGGTCAACCTAGTTGACCAAGTCAACCTAGTTGACCTAGAAGGCCCCTTTAGGGTCAAAACAGGTCATTTTGACCAAATGACCTCCTCTGACCTTGGGACCACCTCCATTGGTCTCCAAATGTCATTTCAAATCTGTTGAATCCATTTCCAGACCCTGGACCCACCTGGTTGACCAAGTCAACCAGGGTTGACCTAAAAGGCCCATTAAGGGCCCAAATAGGTCATTTTGACCAAATGACCTTCCCAGACTTTAAGACCATCACCAGTAGACTCAGAATGTCATTCTGAACTGATTGGACCCAATCCCTGACCCTGGGTCAACCAGGTTGACCAAGTCAACCAGGTTGACCATTTTAAACCCTTAAACCTCCCTATTTCAAATCAAACCTCAAATTCATCAAAATCAAACCTTTCAAAATACTCAAACCTCCTTAAACATGCCCATGATGACTTGGATTGGACTGGTCATTCTGACTCAGCCACTAGTTGACTTGGTCAACTAAACTCAATTCAAGTCAATTCAAATTAATATGGGCTCCTTTAAGGATTCACATTCAAATTTAAGCCAATTAAGCCCTTCAAACTTTCAAATTACCCTAATACATTACTCAAACTTATTTGAACCCGTGAGAAGTCAAATCATTATAGACTTTGACTTAGTTAAATCTCAATAATGATCAAAACTCAAGCCAAGGTCAAGCTACAATCAATTTGAAGCTATCCAATCTATACCAAGCCTCAAATTTACTCCAAATTGTAGCTTAGTCATGTCCTAGCCATAGGTCAATCAAACCCAAGCTATGTTAACAAAGTCAACTCATTGCAACTTGGTCAAATTTCATTGATTTGCTCAAGCATTGAATCCAACACTTCAAACCATTTCAAATCATTTTAAAATCTTCCAACTATTCCTTGAATTTCATATTATTAATTTTGACCAAAGTTGATTGGTCAAAATTAGTCAATTAGAAACCTAGAATCCCTTAAGCATGGTCAAATCCCACCATCCAAATACTCCCTCATTCATGCAATGGGTCTAGTCACCTAGATCTCTTGCAAACCATTTAAATTAACTCCCCACATGTTCTCCAAAACCTACCTCATTATATCTTAACCATTTGACTAGTCAAAACCAAGTCAAACGAATTCCAAGCGAGCCTTAATGGTCAACCCGACCCTTTAAGCATTGCTCAACCAGACCCAAGCCTGCCCAGTCCATGGAATTGCTTCCAGAACCCTCTCTGGAGTTATCCTGACCCAGCCCAATCATTTTCATGGCTCCAAATGGCTTAAACAAATCCTAGTGGTCCCCCTCCATGTGGAAGCACCTAGAGTCGTTTCCAATTGAGCCATGTCCCTCCTCTGCTCTTTAACGGCCTGGGACAGTTGTAGAGCATCTAAGCAAGGTGCTAATGCGATCCTAGCCGTTCTCTTTCCCTCCAGCATTTAGAATAGGACGGGAAGCACGAAACCAAGGGGAGAGGATCATTTTCCTATTCCAATCCATCTCCAGAGCTTCTGGCTTTTCGTTTGACATCCCCAGAGGCTTCTCAACCTTTACCTGATCATTTTCCGGCGTTTGGTGGCCGCCGGCGACGAGCTCGAGGACAAACCGAAGCCAAGTCCACCCCTGCTGTTCTAACTCCTTATAGAAGCTTCTCCTGAGCTCAAAGTCTTCTACAAACCTAAGCGCGGACAGTCTACAAGCTCAACCGCATCTTGAACTCATCAAACCGTCATCTGAATTAAGGTTTATCTTAAACCCTAGGTTATTCTCTAGATTCTTAAATAAACCTCAGAAAATTGCATCAAACACTTAAAAATTTCTTTCCCATCATTCTTTAGGCTTTGTTTTACCTCTGCCCAAAGTTTCAAGTCATTTTGTTCATTGTGTCATGAAAACGAAATCAAAAATGAGCTTAGGGTTTGCGAGTTAGTGGAGGAGGAAGACAGGTTGCTAACCGTTGGATCTATTTTTTTAGATCAACGGCTACGATCAGGTCAGATCGAGGCTATTTCCATCCGTTTTAAGTCTTAGGATTAGCCAAATCTTCGTCCAGCTAGATCGTGGCCATTCATTCAGACCACGGGGGCTACCGCGATCGTCTGATTTCCTTGAGTTATGTTCAATCGCGGGATGAATTTAAACCCTCGGATCCGCGCTGTTGCAAATCCGACGGCAAAGATGCCTGCTGACTCATTTAAGTGAATGGGGTCTGCTTGACCGCCGCCGCTTGCATGGATCAATGCGGGTTTTACGCGTGTAAAGCGCTGCCGCCGGCCGACCCATTTTTTTTAAAAAAAATCCTTAAACTTCAAAAATACCTAGGAATTTCAATTCTTATCCATTTTTGACGTTTAAGAGCTCGTTTTGTTCGTATTCACACGTAGTTTATTTTAAAAATAAAATAAAATTATTTTGAGTAATTTTCTGTTAATTATTTTAATTATTCAGAAAACTTTAATTTAATTTTAAATCAAAATACATAAACTATCTTGGCTTGAGTTTTGGCAGAGGTATTTTAGAGTCTATTCATGATCTTCCTTTCTCTCCTCAAGCTCATTTGATGTAATTTCAATTGGGTTGTGAGTTTACAGAAATCTTGGTCATTATTTGATCTTGATTTTTGAAAATTCGTAATTAACTCAATGCAAATCCAATCTATGCATATTAGAGCTCCATGGAATCGTTGAAATGTCATTTTTTCATTGGAAATAAGTTCAGATTGTGATCATGTATAGTTTGAAGGAGATTTGGCTTTAATCATATCATAACCTTTGTAAGTAACCTTTGAATTATACATGATTAGATCTCTAAATTGAATGGAGTTTTATTTGGGGATGTATCCCACATTATCTAATAGCTTCTATTCAATTTGGAACACTTATTGCTCTACCATTGAATTATTAAATTTATAAGTAATTGTATGACTTATAAGTTTAATAATTCATCATGATCATTCTATGGAGCATTAGATCATCTTTATCTTTTTTTATGGTTATTTTGTGATGTGATTGTAGTTAGTGTCCAAGGGTTAGAGACTTTGATTTGAACCCAATTAACTTAGTGTCATTAAGGACAACAATTAAGGACTCATTTAGAAAACTTAGAAAAATTCTATAAATTAGGATACAATTCCAATTGACTTGAAACTTTGAACACTTGAACTTAGTGACACTCTAAACCTTAGAAAAATTTTCACTGACTTTTGAGATTATTAAGCCCCTTAATTAACCTAATCAAATTTAAACCTTAATTAAGCCTTAAAACCTTCCAAAAATTATAATAAATCAAGATTAAATCCAAAAATTATATATAATACCTCAAACTGACCAGAATCAAACCCCTAATCAATGAAAAATAAAAGCCCCTTGACTGGACTTCAAAATTAAGTTTAATTTAGGTTTAATTGAAATCTGAAATTTAATTAAATTAATTAATTAAAAATAATTAAAAATTCCAGAAAATTTCCAAACACTTGGAAATCACTCCTTAGGTCATTCCTGACCTTTGGAGTTGATTTCAAGAAGTTTGAAAGTCATTTGGATTCAAACCATAAAAATGGTCTAATTAAATAATTTTGAAAATTCAATAAATAGTCAAAACTTCAAAAATTCATAACTAATTCAAATGAACTCCAAATTGGGCAAACTCAAAGGCATACAACTCATCTTAAGCTCTAATATTTGTTAAAAATGTTAAGTTTCCAGAAATCAAACAAATTTGAAAAAGTCAACTTTTGACCCTTGAATTAAATCATTAAAATAATCCAGAAAATTCTAAAATCCAATAAATCATTCAAAATTCCAGAAAACATTAATTTGAACTTAAAACCAGCAACCAACTAATTCTAATTAAAATTTATCAACTTTCAAACCTTAATCAAACTCAAATCATTTAATTATACCGGGTACCACCAGGCCTACGAGGCTATTAAATTAGCCCCAAGGAAGGTGAAATAAACTTCACGGCCTCGGTGTGAAACAAAGGTGATATCCAACAAACAATTAAAATCAAGTTTAAAATCAATTTCAAGTCATTAATATTTAAATTCAAATCAAATCCCCCTTAAGCCTTTCAACCAACCAGAACTTTAAACAACTTCAATCAATTACCTATTTAGGACACATCAAAGCCACACTGCCTACCTCACACACTTTAGATGGTTTGCTAGGACAACCAACTCTAGTTTTAGGCTAGGCCGGTGTTTACTTTTCTGCTGTGTGCCGGGTTTTCGAGCTTTTCTGCATGCTGTTTGCTAGTAGTAGAATTGATGTGTTTGTTTACTTATTTACTGCACTCTGTGATGTGATTGATTGTACGATTAGATCTACCCCTAGGCTAGGGACGATTTGTACTAATTCAATCTTATACAGGTGGCCATGCTCATACAGTGCATAAATTAAAGGGGGCAAAAAAAATTATAATTATTAAATTGCACAGGTGCTCCAGAATGCTTAAGTCCCCCTTTAAAATTAAAAGAGCATGGCCAAGCATGGCTGTGATTGAGCATTTTTAAATTTCAAATATATAACTGCTTGGGATGTTTCTAAACTGTTGATTATTAGGATAACCTTGCAGGTTGTTGAGTCTAGATTTTTAATTTTCATTAATATAATTTGATTTGATTTTGAGTTGTATTATTTAAAGTACTTTGAGATTGAGATATTTAAAATCCAATTTGGAATCCAAAGAGGAAGGAACATCCCTTAGGGGAGAGTTCCTATCCATTTGGAGATCCAAATTAGGATGAAGTTCCAGTATCCAAAGAGAAAAGATAACACCCCTATCCAGGGGGAGTTTCTTTTCATTTGGATATCCAGACCCGACGATCCAAGGAGTTCTAAGGAGAAGAAGAAGTGAAGAACGAGAAGAACCTCAAATCTCAAAGTCACTTGAGTCTTAGGAGTAGAATCCGGGTTGTAGTTAGTGGTACCCGGCCACTTTACTTTACTACAGACCCTGGGTTGTATGATTAAGGGCACTTGCCTATGGACTTTCAGTTTGAGCATTTATTTAATTGATTTAATTATTTAAATGATTTAATTGATGTGTTGATTGCGATTAAGGACCCGCATGCTTTTAGTAGTTTATTTGGCGCTATTGCATGTCGATTTTGATTTAGCCTGGAACCCGATCGGAGGCTCGTGAGGGTACGGTCATAAACTTTTTCTACTTAAACAAAATTAAAATATTTAAGCTCAGATAGAAACTCTAACGCTCTTAAGAAGTAAGCCCGGACTCACCGGGAGTTTTTCATGCATCATATTGAACTTTTCTCTATCTTATTAGGCACCTCCCCGCCTGTGGGTTCTGGCAGACCACCTGACCTATTAGGGTGCAGTTCTGTCCAAGGGGATGTTGTGCAATCCCTAGGATAAAATTTATTTTTTAAGCCTGATTTTAAAACTGCTTCATTTTGATTTAAGCATTTCATCGAGTCAACTAGCATGCATTGCATTAGATATAAATTAAAAATTGAGTCTAAATCTTTAATTGCATTTCTAGCTTAAGTATTTAACCCAACATATGTTAAGGGGTCAATTAGAATCTGCTCTAGATGTCGACCCTAACTCTTTAAACCAATCTTAATCAATGTTCCTATCACTCTTGCATAATTGACTTGACTCATGGTTTTTTTTTAAAGCGTTTAGGTGGTTTAGCTGGCTCCCCAATCCAGGCCGGGGTAAGTCCAGGATTGCATTGCATTAGCTAGGTTCTGGGTCACTGATTCTCAGTACCCATTTTAGACTTAGGTTCTGAGGAAAATGTTCAATCTTAAGACCTCAATCTTCCGGGAATCTAATTCCCACTTTCTAATAAAATTGATCACTTAAACATTAAATCTTTTTCAATCTAATTCAAGCCCAACACTTAGGATAGGTTGGGGTGTTTCTGATGTGATTCAGAATCTCAAAACACCTCCTACTCTTCTTCCTTTGACTCCAGAAATAACTGCTCAAATTTGATCCAGTCCATGTTGAATTTCTAGTCCCTTAACCTTCCTTGATATCAAGCTTTGAATTCTTTAATGAAATTCGTATCGCTATTTTAATCGAGAGTATTCGTAGGAAATTTTCTGGTTTCCTACGATGTAATTAACTACGAGGGCTTGCGCTCGTAGGAGATTTAGAAACCCAGACCTGATTTCAAAATTAATCTTATTCAAAACTTTAATTAATTATCTTTGGGAAAATCAAAAGTCAACGATCATTATCGTCATTTTCAGATGATCGATAACAGACGATATCCTCTTTCCTTGGAAAGATATATCGTACTATTATCGTGATCTTGATTATGAAATCAATGATCTTTTTACTAGATTATTGTAGTCAAACAGTTGATTAAACATCATTTTGATCCTTTGAGATCATATGTTGTTTCTCCTTGAGTTTGACTACGATAATCAGGGTAAATTAAGATTTGTAATCGGAACCTATTAGGGAACGATATGATCACCTTTCGAGGTGATATATCATCTGTAATAAGTGTTCGGTTATAAATTCAAATTCCAGAAATTTAACTTTCCCAAAGAAAATTAAACATTTTCAAAACTATATTTTTTAATCAAACACCAGGACGATTAGGTAGATAATCCCGGACGATATGTAAAAAATGTATAGGATGGGCCGAATTTGAATCATCCAACTGCTGACACGTAGATCATCCAGGATGATGAGGTGTATCATCCCGGATGATTACTAATAATTGGTGCATTCTCAGCCATTTGATCAGGTCAGGAAAACTAGATCATATCATCCAGGACGGTGTAAGGATCATCTAGGATGATCACCAATAATTGATGCATCTCAATCGTTTGAACAGAGAGGGGATGATTTGAATGGATCATCCAGGACGATGTATGGATCGTCCAGGACGATGAAGATCATCCAGGACGATGTAGGAATCATCAAGGACTATGTGAAGAAAAAATGAAAAAGATGAAGGATGGAGAGAAAAGATCAGGGATCCCAAAAATACATACAATAAAACAAAAAACACAAGCAGAGTAAATAACACTGGAAACAAGAAACACAAAAACATACAAAAAATAATAATTTTTTTTTGAATCAATCTGCTCCAGTAAATCAGAATTTTCCCTTGAATTTGAATCCAAAAAATAATAAGAAGACGATCAAGAGAACTGAAATCAAGAAAAGTTAGAAAATTGACTTTCGTAACTCCCACCTCGAACACCTTATAGGTGCAAATTCCTTTCAAAATAAAAATCCAATTCAGAAGAAAAGAAATTAGATTCGAAAGAGATCCTTTTAAGCCTTGTTCTAGAAAAATATCTGTTATAATAGTATTACAAAGTAAGAAATCAAAAATCATGATTTTTGTCTCAAACTTTTGAAAATATTAAGTGGAGCATGGATTTTCCTAAGACATTTAAAGATCCGAAAGGGAAGAAAGCATATTTCTTTGTGGGCTCATTTTATGCCTCTTTTTTAATTTATTTGGCACTTTGCGCATCTTTTAATTTTTGATACACTTTGTGTATCTTTTCAATTTTTTGGCGACATTGCTCATCTTTTCAGTTTGGGCTAATTTTATACCTCTTTTCATTATGGTGCTCCTTGCACATCTTTTGTAAGTTATCGCCCTTTCAAAATCGTTAAAGAATCTCAGCTGTGAAATTATCTTCCAGACATAAGAGAGGACAAAACTCACTCTCTACAATAAGGAAGAGTAATTCACAAAATAAAAACCATACATCATATGATAAGTGCAATCACTTGGTTCAAAAAATCATAACAATGACTCAAAATTTTGAAAATACTATTCAAATGAGGTAGATTACTGTAGGAAGATAAAATAGATCTCTATTTTAAAAACTAATTTTTTTAATTTTAAAGAAGATTTTTATCCAAAAGAAATAATACACCATTAAAAGAGTTAGAGGAAGAGAAACAATCATCAATGTTTCTTCCCTTTAACAGATCCAGTGGAATCAATCACTGCTTACAAGCTTTCAAATCAAAAATAAGGCAAAATTTTCAGTTAGAAATTCAATTTATCAGTAGTAGTGAGCAGTGATCTGATCTTTTAAAGAAATAAAATAGTGAATAAAAAATAATTAGAAAATCGTATTAAGTTAAATACTCAAATCAAAACAACAGGAAGAGTAAAATAAAAATCAGCAGAAAAATAAAAACTAACAGGAAACAGATAATCAAATCAAACAACTAACTAACATAAATAGAATGAAAAATAGACAAATCAAAAATCAGTAGTCATCAGAATCATGCATTTATGTCAATCAGACCTAATCTGGTCCTCAAAATGCTAAATGAGTCAAAGGCCAGAGGTTTAGTAAATATGTCAACCAGCTGATTTTCATTTGCTATATGAAGTAGCTCAATGTCCCCTTTTGTAATATGGTCCCTAATGAAGTGATGCCTTATATCAATATATTTGGTTCTAGAATGTTGGATTGAATTCTTAGAAATACAAATGGCACTAGTATTATCACTCAGAATAGAAATAGTGCCCACAGGTAATCCTAAATCCAAAACTTATTGCTTCAACCAAAGAACTTGAGCCACATAACTTCATAAGGCAATGTACTCAGCTTCAGCAGTGGAGAGTGCAACTGAGTTCTATTTTCTATTGGACCAAGAGACAAAAGATTGTCCTATGAATTGGCAAGTTCCAGAAGTGCTCTTTCTATCCACCCTACACCCTGCAAAGTCAGAATCAGAATACCCAATAATCTCAAAAGAAGTGTTGTGCCTAGGGTACCAGATTCTTAGGTTTGGGGTCCCTAAAAGATATCTAAGAATTCTCTTAATAGCAGTCAGGTGGGAATCTTTAGGATCAGCGTAAAAACTAGCACAAAGATAAACAGTAAATATAATATCAGTTCAGCTAGCAGTCAGGTAAAGCAGTGATCCAATTATTCCTCTATACTTCTTTTGATCAACAGATTTTCCACTTGAATCCTTATCTAACTGAATAGAGGAGCTCATGGGAGTGTTGATTGGCTTGGCTTTGTCCATTTCATATTTCTTTAAAATATTCTTAGTGTATTTAGATTGATTGAGAAAGGTTCCATCATCCATTTGTCTTATGCTAAACCCCAAAAAGTAGGATAATTCTCCCATCATACTCATCTCAAACTCCTTACTCATTTTTTTAGAAAACTCATCACATAATTATTTATCAGAAGATCTAAAAATTATATCATCAACATAGATCTGGATAATGAGTAAATCATCCCTTACACTCCTCAGAAAAGGGTGGTGTCTACGCTCCCCTTAACAAACTCTCTTTCTAACAGAAATGTATTAAGCCTCTCATACCAAGCTCTGGGTGCCTGTTTCAATCCACATAAGGCCTTTTTTAATTTGTAAATATGATTTGAATATTGAAAAATCTTAAAACCTGGGGGTTGTTCTACAAAAATATCCTCTTTTATTACTCCATTTAAAAAGGCACTTTTGACATCCATTTAAAACAGCTTAAATCTCTTATAACAAGTAAAGGCTAGTAGCACCCTAATGGCTTCCAATTTAGCTACAGGGGTAAATGTCTCCTCAAAATCAATCCCTTCAATTTGGTTGTACCCCTTAGCCACCAATTTTGCCTTATTTCTAACCACCACACCAGAATGATTCATCTTATTCTTAAAGATCCACCTGGTTCCCACAATACATTGATTCCTAGGTCTTTTTACTAACTTTCAAACATCATTCCTTATAAATTAATTTAGTTTCTCTTGCATAGCTAAGATCCAAAATTCATCAAAGAGGGCTTGATTGATATTGGTGGGTTCAGTCATTGAGATAAAGGCAGAATGGTTTACTTCCTTCCTAAGTCCATGCCTAGTTCTAACACCTTCAGAAGGGTCTCCTAAGATCAGTTCTTTAGGATGACTCGAACCATATCTCCAATCTCTAGGAAAAGTGTTTTGAGGTTCTACCCTTTCCTCCAGATTTGCATTTTTAATCCCTTGGGTAATCTCCCCTACCTCTTCTTCTTCCTCAACTCTAGTCACCTTAGGATCAGATTCATCAAACACCACATGAGTTATCTCTTCCACCACCAAAGTCCTCTATTCAAACACGTTAAAGGATTTTCCCACACTAGAATAGCCTAAGAACACTGCTTCATCATATTTGACGTCAAACTTTCCTAAGGATGACTTCCCGTTGTTCAGAATGAAAACCTTATAGCCAAAGATATGAAGGTGGGATAGCTTTGGAGTTCTACTCTTAATGATCTCATAAGGTGTCTTGTTCAGATTGGATCTAATATTTACCCTATTCAGCACATAACAGGCAGTGTTCATTGCTTCAGCCCAAAAGTATTTTAGAAGTGAATACTCAGCTAGCATGGCTCTAGCGGCTTTCACTAAGGACCTGTTCTTCCTTTCAGCTACCCAGTTCTGCTGAGGGGTCCTAGGAGCTAAAAAATCATGACTAATCCCTTGCTCCTCATAGAAAGTTCCAAACTTCATATTTTCAAACTCTCCACCATGATCACTATGAATAGTCAAGATCTCACAACCTAACTTTCTCTGAATCCAAGTGGATAAGGACTTAAATTTATCAAATGACTCAGATTTATGTGATAGAAATTTAATCCAAGTGAACCTCGAGTAATCATCAATAATCAAAAAATTATAGACTTTTCCCCCTAAGATGGCAGTGCTAATGGGTCCAAAGAGATCCATGTGAAGGACTTCTAAAGGTCTAGAGGTGCTAATGTCCTTAACAAAGTGAAAGGAGGACTGGACTTACTTCCCTAATTGACAGGAATCACACAGGTGGTCCTTAGTGAACTTAAGCTTGGGGACATATCAAACTAAGTCATTTTAGGTGACTCTCCTAAGGGTTTTCATACTGGCATGACATAATCTCATATGCCATAACCAAGACTCATCAGTAGCAATTTTTAAGCAAATTAAAACATCAGCTTTAATGCAACTTACATCCAGCATGTAGACATTATTGATCCTTTGTCCCTGCAAAATAATTTTATCATTTAAGCTTAAAATGCAGCAACTGGGCAGGAATTTGATGTTGTATCCTTTGTCATAGAGTTGACAGATGCTCAACAGGTTGTGTTTCAATCCATCTACAAGCAAAATATTGTCAATCATATAATTCTTTGAATCAACAATTATACATGAACCTACCACCCTCCTGGTGGTGTTGTCTCCAAGTGTAACCTTGTCTCCAGCCCTGACCTCCAGCAAAATGAACTGATTTACATCGCCAGTCATATGTCTTAAACATCCGTTGTCCAGGTACCACATACACTCACGAGGTCTTGTGTGAGAACACACCTATAAAATCATTAAATGTCAGATTTAGGAACCCAAACAGGTTTGAGTTCCGTCTTATGAAAAGAAGAATGCAATATATGTGTGCTGTGCTATAAAACAGGCAGTTTGGGCCTCCACACCCAATGTGTACAACGGTGAACAGTGCAGGTGTGAGAGATGTGTCCTAACATGCCACAAGAAAAACATCTAACACTAGAAAAAGGGTTAACTAATCTACGTGGGTGACAGTGCCTCTTCCTATGTTTGAATGAAATATGCTTTGATGATTTTGAAATAGATTCCTCAAAGGTTGGAACTGCATAAAACTGTGCAAAAGTAGGTATTTTTTTTTCTCAAATGCACTGATTTTAACTTTTAGAAATTCATTTTCTTTCTTTAAACTTGCAATTTCAAACTTTAATGTTCCCCTACTACTCTCCACTTCACATGCCAGATTATCTAATTCTTTAAAAGCTTTTTCTAAATCAATATGTGAGGTTTTCAGTAAATCAAGTTCAACAATTAAATCAGAATGCTTTTTGTTTAGCTCATCAAACTCATCAAGTAAAGACATGTGATTACTGTCAAGTGTGGAATGATCTTTAACTACGGAATCATACTCTTTTTGTAAGGTTAAGAAATCCAATTTCAGACTAACATTTAATTTCTTAAGTTTCCTATAAGATGCATGAATTCTTTCAAACACTTCAAATAATTGATCGTAAGTAAGCTCACATACCTCTTCCTGGTCAGACTGACCAGGATGATCATCTGCCATCAGACACAAGTTGGTTTCCTCCTCTTCAGCTTCAGTCTTAAAAGAGTTAAATGCAAAATCTGCCCAGAATATCTTTTGAATCCTCTTCTTATCCTTCTAGAATTTGGGCTTCTCCTCACCCTTTTTTTTACTTTGGTGAGCTTTAAGTGTAGGATAATCAGCCTTAATGTATCCAGGCTTCCTGCATTCAAAACAAACAGTATCAGATGAGCCTTTCAAATTTTTACTGGACTTACCCTTGTTCCACTTCTGAAAGTTCTTATGTTTCTTCCTTAGAAAGCTTTTCAATTGCCTAGTGATTAAGGCAACATCATCGCTATCAGACCCGGAAGAATCAGTGTCAGTATTGTTGGCCTTCAACGCCATAGTTTTCTCCCTCTTCTTTTCACCTGCATCAAGCTGTCTTTGGTTCACCCCTTGCTCGTAAGCAATGAGTGACTCAAGTAAGTTATCAATAGAATAATTGTTCAAATCTTTTGATTCAATAATTGCAGTTATCTTAGCATCAAACGAAGAAGGCAAGCATCTAAAAATCTTATTCACTTTTTCATAGTTTGTAAGTTCTCTTCCTAAAGCATGTAAAGAAGTGACAATCTAAGTGAATCTCATATACATTTCAGAAATAGATTCTGTAGGTTTCATGCAAAAATGTTTATAGTCATGAAGCAATATTTAACCTAGACTATTTGACTTCAGTTGTACCTTCATAGGTGATACACAATTTATCCCAAATTTCTTTACTAGTTGTACAAGTAGAAACACGCATGTAATCCTCAGATTTTAAGGCACAAAAAAAATAGTTCAAATATTTGGCATTTAGTTGGGCTAAGTCACGATCATCAAAAGTCCAATCAGTGAAAGGCAATTTAGTTTTAACATTGTTAATCATTCTAAAAGGTGATTCATAGCCATCCTTAACAAGCATCCACATGCGATAATCTATAGATTGAAGAAAAGTGGACATGCGAGTATTCCAAAAATCAAAAGGTATGTTATCAAATAATGGCGGTCATATAATTGAATAACCTTCAGCAGTATTATGATCACCAAAGTTAGCCATGGATCAAATTCAAAATTTTTTAAACTTAAATTTTGAATCCTGCTCTGATACCACTTAAAAGTTTGATATGGATGTTAAGCCCTGATGAACTAGTCCAGAGGCTAACCAAGAGGGGGGTGAATTGGTTATTTAAAAAATTCATGAGCAATAAGAAAAATCTTTTTGATAATTTGCAGCGGAAACAAGTAAACACAGAAATGAAAAGATCAATCATAGATTTCACCCAAGTAGATAATAACAGAAAAAATAAAGTCCAAAAAATAATCAGAAAGAGCACACCAGATTTTATAGTGGTTCGGTCAACATGACCTACATCTACTCCTCAGAGCCTCCCCTCCGGGTATTGCACTAACACAAAAGTGACTCTCCTTCTGCTCCCATAGCAAGGTGGAGAAGCCTGTATAAAACTCCTTTCCACTAACCCGATAAGGCAGAGAACCTGAACTCCTTTTGCTTCCTCCTGAAGCGGGCATAGAACCCGGACTCCTTTCGCTTCCTCTTGAAGCAGGCAGAGAACATGAACTCCTTTCGCTTCCTCCTGAAGCGGGAAGAGAACCCGGATCTTCTTGCGAATGATCCTCCCACGAAAAACACCAACAAGATGAGAGACGATGAATGGAGAAGATGACTCTGATCCTTTCTTGGAGCAACCTTTGTGAATCCATCATAAACTCCCCCTCACAAGATCCTCTCTCTCTCTCCCAAGCTCTCTCTCTCAAGGTTTCTCTGAAAAGGAAAGTGGCAAAAGATTTTTCTTCTTGGAAGAAAAAGATCTTTTATAGGAGGGCTCAAAATTTGCCCTAAATCTCAACTGGTCGGCCAATATTGTCTAGGACGATCGCTAGATTATCCTGTACGATTAATTCAAAATCATCGATTTCAGCCTGGACGATCTGGCTCTTTTGGACGATTAATAGAAAAAAGTTGTTCATATCGTCCCGTACGATTCTGTGATCGTCCGGGATGATTAGTGTAAGTCAAGAATTTTGTCCAGAAGATCGCTTTGGTCATCCAGGATGATCAGCTTAATCAAATTGACTTAACATGATCATTCTAATTAGGGTTCCTATTTTCACTGGATCATCCAGGACGATGTAAATATCGTCCAAGATGATCAGAATAAAATTTGAACAGAAACTCTAATTCACTAAAAACTCTCACCCTGAGTGTGTGTGTGTAAGGCTACTTAGCTAGGGGATCAATTATATTATATTTGACTCAATAAAGGAAAAAATTATATTTAAACACACTTGGACCTGATCTTGAGTTGGCTTGAATTGCATTTAATCTTTTGTACCTGAAATGATTAGCTAGGCAAAATAGAACACAAACATGTTTGTCATCATCAAAACTATATTTCTTGAATCTAGATTTGCAACAAGGTGACTGTTGTGGAAAAAGAAAAGAAAGAAATGGCAATGTTATATACTATGTCAGTTGGCAAAATCATGCTCTAAGGATCTAAAGTATAAAGTACTATGTAAGTATCCTAAGGGTCCTTACTTGATAGAGAACTAGTGTGACACGAAGACACAGACTCCCAAAAATTTGCAAAATGAGACCCTCAATGTGACATCTGGAATAGATATTTAGAGATCCACGGGGTCAACCAGATTATAAAAAATATGGTTTGCTCTAAACACATGCCACTTTATTAGGCGACATTTGCTGAGCTCAACATAAGAAAAAAATCATGATCACCTCTGTTCAAATCCCCACCAAAATCTTGCTCAAATCCTTCATAGTTAGTCACCTATTCCCTACTATGCCGAACTGTCCCATCTCCCATATCTCTTACCATAAATCTCACTATCGTCATGATCAATTTACGCTCATATACGATGAAATGAGAATAAGGCCTTACTTCATTCATTTTTTTGCTGCAAATCTGGTTTCAAGGACTATGATTTTGATGATAACAAATATTTCTATTTTTGGTTGAATGTCTAATCTTTCAGGTCCGCAGGACCAATTGCAAATTCAAGCCAGCCCAAGATCGAGTCAGCATGTTCTGTAATTCAAGTCTAATGGACTCTTTTCATCTTTATTAAGTCAAATGTAATGTAAAGAATCCCCTAGCTAAGTAACCTTGCACACACACACTCAGGGGGAGTTTTTGAGTGATTTAGTATTTCTCTTAAAGAAAATCATACTGTATAAGTTTTCCATCGTACTGTACGATAGGTCATTAATAAACAGGCTTATGGCTAATTCTGAATGATTAGTTTTGAGAAGTAATCATACTGTACAATCCCTATCGTACCATACAATTTGAAAAACCCTAGTCGCCAGGACTATTTTCTTAAGATTTAAATTTTGAGTTTTTGAACTAATCGTATTATACGATGTCAATTGTACTGTACAATCATCTAAAATCTTACCAAAATTTTCCCCCATATTCAGGAAATTAAATCTTTGTTTCATAATTATATTTGATCATACTGTGTGATGTTAATCGTACCGTACTATGGACAGAGACGATTTTGCATCGTCCCGTAGATCGTACCAGACAAAACCATAATTTTTATACTAATTATCCTGGATGATTTTTATATCGTATCGGATGATGGACTGAAATGAACTAATCGTACTGTACGAATCGTATAGTGTGGGACAATGGACAGAGATGAATTTCATTCATCCCATAGATCGTCCCATAGGAACAGTTGAGAATAAGTTGATCGTACTGTACGATCTATGGATCGTACTGTATGATGTTCAAAAAATTTGTGAACTCTTCGTTTGCATTTGTACTGGACGACACTATTTTTGAACTGATCGTACTGTACGATATTGGATCGTACTGTATGATCGGGAACATCAAATTAAATTTTATGTAACTTTTTGAGCCCTCCTTCTTAAGATCTCCTTTGTTCAATCATTGAGATTTTTTGCCACTTTCTTTCCATAGAAAACCTTAAGAGATAGGGAGAGAGAGCTTGGGAGAGAGAGAGAGCATTTTGTGAGGGGGAGTTTGTGAGGGATTCATAAAGGTTGCTCCAAGTAAGGATCTGAGTCATCTTCTCTGTTCGTCATCTCTTCTCTTGTTGGTGTCTCTGTGGGAGGATCATTCGTAAGAAGATCCGGGTTCTCTGCCTACTTTAGGAGGAAGCGAAAGGAGTCCAGGCTCTCTACCTGCTTCAGGAGGATGCAAAAGGAGTCTAGGTTCTCTGCCTGCTTCAGGAGGAAGTGAAAGGAGTTCAAGTTCTCTTCCTCACCGGGTTGGTGAAAAGGAGTTTTTGTACAGGCTTCTCCGCCTTGCTGTGGGAGCAGAAGGAGAGTCACTTAGTGTTAGTGCAATACCTAGAGGGGAAGCTCCGGGGAGTGGACGTAGGTCAAGTTAACCTAACCATTATAAAATTTGGTGTGTTCTTTCTGATTATTTTTTGTATTTACTTTTCTGTTGATGATTGTGTGATTGTGATTATTATTCTGTTATCGTTGAATATCTACACATCATCGTGTAATTGTAAAAGTTTTAAAACATTCAAAAAGATTTTCTAAATCATTATTTTGCTCTCAAATTTTTAAAACTACCAATTCACCCCCCCCCCCCTCTTGGTTAGCCTCAGGACTAGTTCATAAGGGCTTAACATCCCTATCAAACTTTCAAGTAGTATCAGAGCGGGATTCAAAAATTAACTTTAAAAACTTTTGAATTTTGATCCATGGCTAACTTTGGTAATCATAATACTGCTTAAGGTTATTCAATTACACGACCATAATTATTTGATAACATACCTTTTCATTTTGGAAAACTAGCATGTTCAGTTTTCTTCAATCTATAGATTATCTCATGTGGATGCTTATTAAGGATGGCTATGAAGCACCTTTTAGAATAGTTAATAATATTAAAACTGAACAGCCTTTCTTGATGATCGGGACTTAGCCCAACTGAATGCCAAATGTTTGAACTATTTTTTCTGTGCACTAAAATCTGAAGATTACATGCATGTTTCTACTTGCACTATTGGTAAAAAAATCTGGGATAGATTATGCATTACTTATGAAGGTACATCTGAGGTTAAGCAATCTAGATTAAACATCTTACTTCACGACTACGAACTCTTTCGCATGAAATCTAGTGAATCAATTTCTAAAATGTATACTAGGTTCACTCAAATTGTTACTTCTTTACATACTTTAGGAAGAGAACTTATAAACTATAAAAAAGTAAACAAAATTCTTAGATGTTTGCCTTCTGCTTTTGATGCCAAGATAACTACAATTATTGAATCTAAAAATTTGAACACTTATTCTATTGATAACTTACTTGGATCACTCATTGCTTACAAGCAAGGAGTGAACCAACGATAAAAATATGCAGGTGAGAATAACAGGGAGAAAACTGTGACACTGAATGCCAACGATGCTGACACTAACTCTTCTGAGTCTGATAGTGATGATGTTGCCTTAATCACTAGGCAATTCAAAATCTTTCTAAGAAAAAAATATAAGAACTTTCAGAAATGGAACAAAGTTAAGAGTAGCAAAAATTTTAAAGGTTCATCTGATACTGTTTGCTTTGAATGTAGGAAGCCTGAACATATAAAGGCTGATTGTCCTACACTTAAAGTTCACCCAAGCAAGGAGAAGGGTGAGGAGAAACCCAACTTCAGGAAAGACAAGAAGCGAATTCAGAAGGTATTCTGGACCGATTCTGCATCCAACTCCTCTAAGACTGAAGCTGAAGAGGAGATTACAAATTTATGTCTGATGGCTGATGATCATCCTGGTCAATCTGATCAAGAAGAGGTATGTGAGCTAACCTATGATCAATTGCTATATGTTTCTAAGAAAATTCATTCATTGTATAGGAAACTTAAGAAAACACATGCCAGCCTGAAATTGGATTTCCTGAATTTGCAAAAAGAGCATGATGTTATGATTAAGGATCATTTTACACTTGATAGTAAACACATATCCTTACTTGATGAATTGAACAAAAAGCATTCTGAACTAATTGTTGAGCATGAGTCATTGAAAATATTACGTATTGATTTAGAAAAAGCTTATAAAGAACTGGACACCATGGCATGTAACTTACCTAGTGATGAGCATTATTTGAAGTTTGAAATTGTAAGTCTCACGAAGGAAACTGAATTTCTAAGACTAAAAATTTATGCTTTTGAGAAAAATGAAATACCTCCTACTTTTGCACAATTTTATGCACCTCCACCTTTTGAAGAATTTGTTTCAAAATCATCAAAGCATATTTTATACACACCTAGGAAGAGGCACTATCACCCACGTAGATTAGTTAATCCTTTTCTTAGCATTAGATTTTTTTTATGGCATGCTAGGACATATCTCACACACCTGCATGGTTCATCGGAGTACACATTGGATCTAGAGACCTAAATTGCACGCTTCACAGCACATCACACATGTATTACATTCTTCTTTTCATAAGAAGGAACCTAAACCTATTTAGGTTCCTAAATATAATGTTTGATAATTTTATAGGTGTGCTCTCACACAAGACCGCGTGAGTGCATGTGGTACCTAGACAGCAGATGCTCAAGACATATGACTAGAGATGCAAATCAATTTATTTTACTGGAGACCAGAGTTAGAGGTAAGGTTACACTTGGAGACAACACCACAAGGAGGGTGGTAGGAGCAGGTATAATTGGTGATTCAAAAAATTTCATTATTGATAATATTTTGCTTGTAGATGGATTAAAACACAACTTATTGAGCATAAGTCAACTTTGTGACAAAGGATACAACATCAAGTTCCTGCCCACTTGCTGCATTATAAGCTTAAATGACAAAATTATTTTGCAGGGATAAAGGATCAATAATGTCTATATGCTGGATGTAAGTTACTTTAAAACTGATATTTTAATTTACTTAAAAACTGCTGCTGATGAGTCTTGATTGTGGCACAGGAGATTATGTCATGCCAGTATGAAAACCCTTAGGAGAGTCACCCAAAAGGACTTAGTTAGAGGTAATCCCAAGCTTAAGTTCACTAAGGACCACCTGTGTGATGCCAGTCAGTTAGGGAAGCAAGTCCACTCCTCTTTTGACTCAATTAAAGACATCAACACCTCTAGACCTTTAGAAGTCCTTCACATGGATTTGTTTGGACCCATTAGCACTGCCAGCTTAGGGGGGAGAGTATATGGATTTGTTATTGTTGATGATTACTCGAGGTTCACTTGGATTAAATTTCTGTCATATAAATCTGAGTCATTTGATGAATTTAAGTCTTTCTCCACTTGGATTCAGAGGAAGTTAGGTTGTGAGATCTTAACTATTCATAGTGATCATGGTGGAGAGTTTAAAAATATGAGATTTGGAATAATCTGTGAGGAGCAAGGGATTAGCCACAACTTTTTAGCTCCTAGGACCCCTCAACAGAACGGGATAGCTGAAAGAAAGAATAGGACCTTAGTGGAAGCCGCTAGAGCCATGCTTGCTGAGTATTCACTTCTAAAATACTTTTGGGCTGAAACAATAAATACTGCTAGTTATGTGCTGAATAGGGTTAGTGTTAGATCAAAGTTGAAAATATAAATCTAGAAGAAAGGGTAGAACTTGAAAAAACTTTGCCTAGAGATTGGAGATATGCTTCGAGTCATCCTAAAGAACTGATCTTAGGGGACACTTTTGAAGGTGTTAGAACTAGGCATGGACTTATAAAAGAAGTAAACCATTCTTCCTTTATCTCAATGAGTGAACCCACCAACATCAATCAAGCCCTTTCTGATAAGTTTTGGATCTTAGCTATGCAAGAGGAATTGAATCAATTTGTAAGGAACGATATTTGGGAGTTAGTAGAAAGACCTAGGAATCAAAGTGTAGTGGAAATCAAGTGGGTCTTTAAGAATAAGATGAATAATTCTGGTGTGGTGGTTAGGAATAAGGTAAGATTGGGGGCTAAGTGGTACAATCAAATTGAAAGGATTAATTTTGTGGAGACCTTTACCCCTGTAGCTAGATTGGAAGTTATTAGGGTGCTACTAGCCTTTGTCTGTTATAAGGAATTTAAGCTGTTTCAAATGGATGTCAAGGGTGCCTTTTTAAATAGGGTAATAAAAGAGGATGTCTTTGTAGAGCAACCCCCAGGTTTTGAGAGTTCTCAATATCTAAATCATGTTTATAAATTAAAAAAGGCCTTATATGGATTGAAACAGGCACCCAGAGCTTGGTATGAGAGGCTTAGCACATTCCTACTAGAAAGAGAGTTTGTGAAGGGGAGCGTAGACATCACCTTTTTTCTTAAGAAAGTAGGAGATGATCTACTCATTGTCCAGATCTATGTTGATGATATACTTTTTGAATCTCCTAATAAAAATTTATGTAATGATTTTTTTAAGACAATGAGTAAGGAGTTTGAGATGAGTATGATGGGAGAATTATCCTACTTTTTGTGGTTTACCATAAAGCAAATGGATGATGGAACTTTTCTAAGTCAATCAAAATACACTAAGGACATCTTAAAGAAATATGAAATGGACAAAGCTAAGCTAATCAATACTCCCATGAGTTCTACTGTTTAGTTAGATAAGGATTCAAATGGAAAATCTGTTGATCAGAAGAAGTTTAGGAGAATAATTGGATCACTACTTTACCTGACTGCTAGCCGACCTGATATTATATTTAGTATTTATCTTTATGCTAGGTTTCAAGCTGATCCTAAAGAGTCTCACATGACTGCTATTAAAAGAATCCTTAGATATCTCTTAGGGACCCCAAATATAGGAATTTGGTATCCTAGGCACAGCACTTTTTTTGAGATTATTGGATATTCTGATTCTGATTTTGTAGGGTGTAGGGTTGATAGAAAGAGCACTTCAGGAACTTACCAATTCATAGGACAGTCTTTAGTCTCCTAGTCCAGTAGAAAATAGAACTCAGTTGCACTTTTCACTACTGAAGCTGAGTATATTGCCTTAGGAAGTTGTGTGGCCCAAGTCCTTTGGTTGATGCAACAAGTTTTGGATTTAGGATTACCTGTTGGCAGAATTTCAGTTCTATGTGATAACATCAATGCCATCTACATTTCTAAGAATCTCATCCAACATTCTAGAACCAAACATATTGATATAAGGCATCACTTCATTAGGGACCATATTACAAAAAGGGATATTGAGCTACATCATGTTGCAACTGAAAATCAACTAGCTGACATCTTTACTAAACCAGTGGACTTTGACCCATTCAATATTTTGAGGACCAGATTGGGTGTGATTGACGTAAATGCATGAATCTGATGATTATTGACTTCTGATATTTTTCTATTTTCTTCATTTTGTTTCTAGTTTTTGTTTGTTTTGATTGTCCATTTTATTTTAGAATTTTTCTTTTCCTGCTAATTTTAGTTATTTGATTTACTTATCAGATTTGATTATTTTCTACTGATTTTCATTTGCTGGTTTTCATTTACTAATTTTTGTGTGTCTATTTTTCTTCCTTCTTATTTTATTTACTGATTACTCACTTCAAAATTAGATTACTGCTCACTACTGCTGATAAACTGGATTTCTGACTGAGAGTTTTGTTGTAAATTTGGTTTTGATGATGACAAACATGTTTCCAGTGTGTTTCGCTTGGCTAATCCGTTTCAGGCACAAAAGACCACGAGCCACTCAAGCCAACTCAAGATCGGGTCCAAGTGTGTCCAATGTACTGATTTTCTTTTTCTTGAGTCAATTGTAATGTAACTGATCTCCAAGCTAAGTAACCTTGCACACACACACTCAGGGGGAGAACTTGAGTGAGTTAGAGTTTCTGTTCATTTTTTGTTCAGATCGTCCTGGACGATATTCACATCGTCCTGGATGATCCAGTAAAAATAGGAACCCTAATTAAGGTGACCAAGTTAAGAGGGTCTGATTAAGCAGATCGTCAGGGACGATCTCTGGATCGTACGGGACGATATGCTCAAATCAGAAATTCTCAGCCGCCAGATCAAGTTAGGCAAGTTTTTATTTTTAGTCATTTGGTTTGATCGTCCCGGACGATACGTGTATCATCCTGGACGATTCAGTACAATCATGCCTAATTCAATCTAGTAATTAAGGAAAGTAATTAATATTTAATTGATATGATTATATCGTCCCGGACGATAGCAGGATCGTCCCGGACGATCGCAGGATCGTCCCGGACGATCGCAGGATCGTCCCGGACGATCGCAGGATCGTCCCGGACGATCGCAGGATCGTCCCGGACGATCAGGATCGTCCCGGACGATCAGGATCGTCCCGGACGATCAGGATCGTCTAGTGCATTCCAACTGTACGTCCCGAACTGTGTTCAGGATGATTTGGGCACTTTTTGAACTAATCGTACATGACGATGTCCCTATCATCCTGGACGATCAAGTCATTTTTTGGTCATCCAGCACAGGTTTCTCTAGATGACCCGAACTGTCTTCTAGACGATATTCCACGATTTATACTAATCGTCCTAGACGATCGCAGGATCGTACGGGATGATATGATCAATTTTTTCTACTAATCGTCCAAAAGAGCTAGATCGTACAGGCTGAATCAGCTGAATTTGAACTGATCGAACAGGACGATCTACCGATCGTCCTGGATGATCTTGGCCGATCAGTTGAGATTTAGGGCAAATTTTAAGCCCTCCTATAAAATAAATTTTTCTTGGGACAAGAAAAATCTTTTGCCACTTTCCTTCCCAGAGAAACCCTAGAGAGAGAGAGTTAAGAGAGAGAGAGGATCTTGTGAGAGGGAGTTAGTGAGGGATTCACTAAGGTTGCTCCAAGCAAGGATCAGAGTCGTCTTCTCCGCTCGTCGTCTTCCGTCTAGTTGGTGTTCGTCGTGGGAGGATCGTCGGCAAGTAGATCCGGGGTTCTCTGCCCGCTTCAGGTGGAAGCAAAAGCAGTTCGAGGGTTCTCTGCCCGCTTCAGGTGGAACCAAAAGGAGTTCAAAGGTTCTCTGCCTGCTTCAGGAGGAAGCAAAAGGAGGTCGGGTTCTCTGCCTCACCGTGTGGTGGAAAGGAGGTTTTTGTACAGGCTTCTCCGCCTTGCTGTGGGAGCAAAAGGAGAGTCACTTTCTGTTTAGTGCAATACCCGAAGGGGAGGCTCCAGGGAATGGACGTAGGTCAAGTTGACCGAACCACTATAAAATCTGGTTTACTTTTCTGATTCAGTTTTGCACTTTACTTTTCTGATATTAACTGCGTGGGTGAATATCTGTGATTAATATTTTTGCTCTTATTTACTTGTTTCCGCTGCTAAGTATCGAAAAGATTTTCATTGTTGTCGTGAAATTTTTAAATAACCAATTCACCCCCCCCCCCTCTTGGTTAGCCTTGGGACTAGTTCACTAGGGCTTAACATCCTATCGAACTTTCAAGTGGTATAAGAGCGGGATTCAAAATTTAGGTTTAAAAATTTTTGAATTTGATCCATGGCTAACTGTAACAATCGTAATACTGCTGAAGGTTATTCTATTACAAGACCACCGTTGTTTGATAATATTTCGTTTGATTTTTGGAAAACACGCATGTCTACTTTTCTTCAATCGATTGACTATCGCATGTGGATGTTAGTTAAGGATGGATACGAACCACCTTTTAGATTGATTAACAATGTGAAAATTAAACTTTCGTTTGCAGATTGGACTTTTGATGATCGTGATTTAGCACATTTAAATGCAAAATGTTTGAACTGTTTCTTTTGTGCTTTAAAATCTGAAGACTATATGCGTGTTTCTACTTGTACAACGTGTAAAGAAATCTGGGATAGATTGTGTATAATATATGAAGGTACAACTAAAGTCAAACAGTCTAGGTTAAACATCTTGTTACATGATTACGAATTTTTTTGCATGAAACCTAGTGAGACTATTTCAGAAATGTACACAAGGTTCACTCAGATTGTTACCTCTTTGCATGCTTTAGGTAGAGAACTTACTAACTACGAAAGAGTGAACAAAATTCTTAGATGTTTGTCTTCCTCATACGATGCTAAGATTACTTCGATCACTGAATCTAAAGATTTAAATACTTACTCTATTGACAGCTTACTTGGATCACTCATTGCTTACGAGAAAGGGGTGAACCAAAGGTAACTTGATGCAGGTGAACGAAAGAAGGAGAAAATAGTGGCACTGAAGGCCAACGAGAGTGAGTCTAACCCTTTCGGGTCTGATAGCGATGATGTTGCCTTAATCACTAGGCAATTCAAAAGCTTTCTAAGGAAGAAATATAAGAACTATCAGAAGTAGAACAAGGGTAAGTCCAATAAAAATTGTAAGGGTTCATCTGATACTGTGTATTTTGAATGCAGGAAGCCTGGACACATTAAGGCTGATTGTCTTACACTTAAAGTCCATCCAAGCAAGGAGAAGGGTGAGGAGAAACTAAAGTTTAGAAAGGACAAGAAGCGGATTCAGAAGGCGTTCTGGGCAGACTCTGCATCCGACTCTTCTGAGACTGAAGCTGAAGAGGAGGAAACAAACTTGTGTCTGATGGCTAATGATCACCCTGGTCAGTCGGACCAGGAAGAGGTATGTGAGCTTACTTATGATCAATTATTTGAAGTTTCTGAAAAAATTCATACATCATCTATACGCTTAAGAAAACTCATGCTAGTCTGAAATTAGATTATTTGACTTTGCAAAAAGAACAAGATTCTGTAGTTAAAGTTCATTCCACACTTGATTCCAATCACATGTCTTTGCTTGATGAGTTTGATGAATTGAACAAAAAATATTCTGATTTAGTTTCTAAGCATGACTCGTTGAAAAACCACGCATGTTGATTTAGAAAGAGCTTTTAAAGAGTTAGATATAATGGCATGTGAAGTAGAAAGTAGCAATGGAACCTTAAAATTTGAAATTACAAGTTTAAAGAAAGAAAATGAGTTTTTGAAAATGAAAATCAGTGCTTTTGAAAAGAACATAACACCGCCTACTTTTGAACAGTTTTATGCACCGCCACCTTTTGAAAAATCTGTTGCAAGTTCATCAAAGCATATTTCATATACATCTAGGAAGAGGCATTATCACCCACATATATTAGTTAACCCTTTTCCTGGTGTTAGATGTTTTTCATGTGGCATGTTAGGACACATTTCCCACACCTGCACTGTTCGTCGTAGTACACATTGGGTGTGGAGACCCAAATTACCTGTTTCACAGCACAGCACGCATGCATTGCATTTTTCTTTTCATAAGCAGGAACCCAAACATGTTTGGGTTCCTAAGACTGACGTTTGATATTTTTGTAGGTGTGCCCTCACACAAGACCTCATGAGAGCATGTGGTACCTGGACAGCGGATGTTCCAAACATATGACTGGAGATGCAAATCAATTCATATCGTTGGAGGCCAGGGCTGGAGGCAAGGTTACACTTGGAGATAATACCACTAGGAAGGTGGTAGGCTCAGATATAATTGGTGATTCAAAGAATTTTATGATTGACAATGTTTTGCTTGTAGATGGACTGAAACACAATTTGCTGAGCATCAGTCAACTTTGTGACAAAGGATACAGCATCAACTTCCTGCCCACTGGCTGCATTTTAAGCTTAAATGATATAGTTTTTTTACAGGGGCAGAGGATCAACAACATCTACAAGCTGGATGTAAGTTGCATTAAATCTGATAATTCAATTTGCTTAAAAACTGCTGCTGATGAGTCTTGGTTATGGCATAGGATATTGTGTCATGCCAGTATGAAAACCCTTAGGAGAGTCACGCAAAAGGATTTAGTTAGAGGTGTGCCCAAGCTTAAGTTCACTAAGGATCACCTGTGTGATGCCTGTCAGTTAGGGAAGCAAGTCCAGTCCTCCTTTCACTCTGTTAAGGACATTAGCACCTCTAGACCTCTAGAAGTTCTTCACATGGACCTCTTTGGACCCATTAACACTGCCAGCTTAGGGGGGAGAGTCTATGGATTTGTGATTGTAGATGATTATTCGAGGTTCACTTGGGTGAAATTTTTGTCACATAAATCTGAGTCATTTGATGAGTTTAGATCGTTCTCTACTTGGATTCACAAGAAGTTAGGATGTGAGATTATTTTCATCCATAGTGATCACGGAGGGGATTTTGAAAATGAAAGATTTTGAAGTTTTTGTGAGGATCAAGGGATTAGTCATAATTTTTTAGCTCCTAGAACCCCTCAGCAGAACGGGGTAGCTGAAAGGAAGAACAGGACCTTAGTGGAAGCCGCTAAAGCCATGCTTGCCGAGTATTCACTTCCAAAATACTTTTGGGCTGAAGCGGTGAACGCTGCCTGTTATGTGCTGAATAGGGTGAATGTGAGAGTCAAACTGAATAAGATACCTTATGAGATCATTAAGGGTAGAACTCCAAATCTGTCTCACCTCCATGTCTTTGGCTGTAAGGTTTTCATTTTGAATAATGGGAAGTCACCCTTAGGAAAATTTGTCCCCAAATCTGATGAAGGAGTGTTCTTAGGATATTCAAGTGTGGGGAAATCCTTTAGGGTGTTTAATAATAGGACTTTGGTGGTGGAAGAAACAACCCATGTAGGGTTTGATGAATCTGATCCTAAGGAGTCTAAATCTGAAGTAGAAGATGAAGAGATTGCTGAGGTTACCCAAGGGGTTGGAAATACAAATCTGGAGGAAAAGGTAGAACCTCAAACCACTTTGCCTAGAGATTGGAGATATTCTTCGAGTCATCCTAAAGAACTGATCTTAGGAGAACCTTCTGAAGGTGTTAGGACTATGCATAGACTTAGGAAGGAAGTAAACCATTCTGCCTTTATCTCAATGACTGAACCCACCAACATCAATCAAGCCCTCTCGGATGAGTTTTGGATTTTATCTATGCAGAAAGAATTGAATCAATTTGTAAGGAATAATATTTGGGAGTTAGTAGAAAGACCTAGAAATCAAAGTATTGTGGGAAGCAAGTGGGTCTTTAAGAATAAGATGAATGATTCTGGTGTCGTGGTTAGGAATAAGGCAAGATTGGTGGCTAAGGGGTATAATCAGATAGAAGGGATTGATTTTGAGGAGACTTTTGCCCCTGTAGCTAGATTGGAAGCCATTAGAGTGCTACTAGCCTTTGCCTGTTATAAGGGATTTAAGCTATTTCAAAAGGATGTCAAGAGTGCCTTTTTAAATGGGGTAGTAAAAGAAGATGTTTTTGTAGAACAACCCCCAGGTTTTGAGAGTTTCCAATATCCAAATCATGTTTATAAATTAAAAAAGGCCTTATATGGATTGAAACAGGCACCCAGAGCTTGGTATGAGAGGCTTAGCACATTCCTGTTAGAAAGAGAGTTTGTTAAGGGGAGCGTAGACACCACCCTATTTCTGAGGAGAATAGGGGATGACTTACTCATTGTCCAGATTTATATTAATGATATCATTTTTGGATCTTCTGATAAATATTTATGTGATGAATTTTCTAAAACAATGAGTAAGGAGTTTGAGATGAGTATGATGGGAGAATTATCCTACTTTTTGGGGTTTAGCATAAGTCAAATGGATGATGGAACCTTTCTCAATCAATCTAAATACACTAAGGACATTTTGAAGAAATATGAAATGGACAAAGCCAAGCCAATCAATACTCCCATGACCTCCTCAGTTCGGTTAGATAAGGATTCAAGTGGAAAATCTGTTGATCAGAAGAAGTTTAGAGGGATAATAGGATCACTGCTTTACTTGACTGCTAGCCGACCTGATATCATGTTTAGTGTCTGTCTTTGTGCTAGGTTTCAGGCTGATCCTAAAGAGTCCCACCTGACTGCTGTTAAGAGAATTCTTAGATATTCTTTAGGGACCCCAAACCTAAGAATCTGGTACCCTAGGCACAGCATCTCTTTTGAGATCATTTGATATTCTGATTATCACTTTGCGGGGTGTAGGGTGGATAGAAAGAGCACTTCTGGGACTTGTCATTTTATAGGACAGTCATTAGTCTCCTAGTCCAGTAGAAAATAGAACTCAGTTGCACTTTCCACTGCTGAAGCTGAGTACATTACCTTAGGATGTTGTGTGGCCAAAGTTCTTTGGTTAAAGCAACAAGTCTTGGATTTAGGTTTACATGTTGGCACTATTTCTGTTCTGTGTGATAATACTAGTGCCATCTGCATCTCTAAGAATCCAATCCAACATTTTAGGACCAAACACATAGATATAAGGCATCACTTTATTAGGGACCATGTTACAAAAGGGGACATTGAGCTACATCATATAGCAACTGAAAATCAGCTGGCTGACATATTCACTAAACCACTGGCCTTTGACTCATTCAGTATTTTGAGAACCAGATTAAGAGTGATTGATATAAATGCTTGATTCTGATGATTGCAAATTTCTGATTATTTTGATTGTTATTCTGTTTTGTGTTATTTAGTTTTTGGTTTGATTATTTGCTTTCAGTTAATTTTATCTCTTCCGCTGATTTCTATTTTTGCCTTGTTGTTGTTTTGATTTGAGTATTTGCTTTGATGTATTTTTTTACCTGCTTTTTATTCATTGGTTCATACCTTGCACTTACTGTTTTATGCTTTTCAAAGTCTGATCACTGCTCACTACTTCTGATAATCTGAATTTCTGTGGGGAGTTTTACCTTATTTTTGTTTGGAAGCTGGTAAGCAGTGATTAACTCCACTGGATCTATTAAAGGGAAGAAACATAGATGATTATTTCTCTTCCTCTAAATCCTTTGCTGGTGTATTGTTTCTTTTGGATAAAACATCCTCTTTAAAATTAAAATTTTAGTTTTTGAAATAGAGATTTATTTTATCTTCTTACATTAATCTACCTCATATCAATAGTGTTTTCAAAGTCTTGAGTCATTATTTTGATTTTCTAAACCAAGTGATTGCACTTATCATATGACGTCTGGCTTTTATTTTGAATCACTCTTCCTTATCATGGAGAGCATCTCCTATATCTGGAAGGTAATTTCACAGCTGAGACTATTTAACGATTATGAAAAAAAGAAAGCTTACAAAAGATGCGCAGTGCGCCAAATCAATTGAAAAAGAGGCACAAAATGAGCCCAAAGCTGAAAAGATGCGAAATGTCGTCAACTAAAAGATACACAAAGTATATCAGAAATGAAAAGATGCGCAAAGCGCCAAATAAACTAAAAAGGAGGCATAAAATGAGCCCAACTAAGCTTTCTTTCCTTTCAAATTGTTAAATGTCTTAGAAAAATCCGTGCGCCACTTAATACTTTCAAAAGCTTGTGTTTGAAAATCCTGATTTCTGATTTTTTACTTTATAACACTATTATATCAGATATTTTTCTGGAACGAGGCTTGAAAGGATCTCTCTTCGAATCTAATTTCTTTTTTTTTAATTGGATGTTTGGTTTGAAAGAGATTTGCATCGATAAGGTGCCCGAGGTGGGAGTTACGAAGGTTAATTTTTCTAACTTTTTTTGGATTTCAGCGCTGTCAATCATCTTCTTATTGGTTTTTGGATCTAAAATCAAGGAAAAATTTTGATTTACTCGAGCAGCTTGATAAAAAAAAAAAGAAAAAAATGTGCTTTTATGTGTTTTTTGTTGTAAGTTTTATTCATTTTTGTTTTGTTTTAATTTCGTGATTATATTTTTGAGATCCTGATCTGTCACCTCCATCCTCCATCTTTTTCTATTTTCTTCACATCGTCTTGGACGATCCTCTTCGTCCTGGACGATCCCAATATCGTCCTGGACGATTCATTCAAAATCGTCCCCATATTGCTCCTACTGCTGAAAAACTTCAATTATTGGTGATTATCCTGGATGATCCTTACATCATCCTGGACGATATGATCCATATCTTCCTGATCTGATCAAACGGCTGGCATTGCACCAATTATTGTCCATCATCCTGGACGATCCACTTCATCGTCCTGGATGATCCACGTGCCAGCCGCTGGAAGATTGGAATTCAGCCCGTCCGACACACTTATTGTACATCGTCCGGGACGATCCACCTAATCATCCTGGACGATACCTTTTCGTCAACGGTCGTCCAGCTTGACTCCTCAGGATGATTTCCTGTGTCTAATCATCCTGGATGATCTCTGATCGTCCTGGACGATAGGACCGCTTTTTTGACCAATCGTCGAGGACGTCATAAATGCCCCTATCGTCCCGGACGATGTCGCGATCGTACGGGACGATCAGGCCGTTTTCTATATAAACAGCAATTTTTCTTAAGGATTTTCACTCTTTCTCCCTCTACTTTCCTTCACTTTTGATTCCTAATGGCTGGTGGCACACGCTCGCGGCAAAAGGGTGCAAGCTCCTCTCGGGGGCCGGTTGATCCTTGCTTCCCCAATGCAGCCGATCAGGATGCCTACGAGCGATATTATGAAGTGGGGATCACATCGTCGAAAATCATAAATCCCCGCACTCTTACTTATCCTGTCCTTGACCTCTTCACACATACCTCCCTCACCTTCATCATGACTCTCGCCTTTCCTTTTAGCTCCGAACTTCTTCATGTTTTCTTTGCAAACTTGCGGATTTCGGCTGATTATTCCACCCTCCGCTCTTATGTAAATCAGCACCCCATCGAACTCACTTACCAGGACTTTCATAACATTCTCCAACTTTCCGTCACTGGCGACAAACTCCACACCCTTATCACCGACCCTAACTATGATTGGAGTGTCGCCAATCATTTCCTTCGCAATATAAATGCCCCTTATCATGATAATGCCTGCACTACACTTCTTAAGGACGCCCGGACTATTCAACATGTCCTTCGTTCCTCCGTCATTCCAAAGGCGGGGGATCGAATTCACATCACCCCACTACTGTTCTTGACCACCTACTACATCCTGACCCATAGGGAATTTAATGCATCTGACCTTATTATCCGGTACCTCGAGCACCTCACCACTATTCGGGATCCAGGTCATCGCCGTCGTCCAAATCTAGCCTTAGGACATATCATTGCCTATGCCATCGAAACCAAATATAACCTGCAATATCCCGCAGCTCCAGATGTCCCTCCTTCCTTCCTCACCAATAATTCCTTCCATGTCCTACACAGCACCCGACTACATCCGGAGCCCGCCCCGGATGTTGAGGAAGAGGCTATTCCAGTTCCTGTTGCACCAGAGGCACCTACTCCTCTTCGCATTGCCTCTCCCTTTGACCACCTAGTGCAGCACTTCGATCAGTGGGAGGCCAGATTTGAGTCCTATGTGGCTACCCAGGAGCAGCGGCACGCTGAGGACATCCAGCGCTTCACTGACTATGCTGCGCAGCGGTAACAGCAGCATGACGAGGATATTGCCTGGATTGGAGCCCATTTTCAAGTCATTCACCATTACTTCAACCCACCACCGCCACATCCTTCTTCCGATCAGGATCTGCCGTTGTTCTAGTTTTCTGTTTTGTAGTTGTTTTTCTTTTATATTTTGTACTTATGTTTCAGTGTTCTGTTTTACCCTCCTCCTTTTTGTGATGTCAAAAGGGGGAGTCAGTTGTAGTGGTTTTAGTTTTTATTATGTGTTATGTTTCCTGTATTGATTTATTTAAATGAAAATTGAAAAAAAAATATTTGTCTTTTTCGATCTCCTAGTTAATGTTATTTTCCAACTACTGTACAAATATTTGTCATCATCAAAAAGGGGGAGATTATTGCAAATTTGGTTTTGATGATGACAAACATATTTCCAGTGTGTTTTGCTTGGCTAATTCGTTTCAGGCACAAAAGACCACGAGCCACTCAAGCAAACTCAAGATCGGGTCCAAGTGTGTCCAATGTACTGATTTTCTTTTTCTTGAGTCAATTGTAATGTAACTGATCCCCTAGCTAAGTAACCTTGCACACACACACTCAGGGGGAGAACTTGTGTGAGTTAGAGTTTCTGTTCATTTTTTGTTTAGATCGTCCTGGACGATATTCACATCGTCCTGGATGATCCAGTAAAAACAGGAATCCTAATTAGGGCGACCAAGTTAAGAGGGTCTGATTAAGCAGATCGTCCGGGACGATCTTTGGATCGTACGAGACGATATGCTCAAATCAAAAATTCTCAGCCGCCAGATCAAGTTAGGCAAGTTTTTATTTTTAGTTATTTGGTCTAATCGTCCCAGACGATACGTGTATCGTCCTGGACGATTCAGTACAATCATGCATAATTTAATCTGGTAATTAAGAAAAGTAATTAATATTTAATTGATACGATCATATCGTCCTGGACGATCGCAGGATCATCCCGGATGAATAGGATCGTCTAATGCATTTCAGCTGTACGTCCCGAACTGTGTTCAGGATGATTTGGGCACTTTTTAAACTAATCGTACAGGACGATATCCCTATCATCCTAGCCGATCAAGTCATTTTTTGGTCATTCAGCACAGGTTTCTCTGGACGACCCGAACTGTCTTCTGGACGATATTCCACGATTTACACTAATCGTCCCGGACGATCGCAGGATCATACGGGACGATATGATCAATTTTTTCTACTAATCGTCCAGAAGAGCCAGATCGTCCAGGCTGAATCAGCTGAATTTGAACTGATCATACAGGACGATCTAATCATCCTGGACGATCTTCGCCGACCAGTTGAGATTTAGGGCAAATTTTAAGCCCTCCTATAAAATAATTTTTTCTTGGGACAAGAAAAATCTTTTGCCACTTTCCATCCCAGAGAAATCCTAGAGGGAGAGAGAGAGAGTTGGGAGAGAGAGAGGATCTTGTGAGGGGGAGTTAGTGAGGGATTCACTAAGGTTGCTCCAAGCAAGGATCAGAGTCATCTTCTCCGCTCGTCGTCTTCCGTCTAGTTTGAAAGTTCGATAGGGATGTTAAGCCCTAGTGAACTAGTCCCGAGGCTAACCAAGAGGGGGGGTGAATTGGTTATTTAAAAATTTCATGATAACAATGAAAATCTTTTCGATACATAGCAGCGGAAACACATAAACAAGAACGAAAAGATCAACCACAGATATTCACCCAAGCAGTTAATATCAAAAAAGTAAAGTGCAAAACTGAATCAGAAAAGCAAACCAGATTTTATAGTGGTTCGGTCAACTTGACCTACGTCCAGTCCCCGGAGCCTCCCCTCCGGGTATTGCACTAAACAAAAAGTGTCTCTCCTTTTGCTCCCACAGCAAGGCGAAGAAGCCTGTACAAACACCTCCTTTTCACCACACGGTGAGGTAGAGAACCCGACCTCCTTTCGCTTCCTCCTGAAGCAGGCAGAGAACCTTCGAACTCCTTTTGCTTCCACCTGAAGCTGGCAGAGAACCCCGGATCTTCTTGCGAACGAGCCTCCCACAACGAACACCGACTAGACGAAAGACGACGAGCGGAGAAGACGACTCTGATCCGTGCTTGGAGCAACCTTAGTGAATCCCTCACTAACTCCCCCTCAGAAGATCTTCTCTCTCTCTCTCACAACTCTCTCTCTCTCTCTAGGGTTTCTCAGGGAAGGAATGTAGCAAAAGATGTTTCTTATTTTTAGAAAAAGTTCTTTTAAAGTAGGGCTTCAAATTTGCCCTAAATCTCAACTGGTCGGCCAAGATCGTCCTGTACGATCAGTTCAAATTCAGCTGTTTCAGCCTAGACGATTAGGCTCTTCTGGATGATCAGTAGAAAAAGTTATTCATATCGTCCCGTACGATCCTGCGATCGTCCGGGACGATTAGTGTAAATCAAGGAAAATCGTCCAGAGGACAGCTCGGGTCGTCCAGAGAAATCTGTGCTGGACGACCAAAAAATGACTTGATCGTTAAGGATGATTGGGACATCGTCCTGTACGATTAGTTCAAAAAGGTCCCAAATCGTCCTGAACACAGTTTGGGTCGTACAGCTGAAATGCACTAAACGATCATGATCGTCCGGGACGATCCTGCGATCGTCCAGGACGATATGATCGTATCAACCAAAAATAAATTGCTTTCCTTAATTACCAGATTAAATTAGGCATGATTGTACTGAATCGTCCGGGACGATACACGTATCGTCTGGGACGATCAGACCAAGTATCTTAAAATAAGAACTTGCCTAACTTGATCTAGCGGCTGAGAATTTCTGATTTGGGAATATCGTCCCGTACGATCCAGAGATCGTCCAGGACGATCTGCTTAATCAGACCCTCTTAACTTAGTCACCCTAATTAGGGTTTCTATTTTGGCTGGGTCATCCAGAACGATGTAGAAATCGTCCAGGACGATCTGAACAAAATTTGAATAGAAACTCTAATTCACTCAAGCTCTCCCCCTGAGTGTGTGTGTACAAGGTTACTTAGCTAGGGGATCAGTTACATTACAATTGACTCAATAAAAGGAAAAATCATACATTTGACACACTTGGACCCGATCTTGAGTTGACTTGAGTGGCTCGTGGTCTTTTGTGCCTGAAACAGATTAGCCAAGTAAAATACACTGGAAACATGTTTGTCATCATCAAAACCAGATTTGCAACAATCTCCCCCTTTTTGATGATGGCAAACATTGGTAAAGTAGTTTGAAAATAAAAGTAAACTAGGAGATCAAAACACAAATATTTTTTCAAATTTTCATTTAACAGCTAAAACATTACAGGAAACATGACTCATAAAACAGAAACAGACATGACTACACAACTGACTCCCCCTTTTGACATCACAAAAAGGAGGAGGAAAAACAGAACACGGAAATAAGACATAAATAGAACAACTACACAATAGAAAACTAAAACTGACAGCGCTGAAATCCAGAAAAGGTTGGAAATAATCAACTTTCGTAACTCCGACCCCGGGCACCTTATCGATGTAAACCTCTTTCAAAACAAAAATCCGATTCAGAAGAAAAGACATTAGATTTGAAAAGAGATCATTTCAAGCCTCGTTCCAGAAAAATATTTGATATAATAGTGTTACAAAGTAAAAAATCAAAAATCGGGATTTTCAAAACTCAAGCTTTTGAAAATATTAAGTGGCGCACAGATTTCTCTAAGACATTTAACAATCTGAAAGGAAAGAAAGCTTGGTTTGGGCTCATTTTGTGCCTCTTTTTCAAATTGATTGGCGCTTTATGCATCTTTTGATTTTTAATACACTTTGTGTATCCAATTTGGCAATTTCGCATCTTTTCAGTTTTGGGCTCATTTTATGCCTCTTTTTCAAATTATCTAGCGCACTGCGCATCTTTTATAAGCTTTCTCCTTTTCATAATCATTAAAGAGTCTCAGCTGTGAGATTATCTTCCAGACACAGGAGATGACTCTCCACAGTAAGGAAGAACGATTCACAAAATAAAAGCCATACAACATATGATAAATGCAATCACTTAGTTTAGAAAATCAAATTAATGACTCAAGACTTTGAAAAACACTATTGATATGAGGCAGATTACTGTAGGAAGATAAAATAATCTCTATTTCAAAAACTAACATTTTTATTTTGAAGAGGATTTTTATTCAAAAGAAATTATACACCAGTAAAGGAGTTTGAGGAAGAGAAACAATTATCAATGTTTCTTCCCTTTAACAGATTCAGCGAAGTCAATCACTGCTTATCAGCTTCCAAACCAAAATAAGGTAAAAAACTCCCAGTCAAAAATTCAGATCATCAGAAGTAGTGAGCGGTGATCAGATCTTGAAAAGCATAAAATAGTAAGTGCAAGATATGAACCAGTAAACAAATAAAAATAGGTAGAAAATTACAGCAAAGTAAATACTCAAATCAAACTAACAGTAAGGCTAACACAGAAATCAGCAGAAGAAATAAAATCAACTGAAAGCAATTAATTAAACCAAAACTAACTAACAGAAATCAGAAATCAGAATACCAAAACTAACTAACAGAAATCAGAAATCAGAATACAAAAACTAACTAACAGAAATCAGAAATCAGAATACCAAAAACTAACTAACAGAAGTCAGAATACCAAAAAACTAACTAACAGAAGTCAGAATACCAATCAGAACAGTCATAAATCAGCAGTCATCAGAATCAAGCATTTATATCAATCACTCCTAATCTGGTTCTCAAAGTGCTGAATGAGTCAAAGGCTAGTGGTTTAGTGAATATGTCAGCGAGCTGATTTTCAGTTGCTACGTGATGTAGCTCAATGTCCCCTTTTGTAACATGGTCCCTAATGAAGTGATGCCTAATATCAATATATTTGGTCCTAGAATATTGGATTGGGTTCTTAGAGATACAGATGGAACTAGTATTATCACACAGAACAGAAATTGTGCCAACAGGTACTCCTAAATCCAAGACTTGTTGCTTCAACCAAAGAACTTGGGCCACACAACTTCCTAAGGCAATGTACTCAGCTTCAGCAGTGAAAAGTGCAACTGAGTTCTATTTTCTACTGGACCAGGAGACTAATGACTGTCCTATGAATTGACAAGTCCCAGAAGTACTCTTCCTATCCACCCTACACCCCGCAAAGTCAGAATCAGAATATCCAATGATCTCAAACGAGGTGCTGTGCCTAGGGTACCAAATTCCTAGGTTTGGTGTCCCTAAAAGATATCTAAGAATTCTCTTAACAGCAGTCAGGTGGGACTCTTTAGGATCAGCCTGAAACCTAGCACAAAGACAGACACTAAACATGATATCAAGTCGGCTAGCAGTCAGGTAAAGTAGTGAACCTATTATCCCTCTATACTTCTTCTGATCAACAGATTTTCCATTTGAATCCTTATCTAACTGAACTGAGGAGGGCATGGGAGTATTGATTTGCTTGGCTTTGTCCATTTCATATTTCTTCAAAATGTCCTTAGTATATTTTGATTGATTGAGAAAGGTTCCATCATCCGTTTGCCTTATGCTAAACCCCAAAAAGTAGGACAATTCTCCCATCATACTCATCTCAAACTCCTTACTCATTATTTTAGAAAACTCTTCACATAAATATTTATCAGAAGATCCAAAAATTATATCATTAACATAGATCTGGACAATGAGTAAGTCATCTCCTAATCTCCTCAGAAAAAGGGTGGTGTCTACGCTCCCATTAACAAACTCTCTGTCTAACAGGAATGTGCTAAGCCTCTCATACCAAGCTCTGGGCGCCTGTTTCAATCCATATAAGGCTTTTTTTAATTTATAGACATGACTTGGATATTGGGAACTCTCAAAACCTGGGGGTTGTTCTACAAAAACATATTCTTTGATTACCCCATTTAAAAAGGCACTCTTGACATCCATTTGAAACAGCTTAAATCCCTTATAACAGGCAAAGGCTAGTAGCACTCTAATGGCTTCCAATCTAGCTACAGGGGCAAAAGTCTCCTCAAAATCAATCCCTTCTATCTGATTATACCCCTTAGCCACCAATCTTGCCTTATTTCTCACCACCACACCAGAATCATTCATCTTATTCTTAAAGACCCACTTGGTTCCCATAATACTTTAATTTTTAGGTCTTTCTACTAACTCCCAAACATCATTCCTTATAAATTGATTCAATTATTCCTGCATAGCTAAAATCCAAAATTCATCCGACAAGGCTTGATTGATGTTGGTGGGTTCAGTCATTGAGATAAAGGCAGAATGGTTTACTTCCTTCCTAAGTCCATGCCTAGTCCTAACACCTTCAGAAGGGTCTCCTAAGATCAGTTCTTTAGGATGACTCGAAGAATATCTCCAATCTCTAGGCAACTCGATTTGAGGTTCTACCCTTTCCTCTAAATTTGTATTTCCAACTCCTTGGGTAACCTCAATAATCTCTTCATCTTCTACTTCAGATCTAGACTCATTAGGATCAGATTCATCAAACACTACATGGGTTATTTCTTCCACCACCAAAATCCTCCTATTGAACACCCTAAAGGATTTCCCCACACTTGAATATCCTAAGAACACTCCTTCATCAGATTTGGGGTCAAATTTTCCTAAGGGTGACTTCCCGTTGTTCAGAATGAAAACCTTACAGCCAAAGACATGGAGGTGGGACAGATTTGGAGTTCTACCCTTAATGATCTCATAAGGTGTCTTGTTTAGTTTGACTCTCACATTCACCCTATTCAGCACATAACAGGCAGTGTTCACCGCTTCAGCCCAAAAGTATTTTGAAAGTGAATACTCGGCAAGCATGGCTCTAGCGGCTTCCACTAAGGTCCTGTTCTTCCTGTCAACAACCCCATTCTGTTGAGGGGTCCTAGGAGCTGAAAAATTGTGACTAATCCCATGATTCTCACAAAAACTTCCAAATCTTTCATTTTCAAACTCCCCTCCGTGATCACTATGGATGGTAATAATCTCACATCCTAACTTCTTCTGAATCCAAGTCGAGAAGGATCTAAACTCATCAAATGACTCAAATTTATGTGACAAAAACTTAACCCAAGTGAATCTCGAATAATCATCTACAATCACAAAATCACAGACTCTCCCCCCTAAGCTGTCAGTACTAATGGGTCCAAAGAGGTCCATGTGAAGAACTTCTAAAGGTCTAGAGGTGCTAATGTCCTTAACAGAGTGAAAAGAGGACTGGACTTGCTTCCCCAACTGACAGGCATCACACAGGTGATCCTTAGTGAACTTAAGCTTGGGCGCACCTCTAACTAAGTCCTTTTGGGTGACTCTCCTAAGGGTTTTCATACTGGCATGACACAATCTCCTATGCCATAACCAAGACTCATCAGCAGCAGTTTTTAAGCAAATTGAATTATCAGATTTAATATTACTTACATCCAGCTTGTAGACGTTATTGATCGTTTGCCCCTGCAAAACAACTTCATCATTTAAGCTTAAAATACAGCCAGTGGGCAGGAATTTGATATTGTATCCCTTGTCACAGAGTTGACTGATGCTCAGCAAGTTGTGTTTAAGTCCATCTACAAGCAAAATATTATCAATCATAAAATTCTTGGAATCACCAATTATACCTGAGCCTATCACCTTCCTGGTGGTGTTATCTCCAAGTGTAACCTTGCCTCCATCTCTGGCCTCCAGCAAAATGAACTGATTTGTATCTCCAGTCATATGTCTAGAACATCTGCTGTCCAGGTACCACATGCTCTCACGAGGTCTTGTGTGAGAGCACACCTACAAAAGTATCAAACTTCAGTCTTAGGAACCCAAACAGGTTTGGGTTCTTTCTTATGAAAAGAAGAATGCAATGCATGCGTGCTGTGCTGTGAAACAGGCAGTTTTGGTTTCCACACCCAATGTGTACTACGGTGAACAGTGCAGGTGTGAGAAATATGTCCTAACATGCCACATAAAAAACATCTAACACCAGGAAAAGGGTTAACTAATCTACGTGGATGATAATGCCTCTTCCTAGATGTATATGAAACATGCTTTGAAGAACTTGCAACAGATTTTTCAAAAGGTGGCGGTGCATAAAACTGTTCAAAAGTAGGCGGTGTTTTGTTCTTTTCAAAAGCACTGATTTTCACTTTCAAAAACTCATTTTCTTTCTTTAAACTTATAATTTCAAATTTTAAGGTTCCATTGCTACGTTCTACTTCACATGCCATTGTATCTAACTCTTTAAAAGCTCTTTCTAAGTCCACATGCGCAGTTTCAATGAATCATGCTCAGAAACTAAATCAGAATATTTTTTATTCAACTCATCGAATTCATCAAGCAAAGACATGTGATTTGAATCAAGTGTGGAATGATCTTTAACTACAGAATCATGCTCTTTTTGCAAAGTTAAGTAATCTAATTTCAAACTAGCATGAGTTTTCTTAAGCTTCTTATAGAATGTATGAATTCTTTCAGAAACTTCAAATAATTGATCATAAGTCAACTCACATACCTCTTCCTGATCCGACTGACCAGGGTGATCATCAGCCATAAGACACAAGTTTGTTTCCTCCTCTTCAGCTTCAGTCTCAGAAGAGTCGGATGTAGAGTCTGCCCAGAATGCCTTCTGAATCCGCTTCTTGTCCTTTCTGAACTTTGGTTTCTCCTCACCCTTCTCCTTGCTTGGGTGAGCTTTTAGTGTAGGACAATCAGCCTTAATGTGTCCAGGCTTCCTGCATTCAAAACAAATAGATTCAGATGAACCCTTAAAATTTTTATTGGACTTACCCTTGTTCCACTTCTGATAAATCTTATGTTTCTTCCTTAGAAAGCTTTTGAATTGCCTTGTGATTAAGGCAACCTCATCGCTATCAGACCCGAAAGTGCTAGCATCTGAATCTTTGGCCTTTAGTGCCACTGTCTTCTCTTTCTTGCGTTCACCTGCATCAAGTTGCCTTTGGTTCACCCCTTGCTCGTAAGCAATGAGTGATCCAAGTAAGTTGTCAATAGAGTAAGCATTTAAATCTTTAGATTCAGTAATAGCAGTAATCTTAGTATCATAAGAAGCAAGCAAACATCTAAGAATTTTATTCACTCTTTCGTAGTTAGTAAGTTCTCTACCTAGAGCATGCAAAGAGGTAACAATCTGAGTGAACCTTGTGTACATTTTTGAAATAGTCTCACTAGGTTTCATGCAAAAAAGTTCGTAATCATGTAACAAGATGTTTAACCTAGACTGTTTGACTTCAGTTGTACCTTCGTATATTATACATAATCTATCCCAGATTTCTTTTCCCGTTATACAAGTAGAAACACGCATATAGTCTTCAGATTTTAAAGCACAAAAGAAACAGTTCAAGCATTTTGCATTTAACTGTGCTAAATCACGATCATTAAACGTCCAATCAGCAAAATGCAATTCAGTTTTCACATTGTTAATCAGTCTAAAAGGTGGTTCGTATCCGTCCTTAACTAACATCCACATGCGATAATCAATAGATTGCAGAAAAGTAGACATGCGTGTTTTCCAAAAATTAAAAGGAATATTATCAAACAACGGTGGTCTTGTAATAGAATATCCTTCAGCAGTATTCCGATTGTTACAGTTAGCCATGGATCAAATTCAAAAGTTTTTAAACCTAAATTTTGAATCTCGCTCTAATACCACTTGAAAGTTCGATAGGGATGTTAAGCCCTAATGAACTAGTCCCGATGCTAACCAAGAGGGGGGGTGAATTGGTTATTTAAAAATTTCACGATAACAATGAAAATCTTTTCGATACGTAGCAGCGGAAACACATAAACAAGAACGAAAAGATCAACCACAGATATTCACCCAAGCAGTTAATATCAAAAAAGTAAAGTACAAAACTGAATCAGAAAAGCAAACCAGATTTTATAGTGGTTCGGTCAACTTGACCTACATCCACTCCCCGGAGCCTCCCCTCCGAGTATTACACTAAACAAAAAGTGTCTCTCCTTTTGCTCCCACAGCAAGGCGGAGAAGCCTGTACAAACACCTCCTTTTCACCACACGGTGAGGTAGAGAACCCGACCTCCTTTCTCTTCCTCCTGAAGCAGGCAGAGAACCTTCGAACTCCTTTTGCTTCCACCTGAAGCGGGCAGAGAACCCCGGATCTTCTTGCGAACGATCCTCCCACGACGAACACCGACTAGACGAAAGACGACGAGCGGAGAAGACGACTCTGATCCGTGCTTGGAGCAACCTTAGTGAATCCCTCACTAACTCCCCCTCACAAGATCTTCTCTTTCTCTCACAACTCTCTCTCTCTCTAGGGTTTCTCAGGGAAGGAAGGAAGCAAAAGATGTTTCTTATTTTTGGAAAAAGTTCTTTTAAAGGAGGGCTTAAAATTTGCCCTAAATCTCAACTGGTCGGCCAAGATCGTCCTGTACGATCAGTTCAAATTCAGCTGTTTCAGCCTGGACGATTAGGCTCTTCTGGACGATCAGTAGAAAAAGTTGTTCATATCGTCCCGTACGATCCTGCGATCGTCCGGGACGATTAGTGCAAATCAAGGAAAATCGTCCAGAGGACAGCTCGGGTCGTCCAGAGAAATCTGTGCTGGACGACCAAAAAATGACTTGATCGTCCAGGATGATTGGGACATCGTCCTGTATGATTAGTTCAAAAAGGCCCCAAATCGTCCTGAACACAGTTCGGGTCGTACAGCTGAAATGCACTAAACGATCATGATCGTCCAGGACGATATGATCGTATCAACCAAAAATAAATTGCTTTCCTTAATTACCAGATTAAATTAGGCATGATTGTACTGAATCGTTCGTGCGGGATGATCAGACCAAGTATCTAAAAATAAGAACTTGCCTAACTTGATCTGACGGCTGAGAATTTCTGATTTGGGAATATCATCCCATACGATCTAGAGATCATCCAGGATGATCTGCTTAATCAGACCCTCTTAACTTAGTCGCCCTAATTAGGGTTTCTGTTTTGGCTGGATCGTCCAGGACGATGTGGAAATCGTCTAGGACGATCTGAACAAAATTTGAACAGAAACTCTAATTCACTCAAGCTCTCCCCCTGAGTGTGTGTGTGCAAGGTTACTTAGCTAGGGGATCAGTTACATTACAATTGACTCAATAAAAGGAAAAATCATACATTTGACACTCTTGGACCCGATCTTGAGTTGACTTGAGTGGCTCGTGGTCTTTTGTGCCTGAAACATATTAGCCAAGCAAAACACACTGGAAACATATTTTTCATCATCAAAACTAGATTTGCAACATAGTTGGTGTTCGTCGTGGGAGGATCGTCAGCAAGTAGATCCGGGGTTCTCTGCCCGCTTCAGGTGGAAGTAAAAGGAGTTCGAGGGTTCTCTGCCCGCTTCAGGTGGAACCAAAAGGAGTTCAAAGGTTCTCTGCCTGCTTCATGAGGAATTAAAAGGAGGTCGGGTTCTCTGCCTCACCGTGTGGTGGAAAGGAGGTTTTTGTGTAGGCTTCTCCGCCTTGCTGTGGGAGCAAAAGGAGAGTCACTTTCTATTTAGTGCAATACCCGGAGGGGAGGCTCCAGGGAGTGGACGTAGGTCAAGTTGACCGAACCACTATAAAATCTGGTTTGCTTTTCTGATTCAGTTTTGCACTTTACTTTTCTGATATTAACTGCGTGGGTGAATATCTGTGATTGATCTTTTCGCTCTTGTTTACTTGTTTCCGCTGCTAAGTAACGAAAAGATTTTCATTGTTGTCGTGAAATTTTTAAATAACCAATTCACCCCCTCTCTTGGTTAGCCTCGGGACTAGTTCACTAGGGCTTAACATCCCTACCGAACTTTCAAGTTTTGCCTTGTTTTTATTTGAAAGCTTGTAAGCAGTGATTGACTCCTCTGGATCTGTTAAAGGAAGGAAACGTTGATGATTGTTTCTCTTCCTCCAACTCCTTTAATGGTGTATTGTTTCTTTTAGATAAAAATTTTCTTCAAAATTAAAAAGTTGGTTTTTAAAATAGAGATCTATTTTATCTTCCTACAGTAATCTATCTCATATGAATAGTGTTCTCAAAGCTTTGAATCATTTTTATGTTTTTCTTAATCAAGTGATTGCACTTATCATATGATGTATGATTTTTATTTTGTGAATTACTCTTCCTCACTATAGAGAGTGAGTTTTATCGTCTCTTATGTTTGGAAGGTAATTTCACAGCTGAGATTCTTTAACGATTATGAAAGGAAGCAAGCTTACAAAAGATGTATAGTGCGCCAAACTAATCAAAAAAGAGGCACAAAATGAGCCCAAAGTTAAAAAGATGCGAAATATCACCAAACTGAAAGATACACAAAGTGTATGAAAAATCAAAAGATGCGCAAAGTGCCAAATAAATTGAAAAAGAGGCACAAAATGAGCCCACAAAGAAATAAGCTTTCTACCCTTTCAGATCTTTAAATGTCTTAAAAAAATCTATGTGCCACTTAATATTTTTAAAAGCTTGAGAAGAAAAAATTATGATTTCTGATTCCTTCCTTTGTAATATTATTATATCAGATATTTTTCTAGAATGAGGCTTGAAAGGATCTCTTTTCAAATCTAATTTTTTTTCTTCTGAATTGGACTGTTGTTTAAAAGGAATTTGAACCTGTAAGGTGTCCGAGGTAGGAGTTTTGAAAGTCGATTTTCTAACTTTTCTGGATTTTAGCGTTGTCAATTTTTCTTTTTATTGGTTTTTTAAATTGAAACTCAAGGGAAAATTCTGATTTACTGGAGCTGATCCATTAAAAAAAAGCCTTTTTGATTTCATCCTTTTGATGTTTTCTTGTACTCGACTTGTACTAGGTTTACTATTTCTATATGTTGTTTTCCCTTTTGAGATGTCAAAAGGGGGAGTAGTAGTTCTTATGTTTTGGGTTAGTTTAGTGTTCGTATATTATTCACCCGATGTTTAATTACTGATTTTGAAATTATTAATAAATATTTGTCATCATCAAAAAGAGGGAGATTGTTGCAAATCTGGTTTCAAGAACTATGATTTTAATGATAGTAAATATTTCTATTTCGGGTTGATTGTCTAATCTTTCAAGTCCGCATGATCAATTGCAAATTCAAGCCAGCCCAAGATCGAGTCAGTTTATTTTGTAATTCAAGTCCATTGTACTCTTTTCATCTTTATTGAGTCAAATGTAATGTAAAGGATCCCCTAAATTTACTTTTCAAGAAGATTACGATCTTGTCGGGACTGGTGGTCTATGGTTTTTCTTTGGAAGATCGTTTATAGTTCAAAAGTGGTCACGTCATTTTTACCCTAAATGAAAGGAATTTTCTTCTATTCCTCTCTGGATTAAAATTATAGAATTACCTTTAGTTTGTTGGACACCTGAAGGTATTTCTTAAATTGCTAGTTTAATTGGGGTTTCGATTGCAGTTGATGTTCTTACGGCTGATCAATTAAGACTAACTTTTGCATGTGCTTGTGTATTGGTTACTAAGGATTCATCTCTTCCTGATGAGGTTAATGTCTATATTGCTGGTAATATTTTTTAGTTTAAAAGTTGTTTACGACTGGAAACCTACTCCATGTTTGGGTTGTGGTTTGATGGTTCATCCTTCTCTTCTTTATGTCCTACTCAGCCCTCTGATTCTTCTGAGAATGTCAAGAATATTTTTTTTGAGAATTTTAAGAATGCTTCAACTATTAAGGAAAATGGTTTTGTTCCTCCTAGATGTAGAAGTAGAAATAGAGTTTCTTGGAAGTCTTCTCTGAATCCTCAAGATCATAGGGACCGATCAGATAATAGAAGTAGAAGTCGAAGCTAGGATGCTAAGCTGGATACTTCTCATTTTCAAGAAATTCATAATAAGGTTCAAAATAAGCCTGTAGGTATTACTTCTGAGGTTTCTAATCCTTTGGTTGATCCTGTTACTAGTGTGAACAATATGGATGGTGGGAACAATTTGATACCTAATCTGAACTCTCCTTCTGATTCTTCTGCTGCTGGTTTTTTATCTTCAAATTCCTTGATGCTATCTTACCTGCAGAATTTCCAGTTTTTGGTATTATTTTTTATAATAAGAATTTGGATTTGTTTATTTAGAATAAGTTTAGTGTTTTACATTCTGCTGATTTGAATAATATTTCTACTGTTATTTCGAATAAGGAAGATGTTTCTCATATTTCTTCTTTTTTTGATAACTTGAATAAGGATTGCAATAAATCTAATTCTCAAAATTAGATTTTTGAAAAACAGTATATAGCCACGGGTAAGATGCCTAGAAGTAAATCTGCCAGAAAGGCAACCTTATCATTTTCTAAATAATCATGTCTTTTCTTAATATTGTTTCTTGGAATGTTAGAAGCTTTAATAGTCTTGATAAAGTTAATGCTTGTAAGAAGCTTGTGAAATCTCACAATGTAGATTTGATTTATATTCTTGAATTCAAAACTAATATCTCTCTTGCTGAGAATCCTTAGTTTTCTACTAATCACAAAATTTTGGATAATGAAGATAGTTGTAATAACTTTATTTTCTTTGATCCTGGGAGAATTTGGATTAAATGGAATTCTTCTCGAGTCTCCTTTAATCAGATTTTTTCTTCTAAGCAGTTGATTCATGGTTGTTTAAAAATGGGATCTGCGTTTTCTGTTTATCTCACTGTGATTTATGCTTCTAATAATTCGGTTTAAAGGAAGATATTATGGAATGATATTCTTAATATTTCTAAGAATATTTCTTCTGCTTGGGTGTTGCTCGATGACTTTAATTGCTGTAGATTTTTCATTGAAAAAATAGGAGGGAATTTTCTTCCTAATAGTAAGCTTGGGAATTTTAATAACCTCATTTTTAATATTGGGGTTCAAGATCTTTCTTCTGTTGGGTACTTCTACACATGGTTCAATCAAAGAAGTGATTGTCCTATTCATATAAAGCTTGACAGAATTATGGTTAATAATCATTGGTTGGATGCTTTTTCTGCTGCTTATTATATTGTGGATAATCCTAGATGCTCTGATCATAGTCCTTTGATCCTGTGTAATAGCAACCTAACTAGTTTTAAGCACAAATTTATTTAAGAATTACTAGTGTTCTAATCCTTCTTTCTGGGATTTATTTATTGACACTTTTTCTTTACCTACTAATGGTAGCTCAATTTTTTACCTTTATAATCGTCTGAGTAAGCTTAAAAGTTTAATTAAGAGGTAATCTTGGGTTTCTTCTAATATTATTTCAGGAAAGTTAAAGGACTTGCATTTTGCTCAAAATAAACTTCTACTGGATATTCAGCATAATGCTTCGGATAAAAATTTAAATTCTAAGCTTAAAGAGGTTAATTCTCTTCTTATTCATTATCAATCCTTATGGACTTTTTGGCTTATTCAGAGATCCAAAGCTAGATGGTTAACTAGTGGTGAAGATGATTTGGGTTTTCTTTTCTCCAAGATTCGTAGTAGGCATAATCATAATATTATTAAAGCTATTAACACTTCTTCTAGTTTAATCTCTGATTTCAAGGATATTTCTGATTAATTTGTACAGCATTTTAAGGGTCTGTTTAATTCTCATACGTCGTCTCTTCCTTTAAATTGTGATATTCCGATAGGCAATATCATTCCTTCTAGTGTTATTGCTAATCTAATTTCTCCCATCTCTTTGGATGAAATTAAAAAGGTTATTTTCACATCCCCTTCTTTCTCTGCTCCTTGGCCGGATGGCTATACTTTTGAATTTTTTTAATGCTTGGGATATTGTTGGTCCTTCCTTTTGTAAGGCTATTATGCATTATTTTGATACTGGTATTATGCCTAAAGCGGCTAATGCTAATGCTATTATTCTTATTCGTAAATGCTCTCATGCTTCCCAAGTTTCTGATTATAGACCGATTTTGTTATGCAATATTTTTTATAAAATTGTGGCTAAGATTTTGGTTAATCGTATGCAATGTATCATGCCTCTCATTATTCATCCTAGCTAATCTGGGTTTATCAAGAAAATGATATCTACTGATAATATCTTATTAGCTTCTGAAATCTTGAGAGAGTTTAATTTTGGCAAAATCAAATATTTTTGTGCAAAGTTGGACATTCAAAAAGCTTTTGACACAATTTTGAGAGAATTTTTATTAAAGAGAATGGCTCAAAAAGGTTTTCTTGTTAAATTCATCAGTTGGATTAATGGTTGTATTGAGAACACTTATTTCTCTATTGTTATTTAATGGTTCTTTGGAAGGATTTATTAATTCTTCTTCTGGTCTTCGGCAAGGTTGTCCTTTATCTCCATACTTATTTTGTATTGTTATGGATGCTCTTTCTAACTTAATTGATAACAGATTTCATGGCTATCAATTTGAGGGCTTTAAAGTGGGAAATTTTCTTATTTCTCACTTATTATATGTGGATGATGTGTTGATTTTTGGTAAAGCTTCTCTTAATAATGCAAAGCTTCTTCAAGATATTTTGGATTATTTCTCTACTTGTATTGGTCTTTATGTTAATCATCAAAAAAGTTTGGCATTATTTGCTAAGGATGCTTCTGAAAAGGATCAAATTTGTTAGGTTCTAATTTTTCTTCTTCTCAGAATTTCATTAAGTATCTGGACATTCCTATTTCTATAAAAAGGCATAGTGGTGTTGACTTCCAACCGCTATTTAATAAGGTTATTGAATTACTTTCAAGTTGGAAGGCAAAAATTTTATCTTTGGCTGGTAGAGTTCAATTTCTTAAATTTGCTATCACTAACTATATTGCTTATTGGATCAGAGGGATGATTATACCTAAATTTGGTATAAAGTTCATTAAAAAATGTTGTTTTAATTTTCTGTTTCATGGCAATATTCATTCTAAAAAAATGCATACTATTGCTTGGAAGGATGTTTGTAAGCCCAAATGCTTTGGGGGTATAAGTATTCCTGATATTAATGCTCTCTACTTCGCCATTAATTGTTCTATTATTTGGAAAATTTTAAACAATAGATGTCTGCTAGCTGCTTGGGTGAAAGAGAAATTTATTTCACTTTGGAAATCGCCCCCTTCTAAGGCTTCTATTTTCTGGGAAAGCTTATGTAAATTGGCTGTGGCTCTTAAAGATAAATTTTCTTTTATTATTACAGCTGATAGTGATTTATCGTTTTAATGGGATCCTTGGATTGGTGGCAAGTCTCTTCATGATTTATTTCCTCATATAAATACTAGTTGGCATCTTATGTTGGTGAAAGATGTTCTTATGGGAAATTATTGGTCTTTGCCTCATTGCTTACAGTTTGTGAACTATGTTATCTACTCTATCCCTATTCAGAGCAATACTTCTCTTATGTTAAGTGGAATGGGGAATTATATCCCAAGTTTAAGTTCTTTCATTTGGAATTTTATAATGGTTTTTCTAAGGTTCTTTGATTTAAGTTTATTTGGCATAAGCGTTATGCTTTGAGATATTCTTGCTATGCTTAGAAGGCCTTATTAAATAGATTACATACTGCGGATATTTTATCTAAAAGGAATATTTGTATTCCTTTAGGTTACGTTTTTTGTAATTCTGATTTGGAGACTCATAATCATTTATTTTTTTATTGTGATTTTTCTTTTCAAGTCTTATCTTTGTTCATGCCTAGTCTTACTCATTTTTTTCATAGGCCTAATCTTTTACAAGTCTTTGCTTATATTTATGATCTCAACATTTCTTTTAATGTTAAGAATTTCTTCTATTTAGTGACTTGTTGTTCTTTGTATTTTATTTGGAGAGAGGAATGAGAGGAGATTTTTTGGTTATTACTTGAGTGTGGATTCGATTTGTAGATTGATTCATCATGCTATTTTTGCTAAAGTTTCTGGTTGGATTTCCTTAAATGAAATTCAACGGTTTTTGGTTTGATGGCTTTGTTGGTTGGGTGCTTTTTGGTTGGATTTCTTGCTTTTTTCTTTTTTATGTGTTGTATTCTTTGGTTGGCCATTTATTGTCAACCGATTTTAATTTGGATGGACAATATTTGGCATTAATGTTGGTGTTTATTGGTTTGTTCTATGTTCTTGTTGTTATTCATGGCTGGTCTTGCTAATCTCTTGACTGGCTTTACTGTTGGTTGGTGACATTCTTGGGTTTGGCTTTATTTTTATTTTTCTGGTCTGGTTTTTTAGGTTGTTTTTTCTGTTATTTTTTGGTTGTTTTGCATAGTCCTTTTGGATGGCTTTGCTGTTGATTATTTTTTGGATGTTTTGCAGGCGACTCCCTGTTTGCTCGAACGAAAGGCTGGGGTTGTTTATGGATTCTGTTGCTGTGCTTGTTCGTGGTAATGAATCCGGGTTGTTAGTTCCTGTTGTTGATTACTAGATCGTGGATTTCTTGCTTCTATAGATCAAGTTGATGTTCCTTGATCGTGGTTTAGTTGTTGGTTGCTTTTGGTTGAGAAAGGCAATTCATGCAGTAATTCTGATTGCTAGTTATTGTTTCTATTGCTACACTGTTGATTTCTTGCTTTGATCCTTCTTTTGATCTCGTTGCAGTTCATACAGAGATCATGATTACTAGCTCTTGTTGCAGTTGATTGATTGTGGTTTATTTGCTGGTTGTTGTTAGCTCTTCTTTGAGAACGACAGTTCTTATTGGGTGTTGTGATTGAGTTGTTAGTTCTTTATTTATTGGGCTACTTTATTGTTACAGCTTTATTTTAGTTTGTGTTTTATTGATTGTATCTTATTTTCTAAACCTAGCTTGCTGGCTTTTCTCTTTTCTTTGAGATTGTAAGTTTTTCTTATTTTTCTTACATGCTTTAGAATTTCAAAACATTTTTTATTCTTTAATGAAAATTGGGCAAGTTTACCCCTAATTTTCCCCAAAAAAAAAAAAGCTTTTCTTAGTAGCAGGTGGGCCCCAATATAAAAAAATTGTCAGATATAAAACGCAAATTATTTTTCTATTTCTTTTTTTTTTTTGCGTTTTAACAAGAAAACACAAAAAATATTTGCGTTTTTTATCCTTTTAAACACAATGCTTAAGCTAATTTGATCTTATTCGACGATCCTTCTTAAAATTTTGCTTTTGAGCTTCCATTCAACATTTACAAGGGTGTATTTACAATCCAAATCGTATAAAAGAGCCATCACACACAAATGGAAATATTTACATTAATTGATGAAAAATTATTTGCGCGCAAATAAACATTTTTCATAAAAAATTAGCGGTGTCTTTATCATAGCCGACACATTATAGGCTGAAGATGGGAATACAACAACAATCCATTGCATCAGTCACTCTAAAAATACTATAATTTATAAACAGCCTTTTAGTCGTAAGTAGGTCACAAGAATTGCGCCATGCAATTCTCGCTTTTCTCTTCTATTATGAAGTAAAAACAAAACTGATCACTACAATATGGGTTCAAAATCACTTCTCAGAAACAGAAAACTAGCTATAGAAACTAAAAGATAATTGAAGACAGTTTGTTAATGATGGCATGCTAACTGTATAAAATAATCTTAGTACCGTCAATTGGGGTAATAATGCTAAAACTGAACATAATCATTCCGAAACCTGAAATTTAAAACCAGCTAGTTTTCCCATTCGGAGTCCGCATAGAATAATATCTCCACTTAAAGGCCCTTTACAAAATGCACAGAGGGAAAATTAAACCGTCAAAGTTACATGAAATATTTTCATACCCGGCGGAACGACTCTGATAGATCTCATTCATATACATAAGCCCTATCTTTTTCCAAATGAATATATATAGAGAAAGATAGCTATAAATTAGACAACAAATAACAGTAAAAGAGATTGAATTTTTCATAAAATACTGCATATTATCCTTGAATTTTGAAACTTTTAGCATTTAAATCAAGCTTCAGTATTTCACAAGATGGAATAGGATACCACCATTGCCAAAGAAACCATTATGGCTGAATTACTACAAAATAATGCAACAGTTTGCGGGAAAATATATGTTCACAACCTACAATTAACAATTGGCTAAGGGTAACGCTTCATATAAGCTTAGTGTTCCTTGCCTTAATCAATGCACCTAAGGGCTCCATAAAAACCAATCCAAGAGAGGCTGCCTGAATTTTGAAATGGTAAAGGCTCAAATACAAAACATGCACTGTAAAGCATACAGCATCTCCAAACGAGGAAGTGAGAGGAAATGTGTGAGAGTGGAAACTGAAGGGAAGAGACCGTCAGTCGAAGACAACGGCAAGACATGACATGTAGGCTGTTGAATGAAGAGTGGATCAATGTAAAGAAAAGGAAAAAGAGGTTTTGACCTATGATCATATCCCTCAGGCAGATAGGCAGATTAGTTTTAAAATTGTCAAAACAGAACCAAAAGCTACCACTAGGTTTGTTCCATAAAAAGAAAAAAAAAAGTGAACTCGTTATAACTCAACTTAGGACTCTTTTTTTTTCTCTTCTTTTTAATTCAACTTAGGACTCATTTAGTTGCTCATAAACAGAAAATAGGTTTCACAAAATGATGATTTCATACATTTATTTTGAGTGTCAAAATACTTTGGAAGATTTGTGGAGTCAAAAAAGAAGATAATTACTCTGCTTTAACCGTCAAATCCAAAGAAGGTGGCTCATGTATTATGGATTACATGGCATTCAATCATATGAAAAATGAATTAAACTTTTCTTTACACACCTTGCCCTAGTAATGTAACAGTCAAATTTGATAATGGACCTCTTTCAACCATTTTCAGTGAAGGGTGCATTCGAGTGACTAATTTGATGCTTTATGCCATTTTTCATGTTCCGAAATTTAATATAGTATAGAATCTATCAAAAAATTAACCAAAGATATGAATGGTGTTGCAAACTTTCTTCTGGTTGCCAAAAAGATAATGTTATGACAGGAACGACAAGAACATCCAAGTTTTCCTGATGCGAACATCCGACTGTGGACATTAATCAAAGGAAGAGACGAAGATCGACAGCTGAGATCACTCCATTTTCATCTTTGTTTATTAATTATATTTTTTTTATTTTAATTATGTATTTTTTATTTTTACCCTTATTTAAGAGTCTTGTCTTATGTAAGCCCAAGTGGCAAAGTTATTTTTTTAGTTTCATTTATTTTAAGACCTATTGTGTGATAGAAGTGGAGGAATGCATCAGGCTTATTGTGTGATAGAAAAGTACCCCTCAAACTTAAGGGAAAATTCTATAAGATGGCGGTGAGACCTGCAATGCTTTATGGTGCCGAATGTTGGCCATTAAAAGAGAAGCATAATTCTAAGTTAAGTGTTGCAGAGATGAGGATGCTCAGGTGGATGAGTAGCTTTACCTTAGAGATAGGATACGAAATGAGCATATTCGTGAAAAGGTTGGAGTAGCTCCAGTGGAAGATAAGATTAGAGAGAGTCGCCTTAGATGGTTTGGTCACGTAAAACGGCGGCCTCCCGATGACCCGGTTAGGAAAATAGAGGTCTTAGATTTGACTTATGTTAAGAAAGGTAGAGGTAGACCTAAAAAGACTTGGTTAGAAAATATTAGAAATGATCTTTCTTTATTAGATTTAAACGAGAATTTGACTTTTAACAGGACACAATGGAGAAAAAGGATTCATGTAGCCGACCCCACGTAGTGGATAAAGGCTTGATGTTGTTGTTGTTGTTGTATTTATTTTAAGACCTATATATAGAGGTTCTTGCCCTTGTATTAGGTATGATGGAGTTTTAATAAAATTTTGTTCTGCACTTTTATTCCTTGGGAGGACTTTGGTGAGATCCCTATGGGAGGGAATCGTAGTTTCCACCAGCCACAGGATGGGTCCGGGCTGGTGGCTTGAAGTCCCTTGGTGAAGGGTAACGTATCACCCATCAGCCGTAGAAAGTATCCGGGCTCATAGTTTTATCTTTTGTTTCTTTGTTTGTGTTTGTCCTTATTTTTCCTAATTACCACCTCCATCTTCTCTCCAATCCGCCGGCTTCATCCCCTCCACCCAAACCCGCCAGCCTCTTCCCACAACCCTTGCCCACGGCTCCACCCTCTAGCCAACCACCTCCCCCATTGGCCCACGCACCATCCCGCCGGCCTTCCCCTAGCCACGAACCCGACACGTCTAGGTTGGTGGGTGATGCACGATTCTCCCTCTCTTATGGATCCTCTTCAATAGCTCTCAAATCTCAAGCTCTCAAGACAAGAGTGCAGGAATTTTCTTTCATTCATTCCTTAATTTCAAAAGAACAATACTAGGACTATAAATAGCCTCATACAAAGACTCTCAAAATAAAGGACGACAATGCCCATAGGGCTTACATACGACCTCCCTTAATAAAAGGGTACAACGGGAACTAATAAAGCAAAATACAACATGACATAAAAAAATAAAAAATACATAAAACAACTCAGAAATATAATGACTCCATCGTGGCCGTAGATCGACGGCCACGTCTTTGATAGACTTTCCATATGCTGATGTTCCCATCAATCAAATTATAATTTTCTCCAATTGCATTATCAAAATTGAAAGATAATTTCAGACATCTAATCAAAATCTATGTTACCCAATCGAATTTACATAATAATTAACACAATAATTAATCTACTGTAAAGTTAAAAAGTTAATCACCTTTCACCAAATTTGCGTGGAGAAGATAAACCAACGATATCTCAAGGATAATAAAAAGGAAAGAGAATACAAGAAAGAAGAGGAGGGAGATGAGGACTCACTATTGTTGCAGTTGACTCTTTAGCTGAAGTAGGGAAAGGCTTATAGTTGGTAGCTCAAACGAAAGAGGACAAATGCGGGCGGTTGTTAGCAGCTTGGAGAAGGAACAAGTGGAAGGATTTGCAATGCCCTAACATCTATCTTCTTAAATCAAGAGTTGATGCAGTTGAAGACATGCAATTTTTGTGTTGATGGCAAGCTGAAAGTTCGAGCAATCTTAATGAAAGAGTAGGGAAAGCATTGATTGTGTGGACAGAAGTGCTTTATTTGGGACTAGTCCAGTTATGCTCAACCTCGTTTCAAGAGTTTCAAAAAATTAGTAAAAAATTAACAATTCAAATTCAGTAAAAACCAACATAAACAACTGGATTGCAACAATGTCCAATTAAACCCTTCTGGTTTTACTACAGTGCCAAATATTACAGAATTATAATGGAACAACAAATCACAACTACAATGAGCCCATTTAAAATGAAACATAGCAACCCCAATTCATTAAGGCAAGCAATCAACAGCCGATAGAAGATGGAAACAGCCACATCAGTGGCATCTAAATTACCAAAGCAACAACCCAAGGCTTTCCAAATCAGTAATGATGTGATACAGTGTCAGCACCTAGTCCTATCCATATAGCCATGATCGACTTCTTAGGTGTTTTGATATATAGCGACTAAGTCATGATGAGTGTATTCCCTCTAAGGAGAATCCCTCAAAGGACATGCCCAGGACCGCCAGAGGAACTCGCCCAAAGAGAACAACGGGCATTACTAGCCCACATCTTCCAAAGGGCTCGCCCGATGTTGGGCGACTAGGAAGTTCCTTGTTAAGCAAATAGATCACCACACATCTCAATCAGATCTCCCCTCCAAACTCACCAAACTCAACGATAGGAAAGTGCCTACCTCAAGGACTTCACACGCCATTCGGCTACCGCTACTCGGCTACTCATTCTATTCTCAATTCTTACTAATAGATTCTCAGCTCACTAGGTAGAGATGCTAGTAAAGTCAAGTATCATCCACTAAATAAATATGATTCAACAACATCTAAGCATTTAAAATAAAATATCAAATCCATGTCTTTGCGTGTGATACAGCCAAAACATTAAGAATTGGGGATATTCCAAACCTTCTAAACTATGCAAGTAGCGAACAGAGGGAGATACAACCCATGCATTTATATCATATTGTATACAACATTCATTGATCACCTAATAGTAGTTAATGGGAATTTATATCCAGCGAAGAATGGAGAGAGCGAAGAATGGAGAGAGATGGGGTGGTATATTTGAGGTGTTAGATTAGATAAGTAATTTTAGGTGTTAGATATATTTGAGATTCTAAGCTTGATGTGGTGAGGTGTGATGAGGGAATGTATCTTCATTGAATAGTGTATGATGGGGATATGAAGGTTTTACTTAAATTGGGGTCATGACATTTGTAGTATTTTTGTGAAGAGGCATATTAATGAAGATGCAACTAGTTGAGTTAGGCGTCAAATTGTCAACAATATGGGCAGAGCCACATGAGCATTGACATACAAAGATTTGTATCGGAATTTGGCGGTGATTTGTTGCACAGTAGCTAATATATAGATAACTATTTGGTTGTTGGAGAGGGCAGCCTATTCAATAGGTAGGAAGCTATTAAGACTATTATATCTACCGAATCAATTCAGCTTCAAGCATTAGTGTGCTGATCATTTTAATGAGATGACAATCTTTGTGTTCGGCTACTCCATTTCATTCAAGGGCATAGAGATATATTGAATTGATGAAGAATAACCCATGTGAAAAATAATGTTTGAATGTTAGAATTAGTGTATTCTCCATCTTCATTAGAACTAAGTAATTAATTTTTATATTGAATTGTCGTTCAACCATGTTTTTGAACTAAATAAAGTTAGAGGTTGTTTCATATTTGTTTTTCATAGGAAATTCCCAACTGAATCATGAGAAGTCATCAATAAAATAAATATAAATTTCTATCTATGATTGGAGATAGTTGGAGAGGTTCCCTATACATCACAACGGATGAGTTTTAGAGGAATATAACTGTGACGTGGATGCAGCCAATGGAAATCTAGGACTCTTAGTTCGGTTGCACGATGTACAAGGTGATGGGTTGGGAGGAATAAACATTGTTGGCTTATATAAAAAGTTGGAGTATCAAGTCGACATGCCAAACATCTAAGGTTGATTGGTGAGAGAGCAGGGTGAGATTGTTGGACAACGACAAAGATGGTTGAGGGGAGAAAGACTGGATAGAGCCCTTATGGAAGGGTCCCTTCACGAGAATTTAGTTGGTCTTTGAGTCCTTGATTTTGTTGCCAGTGGCATCAAAGAAGACAAACATAGAATTTTCAGAAGTGAGTTGGTGAACTGATACAAGGTTCTAGGAAAGGTTTGGGACCTTACATGTCAATGGAGAATAGCAGCCCACGGCGCAAAATTCTTCATAGAGTCATAGCGCAAAATGCATACCGAGGCGCACACCATTTTAAAACATGGCACATAATATAAAATAATCTTAAACAAAAAATATATTAATATAAAACATCTTTAAATAGCAAATAATATGTTGATTTGAATAAGATTTAAGCATAAATGTCTGGTCAAATAACAAAAATGACAACTTTAAATTTTACAGAAACTTACATTGATAGATTTGAAGGATTTAAGCATAATTTAGCCTAAATCCTGCCAAATAGCAAAAATGGCCGTCTTAATCCTACAAAAAGTTAATTTTTTTAATATTTTATTAATTCTTGTGTTTAATTATGATGCATGCAAACTTCATTTCAATTTTATTTTTAATTTGAACTTTATTGTAATTTGAATTTTATGTTTTTTTTATGTTTTTTCTACCCTATGACGGAAGGCAATCAATGATCATGTGTAGGTTGTGCTCTTGGACATGTTTTTCCTTTGGTGTGCTAATTTCTTTGGGCGCATTGAGCTTGAGCAGACTTGGTGGCAGCTAAGCTACTGCTTAGCTTGTTGGCTTAGCTTGCTGGCTGATTCGGTTCCTGTTCCCTGCTTTTCCAGTTCCTCTTGCTGCCTGTTCGGGGTCACTTGTTGTGCCTGTTCGGTCTCCTGGCAGTGTCTGTTCGATCCCCTTGCTTTTCCCGTGGTTGGCCTGTTCGGGTCCCTGGCTACTTTTCGGTTCCTGTATGGATGCTTGGGCTCCCAATGTTATTAAATGATGCCTTTTTCTTCTCTTTTCTGGTTGGCTTGAGTGGGCGGCTGTTTGGCTCTCTTTCTTCACCTATATATAGGGACTGTTTTGTGATATTGGGGAGCAGATTTTGGTGAGTGAAAATTTCTAAAACCTAAGGGTTTTCTTCTTAGATAGCTTGCAAGCTATTTGCCCCCTTCTCTTCTCCTCTCTAGTTTCGTCTCGGGTTTCTTATCTAATTCTTCTCTCTACAAGTGTCCACCCCATTTGTATCTTTCTTCTAAAGCTTTTAAAGTGTTTGTTGGCTGGTTTGATAGCATTTGCCGGAAGAGTTTGTGGAGTACGTTGGCCCAAAGTAGTTGTGGTGGACCAATGGTTTGCATGTCTTTGAGCACTTATCATCATACCTACTATTTTAAAGCATGTGAGGTTACTACTAGCTGGTTGTTCTGAAGGTAGTTTTTTTTTTATTTTAGTTTTTGTTTATTGTCTAACTTCCATTTGTTTTAGAGTTTGTTGGTGTTGGCTTACTAAATTTTGAATTGAGACAAGTTCTTGCCTTGGTGTTCTCCTTTTGTTATTTTTAATCTAATTGTCTGCATCAAGTTTGGTATCAGAGTCTAGGTTAGTATATCATAGGTTGTTGTGTGAGTTTTTCTAACTAAAAACAAAATGGCAAATCAAAACAACCAAGGCAATTGGCAACAAATGATGCAACAATTGGCTAACTTACAACAACAATTGAATAATATGGCTAACACCCTGACGAATTTGAATGTCAACAATGTTAATGCTCAAAACTCTAAAAGTAAAGAAGAAATTCCTGGGAATCAAAATAGACGTCATAGGAATTAGGATCATGGGATAAAAATTGACATTCATGACTTTGAAGGTAAGTTACAACCTAAACAATTCATTGAATTAATAGAAAAAATGAACCAATTTTTCGAATGAAAAAAGTCCCTGATAATAAAAAAGTTAGTTTGCTAGCCTAAAACTCACAGGTCACGCTTTAACTTGGTGGAAGAATCTTCAAAATAATAGGTTAAGAAGAAGGAAAGAGAAAATTCAAACCTGGGATAGGATGAAAGAAAAAATGCGGGAAAAATTTTTGCCTTCTAATCATTCACGCACTTTATTCCAAGAATTTAATAATCTTCGTCAAGGAAACCAATCAATTGATGAGTACACTAAAATCTTTTATAAACTTCAATCCTGAAACGATCTAGATGAATTTGAAGAACGAACTGTCACTAGATACATTAATGGGTTGAAATGGACTATTCAAGATCAATTAAGCTTACATCATGTAATCAAACTCAACGAAGCTTATCGCATGGCCTTAAAAATTGAAAAGCAACAACAAAGAAGTAATAACAAGGCAACTGAACTGATTAGGCGTCGACCAACTGGTGGGATAAAAATCCAATCTTCACAACCTTCTGCTGGAACATCTAATGTGCGAATAAAAACATCTAAAATTCAAACCTTAGATAAAGGATAGGGATTGATGGGACCCAAACCAAATGAACCACCCAAACCTATTGGACCATATTACAAATGCGGGTTATACGGATATCTTTCAGCTACTTGTAGAAAAAATAACCCTCCTAGGACCAATTACATTGAGAAGGATGAGAAATTAGAAGATGAGGAAGAGAAGTTGAATCTGAACCAGAAAATAAGATTGAATTAGAACGAATTGATGTTGAAGCAGACCAAGGGGATCAATTTTTGATTATTCAAAGAGTCTTAACTACTAAAGAAGATACTAGAGATAAATGGCTTAGGAGAAACATCTTCCGAACCACTTACACTGTTGAAGGAAAACTCTGTACTTTGATGATTGATAGTGCTAGTTCAGGAAATTTTGTTTCACAATTAGTGGTGGACAAACTTAAGCTGAAATCAAAACCGTTTGCTAAACCCTATTAAATCTCTTGGTTTAAGGAAGGAGGCGAAGTTCCTGTCAGGAAACAATGCACTGTTAACCTGTCAATTGGTAGTTCGTATAAAGACCAGGTTGTTTGTAACATCATGCCTCTCGAAGTATGTCATATTTTATTGGGTCGTCCCTAGCAATTTGATCATAAAACGATTCACAATGGGGAAAAGAACACCTACACACTCACTCAAAACAATAAACAATTCACTTTGTACTCTCAAAAACACATTCCTGACCCACCTGCCAAGAATACCCAAACAAAAACAATGAAAGCAAACACTCCTGAATTACTCCTTAACACGAATGAACTAAAACAGTCTGAGATTGCCTATATGGTGTTAGGAAAAGAGTCTGAGCAAACTTCTGAAATTCCCATAGCAATCCGATTATTAACCGACGAATATTCTGACATCACCCCTGATGAACTGCCAAAAGCTTTACCCCCAATGAGAGATATCCAACACCACATTGATTTAATCCCTGGAGCAACATTACCCAATCTTCCTCATTATCAAATGAGTCCTGCTGAACATGAGGAATTACATAAGCAAGTGATTGAACTTTTAGATAAGGGTTTAATCAAGGAAAGCATGAGTCCATGCGTTGTGCCAGCATTACTTACACCCAAAAAGGATGGGACCTGGAGTATGTGTGGATAGCCGAGCCATAAACAAGATAACAATCAAATATAGGTTTCCAATACCTAGGCTTGATGATATGTTGAATATGCTTAGTGGTGCGAGAATCTTTTCTAAAATTGATTTGCGAAGTGGGTATCATCAAATTAGGATTAAAACCTAGCGATGATTGGAAGACAGCGTTCAAAACAAAAGGACTGTATGAATGGCTAGTCATGCCTTTTGGATTATCTAATGCACCCAGTACGTTTATGAGAACGATGAATCATGTCTTAAGACCTTTCATAGGAAAATTTGTGGTTGTATATTTTGACGATATCCTGATTTACAGCACTCATTCTACTAAACATCTTAAACATGTGAAACAAATCCTATAAACTTTAAGAGAGCAAAAACTGTACATCAATCTGAAGAAATGCTCTTTCATGACTCAAAGCTTGACCTTTTTAGGATATATTGTGTCTACTGAAGATATTAAAGTTGACCCAGTTAAGATTGAAGCGATCCAAAGCTGGCCAACCCCCAAAGAATATCAGTGAGGTAAGAGGATTTCACGGTCTAGCATCTTTTTATCGTAGATTCATGAAAAATTTCAACACATTAATTGCACCTATCACTAATTGTCTGAAAAAAGGAATTTTTAACTAGACACCTAAAGCTGAACAAGCCTTTCAATTAATCAAAACAAAAATGAGTCAAGCTCCCATTCTTAGTTTACCAGACTTTGATAAAATCTTTGAAGTTGACTACGATGCCTTACATATTGGTATAGGAGCTGTGCTTAGCCAAGAGAGTAGACTCATTGCATATTTTAGTGAAAAATTAAATGATTCTCGATCTCGATATTCAACATACAATTTGGAATTTTATGCAATCGTCCAAGCTTTGAAATTTTGGAGATGCTATCTCATTTAAAGAGAATTTGTTTTAAACACTCATCATGAAGCGCTGCAATTTTTAGGTTCTCAAAAGAACTTAAGCAAAAGACATGCTAAGTGGACTTCTTTTTTGCAAGAGTATTCCTTTCACATCAAACATAAAACTGGAGTGTTAAATAAAGTGGCTGACGCTTTAAGTAGATGAGCTCATCTTTTGGTAACTCTGTACCCAACCATAACTTCTTTTGATTTCTTAAAATATACTTATGCCAATGATCCAGACTTTAAAGATATTTGGGAATCCTATCTCACATCGAGAACTGATCTGTCTGCCCAATTTGTCATTCAACAAGGTTTTTTGTTCAAAGGTACTAGACTCTGTATCACCAAAAACTTGTTACAAGAACAACTTGTGCAAGAACTTCATAGCGGGGGTCTAGGTGGACATTTTGGCCAAGGAAAAACCATTGCTTTCGTTGAGAAGAAATATTACTGGCCCCACATGAGAACATAAATCACTAAACTTGTAAAACAATGTACAAAGGGACAATTCAAAACACTGGCTTATATACTCCTTTTTTGGTTTCAAATAAACCCTGGGAAGATATCACTATGGATTTTGTTTTAGGACTACCTATTACTGTACGAAAATTTGATTGTGTTTGTCATTGTTGACCAATTTAGTAAAATGGCACATTTCATTCCATGTAAAAAAAACTTCTGATGTTTCACATGTTGCTGATCTGTTTTTTAAAGAAATTGTGCGACTCCATGGCATACCCCAAACATTTACATCTGATAAGGACACTAGATTTTTAAGCCATTTTTGGAGAATACTTTGGGCTAAGTTGGGAACTACTATTCACCCTCAAACCGATGGACAAACTAAAGTTGTCAACCGAAGTTTAAGGAATTTACTTAGATGTCTTGCAGGTAAAAAACCTTCCCAATGGAATTTGATTCTACCCTAAGTTGAGTTTGCCTATAACAATTATGTTAATCGATCCACTGGAAAAACCCCTTTTGAAATTATTTATGGTCAATCCATTCCTCACATTTTGGATAAAACTTGTTTACCCTTGCCTAACAAAATCAGTGCTGAAGCCACAAATATTGTTGATCACATTAAATCAATCCAACAGCAAGTCCTCGAAAAGCTCCGTAAGACAAATGTTAAATACAAATCTGCTGCTGACAAACACCGGAGAGAGTATTATTTTAAAGAGGGTGACTTAGTCACGGCTTATTTTCGTCGACAGCATTTTCCTATTGGAACTTTTGGCAAGCTAAGCCGGAAGAAATTTGGACCTTTTCGTATACTTCGAAAATTGGGAACGAATGCCTATCTTCTGGATCTTCCACTTTTTGTTGGAACTTCTCATGTATTTAATGTTGCTGACCTTACTTTGTATGAAGGAAATCCATCTAATTCTGTGGATATAAAGACTTTACCAGTTACCAGTTCCGTTCAAGGCAAGGATGACCAGATTGAAGATGTTTTAGATATCAGAACTACCCTGACCAGACGTGGAGAGCACAAACGGTTCCTGATTAAATGGAGCGGCCGTCCGTCAATTGATTGTACCTGGATGGATACAGTAGAGTTACAAAATCGTCGTCCTGATCTCTATCAAAGAATAGTTGAAGCATTCTCATCAGGAGATGAGATTCTCCCACTAGAGGGGAATTGATGCATGCAAACTTCATTTCAATTTTATTTTTAATTTGAAATTTATTATAATTTGAATTTTATGTTTTTTTTTATATTTTTTCTACCCTATGATGGAAGGCAATCAATGATCATGTGTACGTTGTGCTCTTGAACATGTTTTTCCTTTGGTGTGCTAGTTTCTTTGGGTGCTTTGTGCTTGAGCTGACTTGGTGGCAGCTGAGTTGTTGCTTAGCTTGCTGGCTAATTCGGTTCATGTTCCCTGCTTTCCCGATTCCCCTTGCTGCCTGTTCGGGTCCCTTGCTGTGCCTGTTTGGTCTCTTGGCTATGTATGTTCGGTCCCCTTGCTTTTCCCGTGGTTGGCTTATTCGGGTCCGTAGCTGCTGTTCGATTCCTGTACGGATTCTTGGGCTCCCAATGTTATTAAATGCTACCTTTTTCTTCTCTTTTCTGGTTGACTTGAGTGGGCGGCTGTTTGGCTGTTTGGCTCCCTTTCTTCACCTATATATAGGGGCTGTTTTGTGACATTAAAAGCAGATTTTGGTGAGTGAAAATTTCTAAAACCTAAGGGTTTTCTTCTTAGATAGCTTGCGAGCTATTTGCCCCCTTCTTTTCTCTCTAGTTTTGTCTCGGGCTTCTTATCTAATTCTTCTCTCCGCAAGTGTCCACCCCATTTGTATCTTTCTTCTAAAGCTTTTGAAAGTGTTTATTGGCCGGTTTGGTAGCATTTGCCGGAAGAGTTTGTGGAGGACGTTGGCCTAAAGTAGATGTGGTGGACCACTGGTTTGCATGTCTTTGAGCACTTATCATCTTACCTACTATTTTAATGCATATGAGGTGACCACTAGCTGGTTGTTCTGAGAGTAGTTATTTTTTATTTTAGTTTTTGTTTATTATCTAACTTTAGTTTGTTTAAAGTTTGTTAGTGTTGGCTTACTAAATTTTGAATTGAGACAAATTCTTCTTGCCTTGGTGTTCTCCTTTGATTTTTTTTAATCTAGTTGTCTGCATCAAATTACCAAATAATTAATTATGATATTAATATATAAATCTTAAAATTATAATTATAATTTATAATTTATAACATATTAATAAAATTGCACATGTTATTTACGCATTGCATTATGCGCCATTGCTCATGCATGGCGCAAATAGTGCGCGCTATTTTAATGCATCACGCTGCTCCAAGCAAATAGCACCATACATGCGCCACGCCGCACCATGCACCATAGCACACGCCATTTTGCATCATTAACATGCATGTTTGGGACATGAAGTAGTTGGGAGAGAAGCAGCTTATTGATCAATGTAGGAAGAATACCATGGCCCAGTCAAAGGTAAGATGAGAGGTTGCCCTAGAGTCGAGATACCAGTCGACAGTGGGTGTGGGTGATTCAGCAAAGAGAGCATGAGGATTATAGTTGGGGCTATTGTAATTGAGGTCTTAATGATGCCAACACTTGATTGTTGAATGACCCCGTTCACCACATATCTAGACCTAGCTCACCTATATAAAGATGTTAAAAGTCAACCAAGCTTGTCCGTGTTAGAGTTGTTTCGACCTTTGCTTGAAGAAAGATTAAAGAATTGAGCTAACCCTCTGTCCCTAGTTGCTACAAGTGCCATATTAGGTTTCACCATCTTAAGTAGTTGGAGAACCCTTTCAACTTCATTGGCAAAGTTTATTTCTTCATTGAATAGTAGGGAAAAGATATCATCTAGACTTAGTGGTTGGAGATTTCTTCTTATAGCTATCTTGAAGGCTTAAGAGGCTGAAGGCAATTTCAAGGTGTAAGGAATTATGTCTTTTAGATCTAATGAGGAGTCAGTTGTAGCTATGCTATGAATCTTAGCTTTGATTTCAAGGCATTGAATCATAGACTGATCATTCACGAGGATGTGATGAAGTTCATTTTCAGTTGAATGAATGCGAGAATGATCGGTAGGCTGCAATCATTGTTCCTTGGCAGTCCAAGATTTCGATGCCAAAGTCCAACATGAGAACCTATGGCAAAAGGATGTAATAGAATATAAAGCAGATGTGAGGTTCTCGTCTATAAGATTCATGTATTGCATTAAGTACTACGAGTGATAGAACCTTCGTCACTAATTATTTGCTTTACAGGGCATATGATGGATCCATCAAGGTACTCTCCAAAGCCATTAGCCCGAAATATTTGAGAACTTCTGATATCCGTACAAGGTGATTTTCTAATGTAAGTTGGACATTGATGATGCTTTTGATGTTGAATGTTAGAAATATTATTAGAGAGGGAATAGAGATATCCCCCATTTTGAGATTAGAGCTTTCATTATTGCTTGAATTGTTGGTTATTGAAGCTGCCAATGGACAAATGTAGAGAGGTGCAAACAGGAAGTGAGCTAGGGAGGAAGGCATCAGGAGATTTGAGCTAGAGAGAGTAGAGCCATTGGGCTCTTTGCTCTAATACCATGAAAGCTTATCATAAGCAGTTCATATTATTAAACATAATGCACAGAAATCATTTCATTCATTGACCATGCAGAGACTATAGTAAAATCATGTATACAATTAGATAAGCAGGGTATGGGTAAAGGTACAGGATTTTTTTTATACGAGTGGCTGTGATGGCCTGTGGGTTGTATATCTGACAGCTTTTTGGTTATAGCTTTATAAGGTAAGCATCAGGCTGATCAAGAATTGAAGAATTGAACTCAAGCGTTCAAAAACTCGACAGTCAACTTCAACGGCAATGCAGTGGAGAAGAAAACTTGCTGCAGACATCACATCACATAGTGTTCAAAAAGACGAGGATTGAAGGAAACTATAGCATAAATGATCAATAAAATTATTAAAAGGAACTCCTTGCACACCAAAAGTATTCCCAAGGATCCAACCAATAAAAGCAGTCTATTAAACCAAATGATGTGTAATTAATACACACCACAGATAAACATACCCGTTCATTCCCATAAACTATGCAATCTTAAAGCCATTTACAAAACCCATTTAAAAACAAACATCACAGAAAACTAATGAGATACAAAAAAAAATTAAAATAACAGTTTTCGTTAAAAAAAAAACAAAAACAAAAAATATAATAAGGCAGAATCACCCTAAGCCTTGAATCAGCATTTCAGATGAAACATGAAAGAGACGATACCATTAAGCATGAAATAGTAATCAAAGAGGGAAAAAACAAAAGAAAAAGAGTGAAAAAATTGACCTCATGGTATGCGAATAAATTGCTTCGAGCAATGTTTTCTGCAATGAGACCTCTGCGGTTGCGTCATTATTACACTCAACGGCTACATACGTGAAACAACGATAGCAAACGGTAGATAAGATTTTAAATTTGATAAATTACCAACCAACTGAAGGTCGCGTTACTTAAGCACAGCAATACCCGGCTTGTTTTGCCGAGCAAGCTTTTTCCATTCAGTGTGGAATGACCCAGGGCGGTCTATCCTTTCATATGTATGAGCACCAAAAAGATCTCTTTGTGCCTGGACCAGATTTGCTGGCAACCTTGCTCTTCTATATGTGTCAAAGTAAGCAAGGCTGGCGCACATACCTGGAGTGCTAATCCCTGCTTCAATTGCCAGGCCCACAACCCTTCTCCATGCTGCCTGCCTTTGAACCATCTCCCTAGCAAACTCTGGATCTACAATCAAATTGGCCAAAACCCAGTTCCTCTCATAAGCCTTTTTTATCCTGTCCAGGAACCGTGCCCTTATGATGCAACCGCCTTTCCAGATCCTAGCCAATTCCCCCAAGTTGAGGTTCCAGGCCTTCTCCTCACTCTTTGCCTTAAGTAAGTTCATCCCTTGAGCATAGCTGCATATCTTGGAAGCGTACAGAGCCTGCCTTACGTCATCAATCAGCCTCTTCTTGTCAATGGATCTACCGGTGTTTACATTGACATCTCCCTTGATGCCAGCCTCTTCTAGAATCCTAGCAGCAGACACCCTCTCCTCCTTCAGCCCACTAAGGTAACGGCAGTCAAGGGAGGCAGCAATGGTAGGGGCAGCAATGGAAAGCTCTGCCGCCTGCTGGACTGTCCATTTGCCCGTCCCCTTCATCCCTGTCTTATCGAGAATCTTGTCAACTAGATCTCCCTCACAGTGTTCATCCTTAACCTTAAAGATATCGGCGGTGATCTCGATGAGGAAGCTCTCGAGCTCTCCAAGATTCCAGTCAGCAAAAATCTCAGCAAGCTCAGAGTTGGAGAGGCCACCAATGGTCTTCAGGACGTCATATGCCTCAGATATGAGCTGCATATCGCCGTATTCGATGCCGTTATGAACCATCTTGACGAAGTTTCCGGAGCCGCCCTCCCCAACATAGGTGACGCAGGGTCCGTCATCTACCTGCGCGGCCACACGAGTAACGATCTTCTCTATGTTTTTGTATGCCTGAAAGGCTCCTCCAGGCATGAGGGATGGGCCATGGCGGGCACCATCTTCGCCGCCAGAGACGCCCATGCCGAGATAGAGAAGGCCGCAAGCAGCGGCGTCACGGATGCGGCGCTCGGTATTCTCGTACCACTCGTTTCCTCCGTCTATGATGGCGTCGCCGGGCTCCATGAATTGGGAGAGTGTGTTGATGGTCTGGTCGACGGGGGCACCGGCCTTAACGAGGATGATAATGGAGCGCGGCCGCTGGATCGAAAGCACAAAATCAGCAGGAGAGTGGTGACCAGATATGGGTAGACCACCCTCTGAAGCCGCGCGGCCGACGGTCTCGTCAACTTTTGACGCCGTACGATTGTAAACGGAGATAGGGAAGCCCTTCTCCGCAATGTTAAGGGCTAGGTTCTGGCCCATCACAGCCAACCCCGCCAACCCGATCCGTGAAAGCGCAGCCGCCTCCATCAAGGTTTAGGGTTCCGGCGGAAGCACCGAGAATGGAATGGCCCAAGGATAATAAAGGAGCAGCAGCGGAGTGTCTTGGAATAGAATTGAAGACGAATAGGCACGAGCTTGTTAAGAAATAAGATCGGAAATCAACTGTTGATGTCCTCCATGGGAAAATTATTAGGTCCGGTCACCTGATCTAAAAAGAGGTCAGAATGTTCACTAAAAAATTATCACGTGGACTGTACTTTTGATTGTTTTTTGACTTGTATTTTTCCTGCACTTTACCTGCGCTTTTGACTGCACTTTGACTGTGTTTTTGACATGCGCTTCACCTGCACTTTACTTGCGCTTTAACTTTAAGTGCCACGTGTCAATAATCCAGACCTATCTCTAGGTCAGGTGACCGGACCTAATAATTTTCCCCTCTATCCCAGCACCGTAAATTTTTTGGTGCGGAATCCGGACGTTGCTTTTCTTTTGGACCCAATAAAATGGTCACCCGTGGGAATAGCCTATGTGGCAATTGTATGCATAAATTGCTAGTTAAATATTGATTTGGCTTCAACACGTAAATTTGATTACAGTTGCCGCTTCTTTCTTTTGAGATTTCAGCCGTGAAGCGCCGTATTATATAAGATTTAGTAAAAATTTTCAGGCAAGCTGAGAAAGTAAGAAAGAATAGAAAAAAATGCTGATGAAAATGAAGATTGATCTAGAGGAGGACGTTTCTTTTTACGACCAGACGATATTCTCAGAGGACGCGGGGCTGAAAATAAGTATGAAGACGTCAAGGAAGCAGAAAAGTTCAAAGAAGTGCAGCCAGAGAAAAAGATAAATTTAGGAAATATAGGCTTCAACTTATCGGTAAAGTTTAAATCCCTCTAAGTTTTCTTTGAAGAATTCATATTTTGTCCACATTTCTTTACAGCATGATAGCAATTATGCATATTTTAAAAATTAATTCATATTTGTATGCGTAATTAATGAGTTCTTTGTGCGTAATTTATGCAAATTTCGTGCTTATTTACTGCATATTTTGTGCTTATTTACTGCTTAATTTGTACGTATTTACTATGTATTTTATGCGTATTTATTGTGTACTTACTGCGTATTTTGTGCGTACTTACTGCATATTTTATGTATATTTGATGCATATGAAAGTACAGTGACAGCACAATGAAAGCACAGTGACAGCACAGTAAAAGCGCAGTTAAAATAAATATCAAGTACCTTTTGGATTGCCGCCACTATATTATATGCCAAAATGGTATTAATCACTCTCTACATGATTCTGAAGTTTACAGGATGGCGAGAGTGCTTGATACCATTTTGGCATACAAAATAAACTCATGATAGTGTAAATAAAGTGGCGGCAACACAAAAAGCACTCAGTATTAGCTAAATCTGAGTACATGCACTAGAAAATCCATGAGGTTGCGACAATGAAGTAGGTACTTAAATCTCAAATAACAAAAACTACATTCCATAACAGGTAAGGAAAATTATAAACTGTGAACTAGCTTATATAGAGAAGATGGTCGAGATAGCAATAAAATTGGCCAAACTAACAATAAATAAACCATCAATACAATACAGAATCAAATCAAACCCAAGCCTAGTAAACAGTAGTGATACAGGTGGTACCAACATAATTGTTGCAAATCTGATTTTAAAGATTATGATTTTGATGATAGAAAATATTTCTATTTTTGGTGGCCTGTCTAATCTTTCAGGTACGCAGGATCAATTATAAGTTCAAGCCAGTCTAAGATCGAGTCAGTCTATTTTAAAATTTAGGTCCAATGTACTATTTTCATCTTTATTGAGTCAAATGCTATGTAACTGATCCCCTAGCTAAGTAACCTTGTACATACACACTCAGGGGGAGAGCTTGAGTGAATTAGAGTTTCTCTTCATTTTTTTGTTCAGATCATCCTGGATGATATTAACATCGTCTTGGACGATCCAGTGAAAACAGAAATCCTAATTAAGATGATTATGTTTAGTCGGTTTGATTAAGCTGATCGTCCTGAATGATATCAATATCGTATAGGACGATAGGCTTAAATAAAAAAATTCTCAGCCGTCAGATCAAGTTAAGCAAGTTTTTATTTTTTGTGATTTGGTCTAATCATCCCGGACGATACGTGTATCATCCCGGACGATCCATTACAATCATGCCTAAATTAGTCTGGTAATTAAGGAAAGTAATTAAGGTCTGATTGATTCGATCATATCGTCCTGGACGATCGCAGGATCGTACGGGACGATGTGTTAAAAATCCTGACCGTCTAGTGCTTATCACCTGTACGTCCAGAGCTGTGTGCTGGATAATATTCCTGCTTTTGAACTAATCATACGGGATGATACCCATATCGTCCCGGACGATCAAGTCATTTTGTGATCGTCTAGCATGTTTAACCTATACGTCCAGAGCAGTTTTCAGGATGATTTTGTGTGTTTTTGAACTGATCGTACAGGACGATCGCCAGATCATCCTAAACGATCTTGGCTGACCAGTTGAGATTTAGGACTATTTTTGAGCCATCCTATTAAAGATCTTTTTCTTCCAATAAGAAAAATCTTTTGCCACTTTTCTTTCCAGAGAAACCTTAAGAGAGAGAGAGAGCTTGGGAAAGAGAGAGAGGATCTTGTGAGGGGGAGTTTATGAGGGATTCACAAAGGTTGCTCCAAGCAAGGATCAGAGACGTCTTCTCCGTTCGTCGTCTCTCGTCTTGTCAGTATTTTCTGTGGGAGGATCGTTCGCAAAAAGATCTAGGTTCTCTGCCCGCTTCAGGAGGAAGCGAAAGGAGTTCAGGTTCTCTGTCTGCTTTAGGAGGAAGTGAAAAGAGTCTGGGTTCTCTGCCTGCTTCAGGAGGAAGCGAAAGGAGTTCAGGTTCTCTGCCTCACCGGGTTGGTGGGAAGGAGTTTTGTACAGGCTTCTCCGCCTTGCTGTGGGAGCAGAAGGAGAGTCACTTTTGTGTTAGTGCAATACCCGGAGGGGAAGCTCCGGGGAGTGGACGTAGGTCAAGTTGATTGAACCACTATAAAATCTGGTGTGCTCTTTCTGATTATTTTCTGCACTTTATTTTTCTGTTATTATCTGCTTGGGTGAAATCTGTGGTTGAACTTTTCATTTCTATGTTTACTTGTTTTCGCTGTAAATTATCAAAAAGATCTTTCCTATTGCTCACAAATTTTTTAAAATAACCTATTCACCTCCCCTCTTGGTTAGCCTCGGGACTAGTTCATCAGGGCTTAACATCCCTATTAAACTTTCAAGTGTTATCAGAGAGGGATTCAAAAATTAAATTTAAAAACTTTTGAATTTGATCCATGGCTAACTTTGAAAATCATAATACTGCTGAAGGTTATTCAATTACACGACCACCATTGTTTGATATCATAGCTTTTGATTTTTGAAAAACTCGCATGTCTACTTTTCTTCAATCTATAGATTATCACATTTGGATGCTTATTAAAGATGGCTATGAAGCACCTTTTAGAATGGTTAATAATGTTAAAACTGAACTGCCTTTCACTGAATGGACTCTTGATGATCGGGACTTAGCCCAACTGAATGCCAAATGTTTGAACTATTTTTCTGTGCCTTAAAATCTGAGGATTACATGCGTGTCTCTACTTGTACAACTGATAAAAAAATTTGAGATAGATTGTGCATCACTTATGAAGGTACATCTGAGGTTAAGCAATCTAGATTGAACATCTTACTTCATGACTATGAACTCTTTCTCATGAAATCTAGTGAATCGATTTCTGAAATGTATACTAGGTTCACTCAAATTGTCACTTCTCTATATGCTTTAGGAAGAGAACTCACTAACTATGAAAGAGTGAACAAAATTCTTAGATGTTTGCCTTCTTCGTATGATGCTAAGAAAATTGCGATCACTGAATCTAAAGATTTGAATACTTATTCTATTGATAGCTTACTTGGATCACTCATTGCTTACGAGCAAGGGGTGAACCAAAGATAGCTTGATACAGGTGAGAAGAAGAACGAGAAAACTGTGGCGTTGAAGGCCAACAATACTAACACTAATACATTCGGGTCTGATAGCGATGATGTTGCCTTAATCACTAGGCAATTCAAAAGCTTTCTAAGGAAGAAACATAAGAACATTCAGAAGTGGAACAAGGGTAAGTCTAGTAAAAATTTTAAAGGTTCATCTGATACTGTTTGTTTTGAATGTAGGAAGCCTGGACATATAAAGGCTGATTTTCCTACACTTAAGGCTCACCCAAGTAAGGAGGAGGGTGAGGAAAAAATTCAAATTCAGGAAGGACAAGAAGTGAATTCAAAAGGCGTTCTAAGCAGATTCTACATCCGACTCCTCTGAGACTGAAGCTGAGGAGGAGACTACAAATTTATGTCTAATGGCTGATGATCATCCTGGTTAGTCTGATCAAGAAGAGGTATGTGAGCTTACTTACGATCAATTACTTGAAGTTTCTGAAAAAAATATATTCATCGTATAGGAAGCTTAAAAAAACTCATGCTAGCCTAAAACTAGAATTTCTGAATTTACAAAAAGAGTATGGAATTTTGATTAAAGATCATTCTACTATTGATTGAAATCACATGTCACTACTTGATGAATTCGATGAGTTGAACAAAAAGCATTCTGATTTAATTATTAAACATGATTTACTAAAAACCCCGCATGTTGATTTAGAAAAAGCTTTTAAAGAATTAAATAATATGGCATGTGACGTGGAGAGTAGTAGAGGAGCATTAAAATTTAAAATTGCAAGTTTGAAGAAAGAAAATGAATTTCTAAAAGTAAAAATTAGTGCTTTTGAGAAAAATGAAACACCTCCTACTTTTGCACAGTTTTATGCACCTCTACCTTTTAAAGAATCTATTTCAAAATCATCAAAGCATGTTTTATTCAAACCTAAGAAGAGGCACTATCACCCACGTAGATTAGTTAACCCTTTTCCTGGTGTTAGATATTTTTCTTGTGGCATGTTAGGACATATCTCCAACACCTGCACTATTCACTGTAGTACACATTAGATGTGGAGGCCCAAATTACATGCTTCACAGCACAGCATACATGCATTGCATTCTTCTTTTCATAAGAAGGAACCCAAACTTGTTTGGATTTCCAAATCTAACATTTGATAATTTTATAGGAGTGCTCTCACACAAGATCTCGTGAGAGCATGTGGTACCTAGACAGTGGATGTTCAAGACACATGATTGGAGATGCAAATCAGTTCATTTTGCTGGAGGCCAGGGCTGGAGGCAAGGTTACACTTGGAGACAACACCACCAGGAGGGTGGTAGGAGCAGGTATAATTGGTGATTCAAAGAATTTCATGATTGATAATGTATTGCTTGGAGATGGATTGAAACACAACCTGTTGAGCATCAGTCAACTCTGTGACAAAGGATATACAATCAAATTCCTGCCCACTTGCTATATTTTAAGCTTAAATTACAAAATTGTTTTGCAGGGACAAAGAATCAACAATGTCTACATGCTGGATGTAAGTTACTTTAAAGCTGATAATTCAATTTACTTAAAAATTGCTGCTGATGAGTCTTGGTTGTGGCACAGGAGATTATGTCATGCTAGTATGAAAACCCTTAGAAGAGTCACCCAAAAGGACTTAGTTAGAGGTGTCCCCAAGCTTAAGCTCACTAAGGACCACCTATGTGATGCCTGTCAATGAAGCAAGTCCAGTCCTTCTTTCACTCCATTAAGGACATCAGCACCTATAGACCTTTAGAAGTCCTCACATGGATCTTTTTGGACCCATTAGCACTGCCAGCTTAGGGGGGAAAGTCTATAGTTTTGTGATTGTTGATGATAACTTGAGGTTCACTTGGATTAAATTTCTGTCATATAAATCTGAGTCATTTGAGAAATTTAAGTCTTTCTCTACTTTGATTCAGAAGAAGTTAGGTTATGAGATCCTGACTATTTATAGTGATCATGGTGGAGAGTTTGAAACTGTGAAGTTTGAAACTTTCTATGAGGAGTAAGGGATTAGCCAAAATTTTTTAGCTTCTAGGACCCCTCAGTAGAACGGGATAGCTGAAAGGAAGAACATGACCTTAGTGGAAGCTGCTAGAGCCATACTTGCTGAGTATTCACTTCCAAAATACTTTTGGGCTGAAGTGATGGATACTGCCTATTATATGCTGAATAGGGTGAATGTTAGATCCAATCTGAACCAGACACCTTATGAGATCATTAAGGGTAGAACTCCAAACCTGTCCCACCTCTATATCTTTGGCTGTAAGGTTTTCATTCTGAATAATGGGAAGTCATCCTTAGGAAAATTTGATCCCAAATCTGATGAAGGAGTATTCTTAGGCTATTCTAGTGTGAGAAAATCCTTTAGGGTGTTTAATAAGAGGACTTTGGTGATGGAAGAGATAACTCATGTGGTGTTTGATGAATTTGATCCTAAGGAGACTAGAGTTAAGGAAGAAGAAGAGGTAGGAGAGATTACCCAAGGGGTTGAAAATACAAATCTAGAGGAAAGAGTAGAATCTCAAAACACTTTGCCTAGAGATTGGAGATATTTTTTGAGTCATCCTACAGAACTGATCTTAGGAGACCCTTTTGAAGGTGTTAGGACTAGGCATGGACTTAGGAAGGAAGTAAACCACTCTACCTTTATCTGAATGACTGAACCCACCAACATCAATCAAGCCCTTTCTGATGAATTTTGGATCTTAACTATGACAGAGGAACTGAATCAATTTGTAAGGAACGATATTTGGGAGTTAGTAGAAAGACCTAGGAATCAAAGTATAGTAGGAACCAAGTGGGTCTTTAAAAATAAGATGAATGATTATGGTATGGTGGTTAAGAATAAGGCAAGAATGGTGGCTAAGGGGTACAATCAAACTGAAGGGATTGATTTTGAGGAGACCTTTGCCCCTGTAGCTAGATTGGAAGCCATTAGAGTGCTACTAGCCTTTGCTTATTATAAAGGATTTAAGTTATTTCAAATGGATGTCAAGAGTGCCTTTTTAAATGGGATAATAAAAGAGGATGCCTACATAGAGCAACCCCCAGGTTTTGAGAGTTCCCAATATCTAAATCATGTTTACAAATTAAAAAAGGCCTTATATGGATTGAAACAGGCACCCAGAGCTTGATATGAGAGGCTTAACATATTCTTGTTAGAAAGAGAGTTTATTAAGGGGAGCGTAGATACCGCCCTTTTTCTGAGAAGAATAGGGGATGATTTACTCATTATCCAGATCTATATTGATGATATACTTTTTAGATCCTCTAATAAAAATTTATGTGATGATTTTTCTAAAATAATGAGTGAGAAGTTTGAGATGAGTATGATGGCAAAATTATCCTACCTTTTGGGGTTTATCATAAGGCAAATGGATGATGGAACCTTTCTTAATCAATCTAAATACACTAAGAACATTTTGAAGAAATATGAAATAGACAAAGCCAAACCAATCAACACTCCCATGAGCTCCTCTGTTCAGTTAGATAAGGATTCAAGTGGAAAATTTGTTGATTAGAAGAAGTATAGAGGAATAATTGGATCACCGCTTTACCTTACTGCTAGCCGACCTGATATTATGTTTAGTGTTTGTCTTTATTTTAGGTTTCAAGCTAATCCCAAAGAGCTCTACCTGACTGCTGTTAAGAGAATTCTTATATATCTTTTAGGGACCCCAAACCTAGGAATATGGTACCCTAGGCACAGCACCTCTTTTGAGATTATTGGATATTCTGATTCTGACTTTGTAGGGTGTAGGGTGGATAAAAAAAGCACTTCTCGAACTTGTTAATTCATAGGATAGTCTTTAGTCTCATGGTCCAGTTGAAAATAGAACTCAGTTGTACTTTCCACTACTGAAGCTGAGTACATTACCTTAGGAAGTTGTGTGGCCCAAGTCCTTTGATTGAAGCAACAAGCTTTGGATTTAGGATTACCTGTGGGCACTATATCTATTCTGTATGATAATATTAGTGTCATCTATAATTTTAAGAATCCAATCCAATATTCTAGAACCAAACACATTGATATAAGGCATCACTTCATTAGGGACCATGTTACGAAAGGGGACATTGAGCTACATTATGTAGCAACTGAAAATCAGCTGGCTGACATATTTACTAAACCACTTGCCTTTGACTCATTCAGTATTTTGAAGACCAGATTAGGTGTGATTGACATAAATGCTTGATTCTGATGACTGATGATTTCTAAGTTTTTTTCTTTTTTATTCTTATTTTATTTCTGTTAGTTTTTTTATTTGATTATCTGTTTCCTGTTTTATTTTTATTCAGTGCTGATTTTCTTCTTACCGTTTGTTATTTTTTGATTTGAGCATTTATTTTGATGAGATTTCCTACTTGTTTTTTATTCACTATTTTATTCCTTTAAAAATTAGATCACTGCTCACTACTGCTGATAAACTGAATTTATGATTGAAAATTTTGCCTTATTTTTGGTTTGGAAGCTTGTATGTAGTGATTGATTCCACTGAATCTGTTAAAGGGAAGAAACATTGATGATTATTTTTCTTCCTCTAACTCTTTTAATGGTGTATTATTTCTTTTGGATAAAAATTTTCTTCAAAATTAAAAAGTTAGTTTTTAAAATAGATATCTATTTTATCTTCATACAGTAATCTACCTCATATGAATAGTATTTTCAAAGTTTTGAGTCATTGTTATGATTTTCTGAATCAAGTGATTGCACTTATCATATGATGTATAGTTTTTGTTTTGTGAATTACTCTTCCTTATTATAGAGAGTGAGTTTTATCGTCTCTTATGTTTGGAAGGTAATTTCACAACTAAGATTTCTTAACGATTTTGAAAGGCAGAAAGCTTACAAAAGATGCACAAAGAGCACCACAATGAAAAGAGGCACAAAATTAGCTCAAATTGAAAAGATGCGCAATATCGCCAAAAATTGAAAGGATACATAAAGTGTATTAAAAAATCAAAAGATACGCTAAGCGCCAAACAAATTGAAAAAGAGGCGTAAAATGAGACTACAAAGAAATAGGATTTCTTCCCTTTCAGATCTTTAAATGTCTTAGAAAAATCCATGCAACCTTAATATTTTCAATAGCTTGAGACAAAAATCATTATTTTTGATTCCTTACTTTGTAATACTATTATATCAGATATCTTTCTGGAATGAGGCTTGAAAGGTTCTCTTTTCGAATCTAATTTCTTTTCTTCCTAATTGAATTTTTATTTAAAAGGAATCTGAACCTATAAGGGGTCCGAGGTGGGAGTTACGAAAGTTAATTTTCCAATTTTTCTCGATTTCAGCATTGTCGATCTTCTTATGGGTTTTTGGATTAAAAATTATGGGAAATTTTTGAATTACTGGAGCTGATCGTTTCAAAAAAAAAAAAATATTTTTAGTTTTGTTTTTTCTTGTTTTTATTCTTTATTTAATCTGCTTTTTAACTTTTTGTGTTGTGATGTTTTCTGTTTGTATTATTATGTCTGTTCTTCCTCCTTTTTGTGATGTCAAAAGGGGGAGTTGGTATTTTCAGTGACTAGTACTTTCTTATACTGTTCTTGTATTTGTAATTATTTTCCTTATTGTGTTTAATGAATTTGAAATGAAATGTTTTCTTTCATATATGCATTGAGTACTCCCGTCTATTTGATTCAAAACTACTTAACAAATATTTGTCATCATTAAAAAGGGGGAGATTTTTACAAATCTAGTTTTAAAGGTTATGATTTTGATGATAGCAAACATTTCTATTTCTGGTGGCTTGTTTAATCTTTCAGGTACGCATGATCAATTACAAGTTTAAGCCAGTCCAAGAACGAGTCAGTCTGTTTTGAAATTTAGGTCCAATGTACTGTTTTCATCTTTATTGAGTCAAATGCTATGTAACTGATCCCCTAGCTAAGTAACCTTGCACACACACACTCAGGAGGAGAGCTTGAGTGAATTAGAGTTTCTGTTCATTTTTTTGTTTAGATCGTCCTGGACGATTTTAACATTGTCCTGGACGATCCAATGAAAATAGAAACCCTAATTAGGACGATCATGTTAAGTCAGTTTGATTAAGCTGATCATTTTGGATAATATCAATATCATACAGGATGATAGGCTTAAATCAAAAATTCTCAGACGTCAGATCAAGTTAGGCAAGTTTTTATTTTTGGTTATTTGGTCTGATCGTCCCGGACGATCCATTACAATCATGCCTAAATTATTCTGGTGATTAAGGAAAGTAATTAAGGTCTGATTGATTCGATCATATCATCCTGGACGATCACAGGATCATACGGGACAACGTGTTAAAAATCCTGACCGTCTAGTGCCTATCACCTGTACAACCAGAGCTGTGTGCTGGACGATATTCCTGCTTTTGAACTAATCGTATGGGACGATACCCATATCATCCCGGACGATCAAGTCATTTTATGATCATCCAGCATGTTTAACTTGTATGTCCAGAGCAGTTTTCAGGACTATTTTGTGTGTTTTTAAACTGATCGTACAGGATGATCGCCAGATCATCCTGGATGATCCTGGCCGACCAGTTGAGATTTAGGGCTATTTTTGAGCCCTCCTATTAAAGATCTTTTTCTTCCAACAAAAAAAATCTTTTGCCACTTTCCTTTCCAGAGAAACCTTTAGAGAGAGAGAGCTTGGGAGAGAGAGAGAGGATCTTGTGAGGGGGAGTTTGTGAGGGATTCATAAAGGTTGCTCCAAGCAAGGATCAGAGTTATCTTCTCCGTTCGTCATCTCTCATCTTGTCAGTGTTTTCTGTGGGAGGATTATTCGCAAGAAGATCTGGGTTCTTTGCCCGCTTCAGGAGGAAACGAAAGGAGTTCAGGTTCTCTGCCTACTTTAGGAGGAAGCGAAAGGAGTCTGGGTTCTCTACCTGCTTCAGGAGGAAGCGAAAGGAGTTCAAGTTCTCTGCCTCACTGGGTTGGTAAGGAGTTTTGTACAGGCTTCTCCGCCTTACTATGGGAGCAGAAGGAGAGTCACTTTTGTGTTTGTGCAATACCCAGAGGGGAGGCTCCGGGGAGTCGACATAGGTCAAGTTGACCGAACCACTATAAAATTTGGTGCGCTCTTTCTGATTATTTTCTGTACTTTACTTTTCTGTTATTATCTGCTTGGATGAAATCTGTGGTTGATCTTTTCATTTATGTATTTACTTATTCCCGCTGCAAATTATTGAAAAGATCTTATGTGTTGCTCATGAATTTTTTAAAATAACCAATTCACCCCCCTCTTGGTTAGCCTCGGGACTAATTCATCAGGGCTTAACATCCCTATCAAAATTTTAATAATGACAGCAATAAAAGCAGTCAAACAAGAAATAAAGTATTGAAATGCAGTGAAACGTGGCGAAAGCGCATTGAAACGCAGTGAAATCCATCATCGTGAAGTAAAAATAAAAAAAATCAAGTATTTTGTGCATATGTACTGCGCATTTTGTGCATATTTACTACATATTTTATGCTTATTTAGTATGTATTTTGTGCGTATTTGATGCATATTTTGTGTGTATTTACTGCATATTTTGTGCGAATTTTGTGCATATTTTGTACTTATTTTCTAAGTAATTTGTGCTTTTTTCTCTTCATATTTTTTTTACTTATTTACTAATTATATTTTTCTTATTTACTGCTTATTTATCAGGATGTTTATGAGAATGAGAAAGAGGTATACAAGGCCTACTATTATCATGCATATAATGTTAGTTTTAATGTTCGCAAGGATCATCATAGTTACTGGCCAAATTCCAAAAAAATAAAATCTAAGGACTGTTTGTTCAAAAGTTGATTTCAAGAAGATGCCTGATCATAATTTTCAATTAAAATATTAGATATAGAACACCAGAATCAGTTGTCAAGCAATGATTTGGTTTACAGTGGATGAAAATCACAATCATAATTTATCTGGGCCAGAAGATCAGCATTTTCTTAGATCATGTAGGAATGTGTGCAATGTTAAAGCTTCAATTATTAAATCAATGATAGAAGCTGGGATAAGAACTATTGATGCATATATCTACCTTGTTGATGAAGTTAGAGGTGTCCATAATGTTGGATTCTCTAAGAGGGATGCATACAACTTTATTCAAAAAGAGAAAAGAGTAAAGATTGAATTTGGGGACACTAATTCTTTGATTCAGTTATTTAAATATCGTCAAGTTGATGATAATATGTTCACTTGGGATGTCTAAATTGATGAATTTGATAGATTATTAATTTTTTTTTGTTGATGGAATTGGTAGGATAGATTATGACTACTTTGGTGATATGATAACTTTTTATATTTGTTATAGACTTAATAAATATAATTTGGTATATACATAAATAAGTGGTACATTTTGCTCGAATACAAAAAATTATAGAAATTGTATGATATTTAATTTCTTCAAGCTGTCCTCAACTTTAGGAGAAATTTGCTCAGAAAAAGTATCACAAATTATTCGGAACGTCAAAATGTAGCATCGATAGGTAATAAGGCGAACATATATCCTAAAAATGAAGGTTAAAAAACATGTAAAATTAGTACAAAAGATTGCCATAAAAAATGCACAAAATATGCACAACATACGCACAATGTACGCACACCATACGCATAATGTACGCACAATATACGCACAACATACACACAATATATGTATAACATACACATAATATACGCATAACATACGCACAACCTACGTATAAACATTTATTTACTTTCTTTTGTTTCTAAGATCTAAAGAGCTCAATTATTAAAAGTTTTTTTAGGGTTTAGGTTTCAATGTAAAACCTAAATACAAAAAATACGATGGGCTATAACTAGCATCAAATATTTATGCAGTTATAAAATATTAAATACACTAAAAAAATTGCAAGAAGGAATGCATAGCATGAATATAAAAATATGAATAGCATGAGCATAATATATGCATAGCATGAGTATAATATAAGCATAAAATACGCAGAACTTGAGCATCTGAATACAGAGCAACTTACCTTTTTTTTGCAGGTGACGCCATCTGAGAATGCAAGAAAAGAATGCCTAATTAGAGATGAAGTTGCAAGCAAAAAATTCAAGAGAGGTGGAGGAGTTTTGTTTCGGAGAACGAATGCCAGAAGTTCAAAAATCAAAAAGCCACTTGAAATATGAAATTCAACCTCCATTTTAAATTTTTACCATTATCGGGTTTAATTGTTGAAGCCACGTTGGCATTCCACTAGGTAATCTACATCGGCAATTACCACATCAGCTATCCACGGGTCACAATTTTATTGGCATCCGAACGTAGAGCAACGTCTGGATTCCACACTGAATAATTTCCCCCTCTCCGAAGTCTGAACCCTGAAGCGGATTGGTCTTTTGGCCTCGACCAGATTGCCCTACAAGCGGGTGTCACAATGGATAGGAGTGTAGCAATCTTGTAACCTAAATCTAATGGGCTTAACCTTACTATTAAAATTTAATGAGTATTTTTTCTCTTAAATAAAAATGGAGATTTTATATAATGTGGGTTTTAATTATATAATTATATATATATTTAATATCTAAATTTTGTATTTATTAATATAATATTTTAAATTTTAAATATTATTGATATTAATTTCTTTAAAATAAAATATATATTTTATGTGGCAGAACCCATAGGAGAAATTGCATTTCTGATTGAAGCTAACTTGGTGTTGTTGCTGGTCACAACAGCTACTACCACTAACTCATGTACCACCTCAACTCTAATCTTTTTTAAAAGGAGTGGAGATGAGTTCCTTAGATGCAAGCTCTGACATAATACCTCCCGCATTGACCTCCCTACTTGGTAAGGTCATAGTAATATCAATAACCTAGCTCGACAAGGATACAATAACATTGGTAGCCTTACTTGGTGATGTCTTAACAAACTTCATCACCTTGAAACTGTTTAAAAAAAAAGCTCTCAGGAGCCCGCTCCAGCGCAAGCCCGCTGGCTTGCGCTGGAGCGGGCTCCTGAGAGCTTTTTTTTTAAACAGTTTTATTTATTGCGACGGATCTTTTCCGCCGGAGAACATTTCCGGCGGATTTTTTCCGCCAAAAAAATTTTCCTGCGGATTTATTTTGACGGAAAAATTTTTCGACGCTCGATTTACCGTCGAAGACATTTTGTTGGAAATCCGCCGGAAAATACTGAATTTTCAGCTGAAAATTCACGACTTTCCTGTAGTGAAGCAACAAAGATGAATCCTATTGTGATAGCTTATTCATATATAAAGTCTTTGAAGAAAGCTATTCTCCATGAGATATGAGTTGAGCAAGTTGCAAAGGTGACTATTATTGTTGGGACCTCACCGATCAAGGTGATGAAGTCTGTTAAGACATCACCAAGTAAGGCTACCAATGTTATTGTATCCTTGTCGAGCTAGGTTATTGATATTACTATGACCTTACCAAGTAGGGAGGTCAATGCGGGAGGTATTATGTCAGAGCTTGCATCTAAGGAACTCATCTCCACTCCTTTTAAAAAAGATTAGAGTTGAGGTGGTACATGAGTTAGTGGTAGTAGCTGTTGTGACCAGCAACAACACCAAGTTAGTTTCAATCAGAAATGCAATTTCTCCTATGGGTTCTGCCACAGTAATGGATGAGGAGAATGAGCCTCTATCATAAGTGATGCAGAGGTGGTCCTTACTAGGGAAGGATACACCAGGAGGTGTAAAGGTGGTTTCTCCCATTAGTGAAGATATGACTGTAGTGATGTCGCTCCCTAGGGAAGGTAATTCAAATAAAGATAAGTTTGGCTATTTAAAAGTAGCATTGTTAGAAATGAAGGTCTCTGCTGTGAGAGCCTAAGGTTTGTGTTTTTTTAAGTGAGCTATTATGATGCCTATTGAATGATAAGGAAATGAGGGTTATGTATCAGCGGGGGACCTTTATACATCATAAAGGGATTATCTACAAGATCGGTTTCTAACTATCCCTCTGATATTTCTTGAGTTGTATCCTGATGAGTTTTAAATGTTAATTATAAGAGTATTGGCCATGGTGAAGTCCCAGGGTGTGAACTCGCTAAATTAACTAAGCTAGTTGAGATTAGAGGGAAGGGAATAATAATTGTACAGGGGGCATCAATAAGAAGGCCAAAAATGATGAGTTAGAGGTAGTAGTTTCTTAAACATGAGCCGAGGGTTCTATAGAGGGGCGAATGGGTGATGCCATCGTTGTGGGGTCCATGATAGTCATTCTATTGATGTTCACCATCCCTCTGAATCAATCTTGTTGGAGGACATTGCTAAGAGACTGGTGATCTTGAAATAAATGCTAGATTATTAAGGCACCAACAAGTCTAATAGCTAGCAATGTGAGGGGGAGTTAGAGGGCTCGTAAAGTTAAGGAAGGAGGTGACCGATGTTGGCAAATAAAAATAAGTGATGTCCATAGATTTGTTTTAATGTTTTTTTAATTGAATTTGCATAGTTGAACATTATACTACCTCAAATGATAGATTTATGCCGGACTATCGATTTGAAAAGAGAAATGATATTTATTTTCATGATCAAATATGGCATAGGAAATATTATGCTGAAAGATAAAAGTGATATTAACCTATCATTTTGAAATTAAAACTAACCAAGGAATAAACTATAGTCAATGTTTAGTGATTTTTCTCCTATTTTAGAGGGCTAAAGTAGGGTTTATTTTAAATTGGGTTCTCAATTCTCTATAAAAGCAAGCCTCTATATTTAATTACATCTCATGACAAGTCATGAGAAAACTCTTAATTAAAGTAGAGACTAAAATTTTTAATTTTACAAAAATTTAATCTGGAAGTTGAGATTCTTTCATCTATAAAAAGAAATGAATAGAGTCTAAAAATTAATTTTATTATTTAAGGAAAAGATTTAGATTTAGAATAACTCTCGCAAGGAGAAGATATAAGAGATGCATATGCAATCTGGACTTATATTTGCTTGGAGTGGACAACTAGCGAACCACCTAAATCACACCTTTTAAAACCATGCTTTTGAGTGCGATGCATGCAAGATAGATAGAAGGTTATTTAAATAGGAGTCAAGGATCTAGGTTTGGATTTTAATTAGGATATTGAAAATGCACTAGGTTTAAATGCACCAAGATAATATAATTTAAAGCGATGCTTCACTTAACTTAAAATCTCTATGATGTACTTAATATATTTTAAACTTAGAATCTAATCTAATCATTATGTCGAGATTTCTAAGAAAATTTTATAACATAATGGCCCTATACCAACAGAAATAGCAGACTCGCCCTAAATGTAATGGGCTATCATTTAATTTTCATTGGCTTATGTGCTGGGCTAGTGTACGTTGTAGGAAAATAAAATGCATTTATGTATGTATGACTGGGTAAAGATGTTCATGTATACAATACCTCTACTTTAATGTCCTAGATCTAGTATACATGTTCTTACCGAAGTCTAAAACATATACACCAAAAGAAACATAGGAAAATGATCTACCCTCCAATACAATCTCCCACCCATATGAATGCATTGCATGATATATGAAATAGTGTGTATAGAAAATTGAAAATTTATATATATAAAAGATGTGTAAATCCAAGGTGTGCATGAAAAAAAATGTGGCCATGTTCCACCGCAATAAACCTAGTTTTCTATAACTATGAATAACATAAATCTATAAACAAGCTTGCTTATTTAGATCTTCTAGTCTTCTAGCTTTTGGTCTTCTATAGAATTCCAGAAGAGAATGGCCTCAAGGAAAGTCATCATCTTTTGGATCCCTATGAGTATAAGCAAACATCGTTATTGATTTTCTTAACTCTTTACCTATACAATTCGATCTAAGTATATATTCTAGACCTTTTCATTTATATTTCACTCTTTATATTTACATCAGGCCCTAAATACATTTTATATTAACTCTTTACTAGAGAAGAGAAACATGAATTTAAATGCAAGAATGCAACCTACGTATGCAAACTACTAAAGTAGAATGCACTGTGTAAAAAGTGTATAATGTGCATGGCATGACATTTAAAGTATATAAAAGGAAAATGAACATATATAGGATACCCTCCAAGTAAGGCATCCACATAACATCAAATCTAACCATCGGCTTAGCTTAGGCTTGAGTCAATTGTCCTAATAAATCATCTAAAGTGTGTGTAAAAGTTGTGTGCCTTTGGATATATCCTATAAGGTTTTATAATTAAGTTATTTACACTTTAAATTTGTTATTTATTATAAGCTAAAGGGTATTTTAATTTGAAATTAAGCCTTAGTATTTTATTATTTTATTAGCAAATTTCTTTAAAAGGTTGAAGTTTTCTAATTTTAAGTTATAAAGAATAGTGATAATTAATAATGTGATTTCCCAGAATCTAATTTGAAAGAATTATTCATTTATATTTTAATAAACAATAATAACCAGAGTAACCTAATATCATCTATCAGTAATAAACACCAGAAGTAAATTTTATAATTCAAAACATCAATATATACATCTACATTCAATCTAAAAAATCATATATAATACTCATGATCTATATAATAATTACATATCTATCCTATAATGAGTACGAAAGAATAGCTAAAATAAAAAGAACTTGAACCTGAAGGAATCCTAACCAGCCTCATACTCTTGATCCTCCATCCTGACCTGAAATCATTTAATCACATATAATGAGCTAAAAGCTCAGCAGGTCACCAAAACATAACGAATTTAAAGCATGATAAAGGAGCAATATGCATGTCAACAAGCAAATCATAATAATTACATTCATATGATCATTGAATCAATATAGAAATAATAAAATTTACATGCAATACTAGTAGAATCTATTAATAATAAAATAATATAAGATGAAAGCTAGTAAAATAGTAAACTAGTATGAGTGTCAAATCTATAAAGAAATCTTAATATCAGTATTACCAATCACTACAAAAATTAATAAAGCATCAAATCAAAACATCAGTAAAGGCTATCAAAATCATATCAATGTAGTAAAATCATATAAGAGCATATCCATACTATCCAAGTATTCTATATTACATGCTCATTATAGCATATGCTTAGTATTAGTTTAGTAAATCAGTAGTATAAAATAGTATCAATATCTAAATCGGTAATAATAATAATCTAAAGGCAAGAGTAGTAGAATAATACAATAATAATAAATCCATCTTATAATAATAAATTTGTATAATAATAAGAATAATTCCTGAAGAACATGCACTTCAGTAGTCACACTAAACAAGTAAGAAAGTCCTGGCTATCATGGTATTTTTTAGTTTTGTATCAGTATCAGTAAACTGTTGACTCAAGAAATAGAGTCGTCACTTTTTGCCTGTCGGGCATAGTAATCATCTCCTTATAACTCCCAATTAGTGTATCATGTGAATCAATAGAGAATAACATAAAATCACAGTATTTAAAGGAAAGCTCATCGACCCCCCATCCTGTAAAGGTCAATAAATCTCTAACCAACGGGTCAACCAGTGTTTACTTATCTTTTACACACACATTATTATCACAATACTATAATAGTAATAGCAAGCACATATTACTCAATCCATTCACATATCCATATTCTTTTTTAATGCATTATAGTAAATAAAGCATAATTGAGCTTAATTCAAAAAGTGCCAAAATGTCTTAATAATAGACAATAAAAATCAGTCTAAGCAAAAAATTTATATTTTTAGAATTTAACCAAATTATCAGATATTGTATAAAATAATATTTTGAAGTTTTAGTTAAACTAAATCATTATTTTTAGAAGCCAAAATAAATTTTTGAGTAGGAAAAAATTGTAGTATTTTCAAAATCATCTGGTATAAAATCTGAAATAAATACTGAAAATATTTAAAATCTTAATCTCTATAACATATAAAAAGTTACACAGTGAAAGTTTTATCAATATAAAATTAATCTCATTTTTAGTAACGAAAATACAAATTTGATTGAAAAAATATTAAAAACACAAAAATCTTTGAAATCAGAAAGAAGGTAAAGGTTCCTTACATCGAGATGGGTAAATCTCTCAGCTGGCTCGATTGATAAAAATCGCTCCGTGACCTACAAATGTAGATTTCTTTTTTTCTCTCTTCTCTTATTTTCTCTAATTTTTCTCAAGCCATTTCTCTGTTAGCCATTAGCTGATGGAGAAAGGGATTTTAATAAAAAGCTTTAAGTTGGTTAAGATGTTTTAATAACATAATAATATAATAATAATATAATTATATAATATAATTATTTTTTTAATATAAAATTCATATAAATCATTTTATGGCTCTAAAAATAATAAAAAATATCCAAAAAATAATACATTTTATTTAAAAAATAATGGTGAAATTGATTTATGAAATGGATACCTAACGATCTCAAAATCTTCACTTATACTAACATGTGCTAGTTTTTTAAGGATTTTCACTAGCTCCCCAAAATTACGAAAAAAATTTTGCAATTAAAATACTACAATCTCAATGCTATGGCAAAGTCAATTTTTAATTTTGACTTATATTGACTTTAGAAAAAAAATTTTATAGAGTCAATATACAAGCTATTACAATCTAACTACATTTAGAAAATGTCATCCCCGATATTTCCCTTAAGGATTCGGGCACAAAATCGATATAAATCAAATTCATATAATCAAAACTCAAATCAACTCAAAATTAAATCAAAACTCATCAAAAATTATATTGTCATGTAGTTCATTCTATCACATGTCATTCAATTATGTAATCAATTACGCATGCAAAATAATGCACCTTAAGCTACCCAATCTACCTAACTCTCAATCAATTCTTACAACTCTGATAATAATAATTTCTTCCAATAATTATGCTCTGATGCCAATTTTGATTCTTTAGAAACTAATTTGGAAGAATTATTCTTTTATCTTTTGATAAATAAAAATAACTAGAGCTACTTATTTTCATCTATTAGTAATAAATAGTGGAAACAAATTTTATAGTTCAAAACATCAATATATACATCAATATTCAATCCCAAAAATTATATACAATATTAGTATTTATAAAATCATCACATATATATCCTGTCATGAGTATAAAAGAATAGCTAAAATAAAAAGAACTTGAACCCAAAGGAATCCTGAACAGCCTCATACTCTTGATCCTCTATCTTGACTTGAAATCATTTAACCACATATAATGAGCTAAAAAGCCCAACAGGTCACTAAAACTTATAAATGAATTCAAAGAATGGTAAAGGAGCAATATGCATGTCAACAGTTAAATCATAGCAGTTACATTCATATGATCATTAAATTAGTGTAGAAATAATAAAATTTACATGCAGAAGTAGTAGAATAGATAAATAATAAAATAATATAATACAAAAATAAGTAAAATAGTAAATTAGTACGAGTGTCAAATCTATAAAGTAATCTTCATATTAGTATTATCAATCAGTATAAAAATTATATAAAGCATCAAATCAAAACATCATTAAAGACTGTCGAAGTTATGTCAATATAGTAAAATCATATAAGAGTATATCCATACTATCTAGGTATTCTATATCACGCTCTCAATATATCACATGCTTAGAATCAATATAATGAATTAGTAGTATTAAATAATATTAGTATCTAAATCAGTAATAATAATAATCCAATAGTAGGAGCAGTAGAATAATATAATAATAGTAAATCCATACAGTAATAATAAATCTATAAAATAATAAGAATAATTCCTCAAGATTATGCATTTCAGTAGTCATACTAATTAAGTAAGTAGTCCGGCTATCACGACATTTCTCAATTTTGTATTAGTATTAGTAAATCATTGGCTCAGTAAGTAGAGTCATCACTCTTTGTCCGTCGGCACAGTAATCATGTCCTTATAACTCTCAATCAGTATATCACGTGAATTAGTAGAGGTTAACACCAAACAGTAGTGATTAAAGGAACGCCCGTCGGTTCATCATCTTGTACAAGTCAATCAGTCTCCAACCAATGGGTCAACAAGTCTTACTTGTCTTTTACACACACATTATTATCACAATACTATAATAATAATAGCGATCAGCTATTAGTCAATCCAATCACATATCCACATTTATTTTTAATGTACTATAGTAAATAAAATATAATTGAGCTTAATTTAGAAAGTGCCAAAATGCCTTAATTGTAGACAAAAAAAAATCATACTAAGCAAAAATTTATATTTTAAAAATTTATACATATTATCAGATATTATATAAAATAATATTTTGAAGCTTTAATTGAACTAAATCACTATTTTAGAAGCCAAAATAAATTTTTGAGTAGGCAAAAATCATAGTATATTTAAAATCATCCCGTGAAAAATCTCAAATAAATACTCAAAATATTCATAATCTTAATCTCTATAACATATACAAAGTTATACGATAAAAGTTTTACCATTACAAAATTAATCTCATTTTTCAGTAATGGAAACATAAATTTGATCAAAAAATATCAAAAACACAAAACCCTTAAAATAAAAAATATGGTTAAGGTTCTTTACAGTGAGACGAGCAAATATCTCAACTGGCCTAATTGACGAAAATCACTCCATAACCTCTAAATCTAGATTTATTTTTTCTCTCTCTTCTCTTATTTTCTCTAATTTTATATTTTCTCTATTAGCCTTTAGCCGAAGGAGAAAGGGATTTAATAAAAAGCTTTAAGTGGGTTAAGATATTTTAATAACATAATAATATAATATTAATATAATTATATAATTTAATTAATTTTTTAATATAAAATTCATATAAATCATTTTAGGGCTTTAAAAATTATAGAAAAATATCCATAAAATAATACATTTTATTTAAAAAATATTAAAGAAGTCGTTTTATAAAACGGATACCTGACGGTCCCAAAATCCTCACTTGTATTGATAGGTGCCAATTTTTTTAAGGATTTTCACTAGTGCCCAAACATTACGAAAACTTCGTGCAATTAAAATGCTACAATCTCAATGCTATGGTAAAGATGATTTTTAATTTGGACTTATATTGACTACAAAAAAAAAAAATGTGGCAGTCAATATACGGGCTATTACAAATAACCCCAAGTGAAATATGGGATTACTAGCCATCAAATCCTAGGGCTTATAATTGTAATACATTTATTCACCTATATACGATAAAATGAAAGCATATAGTCCTTAAAATTTTAGTGAATGCTTTATTTAATTATTTTTTATAGTTATTTCAAAGAATATGTTAATTGAGTACTCCAAATTGCTTTGAAGCATCCAACCAACACATTCTTAGCCTATCAAATTAATGCACGTATGCCCTCCCTTAGTAATCAAGCATATACATAAAGGCCTTCAATTTTGATTAAATATTTATTAATGAATTTGGTGTTTTAAATTTGATTAAAGTTAATTAATTAATAAATAGAATTCAATTTAATTAATTATTTAATTTAGATGATATAATTTTATTTAAATGATTTAGCTTATTTACTTTTCCTTTGTCTTTTATTGTTTTATTTGAATTTAAATTTTTAGAATTTATTTGAATTTTTAATTATTTTCTTTTAATTATTTAAGTTAAATTATTTAATGTTATTAAAAAAAATTTTAAATTATTTTTATTAAATGTTTATTGATTTTAATTTAACTTATTTAAATTAATTATTTAAAGTTTATTTAATTTTATTAAATTTATTAAATTTATTTAATTTATTAAATTTCCTCCTTTAAAAGAGGAATTTAACATATGTAATTGATTGATCAAATGACCTCAATCAATGAGATGATTGACACCATGGTTAGTAGTAACCTAAAGTACAATCACTGAAGATTTGAAGTTAACTGGATCAAGAATTGGTTTTATATAATTTTATTTAATTAAAGTTTAATTAATGGTTGATCTTTGATTAATATTATTTTAATTAAAATTTGATAGGGCTATTCTTTTTTCTTAATTATAGGTTTGATTTATTTAATTAATTATGAAGTTTTGAAATTTTAGTACCAAAATAAAGGCTAATTTCAGGGTTTGTGATTTAAGTGACTTAATTAATGACCGGTAATTAATTTCAAATTAATTTCTTGGGTATATAATGTCATTGAGTGTGTTATGTTTAAGTTTCATCCGTATTTGATGTGAGGTGATTTTCTTACAATTTTCTAAGTTGGCTAGACAAAACCATAAGTTGATTTAACTATGTGTGCCAACTGTTCAATTGGGCTTGTGATCAAATGTTTCTAACCGTTGCATTAAAGTAAACATGCCATATATAAATCAAGGCCTAATACTCTATGGATTAATCAGCATGAATTTTTAAATGTTTGGGGTAAAATATGACTCATACATTTGAAAATTTAAGCCAGGATTATAGATACTCCAAATATGGTTGAGAAAATTATGGGACAGAGGGGTGAAAATTCAAATGAGATTGTTAAACCTAGTTGAACTACCCAAGGCATATCTAGAGGGGGTGAATTGTTGTTTTAAAATTTTCTTTTTTAAAATTACTTCTTAAAAAAATTACTTAACATCAAATTTAAAAGTACATTCAGAGATTGATCTAACAATATGAAAGCTAACGAAATAAAAACTCAAAAAAAATAATTTTTCTTCTATTTTGATTTTGTAAAAAATATAAATATGAAAAAATTTGATATTATTTTCTTTTATATTTTTTATTTTTCTCACAAAAATTAATCCAAAACAATCATAATGCATTCAACCTAGATTTGCAAGAATATAATGAGCAAAAAATTAAAATACAAAAAATAAAATGTAAGAAGGAAAAGAAATGAGCACACTAAAAATTTTATGGTGGTTCGGTCAATACTTGACCTACGTCTACTCCTCGAAGTCCTCCTTTTTGGGTATTACACTAAAATTTAGTGACTCTCTTTTTGCTACCATAATAAGGTAGAGAAGACTTTACACAATCACTTCCACCCTTCCACGATGTGGCTAAGAACCGAAATTCTTTTCACCCTCCTAGTGAGGCAGAGAACCTAAATTCCTTTCACCTTTTCCTAATGTGGTGGAGTGCCAGTAATCTTTGGCTTTGAATGCTTCAACAAAGCTTCCCTCAAGATCAACGAAGACACATAGAGGACCTAAGGTAGAAGTCTGCTTGGTGCAACCAATTGAAATCCCCTCACACTATTTCTCCCTCACACTCAACTTCTCCTCCTTTCTCTCATAAGATCTAAGTTCTCTCTCTTCAAGCCTTCTCAAGAAGATAAGCCCTCAAAAATAGCACTCTCAGAATTCTCCAAATAGCAAAAAATGTTTACAAAGTATAATAAGAGAGCTTAAATACAAGGCTAAAAAAAACCTTAAAATTTTAAAACTATGATCGTACAATGAGATTTGAGGATCGTACAATATGAAATATGTCCTATCAGTATTATAAGATGAATAAGGGTTTGTATGATTAGTTCAAAGACTTGCCCTTATCATCTAGTAAGATATAACAGGTCATATAATATGATTACTTTAGTCGAATAGTATTTTTGTCTCGTACGATTATTGGCGATTAAATATCATCATGGGACCTAATCGGGCCGTACTGCATGAATAGATGGACATCATACAATACAACTTCAAATCTCAAATAATCTAGATTTGATTTCTTAATTATAGGATTAGATAACACAATATTTAATTATATTATACAACACAATTATAATCATACAATATTAATAATTCATTTTTAAAATTTCAAAATATTGCCTAAAATATGATTGAAGGTGGGATTTCCTGATTACATCTGATCATCCTGTACAATTAGAATCATACAATATGATTAGTTAAAAAAATTAAATTTCTTTAATTAAATGGTTTAAGTAATTTCAAATTTACCAAGATTATGCAATACAATTTAGATTATACAGTATAGTTAAAAAAAATTAACACATTTAATTTTACTCCCCTATATGTGTGTGTAAGGTTACCAAGATAAACATACACCTTTTACAATTCATAGACTCAAGAAAGATAAAATTATAAACTCTTATAAATTTTAATACTAGATTACCCAATCTTGAGTTCTGATCCTCTGGCAGTGCTTGGCGTAAGTTGTACCTAAAATATTAGTACACAAAAAAATGATATGCAATAATAAAAGCACGAGAAACTAAGTAAGCTCCAATAATATTTGCCTTGATGAAATTATATGCTTGGGCTCCCAGATTGTAACAATCTCTCCCTCTTTGTTGATGGCAAATATTATTGGATGAATTTTAATTTAATTTTATTTTTCTCCTAAGGTCTCCCCCTTACTAAGTAGTATCTTTAAAAAAAAGGAAGATACTAATTTTTTTTAATTTAAATATTATAATAGAACATATAATAACTAAAGTAAGAAACACACTACATCAATAAGAACAAGCTAGTACAACATACAATCTATCTACTCCCCCTTTTGACATCACTAAAAGAGAGAACTAGAATCTAAAAAAAAATTAAAAAAAATAATAGAAATACAAAAAGCAACAAACTAACTATAAAGAAAAGCTATAACATATCACATATGACTAAAATTAAGAAGGTCCCTAATTTTGTGATGGCATTAGTGGCTAAAAATATTGGTGAATGTTGGAAAATAGGTCCTAAACCACTCATGGTCTACCTTGAAAGTACGAGATGCACCAAGAGGGGGGGGGGGGTGAATTGGTATTTTAAAAAATTCAATCCTACACAAGAGTTCTAATTTTTGTTTTTTAAAAGATAACTCAACAAATAACGTGCGGAAGCAAGTACAACGTTCACAACGATGATATTGATAATTCAATTTTAAATTTCACAACACAAGATTTAATTCATGATTTTTCACCAAGCAATTTAATGTAGTAATTAAGAGCATGAAAAGTAAGGTACGATAAATAGGAAAAAATATACCAGAGATTTTTATAGTGGTTCGGTCACTTGACCTATATCCACTCCCCGAAGTCCTCTACTCCGGGATTTGTACTAGTAAAAGTTGACTCTCCTTTTGCCCCCACAGCAAGGCGGACAAGCCTTTACAATACTCACTTTTACCTCACTTGGTGCGGCGGAATACCAAACGCTATGTCACCCTCTTGGTGACGACAGTGAACCTTCTCCTTTTTCTCCCTCCTGGAGATGGCAGAGTACCTTGACGATGTTGATCTTGAAGTGACTCTTCCCTCGAGAACTTTCCTGAAGCTTCCCAAAGCCACAAGAGGAGCAAAGCATGCAGCTAGCTTGGAGCCACCGTGTGATCCCCTCACACAACTTCTCCGTCACGCTCAAGCTCACCTTCACCTTCCTCTCTCAAGCCCTGGATCTCTCCAAAAACTTCTCTCTAACGAATCCCCTTCTTTCCTCAAAGCCTCTCACAGCAAGAGGATAGATCAATAACTCACTAAAGAAAAATATAAGTTGTTTTTATATCAGGCTTCAGAAAACCCTAAAAGTTTCAACTTTTGCGTTTCTGTTCGTACAGTACGATCTATAATCGTACAGTACGATCAGTTCAATTACAGCTCCGTCCAGTATGAGTACAGACAAACAGTTATTGAATTTTATACATATCGTACTGTATGATATGTATATCATACAGAACGATACTATTGATTCATACTGTTCATACAAGATGAACTGTGGGATGATCCTTGGGATGAAAGAATTCATCTCTGTCAGTCATCCAGCACTCCTTTAGTCGTACAGTACGATTAGTGTATTTAGGATATCGTCCTGTATGATACGAATATCGTCCAGGATGAATATAATAAAAATTTCTTCATTTCATCTGGTACGATCAATGGGACGAATGAAATCATCTCTGTCGGTCGTCCAGCACTCCACTAGTCGTACAGTATGATTAGTTCATTTCTTGATATCGTCCTGTACGATATGAATATCGTCCAGGACAAACAGAATAAAAAACCTTGGTTTCGTCTGGTACGATCTCTGAGACGAATGAAATCATCTCTGTCAGTCGTACGGTATGATATATGATCGTACAGTACGATCGACTTTTGAATTAGAAACCAACATTTATTTCCTGATTAGGGAGATAATTTTGGTAAGTATTAATTAATTGTACAGTATGATAATCATCGTACAGTACGATCAGTTCAAGAAATTAAAATTAAGAACTTACCAAACTTATTCTGGCGGCTAGGGTTTCTCAATTGTATCTGATCGTACAGTACGATATGTATCATACAGTACGATTAGATAATAAATTTAATTATCTGGAAATTAGCCGTTAGCCTGAGTATTTTTAATTAATCGTACAGTACGATACTAAATCGTACAGTACGATATTCTTAAAAATTTTTTTTGAAACATTTAAAAACAATTCTCCCCCTGTGTGTGTGCATGGTTACTCCTTTCACATGTATGCTTCTGTGGGAGACTCAAGAAAATAAAAATAAAGAAATAAAAATTACAGACTTTTCAATATCCTATTCTACCCGATTTGAGTCTCCAGTAACCTTGAGCAGTGTGCATCTGACCTGAAATGTTAGTGCTCATATAACAAGATTAAGCATCTATAATCTAAAGGAAGTCTATATGGAGTCAGTAAGTATTAGTTGTCACCATCAAAATTAAGTGCTCGGGATCCTGGATTTCAATAATCTCTCCCTTTTTGATGGTGTCAAATAATATTTTTTGATGGATAGTTATTTTGACTTCCTTAGCTCCCCCTCAGAAGAATAGTTTATAAATATTTAAATAGGAGGAGAAGAACCAATTTTTTTTTATTATAACATATAGAGAAAAACATAACAAGATAGAAAAAAAACATGTAGTGAAAACATAAACAACCAATAACATTAATAGTAAGCAAAAGCAGAACAACACAGAACACAGAAATGTCTCCCCCTTTTAATAGCACCAAAAAGGGAATAACAAGGAAACAACTACAATGACAAGAAACACTAAACATAAATAACTACAATAACTCAAAAATCTGGATCCTGATCCAGAGGTGGTGGTGGAGGTTGTGGAAATAGTTGGTGGTACTGATGGAGGGATGCAAACTGGTGATCGATTGATGTGAAGCGCTCCCTAAACTATTTCATATCAGTTTCATGCTCCTGATGTTGCTGAGCAATGTGGGCATCCAACCTAGTCTCCAGGCGATCAAGGCGTTGAATAATGTCATCGTGTGGGTAGTCGGGAGGAGCAAGACCAGGTGGGTGGATTGGTGGTGGTGGAGGGGCGTCAACAGGAGCAGCAGCCTCTTCGTCATCAAACTCGGGATCGGCTTGAGCGGCCCGCCGATGGAACAAGATACAAAAAGAGGCATCCGAGTAGAAGATATGAAGATTATCTGGAGGTAGCGGATAATGAAGTTGGTACTTGGCATCTAAGATGTATCCTATGACATGCCCTAAAGCAAGGTTCAGTTTGCGGCGGGCACCAGGATATCGGTAGGCAGGTAGGGTATGGATATAGTCAAAAACTATTTGGGCTTCATTGAATTTTGTGCCAGACATGATAAGATATGTGACGATAGAAAGCAGTGGAGTAATATGCATGCGGTCTCCAGCTTTGGGTATAATCGATGTGCGAAGGACATGCTGGATAACGCGGGCATTCTGATTCAGGGTTTGGACCAAGGGTAGGTGTTGATTGGAGGGGACACCCCTAAAGGTCATATTTACTGATGTCCAATCATAGTCATGGGAAATCATGGACTGGGGACGAGGGCCGTCAGTAGACAGCCTGATGTGGGTAGCAATGTCATTGACGGTGATAACAACATTCTGTTTACAGACATAAGAAGTGAAAGTGGTATTTTCTAGGTCGATTCTGATATTGGCAAGAAACTCAAAAAGAAGTTCGGAGTGAAAAGGAAAGGCAAGAGTCAAAAGGAACTGAAGGGTGGTGGATACGAACAGGTTCATCACCTCGAAATTTAGAGCAGCTTGATTTAGCATGCGAGATGGAGTGATTTTGGCTTCCTTGATTTTCATATATGCTTTGTCGTCTGCAGCTGAGAGAAAATGATCATCGAAATGTCGAGAGGACGAGGAGCTCCCGACGACCATTCGGCCGCGCTTACTGGAACCAGACATGGTGGAAGAAAGGATTTGAGAAAAGGGAGAAAACTTAGAGTGAATGTGGCAAAGAATCCCTCCCTTTTATAAAATTTGTGAACTATCATACAGTACAATGGCATATCGTACAGTATGATAGGTACAATAATGTCATCTGGACGACTGTTCAAAAAGGTGAGACAAATCGTACAGTATGATCAGAATCGTACTGTACGAACATGAGTGTGAGGCGTTCGTCCCGAGGAGTCGTCTGAATGACTTTTGACAAAAATAATCGTACAGTACGAACAGGTGTTCGTCTAGTACGATCGGCAATAATGTTCGTACCGACCGAGTTTAAATTCATCCTAATCCTTTTGACACGTGGATCGTACAGTATGAAGGGTAGTTCATACAGTACGATGACCAATAATGTGTATCGTACGGTACTAGTAGTGAATCATACAGTACGATAGGTATAAGACAGGAAAGATCTGGACCATGAATGGGAGTGGACGGCTGAGATTGGAATGATTTGAACATTATCGTACAGTATGATATTGGGTCGTACAGTACGATTGTCAGATAAATTCAAGGTTTGTGAGCAGCAAGGGAAGAGGATCAGGAAACCATTTTTTTTGTTTTTTAACAAACTAATCATAACAAACACAAAATTTTTTTTTTTTGTTGTTTTTTTTTTAGGCTTGAATGTCTATGACACCTAATTTTGTTCGTAAAGTGCTAAATATGTTATAATCTAATGGTTTTATGAAAATGTCAGCCAATTGATCTTCAGTAGCAACGTGGTGCAGTTCAATATCTTCTTTGGCTACGTGATCTCTAATGAAATGATGTCTAATGTCTATATATTTTATTCGTGAATGTTGAATTAGATTTTTGGATATGCAAATAGCACTAGTGTTGTCACACATGATTGGAATGGTTCCTACAGGCAGTCCTAGATCTAACAGTTGTTGTTTTAACCATAAGACTTGTGCAACACAGCTACCTACCACTATATATTCTGCTTCGGCTGTTGATAGGGCTACCGAATTCTATTTTCTACTGGACCATGAAACTAATGAATGTCCAATGAATTGACAAGTACCAGAAGTGCTTTTTCTATCTACCCTACATCCTGCAAAGTCTGAATCTGAGTATCCTAAGATTTCAAAAGTAGTGCTGTGTCTAGGATACTAAATTCCTAAGTTCGGGGTGCCTAGTAGATATCTAAGAATTCTTTTGAAAGCAGTCATGTGAGATTCTTTCGGGTCAGCTTGAAAGCGGGCACAGAGACACACACTAAACATTATGTCTGGTCTACTGGCAGTCAGATAGAGAAGCGATCCAATTATTCCCCTATACTTCTTTTGATCTACAGACTTCCCACTGGGATCTTTATCCAATTGAATGTTAGAGCTCATGGGTGCATTCATAGCCTTAGCATTGTCCATTTCATATTTTTTCAAATATCATTTATGTACTTAGATTGGCTAAGAAATATTCCACCTTCCGTTTGTTTTACACTAAATCCCAGGAAGTAACTAAGTTCTCCCATCATACTCATTTCAAACTCGTCACTCATTATTTTTGAAAATTCATTACATAAGCTTTTCTCCGTCGATCCAAACAAGATGTCATCTACATAAATTTGAACAATGAGTACCTCAACTCCTACCTTCTTCAAGAATAAGGTGGTGTCCACACTACCCTTAACAAAGCCTCTATCTAGTAGGAACGTACTAAGTCTTTCATACCAAGCCCTAGGTGCTTGTTTTAACCCATATAGTGCCTTTTTCAGTTTGAACACGTGGTTTGGAAATTATGAGTTTTCAAACCCTGGGGGTTGCTCCACATAAACATCTTTCTTGATTACCCCATTTAGGAAGGCACTCTTGACATCCATTTGATACAGCTTAAAATCCCTAAAATAATCAAAGGCTAATAATACCCTTATGGCTTCTAGTCTGGCTACCGGAGCAAAGGTTTCTTCAAAATCTATTCCTTCAATTTGGTTATACTCCTTTGATACTAACCTAGCCTTATTTCTCACTACTATTCCAGAGTCATTCATCTTATTTTTAAAGACCCATTTAGTTCCAACCACACTTTGTTCTTTAGGTCTTTTAACTAATTCCCATACATCATTCCTAACAAATTGGTTCAACTCTTCTTGCATTGCTAGGATCCAAAATTCATCTCCTAAGGCTTGATTTATACTCGTGGGTTCAATCATAGATATGAATGCAGAATGACTAACCTCTTTCCTGAGTCCATGCCTAGTTTTTACCCCTTCTGATGGGTCTCCTAAGATCAGCTCTCTAGGATGACTAGAAGAAAATTTCCAATCTCTAGGCAAATGTTCCTGAGGTTCCGCTCTAGTCTCTATGGTAATGGTTTCTTCTACCCTTATAACCTCAACTTCTTCTTCTTCATGATTAGGTTCAGAGGTCTTATTGGACTCATCAAATACCACATGGGTGGACTCTTCTACTACTAGGGTTCTCTTATTGAATATTCTATAGGCTTTACCTACAGATGAGTAGCCTAGGAAAACCCCTTCATCAGATTTAGGATCGAACTTTCCTAAGGGTGACTTGCCATTGATTAGGATGAAGCATTTGCAACCGAAAACATGTAAGTGGGAAAGATTGGGTGTCCTACCCTTAAGCAACTCATAGGGTGTCTTATTAAGTTTGGATCTAACATTTACCCTATTTAACACATAGCACGCAGTATTTACTGCTTCTGCCCAAAAATATCTAGGGAGAGTGTATTCAGCTAACATAGCCCTAGCAGCTTCAACTAAAGTTCTATTCTTTCTTTCTGCTATTCCGTTTTGCTGAGGAGGTCTAGGAGCAGAGAAATTATGTTCTATTCCAACATCTTTATAAAATGATTCAAATTTATCATTCTCAAATTCCCCACCGTGATCACTATGAATTGTTAAAATTACACATCCTAATTTCCTTTGAATCCAAGTGGAGAAAATTCTAAACTCTTCAAATGACTCACTCTTATGAGCTAGAAATTTCACCCAAGTAAACCTAGAATAGTCATCTACTATTACAAACCTATACAACTTCCCTCCTAGGCTGGCTGTACTAATAGGTCCGAACAGGTCCATGTGGAGAGTTTCTAGTGGCCTAGTGGTGTTGATATCCTTGATTGCATGAAATGAAGATTTAATTTGTTTTCCTAATTGGAAAGCATCACAGAGATGATCCTTAGTAAAGTCTAACTTTAGTATGCCTCTAACTAAGTCTTTCTGAGTGATGTTCCTAAGTATTTTCATACTAGCAAGACATAGTCTCCTATGCCATAGCCAAGAGTCATCCGCTATTATTTTCAAACACAAAGAGTTTGAGGTTTCAATGCAGTTCAAATCTATCATGTAAACATTGTTTATGCATTTTCCTTCTAACACAAGTGTATCATTTAAGCTAATCATGCATTTATTAGAAAGAAATTTTATGTCAAAGCCCTTGTCACATAGTTGACTTATACTTAAGAGATTATGCTTTAAACCGTCAACTAAAAGTACATTCTCAATAATCAAATTCATAGTGTTTCCAATGATACCTGAGGCCACCGCTTTCCTGGTGGTGTTGTCTCCCAAAGTTACCTTGCCTCCTGACCTGGCCTCCAGTGTCACGAACTGCTTCATGTCTCCAGTCATGTGTCTCGAGCAGCCACTGTCCAGGTACCACATGCTCTCACTAGGTCTTTTGTGAGAGCATCCCTACAATGTCAATCACAGATTAGCTTTGGGAACCCAAGTGACTTTGGGTTCCACCCTATGCTTATATGAATGAAATATATGCATGTTATGCTGTGATGAATGCGATTTAGGTCTCCACACTAGATGTGTCCTATAGTGAATTGTGCACGTGCGGGCTATGTGACCTATCATGCCACAAGAGTAACATCTAACACCGAGAAATGGGTTCACTAATCTACGGGGGTGGTAGTGCCTATTTCTGGGTTTGGATGATGCATGCCGTGCAGGTTTTGGATGAGATGGTTCACATGGTGGAGGTTAAAAAAACTCAGCAAATGTGGGAGGTTTTTTATTATTTTTGAATGCATGAAGTTTTTTATTTAAAAATTTGTTCTCTTGGTTAAGACTTACATATTCGAATCTCAATGCATGCTCACTACTACTAAGTTCCCCTGCTAGTTCTTCTAGTTCCTTAAATGCATTTTCTAATTCAACATGTGATGATTTCAAGGTATCGTGTGCAGTGGTTAACTCAATATGCTTCTTGTTTAATGCATCGTATTCATCAAGCAAAGACATATGATCTTTATTCAAGTCAGAAAAATTCTTTACTACACTAGCATGCTCCTTTTGTAAAGTACTAAACTCAGTATTAAGACTAACATGCTTTTTCTTCAACTTTCTATACGAGTCATGGATTTTTTTAGAAATAACAAGCAGTTCATCGTAAGACAGTTGACATACCTCATCTTGATCTGATTGATCAAGATTATCATTAGTCATAAGACACAGATTCGTTACCTCCTCCTCTGCTTCTTCTTCCGATGATTCTGAGGCAGAGTCGGCCCAAAATGCTTTTTGTGTCTTAAATTTGCCCTTCTTGAACTTTGATCTTTCCTCACCCTTTTCCTTGGTTTGATGAGTCTTGATGTTGGGGCAATCAGCTCGGAGATTACCGGGTTTCTTGCACTCAAAGAAAATTGTCTCAGATGCAACTTTAGTATGCTTTGAGCTTTTACCTTTGTTCCAATTGCTTTGATGACGGCGCTGCTTTCTTTTCAAAAAATTTTTGAACTGACAAGTCATCAAGGCGATGTCGTCATCTTCCTCCACTGCTAAGCTGTCACTTTCAGAATTGTTTGCTTTTAAAGCCACCGCTCGCTCCTTCTTCTTTTAACCTGCATCACTTTGTCGTTGACTCACTCCTTGCTCGTAGGTAATGAGTGACCCAAGCAAATTGTTAATAGAATAAACATTCAGATCTTTTGACTCAGTTATTGCAGTGATTTTAGCATCATATGAGCTAGGCAAACATCGCAGTATTTTGTTTACTTTTTTTGAGTTAGACAACTCTTTTCCTAAAGCATGTAGAGATGTTATAATCTGGGTGAATCGTGTGTACATGTCAGATATAGTTTCACTAGGTTTCATGCGGAATAGTTCGTAATCATGTAGCAGTATGTTCAACCTAGATTGTTTGACCTCACTAGTTCCTTCGTACGTGATACACAGTTTGTCCCAAATTTACTTACCAGTAGTACAAGTTGATACTCGTATATAGTCTTTTGATTTTAATGCGTAAAAGAAATAATTTAGACATTTAGCATTTAGCTGTGCAAGTTCTCTAACCTTAATGCTCCATTCATTAAATGATAGTTCAGTTTTAATTCCATTCAACATACGAAAAGGTGCAGAATAACCTTCTTGGACCAACATCCACATGCGATAGTCTAAAGACTGTAAAAATGTAGACATGCATATTTTCCAGAAATCAAACGGTATGTTGTCAAATAAAGGTGGACGAATTAAAGAATAACCCTCTGCAGTGTTACGGTTACCAAATTGAGCCATGGATCTTACATTTTTAGGTTTTCTAAAATACTATTTTGAAACCCCGCTTTGATACCACTTGAAAGTACGAGATGCGCCAAGAGGGGGGGGGGGGGGGGTGAATTGGTATTTTAAAAAATTCAACCCTACACAAGAGTTCTAATTTTTGTTTTTTAAAAGATAACTCAACAAATAACGTGCGGAAGCAAGTACAACGTTCACAACGATGATATTGATAATTCAATTTTAAATTTCACAACACAAGATTTAATTCATGATTTTTCACCAAGAAATTTAATGTAGTAATTAAGAGCATGAAAAGTAAGGTATGGTAAATAGGAAAAAACACACCAGAGATTTTTATAGTGGTTCGATCACTTGACCTACGTCCACTCCCCAGAGTCCTCTACTCCAGAATTTGCACTAGTAAAAGTTGACTCTCCTTTTGCCCCCACAGCAAGGCGGAGAAGCCTTTACAATACTCACTTTCACCTCCCTCGGTGCGGCGGAATACCAAACGCTATGTCACCCTCCTGGTGACGGCAGCAAACCTTCTCCTTTTTCTCCCTCCTGGATATGGCAGAGTACCTTGACGAATTGATCTTGAAGTGACTCTTCCCTCGAGAACTTTCCTGAAGCTTCCCAAAGCCACAAGAGGAGCAAAGCATGCAGCTAGCTTGGAGCCACCGTGTGATCCCCTCACACAACTTCTCCCTCACGCTCAAGCTCACCTTCACCTTCCTCTCTCAAGCCCTGGATCACTCCAAAAACTTCTTTCTAACGAATCCCCTTCTTTCCTCAAAGCCTCTCACATCAAGAGGATAGATCAACAACTCACTAAAGAAAAATATAAGTTGTTTTTATATCAAGCTTCAGAAAACCCTAAAAGTTTCAACTTTTGCATTTCTGTTTGTACAGTACGATCTATAATCGTACAGTTTGATCAGTTCATTTACAGCTCCGTCCAGTACGAGTACAGACGAACAGTTATCGAATTTTATACATATCGTGCTGTATGATATGTATATCGTATAGAACGATACTATTGATTCGTACTGTTCGTACAAGATGAACTGTGGGACGATCCTCGGGATGAAAGAATTCGTCTCTGTCAGTCGTCTAGCACTCCTTTAGTCGTACGGTACGATTAGTGTATTTAGGATATCATCCTGTACGATACGAATATCATCCAGGATGAATAGAATAAAAATTTCTTTATTTCGTCTGGTACGATCGATGGGACGAATGAAATCGTCTCTGTTGGTCATCCAGCACTCCACTAGTTGTACGGTACGATCAGTTCATTTCTTGATATCGTCTTGTACGATATGAATATCGTCCAGGATGAACAGAACAAAAAAACTTGGTTTTGTCTGGTATGATCTCTGGGATGGATGAAATCATCTCTGTCAGTCGTACGGTACAATATATGATCGTACAGTACGATCGACTTTTGAATTAGAAACCAACGTTTATTTCCTGATTAGGGAGATAATTTTGGTAAGTATTAATTAATCGTACAGTACGATAATCATCGTATAGTATGATCAGTTCAAGAAATCAAAATTAAGAACTTACCAAACTTATTCTGGCGGCTAGGTTTTCTCAATTGTATCTGATCGTACAGTACGATATGTATCGTACAGTACGATTAGATAATAAATTTAATCATCTGGAAATTAGCCATTAGCCTGAGTATTTTTAATTAATCGTACAGTATGATACTAAATCGTACAGTACGATATTCTTAAATTTTTTTTTAAAACATTTAAAAATAATTCTCCCCCTGTGTGTGTGCATGGTTGCTCCTTTCACATGCATGTTTCTGTGGAAGACTCAAGAAAATAAAAATAAATAAATAAAAATTACAGACTTTTCAACATCCTATTCTACCCGGTTTGAGTCTCCAGTAACCTTGAGCAGTGTGCATCTAACCTGAAATGTTAGTGCTCATATAAAAAGATTAAGCATCTGTAATCTAAAGGAAGTCTATATGGAGTTAGTAAGTATTAGTTGTCACCATCAAAATTAAGTGCTCAGGATCCTGGATTTCAACATACCTTATGCTGCTGCTGGAGATCCTCGTGATGTTGTTGTAGCTGCTTGTGCTACTACCTGAGCCACTCCTAATGCTGAGTAGACTCTTGAAAGTGTGCACCCAATTACAACTCCATGTGGTCAAGTCTCTCTACGATTGAGTCGTAATCCTAGGACTTATAGGTAGTGTTGGTGCTAGTGTAGGTGCTGGTGCTGATGCTTTCCCTATTTCCTCTTGCTCGAGATCTAATACATAATGCCTATGGCAGCCTATGTCACTATGAAGTACGTGAAAAGAGTTGTTGTAGTAGAAGAGTGGGATGTGATTGAATGGTGCAAGACATTGGCTATATGAGGTGTCCTAGTGCTAGGTTCTGCTTACATTTAATGTTGGGATCTCTAATACTTATCAAGTTTTCAATGTAACAAATAATTAAGTCTGTTGCATTGAATTCAGTCTTGGACAAAATGAAATACATGACAAGGGATAGAAACATGTGATATTAACCCTATCGCCTTTTTTAGGAATGATGGAGTTTTTAAGAATATGTTAAATTATACGTGCATCTTGAATGAGGGTGTATGCTAAAGGAGTATGATTGTTTAGTGAAGTATCTCTATGTGTGATGTTGGCTTGTGTCTAGTCATTGAGAATAAAAAGTACTAATAATGTAAGGCTTAAGGTTAGAAGAAGGAAAGGTGTGGTTTAAAATACTTAATTTGCCTCTCCTTTAATAGAAGTTAATTCATTCAGTCTAATCAATCAAAAAAATTGATCAAATCATAAAGTATGATCAATATCGTACTAAACGATCTTTATAATAGGTGTTCTTCCTAAGGAGTTACTGATACAATCACTCACCAAATGGATCATCCTATATAAACATATATTTATACAGTATAATTTATATTAATGATCATACTAACTGATGTATAGTCATCTTAATCATTATTGACATGTGTATTATACAGTACGAACTAGTGGTCATACCACATGATGACCAATAAATGAAAGAATCTAGATCATTAGATTTACTGTATGGTGTAGATGTGATGAGTTGCTAAGATCATACTGTACGATCATAGCATATATGACTTTGAGTGTTATGATCATGGAAAAAGCATGCAAGCAGATTTTACAAATAATTGAATACATAAAAATACAAAAATGCAAATACAAACATTAACAAAAACAAACATATTACTTAATCAAAAACTAAATACAAACACAAACATAAATATATTACTTAAACAAACATACTACTTTTAATCATATCTATACCCCATTTTTTTAAGCATTAATATCAGTCACAGCTAGTCTAGTCCTAAGTGTGCTCAAGGTGTTATACTTAAGGGGTTTTGTGTGACAGTTAATTTTTAGTGGCTACATGATGCAATTCTATGTACCCTTTCACTACATGGTCCCTAATGAAATGGTGTCTAATATTGTTATCCTTTGTGTGAGAATACTAGATTAGATTTTTTCAAAATGCAGATAACACTAGAGTTATCATACATGATTGATATAGTGCCTATTGAAAGTCGAAGGTCAAGGATTTATTGCTTTATCCATAAGACTTGGGCAAAGCACCTCCCTACTATTATATACTTTACTTTAGTAGTGGATAGGGCTACAGAATTCTACTTTCTATTAAACCAGGAAATTAAGGATTGACCAATCAATTGATAGGTTCTATAAGTACTTTTCCTATCTACTCTATAACCTATAAAAGTTGAATATAAAAATCCTACGATGTCAAAGGTGGTTCTATGTCTAGGATACCATATCCTTAAGTTTTGGGTGCCTATAAAATACTTGAGAATTCTCTTTACTGCAGTCATATTGGATTCTTTTGGATCAGCTTGAAACCTAGCATTAAGATATACACTAAATATAATATCAGGTTTACTATATGTCAAATAAAGAAGAGATCCTATTATTCCCCTATATTTTTTTTATCCACTAATTTTCCTTCTATATTCTTATTAAGCTGGATGATTGAGCTCATGGGTGCATTTATATTTTTTGAACCTTTCATATCAAAAATTTTAAATATCTCTTTAATATACTTTAGTTTGGCTCAGGAAGGTATCATCCTCTTGAAAGTATGATTAGGTTGTTAAACCTAATACACTTGTCCCAAGGCTAACCAAGAGGGGGGTGAATTGGTTTATTTAAAAATTCTCTTGGATTGTTGAAAATTATTTCTAGAAAACTTAATTAACGATCCTTAAAATATGTAGTTAACTAGATATGATTATCATAAAATATTTTTCAACCACAAAATATTAAAGTGCGTAAAATAAAAATGAGGAAAATCAAAGAGAATAGAAGAACACCAAATTTTATAGTGGTTCAGTCTAACTAAACCTACATCAACTCCCTGAAGACTTCTTCTTTATGTATTGCACTAAAAAATATTGACTCTCCTTTTGTCCCCACAGCAAGGCAGAGAAGCCCTTACAAACTCACTCCCTCTAACCCAGTACGGCAGAGAACATTCATCCTTTTTCACCCACCTAGTGAAGGCAGAGAACCCGTCATCCTTTTTCACCCTCCTAGTGAAGGCAGAGAATCATCATCCTTTTTCACCCCCTAGTGAAGGCAGAGAACCTAGTCATCCTTTTTCATCCTCCTAGTGTTGGCAGAGAACCTAGATACAATGTTAAAAATCTTCTCTCAAGAGGCTCCAGATGAGATGGGTAGAAACTTGAAGAAGACAAAGAGATCCTTGCTTTGGGAAACCTTGTGAAACCCTCAAAGCTCCCCCACTAGATCTCTCACACTTTAGTCTCACAATATCTCCCAAACACTCACACTCAATGGCCACTCTTAAGATAAATTCACAACAAAGGTCTTAAAGTGTTAGTTTTTAGGACCCTTATATACAAAGGACAAAAAAACCATCCTAAAAATTGAAAATTTCAAGTTGAACGGACATGGATCGTATAGTACGATCGACTTGATATCTATGAATAGTTTAAAAATTGGTGCATGATGCTGTACGAACCTAATTTCATACTCTGTGGATTATTTGTGCAAACTTACATCGTATAGTATGAACCATTCAAAATTAAACCCATTCATCTGTACGATCATGTACGAACCTCATTTTATACTCTTATCAGCGTCTATACGAACCGTATATCATACAGTATGAATAATTTAATCAAATCATATTTTTCTTGGTACAAAAGTGGATAATACTATTTCATACTATGTTATTCATCTGTACAAAAATATATTATACAGGACGAACATAAAATCATATAGTACGAATAGATAAAAAAATTTTAAGTTTATTTGGGATGATCTGGTACACATCTATTTCATACTCTAAGTCATCTGTATGAACCAAGGATCGTACAGTACGAACAGTACTTAAAAAATTTTATGGCATGATTTGATTAACTTCATTTTGGGAGGAACTACCATGACAAACTGTCCAGTATGATTTGAAAATCATACAGTATAATTAGTTTTTAAAAATTTAAGTTTTTAATCACTGCCCCAGTGTGTGTGTGCATGATTACTCAATTACAATCACTCTTTCTCAGACTCAAGAAAAATAGAAAAAATACAGACTTCGTAATATGAACTCCTAGTCTAATCTGTCTTGAAGTCTTTGGCAGTCTGGAGTATGATTTTCCTGAAACCTTAGTACACACATACAACACAAATAAAATATATCCAATATATGTTAGGAGAAACAGTAATCAACATAATAATATTTTGGTATCATTAAAAACTCACATAATATAAAATATAGTTTTGAAAACTAAGTTGCAACAATCTCCTCATACACACATACATCAAACACACATTAAACACTACACAATAAACAATACATCAAACAATAATACAATGACTCCCCCTTTTGACAACAACAAGAAGGGAAGTACTCCTTGAAAGGATAAGTTTTTATAAATAAATCAAAATACTTGATGAAGAAGAAGATTTTAAACTAATTGGAAATACAACATTAATATCCAAATAAAAAAACTTGAATTTTAAATCAAAGTATAACTAAGATAAGAAATGTCAACCAGGTTTAGTGTTCATTTTAGACAAATCAAATAAAATAATTATTATGTAAATGATGAAATAAAGATTAATTAGTTTCTAATTTAATAGTGAAGATTACTGCTAATTATATTAATTTGTATAATAGATAAAACGGCAAAGGAATGACCAGTATGAATTTTTCCATTTACGACATGTCGCATCCTTTTAATGTTTTGTGGCACACTTTGTGCATCCTTTTAGTTTGAGCTAATTTATGCCTCGTTTGACTGTAACGAACATTGCGCATCTTTTTATTTGGCACGCTTTGTGCATATATTTTTTTTAAATTTCTAGTCTTTCTGATATCAACAAATCTTTAACACAAATTCTAATAATTAACAAAGATAAACACATTGAAAAAGAAATAAAAATAAAAATAAGACATCTATTTTACAACAATTATAGCTAAGTAATACTTGTTTATAAGAACATGAATTTGATCTTCTTATCTACATCCAATCATAATGTAATTTAAAATTTTGAGAGGTTTAATTTTATAAGTAAATTAATTTGCATAGCAAAGTAATTTAAAAATCCATTCTAGAGATCAACTATAAATGATTTTACTTAAAAAAATATAACCAATTCAAGAAGAGAGAATTCAACACAAGTCAAAATATCCAAATCAAACATTATTTCATTTAACACTTCTAACACTTACACTTATTCATCATGCTAGAACTATAACACATAATAGTGATAACATATATAATACTGATACCAAGAAGAACTACAACATATAGAGGTCACAATATAGAAAAGCTAACACATGACATCAAAAGAAACATGTCACTAACAAGTATAAAATCACATCGATAAGTACAATAGAGAAGTAACAACTAAAAATTAGAGCGTCCTTGGTCTGGAGGTGGTTGAGGGTTGAACGCCATAAAGTAACTATTGATTGTAACTATATTTGTGTTGACAGAGTTAATTTGCCCTCAGATACAACCCATGTCCTCGTTGTATCTAGCATCGTGTTAGTTCAGGTGATTCTCAATTTGATCAAATCATTGATCAAAATGAGTTTCTAGTCTGTCAAAACATTGGACCATTTCTTGGTAGAAATTTTGATCGTGTCTAGGTGCAAGTGCAGGGGCTGCTTCTTCTCCCTCAAAATCTTCTCCCTCAAAACTTTGATCCCGCCCAAAGAGTGCACAAAAAGAGGCATTGGCAAAGTAAATAGGAAGTTCATTTGGAGGTTCAGGATGGATCTGGTTTTATTCTTTACTAGAATATAGGTAATTAGGTGTCTTAAAGCCATATTTTTCTTCCTCCTATTGTGAGAAAGTCAAATATTAGAAAGTTTGTAGATGTAGCCCATGATTTGTTGGGCTTCATCAATAAGAGTTTCGGTCATGATCAAGTATGTGATGGTAGACAAAGGAGGAGTCAAATTTATATGATCACCAGCTTTTGGAATTATAGAGGTTCTCAAAATGTGCTGGATGATCCTAGAATTCTTGTTTAGGGTATAGATACGAGGAAGATTGCTTACTTGTTCAACACCTCTAAGAGTTAGGTTTACATCCGTCCAATCATAATTTGCTCTAGAGGTCTTTGTAGGTGGTCTAACTCCTACAGTCCTAGGGTGAAGAAAGTATCCTAGATCTTTCTTAGTTATTTCAGCTCATTACTTAAACACATAAGAGGTCATCCTAGTATGATCTTGACTCATTTTCATATTTGCAAGAAATATTTGAAAAGTTTCATGATGGTAGGCATAAATTAAGGTAAGGATAAAGGAAAACTGGGTTGAGGCAAATAGATGCATGATAGAAAAGTTGATGTCACTCTGAATGAGGAGTTGAGAAGTGGTTATTTTGGCTAAATCATACAAAATGAAATCTTCCTCATTCTTTTATAAAGGAAGTTGTCATCCCCACCAGATCGAGATGATGATCTCTTAAAAGTACTAGGTCATTTGCTACTGCTAGCCATCCCTAAAGTTTAGACTCAAGAAGCTTTGGAAATAGAAGAGAATCTGAAGAAAAACTTATACAAGACATTTCTATTTAAAGAAAAAATGATATAGCATCCAGTACGAAATTAATATCGTACATACGAATTTAAAATCATACACGATGAAATATATTTCATACATATGAATAAAAATGACCAAAAATGAAATGACTTTTCGTAAACTGCCACTCCGAGGAGTCATTTCGTATAGGCTTTTTGACCACACGATCATACAGACGAACAATTATTCGTCCGGGATGATCAAAATATTACAAATCATTTTATGATGGTTATGTTCGTCCACATGAGAAACTGACAACTGGATCATACATATGAAGTTGAATTTTGTACGTACGATCTAACAAAAACAAACTGATCATTTAGAAAATCGTTCCCAATCATACAAATGAAAGATGATCATATAGACGATGATGACATTATACAGTATGATAGGATTAGAAAAAAAAACTCAGTTTTGTGTCCTCAACTCAGAAATTATCATGTGCATGTTATAGAAATCGTATAGTACAAAAACATTTCATACAGTACGAAGAAAACTCTAAAAATAAGTCATAAAAAACTTTTTCAAAAATTAATCACACAAAAACTAATGACAAGCAACAATTAAAAACAAAACCAATAATACAATACAAACCAAAGAGAAACACACACAACTAATGAAACAACCAAACACTAACAACCAACCAAAACACTAATAAGCAAACACATCAATATATTACAAATTCAATTTATAGAATTCAATTTTAAGCATCAAGATCAATCACACCTAATCTTGTTCTTAAAGTGCTAAACATTTCAAAAGCCAGTGGTTTTGTGAAAATGTCTACAAGTTGATTCTCCATAGTAACATGATGTAATTCAATTTTGCTCTTAGCTACATGATCTATAATGAAGTGATGCCTAATATCAATATATCTGGTTCTAGAATGTTGAATACGATTCTTTGAAATACATATGACACTTATATTATTGCATAAGATTCGAATAGTACCAATAGAAAATCCTAAATTAATCAGTTATTATTTTAACCAAAGAACCTGTGCCACATAATTACCTAAGGCAATGTATTCTGCTTCAGCAGTAGAAAGGGCTACTGAATTTTATTTTCTGCTAGACCAAGAAACTAAAGAGTTTCCTATGAATTGATAAGTTCTAGAAGTACTTTTTGATCAACCCTACTTCCTGCAAAATCTGAATCAGAATATCCAATAATTTTAAAAGAAGAGCTGTGCTTAGGATACCAAATTTCTAAATTTTGAGTTCCCAAAAGATATCTTAGAATTCTCTTAACAGTAGTCAGATGTGATTGCTTTGGATCAACTTGAAATTTAGCACATAAATAAATACTAAACATGATATATGGTCTGTTAGTAGTCAAGTAAAGCAATGATCTAATTATTCCTCTAAATTTCTTTGAATTAATAGATTTTTCCTTAGGGACCTTATCTAACTGCACTGAGAAACTCATTGGTGCACTCACTAGTTTAGCATTATCCATTTCATATTTCTTGAGGATGTACTTTATATACTTCAACTGACTAAGAAATATTCCTTCCTCATTTTGCTTTATGTTAAAACCAAGAAAATAACTCAAGTCTCCCATTAAACTCATTTCAAATTAACTACTTATTATCTTTGAAAATTTACCACAAAGATTTTTATTGGTTGATCTAAACAAGATATCATCAATATATATTTAAATAATGAGTATATCATCTCTTATCCTTTTAAAGAAGAGAGGGGTATCCACACTTCCTTTAACAAATGATCTCTCTAATAGAAAAGTGCTTAACCTCTTATACCAAGCCCTAGGTGCCTATTTTAGTCCATACAATGCCTTTTTAATTTAAACACATGATCAGGGAATTTTGAATTTTTAAAACCTGGAGGTTGCTTAACATAAACATCCTCTTGTATCACCCCATTAAGAAAGGCACTCTTAACATCCATTTGATATAATTTAAAACCTTTAAAATAGGCAAAGGCTAGCAATACCTTTATTGCATCAAGTCTGGCTACAGGGGTAAAAGTTTCTTCAAAATCAATTCCTTCTATTTGATTATACACCTTGGCCACCAATCTTGCCTTATTTCTAATCACAACACCTCAATCATTCATTTTATTTTTGAACATCCACTTAGTTCCGACAACACATTGATCCTTAGGCCTTTCAATCAATTCCTAAACATCATTTCTAACAAATTAATTCAATTCTTCTTGCATGGACAAAATCTAGAAATCATCCGAAAGTACTTGATTTATATTAGTAGGTTCACTCATTAATATAAAGGTAGAATGGTTCACTTCTTTGGTAAGTCCATACCTAGTTCTAACACCCTCACTAGGTTCATCTAGAATTAATTCTTTAGGGTGAATCTTAAAAAATTTTCATTCTCTAGGCAAAGAGATTTATGTTCTAATATTCTCTTCCAAATTTGTCTTTTCAATTCCTTGGGAGATTTCTTCAATATGATCTTCCAATCTTGGCTTTTCCGAAATGCTAGATTCATCAAAAACTATATGTGTGGTCTCCTCAATTACCAAAGTTCTTTTATTAAACAAATTATAGTATTTGCCAACACTGGAATATCCCATAAAAATTCCTTCATCAGATTTATGATCAAATTTTCCAAAAAGAGTTTTACCATTATTATGAATGAACACCTTACATCTAAAAACATGTAGAGGTGAAAGATTAGGTGTTCTACCCTTAAGAAGTTCATAAGGTATTTTGTTCAACTTGGATCTAATATTCACCCTATTCAGAACATAACAAGCTGTACTAACCACTTCAGCCCAAAAATATTTTAGAAGTAAATATTCGGCCAACATGGAGGACTTCACCTATTTCCCTAATTGCGATGCATCACACAGGTGGTCCTTAGTAAAGTCTAACTTGGACATTCCTCTAACCAACTCTTTCTGGGTAATCTTCCTAAGATTTTTCATGCTTACATGACAAAGTCTTTTATGCCATAACCATGTTTCATTAGTGATTATTTTGAGACAAAAAGCATTAGAAGATTTTACAAAATTTAAATCAAGTATGTATACATTATTTACCCTATTTCCATGCAACATATCAATTCCATTTTGGCATATAATGCATCTTGTGGGAAAAAATTTAACTCTATAGCCTTTATCACAAAGTTGACTAATGCTCAATAAGTTATGTTTTAATCCTTCAACAAATAATATATTTTCAATGAAAAAATTATTCTTATTGCCAATCATACTTGTACCTACCATTTTCCATATGGTATTGTCTCCCACTATTACCTTGCCTCCATTCTTGGCTTCCAGTATTATAAATTGATTTGCATCTCTAGTCATATGCTTAGAATAATCATTGTCTAGGTACCAAATGCTCTCACGAGGTCTTGTATGAGAGCATTTCTACAAAATGATCAAATGTTAGATTTGGGAACCCAAATAAATTTGGATTCACCTCTTGGCAATGATAAACCAGATGCATGCTTGATATGCTGTGAGTTATGTATCTTAGGTCTCTACACTAGTTGTATTCTACTATAAATCATGCAAGTGTGGGATATGTGTCCTAACATTCCACATGAAAAACATTTTACTCCAGGAAAAGGATTTTTTAATCTATATAAGTTATAATGTCTCTTCCTAGGTTTTGAACTTGTATGCTTTTTCTTAGACTCATGGAATTGTTCAAGTGTGGGTGACAGTCTATTTTCCATAATAGCCTTCATTTTTGTTTCTAGATATGAGTTTCTACTTTCCAACAATGAAATTTCTATTTTCAAAATAATTTCCTTATGTTCAGTTTCTTCCATAAAAACTTTACAATCATTTTTAAGTTCAGTATGTGATGATTTCAATAGTTAATACTTTTTGTGTAAATCATCAAATCATCCAATAAGCTCATGTGGTTGCTATCAATTGATGCGTGATCATTTTTAAGGATTTAATGCTCATTTTGTAAATTTAAAAATTCAATGTTCTCTTTAGCATGCCACCTTTTTAGTTTCCTATATGCAGTATGGATTTTCTCAGAAACTTTAAATAACTCATCGTAGGATAAATCACATACCTCCACTTGATCCGAGTGATCAAAGTTATCTACCAGTAAGCACAAGTTAGTGACTTCTTCGTCTGCTTCTGTTTTTGAGGTATGTGATGCTGAGTCCACCCAGAATGCTCTTTGCAGTCTCTTCTTACCCTTCCTAACATTGGTTTTCTCCTCAACCTTCTCCTTGCTAGGATAGGCTTTGAGATTAAGGCAATCATATTTAATATGTCTAGGCTTCCTAAATTCATAGCAAAATATATTATTAGAGGCTTTTACATTTTTTTGAAACTTATCTTTGTTCCAGTACTGACGTCTCCTTTGCTTTCTTTTAAGGAAACTTTTGAAAGGCCTCGTTATGAGTACAATATCATCTTTACCCTCAGGTTGTGACTGATCACTCTCTGAGTCATCCACCTTTAATACAATATTTTTCTCTTTATGCTTATCACCTACATCAGTCTATCTTTGAGTTACTCCTTGCTCATAAGTAATCAGTGATCCAAGAAGATTGTCAATGGAATAAACAGTTAAGTCTTTTGACTCAGTTATTGCAGTTATCTTTGCATTATAAGCAGTAGGCAAACAATGAAGAATTTTATTGACTTTCTCAGAGTTTATTAGTTCCCTGCCTAAAGTATGCAATGAAGTGACTATATGTGTAAAATAATGAGTATGCATGTAAGTGATTGACTCATTAGGTTTCATGCAAAAAAGTTCATAATCATGTAATAAAATGTTCAATCTAGACTGTATCACTTCATTAGTTCCTTCATATGTGATACAAAGTCTATCCAAAATCTCCTTTCCAGTTTTACAGGTTGAAACACGCATATAGTCCTCAGATTTCAGTGCACAGAAAAAACTTTTTAAGCATTTAGCATTAATTGAGCTAGTTCTTTTTCTTCTACTGTATAATCATTAAAAGGTGTTTCAATCCTTATGCCATCAACAAGTCTAGTGCGACTAGTGTAACCTTCTTGTACTAAAGTCTACATGCGATAGTCAAGCGATTGAAGAAAAGTAGACATACGTGTTTTACAAAAGTTAAAAGGGATGCTATCAAACAACGGTGGTCTAGTGATCAAATATCCTTTAGGAGTGTTAAACAAAAGTAGCCATGATCGATTTTCAAAAGGCTATCTAAATGTTAATTTTTGAAATAGGCTCTGATATCACTTAAAAGTATGATTGGGTTGTTAGACCTAGTACACTTGTCCTAAGGCTAACCATTAGGGGGGTGAATTGGTTTATTTAAAAAAAACTCTTTTGGTATTTTATAAAACTAATTTAATATTTTTATTACAATATTAGATTTTTTGAAAATAATTTTTCAACCACAAAATATTAAAGTGCATAAAATAAAAATGAGGAAAATAAAAGAGAACAAAAGAACACCAAATTTTATAGTGGTTCGGTCTAACTAGACTTATGTCCACTCCCTGAAGACTCCTTCAGGTATTACACTAAATAATATTAACTCTCCTTTTGCCCCCACAATAAGGTGGAGAAGCCCTTACAAACTCCCTCCCTCCAACCCGGTGAAGCAGAGAACCCGTCATCCTTTTTTACTCTCCTGGTTAAGTCAGAGAACCCATCATTTTTTTTCACCCTCCTTGTGAAAGCAGAGAACCATCATCCTTTTTTACCGTCCTGGTGAAGGCAGGGAACCTAGTCATCCTTTTTTCACCCTCCTAGTGTAGGTAGAGAACCTAGACACTATATTGAAATCTTCCCTCAAGAGCCTCCAGAGGAGATGGGCAGAAACTTGAAGAAGATAGAGAGATCCTCGCTTTGGGAAACCTTTTAAAACCCTCACAACTCCCCCAACTAGATCTCTCACACTTCACTCTCACAGTCTCTCCTAAACACTCACACTTAATGGCCACTCTCAAGAGAAATTCACAACAAAGGTCTTAAAGTGTCAGTTCTTAGGACCCTTATATACAAAGGACATGAAAAACCATCCTAAAAATTGAAAATTTCAAGTTGAACAGACATGGATCGTACAATACGATCGTACTTGATATCTATAAATAGTTTATCGTACGAACCTAATTGCGTACTCTGTGGATCATTTCTATGAACTTACATCGTACAGTACGAACAGTTCAAAACTGAACCCATTAATCCATACGATCATGTACAAACCTCATTTCGTACTCTGATCAGCATCTGTATATTTTACAGTACGAATAGTTTAATCAAATCATGTTTTTCTTGGTAGAAAGTGGATAACACCATTTCGTACTCTATGAATTGTCTGTACGAAAATATATCGTACAGGACGAACCTAAAATCATACAGTACGAATAGATCAAAAAATTTTAATTTTGTATGGGATGATCTGGTACGCATCCATTTCATACTATGTGAGTTGTCTGTATGAACCAAGGATCATATAGTACGAATAACACTTAAAAAATTTCTTGGCATGATTTAATTAACTTCATCTTGTGAGGAACTACCATGTCAAACCATCCAGTACGATTTGAAAATCATACAGTACGATTAGTTTTTAAAAATTTATGTTTTTAATCACTCCCTCAGTGTGTGTGTGTGTATATGGTTACCCAATAACAATCACACTCTCTCAGACTCAAGAAAAATAGAAAAAATATAGACTTCATAATTTGAACTCCTAGTCTAATCTTTCTTGAAGTTTTGGCAGTCTGGAGTCTAATTTCCCTAGAATGTTAGTACACACATACAACACAAACAAAATATATCCAATATATGTTAGGAGAAATAGTAATCAACATAATAATATTTTGATATCATAAAAAACTCACATAATATAAAAATATAGTTTTGATAACTAAGTTGCAACACCTCTCTCTACTTTATATTAAATCCAAGGAAGTACCTCAACTCTCCCATCATGCTCATCTCAAACTCCTTGCTCATAGTATCTAAAAGTTCCTTAGATAAGTTTTCCAAATAGCATGTCATTAACATAAATTTGCACTATGAGAATATAATCTCCTATTTTCTTAAGGAATAGGGTCGTGTCTATGATACCCCTAATAAATGATCTATCTATGAGAAACATACAAAGCCTTTCATACCATGCCTTAGGTGCTTGCTTTAACCCATATAAAACCTTTTTAAGTTTGTACACATGGTTGGGAAAATAGGAATTTTCACAGCCTATGGGTTGCTTTACATAGACATCTTCCTTAATAACGTCATGCTTTATATCCATGTGATATAATTTAAACCCTCTAAAGCATGAAAAAAGTTAGTAGTACTCTAATGGCTTCTAATCTCACTACGGGAGTAAAGGTCTCCTCAAAATTAATACATTCAATTTGATTATACCTCTTAGCCACTAATCTAGCCTTATTCCTGATTACTGCTCTAGTTTAGTTCATCTTATTCATGAATACCCATTTGGTTTCCACTACACTTTGGTCCTAAGGTCTACTAACCAACTCCCAAATATCATTCCTAGCAAATTGGTTTAACTCTTCTTGCATAGCTAGGATCCAAAACTCATTAGTTAAGACTTGATCTATATTGATTAGGTTTACTTTAGAGATAAATGTAGTTTGATAAACTTCTTTTCTAAGGCCTGGCCTAATTCAAATCCTTATTAATGGATGTCCTAAGATAAGGTCCTTAGGGTGACTAGATGAGTATCTCTATTCTTTAGGCAATTGCTCCATAGGTTCTTCTCTATCTTTTAGGTCAACAACCTCTATTTGATTGGTAATCTCTACCTCCTCAACATCTTTTAACCTAGGCTTAACTAATTTATCAAATTCATCAAAAAATAATATGGGTGGACTCCTCTATAACTAAGGTCCTCTTATTAAAGATACTATAGGCTTTACCTATAAAGAAATAGCCTAAGAAGACTCCTACATCAAATATAGAATCAAACTTTCCTAGAGAAGATTTACCATTTATGAGAACAAAGCACTTACACCCAAAGATATGGAAATATAAAAGGTTAGGTGTCCTACCCTTAAGCAAATCATAAAGTGTTTTATTCAATTTGAATTAAATATTCACCCTATTCAAAACATAACAAGCAGTATTCACTACTTATTCTTAAATATATCTAAAAAGAGATTATTTAGCTAACAATGTAATATCAGCTTCCACTAATGTTATATTTTTCCTTTTAGTTATGTCATTTTTTTCCTTTTAGTTATGTCATTTTGCTGAGGGGTCCTAGGGGAAGAAAAGTTAAGTTTAATCCCAAATTCCTTACAAAATAATTCAAACCTCTCATTCTCAAATACTTCACTATGATCAATATGGACTGTAGAGATCTCACAACCTAACTTTCTTTGAAACCATGTGGGAACATTCTAAATTCATCAAATGATTCATTTTTGTGAGCTAAGAACCTAACCCATATAAATCTTGAATTGTCATATATAATCACATATTGAAACTTTTTTCACCTATGATGGATGTACTAATTGGACCAAACAAATCCATATGCAAGATTTCTGGTGGTGTTGATATCCTTAATGAATGGAAGGATGATCCTGTTTGTTTTCCTAATTGGCAGGCATCATAAAGATGATCCTTAGAGAAGTTCAACTTGGTTATACCTCTAACTAGGTCTTTCTAGATTATCTTCTAAGGGTTTTCATACTTGCATGGCATAGTTACCTATTCCATAGCCACGATTCATTAACAACTATTTTAAAATTAAGATTGTCCAAATTATCAATACTAGATAGATCAAGTTTATAAACATTAATATTTGCATGCTCTCTAACTATTATGTCATGCTTGTATTTTAAATCAGAAAATTCATTTCTTAGACATGCATGCAGTTTTCAATTTCCTATATGAGTTTAAGAAATAATAAATAACTCATTATATGATAGTTGATATTCCTCTTCATGATTAGAAGTAAGAAGATTATCATTTACTATAAGGCATAAATTCGTTACCTCATCTTATGGTTCTTATTCTAATGATTTTGAGGTTGAGTCTGCCAAGAAGGATTTTTGCATTCGATATTTCCCCCTTTTAGCATTCTACTTTTCATCACTGTTCCTAACACTTGATTTTTCTTCACTTGTCTCCTTATTAGGGTGACTTCTCAAAATAGGGTTGTTAGATCTCAAATGTCTGGGCTTTCTACATTTAAAATAGATAGTGTAAGATGAAACTTTATTAGTTCTAGTTGATTTTTCTTTGTTCTTGTCTTGATGGCATCTTTGCTTTCACCTCAGAAAGCTTTTAAACTATTGGCTCATTAATGTTATATCATCATCTTCATCGGATATAGAGCAATTGCTATCTGAATCATTGGCCTTCCACACCACTATCTTCTCCTTCCTTCTTTCACCTGTATCAAGAAATCTTTGACTCACATTTTTCTTGTAAGAAATGAGTGAACCAAGTAGATTATCAATAGAATATATTTTTAAGTCCTTAGATTCACAGATGGTAGTTACTTTTGCATCAAAACTATTTGGTAGGCAATGCAAAATCTTATTGACCTTTTAAGAGTTCAACAATTATCTTTCTAGAGCATGTAGAGATGTTAATATTTTAGTAAACCTAGTGTATATATCAATAATCGTATCACTAGGTTTCATGCTAAAGAGTTCGTATTAATATAGTAAAACATTTAGCCTAGATTGTTTGACCTCATTGGTTCCTTCAAAAGTAGCCTATCCCATATTTCCTTACCCGTTATACATGAATAAATCTGTATATAGTCATCAGGCTTTAAAGCACAGAAAAAATAGTTTAGACATTTTGCATTAAGTTGAAGAACCGCCACAGTATAGTGGAGAAACCTTTATATAATTACTTCCACCTTTCCACAGTGTAGCTAAGATCCATAATCCTTTTCACCCTTCTGGTGAGGTAGAGAATGAAAATCCTTTTCACCCTCCAGGTGATGTAGAGAACTTGAATTCTTTTTCACCTTCTCTCGGTATGATGGAGTACTGGCGATCTTTAGCTTTGAAAGCTTTCTTCAATAAAGCTTCCCTCAAGATTAACAAAGACACATGGCAGACCTAATGGAAAAGTTTGCTTGGAATAACTGTGTGAAATCCCCTCACACTACTTCTCCCTCACACTCAATGTTTCCTCATCTCTCATAAGATCCAAATTCTCTCTCTTCAAGCTTTCTTCTCACAAAGAACTCTCTCTAAATTCTCTAAGCAGCCAAAGACTTTTATAAAGTATAATAAGAGGGCTTAAATGCAAGGCTTCCAGAATACCTAGAATTTCATGTCACTTTATTTATATAGTATGATATAAGAATTGTATAATACAATTATTTCAATATATCCTATTAGTACTGTGTATTGAACAAGGGTTTGTTTAATTAGTTCAAAGGCTTAAGCTTATCATCCAGTATGCTATAATAGGTTGTACAATATGATTAGTTCAATCAAATAGAATTTTTTTCTCTCGTATGATCGCTGGCAATTAAATATCATCCCAGGACCTAATTAGGCCATTCTGTACGAAGATGGAAATTACATAATTTGCTCTCAAATCTTAAATAATCCAAATTTGGTTGCTTAATATAGGATTAGATTAGGCAATATTTAATTTCATCATACAATATGAATAGTTCATTTTTCAAATTTCAAAATATTGTCTAATATATGATTGGTTCAAAATTAAATTTCTTTAATTAAATGGTCTACTTAATTTCTATTTTACCTGGATTATATAGTATGAGTTAGATCATAAAGTACAAGGAATTTAGAAAAAAAATAACACATTTAATTTTACTCCCTTATTTGTGTGTGTACGGTTGATAAGCTAAACAAACACCTTTTATAATTCATAGACTCAAGAAAGATATAATTATAGACATTTACAAATATCAGTCCCAAACTACACAATCTTAAGTTTTGGTCCTTTGTTTATGCTCGATGTATGTTATATCTTAAACATTTATACAGAAAAAATATATATGCAATAATAACAAGTAGGAGAAACTGTGTAAGCTTAAATAATATTAACATTCATCAAAAAATTTGTTCGGTCTCCCAGATTGTAATAGGGGGACATCCCATTGTTTCAATAAGTCTAATTTCTAGTCAAATAGATGTGTATTTAAAGAGTAATTAATAAAAAAATAGTGAAGACTAAAACTAAAATTACTACTCAAATACTTTTACATTTTATTTAATTTTAGTTTTAAGTAAAAAGGCATATAATCATGAATCCATAGAGTCCTAATTTGTGCTAAATGGTTCACTTTATAATTTTCCTATAAATTTTCAAAGTTTTGGCTATTTAATTGCATTTTGTAATTAGTTTTAAAGGGTTTTGAAATGGCAGCACTGACAAGGACACATGTAGAAGAATTGGAACAAGTGGATGGTAATGGTCAGCCACTTAACTATATAGGCAAGCATCTCAACCATCCAATCTCACGTGAAATGAGATAGATGGATGAAATTAAATTTCACAATTTATTCATTTTGAGGGGGTTAAATTGATCACATGATACAACTAAATTTGGATTATCCTAGCGAATGCACATGTGACAAAAGGTCTGAATTTCATCTTCCCTATTGGATAACCTAAAACAGTAGCTTAGAACCATTTTAAATTTATTATAGGATGCATAACAGTGCAGCAAAGTATACGCAGAGATCCATAGGGACTACATATACCAACATTTTAAGTTTGGGGGCTTCATAAAATGTATATAAAGAGTTATTTAGAAACCTAAGGTAACATCTAGGATTTAAGATTTACCCTGATATAAAGGGTCTCAGAGGCAAGATTTAATCTAGTTTTTCTCCTAAGCTCCTAAAGAATAACTTTTATGAAGAGGTCAAGGCTGAAGGATGTTTGGATGAGGAGTTTAGGAGGATGGGATGGTAGGTTTCTCGATGTTCCATTGATCTCGCAACAGGTAAGCTCCAAATGTCCGGGAATTAATAGGGAAGCTTAAAGGAACCTTTGAAATAAAGCCCTTCTTCCTCAAATTGTCATCAGTAGGGATTTAATTATGCATAATTCTCCACATAAAGATAGAAATAGTTTTAGGGATACTTTTATGCCAAATAATAGAGTAAATTTTATTAACACAATTTTTCTTCTTAAACACATGCCAAATATCCATTAATCTAAACATGCCGTTCTGGGACAAATCACTTAATAACAAATCATCAGAATCATTGTTCATGGGCAGATTGAGAATTTTGAAAATAACATCAACAAGAAGAGTATCAACCAGTTTAATATAGTCCCAAGAGTCATCAGTAATAAAAGAGTCCACTTTAGTGGCGGCAATGGAGAAGGAATTAATAATGGAATCAATGGACTTAACTTGAAGCCACTGATCTTGCCAAAAAAAATGTTCGCTCTACCAAGCCCCCATTTAACATGAGGTTCAACACTCCACTTAATGTTGCAAAGTCTTTCCACACTCTGGAATCACCGTTCTTATAAAAACACATAGTAGGGTGCTTACTAACATAATATTTATCACTCATAAAATTAGACCAAAGAAAAATTCTAGAACAAAAATTGTACCACAATTTGAAGGAAAAGGATTGAGATAAATCAACCATATTTTTACAACCCAACGCACCTTCATTAAGAACCTCGCAACACTTGGTCCAAGAAGACCAAATAACTTTGGAGTTCACATTAAAACCATGCCAAAAAAACTTATTGATTAATTTCTCAATTCTGTTGCAAATAGTAATAGTAGGTTACAAAGTTTGAAAGGAATACACAGGTAAAGAACAAAGAACACTTTTGATAAGAGTTAATCTACCCCCACAACTGAGGAATTAATAAGTCTCTTCTGCACAGAAGTAATAAGATCATCAAAAAGAAAAGTTTTTTTTCTACCCTTATAGAGAGGAACCCCTGAATACTTAATAGGTAAAGTCCCTTTAACAAAACCAGTGTTATTCTTGATAGTGCTAATGCAATTATGGGAAACCTTGTTGGAAATAATGAAACATCTCTTATTTTTATTGACAAAAAGACCACTACACTTTTCAAACACATTAAAAAACCTCATGAGTTTATTAACCCAATTAATAGAAGCATTAGAGAAAATAATAACGTCATCAGCAAAACATAAATGAGAAATAGGAAAGCCACCCATAGTTCTATAGTAGTTGTTAGGTCTATTTTCATAAAGATTGATAATACCTCTAGACAAATGCTCCATGGAAATAATGAAGAGGGCATGAGAGATGGGATCACCTTGTCTCAACCCATGGGAAGACTTAAAAAACCATGACTTTTGCCATTAATAATAACAGAGAAAAAGGAATTTTTAATAGACTGTTTAATGAGATTAACAAAAATAGAATTAACACCAAATAAATGCAAAGCATGATAAAGAAAATTCCAACTAATATGATCATAAGCTTTAGCAATATCCAATTTGAAAATAATGTTCCCTCTAAGAACCCTAAAATCTAAATCATTCAGAATTTCATGAGCTAACAAAATATTATCCGAAATAGATCTCCCTTTAACGAAACCAATTTGAGTAGGAGCAATTATTTTAGGAAGCAAAGGAGCTAGGCGGTTTATAAGCAATTTAGAAATCACTTTACTAAAAAACGTACAGAGATTAATAGGTCTAAAATCATTCCAACAAGAAGCCCCATTCTGCTTAGGAATAAGCACAATAGAGGAGGAAGAAAAAAACTTAGGCATACGGTTACCAGCAAAGAAGTCTAAAATAGCATTAAACAGATCAAAACTCATAATGTCCCAAACTTTTTAAAAAACTTAGTGGTATATCCATCAGAACCAGCAACAGAGTCAGAATTTATATCAAAAACTATTTTCTTAATTTCCTCCAAAGTAAGAGAGATAGTGAGAGCCAAATTATCATCCTGGTTAATGATATTAGGGATAATACTAGGATTGTCAATAGTGATAGAAGTAACATTATGATTAAATAAATTTTTAAAAAAATTCACACCAGAACTAGCAATTTCCCTAGCATCCTTAGTATAAGAACCATCATCACGAGCAATTTTATGAATCCAGTTTCTAGCTCCATTCCTTTTGAATAAAGCATGAAAATACTTAATGTTATTATCTCCATCAATAAGATTCTTAGAAGCATCTTTCTGCTTCCAATAAGTTTCTTCCTGATCATGTAAATTACACAAAACACTTTGAGCATGATTAAGCACACTAACATTAGCATCAGAAGGCTAGTTTTGTAAAATCTGCTCCATGTAGGAAACTTTTTCTTCAGCATCAATAATGTTAGAAAAAATATTTTTGAAAACATGCTGATTCCACCAATTAATTTTTTGCTTGAGTCTTTTCAACTTAAGCCATAATCTATTCATACCAAATATGGAGTTATCAGGGTGAAGGGGAGCATACTAGTTCTCCTTAACCATCTCAAAGAAAGATTGATGCAGAAGCCACATTTTCTGAAATCTAAAGTTACTGGTTTTGGATTCATTTCAATAATTAATCGTAATCAACAAAGAGGAGTAATCAAAAAGAGTTTTGCTAAGGTGATCAGCATGGGTAGATGAAAAAGTATTAATCCAACTATCATTAAAGAGGACACGATCCAACCTTTGCCAAAGATTTCCATAGTTCCAAGTAAAATTACTACCAGTAAAGCCAATATCAATAAGGTTACAGTCTAAAATCATGTTATTAAAGTCCTCCATAGACTGGTAAACAGGGTTAGACCCCCCAAGTTCTTCAATAGAGGAAGAAATAGTGTTAAAATCACCTCCCACCAACCAAGGAGAGTTAATGCTATTATGAAAAAGAACAAGTTGATCCCACAAAATATTTCTACTGCTACGAGAAGAGGTCGCATAAATAAAAGAAGCAAAACGATGATAATGCAAAAAGCTAATACAACAATGAATAACCTGAATAAAATATCCCACAATCTCAATAACCAAAGGATCCTTCCAAATGACCCAAATATTATTTGAAATATTAGCCACATCATGATTAAAACCCAAAAATCTAGTTAACCTTAAACATTCTAAACTAGGGTTTAATGGCGAATTTAGTACTATGGGTCTCAGAGGGTGTGTTTGGGCTCTTTTGGGTTATTGAAATGTCTAGATTAATTCTCCAAAAGACATCGAGACTTAAGAAAGTCAGGATCATACTATATCAGGCTTAGATAGACCTTGGGTTTAGTTTGGCCACTGGCTCGCCACCGGTAAAATGAAACCATTGGAGAAAGAGTTGGAAGGTGAGTAAGAATTGTTGTAAATCTAGATTCAAGGATTATGATTTTGATGATAACAAACATTTCTATTTTTGTTTGATTACCTGACCTTTCAGGTCCATAAGATCAAGTGCAATTCAAGCCAGCTCAAGATCGGGTGTGTCTGCATTCAAATGTATTCTTTTTCCCTTTCTTGAGTCAAATGTAATATAATGGATCCCCAAGCTAAGTAACCTTGCACACACACACTCAGGGGGAGATTTTTAGTGAGTTAGAGTTTCTGTTCTATTTTGATCATATCGTCATGGTTGATCAAAATATCATCTTGGATGATCCATTGAAAACTGAAACCCTAATTAGGGCAACCATATTAAGTCGGTCTGATTATCCGGGATGATATGCTCAAATCAAAACTTCTCAGCCGCCAGACTTATTTAGGCAGGTTTTTATTTTAGAACTTTTATCTAATCGTACAGGATAATCAACATATCATCCTAGACGATTCATTATAATTATGCCTAAATTAGTCAGGTGATTAAGAAAAATAATTAAGGATTGATTGATTGATCACATCATCCTAGATGATTGCAAGATCGTCTTAGATGATCAATTATAAATCCTCATCGTCCAATATATTTTACATGGATGGCCCGAACTATGTGCCGGACGATACTACCATTTTGAACTTATTATAGAGGATGATAGATTTATCATCCTGGATGATTAGTTATTTTGAAATTGACTAGCATAGTTATCTTGGATGACCTAAACTATGTGCCAGATGATATTTGGCATTTTTGAACTAATCGTACAGCTTGATAGAGATATCATCCTGGACGATTAAGTCATTTTATTTAGATCATTCAGACTTTTTCCTGGATGTCCTGAACTATGTGCTGGATGATATTCCTGATTTAGAACTAATCAGCCAGGAATATCATAGAATCGTCCTGGATGATCAGAATAAATAATGTCTTCTAATCATCTAGAGGAACCAGATCATCTAGGCCAAAAGGGGTTGATTTACACTGAACATACTGGACGATCAATAGATCATCCTGGATGATTTTTAACGACAAGTTAAAATTTAGGGCAATTTTTTAGCCTTCTATTTAAGATCTGTTATTTGCTACTATTGAAATCTTTTGCCGCTGTCCTCATCTGAGAGAGTCGTAAGAGGGAGAGGGAGAGCTTGGGAGAGAGAGAGGGAATCTTGTGAGGGGGAGTTTGTGAGGTGTTCACAAAGGTTACTCTAAGCAAGGATTCAAGTCATCTTCTCCAGTCATCGTCCCTTATCCGTTGGTGGCTCTGTGGGAAGGATCGTGAGTAAGAAGATTATGGTTCTTTGCTTGCTTCAGGAGGAAGCGAAAGGAGGTAAGGTTCTCTGCCTGATTCAGGAGGAAGTAAAAGGAGTTTGGGTTCTCTACCTACTTAAGGAGGAAGCAAAAGGAGTTTGGGTTCTCTGTCTTATTAGGGTTGGTAAAAAGGAGCTTTTGTAATGGCTTCTCCACCTTACTGTGGGAGCAGAAGGAGAGTCACTGAGTTTTAGTGTAATACCTAGAGGGGAGGCTCTGGGGAGTGAATGTTGGTCAAGTTGATCGAACCACTATAAAATCTAGTGTGTTCATTCTTTTACTGCTATGCTTTTAATTTTTATACTTTACTTTTCTTTGGATGATCGTGTGAAAAAAGTTATTATTTTGGTTGATTAATCATCTCCACATAAATATGCTATTGTAATTGTTTTAAAACATTCAAAAAGGTTTTCAAAATAGTTTTTGCTTAAGAATTTTTAAAACTACCTATTCACCCCCCCTCTTGGTTAGCCTCGGGCTAGTTCATAAGGGATTAACATCCCTAACAAACTTTTAAGGGGTATCAGAGTGAGATTCATAAAATCAAGTTTTGAAAACCTTTTAAATTTGATCTATGGATAACTTTGGTACTAGAAACACCGCGGAAGGATATTCAATTACTCGACCACCCTTATTTGATAATATACCTTTTGATTTTTAGAAAACCCGCATGCCCACCTTTTTACAATCTTTAGATTATCACATGTGGATGCTTGTTAAGAATGGATACTCTGTACCATTTAGATTAGTTGATTGCATTAAAACTGAACTTCCTTTTATTGAATAGACTTTTGATGATCGAGATTTAGCACAACTGAATGCAAAATGCTTAAACTATTTTTTCTATGCATTAAAATTTGAGGATTACATGCATGTCTCTACTTATACAACTGATAAAGAAATCTGGGATAGATTATGGCTTACTTATGAAGGTACATCAAAAGTTAAGCAATCTAGGTTAAATATCTTGCTTCACGATTACAAGCTCTTTCACATGAAACCTAGTGAGTCAATATCTGAAATGTATACTAGGTTTATACAAATTATCACCTCCCTACATGCCTTAGGAAGAGAACTCACTAACTATAAGAAAGTTAACAAAATTCTGAGATGTTTGCCTTCTTCCTATAATGCCACGATAACTGCGATAACTGAATCCTAGGATTTAAACACTTATTCTATTGATAACTTACTTGGATCACTCATTGCTTACGAGCAAGGAGTGAACCAAAGACAACTTGATGTAGGTGAGAAAAAGAAGGAGAAAATTATAGCGCTGAAGGCTAATAATATGGAGACTGATTCTTCTGGGTCTAAAAGTGATGATGTTTCCTTAATCACTAGGCAATTCAAAAGCTTTCTAAGGAAGAGATCAAAGCACCATCAGAAATGGAATAAAGGTAAGAATAAAAAAAATTCTAAAGGTTGTTTTGATATGGTTTTCTTTGAATGCAGGAAGCCAGGACATATAAAAGCTGATTGTCCTACACTTAAAGCTCACCCAAGCAAGGAGAAGGGTGAGGAGAAGCTCAAGTTCAGGAAGGATAAGAAATGAATTCAAAAGATTTTCTAGACAGATTCTGCATTTGACTCCTCTGAGACTGAAGTTGAAGAGGAGACTACAAACTTATGTTTGATGGCGGATGAACATCTTGGTCATTCTGACTAATAAGAGGTATGTGAACTAACCTACGATTAATTACTTGATGTTTCTAAAAAAATCCAATCATCATATAGGAAACTTAAGAAATTGCATGCTAGCCTAAAATTAGAACTCTTGAACCTACAAAAAGAACTTTAAGTTTTTCTTAAAGATCATTCTTTACTTGATAGCAATCACATGTCATTATTTGATGAATTTGATGAGTTAAATAAAAATCATTCTAATTTGATTGTTGAGCTGATTCATTGAAAGCATAGCATGTTGAATTAGAAACTGCATTCAAGGAACTAGAAACTCATGAATTTGATGTAGAGAGTAGGGAGTATGCATTGAGAGTGGAAAATTCAATTCTGGATAGTTCAAATAAATTTTTTGATGCTGAATTAACTGCTCTTATAAAAAATAAACAACTTCCATCACTTAAAGAATTTTATACACAATCATCAAAGCATGCATCATCCAAACCTAGGAAGAGGTATTATCATCCACGTAGATTAGTTAACCCTTTTCCTGGCATTAGATGTTTCTCTTATGGGATGTTAGGACATATCTCCCACACTTGCACTATCCACCATAGTACACATTGGGTGTGGAGGCCCAAATTGCATGATTCATAACATAACACACATGCATTACATTCTTCTTTTCATAAGAAGGAACCCAAACTTGTTTAGGTTCCTAAATCTAACATTTGATGATTTTGTAGGGGTGCTCTCACATAGGACCTCATGAGAGCATGTGGTACCTGGACCTTGGATATTCAAGGCATATGACTGGAGATGCAAATCAATTTATTTCACTGGAGGCCAAGGCTAGAGGCAAGATTACTCTTGGATACAACACTACCAAGAAAGTGGTGGGTGTAGGTGTAATCGAAAACTCTAAAAACCTTTTAATTAAAAATGTTTTGCTTATAGATAGACTGAAACATAACTTGCTCAAAATCAATCAACTCTGTGATAAAGGGTTCAGCATAAAGTTTCTGGCAAATACTTACATTATTAGCTTAAATAATAACACTACTTTGTAGGGAAAGATGATCAATAATGTCTACATGCTTGATTTAAATAACATTGAATGTGCTACTTTATTCTGCTTAAAAACAAATGCTGATGAATCTTGGCTATGGCATATGCGGTTATATCATGCCAACATAAAAAACCCTTAGAAGAGTAACCCAAAAGGACTTAGTTAGAGTTGTCCCCAAGCTTAAGTTCACTAAGGACCACCTGTGTGATGCCTGCCAACTAGGGAAACAAGTCATATCCTCTTTCTACTCCATTAAGGACATCAACACCTCTAGACCTTTAGAAGTCCTTGACATGGATTTATTTGGGCCCATTAGCATTGCCAGCTTAGGGGAAAAAGTCTATGGATTTGTCATTATCGATGACTACTCGAGGTTCACTTGGATTAGATTTCTGTCATGTAAAACTGAGTCATTTGATGAATTTAAAATCTTCTCAACTTGGATTTAGAAGAAGATAGGTTGTGAGATCTTGACCATTCATAGTGATCATGGTGGAGAGTTTGAGAATGTGAGATTTGGAACCTTCTGTGAGGAGCAAGGGATTAGCCATAACTTTTCAGCTCCTAGGACTCCTTAGCAAAATGGGGTAGCTAAAAGAAAGAACATAACCTTAGTAGAAGCCGCTAGAACCATGCTTGCTGAGTATTCACTTCCAAAATACTTTTGGGTAGAAGCGGTGAACACAGCTTGTTATGTGTTGGATAGGGTGAATGTTAGATCTAATCTGAATAAGATACCCTATGAGATTGTTAAAGGTAGAACACCAAATCTTTCTCACATCCATGTCTTTGGCTGTATGGTTTTCATTCTTAACAATAGGAAATCATCCTTAAGAAAATTTGACCCAAAATTTGATGAAGGAGTATTCTTAGGATATTCAAGTGTAGGGAAATCCTTTAGAGTGTTTAACAAGAGGACATTGGTGGTGGAGGAGACTACTCATTTTCTGTTTGATGAATCTGATCCTAAAGATTCTAGAGTTGAGGAAGAAGATGAAATAGGAGAGATTAACCAAGGAGTAGAAATTAAAAATCTGAAGGAAAGGGTAGAACCTGAAAACACTTTGCCTAGAGAATGGAGATATTCTTTGAGTCATCCTAAAGATCTGATCTTAGGAGACCCTTCTGAAGGTGTTAGAATTAGGCATAGAATTAGAAAGGAAGTGAACCACTCTGCCTTTATCTGAATGACTGAACCTACCAATATTAATCAAGCCCTTTCTGATGAATTTTGGATCTTAGCTATGTAAGAAGAACTTAACCAATTTTTGAGGAATGATGTCTGGGAGTTAGTAGAAAGACCAAAGGATCAAAGTGTAGTAGAAACCAAATGGGTCCTTAAGAATAAAATGAATGATTTTGGTGTGGTGGTCAGGAATAAGGCAAGTATGGTGGCTAAGGGGTAGAACCAAACAGAAGGGATTGATTTTGAGGAGACCTTTGCCCCTGTATCTAGATTGGAAGCCATTAGAGTGCTACTAGCCTTTGCCTGTTATAAAAGATTTAAGCTCTTTGAAATGGATGTCAAGAGTGCCTTTTTAAATGGGGTAATAAAGGAAGATGTGTTTATAGAGCAACCGCCAGGTTTTGAGAGTTCCCAATTTCTAAATCATATTTATAAATTAAAAAAGGCCTTGTATGGATTATAATAGGCACCCAGAGCTTGGTATGAGAGGCTTAGCACATTTCCAGTGGAAAGGAAGTTTGTTAAGGGGAGCATGGACACAACCCTTTTTCTAAGAAAAGTAGTAGATGATTTACTCATTCTCCAGATATGTATTGATGATATACTTTTTAGGTCTTTTGATCAAAATTTGTGTGATGATTTTTCTAAAACAATGAGCAAAGAGTTTGAGCTGAGTATGATGGGAGAATTATTCTACTTTTTGGGGTTTAGCATAAGGTAAATGATTGATGAAATCTTTCTTAATCAATCAAAGTACACTAAGGACATCTTGAAGAAATATGAAATGGATAAAGCCAAGCCAATAAACACTCCCATGAGCTCCACTGTCCAGTTAGATAAGGATTCAAATGAAAAATCTATTGATCAAAAGAAGTACAGAGGAATAATTAGATCACAATTTTACTTGATTGCTAGCCAACCTGATATAATATTTAGTGATTATCTCTTTGCTATATTTCAAGCTGATCCTAAAGAATCTCACCTGACTGTAATTAAGAGACTCCTTGGATATCTCTTCGGGATCCCAAACTTAGGAATCTGGTATTCTAGACACTTCACTTTTTTTGAGATTATCGGATATTCTGAATCTAATTTTTCAGGGTGTAGGATGGATAGAAAGAGCACTTCTAAACTTGTCAATTCATAGGACAGTCCTTAGTCTCCTAGTCCAGTAGAAAATAAAACTCTGTTACACTTTCCACTGCTGAAGCTGAGTACATTGCCTTAGGAAGTTGTGAGGCCCAAGTTCTTTGGTTGAAGCAATAAATCTTAGATTTAGGATTACCTGTTGGCACAATTTCAGTTCTATGTGATAATACTAGTGCCATTTGCATCTCTAAAAATCCTATCTAACACTTAAGGACCATACTTATTGACCTAAGGCATCACTTTATTGGGGACCATGTTACCAAAGGAGACATTGAGTTACACCATGTAGCAACTAAAAATTAACTGGCTGACATCTTTACTAAACCACTGGCCTTTGACTTATTCAACATCTTAAGAACCAGATTTGGTGTGACTGACATCAATGCATGAATTTCATGATTATTGATTTCTAAATTTTCTATTTTTCATTTTTTTTTATTTTTGTTTGATTTGATTATCTGTTTCCTTTTTGGTTTTCATTCTTTGCTAATTTTCTTTTGTTATTTTTGTTTACCTGATTCGATTATTTCTTTTTATGCGCTTTTCTCTTATTTTTTATTTACTATTTATTTTCTTCAGAATCCGATCACTGTTCACTACTGCTGATTAACTTATTTTATAAATGAGAGTATTTCCTTATTTTTATTTTGAAGCTTGTAAGCAGTGATTGACTTCTCTAAAATAATTAAAGGGAAGAAATATTGATGATTATTTTCTCTTCCTCTAACTTCTTTAATGGTGTATTTTTCTTTTTGAATAGAAATCTTTTTCAAAATTAAAAAGTTGGATTTTAAAATAGAGATCTTTTTATCTTCCTAAAGTAATCTATCTTATATAAGTAGTGTTACAAATCATTGAATCACTTTCGTATTTTCTTAATCAAGTGGTTGCATTTATCATATGAGAATGATTCTGTTTTGTGGATTACTGTTCCTTATCTGAGAGAGTGAGTCTTCTCTTCTTCTCTTAGATCTTAAAGATAATCTCACAACTGAGAGTCCTTTAGAGAATTTGAAAGATAGGAAGCTTGCAAAAGATGTTCAAAGTGCGCCAATCAACTCAAAAAAGAGGCACAACATGAGCCCAAGACTAAAACGATGCGCAATGCTCACCAATTAAATTAAAAAGATATACAAAGTGTATCAATAATTAAAAGATGTGCAAAGTACACCAAATAATTAAAAAAGAGGCACAAAATGAGCCCACAAAGAAATAAGCTTCCTCCTCTTTCAAATCCTTTAAAAATCATAGAAGAATTCATATACCACTTAATATATTCAAACACTTGAGAGTGAAAATCATATTTTTTGATTCTCTAATTTGCAATACTATTTTATCATATATTTTTCTGGAATAAAGTAAGAAAAGATCATGTTTCTTATTTAACTTCTTCTCTTTTGAATTAGATTTTTATTTCGAAGGAATTTGAACATGTAAGTTGTCCGAGGTAGAAGTTACAAAAGTCGATTTTCTAACGTTTTTGGATTTCAGCACGTTGATTTCTTCTTATTAAATTTTGAATTAAAAATTAAGGAAAAATTCTAATTTATTGGAGCAGATCGATTAAAAAAAATCTTTTTTTGGTTTTTGTTGATTTTTTCCTCGTTTTAGTTCTTCTAGTTTTTTTGTCTTTGGTTTGATTTTGATTTTTTTTTTGTGATTTCTTGGGTCTTCTGATCATTCCTCTCCATCCTTTATTTTTCTTTGTTTTCTCACATCATCCTAGACGATCCTCACATCATCTTGGATGATATGATCAACTCATCCCCATCATGAATGAATGGCTGATCTGCACCAATTATTGGCCTGGATGATACACCTCATCGTCCTAGACGATCCACGTGGTAGTAGTTGGATGACTTGAATTCGGCCCGCTCGATTCATTAATTACATATCATCCTGGATGATCCACCTAATCATCCTGGTTGATACTTTTTTATCAAAAGTCATCCAGCTTGACTCATCGGGATGATCGCCTGTGTCTAATCATCATAGATAATATCTGATCATCCTAGATAATACGACCGACTTTTTGACCAATCATCCTAGATGCAATTATTGATATCTATCATCCTGGATGATCTCATGATCATCCTGGATGATATGGACAATTTCTATTTAAATAACCCATTTTAGCCATTTTTCTTCACCACTCCTTCTTTTTACACTTATACACTCTACTTCTTATGGTTGGTGGCAAAAGGGCTTGGCAGCAAGGAGCCAATTCCTCAAGGGGAAATATTGATCCTCAGTTCACTGATGCAGCCAATCAGGCTGCATTCCAATGGTATCTAGGTGTCAACATTACTCAGTCCAAAATAGTGAATCCACATATCCTCACCTATTCGGTACTAGACCTCTTTGCTCACACATCTCTTACCTTCATTCTGACACTTACCTTTCCTTTTAGCATTGAACTTCTTCGTGCCTTCTTTGCAAACCTACATATTGATTCTGCCTCATCGGGGTTAGTGAAAAGGATGATCATGAGATAAAATTAACTATTCAGAATTTTCATGACAATCTCCAACTTTCAATCACTGGAGCTAAGTTTCACCTCTTATCCTCTGATCCTAATTTTAACTAGAGTCTCATAAATCATTTCCTTAGGAACACTGATGCCCCCTACCATGATAATGGTTGCACTTCCTAAGTCAAGGATGCTAGAATAATCCAGCACGTCCTTTGATCTTCTATTATTCCAAAGGCTGGTGACCAGATCCACATTACTCCCTTGCTATCAATGACTACCTACTACATCATGGCCCATCATGGGTTCAATGCTACTGATCTTCTATTTTACTACATTGAACATTTAACTAGCATTAGGGATCCATGCCATTGAAGATGTCCCAACTTAGCCTTAGGACACATCATAGCCTACGCACTTGAAACCAAATATAGAATTCAATATCCAGTTCCACCAAATGTCACTCCTTCCTTCTACTCCAATAACTCTTTCCATGCTCTTCACAGTACTCATCTTCATCCAGAGCCCAGCACAGATGTTGAGGGAGAAGAGGAAGAAGCTGCTCCTGAGCCTATCCCTAAACATGTTCCTGCACCTGCTCCTCTCCGCCTGGAGTCACCGTTGGATCAGTTGGTGCACAAATTTTACCATGGGGAGGCTTGCTTTGACTCCTACATGGTTGCATAGGAGCAGCATCATACTAAAGATGTTGATCAATTCAATACATATGTCACCCAGCAGCAGCAGCACGACCAGGACATGGCCTGGCTGGGAGAGCAGTTTGCCACCATCCACAGTCTTTTTCAGCCACCACCACCCCCTCCTCCACCTGATCAGGGTCCCTCCTATTTTTAGTTTGTTTTATTTTTCCTATTTATTTTTCTTTGATGTTTTGTACTGTCTTTCTTCTCTATATTTTTCTATTTATTTTTTTTGTTTTCTCCTTTTTGAGATGTCAAAAGGGGGAGTAGTTTGTATTGTTAGTACTTTGGGTTGTACTATTTTGGGTTATTAGTGTTCAGTGTCATTGTACTATTTTCCTGTGCTAGTAAAATTTGCGTTGCTTAGTTTTTCCTTGCTATGTGTTTTACTTGTTGAATTGGAAATTATTTGACAAATGTTTACCATCATCAAAAAGGTGGAGATTATTATAAATCTGGATTTAAGGATTATGATTTTGATGATAACAAACATTCCTATTTCTTTTTGATTTGTCTAACCTTTAAGGTCCACAAGATCAAGTGTAATTTAAGCCTGCTCAAGATCGGGTGTGTCTGCATTCAAATGTATTCTTTTTCCTTTTTTTGAGTCAAATGTAATGTAATAGATCCCCAAGCTAAGTAACCTTGCACACACACACTCAGGGGGAGATTTTTAGTGAGTTAGAGTTTTTGTTTTATTTTGATCATATCATCCTAGATGATCAAAATATCATCCAGGACGTTCCATTGAAAATTGAAACCCTAATTAGGGCAACCATGTTAAGTCGGTCTGATTAAGCGGATCATCTTGGATGACCCCTTATCATCTGAGATGATATGCTCAAATCAAAACTTCTCGGCTGCTAAACTTATTTAGGCAGGTTTTTATTTTAGGACTTTTATCTAGTCGTATAGGACAATTTACATATCATCATGGATGATTCATTATAATCATGCCAAAATTAGTTAGGTGATTAAGAAAAGTAATTAAGGATTGATTAATCAATTACATCATCCTGGATGATTGCAAGATCATCTTGGATGATCAATTATAAATCCTCATTATCCAATATATCTCACCTGGACAACCCAAACTATGTGCCGGATGATATTGCTATTTTGAACTAATCATGCAGGATGATAGATTTATCATCTTGGATGATCAATTATTTTGAAATCGTCCAGCATAGTTGTACCGGATGACCCGAACTATATGCCGGATGATATTGGGCATTTTTAAACTAATCATACAGGATGATAGAGATATCATCCTGGATGATCAAGTCATTTTCTTTAGATCATCCAGACTTTTCTCCTAGACGTCCCGAACTATCTGCTAGATGATATTCCTAATTTAGAACTAATCAGCCAGGATGATCATAGAATCAAATAAGATGATCAGAACAAACCATGTATTCTAATCATTCAGAGGAAGCAGATCGTCTAAGCCAAAAGGGGATGATTTATACTGATTGTACAGGATGATCTTTGACAGCAAGTTGAAATTTAGTGCAATTTTTGAGCCCTTCTATTTAAGATCTCTTATTTGCTATTATTGAAATCTTTTACCACTGTCCTCACCTGAGAGAGTCTTGAGAGGGAGAGGGAGAGCTTGGGAGAGAGAGAGAATCTTGTGGAGGGGAGTTTATGAGGTTTTCACAATGGTTGTTCCAAGCAACAATTTGAGTTTTCTTCTCCAATCGTCGTCCCATTACCTTTGGTGGCTCTGTGGGAAGGATCATCAACAAGAAGATCAAGGTTCTCTACCTACTTCAGGAGGAAGCGAAAGGAGGTAAGGTTCTCTGCCTGCTTCAGGAGGAAGCAAAAGGAGTTTGGGTTCTCTGCCTGCTTCAGGAGAAAGCAAAAGGAGTTTGGGTTCTCTGCCTCATCGGGGTTAGTGAAAAGGAGTTTTTATAACGGCTTCTCTGCCTTGCTGTGGGATTAGAAGGAGAGTCACTGAGTTTTAGTAAAATACTTGGAGGGGAGGCTCCGGGATGTGGATGTAGGTCAAGTTAACTGAACAACTATAAAATTTGGTGTGTTTGTTCTTTTACTGCTCTACTTTTAATTTCTGCACTTTACTTTTTCATGGATGATCACGTGATAAAAGTTATTATTTTGGTTGATTGATCATCTCCACATCAACGTGCTATTACAATTATTTTAAAACATTCAAAAAGTTTTCAGAATAGTTTTTTCTTAAGAATTTTAAAAACTATAATTCACCCCCCCCTCTTGGTTAGCCTCGGGCTAGTTTATAAGGGCTTAACATCCCTAATGAACTTTCAAGGACGTGTGTAGAGATCGAATAAAATAAGAGATGGGGATGAAGGGGTGAGAGAGTGCGTAATTGATTGAATGAAAGTTTTGGACCTTTAGCCCAATTCAAATTCCATAGTCCATATGGATGGTTAGGATTATTTTCGAAGTTTGCTAGGATGGTTGCCATGTGTCTTTAGGTGGTAATGAGGGCAGGGAATAGACTGAGCAAGGATAATGAGATGGCAAGGGTTATTTGTTTTCACATGGGAGAGGGGACCATCTAACTAGCTTAGGGTTAAAATAATGCTTAGTACATAGTTTAAGTGAGGTTAAGAAACATTCTAGAATAGAATTGAGTAGCTAGAATTGATTTGCTTTGGAGGGAAAATTTTTGTTTAGGATAGCTTGATGTTTTGAGTGTCTTTTGACCATTAATTAACTATTTGACTAGTCAATGAGTTAACAACTACTGAGGTATCATGTAGGTGATGAATGGATGCTATTTGGATGAATTTCAACAGGTATGAAGCCATGGTTCAAGAGTATGACAAAAGAAATGCATGTAAGGGGGAGTTTGACCAAATGTTTTGAGTTGACTAAGTCAAAGCTATTATAGTTTGACTCATGATAGGCTTGGAGATGTTTAAAGCATGCACTTGAGTGATGTTAATTGATTGGATAGGTTGGTTTGAATGAATGCAATGAATGGGCCCATATGGGTCTTGTTTGACCTATATTGGTCCAGTTGACCAAGTACACTGGTGACTGGGAAAGGGCAATCAATCAGGCTCAAATCAGTAGGAGAGATATCAAAGTTCATTTGGTTTTGAGTTAGAGGTGTGATTGATCTTGATGATTGACTGAGCTAGCATGAGCTAGCTCAATTAATTATGTTTATTAATCACTGGGTCAGAGGGCTAGTGATGCTAGATTTAATATATATGGGGTTTCTAGTGAAGAGCTTTGAGTCAAGATTGGGAACATGTGTGGTAATACTCTGAGCTTAGCAATGCACTTGACTACCTTGCTGTAGTATAAGGTTACCATTAAAACCTGATTAATAGATTGTTTATCAGAAAGGTGAATTTAAACTTTTACTAGAATATTAATTTTTAAACAAAGCTGAATACTCGAATGTGAGTTTGATTCCTAGAAGAGCGTATTTAGAACCAAGACCTCTGATCTCCATTGGGGATAAGGTTCATGGTTTTGCCATTTGGACCCAATTTAGTTTATATATCATCAGTGACATTGAAAATTTAAATTTTAGGATTTATTTTATTACAAAATTTTTTGTACATTATAAACCATTATAATACTTCTTAAGGTATCGTCTATTGTTAGCCAACATAAGATGATCTCCTTTACAATATATCAACTGATAAGATCCTCCTTGGTATACTTTCTCCACCACTAATGGACCTTGCCATGTCGCCTTGAATTTACCATCTATCTTTCAATGAGCTAAGATAGGTCTTCATTGAACAAGCACTAAGTCACCTTCTTAGAAAGTTTTTGGATGATCCAATTTGTCATGAGCCTAGATCATTTTATCTTTATATAACTCAAAGTTTTATTAAGCTTGTAGATGCTTCTATTCTAAACCTTCGAGCTCTTCTAGTTGGAGTTTAGCATTTTGATCTAAGGTAATCTTGTAGTTTACTACAACTCTGAGTGAGAGTAGCTGTACTTCCAAAGGAATCAAAGCCTCCACACCGAAGACTAAAGAATATGGTGTAGATTGAGTTAGAGTTCTATATGTGGTTCGATATGCCCACAAAGCTTCAACCAACTTCTCATGCCATTAATGCTTATTATCATGTAAAGTTTTCTTTAGAATGTAAACCAAGGTTTTATTGAAGGCCTTCGCCAATCCATTTGACCAAGGGTAATAAATTGTAGAGTATCTACTAATCGATATTGTGGAATCTAGAAAAACTATTTATTATAGTGCTTTGGAATGAAGGGCCATTTTCTAAGATAATTTGGCAAGGAACACTGAACTGGTACATGACATTCTCCTTAAAGAATTTTAGAACATGATGTGGTTTGAATTCTCTCAAAGAAACTCCTTCTACCCACTTTGAGAAGTAATCTATAGCTACTAATATAAATCTATGTCCCATGGAGGATGGAGGATTTATTGGAATGGCCATATCTATACCCCAACTTTTGAAAGGCCATGAGGCGATGGTTGGATGTAGGACATTTGGTGGTTGGTGTAGAACTACACCATACACCTGACATTGATGATAATGTTATGCAACATTTATGCAATCGTCTATCATCGACAGCCAGTAATATCCCATTTGTTTGATTTTTATATTCATCTTTGGACAAGATTGGTGTGCACCACACAATCCAGCATATTCTTCGGCTATGATCTTTCATTATTCTGATTTATTCAGACACCGCAACCATATCTAATTGAATGATCTTTTGTATAAGGTATCGTTAATTAGAGCATATGATAATGATCATCTTTTAATCTAATATATAGATGACTTCTCCTTAGGGAGCTTATTTTCTCGCAAGTATTTAATGATCAATTTTCTTTGATCCACAGCTTCATAGTCTACTGCTAAAATAATTTTCACCTCAATTTGGAATTTTCTTTTGAAATATTTAAAGTCTTTAGGAGATAGAACTTGTCGGCCTTGCACTTCTATTAGAATATAATCCTCCTCAGAACATGCTAATGCTTTTGTTAACTTAGCTAGAGCATCTACTATATAATTCTTTCCTTAAAGAATTTTATATAATATCACATTTGGGATCTGTTCCAACAAATGCATCCTATACTAAGGATAAGGAATCAAAATCTCTTTTAATACTTTGTAAATTCTAGCCACTTGATTAATCATAAGCTTAGAATCTCCAAAGATTTAGATTTCTTTGATCTCACTTAAAATTATTAATTTTAGACCAGTTATCAGTGCCTTATACTCAGCTTCATTGTTCGTACAGGTCTTTAATATATGGTATGATTAATATATCAGAACTTTATCCGGCATAATGAATACTATACCAATTTTGGCTTATCCTGGAGAAATATCATGTTATGTTCCTTGTTGACTGGAAGTAGCACTATCAAAATAGAATTCCTAAAAGAACTTTTCATTTGACTCAAGTTTCATAATTTATTCATATGATAGTTTATCATTTATCAGGTAATCAACTTACACTAGGTGAGCTGCTAGGAAATCTGCCACAACTTGTCCTTTTACTGCTTATAGAGGAGTGAATGTAGTGTTAAGTTATAATAGAATCATCAACCAGTGGGCTAACCTTCATGATAATTTTGATTCAGTCATCAAATATTATAGTGGGTTTATCCTGGATATTAAAATTACTTTATGAGAAAGCATGTAGTGCCTCAATTGATCCCACCTGAATGGAGCTTCTTTTGTGCACAATGCTGCAAACAGTTGACATTTGCATAAAAAATTTGATATGAAACTCTTAAGATACGTTAATTGACCTTGGAAAGATCTCAGTCGGATAAGACTTTTAGGTGGTGAAATTTTTATTATTTCTTTGATCATATTCAATAAATTTTTATTCCATAGTGTCAAACCATGAAACCCAAGTATTTTCTTGAAGTGACGTCGAATGTGTACTTCAAAGGATTCATTTTTAGATTATATTTATGTAGTCTTTGAAAAATAATTCTCAAGTCATATAAATGATCATCTCTTTTGAGACTTTAAATGGCTAGATCATCAACATAACACTCCACTTGTTGGTGGATGAGTTCATTAAAAATCCTCGTCATTGCTTGCTGGTATGTTGATCTAGATTTCTTTAATCCGAAAGGCAGAACCTTTTAGTAGTAAATCTTTAGCAGCATTCTAAATGTTATATATTTCTCATCCTCAAGATCCATCTTATCTAGATGAGCTATCTATAAAGGAGAATATTGCATGCGAGGAAGCGATATCTACCATGAGTTCTAGTATAAGAAGCAAAAACTCATCTTTAGGATAGGCTTTGTTTAAATATCTAAAATCAATGCAGACTCATATCTGATTATTCTTCTTCTTAATTGGAATGATGCTGGCTAACTAGGTTGGATATTTCTTCTCCCTGATAAACTAGAATTGATTAAGTTCTTGACTTCAATGATGACTTGCTACTCAATGTTAAGTCACATCCATTGAGGTACTTATTTTACCTGAAATATTTATGGTTGAATAAGTTACTTGTTAACTGCTATATTTTAGGATAGTCCGAGCATCTCTTCATAACTCTAGTTGAAGCAATCTTTGAATTCTGATAATAATTAGATAATGTCATTCGCGTCATCCTCATTCAACAAAGAGCTGGTGAAGATCAAATGAGGGTCTTCTTTGGTGCCTAGATTTATTTCTTTGAGATCATCAATCATAGAGGTGCATTCCTAACTTGAGAGTCATCCAGATAATCTAACATTTCTAAGAAAAGTTCATTAAAAGATTTAACGTTAATCGAAAAGAGACTATATATATCTAGATTATTTAATAAAACTAAGCAATATTCATTATCGTAAAATAAACATAAAGGTGTAAAGCTAATACTTGATCTTGATATATATTTGTTGTATTTTTATTCCACAAATATTCAAATTGTTGGGCTTTGCCTCTAATCAAATTTGAAGGTGTTAAATCTTGCTTAGAAAATTTATTTACAATATTTAAATACCAGTCAGAAGGTAATTATATTATCTCATCAATGAATGGATCATCAAGGGTTACATCAGTTTCTGGTGGTTTACTAATGGAAGGTACAAAGATGTTAGCCTTAGTGTTAGGGTTTAGAGGAAGAGAGGATTTCACCTCCAACCTCTTTACATTATTCTGGGATAGTGGGGTTAAGATAATTTCAAGTACCGTTTTAGCCTGTTCTTGGTAGATAGATCTGAATTATCTTCCCTAAAGAGTTGGACCTTGTCCTCATTTTTATCAGTTTCTATAGAAATCTCAAACTTTGGCTGATTTATGAATTTCTTATATTCCATAACTTATGGATCTTTCTCAGGCATATATGATTCATCCTCTGAGATGGATTCCAAATCAATATATATTGCAGGCTACCTTATTTGTATATATTGATAATAATTTCTTATATTATTTAATTTTCCATCATTGACCTCTTCCTCTAAATCGTTGTTCCATTCTACCACCTCTTTATGATGGAGGAGCAGGTGACCCATGAACATCATGTTAGAGATCGGGATGCTATACTTTTTCCTTTTCTTCTTCTTATTCTTTCTCTTTTCTTTCATTTACTTTCACTTAAACTAGTATAAGATTTTTAGAGAAAATAGTTTGCTTCTTAAGCAGTTAGTATGAAGCATCTTCCTATATACCGACTTCATGATTAAATAAATAGTTGCAAATCACCTTTAATGGAGTGCTCTATTCCCTGATAAGAGAATTTGAGACACTGATGTATGGTGAAAGGCACCATTCTGTATTCAAGGAGCCAGGGTCTATCTAAGAGAGTGTTAAAAGAGACCTCCAATCTATTATATGAAATTTGGCCTCAATTTTTAGGGTTTTTATCTCTAGTAGGAGGGTTATGAAAGTTTGTTAGGGTTTTTAAGCCCTTATGAACTAGTCCCAAGGCTAACCAAGAGGGGGTGGGGGTGGGGGGTGAATTGGTATTTTAAAAATTCTTACACAAAAAAAAATTGTTTTTATCTTTTTGAATATTTAAAACACAAATAATGTAAGTGGAAGTAGATTACCAAAATCAGATTTTCAACCACAGATCAGATTATAGAAATATGCAGAAATTAAAATGTGGAAAAATAAATGAAAAGAGCACACCAGATTTATAGTGGTTTGGTCAACGTGACCTACGTCCACTCCCTGGAGCCTCCCCTCCAGGTATTGCACTAGACTATAGTGACTCTCCTTCTGCTCCCACAGTAAGGCGGAGAAGCCCTTAAAAAATCTTTCTACCGACACTGGTGAGGTAGAGAACCTTGACTCCTTTTGCTTCCACCAGAAGCAGGCAGAGAACCCCAAAATTCTTTTTCCTCCTAAAGCAGGCAGAGAACCCCAACTCCTTTTTCTTCCTTCTGAAGCAGGCAGAGAACCTAGATCTGATGATGATAACCATCTCCCTAGAGCCACCATGGAACTAAAGATGAAGAAGAAAGACGACGATCAAAACCTTGCTTGGAGCAACCTTTGTGAATCCCCTCACAAACTCCCCCTTACAAGATCTTCTCTCTATCCCAAACTCTCCCTCTCCTCTAAGCTCTCTTGGAGTGGAGTACAGCAAAAGATCTTGTTTACAAGTAAAAATAAATTGCTTAAATAATAGGCTTTAAAAATCCTAGTTTTCCAATTTTGCGCAACTCATCATCTAGGACGATCGCCAGATCGTCTTGTACAAATAGAACAAAACTAACTAAATCATCTAAAACATAGTTCGGGTTTTCCAGGAAATAAATTGGGATGATATGTAGAAATATAATTGATCGTCTAGAACGATGCCCATATCGTTCTGTATGATTAGTTCAAAATATGACATTATCGTCCAACAAATTATTCGGGATGTCCAGTAGATGAGACAGGATCACTTGAAATATAACTGATCATACAGGATGATGTCGATATCATCCTATACGATTAGTGCAAAAGGGAACATGTCATCCAGTAGATAGTTTGAGTTATTTAGGAGAAAGTTAAGGTTTTTTTTACTGATCGTCCTGGATAATCCTGCGATAGTCCCAAACGATATGATCAATATATCTAACCTTAATTACTCTCCTTAATCACCTAACTAATTTAGGCATGATTGGTATGAATTATCCAAAATGAAGTGGGATCATCCTGTATAATTAGACACATAAATTCAATTTCAAAACTTGCCTAAATAAGTTTGGCGGCTGAGTATTTTTGATTTAAGAATATCGTACAGGATGATGAGGTATCATCCAGGATGATTTACTTAATCAGGATAACTTATCCCAGCTACCCTAATTAGGGTTTTTATTTTTAACTGATTGGTCAGGATGATATTCAGATCATCTTGTACGATATGATCAAAAATAGAAAAAAGCTTTAACTCACTAAATTTCACCCCCTAAGTGTGTGTGTGCAAGGTTACATAGCATCAGGATCCACTTTATTACATTTGACTCAAGAAAAGGTAAAAAACCATTGGAATTTAAATTTATAAACTGACTCAGTCTTAATCTATCCAATCTTGAGGTGGCTTGCGTTGCACTTGATCTTGTGGACCTGAAAAGTTAGTAGGCAGGGCAACTATAAACAGATGTACAGTTGTAACATTAGTAGAGAAACATAAAATTTGTTATCATCAAAATTATGATCCTTGAATCCAAATTTGCAACAGGTTATTGAAACCAAAGCCCTCTCACCCTTCTTATTAAATCCTTACATTATTATATTATTGGTGCTGAGTTTATGTGTGTCAGCCCTTAAGTATGTGAGAGTTCTTGGAGTCATAATATTGCTTGATGTAACCAAATTAATAAGTACATGAGATATTTTAAAGTGGTCTATATTTATAGAAATCTAAAACAGACAATTATGATCCACCATTCCAAATAATAAATCTTCATCTGAAAATGTTACTATGAGAACTTCCTTAAAGTATAATGCTTCTTCTTCTGATTGCATTGAAGCTAGTTGATCCATACAGATCTTTAGATCAAGTAAAACTTTGACTAAAGCTTCTCTTATTTCTTTATAAAGAATTAGAGCATAAAAAATGTTGTAATCTACCTTTAGAACTTTTATATTCTCTGTATCTTGCTGTTAAACTTGTTGAGGTTGATTAGAAGTTTCTGGATTATCTGGATCCTACTTCCCTTGGTTAGTAGCTATAGTTCATAGAGGTAAAACTTTACCACTATGAAGGTTGACTTGTACTACTTCAGGGGAATGTTCTTCACTGGGTTCTAGTTATTGATCATTAATAGCCATCCATGTAATAATCCTATTTTTTGAAATTATTTTTTTAAACTGAAAAATTTTAGTTTCAGCACTATGCCTTATCGAAGAGAAAGAAGGTTATTCGGGGCTTTTTTATTTATTAATTTTTTTTAGAGATTTCTTCTATTTTTCTTAATTAACTCAAATCTCATTATAGTTTTCAATGATTTTGATTATCATATAGATTTTCTTGTAATGAAAAGAATTGATTATTTTGTACTATATTTTGATTGAGGCATTTGCATAAGCAAGAAAGACTGGTTGTTAACACTATATAATGAGTTAGCAGTTAAAACATAATACCCTACACAGGAGGGTGGGCCAATTGACTTTCCTTTAAAGATGGTTTGTGGTGTAATCCTTGTTGTAGCATGCAATAGATGTCCAATTATGCTGACGGGAAGAGAGTGGCGACTCTTTATTAATTTAAGAAAGTCACCTATAATGATAATTGATTAATTAAATATGATAATTGATTAATTGGATACATGATAATTGATATGATTAATGACCTACTAGGAATTAATTGGGGTAAAAAATATTGAAAACCCTACATTGAAGCTGGATGTCCTACCTTACTAAATCATATATTAATGCCTGCATATATTGATAGCACTGATGACATTGAAAGATACATTAATATCAGTGATAGTATTTGATGCATTAATAATACATAAATAGATGATGCATATTAATATATAAGATAAATTTTTTTAGTGATTTATGAATAGTTTTTACACTGTTAGTTTATCGATTTCTTAAATTTATACCATTTATTATTTTTTAGATTCATTGTAATGATTTCATGCTTTTATTATTGATCATTTTAAGTTTTATTGATAATATTTGGTCATTAACTAAATTGACTGCTATTGATTATATTAGACTGAGCATATCATATTAATTCTTTAGTCCTAGCATTGAAAGCTTTAGTGAGTTTTGAATTACTGATGAGCTTTTCAGCTCATTATATGGATTTTTAAAGATTTTAAGTTAGGGAATGCATCAGGACTAGTTATCATGAGGTTGGTAGAGATCCTTAAGTTTACTTTAAATTTTATTTTATATTTTCTTTTATTCTTTATAGTTTGGAGCTTATGATAAATTAGAGATTGTAGTGATCTCCTAACTAGTGTAACTGATATTTTTGTGAATGAATAGAAAAATATATTAATGTATATGATTTTAGTTTCTTTCATTGGTTAGTAATTATATTAATGTTTTATAGAAGCTCTGGTATATTCTTAAAATAATAAATTGATAATTCTTCTAAATTTGATTATAAAACATTACAAAATGGTATCAAAGTAGTTATTGAAATAATTATATTGTAACTAGAGATATAGGAATTGATTTATGAGTGGGGTAAAAGTTGGGTAGTATAGATTTGTCATTTATGCATTTAATTGAATGAGTTTAATGAGTTTTGATTCATGATTTATTTTGAATCAATTTGAGTTTTGATTTTATTATTTATTTAGTATTGATTTTGTGCCCAAATCTTTAAAGGAAATGTTGGGGATGATATATTTCTAAGGTGGGTAGATTGTAATAATCTAATTTTTTAAAAATGATTTTCTTAAAAAATGAAAAATCTAAATTTAGCACCGTGCCTTATCGAAGAAGACAGAGGGAAGAGAGAGAAGGTTATTCGGGGCTTTTTCATCTGTCAATTTTGTTCAGAGATTTCTTTTATTTATTATAAGTAACTCAAATTTCATTTTTGTTTTCAATGATTTTGACTATTATATAGATTTTTTTGTGATGAACATAATTGATTATTTCCTACTCCATATTGATCATGGCATTTGTATAAGCAAGAAATGCTAGCTACTAATAGTATAAAATGGGTTGGTTGTTAAAAAATAATACCCTATATAGGAGGGTGGGCTGATGGGTTTTCCTTTATAAATGGTTTATGGTATTATTCTAGTTGTAGCCTATAATAGATGACCGATTATGCTGATGGGTAGAGAGTGACAACTCTTTATTGATTTAATGAAGCCACCTGTAATGATAATTGATTAACTGATTATGATAATTGATTAATTAGATAAGTGACATTTGATATGACTACTGACTAATAATGAATTGGTTTGGTAAAAGGTGTTGAAAATACCACATTAAAGCTGGATGTCCTATCTTTCTAAATCATACATTGATGCATGCAAATATTGATAGCACTAATGACATTGGCATATATGTTAGTATCATTGATAGTATTAGATGATTTCAAAATATATAATTAGATGATGTATATGAAAGATAAGATAGATTCCTTTAATGATTTATGAGTAATTTTTGCATCATTATTTTACCGATTTCTTGAATTTTATACCAATTATTGTTTTTTAAATTCATTGTAATGATTCTCTACTTTTATTTTTGATCATTTTGAGTTTTATTGATAATATTTAGTCATGAATTATATTGAATGCTATTGATTATATTAGAATATGCATATCATATTGATTCTTTAGTCCTTGTATTGAAAGCTTTAGTGAGTTTTAAATTACTACCGGGCTTTTGAGCTCATTATGTTATTTTTAATGATTTCAAGTCAGGAATTGGGTTAGGACCAGTTGGAGTGAGGTTGGTAGAGATCGTCAGGTTTTCTTTAGATTTTATTATGCATTTCTTTTATTCTTTGATAGTCAGGAGCTTGTGATAGATTAGTGATTGTAGTGATCTGCTGGCTATTATAAATGATAAATGAATAAAAAAATATCATGATGTATATGATTTTAGTAACTTTAGCTGGTTATTATTTATATTGATGTATTATAGAAGCTTTTGTATATTTTTAAAATAATAAATAGATAATTCTTCTAAATTTGATTCTGGTGCATTACATTCTGATTATCTTTTGGTGTTGTATCTAAATTGGATAATTCCAATTCTATATTGATAAGATCACCCTGCACGTCAAGTATTGAGGAATCACTATCATAATAGTATTAAAATTATTCATCTATATAATTTATTAGTATTCATTCAAAATTATTTTCATTGTTATTTAGATTTTGATCTAGATATTCATTAGTAGAAACAAACATAATATATGTGGAAACTTCTTTCATTTTTTTCTTAGTCCTATGCGGGATAAAATAAAAGTCATACAAGGTTAAAGGTTTACGCAACATGTATTCACCATCTATAGAAATAACTACTTTATTTAAAGCTAGTTCAAATTGGTTCTTCTCCTCCTATTTTGAGACTTTAGAAGCTTAATCAACTAACTCTTCCTTAGACACTTTAGTTAGAATCTTATTTTGTTTCTCCTCATAAGCTACTAGATCAACCTAGATGGGATTTTATGCTCTCAAAAGTTCCTAGAATGATGAACGATATAATTTATTTATGGTTATTTTAGAAGAGTGGGATAATACTAGGTCCCACCCTCATTAGGTTTTAAAATAGGAGATAGTGTAGAAGGATCACTAAATATACACTTAGCGGATCCTTAACTAGAACACACTAAGTATTCTTTGGGTATCACAACTATCCCATCTCTATAGTTTTTGTCCAGCCACTCCTTAAAAGTTATGTAGTCTTCCAACTCATGGCCTAACATCTGATGATATGGACAATAATGGGTTACCTACTTGACAAACTTCTTTTGGTTTTCTGGGATTATGAAGCTTAAAACTTGGCTTCTTTACGAGACTCCTGAGCATTTTCTTGATGGCCTCTCTTTTAAATGGGTATGTTTTTCTTTCAAAGTAATGAAACTTTTTCTTTTGTTACACTCGAGTCAGAGAAGGTCGAGAAGTAGGCTATTAATTATTCTGAGGTCTGTTATTGCTGATACTGAGGAGGTTGACTAAAATTCTTTGCCTGAATCTGCATATGCTATTTCTCCTTACCAACTATAGATATGGTCCCTGATTTCTTCTCTAACACTTTTTGAGGTTTTAACTTCTTTTTTTATAAAGATGTTGGATCTTTTAAGAATGTCAGTTGAGAAGCTTCCTCTTGGAGATTAGAGGCCTTACTCAACAACTTCTTAAAGGTTTTGATTGTAAAACCCTTGAGCAGAAAGGAAATTGGACCATTGATCGGCTCACATATCATGCTATGATTCCTCCATCATAAGATATAATCTACTAGGCTTTCCCTCAGATTCTACTTCTTTAATATGAGATAACCGATGGTTATATGATGCTTTGCATCAGTAAATCTCTTTATAAACATAGCTTCCAATTCACTGAAGGTATGGACCAACCCATTGGGTAGTTCAATATCCCACTCAAATTCACTACCAGATAAACTACTATCTAACTACCTAAACAACAGCGCATCACTGCCATCAGCATTGCTATAACCAGCTCTAAAATGGGTTAGGTGTTACCTATGATTACCTGTACTATCAAAATTTTTGAAAGAAGGTGGTACAAACTCTTTAGGATAAGGGACGAAGTTATATTCTTTTGGATATGGTCTACCCTTCAAAATAGATGAGGTACCCTAAGCCTTAGCTAGCCTTCCTTGACTTGCTATTATAACATCTGCTTAAAATCTACTGACTACACTGATGGTGGTTCTACTTTTATAGGTTTATTTACTGGCTTTTCTAGTTCTTTTATCTTGCTTGCCTTATTCTTAGTGTTTAACAGTATAGATTCATCAGGAGAAAATCTGACTGGATTATCTGGAATAGGAGGAGCGTTACCTTACATAATGGAAATCATAGCCATCATTTCTTTTAACTTCTTCTCCATTCTCAATGTTTGCTCATCTTTTTGACTCAGTTTCTCTAATAGATGATGAGTTGAATTAGTTGTATCATCTTCATCATCACCATTATTAGCACCTCCTACTTGGCCCTTAGCATTCTCTTTCTCTCTTTACAAAGATGAATGGGTGTCTACCATGTTGACACTACCAGACATCTCTTCATTCATTTCTTCATCTTCTACAGCCTCTTGTTCGTTGATATGGCAGATACTCTCTTTTAGATGATCCACCATCTCCTTAATTTCTTCCACCTAATGTGGATCTACTTGGGTGTATTTTCTAGAAGGAGATAGTTCTATCACAAACTTCCCCTTACTTGATCTTTCATCCACTACGTTACTCCTCTGACTCATTAATGTAGTTGAAGTGGAAATAATCTTAGGCTACCAAATCCTCTACCTGTCAAATGCTGAGGTTCACTAATTTATAAATTTCAATCTCCTCATATTGAAGTAAGAAAATGATTTACTACCTCACAAAAAATACCGATCAAACCTTGATAGATGTGGACCTACATAATGACTAGAAATCCTTACCAGAATATTCCAAGATTTATGTGAAGATGGAGAGGATATTGGTTTATACCCTCAATGGGATAATGCTCCATATCCCAGAGATCTGACAGAAGTCTTCTGATTATGCTTGTGGGCGAAAGTTGCATGCTGATTATAGTAAGAGAATTTCTTTGGTTCCCTATGATAATCTACAACAACAGCTGGTCGACTTAGACCTGTTTCCTAAAACTATACTATTCTCTTTATTGGAGAGAACACACCTCACCTTCCACTCGAGTGTGGATGCACTTTAGTTGAGATTATGTCCTTAACACTTTTCAAAATTCTATCTTTGACTGCCCATAACTAGTAGTACAGTTATGGATCAACCCATTTAGTAAGGATTTAAACTTTCTCTTCCTTTTAGACAGAGATAGAAGGATAGGATCTCCATAGAATAGAGTAGGAGGACAATTTCCTATACATACAACATTCTCTTCTCCAATAGTAGCTGATAGTGGATGAAATCTTCTACCTAGCAAGTGAGGAGACTTAACATATACCTCATGTACTTAATAATCTATTTCCTTGTTACTTTAGTTGTAGTAGCAATCAGAGCATCTTCATTTGATTGTTCAACTTTCTCTACCCTTCACCTAATATGGCAATTTATGTTGTGACGTTGATACTTAGTCATCTTCTATATTTAAGAAGATGACCCCATCTCAAATTCCCATGGTTTTAGAATTCACAACTTACTTCCCTTGTTAATGGCAGCAAACTAAGGAAAAGTAAGATGGGAAAATATCAAGGGTTTAGTAGCTGCAAGAGCAGCTACGGACCCACCTTCGATGTTAACTTAGAGGGGAACTAGCTTAGTGGACTCAGCAGTTGCAACCACTTCAGTTTGTGGCACAGTGAATGTCACTTGTAGATTTTCAAAACCTAATCTGAACTTAATCTTGGTTCCCACAATAGACTGGGCAGTAGTGATAATATGGTTAAAGATCAATTTTCTAGAAATTTTCTACATTTTAACGGGAATTCCAAATCAGATGCTGAACTTACTGAACACAAACTAAATGTTGAATCAGAATGTCATACTGATTAGAATTTGCCTATTCTCTAAGGGAAATTATAGATAATCAACAATTGAAAGGTGAAGAACCTATTAAGGATCCAAACCATAGAAAATTTATGATTGTGAAGTGTAGATTTAGAAGAAGGATCGATTGAAGGTTGATGTTGAATTTGTTGGTCGAGGAGATGATTGATTGAAATGAGATCTTAAATATAATACATGAAAATAAGCAACTTGCTTATATAAATAATTATATTATATGTTTAAATTCTATTCTCCACTAGAGATTGAAAGTAAACCTAATCCCTAACAGAGTCGCTAGAAAAATCTTAAGGACAATTAAATGTTGAATTGTTCCAATTGATTTGGTATTTATATTTCTTTAAAAAAATTTTATAATTAGTGTTAATTATCCCAAAGAAAAAACTAACACTTGTATTATTGGTTTGAGGAAAGAAAAGATTTATTTTTGCAATCCAAACTTAGCGTAAGAGATGTAATAATTATCTTGAAGAATAAGATACACATTCACCTGTCATTTTAAATATGAAATTGACTCAGAATAAGCTTAATCAATGTCTAGAGATTTTCCCCTTCTCTTAGCAAACTAAGAGAGGGTTTAATTTATATTGGGATCTTAAGTTCTTATAGAGCCAAGCCTCTATAATTAATTACATCTCTGAAGAGAAGACTTTCAATTAAAGTGTAGATTATACCTAAACTTATAATACAATCATGTATATAGGCAAGTTGCCTTAGATGTTTAAAAATACCAATCATCTCTTTCAAAATATTGTTTAATTTTATAGAAAACACCCTTATGTTTAACATATGTATATATTTATTATTTATTATGAATAAGAGGTGTGCAAATACATCTGGGCTTATGCTTTCCTAGAATGAGAAGCCAGCTAGCAACCTATTTCACAAGCAATCATCCAAGTTGAAATGTAGGATAAAGATGAAAGTTCATGAGGGTTGTTAAACCTATATGAATTAGTCTAAGGCTAACCAAGAGGGGGGAGGGGTGAATTGGTTATTTGAAAAAATTTCTTAAGGCAAAAAAAAAAATCTTTTTGAAATCTTTTTGAATATTTTAAAATAAACAATTTTATCCCATAATGCTGAAGTAAAACTAATTTCACAATAACAAAAAAAAAATCAAAGATTTCAAATATAGAACAAATCATAGAAAAATATAAAAATTAGATATAGAAAAGTAAATAGAAAGAATACACCAGAATTATAGTGGTTCGATCAACTTGACCTACGTCCACTCCCCCAAAACCTCCTTTCCAAGTATTACACTAAAAGTAGTGTCTCTACTTTTGCCCCCACATTAAGGCAGAGTAGCCCTTACAAAATATTTCGACCGACTTGGTGAGGCAGAGTACCTTGAATCCATTTACTCCCGCCTGGAGCAGGAAAAGAACCTAGAAATCCTTTTACTCCCCCCTGAGTAGGCAGAGAACCTGGAAATCCTTTTACTCCCTCCTAGAGTAGATAGAGACCTTGGAATCCTTTCACTCCCTCCTGAAGTAGGCAGAGAAACTTAGAATTCTTTTTTACCCTCCTGGTAAAGGTAGAGAACCTGGGTCTAATACTGATTAATTTCTCCTCAGAGCCACCAAGGAACTAAGGAAGAAGCTTGAAGAAGATAATGGAAACCTTACTTGGAGTAACCTTTGTGAGTCCCTCACAACTCCCCCTCACAAGAATCTCTCTCTCTCTCTCTCTTCATTCTCTAAGCTCTCTCTCAGAACATTTTTGCAGCAAAAGATTAATTCAAGGATAATATGAGAGCTTAAATAGAGAGCCTCCAAAAGAAGCCCTAATTTTCAATTTTGTGCTTCTAATCGTCCAGTACAATTAGTTCAAAACCACCTTTATCGCTAGTAAGAAGTCCACCCTACTATACGATTAGTATAAGTGTTTATATTGATCATCTGGTATGATTGTGAACATCTTTTTGTATGATAAGTACAAACACATAGCTAATCATCCCAGATGATGGGTGATGTTTAAATATCATCCCATGCAGCAATCAGATCATCCTGTATGATGGAGTACCTCATCTTGTATGATTAGTATAAACTCATAACTAATTATCCTAGATGATGGGTGGCATTTAATTATCATCCCATGTAAGAATCGGGTCATATAGCATGATCATCTCTGATCATCCTATACAATTTGATTGAATAATTTAACCATAATTAAACACTAATCATATGATCAATTTAGGCATGATTGTCATATATTGTATAGTATGATAAGAATTATATGATATGATTAGACACAGATATTGAATATTAAAATATTACCTAACCTATGATTGGTGGCTATTTTACTGATTATAACTTATCATCTTGTATGATATGAATTATATAGTATGATTAGTTTAATAGCTCTTAATTAATAAAGGATACTTTAATTATGATTTTGTTGGTTAATAGATCATCTGGTATGATATAAATTATACTGTACGATTAGTTCAAAAAATCAAAAAAATTTTTAAGTCACCAACTCAATCTCTTGTGTGTGTGTGCAAGGTTACTTAGCTTAGTGGTCCACCAAATACATGAGTTGACCCAAGAAAGATAAAAATACATAAAAGTTAAAATTATAAGCTGACTCAACCTTAGTTTACATGATCTTAAGCTGATTGATGTTGTCAGTGGACTTGTGGATCTAAAATGTTAGTGAGCAGGGCAATAAAATAGATATGCAATAATAATAGTGATAAGAAAACAATAATATTTGTTATCATCAAAATTATACTCCTTGCACCTAGATTTGCAACAATGTCCCCATTTTTTATGATGGCAAACATTATTATTAAAGAAAATTTTAAAGCCTTTTGACATTCTCTGAAACTCCCCCTTAGAAGATGAAATTCTGAAAGTTAGGAGAGTTTATATTATTTACTATTATTATTTTTATTCTTTTTTATGATTCTTATAATTATTTTTATTTTAATATTTCTTTAAAAAATGTAGAACAGTGAATAGGAAACAAACTTTATTAAAATAGAATATTCAAGTAATTAACAATAAACTACTACTCCCCCTATTGACATCATAAAAAGGAGGAAACAACGAAAGAGTAAATGACAAGCAAAAAAGACATCATAAAGTACATAAGTAAAGAACATCATAAACACAGGAAAAAACAAAACAAATTAAAAATAGTAAATTAGAAAAAGGAAGCATCCTGATCAGGTGGAGGAGGAGGAGGTGGAGGTGGTGGCTGAAAGAAATAGTGAATGGAAGCAAACTGTTCCCCAAACCAGGCTATATCCTAGTCATACTGCTACTGCTGGGCTATGTAGGCATCAAAGCGAGTTAAGTATTATTCATAGTACTGCTGCTGCTAAGCTATATAAGAGTCAAATTTAGCCTCCCACTGATCAAGCCTTCAAACCAGCTAATTAATAGGAGACTGCTAGCGGATAGGAGCTGGTGCTTGAGGTTATTCTTCCTCTTCCTCTTCTGGGGGATCAACATAATGAACGTTGTGGTGAGGAGCACTACGAAGGATGTGGAAGGAGTTATTAGAATAGAAGACTAGAATGTGATTCAGTGGTATAGGATATTGAAAGTTGTATTTGGACTATAGGATAAAGGAAATGAGATGTCCAAAAGCTAGATTGGGCAATCTCTTATTATAGGGATCTCGAATGATTGTTAGATTTTCATAGTAGTGAATAAGAAGGCCAACTATATTAAAGTCAATTTTAGCCATTATGAAATAAGTTGTAAGAGATAACATAGGGATAATGTTTATCCAATCACTAGCTTTTAGAATTATGGAGTTACAAAGAATATGCTGGAAGATCCTAGCATTTTGTACTAAGGTGCTAATAGTAGATATATAATAGTTAACATTGGATTATCTCAGAACTATGTTAGCTGGGGTCCAATCAAAATCAAGATTTTTAGCTTGAATGTGAATTTTTTCACCAGTAGTTGAAAGATGGAGAAATTAATGTAGGTCTTGGTAGGTGATCTCTACTGGCCTCCTATTAACAAAGGATTGGAGGGCAGTACCTTCGCTATTGATTCTTAAGCTCATGAAAAATTCAAAAGTAATTCAGAATTGAAGGGAAAGGCCAAAGTAATGATGAATCCAAGAGTAGTATGGGAAAAAAGTTCAAGCACCTGAAAGTTTAGCATCTCTTGGTTGACTATTTTGGATAGGTTATTTCTAGCTTTTTTGTAGCGATGACAAGATGCTTCATCAGCTTCTTTAGTGAATATAGGATCGATGGTTCTCCTATAGGAACTACCTGTGAGGGCTTGGGAATGCTTTCCACCATCCATTACAAGGAAGGAAAAGCTCAAGAGGGAAGTAAAAAATTAGAGAATTGGAATGGTGTGAAGAAATTAAAAGAGTTTGTCTGTTTAAATAGAATTCCTGAAATCATACAGTACGATCATGAGATCATATTGGACTATCTACTGCATTCAATTTGTCCAGATGATTGGTCAAAAAAGGTTGTCATATCATACAGTACGATCAGACATCATACTAGATGATTAGACATAGGACGATTATACCAAGGAGTCAAGCTATACGATCATTAAATGACTATATCATACAGTACGAACATGTGGATTGTACTAGACAATTTGTCATAAAGGATCATACCAACTGTATTCAAATTATTCAACGACTCTTGCCATATGGATTGTATTGTATGAAGAGTATATCGTATAGTATGATCACCAATAATTTATTGATATCTACCGTTGGATCTGCTGTGATCAGAGAGGTTAATATTTGTTAAGATTATATAGTATGATGTGGATCATCCTGGATGATGTGAACAATAATTTGGAGAAGTTTGAGAATGGAATGTGATGATCAAGATGGTTCAAAAAAAAAATAAAAACATGAAAAAAATATAAAATAAATAAAAAACCAATAAAAGCAACATTCAAAAATCAAGATTTTTTTTAATCAATCTGCTCCGATAAATGATAAATTTACCTTCTTATCAGATTTAAAAAATAGTAAGAAATAAATTGATAATGCTAAATTCAGAAAGGTTTAAAAATCTATCTTGTTAACCCTAGCTCGGATTCCTTACATGTCAAAACCCTTTTTAAACAAAAATCTAAATAAAAAAAAAATTAGATAGGAAAAGTGATCTTTTAAACTTTTTTTTAGAAAAAAATATCTCATAGAAGTAATATTGCAATGTAATGAATCAAAAATCATGATTTTTAAATTCAAGTGTAGGTGATATCAATATACAGATGAAGTCTTCCAAGAGTTTAAAGATTAGAAAGAAAAGGAAGATTAATTTATTGTAGGCTTATTTTGTGCCTCTTTTTAGTTATTTGACGCACTTTATGCATCTTTTGATTTTGACTCATTTTGTGTATCTTGCAAATATTTAGCGATCATTGCGTAAACAAAATTTGTAGTTTTAGGCTCATTTTGAGCCTCTTGTCCTTATTGTAAGCTTACCTTCTTTTAAAACCTTTAAAGATTCTCAGTTGTGACATTATCTTCCAAATATGAGAGAAAAATTCCATCTCTTTTATAAGGAAGATTAAGCCACAAAATAAAATCTTATCCATATGATAAATGCAAACAACACAATTAAAAAAAAATTGAAAGAGATTCATTGACTTTGAATGTTATTCATATGAGATAGATTACTGTATGAAGATAAAATAAATCTCTATTTCATAGTCCAACTTTTAGTTTGAAATATATTTGATTAAAAAGAAATACACCTCTAAAGGAGTTAGAGGAAGAGAAACAATCATCAATGTTTCTTTCTTTAACTATTTTAGAGGAGTCAAACACTGCTTACTATTTTTTAAAACCAAAAGAAAGGCAAAAATGTCATTTAAGAATTCAGTATCAAAAGTGAGCAGTGATCTGATTCTTTAAACACACTGAAGGAAAAATAATAGAAAATTAAAAACATAAAACAAAAATACATAAATAGAAACAGTCATAAAACAAAATAAGCAAAAAGAACAAAAATGGAAAGCATCAATTTCAAGCATGAATATCTATTACACCTAATTTGGTTCTTAAGATGCTGAAAATTTCAAAGGACAGTGGTTTTATAAAGATATAAGCAAGTTGGTTTTCAATAGCTATATGGTGCTCTATGTCTCCTTTGGTAACATGGTCCCTACTGAAGTAGTGCCTTATGTCAATGTGTTTGTTTTTGGAGTGTTGGATTGGATTCTTTGAAATGCGGATAGAACTAGTGTTATCACATAGGATTGAAATTATGCCTACAAATAATCCTAAATCCAAAATTTATTACTTTAACCAAAGGACTTGGGCCACACAACTTCCTAAGGCTTTGTATTCAGCTTCGACAGTGGACAGTGCAATGGAGTTCTATTTTCTATTGGAGTAGGAGACTAAGATTGTCCTATGAATTGACAGGTTCCAGAAGGGCTTTTTCTATCAACCATGTATCCTACAAAATTAGAATAAGAATATCCTATGATTTCAAAAGAAGTGCTATGCCTAGGATATCAGATTCATAAGTTTTTGGTTCCTAAGAGATATCTAAGGATTCTTTTAACAGCAGTCAAGTGGGACTCTTTTAGATCTGCCTGAAATCTAGCATAAAGATAAATACTAAACACTCAATATGATATCAAGTTTGCTAGAAATTAAGTAAAGAAGTGATCTAATTATCCCTTTATATTTCTTCTTATCTACTAATTTTTCATTTGAGTCTTTATCTAACTGAACAGTGAAACTCATGGGAGTATTTATTAGCTTGGCTTTATCCATTTCATATTTCTTAAGAATATCCTTAATATATTTTGATTGACGAAGGAAAATTCCATCATCCTTCTACCTTATGCTAAATCCTAAAAAGTAGGTCAGTTCTCCCATCATACTCATGTCAAACTCGTTACTCATTATTTCCAAAAATTTATCACATAGTTTTTTATCAGAAGATCCAAAGAAAATATCATCAACATAAATTTGGACAATCAGTATTTTATCTCCTACCTTCTTTAGAAACAGGATAGCATCTACGTTCCCCTTAACAAAGGTTCTCTCTAGTAGGAATGTGCTTAGTCTTTCATACCATGCTCTGGGTGTTTATTTTAGTCCATATAATGCCTTTTTTTAATTTGAACACATGATTAGGAAATTTTGAGTTCTCAAAGCCTAGGGGTTGTTCAACATACACATCTTTTATCATCCCATTCAGAAAGGAACTTTTTACATCCATTTGGTCAGTTTAAATCCCTTAAAACAAGCAAAGGCTAGTAGCACCATAATGGCTTCTAATCTAGCTACATGGACAAAAGCCTCTTCAAAGTCAACCCTTTTATCTGGTTATATCTCTTAGACACTAATCTTCTTTTATTTCTCACCACTACACCAGAATCATTTATTTTGTTTTTGAATACCCATTTAGTTCCAACAACACTCTGGTCCTTAGGTCTTTCAACTAGTTCTCAAACATCATTTCTCACAAATTAATTTAACTCTTCTTGCATGTCTAGGATCTAGAATTTATGAGCTAGGGCTTAATTTATGTTGGTGGGTGCAGTCATTGAGATGAAGGTCGAGTGGTTTATCTCTTTTTTATGTCCATGCCTAGTTTTAACACCTTCAGATGGGTCTCCTAAGATCAGTTCTTTAGGATGACTTGAAGAATATCTCCATTCCTTAGGTAGTGTGTTTTCTGGTTCTACCCTTTTCTCCAGATTTGTAGATTCTACTTTTTGGGTGAGTTTTACTACTTCTTCTTCTTCCACCCTAGACCCTCCAAAATTTTCAAATTCATCAAATACAACATGAGTGGTCTCCTCTATTATCATTGTCCTTTTTTAAAGAATCTATAGGATTTTCCAATATTTGAGTAATTTAGGAACACTCCTTCATCAAATTTTGGGTCAAACTTTTCTAGTTGAGACTTCCCATTATTCAAAATGAACACTTTACATCTAAAGACCTAAAGGTGAGAGAGGTTGGGTGTCCTACACTTAAGGATTTCATAAGATGTCTTGTTCAACTTGGATCTAATATTAACCCTATTCAGAATATAATAGGTTGTATTGACTGCTTCTGCCTAGAAGTATTTAGAATGTAAGTATTCAGCTAGTATGGCTCTAGCAACTTCTACTAGGGTCCTATTCTTTCTTTCAGCTATCCCGTTCTACTGAGGGGTCATAGGAGCTAAAAAATTATGATCTATCCCTAGCTCCTTATAGTAAGATTTAAAATTTTCATTCTCAAATTCTCCACCATAGTCACTATGAATGGTTAAAATCCTAGTTTCCTCTAAATCTAAGTGGAAAAAGACTTAAAATCCTTGAATGATTCACTTTTGTGAGATAGGAATTTAACCCATATAAACCTTGAGTAATCATCAATAATCACATACGTAAAGACTTTCCCTCCTAGGCTTGTAGTGCTGATAGGTTCAAAGAGATCCATGTGAAGTACTTCCAAGGATTTGATAGTGTTAATGTCTTTGATTGAGTGGAAGGAGGATTTGACTTACTTTCCTAATTAACAAGTATCACACAGGTGGTCCTTAGTAAACTCTAGTTTGGGAATTCTTCTCACTAAGTATTTTTGGGTGATTTTTCTAAGGCTTTTCATGCTTTCATGACACACTCTTCTATGCCATAACCAAGATTCATCAGAAATTATTTTTAAGCAAAGAGAAGTATCAGATTTAATGCAATTTAGATCAAGCATGTAAACATTATTGATTCTCCTTCTCTGTAAAATAGATTTTTCATTAAACCTTATTATGTAGCTGGTAGAAAGAAATTTTATGCTGAAGCCTTTATCACAGAGCTGGCTGATGCTAAGTAGATTATGTCTCAATCCATTTACCAACAAAACATTTTTAATGATGAAATTTTTTAAGTTGCCAATTATACTTGAGCCCACTACTCTCCTGGTGGTGTCATCTCCAAGTGTCACCTTGCCTTCTGCCTTAACTTTAAATGAAATAAATTGATTTGTATCTCCAGTCATGTGCCTTGAACATCCCCTATCCAGGTACCACATGCTCTCACAAGACCTTTTGTGAGAGCGCTCCTATAAAATCATTAGATGTTAGATTTGGGAACCAAAACTAATTTGGGTCCCATCTTATGGAAAGAAGAATGAAATACAAACATGGTATGCTGTGAATTTTGAAATTTTGGCCTCCACACCAAATGCGTTCTATGGTGAATGGTGCAAGTGTGGGAGATATGTCCTAGCATGCTACATGAAAAATATTTAACACCTGGAAAAAATTTACAAATCTACTTGGGTTATGGTGCCTCTTCTTAGGTTTAAATGATGCATTCTTTGATGATAGTTTTTGAAACTCTTCAAGTGAATGTGGTTTTTTATTTTCCATAAAAGTAGTTAATTTAGCTTGTAAAAACTTATTTGCACTTTTAGGAATTAAATTTTCTACTTTCAATGAATGTTCCTTATTATCTAATTGAGATGAGATAATTTCTAATTCCTTGAATGCATTTTCTAATTCAACATGTGATATTTTCAAGGAATTATGTTCAGTAATTAATTCATAATGCTTCTTGTTTAAAATATCAACTTCACCTAACAAAGCAATGTGATTACTATCCAGAGTGGAATGATCTTACCTTAGGCAATCATACTCTTTCTGCAGAATTGAAAAGCCAGATTTAAGGCTGTTATGTGATTTTTTAAGCTTCCTATATGTAGTATGAATTTTTTCTAAAACTTCTAATAATTGATCTTAGGTAACCTCACATACCTCCTCTTGATCAGAATGTTTAAGATGATCATCTGCTATTAAGCATAGGTTAGTTACCTCCTCTTCTGCTTTAGTTTCAGAAGAGTCTGATGCTGAGTATACCTATAAAGCTTTTTGAATCCATTGCTTACCCTTCTTATATTTATGTTTTTATTAACCTTTCTCCTTACTTGGGTGTGAAAGTGCAAATAGGTTGTTAGACCTTTTGCTTACGTCCCTAGGCTAACCAAGAGGGGGGTGAATTGGTCCTTTTAAGAATTCTCTTAGAATTTTGGAAATCTTTTTAATTAAAAAGCTTAAGCAAATCGTATAGTACGATTTATCTTTGTACAGTATGAATAGAGATAATTTTTTAACACCTTCTTCAACCACAAAAATTCAACCACAAAAAAATAAAATGCATAAAAGTAACAATGCAGAAAAGTAAAAAGTAAGAACAAAAAACACCAGAATTTATAGTAGTTCGGTGAAACACGACCTACATCCACTCCCTAGATACTCCTTCTATAGGTATTACACTATACTCAAGTGACTCTCCTTTTACCCCCACAGCAAGGCAGAAAAGCCTTTATAAACTCTCTTCCACCAACCCGGTGCAGTAGAGAACCATCGTCCTTTTTCATCCTCCTAGTAAAGGAAGAGAACCCACTCATCCTTTCACACCCTCCAGGTGTTGACAGAGAACCAATCATCCTTTTTCACCCTCCAAGTGATGGCATAGAACCGAAAACCTCTCGAATAATCCTCTTGTAAGAGCCTCCAAAGAGATTAGGAAGATGCTAGAAGTACAAATAATGAGATCCTCACTATTGGATAACCTTATGAATTCCTCACAATTTTCTCTTCAAAGATCTCTCAACACTTACTCCCAAACACTCTCCCAATCACTCTCCCTTTCACCCTCAAGAAGATTTTTGCAGAAGGATCTTTTCTTCAGTCAGTTTTAAGACCCTTAAGTACTTAGGATAAGAGAAATCATCCAAAAACTAAAAATTTCATGTTTCATGCATGCCAATCGTCCCATACAATCACACATCGTACTGAACGAATAGTTCAAATCACTGAATAATTTGTTCCGTATGATCCCATATGAACCTAACTCAGAGCCGTTCGTACCTCAAAACCTTATGTACGAACTCTATTTTGTACTATATGAATAGTTCAAAAAATGAACGATTCATCCCGTACGATCGCATACGAACCTATTTTAGAGCCGTTCGTACCTCAAAACCTTCTATATAAACTCTATTTTGTACTCTATGAATAGTTCAAAAAATGAATGATTCATCCCATATGATCGAATACGAACCTAACTCAGAGCCGTTCGTACCTCAAAACCTTATGTACGAACTCTATTTCGTACTGTATGAATAGTTCAAAAAATGAATGATTCATCCCGTACAATCGTATATGAACCTAACTTAGAGCCGTTCGTACCTCAAAACCTTCTGCACAAACTCTATTTCGTACTGTACAAATAGTTCAAAAAATGAATGATTCATCCCGTACTATCCAGTACGAACCTAATTCGGAGCTGTTCGTACCTCAAAATCTCTTGTACGAATTCTATTTTGTATAGTACGAACTGAACTTAGAAAAAATTTCCAGACAGACAGGTTCGTTGTGGAGCACATATAATACAGATCATCCTTTACGATCCAATATTGTACTGTATGATCAGTTTTAAAAATTAAGTTTTTCACTCCCCCATTGTGTGTGTGTGCACAGTTATCCAACTTATAATCACACTCTCTCAGACTCAAGAAAATAAAAAAATAGACTTCACTTACAGTAAACATTAACAAATGAACTTGAAGTCTTCAGCAATCTAGAGTGTGAATTTTCTGAAAAATATGTTAGTACACACAAAAAAAAGAAACTCCAATATTTGTTAGGAGATGAATAAAACAAACAATAAGCTTTTGCAATCATCAAAAATAACTTGAATCATAATTCACTTGAACGAACGAATTTACACAAATCATAACAATCTCCCCCTTTTTGATGATGACAAAACATTTATTGTTTGATTTAACAATTAAATTCACGTGTCTCCTAAGCTTCCACTAAATGTATGCTCCCTCTAAATAAATGATCTCCTAAGCTCCCCCTAAAGAAATGACCTATCCTAAACAAGGGATAAAAGGAGGTTAGATGATCTAACACGGAATAAGCAAAGGGAAGAGTAGGAAAAACAAACAAGACACACAAGCACATGCTACAAGTACATACACATGCAACAAAAAATAATAAAATCAAATGCAAACAAGAATAATGCAAATGCAACAAGTCAAACAAAGTTAAATAATACAAAACTCCCCCTTTTGACAACAATAAAAAGGGAAGACACTCAAAAGAGTTCAGGATTTGAATAATGTTAAATAAAGATTAACTATAATATTAAAATCAAATACTAAAAATAAAGACTCAAAATGGTTTAGATCACAGAGCATAATAAGGAGAAGAAAAGTTGATCTATGATAGTGATGTAATGGATAGATTAAGTAACCACAACTATTGCACAAATGATGAAATAAAATTACCAAATCTCTAAGTCAAAAGTGACGATCATTTATTAGTGAACTTGGAGAAAATGTTAAAGGAAAGAACAATTGACGACATTGCACATCTTTTCAAATGAAGGGGCACATTTTGTGCACTTAATCAATGTTTGGGCTAATTTTGTGCCTCTTTTTAATTTTGGCGACTTTGCACATCTTTTATTATATGGCACACTTTGTACATCTTTTCAAGCTTTACTCTTTATGTTTTCATTAAATAGAATTCTTTCTAACAACACCATCCCTTTGTCACAATTTCAATAATGAACACTTTGATATAGAAATCAAGAGCAATATTACGACCTCAAATATACAAGAATTTAGGCTAAGTAATACATATCTAAAATAATATAATGTAAGATCTTCTAATCTACACTAAATTATAATGAAATCTAAATATTTTGAGAAGCTAAATTATGCATTAAAATTTTTATTGTAATATAAACTCAATTAACATTTTAGAAACTTAATCAACTATAGTCGAGTGTTTAAGATAAGTTAATCTCCAGTCATAATCACTATCACAGAATAATATGCACAAAATTTGAACATCTTCATTCCATCTTGATTGAAATATAAAATATAACAAGCTTTTACATTCAGAAACAATTGCATAAGAGTAAGCTTGCCAACAGAAATATCAATCATACAACTAATAAAGGAAAAATAACAAGAACTACAGTCACAACAAACAACAACTCATAGAACATCAAATCAACAACCAGGCCAAATAAACAAGAAGAATAACTCTAATAGTCTGAAGGACCTTCATCTGGAGGAGGTGAAGGAGCAGTGAATATAGTAAAATAGCTATTGAGTGTCGCAATATTTGTGTTCACATAATCAAATTGTCCTCTAATCCACCCCTTATCCTCATTATACCTTTCATCCTACTGCTTCAAATGTGCTTCCATATCAAAAAAATTTTGATCAAATTGATCAAAATGCTGGACCATATCTTGATAGAAATTTTGGTTGGGTCTAAGTATAGGTGCAGGAGCAGGAGCAGGTGTAGGTTCATCCTCAGAACTATCTACATTTCCATCTTTCCCAAAAAGTGCCTGAAAAGAAGCATCAGTGAAATAAAGTGGCAGTTCAGATGGTCCGTCAGGGTGTCTTATATTGTACTTCTTTTTAAGGATGTAATAAATAACATGACCAAGGGCAATGTTCTTCTTTCTCTTCACACTAGGATGGCCAATATCAGTGAGGTAAAATAGATAGTCCAAAATTAATTGGGCTTCATCAATAGGTTGGCAAGTCATAATTAAGTAAGTGATAGAAGCGAAGAGGGGTCATATTTACTCTATCTCCGGCCTTGGGAATGATGGAGGTCCTAAGAACATGTTGGATTATTCGAGCATTTTGGTTCAAGGTGTCAACTCATTAAATGTGAGTTAGTTGGCTTACACCTCTAATGACTTGATTGACTTCAGACCAATCATAGTCCGATCGAGAAGTTAGAGAATGTGCTTGTATTCCCAGAGTTTTTAGATGAAAATATTCTCCAAGATCCTCCTTGGTTATTTCAACTCTTTGTTTTAGGATGTAGGAAGTATGGTCCTGATTAAAAGTCTTGTTGGCCAAAAATACATGGAAAAGATCTTTGTTGTATGCAAAGATTAGAGTGAGAAGGAACGAGAACTGGGTAGAATCAAATAGAGGCATTACTACAAAATGAAGTTTTTGTTGCAGTAAAATGTGGGAAGGAGTGATTTTAAATGCGATGCTCCTATAGTATGCCTCTTCATTTTGTGCACTTAGAAAGCTATCATCCCAGTCCCTCCTAGATGATGACCCTTTGGATTGACGCACTCTCTTGCCACTTCCTAACATCTCTTTCTAATGCTTTGAAGGGTTTGAAAATGAAAGTGAAATGAAAGAAAATGACCCTCCTTTATATAGAAAAGCAATCGATCATACTGTACAAAAATATTTCATATGGGATGAAATGAAATTTGTTTGGGATGAATCAAATTTCGTATGGTACAAATAGAAACAATAAAAAATGAAATGGCTTTTTGTAAACTGCTCGTCCCGAGGTATCCTTTTGTACAGGCTTTTTGACTTCCTGATCGTACAGATGATGACGTGTTCATCCGAGACGATGAGAAAATTAAAGATCATTCAGGCGATGGTTAGATTCATCCTCATCCGGAATGACACATGGATCATACAGATGAATGATGTGTTCGTACGTATAATCAACAATAATAACTGACACTAATCGTGAATCCTCCCTATTCGTACAATCAAAACTTCTACAATCGTACAGTATGATGACCTCATTATACAGTACGAACAGATAAAGAAAATAAAGTTTTATCACTCTAACTCTACAGGTTTTCAACACTAAAATATTGACCAACACAAGATAAAATTTTCAAATTTTTTTTTAAAGAAGACACATAAGATAACCACAAAATACAATAAACTAGAAACAAACAAACTCACAAACACATACAAAACAAAATTTGCAGAATTTTTAATTAAACATTAAGATCAATCACACCTAACCTTATCCTTAACATGCTAAAAGTGTCAAAAGCTAAGGGTTTTATGAAAATATCTGCAAGTTGATCTTTAATAGCAACATGATGTAGTTCAATTTCCCCTTTCGATACATGATCTCTTATAAAATGATGCCTTATATCAATATGCTTTTTTCTAGAATGTTGAATAGGATTCTTTGAAATGCAAATGACACTAGTATTATCACAAAAGATTGGAATGGTACTAATAGAAAATCCTAAGTCAACCATTTGTTGTTTCAACCAAAGCACCTGTGCAACACAACTCCCTAAGGCAATATATTCTACTTTAGCTTTAGAAAGTGTTACTAAATTTTGTTTCCTATTGGACCAAGATACTAAAGAATTTCTAATGAATTGACAAGTCCCAAAAGTACTCTTCTGATTAACCCTACAGCCAGCAAAATCAGAATCTGAGTATCCAATTATTTCAAAAGAAGAACTATTCTTTGGATACTAAATCCCTAAATTTTGAGTTCCCAATAGATATCTCAATATTCTTTTCACTACTGTCAAATGTGATTCCTTTGGATCAGATTGAAATCTAGCACATAAATAAACACTAAATATAAGGTCTAGTCGGCTAGTAGTCAATTAAAGTAAAGATTCAATTATTTCTCTAAACTTCTTTTGATCAATAGATTTTCCCTTAGGATCCTTATCTAATAGTACTGAGAAACTCATGGGTGTAGTTACTGGTTTAGCATTATCCATTTCGTACTTTTTGAGAATGTCCTTAACATACTTAGATTGATAAAGAAAAGTTCCTTCCTCATTTTGCTTTATGCTAAAACCAAGAAAATAACTCAAGTCACCCATCAAACTCATCTCAAATTCACTACTCATTATTTTTGAAAATTCATCACATAGACTTTTATCAGTTGATCCAAAAATTATGTCATCCACATATATTTGTACAATGAGTATTTTATTTCCAACACTTTTCAAAAATAGAGTTGTGTCCACACTTCCTTTAACAAATGATCCTTTTAATAAGAAAGTGCTTAACCTCTCATACCATGCTCGAGGTGCCTATTTTAGTCCATATAATACCTTTTTCAATTTAAAAACATGATTAGGGAATTTAGAATTTTTAAAACCAGGAGGTTGCTCAACATAAACATCCTCATCTATTACCCCATTCAAAAAGGCACTTTTAACATCCATTTGATACAATTTAAAATCTTTAAAACAAGCAAAGGCTAATAACATCCTAATTGCTTCAAGTCTTACTATAGGGGCAAAAGTCTCTTCAAAATCAGTTCCTTCTATTTGATTATAGCCCTTAGTAACTAGTCTAGCCTAATTTCTAATCACAACTCCTGAATCATTCATTTTGTTTTTGAACACCCACTTAGTTCCTGCTATACTTTGATTCTTTGTCCTTTCAATTAATTCCCAAATATTATTTCTTTTAAATTGGTTCAACTCTTCCTGCATGGCCAAAATCCAAAATTCATCCAAAAGTGCTTGATTAATATTAGTGGGTTCAATCATTAAAATAAAAGCTGAATGATTTACTTCTTTCCTCAAACCATGCCTAGTCCTAACTCCTTCACTTGGTTCTCCTAAAATCAACTCTTTAGGATGACTTCTAACAAATTTCCATTCTTTAGGCAATTGGTTTTCTTCTTCTTTTTTAACCCTTTTTTCAACCTTTTGATTTTCCAGTTTTTGGGTTACAACCTCAACCTCATCTTCATCCAATTTAGACCCTTCACTATTATAAGATTCATCGAAAACAACATGAGTGGTCTCCTCAACTACCAATATTTTTTTATTAAAAACTCTATAGGATTTTTCAACACTTGAATAACCTAGAAAGATTCCTTCGTCAGATTTAGAATCAAATTTTCCTAAGAGAGTTTTGTTATTATTATTAATGAACACTTTACATCCAAAAATATGTAGATGTGAGAGGTTGGGACTTCTACCTTTAAGAAGTTCATAGGGTGTCTTATTTATTTTAGACCTTATGTACACCCTATTCAGTGCATAGTACGTTGTGCTAACTGCATTAGCCCAGAAATATTTTGGAAGTGAATATTTTCCCAACATAGCTCTAGCAGTGTCAATTAATGTTCGATTTTTTCTTTCAACAACTCCATTCTGTTGAGGTGTCCTAGAAGCTGAGAAGTTGTGTTCAATCCCATGAGATTTACAAAAATCATTAAACAGTTCATTTTCAAATTCTCCCCTATGATCACTTTAGATAGTTACAATTTCAAAACCTAATTTCTCTGAATCCAAGTGGCAAAATCTCTAAACTCCTCAAATGATTCACTCTTATGATTCAAATATCTAATCTAGGTGAATCTAGAATAATCATCCACAATTACATACCCAAATCTTTTTTCTTCTAAACTTAAGATACTAATAGGTCCAAATAGATCCATATGATGAATTTCTAAGGGCTTGCTAGTCCAAATTTTCTTGATAGAACTGAAGGAGGATCTAACTTGTTTTCCTAATTGACATGAATCACACAAATGATCTTTAGTAAAGTCTAATTTGGGTACACCTCTAACTAGCTCCTTTTGGGTGATTTTTCTAAGATTTCTCTTACTAGCATGACAAAGCCTTCTATGCCATAACCATGATTCATCAGATACAATTTTCAAACAAAGAGCAGTAGTAGGTTTTACAGAATTCAAATCTAGCATGTAAACATTATTTACTATATTACCATTTAACACAATAATTCCATTTTGACTAATAACACAACTAGTAGGCAAGAATTTTATATGATAACCTTTGTCACACAATTGACTTATGCTCAATAGATTATGTTTTAAGCCTTCAACCAACAGTACATTTTTAATCACAAAATTTCAATAATTTCTAATTATACCTGTACCTACCACTCTCTTGGTGGTAATGTCTCCAAGTGTAACCTTGCATCTATTCCTGACTTCCAGCGTTATAAATTTATTTGCATCTCCAGTCATATACTTTGAGCAGCCGCTGTCCAGGTACCAAATACTCTCACGAGGTCTTATGTGAGAGCATCCCTCTTCTTGATCCGAATGATCAAGATTGTAAGACGTCAAGCACAAATTTATGACTTCCTCTTTAGGTACTATTTCTGATGAATCTGAAGCTGAGTCCACCCAAAAAGCTTGTTGAAGTCTCTTTTTACCCCTTATTTCTTTTGGTTTCTCCTCGGTCTTCTCCTTGCTAGGATTTGCCATAAGATTGGGGCAATCAATTTTTATATGACCTGGCTTCCTGCATTCATAGAAAATAACATCGTTAGAAGCCTTAACATTTTTATGGAACTTACCTCTATTCCACTGTTGGCGTCTTCTCTGCTTGCTTTTTAGGAAACTTCTAAATTACCTTGTCATCAAGGCAATATCTTTCTCATCCTCAGGTAATGACTGATCACTTTCTGAATCACCCACCTTCAAAGCTATATTCTTTTCCTTTCGCTTCTCTCCTGCATCAATCTATCTTTGAGTCACAGATTGCTCGTAAGTAATTAGTGATCTAAGAAGATTATCAATAAAATAGACATTTAAATCTTTCGATTCAGTTATAGCAGTTATCTTTGCATCATAAGAAGTAGGTAAGCAATGAAGTATCTTATTTTCTTTTTTTGCATTCATTAATTCCCTACTTAAAGCATGCAATGAAGTGGCTATATGTGTAAATCATGTATACATGTCTGAGATTGATTCTTTTGGTTTCATACGAAAAAGTTTATAGTCGTGCAAAAGAATGTTCAATCTAGTTTGCTTCCCTTTATTTGTACCTTCATAAGTAATACAAAGCCTATCCAAAATTTCTTTTCCTGATTTACAAGTAGAAACACATGTAGTCTTCCGATTTCAAAGCACAAAAGAAACTATTCAAACACTTAGCATTCAATTGAGCTAACTCATGTTCTTTTATAGTCCATTTAGAAAAAGGTGTTTGAACTCTAATTCCTTCTATAATTCTGGTGGGTTCAGTATAACCTTCCTGTACTAACATCCACATGCGATAATCAAGAGATTGTAGAAATGTAGACATGCGAGTTTTCCAAAAATCAAATGGGATATTGTCAAACAAAGGTGGTCTAGTGATCGAGTAACCTTCTAAAGTGTTTCAGTTTTAAAAATTAGCCATGATCAAATTTCAAAAAGTATTTTAAACAATAATTTTTGAAATAGGCTCTTATACCACTTGAAAGTGTGAATAGGTTGTTAGACCTATTGCTTATGTCCCTAGGCTAACCAAGAGGGGGGGGGGGGGTGAATTAGTCCTTTTAAGAATTCTCTTAGAACTCTGGAAATCTTTTTAATTAAAAAACTTAGGCAAATCATACAGTATGATTTGTCTTCATACAGTATGAACAGAGATAATTTTTTAATGCTTTCTTCAACCACAGAAATTAAACCATAGAAAAATAAAATGCATAAAAGTAACAATACAAAAAAGTAAAAAGTAAGAACATAAAACACCAGAATTTATAGTGGTTCGGTCAAACACGACCTACATCCACTCCCTAGAGACTCCTTCTCTAGGTATTGCACTATACTCAAGTGACTCTCCTTTTGCCCGCACAACAAGGCGGAGAAGCCTTTACAAACTCTCTTCCACCAACCTGGTGCGGTAGAGAATTGTCATCCTTTTTCACCCTCATGATGAAAGCAGAGAACCCACTCATCCTTTCACACCCTCCAGGTGTCGGCAGAGAACCAATCATCCTTTTTTACCCTCCAAGTGATGGTAGAGAACTGGAAACCTCTCGAACAATCCTCTTGTAAGAGCCTCCAAGGAGATTAGGAAGATGCTTGAAGTATAAATAATGAGATCCTCACTATTGGATAACCTTGTGAATCCCCTCACAATTTTCTCTTCAAAGATCTCAACACTTACTCCCAAACACTCTCCTAATTACTCTCCCTTTCACTCTCAAGAAGATTTTTGCAGAAGGATCTTTTCTTCAGTCAGTTTTAAGACCCTTAAGTACTTAAGATAAGAAAAACCATCCAAAAATAGAAAATTTCAAGTTTCATGTGTGCCGATCATCCCGTACGATCGCACATCGTACTGTATGAATAGTTCAAATCACTGAATAATTCATCCTGTATGATCCCATATGAACCTAACTCAGAGCTGTTCGTACTTGAAAACCTTCTATACGAACTCTATTTCGTACTATACGAATAGTTCAAAAAATGAACGATTCATCCCGTACGATCGCATATAAACCTAACTTAGAGCCATTCGTACCTCAAAACCTTCTCTACGAACTCGTACTCTACGAATAGTTCAAAAAATGAATGATTCGTCCCGTACGATCGCATATGAAGCTAACTTAGAGCCGTTTGTACCTCGAAACCTTCTATACGAACTCTATTTCGTACTGTACGAATAGTTCAAAAAATGAACGATTTATCTAGTATGATCCAGAACAAACCTAATTCAGAGTCGTTCGTACCTCAAAATCTCCTGTATGAATTCTATTTTGTATAGTACGAACTTAACTTAGAAAATATTTCCAGGCAGATAGGTTCGTTGTGGAGGACATATCATACAGATCATCCCGTACGATCCAATTTTGTACTGTATGATCAATTTTAAAAATTAAGTTTTTTACTCCCCCATTATGTGTGTGTGCACAGTTCTCCATACGAACCTAACTCAGAGCCGTTCGTAGCTCAAAATCTTATGTACGTACTCTATTTTGTACTATATGAATAGTTCAAAAAATGAACGATTCATCCCGTACGATCACATACGAACCTATTTCATAGCCGTTCGTATCTCAAAACCTTTTGTATAAACTCTATTTTGTACTCTACGAATAGTTTAAAAAATGAATGATTCATCCCGTACGATCGCATACGAACCTAACTCAGAGCCGTTCGTACCTCAAAACCTTCTGTACGAACTCTAGTTCGTACTGTATGAATAGTTCAAAAAATGAATGATTCATCCCGTACGATTGCATATGAACCTAACTTAGAGCCGTTCGTACCTCAAAACCTTCTACACGGACTCTATTTCGTATTGTACAAATAGTTCAAAAAATGAATGATTCATCCCGTACTATCCAGTATGAACCAAATTTAGAGCCGTTTGTACCTCAAAATCTCTTGTACGAATTCTATTTCGTACAGTACGAACTGAACTTAGAAAATATTTCCAGGCAGACAGGTTCGTTGTGGAGCACATATAATATAGATCGTCCTTTACGATCCAATATCATACTGTATGATCAGTTTTAAAAATTAAGTTTTTCACTCCCCTATTGTGTGTGTGTGCACAGTTATCCAACTTATAATCGCACTTTCTCAGACTCAAAAAAATAAAAATACAGACTTCACTTACAGTAAATATTAACAAATGAACTTGAAGTCTTCAGCAATCTAGAGTGTGAATTTCCTGAAAAACATGTTAGTACACACAAAAAAAAGAAACTCCAATATTTGTTAGGAGAACAATAAAATAAACAATAAGCTTTTGTAATCATAAAAAATAACTTGAATCAGAATTCACTTGAATGAACGGATTTACACAAATCATAACAGGGTGAGCTTTAAGAGTTGAGCAATTAGACTTCATGTGCCCAGGCTTCCTGCATTCAAAACATATAACATCAGAAAAAATTTTAGAATTTTTTCTATTCTTACCTTTATTCCATTACTGATGATGTTTTTGCTTTATCTTTAAAAAGCACTTGAATTGCCTAGTCATCAGTGCAATGTCATCATCAGCTTGTCTAGAAGAGTCATTATCCAAATCATTAGCCTTTAAGATTATAATTTTCTCTTTTCTCTTTCCACATGCAACAAGCTACCTTTGACTCACTCCTTGCTCATAGGCAATGAGTGACCCAAGTAAGTTATCAATGGAATAAACATTCAGATCTTTTGATTCAGTAATGGCAGTGATTTTTACATAATAGAAAGAAGGTAAACAACGAAGAATTTTCTTAACTTTTTCATAATTTGTAAGCTCTCTTCCTAAGACATACAAGGAGGTAGTAATCTAATTAAACCTAGTATACATTTCAAAAATTGATTCACTAGGTTTTATGTGAAATAGTTCATAATCGTTGAGCAGAATGCTCACCCTAGATTATTTTAATTCATTAGTTCTCTCATATGTTATGCATAGTTTATCCCAAATTTCTTTTCCTGTTGAACAAGTAGAAACAAGCATGTAATCTTTAGATTTTAAAGCACAAAAAAATAGTTCAAATATTTAGCATTCAGTTGGGCTAAATCTCTATCAACCATACTCCATTAAAAAAAAAGGTATTTCAGTTTGAACACCATTTACTAATCTAAAGGGTGCAAAATATCCTTCTTGAATTAACATCCACATGTAATAATCAATTAATTTTAAGAAATTGGACATGCAAATTTTCTAAAAATCAAAATGAATATTATCAAATAAAGGTGTTCATATGATTGAATATCCTTCTGCAGTATTACGATTACCAAAATTAGCCATAAAACATTTTTTAAAAGTTTTCTAAAACTTAATTTATGAATCCCTCTCTAATACCACTTTAAAGTTCGTGAGGGTTGTTAAATCTTTATGAATAGGAACTAGTACAAGGCTAACCAAGGGGGGGGGGGGGGGGGGGGTTGAATTGGTTTTTATAAATATTTCTTAAGGTAAAATGAAAATATTTTCAAAATCTTTTTGAATATTTTAAAATAAATAATTTTATCCCACAATGTAGAAGCAAAACTAATTTCATAATAGCAAAAAAATAGAGATTTCACACACAAAACAAATCACAGAAAAATATAGAAATTAAATGCAAAAGAAGTAAATAGAAAGAACACACCAGAATTATAGTGGTTCGGTGAACTTGACCCACGTCGACTCCCTGAAAATCTCCTTTCCAGGTATTACACTAAAAGTAGTGTCTCTCATTTTTCCCCCACAGTAAGGTGGAGAAGCCCTTACAAAATCTTTCCATCGATTCGGTGAGGCAGAGTACCTTAAATCCTTTTACTCCCTCCTGGAGTAGGTAGATAACATGGAAATCCTTTTACTTATTCTTGGAGTAGGCAGAGAACCTGAAAATCCTTTTACTCCCTCCTGGAGTAGGCAAAGAACTTTGGAATCCTTTTACTCCCTCCTTGAGTAGGCAGAGAATCTTGGAAGTCTTTTTCACCCTCTTGGTAATGGTAGAGATCCTGGATCTGATGCTGATGAATGTCTCTCTAGAGCCACCAAGGAACTAAGGAAGAAGCTTGAAGAAGATGATGGAAACCTTACTTGGAGTAACCTTTATGAATCCCTCAAACTCCCCCACACAAGAATATCTCTCTCCCCCCGAAAGCTCTCTCTCTTCCTTCTCTAAGCTCTCTCTCAGAGCATTTCAACAGCAAAAGATTAATTCAAGGATAATATGAGAGCTTAAATAGAGAGACTCTAAAAGAGGCGCTAATTTTAAATTTTTGCAGTTCTGATTGTCCAGTACGATAAAAAATCATACTATACGATTAGTTCAAAATAACTTTAATCACCAGTATAAACTCCACCCTACTGTATGATTAGTACAAGTGTTTATGTTGATCATCTGGTACGATTGAGAACTTTGTCCCGTATGATAAGTACAAACACATTTCTAATTGTCCTTGACGATGGGCAGCATTTAAATATCATCCCAAGTAGAAATTGAATCATCCTATATAATGGAGTACATTATCCCATATGATTAGTACAAACTCATAACTAATCATCCCAGATGAGGGGCAACATTTAATTATTATCCCATACAAGAATCAGGTCGTACAATACAATCATCTTTGATCATCCTGTAAGATATAATTAAACAATTTAACCATAATTAAACACAAAATCACAGGATCAATTTAGGCATGATTGTCATATATCATATAGTACGATAGAGATCATACGGTATGATTAGACATAAAATTTGAATATTCAAATATTACCTAACTTGTTATTGGGGGCTATTTTGCTGATTGTAACTTATTATCCTGTATGATATGAATCTTATAATATGATTAGTTTAATCACTTTTAATTAATAGAGGATGTGATAATAAGGGTTTTTTGGTTAACGAATCATCCAATATGATATAAATCATACTATACGATTAATTTAAAAACCAAAAATTTTTCTAACTCAATAACTCACTCCCTTAAGTGTGTGCGTGCAAGGTTACTCATCTTAGTGTCCACAAAATACATGAGTTTCCTCAAGAAAGATAAAAATACATAGAAATTGAAGTTATAGACTGGCTTAAATCTAGTTTACCTGCTCTTGAGCTAATTGATGTTGCTAGTAGACTTGTGGACCTAAAATATTAGTGAGCAGGGCAACAAAATAGATATGTAGCAATAATAGTGATAAGAAAATAATAATATTTGTTATCATCAAAATTACAATACTTGGACCTAGATTTACAAGAAAAGATAACTCTATCCTAAGAGTTCAAAGGAGTAAATCATATCCTAAATTAGTGACTTAAGATGAATCTTCACTTTAAGTTTAAGTGACACTACTGAAAAGACTCACTAAGAACTTTAACTTTTATCTTATTTAACTAACCTAACTATATGTATGCATGTCTAGGTAAAGGTGTTTATGTATATATTACCCAATATTATATCATCCAAGAACTAGTATATGTATTCCTATAAAGTTCGGAACACATACACCTAGGAAAACCTAGGAAATTCTACCCACTATTGAAATCTACCACCCATATGATGCAATACATGTATGAAATACAGATGAAAGAGAGCTGTGTGTAACATAAAAGGAATTTTATTCATTGATTTATTTTGAAATTTACAAGACTTAGACTCTATAGAAAATAAAGGTGGCCAGGCTCCACCACAATAAACCTAGATTCTAAGCCTACCATATATGTAGAATTAGATACACATGCTTAGTAGTCTTTGAGCTCCAAGTCTTCTATAGAATTTTAAAAGAGATTATCCCCCAAAGACAGGGACATAATCTTTTAGAGCCCCATATGTATATATATAAGCAGGTATATATAATTCATTACAACTCTAAACACTATACAACTTGATATATATATATATATATATATATATATATATATATATATATATATATATATAGAAATATACTTTTTACACTGTCATACTTGTACATCTCATTCCTTAGGTACATTCTAATGACTCTTGCAAGAAATATAAAGAGCTAAAAGAAAAGTATTTGCATATAAAATATAAATGTGTAGTAATTATGCAATATCTTAAAACTTCTAATGTAGTCCCTAAAGAGCCTAAGTGCACTAACAAAAATATAATATGTATGATATTTTTAGATTGCAGAAAGTAAATAAAAAAATATAGGATACTCTTTAAGAAAAGCACCCAGCAAGAAATTCACACCATCGGCCTACTCTAGGCCAGAGTTGGTTGTCCTACTAAACCATCTAAGTGTGTGAAAGAGGCTATGTGGCTTTGATATGTCCTATACGGGTTTAAGTTTCAAGTATTATTAATATTTATATATTAAAGGCTAGAAGGGAATTTTAATTGAAGTTTACATTGTATGTGTTTGGATTTTATTATTCAGATTTTAAGGATTAAAGTTAATTATTTAGCTATAAAGAACTTATATATTACTAACCCCAAAGTGCAAGGGTTATTAATTTATAAGTCTTAGAAGGCTTTGCAAATGAAATACAATCGTCCCCCATATAGAATATATGATCACAAAAAGCTTTAAGAAATTTATAAATGATCCTTCAATCCAATACATATGCTCTCCAAGTGGAATCAAACAAGATGTATAGGGTCTGCATATTATTTTTGTTTGGTTATGGGTTATGAAAATGTATACAACCATGCCATCCATGAGTGGAGGCTGGCATGGTGCATATAACCCTTATTTGTTTATTAAGATTTATTAAAATTTCTTAATCGAATATGTGTGTGTCCTCCTGAAAGGATTCAAACACCACATAAACGGATAGATGACTTATGTGTGTTAGAGATTTGAAATTTAATGCTAAAAGACCCTCTAAATGGAATTAAGTGTTAAGCATAAAAGCCTAATTATTTAGTTTAGGTTAATTATCAAATTTATTTTATTAAAAATAAATTTTAATCAAATAAATTATCAAATTATTTTTTTTGTTTAATATTTTAGTTGAATAATTGTAATTTTTATTAAATTATTTGTAAATTTCAATATTTATTAAAATTTTTAATTAATTTTAATTAATTATTATTTAAATATAATTAAAAAAAATTTCAAAAAAATTTTATTTAAATTGAAATTATTAATCTCTTAATTTTAATAAATTTTATTTAATTTTTAATGTAATTTTAAATTTTATTTACTATATTTATTTAATCATAAATAAAATTAATTATTTAATTGATGTAAATTTAATTTTAATTGAGAAACTATATTTAAATTAAATTAATAAATTTTTAATTTTATTTTATTTTTATTTCAATTTATTTTATATTTTTGAATTTTACTTTTATTTTTAATGAATGTATTTGATTAAGATTTAATTATGGTTAATTAACTTGCCAATTAAAATTTAATTAATTTAAGTTTAGATTTAAATTTGTAATGATTGTTTGATTAATTTAAAGTTATTTGAAATAGGTTTGGTATTTTTGTGATTTTTATATGAATTATTAAAAATTATTGAAGTTTGACCCTTAATGAAGGGTTAATTAGAATAATCATTATTTTGAGGTTAATTAAGGGCAAATCATGGTGGATTTAAGTCATAGGATATATGACACTAAGTTTACTATGTTAAATATTTCATCCAAGTAGGATATGTATGTGAATCCTAGATTTGGCCTAAGTTAGCTAGACATGTCCTTGATTATTGTCTTTAGAAGACACTAGAGTTTGATAGGAATGCATTCAAGTTTATTAACCCTTTGTATACACATAAACAATCAAAGCATAGAAATTATGAAAGTCCTAGATCTAGGAGAAATAAGAATTGATGAGTTTCCAAATATTAAAGCTAGGAGGTAGCCTAATTCTTTGAAAAATCAATCAATGAACAATCATGATGCAATAGCTCATTAAATATCAAACATAAGCCATTAAATCCATTTAATCATGAGAAAGCTCTATTTAGACATTTTATAAAGAGTTCAAATATTTGAAATGGACTTAAAATGCATTATAAATGAATTTTAAAAAATAAGGGTCAAATCATGACCTCAAATTTTGTAAATTCAAATATTATTAAAATAATGCTCAAATAAACCTAGAAAAATTACTAAAGATCTTCAACATTTTTTAAAATTGTTTCTACGAATGTTAGATTATTTATATTTGTATTTAATAAATTGGTAATCAAAATTTTGATAATAATATAATTAAAATTATTTAATAAATATACATTATTTTTATCCAATTTTAATTTTAAATGAAAAATGATTTTATTCTTAATCCATAGACACCAAAATCATAAAAATCTATTAAAAATGGATTTAATCTAATTTTTTGAAGTTTACTTAGTCTTAAAATATTTAAAATTAAATGTTATTCATTTAACTGACAGCGGCGGCAGCGGGCCACACATCAATCAGGGATTGGGTGTATCAAAACATGCGACGATGGGCATCCAATGAAGATGATTGCACTGTCATCAATCATTCTTATTTAATGCAGCGCGATGACATCTTTACATTGTTTTCACTTAGCCATTTCAGCATGCCTCCGCTGTCGTTGGATCCTCCGCTATTTCGAATCAACGGTTATAATTCAGATGGATATGAAGCAGAGCGACCAACTAATGAGTGTGGTTTAGATGAATGCTAGAATGATGTAATTTGATCCATTAATCTCAAGATCAACAACTCAGATGTTGTATAATTCATGCTTTTATTAACCCAAACCTAAGTAATGAGGAATGCCTCATTTGGAAAAATGGTTAAACCAAAAAGCATGAAATTTTAAACAAAGCTTTATGTAGGTTAGATGAATGATAAGGAGTAGTTTTTATGGTTTAAGATATGTTTAATGAAGAGTTATTTAATCCTAAATATTCTAAACTAGGGTTTAATTGTTACCTTAGTACAAAGGGTCTTAGAGGGTATGTTTGGCATCTTTTTGCTTCTTGAGATGTCTAGTTCAATTCTTTAGAAGATGTTGATACTTGAGAAAGTCAGGATCATAAGACATCACGCTTAGACAGACCTTAGGTTCAGTTTGGTTAGCAGCTCACCACTGGTAGCATGCATCATTTTAAAAATACTTGGAAGGTGTGTAAGGATCGGTGTAGAGCTCAAATGAAATAAGAGATGGGGTTGAAGGGGGGAGAGAGTGCGTAATTGCTTGAAAGAAAGTTTTGGACCCTTAGCCTAATTCAAATGCCCTAGGTAATATGGATGGCTAGGATTATTTAAGATGCTTACTAGGATGGTTTCCATGTGTCTTCATATGGTTATGAGGGTAGGGAAAGGACTAAGTAAGGATAATAAGATGGCATGCATTATTGGTCTTCACATGGGATGAGGGACAATATACTTAGCTTAGGTTAAACCAATGCTTAGAATTTATGTTAAGTGAGGTTTAGAAACTTTCTAGAATAGGTTTGACTAGTTGGAATTGATTTGCTTTGGAGGAAAAATGTTTGTTTAGGCTAGTTTTATCTTTTGATGATTTTTTGACCATTCATTAACTGTTTGACCAATTAATGAGTCAACAACTACTAAGGTGGCATGTAGGTGATGCAAATATGCTATTTGGACGAGTTTTAATAGGTATAAAGACATGGGTCAAGAGTATGAGTGAAGAATTGCATGTAAGGTGAACTTTGACAAAATGTTTTGAGTTAACTAAGTCAAAGCTATTGTAATTTGACTCATGATAGGCTTGGAGATGTTTAAAGCATACGGTTGAGTGATGTTAGAGAATTAGACAAGTTGGTTTGAATGAATGCAATGAATGGGCCCATATGGGTCAAGTTTGACCCATATTGGTCTAGTTGATGAAGTCAATTAGTCACTGGGACTAGTCAATTAATCATACTCAATTCATTAGGAGAGATATTCTGGGAAGTTTGGTGAATATCAATGTTCATTTGGTGTTGAGTTTGAGGTATGATTGATGTTGATGATTGACTTAGCTAGCCTAAGTAAGGTTAATTGATCATCTTGATCAATCACTAGCTCAAAGGGCTAGTGATGTTAGATTTAATATATGGGGCACCTAGTGAAGAGGCTTGAGTCATGATTAAGGTCATGTGTGTCAATGCACTGAGCCGAGCAATGCACTGAACTACTTGGCTGCAGTGCAAGGCTGTGGTTGTCCAGGTGATTGTAGCTTGATTATTGATGAATGGGAATTTGAAGGTTGAATGATTGCAAGAAGATGTAGGCTAATTCAAGTTTGATTTATGAACATAGGCTAATTGATTGATTGAAGATAATTAATTAAGTGTTGATTGTAAGGATGGAAGTGCAGGCTAAATATATGATTGATGATTGATTGAGGTGGTAATTTAATATATATTTGGTAGATTTAATGATATGATTGATTGATAATCATTATAGAGGTGATTGAATGAAAGGAGACTAGATAATTATAGAATGGTGCAGGCTGATGTTTGAAGTGTATGATTGATAGTAGTTTTATTGATGTGATTGATTGAAGCTTGATTGATGTATAACTAAATATTAGGGTGATTGTGGATCACCTAGAAATAAGCTGGGTGATTGATAGCTAGGTTATTGTAGAATGCAGGCTGATTGATTGATTGATTGGTTGGATAATTGATGAGTGGCTGACTGTTAACCATCAGATGTATAATTAGGAGTCTGGGTGACTATTACTATGGGAGCTAAAGGAGAGATACTAAGAGTTTAGTGCAATACCCAAAGAAGAGGACTCTGGGGAGTGGACGTAGGTTAAAGTTTGACAAAACCACTATAAAATTTTTGGTGAGTTTGTTTTTATTTTTACTTCATATTTTTATATTTTTATTTCTTATATTAATTATTGCAGATATATGATATGTGATTTTTACTTGGTATAAATCTAATAACTTGTTGTAGGTCAAAAAGCAAAATAACAAAAATTTTCCTTTGCATGTTTTTCTTAAAATCTAAAAATAAAAATATTACTTTGAGTTGTTCTTCAAAATAAAAAGGTAGATGGCCTATGAAAATTGTGTTGATAAATTAGTCCTTAAATAAAAAAGGGGGAATATTTTAAAACACAAATTCACCCCCCCCCCTCTTGGTGTGCTTAGGGTAGTTTAACATAGTTTAACAACCTCTCTTGAACTTTCAATAACAGATGATTGGAGTAATACATTAAATCTTTTTTTGGAGTGACTAATACTATGCTGATTCCATATTTCCATTGGAGAGTATCATGTGATGCTTCTTTTTTCCTAGAAGTAGAACCATTATAAAAGAATTATCAGGTGGATTTTTCATTTAGTTCTCAATTTCAAATTTTCTCATCTAGTAGTTCATCATTTATTTGGCAATCATCTAGAATTGGATGTGTTGCGAAAAAATCTACAAAAGCCTATCCTTACACAACATGTATGGGAATAAATGTGATGTTCAGTTGTAAGAGAATCATTGCCCATTGGGCTAATCTACTTGATAATATTGGATGATTTATTAGTTTCTATAATGGATTTACTTTAGAAATAATATTTACTTAATGAGATAAAATATAGTGCCTTAGCTTATAAGTAGCAAAGTTTAAATCCATATAATGTTTCTCAATTTATGTATAAATCAATTTAGTTGGAAGTAATCATGTGTAAAGTGCAATATCTTTCTCTTCATTAATATCCTGAGCTAACAAGGTATTAAGAGACTCACTTAAAGCAGCTATATACAGAATTACTGGCTTCCCTAGGATAGGAGCAACAAAGATTGGAGGATTTATCAAATATTATTTTATTTTGTCAAAAGCTTTTTAACAACTGTCATCCCTGTGAAAATGAATATCTTTCTTTTATAAAGCTGCAAAAGGATGACATCCTCTTAAGAGATTTAATATAAATTTTCTAAGTGCCAACTGAACTTGAATGGATCTCAATTTGGTGAGACTCTTAGGTGGTGGCATTTCTAAAATTACTTCAATTTTAGAAGGATCTATTTTAATTCTGTGGTGTCATACCATGAAACCTAAAAATTTCCCTGAAGTGATGTCTAAAGCACACTTTAGAGGGTTCTTTTTCAAATTATATTAGCATAATATTTAGAAAATAACTCTTAAGTCATATAAATGATCATCTCTTATGAGACTTTTAATGATTAGATCATTGACATAACACTCCACCATTTGGTGGATAAGTTTGTTAAAATCCTCATCATTATTCGCTAGTATGTTACTCTAATATTCTTTAATCTAAAAGGCTTAGCTTTATAGCAGTAAGTTCCTATCGATGTTTTGAAAGTTATGTACTTTTCATCTTTAGGAACCATTTTATTTTGGTTGTAACTTGATGAACTATCCATAAAGGAGAATATTGAATGTGATGAAGTAACATCAACTATGAGTTCTTGTATAGGAAACAAAACTCATCTTTAGGGCAAGCTTTATTTAAATCTCTATAATTGATGTATAAATGAATCTTACTATTCGTCATCTTTACAAGGATGATTTCTTCTAATAAGGTCAGATATTCCTCTTCTTTGATAAAACTAACTTTAATTAATTTCTTGACTTCAGCTACTACTTATTGTTCAATTTTGAGTCGCATCTGTCAAGGTGCTTTACCAAAATCATTTCAAGTTCAATTTCTAGTAAGTGGACTACTGTATCTAAAGATGATCTAGGAATTTCTTCATAACTCCAGGCAAAGCAGTCTTTAAATTTTGAAAGTAATTTAATCATTAAACTTGCCTCATCCTCATTTAATAAAGAACTTATGAAGATCATCTGAGGGTCTTCATCATTACCCTAGTTATTGCCTTTCAAATTGCCAGATTTAACTCCTCTTTAAGTTTTGGCCCGGGGGGGGGGGGGGGGGGGGGGGGTGCATTTCTAACTTGAGAATAATCTAGATCATTGAAATATCTAAATAGAGTTTGTTTAAAGATTTAATATTTGCTATAAATAGATTGTCAAACTCTTGATTATTTGATATAACTAATTATTATCCTTCATCATCAAATAAATATAGAGCAGTGAAGCCAAAAACTACCCTTGATATATGTTTATCGTATTTAGTACTTCATAGGTTATTGAATTATTAGGGTTCACCTCTACTCCAAGTTTAAAGTGTTAAACCTTGCTTAAAAAAATTATTTACATAATTTTAGTACCATTCAAAAGACAATTCTATTATTTCATCCAAGAAATGATATTTAAAGATTACATCGGTTTCTATGCTTTTACTAGTGGAGGGTACAAAAGTGTTATTTTTATAATCTATGTTTAGAGTTGGAGAGACTTTCACTGCCAACTCGGTTACACTATTTTTGGATAGCAAGGTTAAGGTTATATTATTGACGTACATTTTAAACATTTTTATAATAAATATATCTGAATTATTTTCCCTAGAAATTTGGACCCTATCCTCATCGCTATTAACCTTTATAAAAATTTCAATCTTTGGTTATTTAATATAGTTCCTATATTCTATATCCGATTATTTTTTTCAAACACATGGATTCATTTTTCGGAGCTAAATTCTAAATCGATATGTATTACTGGCACCTTTATTTGCATATATACTTTTTCATTTTCTTTTATTATTTTATTTTTCTAGCCTCGACCTATCCCTTTAGATTATTGAGCCATTTTACACCTCTTTGTGAAGGAGGGGTAGGACACCAGTGAACATCATGTTTGAGATCTAGATGCTTTTCTTTTTCTCTTTCTTCTATTTTAACTTCTTTTTTTTCTTTTCTTTTTCTTCTAGTTCAGCAAGTTTAAAATTTTTTTGAGAAGGTTATCTACTTTTTAGGCTGATAATATGAAGCATCTTCATATATATCAACTTCATGAATTGAAAATGATTGTTAATCACATTGAATATAGTGTTCAACTCCCGTTTAAGAGTATTGATACACTGCTGAAGAGTGTAAGATAACATTTTATAATTATGGAGCCAGAGTCTACCTAGGATAGTGCTAGAAGAAGCTTTAGAATCCATTATGTGGAATTTAACTTCAGTTTTTCAAGCTTTTTATTTCTATGAGAAGGGCTACTAAACCCAAATCTCTCTCACCTTTTTAATTGAATCATCGTAACATCATTTTATCGAAACTAATTTTGTGAGTATTCACTCTTAAGTAAGCAAGAGTTCTAAGAGTAATTATGTTGACTGATGCTCCTAGATCAGTAAAGACACAAGATAATTTGGAATTTTCTAGATTTATAGAGTTATATGGAGAATAAATAAGATTTGTAGTTCCCAACAAAAAGTCTTAATCTAAAAATGTCAATCCTATAACTTCTTTGAAATATAATGCTTCTTTAGACTGTATTGATGCAAACTGAGCCATATAGATCTCAAGGTTGGGTAAAGCTTTGATAATATTCTTTAGAAAGTATAAGAGTATCATGGATACTCAGTTTTGTAGCAGTTTTTAAGATTAGCTAAGACTTCGTAATCTACTTTGGGAACTTTTGGGTTAAATGGATTTGAATCTTGAACTAACTAAGGTTGATTTAAAGTCACAATATTATCTGTGACTTATTTTCCTTTATCTGTAATAGATGATCATGATGATAGAAATTTACCTCTATGATAAATAACTTCAACTACGTCTTCAGGAGAAGAGGCATAAGGATGATCAACATCTTGATTGCTAACTAACTTTGAATTTTCATCTGGTAAACTATCTGAATCAGATATTTCTATTTTGATAATTATTGGATCACCCTGAACATCGAGAATAGGGGAATCAATATGAGAAAAAAGTAAAGAGATTCTTTAAATTCATTTAAATTTATTGATATTTCTTGAGAATTATTTCTTTATTATTTGAATTTTCAACTGAATCATCATCAACAGAAATAAACAAGTATACTCGGAATCCTTTTTCATTAATTTCCTAGTCCTATGTGGGACAAAATAAAACCATATAGGGTAAGTGGTGCAAGCAATTTAGGTCCTCTGTCAATAAAAATGACTATTTTATCAGATACAACTTTAGTTTTACTCTTATCGTCCTCCTTCTTTAAGACTGCTGCAGCTTGATTAACTCAGACTTTCTTGGACTATTTGGTAGGAGCTTTATTTTTAACATTTTTAGGAGCTACCATTTTAACATAGATGAAACTCTATTTTCTTGGGAATTCTAACAACACAACTTTGCTAAATATTCCTTGGGTATCACAACTGACCCTATTTTAATATTCCTCTAAAGCCACTCTATGGACAAATAAATGTGTGATGAATGTGCTACTTGATTCACTTTAATATTTCTTTAGTCAAATTCTCATGGCATAACATCTATTACCTGAAAAGGCAAATTGATACTTGATTATCAATTTGAAAAGAATGAAAGTTTGCATTGGTTATTAGACCGTATAGAACTATCCCAAGGCTAACCAAGAGGGGGGTAAATTGGTTAGTTTAAAATTTTCTTAGATTTTGGAAACCTTTTTTAATCTTTTAGATAATTAAATCACTGATCTTAAAATATGCAGTTGTTTAGACATGATTATCATAAAAGATTTTTGAACCATAAACATTAAAGTGTAGAAAGTAAAAATGCAAACAAAATTAAAGAGAACAGAAGAACACCAAATTTTATAGTGATTCAGTCCAACTAGACCTACGTCCACTCCCTAAAGACTCCTTCAGGTATTTCACTAAACACAAGTGACTCTCCTTATGCTCCCACAACAAGGTGGAGAAGCTTTTATAAACTCTCTTCCACCAAGCCAGTGCGGCAGAGAACCGCCATTCTTTTTCACCCTCCCGGTGAAGGTAGAGAACTGTCATCCTTTTTCACCCTCTGGGTGAAGGCAGAGAACCGTCATCCTTTTTAACCCTCCTGGTGAAGGCAGAGAATCATCATCCTTTTCACCCTCATGGTGAAGGCAAAGTACCTTCATCCTTTTTCATCCTCCTGGTGAAGGCAGAGCACCTTGATCCAATGTTGAAGATCTTCTCTCAAGAGCTTCCAAAGAAATCAGATAGAAACTTGAAGAAAAAGACAAAAGAGATCCTCACTTTAGGCAACCTTGTGAATCCCTCAAAGTTTCCTTTCACTAGATCTCTCACTCTTCACTCACACAAGTTCTCCCAAACACACTCTCAATGGTCACCCTCAAAAGAAGTTTACAACAAAGGACTCCTTCAGTCTATTTTTAGGACTTAACTTATAGGAAATCCAAGAAAAACCATCCAAAAACTAAAATTTATAGGAGATCCATCGTACAATTATACAGTATAATCGTAGATCATAGTACATGAACAGTTCAAGAAATCTTGGCTTCATATAGTATGAACTGGAATGAAGGTAGTTACGTACACTATCAGTCATTTATATGAATGGACATCATACTGTATGAACAGTTCAAAATTGGTACGAACTGGAACAAATATAATTTTGTACACTGTCAGTCATCTATATGAATGGACATCATACTATATAAATAGTTCAAAATTGGATGTGTTCATTTGGTATGATCTGGCACAAACCCTATTTCGTACACTGTCAGTCATCTGTATGAATACAGATTGTACTGTATGAATAGTTCAAAAATTTAAGCCATGATCTGATTTACTGCACTTTGGTGGAAAATACTAAGCCAAATCATACCGTATGATTGGAGATCATAGAGTATGATTAGCTTTAATAACTTAAGTTTTTTCTCTCTCCCCCTATATGGGTGTGCATGGTTACCTAATTACAATCACATTCTCTCAGACTCAAGAAAATAAAAAATAACTCTATTACATGGCATCCTATTCAATTTTTTCTTGAAGTCGTCATCAATCTGGGGTAGTATATAATTTTCTTGAAATGTTAGTACACACAAAAAACAAATAAAAGTATCAAAGATATGCTAAGTGAAACACTAAAATTATCAACACAATAATTAGTTTTATTGTCATAAGAAATCATAAGCTTAATCTTGATTACTGAGTTACAACAATCTCCCCCTTTTTAATGATGGTAAAATAATTATTGTTTGAATTACTAATTAATATTCTTTTCTCCTAAGCCCCCCCTTAATGAGTGACAAAATAAAAATCATGGGAAAAAGAATTTCATTTTATAAGAAATTTCGTCTTCTAACTCAAAACACAAACATAAGACCAAAGACACAAAAACCAAAAAAAAAATCATTCAAAACAAACACCAGACTTTCAAAGAAACACAAATTTTCAAAACAACACAAAGCTTAACAAAATAACAAGATAAAGTACACATAACTTCAAACAATCACTAGATACTCAAAATATCACAAAACAACACAAGACAACAAGACAAACTACACACAACTTCAAACAATCACTAGATACCTCCCCCTTTTGACATCAACAAAAAGAAAATTCCCTAAAAAAATGAGATGCTATGAACTAATCTGAAAGTCGATAAAGAAGAGAAATTTAAAACATTTGCAAACAACATTATTAAATTCCTGATGTGGAAAAAAATTCATAGTTTAAATCAAAGAATAACTAAGATAAGAATAGTTGAATAGGATCAATGTTCATTCTAGAAAGCATAAATATCAAATAGAATAATTAATTCAAAAAGTAATAGAATAAAAATCAATTAGTTTCAAATTTATGAGTTAAAATTATTGTTAAGTGGATGGGTTTTTCTAAGAGTTAGAGATATAGAAGAAAGAACTAGATGTAGTGTGGGCTTATTTTATGACTCTTTCCAAATTTGGTGATCAGTGCGCATCTTTGATTTTGAATTTTATTTGGTGATCATTGCGCATCGTTTCAGGTTGGGCTCATTTTGTGCTTCTTTTCAATTTTGGCACACTTTGTGCATCCTTTGACATTTGTTCTTTCCACAACCTAAATCAGCAAGTCTTAACTTGGTTGATTATCTTTCAAAAGGAAGATTAAACTGAAAAATAAAAACCCAGTAGGTAACAATAAAAGCAACATAGTGAACAAGAAAATAAGATAATAATAAATATTTTTGCAATAATAATAACTATAAGATATATGTCTTTTACAACACCAAAGATGATATCCTTATCGAAGATGATCTCCTTATCGAAGCCTAATTATAATTTGATTTAAAGGTTGAGAGAAACAAAAATTTGATAAAGGAAATAATATTATAATGCAAAAACTCTAAAAAGTCTTTAGATCAACATTTATAAATTATTTGATAAACATAATTCCAAAGAATTAAGAATAGAACAAGATAATCATGTCATTCATTTCAATTTTTTTTAAATAAGCACATAGCATAGATTCAAATAAGAAGCAACTATAACTGATCCAAAATATCTAAATCAACTGATCCAAAAATAATAAAATTAACTGATCCAAAATAGAAACAACTAAATGCAACATCATAAATAAAAACTAAAAACATCAAAAGATATAATAATAACAAACAATCTAATCCTCTAAGGGATCCTGATCAGGAGGAGGCAGTGGAGGACTAAATATAGAAAAGTAGCTGTTGATGGTAGCTACTTGAGTATTTAGTGAGTCAAATTATCCTCTAACGCAGTCCATGTCCTCATTATATCTGAAGTCCTGATGGTCCAGATGATTCTCAATTTGATCAAAGGGTTGATCAAAATGAGTCTCGAGGCGTTCAAATCTTTGAACCATTTCTTGATAGAAATTATGCTCAGGTCCAGGAGCAGGAGCAGGTGAAGGTGTAGGTCCTCCTTCTTCATTAAATTCTTTTCTGTCACCCCCTTGGTCCCTGTGAAAAGAGGATGGAAAGAAGCATCCATTAAATAGCAAGGCAGATTATTAGGAGGATCAGGATGGATGTGATTGTACTTTTTTCCAAGGATATAGGCAATCAGGTAACCTAAAGCCACATCCTTCTTTCTTTTAGTGGAAGGAAGTCTAATATTAGTAAGGCTATTGATGTAGTCCAGAATTAACTGGGCCTCATCAATTGGAGGGTTGGTCATGATGTAGTAGGTTACAATTAAGAGTAAAGGAGTTATATTGATTCGGTCATCAGCTTTAGGAATAAAAGAAGTTCTTAAAATATGCTGGATGATCCTTGCATTTTGATTTAAGGTATGAATGAGGGTAAATGGTTGATTGAAGGTATACCCCTAAGAGTTTGGTTTACAGGAGACCAATCAAAATCATTTCTAATAATCAAGGAATGGGCCCTAGCTCCTTCAGTTCTAAGGTGTAGAAAAGTGCCTAAATCTTCCTTGGTGATCTCTACTCTTTGGTGAAATACATAAGAGGACATTATGGTGTAGTTTTCTCTCATTCTTAGATTGGCCAAAAAGTAGTAAAAGGAATCAAAATGGAATGTATAGATTAAGGTGAGAATGAAAGAAAATGAGTAGAGTTGAACAAAGGCATTACAGAAAAATTAATGTTTTCTTGAATAAGAAGATGAGATGGAGTGATTTTTGCCTCAACGATATGGTCGTTGGCTTCTTCATTTTGTCTAAAGAGAAAATTATCATCTAGTTGATGAGAACCATATGAAGAACCTCTGGAATGTTGAGCCCATTTGCTGCTGCTTGCCATTTCAGAAAGATTGAACACAAGATTTGAAAATGGAAAGGATTATGAAGAATATCAAAGGATGATGTCTAATTTATAGAAAATGACATATTTTGTACAGTATGAGTTGAGTTTATACGTACGATTTAGTAATTCATACCATACGAACATGGGTTCATACATACAAATGAAACAGGCCAATAACAGTTATTTTAGCGAAATGACTTTTGTTAAAGTTACCTTTACGATGCGACATTTCATATAATCTTTATGAACCTAATCGTATAGACAAACAAGTGTTCATCCCAGATGATTGGTTAATAATGATCGTACCTTCCAGTTAGGTTCGTCCGTATGCAGATCGACAACTAGATCGTACAGATGAACAGATGTTCGTACAGACGATCTTTTAAAAATAATCGCTCTCAAAATTCATGCAATTTTTCTACAGATGAAAAAAATAAATTATTCATACAGATGATGATGTAATCATATAGTATGAAATGTTTACAAAATCATATTTTTCATTTGGCCAACTCAGGGAAAAATTCATGCAAAATTTAGTGAGTTCATATAGTATGATAGTGGTTCATACAGTACTAATTGAAGATGAACTTTAGATTTGCACATGATTATCAATATTCTTTTCCCAAAACAAATCAAACATGATCCATAAGACACAAAAACAAAAAACAAAAATACAAAAGACAATAATAGACACAAATAAAGAAGAACAAAAAAAAAAAAAAAAAAAAACAAATCACAAACAAAGAACAAAAACACAAACATTAACAAAAAGAAATACACCACAAATGCAAATTACAGAATTATAATTGTCAAGCATGAATATTAATAACACTCAATCTGGTTTTTAAGGTGCTGAACATTTCAAAAGCTAGTGGTTTTGTGAAAATATCTACAAGTTGATTTTCAATGGCTATATGATGTAGCTCAATTTCTCCTTTAATGACATGGTCTCTAATGAAGTGATGCCTTATGTATTTGTGCTTGATCCTAGAGTGTTGGATTGGATTCTTTGAGATGCGAATGACACTTGTATTATTACAGAAAATGGGAATAGTACTAATTGAAAAACCTAAATCTATAAGTTATTATTTTAACCAAAGAACATGTGCCACACAACTTCCCAAAGCTATGTCTTCTACATCAGCAGTAGAAAGGGATACTAAATTCTATTTTTTGCTACACCAGGAAACTAAAGAGTTCCCTATAAATTAATAAGTTCTATAAGTACTCTTTCTTTCATTCCTACACCCTACAAAATCTAAATCAAAACATCCAATGATTTTAAAAGAGGGGTGCCTAGGATACCAAATCCCTAAGTTTTATGTTCCTAATAGATATCTCAGAATTCTTTTAACAGTAGTTAGATGGGATTCTTGTGGATCAACTTGAAATCAAGCATATAGATAAATACTAAATATGATATCAAGTCTGCTAGTAGTTAAATAAAGTAATGATCCAATTATCGCTCTAAATTTCTTTTGATCAACATATTTGCCTTTAGAGTCCTTATCTAACTGAACTGAGGAACTCATGGGAGTATTTATTGGTTTAGCTTTATCCATTTTATACTTCTTGAGGATGTCCTTAATGTATTTTGACTGACTAAGAAAGGTGCCATCCTCTTTCTACTTTATGCTAAAACCAAGAAAGTTATTCAAGTCTCCCATCAAACTCATTTCAAATTCCTCACTCTTTATTTTGGAAAAGTCATCACAAAGATTTTTATTTGAGGATCCAAACAAGATATCATCAACATAAATTTAAACAATGAGAAGGTCATCTCCTACTCTTTTTATAAAGAGAGTGGGGTCCACACTCCCTTTAACAAAAGATCTTTTTAATAGGAAAATGCTAAGCCTTTTATACCATGCCCTAGGTGACTTTTTTAGTTCGTACAATACATTTTTCAATTTAAACACATGATTAGGGAATTGTGAATTTTTAAAACTTGGAGGTTGCTCAACATAAACATCCTCTTTTATCATCCCATTTAGAAAGGCACTTTTAACATCAATTTGATATAATTTAAAACCTTTAAAATAGGCAAAGGCTAGTAGCATCCTTATTGCTTCAAGTCTAGCTACAGGGGAAAAAGTCTCCTCAAAATTAATTTCTTCTATTTGATTGTACCCCTTCACCACCAATCTTGCCTTATTTCTAACCACTACACCTGAGTCATTTATCTTATTTTTGAAAATTCACTTAGTTCCTACAACACTTTGATTTTCAGGTCTTTTTACCAACTCCTAAACATCATTTCTAACAAATTGATTTAACTCTTCTTGCATAGCTAGAATCCAAAATTCATCAGAAAGTGCTTGATTTATATTAGTGGGTTCAATCATTAAAATAAATACTGAGTGGTTCACTTCTTTGCTTAGTCCATGCCTAGTTCTAACACCTTCACTCGGGTCTCCTAAAATAAATTCTTTAGGATGACTTTTAGAATATTTCCATTCTCTAGGCAATGCATTTTCTGTTCTAACCCTTTCTTCAAGATTTACATTTTTAATTCCTTAGGTAACTTCTTCAACATCTTCTTCCTCCAACCTAGATCCTCTAGAAATATCAAATTCATCAAAAACTACATGAGTAATCTCCTCAACTACCAATATCCTTTTGTTAAAAACTCCATAAGATTTGCTAACACTTGAATATCCTAGAAAAATTCCCTCATCAGATTTAGGATCAAATTTTCCTAAAAGAGTTTTGCCATTATTATGAATGAACACTTTACATCCAAAGAAATATAGATGTGAGAGGTTGGGTGTTCTACCCTTAAGGAGTTTATAGGGTGTCTTATTGAACTTAGATCTAATTTTCACCCAATTCAGAACATAACACATTATATTAACTACTTCAGCCCAAAAATATTTTGGAAGTGAATATTCAGCTAACATGGCTCTAGCGGCTTCTATCAAAGTTTTATTCTTTCTTTCAACAACCCCATTATATTGAGGGGTCCTAGGAGCTAAAACGTTTTGATCTATCCCTTGTTCTTTACAAAAAGCTTCAAAATTTTCATTTTTAAATTCTCCCCCATGATCATTATGAATTGCATGAATTTCACAACCTAGCTTCCTCTGAATCCAAGTAGAAAAATTTTTAAACTCATCAAATGATTCACTCTTATGTGATAATAGTCTAATCCAGGTGAATCTCAAATAATCATCCATAATCACATACCCAAAAGTTTTCCCTCCTAGGCTTACATTGCTAATAGGTCCAAAGAGATCCATGTGAATAATTTCTAAGGGTTTACTAGTTCTAAGATCTTTGATTGAATGAAAGGAGGACTTAACCTATTTTCCTAATTGACTTGCATCACAAAGACGATCCTTAGTGAATTCTAATTTGGGTATGCCTCTAACAAATTCTTTTTGGGTAATATTTCTAAGATTTCTCATGCTTGTATAACAAAGTCTTCCATGCCATAACCAAGATTCATCAGCAATAGTTTTTAGAAAAAAGGTATTAGAAGATTTAACACAATTTAAATCAAGCATGTATACATTATTTACCCTATTTCCATGCAACACATAGAGTCCATTTTGGCTATTAATGTAGCTTGTTGGAAAAAAATTAACATTAAAACCCTTATCACAAAGCTGACTAATACTTAGCAAGTTATGTTTTAAGTCTTTAACCAATAAAACATTCTCAATTAGAAATTTTTTTATTTTACCAAACATACATATACCCCCCACTCTCTTAGTGGTGTTATCTCCAAGTGTCACTTTGCCTCCAGCCCTGGCCTCCAGCAATATAAATTGATTTGAATCTTTAGTCATATATTTTTAACATCCATTGTCCAGGTTCTAAATGCCCTCATGAGGGCTTCTGTGAGAGCATTTCTACAAAATGATCAAATGTTAGACTTGGGAACCAAATAAATTTGGGTTCACCTCTTGGCAATGATAATCCTGATACATATTTGATATGCTGTGATTTATGCATCTTAGGTCTCCACACTAAATGTGTTCTACTATGAATAGTGCAAGTATGGGAAATATGTCCTAACATTCCACATGAAAAACATTTAACTCCAGGAAAAGGATTTACTAGTCTATATGAATTATGATATCTTTTCCTAGGTTTTAAACTTGAACATTTTTTGTTAGGATTGTGTAATTGTTCAAGTGTTGGTGCTAGTTTATTTTCCATAATAGCTTTTAATTTTATTTCTAGATATGAGTTTGTACTTTCCAAAATCAAATTCTCAATTTTCAACTCATGTTCTCTTTGATCACATTCATCCATGAATACTTTAAAATCATTTTGAAGTTTACTATAAGATGTTTTCAAAAGTTCACGCTCCTTATTCAAATCATCAAATTAATATAGTAAGGTCATACAATTGCTATCTATGTCAGCTTGATCTTTTCTTAGATTTTCATGCTCTTTTTGTAAATTTAAATACTCGATATTAAGATTAGCATGCAATTTTTTGAGTTTCTTATATGTATTATAAATTTTCTCAGAAACCTCAAATAATTCGTCATAAGAAAGGTCACATACCTCCTCTTGATCTGAATGATCAAGTTTATCTGCCATTAAGCACATATTTATGACCTCCTCTTCTGCCTCTATTTTTGAAGAATCTGAAGCTGAGGCAGCCCAGAAAGCTCGTTGCATTCTTTTCTTTCCCTTCTTAAAATTTATTTTCTCCGCAACTTTCTCCTTTTTAGGATTAGCTTTGAGATTTGGGCAATCAATCTTTACATGTCTAGTCTTTTTGGATTCATAATAAATGACTTCATTAGAAACTTTTGAATATTTATTGAACTTACCTTTGTTCCAATACTGACGTCATCATTGCTTTCTCTTAAGAAAACTTTTAAATTGCCTAGTCATAAGTGCAATATCTTCTTCATCCTTAGACATTGATTGATCACTCTCTGAATCATCCAATTTCAAAGCTATATTCCTTTCTTTTTGCTTGTCTCCTGCATCAATCTATCTTTGATTCACTCCTTGCTCATAAGCAATTAGTGATCCAAGTAGATTGTCAGTAGAATATATGTTCAGATCTTTTGGTTCAGTTATGACAGTTATCTTTGCATCATAAGTAGTAGGTAAACAACATAAGATTTTATTTACTTTCTTCGAATTTGTAAGTTCTCTACCTAAAGCATGCAACGAGGTAACAATCTGTATAAACCTTGTACATATCAAAAATTAACTCATTTGGTTTCATGCAAAATAGTTCATAGTTGTATAGTAAAATATTCAACCTATATTGTTTAACCTCACTTGTTCCTTCATAAGTTATGCAAAGTCTATACCATATTTTTTTTTTCCGTTTTGCAAGTCGAAACACGTATATAATCCTCAAATTTTAAAGCACAATAAAACTATTTAAATATTTTGCATTTAACTGTGCCAAGTCTCTTTCCTCTAAAGTCCATTTAGTAAATGGTGTTTTAACCCTAATTCCATCAACAATTCTAGTGGGACTAGTATAGCCTTCCAAAACTAACATCCACATACGATAGTCATCTGATTACAAAAAAGTAGGCATGCGAGTTTTGCAAAAATCAAATGGAATGTTGTCGAATAAAGGTGATCTAGTGATCAAACATCCTTCAACAGCATTTTGGTTTCCAAAATTAGCCATGATCATTTTTTAAAAAGTAGTTTAAACCTTAATTTTTGAAATTAGTTCTGATACCACTTGAAAGTTTGTGTAGGTTATTAGACTGTATAGAATTGTCCCAAGGCTAAGCAAGAGGGGGGTGAATTGGTTATTTTAAAATTTTTTGGATTTTAGAAACCTTTTTTAGTCTTTTCGATAATTAAATCTCTGATCTTAAAATATGCAGTTGTTTAGATATGATTATCATAAAAGATAGTTCAACCACAAAACATTAAAGTGCAAAAAATAAAAATGCAGAAAAAAATAAAGAGAACAGAAGAACACCCAATTTTATAGTGGTTCGGCCCAACTAGACCAACGTCCACTCCTTAAAGACTCCTTCGTCAAGTATTGCACTAAACATAAGTGACTCTCCTTTTGCTCCCACAGTAAGGTAGAGAAGCCTTTACAAACTCTCTTCCACTAATCCAGAGTGGAAGAGAACCATCATCTTTTCCACCCTCCCAGTGAAGGTAAAGAACTGTCATCCTTTTTCACCCTCCTGGTGAAGGCAGAGAATCATTATCATTCTTCACCCTTTTGGTGAAGGTAGAGAACCATCATCCTTTATCACCCTCCTGGTGAAGACAAAGTACCTTCATCCTTTTTCACCCTATGTGAAGGTAGAGTACCCTCATCCTTTTTCACCCTCATGGTGAAGGCAGAGTACCTTGATCCAATTTTGAAGATCTTCTCCCAAGAGTTTCCCAAAAAATCAGACAAGAACTTGAAGAAGAAGATAAAAGAGATCCTCACTTTAGGCAACCTTGTGAATCCCTCACACTTTCCTTTCACTAGATTTTTCAATCTTCACTCACATAAGTTCTCCCAAACACTTACAATTGTCACCCTCAAAAGAAGTTTACAACAAAGGACTTTTTCAGTCAATTTTTAGGACTTAATTTATAGGAAATCTAAGAAAAACTATCCAAAAACTGAAATTTATAATAGATTCACTGTATGATCATACCATGCATAGATCGTACTGTACAAATAGTTCAAGAAATCTTGGCTTCGTCTGGTATGAATTAGAATGAATATAGTTTTATACATTGTCAATCATCTGTACGAATAGACATCGTACTATATGAATAGTTCAAAATTGGATGTGTTCGTTTGGTACGAACTTGAACAATTGTAGTTTTATACTGGAAGTTCGTAAGGGGTGTCAAACCCTATAGAACTAACCTAAGGCTAACTAAGAGGGGGGGGGGGGGTAGAATTGGTAATTTCAAAATACGTAAACAAAAATGAATAATCTTTTTATCTTTTTGAATATTTTAAACACAAACAATTTAAGAGGAAGCATATAATCAAAATTAGAGATTTCAATCATAGATAAGATCATAGAAACATGTGAAAGGCAATTGATCATCAAGTATGATGGCTGGTGATTAATTATCGTCCCATGCATCACACAGTTTGTCAAGTATGAAGTAGAGGTATCATCCAGGATGATTAGCTGAAAGTTAAAGTTTTCATCCTATACGATAGGTGGCGATTAATTATCGTACCACGCAGTGCTCTGATTGTCCAAGACGATGGTTTTCGGTCATCCTGTATGATTTAATCTATAAATTTAATAATATTTAATCCCCTAATCAAGGGATTATTTTAGGCATGATTGTCATGGATCATCCAGGATGATATGGATCATCCTATATGATTAGAAAAAATTTTGAATTATGAAATCTTGCCTAAATTATGATTGTCGGTTGTATGTTCCAATTTGTACTGATCGTCCTGTACGATCCAAATCATCCAGTATGATTAGTTAACATACCTTCTTTTTTTTTTAAAAAAAATTAGAACCCACCAATGGGCTTACGTGTTAATAACCCAAAAAAGAAATAAATGGTCCTTAAGGAAAAAACCAGCCTACAACTGCTCAAAAGAGCTACAAAAAAAATCCAAAAAATACGTAGGAGCTGAATTTGTCCACTAAGCATGAGAACAAGAGATCCTAATAACATGCTAAGAAAATTAGAATAAAAATGTACAAAAAGCTTGGTGTTGCCACCCAAAAATGAAGAGAAATCTATAAGCTCGTTCTTAGCACCCAAAAGAAGTTCTGCAAAGAAAGCTGATAAGTCACCACGCCTCTATTAAGCTCAGTCCAGTAGTTCCAAAAAGCATTATGCCACCCAAAAGAAGACTCCAAATTAACCTAAAAGATAACACTACAGTTCAACTGAAGCCAAACATACAGTAAGCAGATATTAGATAGAGAATAAGTAGTATAATTAATTCTGCTAATAATCCACTGCTGAATGTCTAAAATTAAACAATGATCCCACATCATAAAGTAATTGACACTCCAAATGTTACAAATATAAGCAGCATACCCCATAATAAAACACAAAGATGAGTAGATAATATAACAACACTAATTACAACCACTAGAGTTACCCAGGTTGCCACAATCAAGAACAGAAAAAACATTAAAGATATGACAGCAGCAAGAGTAAATATACCAAACATAATACCCAGGAAAAATGAAACCAGTATTAATAACAATCATTAATGACTTCCAATGGAAATGATCTAAATCACTCATAAGCCAATTCCAAAAATAGAAAAAGGAAGGTCATGGCCAATCATAGGAAAAGCACCATCAAGATGACCAAAAAAGAAATGATAAACCAAAAGGGATTGCCATAAATACTCAGGCATGTAGTATCTGATATGCAATCATACACAACCTACAAATGCCACTCCAATCTACTCCTCAATCCACCCAGGATAACACTAAACCTACACGGGAAAGCCACACAGGAATAGAAAAAAGCACAGATGAGCGTAGATACAACAAAAAAATAGCCATATACTTTCATCAAAATATCCCAAAAATATATCAACATAAAGGAAAAGGACTTAATATCAATAAACTGGGTCATATCCTAAACAAGGCTATAACAAAATGTCCACAGAATGAATAGAGATAGAACACCCCAGATAACATTCCCGAAAAGAAGATTGATAGAAATCCACTTCAAACAAAGCCTAGGAGTAGATGAGCAGCCAAATGAGTAACGATTAGCAAAATAAATTCTCCAATCATAGCTCAAAATAGGCCAATCCCACCAATTAGCATCCAAAAGTGTAGTATTTGATATGCAATCTTACACAACCCACAAATGCCACTACAATCTACTCCCCAACCAACCCAGGCTACCACCAAACCTGCACGGGAAAGTCACACAGGAATAGAAAGAAACACAGATGAGCATAGAGATAACCAAAAAATAGCCATAGACTTTCATCCGAATAGCCCAATAGTAAATCTACAAGTAAGACAAAGACTTCATATCAATAAACTTGATCAAATCCTGAACAAGGATATAACAAAAGGTCCACAGAACGAACAAAGATAGAACACCATAGATAACATTCCCAAAATAAAGATTGACAGAATTCCACTTCAAACAAAACCTGGGAGTAGATGAGCAGCCAAATGAGGGATGATCAGCAAAATAAATTCTCCAATCATAGCTCAAAACAGGCCAATCCCACCAATTAGCATAAAAAATTAAGTTCAGAATGCTAATATACTGATTTCCAATACCATGCTGATAAGATAATAACCAACCACAAATCTTGTAATAAATAATAAAATAGTAATTAAAGGTTTGGCAACTCCAAAAGACCACAATCTGGAAAATAAAATAAGGCCCACAAACAAAATACAAGGACAAGCTAAGAAGGCCAACACCAACCCAAAAAAATAACAACCAAAAAAAGCAAAGCACCAGACAAACCACTAAGCCGAAAGAATGCCCAGAAAAAGGAATTAATTTTTCTAACAAAAGGAAAGCCCATTTTATCTAATCTATTGATACCTTTCACAAAGGGGGGAGTTGATAATAAGAAAATTTAGTAAGGAAAGGAAGATTAGAACCATGATTAGCCAACCAGTTGGCATAGGCATTACCTTCTCAGTGAATATGAGTCAACTTGACATTAAAGAAAATCATAAGATGTTTAATTTCCCGAATAAGATAAAAAAATTCAGGACTAAAACTTTTCTCATCACTATCCTTAAGGTAAAAAAGCATGTGTAACACATCAACTTCAATCCAAATATTAACGAGACCAAGGGAAATGCAAAATTTCAAACCAAACAAGATAGTAGAAAGTTTAGAATAAATAATAGAATAAGTGGGAAGAGGACTAGCGAAAGCAATAACAAAATCACCATTATAGTCTCTAATGATACAACCACAACCACACATCTCTCCATTAATCGACCCATCACTATTTAATTTAACCATGATGAAAGGAGGTTTCATCCAATAAATTAATCTATAACTCTCATTGATAGCCTTGTCATTAAGAACAATACCAAACTCCTTAGCAACATAAGAATAACCTTTAAAATTCTTGGAGCTAAGAAGATTAACATTAAACATCCTACAAACTTTATCTTTGAAAGTTCATTAGGGATATTAAGCCCCTGTGAACTAGTCCCGAGGCTAACTAAGAGGGGGGGGGGTGTGAATTGGTTATTTAAAAATTCGTGAGCAAAAATGATTTAGACAATCTTTTTGAATGTTTTAAAACAATTCCAATTTCACGATAATGTGCAGATGTTCAACAATAATAGAATATTAATCACAATCATACGATCATCAACAGAAAAGTAAATGTGGAAAATAATCAGAAAGAATACACCAGATTTTATAGTGGTTCGGTCAACTTGACCTACGTCCACTCCCCGGAGCCTCCCCTCCGGGTATTGCACTAACACTAAGTGACTCTCCTTCTGCTCCCACAGAAAGGCAGAGAACCCTGTACAAAAACTCCTTTCCACCAACCTGGTGAGGCAGTGAACCCGGACTTTTTTCACTTCTTCCTGAAGCATACAGAGAACTTGGACTCCTTTCACTTCCTCCTAAAGCAGGCAGAGAACGTTGATCTTCTTGCAGAAGATCCTTCCACGAAGACACCAAGGATAAGAGACGAAGATCGGAGAAGATAACTCAGATCCTTGCTTTGAGTAACCTTTGTGAACACCTCACAAACTCCCCCTCACAAGATCTTCTCTCTCTCTGTCTCCCAAGCTCTCTCTCTCTCCTTCTCAAAGATCTCACAGGAAAGGACATCGACAAAAGATCTCAATGATAGAAGATAAGAGATCTTAAATAGTAGGGCTCAAAAATTACCCTAAATTTTAACTGGTCGACAAAGATCATCCGGGATGATCAATAGATCATCCTGTACGATCAGTACAAAATCACACATATCAGCCTGGATGATTTGGTTCCTCTGGATGATTAAAAGACAATTTGTTCAGATTGTCCCGTACAATTCTGTGATCGTCCGGGATGATTAGTGTAAATCAGGAATTTCGTCTAGAGGACAGCTCGAGTTATCCAGGGCAACTTATGCTGGACGATCTTAAAAAGACTTGATAGTCCAAGATGATATCTCTATCATCCAGGATGATATCTCTATCATCCTGCATGATTAGTTCAAAAATGCTAATATCATCTTGCACACTATTCGAGTCGTCCAAGGAAACTTATGCTAGACGATCAAAAATGAATTGATCATCCAGGATGATATCGATATTGTCCTATATGATTAGTTTAAAATGGGAATATCATCCAGCACATTATTCTGGTCGTCCAGGTGAAAAGTTCTAGACGGCCAGGATTTCTAATTGATCATCCAGGACGATCTTGCGATCATCCATGATGATATGATTGAATTAATCAAACATAAGATACTTTCCTTAATCACCAGACTAATTTAGGCATGATTGTAAGGAATCATCTAGGATGATACACGTATCATCTAGGACGATCAGATCAAAAAGCTAAAAAAAATTGCCTAACTTAGTCTGGCGGCTGGAAATTTCTAATTTGAACATATTATCCTATACGATGGGTGTATCGTCCAGGATGATTTGCTTAATCAGACTGACTTAACATGGTCACCCTAATTATAGTTTCTATTTTTATTGGATTGTCCATAATGATATTACTATCCTCTAGAATGATATGAACAAAAATAGTACAAAAACTCTAACTCACAAAAATCTCTCGCTGAGTGTGTGTGTGCAAGGTTACTTAGCTCAGGGATCTGTTACATTACACTTGACTCAATAAACACAAAAAAAGTATATTGAACCTAAACTATAAAATAGACTGACTTGATCTTGAGCTAGCTTGAATTTGTAATTGATCCTATGAACCTAAAAGGTTAGACACTTAAACAGACATGAAAGTGTTTGCTATCATCAAAATCACAGTCCTTAAATTTAGATTCGCAATAATCTCCCCCTTTTTGATGATGACAAACATTTGTTAGTAATTTCAAATTTAGTAAACAAAAAACAAAGACATAAAAACTAAGGAGTGCAATTTCTATTAGCCAGGTGAATAATACAAGAACACTGAACATTGATACTTCAACTAGTACACTGACCCAGAACACCAACTGCTACTCCAGCTTTTGACATCTCAAAAAGGGAAAATAACACATAGAAACATAAAGAAACATTACAAACCCAACACAAGAAAACATCAAAAGGAATCAAACTAGTAAAAATGGGTGATCCTGATCAGATGGAGGAGGAGGTGGTGGCTGAAACAGGCTGTGGAGAGTGGAAAACTATTCGCCAAACCAGGCCATGTCCTGGTCGTGTTGCTGTTGCTGCTGGGCTATATAGGTATTGAAGCGATTGATATCCTCAGCATGCTGCTGCTCCTGGGCAACTATGTAAGAAGTGTGCCTCCCACTGGTCAAACCTATGGACTAAGTGATCTAACAGTGATTCGATGTGGAGAGGAGCAGGTGCAGTAGGTTCACGAATAACTTCTTCCTCTTCTCCCTCAATATCCGGGGCGGGCTCCAGATAAAGTTGAGTACTGTGAAGAACATGGAAGGAGTTGTTGGTGTAGAAGGAAGGATTGATATCAGCTGGAACTGGATATTGCAGATTATACTTAGTTTTAAGAGCATAGGCAAATAGGTGGCCTAAGGCTAGGTTGGGGCGTCTCCTATTGCCCGGATCCCTAATGCTAGTATGGTGTTCGATGTAGTGAAAGATAAAGTCAGTTGCATTAAAATTATGTTGGGCCAAAATGTAATAGGTAGTCATGGAGAGTAAGGGGTAATATGGATGCGATCTCCAGCCTTTGGAATGATAGAGGAGCAAAGGACTTGCTGGATTGTCCTAGCATCCTTGACTAAGGAAGTGCAGGCATTATCATGGTAATGGGCATTGGTGTTTCTAAGAAAGTGATTGGAGACACTCCAGTCAAAATCAGGATCTAAAGACACAAGGTGGAGTTTATCGCCAGTAATTAAAAGTCAGATAATATCATGAAATTCTTGGGTGGTAAGTTCGATAGGGCGGCGATTAACAAAGGAGCGGTGTAAGAGGAATCGATGCGAAGATTTAAGAAGAAAACAAGGAGAAGCTCGCTACTAAAAAGAAAAGTGAGTGTCAGGATGAAGGTGAGGGAAGTGTGGATGAAAAGGTCAAGTATCAGATATGTGAGAGTGCGGGGGTTGATGATTTTAGATTGAGTGATAAAAGTTTCATCATCCAATTGCCTTATGCTAAACCCCAAAAAATAGGACAATTCTCCCATCATACACATCTAAAACTCTTGACTCATTATTTTAGAGAAATCATCACATAAGTTTTAATCAGAAGATCCAAAAAGTATATCATCAACATAAATCTGGACAATGAGTAAATCATCTCCTACTTTCCTCAGAAAAAGGGTGGTGTTTACGGTCCCTTTAACAAACTCTCTTTCTAATAGGAATGTGTTAAGCCTCTCATACCATGCTCTAGGTGCCTGTTTCAATTCATATAATACCTTTTTTAATTTGTAAATGTGATTAGGATATTGGGAACTCTCAAAACCTGGGGTTTCTCTACAAAGGCATCTTCCTTTATTACCCCATTTAAAAAGGAACTCTTGACATTCATTTGAAAAAGCTTAAATCTCTTATAATAGGCAAAGGCTAGTAGCACCCTAATGGCTTCTAATCTAGTTACAGGGGCAAAAGTCTCCTCAAAATCAATCCCATCTATTTGATTGTACCCCTTAGCCACCAATCTTGCCTTATTCTTAACCACCACACAAAATCTTTCTTTTTATTCTTAAAGACCCACTTGGTTCCTACTACACTTTGATCCTTAGGTCTTTCTACCAACTCCCAAATATCATTCCTCAGAAATTAGTTAAATTATTCTTTCATAGCTAAGATCCAAAATTCATCAGAAAGGGCTTGATTGATGTTGGTGGGTTTAGTCATTAAGATAAAGGCAGAATGGTTTACTTCCTTCCTAAGTCCATGCCTAGTTCTAACACCTTCAGATGGGTGTCCTAAGATCAGTTCTTTAGGATGACTCAAAGAATATCTCCAATCTCTAGGCAAAGTGTTTTGAGGTTCTACCCTTTCCTCCAAATCTGTATTTACAACTCCTTGGGTAATCTCTCCTACTTCCTCTTCTTCTTCAACTCTAAACTCCTTAGGATCATATTCATCAAATACCACATGAGTAGTCTCCTCCATCACCAAAGTTTTCTTATTAAACACCCTAAAGGATTTCCCCACACTAGAATATCTGATGAACACTCCTTCATCAGATTTTGGGTCAAATTTTTCTAAGGATGATTTCCCATTGTTCAGAATGAAGACCTTACATTCAAAGATATGGAGGTCGGATAGGTTTGGAGTTCTACCCTTAATGATCTCATAGGGTGTCTTATTCAGTTTGGATCTAACATTCACCCTATTTAACACATAACAGGTTATGTTCACTACTTTTGCCCAAAAGTATTTTGGAAGTGAATACTCAGAAAGTATGGCTCTAACTGTTTCCACCAAGGTCTTGTTCTTCCGTTCAGAAACCCCGTTCTGCTGAGGGGTCCTAGGAGCTGAAAAGTTGTGGCTAATCCCTTGCTCCTCACAGAATGTTCCAAATTTCACATTTTCAAACTCTCCACCATGATCACTATGAATGGTCAAGATCTCACCACCTAACTTCTTCTGAATCTAAGTGGAGAAGGTTTTAAATTCATTAAATGACTCAAATTTGTGTGACAAAAATTTAATTTAAGTGAACCTCGAGTAATCATCAACAATCATAAATCTATAGACTTTCCCCCCTAAGCTGGCAGTGCTAATGGGTCCAAAGAGATCCATGTGAAGGACTTCTAAAGGTCTAGAAGTGCTGATGTCCTTAATGGAGTGGAAAGAGGATTGGACATGCTTCCCTAACTAACAGGCATCACACAGGTGGTCTTTAGTGAACTTAAGCTTGGGGACACCTCTAACTATGTCCTTTTGGGTGACTCTTCTGAGATTTTTCATACTTGCATGAAATAATCTCCTGTGCCACAACCAAGACTCACCAGCAGTAATTTTTAAGCAAAATAAAGCTGCACATTCAATATTATTTAAATCAAACATGTAGACAATGTTGATCTTCTTGCCCTACAAAATAATGTTATTATTTAAGCTTATAATATATGTGTTTACCAGGAACTTGATGCTGAACCCTTTGTCACAGATTTGATTGATGCTGAGCAGGTTATATTTCAGTCAATCTACAAGCAAAACATTTTCAATTACAAGGTTCTTGGAGTTTCCGATTATACTTGCATCTACCACTTTCCTGGTGGTGTTGTCTCCAAGAGTGACGATACCTCCAGCCCTGGCCTCCAGCGAAATGAATTGATTTGCATCTCCAGTCATATGTCTAGAACATCCGCTGTCTAGGTACCACATGCTCTCATGAGGTCTTGTGTGAGAGCAAACCTACAAAATCATCAAATGTCAGATTTATGAACCCAAATAGGTTTGGGTTCCTTCTTATGAAAAGAAGAATATAATGCTTATGTGCTATACTGTGAATTATGCAATTTGGGCCTCCACACCCAATGTGTACTATGATGAACAGTGTAAGTGTGGGAGATGTGTCCTAGCATGCTACATAAAAAATGTCTAACACCAGGAAAATGATTAACTAATATATGTTGGTGATAGTGCCTCTTCCTAGGTTTAAATGATGCATGTTTTGAAGATTTTGAATGAACTGCCTCAAGTGATGGAGGTTTATAAAATTGTGCAAATGTAGGAGGTGTTTCATTTTTCTCAAATGCACTAATTTTACACTTAGAAATTCATTTTCTTTTTTAAGACTTTTCAATTTCAAAATTCAAATAGTGCTCACTACTATTTAAGTTACATGTCATGGCGTCTAGTTCTTTAAAAGCTCTTTTTAAATCAACATGTGATGCTTTTAATGAATTATTCTGAACAATCAATTCAGAATGCTTTTTATTTAACTCATCAAATTCATCAAGTAATGATATGTGAATGCTATCAAGTGTAGAATGATCCTTAATCAAAACTTCATGCTCCTTTTCTAAGTTTAAGAATTCCAATTTCAGGCTAACATGCATTTTCTTAAGTTTCCTATATGATGAATGAATTTTCTAAGACACATTAAGTAATTGATCGTAGGTCAGTTCATATATCTCTTCTTGATCAGACTAACCACGATGTTCATCAGCCATGAAACACAAGTTTGTAGTCGCCTCCTCAGCTTCAGTCTCAGAGGAGTCAGATGTAGAGTCTGGCTAGAAAGCCTTTTAGATCTTCTTCTTGTCCTTCATGAACTTGGATTTCTCCTCACCCTTCTCCTTGCTTGGGTGAGCCTTAAGTGTAGGACAATCAACCTTTATATGTCCAGGTGTCCTGCATTCAAAATAAATTGTATCAGAAGAACCTTTAAAATTTTTGCTACTCTTACCTTTGTTCCACTTCTGAAAATTCTTGTGTTTCTTCCTTAAAAAGCTTTTGAATTGCCTAGTGATTAAGGCTACATCATCGCTATTAGACGCAAAAGTGTCAGTATCCATATCGTTGGCCTTCAGCGCCACAATTTTCTCTTTCTTCTTCTCACCTGCATCAAACTGTCTTTGGTTCACTCCTTACTCGGAAGCAATTAGTGATCCAAGTAAGTTATCAATAGAATAATTGTACAAATCTTTCGATTTAGTGATAGCAATTATCTTGGCATCATAGGAAGAGGGCAAACATCTCATGATTTTGTTAACTTTTCATAGTTGGTGAGTTCTCTTCCTAAGGCATGCAGGGAGGTGACGATCTGAGTGAACCTAGTATACATTTCAGATATTGACTCACTAGGTTTCATGCGAAAGAATTCGTAGTCTTGAAGTAAAATATTCTACCAAAACTATTTAACTTCATATGTACCTTCATATGTAATGCATAATCTATCCCAGATTTCTTTGCCAGTAGTGCAAGTGGAAACACGCTTGTAATCCTCAGATTTTAAAGCACAGAAAAAATAGTTCAAACATTTTGCATTCAGTTGTGCTAAATCACAATCATCAGATGTCCATTCGGCAAAAGGAAGTTCAGTTTTAATACCATTAACAAATCTAAAAGGTGCTTCATAACCATCTTTAAAAAGCATCCACATGTGATAATCAATAGATTACAAAAAGGTGGACATTCCAGTTTTCTAAAAATCAAAAGGTATATTATCAAACAAAGGTGGACGAGTGATGGAATAACCTTCAACAGTATTTCTATTACCAAAGTTAGCCATGGATCAAATTCAAAAGTTTTTCAAAACTAGATTTTATGAATCCCGCTTTGATACCTCTTAAAAGTTCGTTAGGGATGTTAAGCTCTAGTGAACTAGACTCGAGGCTAACCAAGAGGGGGGGGGGGTGAATTGGTTATTTTAAAAATTCTTGAGAAAAAATAATTTAGATAATCTTTTTGAATGTTTTAAAATAATTCCAATTTCCCGATGATGTACAAATGTTCAACAATAACAGAATATTAATCACAATCATACGATCATCAATAGAAAAATAATTGTGGAAAAGAATTAGAAAGAACACACTAGATTTTATAGTGGTTTGATCAACTTGACCTACGTCCACTCTCCGGAGGCTTTCCTCCGGGTATTGCAATAACACTAAGTGACTGTTCTTCTGCTGCCACAGCAAGGCGGAGAATCCTGTATAAAAACTCCTTTCCACCAACCCAGTGAGGCAGAGAACCCGAACTCGTTTCGCTTCCTCCTGAAGCAGGAAGATAACTTGGACTCCTTTTGCTTCCTCCTGAAGCAGGCAAAGAATCTTGATCTTCTTGCAGACGATCCTTCCACGGAGACACCAAGGATAAGAGACAACGATCGGAGAAGATGACTTAGATCCTTGCTTGGAGTAACCTCTGTGAACACCTCATAAACTCCCCCTCACAAGATCTTCTTTCTCTCTCCCAAGCTCTCTCTCTCTCCTTCTCAAAGCTCTCACAGGAAAGGACAACGGTAAAAGATCTCAACGAAAGAAGATAAGAGATCTTAAATAGTAGGGCTAAAAAATTTCTCTAAATTTCAACTGGTCGACAAAGATCATCCAGGATGATCGGTAGATCATCCTGTACGATCTGTACAAAATCACACATATCAGCCTGGACGATCTGATTCCTCTGGATGATTAGAAGACAAAATTTATTCAGATTATCCCGTATGATTCTGTGATCATCCAGGATGATTAGTGTAAATCAGGAATTTCATCCAGAGGATAGCTCGGGTCATCTAGGGCAACTTATGCTGGATGATCTCAAAATGACTTGATCGACCAGAACGATATCTCTATCGTCCTTTACGACTAGTTCAAAAATGCCAATATCATCCTGCACAATGTTCGGGTCGTCTAGGGAAACTTATGTTGGATGATCAAAAATGACTTGATCGTCCAGGATGATATCGATATCATCCTATATGATTAGTTAAAAAATGGGAATATCATCAAGTACATTATTCTGGTCATCCAGGTGAAAAGTTCTAAATGATCAGAATTTCTAATTGATCGTCCTGGATGATCTTGCTATCGTCCAGGATGATATGATCAAATCAATCAAACATAGATTACTTTCCTTAATCACCAGACTAATTTAGGCATGATTGTAAAGAATCATCCAGGATGATACATGTATCATCCAGGACGATCAGATCAAAAAGCTAAAAATAAAATTTTCCTAACTTAGTTTGGCGGCTGGGAATATTTGATTTGAGCATATCATCTTATACGATGGATGTATCATCCAGGACGATCTGCTTAATCAGACCGACTTAATATGGTCGCCCTAATTAGAGTTTCTATTTTCATTGGATCGTCCATGATGATATTGCTATCGTATAGGATGATATGAACAAAAATAGAACAGAAACTCTAACTCACAAAAATCTCCCCCTAAGTGTGTGTGTGCTAGGTTACTTAGCTTAGAGATCTGTTACATCACACCTTACTCAATAAACATGAAAAAAGTACATTGAACCTGAACTACAAAATAGACTGCCTCGATCTTGAGCTGGCTTGAATTTGTAATTGATCCTGTGAACCTGAAAGGTTAGACACTTAAACAGACATAAAAGTGTTTTCTATCATCAAAATCACAATGCTTAAATCTAGATTCACAATAATTTTTAACATTCCTAATAATTTGTTCATGATTCATGGTAATATTGTTGAAAAGAAAATTATTCCTGCTAAGCTAGAGGTACCAAAGAATCAGGGAAGGAATAAGATTGACAATATGACCTCTCACATTAACAAACTACAAATGGAGGATATCCTTTATAGAAATATCACCCTTAAAATAATTGAGTTTAAAAATATCCTCAAAATGAATCCACGCTTTAGTAGCAATGGGCCCATAAATAAAAAAATGTGATGCATATTCTCAACATGATAGCAACATTGGCATCTAGAAGCAAGAATTAAATCACCCTTAGTTAAAATCTCATCTGTAGAAACGAAATTATGTCAAACTCTTCAAATAAAAGTAGCAATAGAAGAGGGAATGCTTTTGTGCCATAACAAAGTAAAAACATCCAAAGAAGCATAATTGGATCTAAAAGTATTTCAAGCCTTTTTAATACTAAAATTATTATTGTTAGTCATGTTGCTCAGCATAAGATCCTCATCATTATTGTTTTAAAAAATTTGCAAAACCTGATTAATAATATACATAGGAATAACTTGTAAAAGTTTTTGAATATCCCAAAAATTATTGGTAATATCAAAATTCACCTTGACAGTAGAGGTAGAAACTGAATTAAGCATATTATCAACCGTATACTGGTTCAACCACCTATCCTGCCAGAAAAACAAATTGGCACAACCAATGCCCCAAAAAATATAAGGTTCCATCTCCCATTTGATATTACAAAGTCTTTTCCAGATCTTGGATCACCCACTTTATAAGTACAAGTAGTTGGATGATTACCAACACAATACTTATAAGTCATAAATTTAGCCCAAAGACTAGAATTAGCATGAAAGTTATACCAAAGTTTATAAGAAAAAGCATGAGCTAAATCCTCCATGTTCTTGTAGCCCAAACCACCTTCCTCTAAAGTACCACAACATTTATTCCAAGTCAACCAAAGGATTTTAGAGTTACCACTCTTGCCTCTCCAGAAAAACTTATTAATTAATTTCTCCAATCTATCACACACCGCCAAAGTAGGATGAATAGTCTGAAAAATATAAACAGGAAAAGAACAAAGAACACTTTTAATCAACACCAATCTACCCCCAAAGATAAGGAAATTAAATTCCCATGAATTCAATTTATTCTGCACAGCAGTAATCATGTCATAAAAAAAGGAAAGATCATTTATGATCTTTAAAAAGAGGAACACCAAGGTATTTTAAAGGTAAGAAACCTTGAACGAAATGAGTGATACCTTTAATGGAAATGGTGTGACTACTAGAAAATTTTTTAGGAGTGATAAAACAACATTTTTTTCTATTATGGCTTAAACCATTTAACAACTCAAAATTATTAAGGAAAGACCCAAGCATCTTAATCATATTAATAGAACTATTGGAAAAATAAATAACATCATCAACAAAGCATAAATGAGAGATAGGGAAGCCCCCAGAAGGGCAAAAATACAAGTTTGGGTGAGCTTCATAGAGATTGGTAAGACCTTTATACAAGTAATCAGTTGCAATAATGAAAAGAGTAGGGGAAAGCGGATCACCTTGTCTGATGCCATGAGAAGACTTAAAGAAACTGTTACTTTTTTCCATTAACAATAATAGAAAAATGAGACCCCTGAATACTATGTTTGATCAACCTGATAAAATAAGAGTTAAATCCAAAAAGCTACAAAATGTGATATAAAAACTTCCAGTTAATATTATCATAAGCTTTAGCAATATCTAATTTAAAAACCATGTTTCCACCACGCACTTTAAGGTCTAGATCTTGAATAATCTCTTGAGCCAAAAGGATGTTATTAGTAATGGCTCTACCTTTAACAAACCCCATTTGGTAGGGGGAGATAATTTTAGTAAGCAAGGGGGATAAGCGATCCAAAAGAATCTTATTAATTAACTTGCTAAAAAAAAGAACACAAACTAACAAGACGAAAATCATCCCACTTATTAGCAGCATCATTTTTGGGAATAAGCACAATAGAAGTACTAGTAAAAAACTTAGGAATCAATTTGCCATTAAATAAATCCAAAATAGCAGTATATAAATCATTACAAATAATATTCCAATAATTATAAAAAATTTAGTAGAGAAACCATCAGGGCAAGCCACAGAATCGACATTCATATCAAAAATAACTTTCTTAAGTTCTTCCATCGAAGGTAAACAGGTAAGACTATTATTGTCCTCCTCATTAATGATGCTAGGAATAAGTTTCAGATGATCAATCAGAAGAGGATCAAAGTTTTTATTAAATAAAGATGAGAATTGCTCAACAACAGACTTAGCAATCTCATCTTCCTCCTCAGTAGTGTTCCCATCTTGAAGCTCAATTTGATGAATAAAACTTTTGACTCTATTCTTTTTAACTAACGAATGAAAATATTTGGTATTCTTATCCCCATCAATAAGATGTTTAGAAGAAGATTTTTGTTTCCAATAAATTTCTTCTTGCTCTTGAGGCTTAAACAAAGAAAATTTAGCCTCTTTCAAGTTGACAAGATTAACATCCGAAAGATCATTCTGACAAATAAGTTCATAAGAAGAAACTTTTTCTTCAGCAGAAATACTATTAGTAAATAGGTTTTTGAAAACAATTCTATTCCACCAACTATGTTTAAATTTAAGCCTTTTAAGTTTAAACTACAATCTAATCGTCCCAACACTATCATTGTCAGGATGTAAAGGGGCCTCCCAATTCTATTTGACCAACTCATTGAAAGAATTATCTAGCAACCACATATTTTGAAATCGTAAAGCATGAGAAGAAGAAAATAACCTAGACTTAATACTAATCAGGAGGGGACAATGGTCAAAAAAGTTTTACTTAAATGCTTAACATAGGTGTTATTACTAGAATTCATCCATAAATCATTAAAAAGAACACGGTCTAAACACTGCCACATATTACCATGACTCTAAGTAAAGTGATTAGCAGTGAAGCCATTGTCAATAAGATTACAATCCATCATCACATTATTAAAATCTTCCATAGCATGATAAAATGGGTTAGAGTCGCCAATCCTTTCAGAAGGGTTAGATATAGTATTAAAATCACCACCAACTAACAAAGGATAATTAATAAGCTCACTAAAAATAGTAAGTTGATTCCAAAGATCTTTTCTAATAATACGAGAAGAAGAAGCTTAAATAAGTGAAGCATAGAAATTAAACTGCATGAACTCAATTTTGCATTATAAAACTTGATTAAAATTACTAATAACATCAATGCTAATAGGGTCTTTCCAAAAAATCCAAATTTTGTTCGAAACATTTGCCACACTAAGATTAAAACCAAGAGTCCTAGTAGTCTCTTCTAGCTTGGAAACAAAAATAAGAGGTTCTAATAAAATAAGGAAATAAATATTATGAATACAGCATAAGTTACGAACTTTAATCCTTAAATTAGGGCAACCAATGCCCCTAACATTCCAAATAATCGACTTAATCATTAATATGCAATTTGTTTGAAGTTTGAGTATGCATGATTCTAGGAGATAACACTTTTTGATTTTGACCTTTTTTATTTTTCATATTTTTGAATGAAGTGAAGTCATGCTCTACATTAACAAGACCTTTATTAGCACTATCATTAACAAAATCATAATCATTAATAGGAGAAGAAATTTTACCGCTTATACCTTTTCCTTTTATGTGCAAATCCTTAGAGCTCTCTGAAGCACTATTACCTTCAAGCATACCATTTTCATTATTCTGATACTCATCATTATTTCTCACAACATTAGCAATCTCCTCTATTTCCTCCTACACATATTCTCCTTCTTCCATATTTTCATCGGAAGTAATATCCTGGACAAAAGGTTTAGAAGAACATAAATCAATACAATTATCAATGCCCCCCCTCGAATCCAAAATATTAATGTTAGTAGCACATGGTGAGGAATTAATAACAGAAATGGAGCTATGTTTTGAAGAAATAGCAACCATTTGCTCATCTATATTTTCCAAACCCTTAGATACGGGAATATGAGATTTGAAAAGAATGTTAGGTGGCACAATGGCGCCTTCCTAAAAAGAAGAAGGGATACACTGCTGAGCCTTATTATCATCTCCAACCAAACCTTAGTCCATCTGATAGACATGCTCATTGTTAAAATTAACCTTTTCCTCGACATGATTGCCCTTATTCTCTTGGGAAAGATTGGAGGACATAGTCATATCCTGCACTTGCAAAGGATTAGTATTCTCATGAGATAGTTGATCAACTAAACCATTATTTCCTTTAGAATCTTTAACCGTTTCGTTATGAATACGTAAATGGGGATGCGAAATAAAATATTTCGAATTGCTATGTCCATGCATTTTACAATGATTATAAAAAATGGTTAGGTTTTCAAATTCTACTTTTTGTTGGTACCTAGTAATCTCTGAACCAATCAAGATTTCTCTAACATGTTTCTTGAAAACATCTAATTTAACTAAAATGCATGCCACAGACGGACGGGAAACAGTAGCAGTAGCTTGATCCGTCTGCATGGGCCTCCAAAAAATAGACCCTAAATAAAATAAAACCTGAGAGTTAAAGAGGTAAAGTCTTAAATTAGGAAAAGATATCCAAACAGGTGCTATATGTGATTCCTTTTTGACATCAAAATTTAGAGTTCACTTAAGTAAACGCATTTGACAACCCTGAATATAGTACGTTCTCCTGGAGAAATGCGACTATAATCTAAATTGTTAGTTAGCTAAATAGCAATATGTTGTTGATCCAAGAAGCCCACAGAAAAGGTTCCAAATAATTTTAGAGATAGAAAAAAACTTATGGATCAGATCCAGATTCAGCCTTTTCAACACAAACTTACCAACCAAAGTAAAAGCAAAAGGTAGAGAAAGCTGGGTAACTACTTTATCATCAAACATCAGAGTAGGAAAACCCTTGAAGGAAGGATGGACTAAATCCAGCTTCGAAGAAGAAGGTGAACTACATCCTGCTAGAACATATTTAAACAAATGCGATTTACCATCAACATTCGAAGAAACTAATGGGTTTGATGACGATGGCATCATCATCCCCCCCGCCCCCTAGAAAAAAGAGAAAACCACAAAACAAAGCCATGAAAACACGAAAGGGGGACAAACAAAACATAAGTGAAAAACCAGGAAAGGGGCCACGAATCGACCATAGGAGGCGCCGACAGAGGAAGCCCAAATTCGCACGGGAATCGCCAGAGCCAGAGAGCCGTTTTGAGCATACTCTAGCATAACAAAATAGGAGATTAGTTAACATAACTTTTTTTTTAACAGAAACCCACGGAGGGGACTATTTGTTAATTCAACAAAAAATTACAAGGTCCTTAAATGGACCTCAAGCTCACTAATGCTCATGAAAGCTACAAAAAGAAAGTAAAAAATTTCTAAGAGCTCGAGTTCCCTACTAATAAAAAATATAATAAAGCCTAGGAACATTCTACGGTGCACAAGAATGGGCACCCATAAAGAAGGAAGAAACCAAAAAATCACAATCAGCTCCAGCTTCCCATCTAAAATGGCTCCATAATGAACACCTGCACTAAGAATATCTTGCAAAAAAAGATGATGCCCACGAAAGAAAAAACACAAGTAAAAGCAAGAGCTAGCAGGTTGATAGTTCAAATAGATATTCAAAAGGAAGATAAAAAGGAAGAAACAGGAATCAATAAGAGGATCCAAAACATTATCATCAGAGTAGCCATGCCAACCAATGTCAACCTCATAATCCCCAATAGCAAAGACATACGTAATGCTAGAAGGGCCACCACACTTGATCACCTCCAAATTAGAAAGGATAGTCATACCATCAAGAAATAAATAACACCAGGCACCATTAGACCAAAAACAAAAGCAATAATTCCAAGATATCCAGGCATGGGTAATAATAGGGAGAAATCCAAGCCAGCTTAAAAAAATAGTCAGATAATGGGAGGATAAAGGAGGCCCTAGCTGGCAGCCCTGATTAGAGGCCACCCAACCAGAATATAAGGGAAATATGAACCAAAACCAGATCAACATAACCAGACTACTCAGCCAGTCATCCATGCATAACCTCAAGGAAGAAGCAAGAGCCCCAAAACTAATAAGGAAAAGGCTACATAAAAGATAGCCACAAAACCCAGCGTCAGTAAAGACCCAGAGGCACCCAGAATCGCCCAGCAACCAAGCCCCAAAGGCTCCCAAAAAAAGTAAACACCAACAAAGAAGACTGGCCAAAAAAGAACAACACTGGAAATTAATCCTGGCATCCAAACATAAATGTAAAAGCAAAAGAAACCAAGGCCGTAAGGATAATCGCCAGGAAGCCAACCAAGAGGCAAACCCCAAACCAACTGACCAAACACAAAAAAGACAAACAACACCTAAGATAGGACATACAAAGAACCCACACCAGACGACCATAGTAGACCTAAAACAGACCAAGGCACCTACAAATGGAACCAATCAACCAGAAAATAGAGCAGCAAGACAAGGTCACCCGAGCACCCTAAAAACCAAACAAGATAAAACCTGACCAAGAAGCATAGCTGCACCCCAAACAAAAACAAATTAGCAGGAAGAAATAATAGCACATTAAAAAGATCCAGGACCATACTTGAGAGCGAGCCCCCAGGACCAAAGAAAAGAAGATAAAAACCTTACCCAACAGCAACATTTAAAATCTAACATAAGGCATACCAATTTTGTCTAATCTTAGAAGACCTATTAGTTGAGTAGGGAGGTTAGTGGCTGTAAAATTAGATAGACACTCCAAGCCATACCCCCAATTGGTAAGCCAATTAGTACATGCATTTCCCTCCTTGTAAATAAGAGAAAAGGAATAGTTCATAAAGATCAACAAATTCTTGATATCCCTCACTAGATAAAAAAGATTGGAATTACACACTGTATCCTAAACAAACTTAAAGAAATGAAATCAATAATTGGAATCAACTTTAATAATAATATTAGTTAAATCAAGAGAAATGCATAATCTTAAACCATGGAGCATAACCAATATGACAACCTTGTTAACATCACAATTCTATAAAGGACCAGTAAAAGCCATAATGAAACTACCATGGCAGTCCCTAATAACCCCACCACAACCCGAAGAGGCCCCAAGGATAGCACCATCCACATTCAGCTTATAAGTGTTAAGAGGAGGTTTAGTCCAACAAATAATCCTAGGTTCTTTAGGTAGATGATCAGCCTCCAACTTAATCCCTAAATCAAATGCAACAGAATAATAGTTTTTAAAATTCTTTGCAGAGAGCAACTTAATAGAATAAAGAGCTACAATCTTATCTTTCACATTCTGGATAATCCTATGGTGGTTCATAGCAACACCATTGAAAATAGAATTATTCCTATCCAACCATAAATACCACAAAATGAGTGAGGGAATAACATTTCTGATATGGCCTTTGGACTTAATAAACCAACAATTAAGCATCACATTAATAGAAATTTTAGCATTAAAGAAATTCAAATAAAAAATATCATCAAAATATGTCCAAGTTTTAACAGCTAAAGGACTAGAAAGAAAAACATGATGCATATTCTCCACATGATAAAAACATTCGCACTTTGACGGTAATATAAAACCTCTTTTAATTAAGTTATCTTCCATAGAAATAAACTTATGTAAAATTCTCCAGACAAAAATAGCCACTATGGAAGGAATACTTTTATGCCAAAGCATATAAAAAATATTAGTAACCTCATTCTTAGATCTTAATGCATGCCAAGCATCCTTTAAACTAAAACTACCATCTTTGGACAAACCACATAAAAGTAAAACATCAGACTTCAAGTTCAGGGGGAGGTTCAGAATTTGAGAATAATAGAGTCATGAGTAACATTAGCAAATTTTTCATAATCCCAATAATTATTGATAAATAAATAATTCACCTTAACAGCCACATTAGAAGAGGTGTTAGTAATAGAGTCAATAGATTGACCCCCCAACCAATGATCTTCCCAAAAGAAGATGTCACCACCACCAAGCCCCCAATAGATAAAAGGATCAACAACCCATTTAACTTTGTAAAGTCTCTGCCACACTTTAGAATCACCTTGGTTAAAACAACAAGTAGTCAGATATTTACCCACACAATATTTAGCATACATAAAATTAGCCCAAAGGCTCACTTTAGAATGAAAATTATACCATAACTTGAAAGAAAAAGCATAGGCCAAATCATTCATACTCTTAAACCCCAAGGCTCCTTCTTCTAGGACACAACAACACTTATCCCAAGAGGACCAGATAATTTTAGAATTGCTACTAGCTCCTTTCCAAAAAAAATTATTGAAAAGCCTATCAATCCTGTTGCAAACCGCTGAGTAGGAAGAAGAGTTTAAAAAAATATAAACAAGGAGGGAACAAATAACACTTTTATGAGAAATGAATCTACTACCAAAACTAAAAAATTAGAATCCTAGGACAGAATCTTATTCTGGACAGCAGAAATTAAATCATCAGAAAGAAAAGTTTTCTTTTTACCATTAAAGAGTGGCACCTAAAGATACTTAATAAGCAAATTGCCAAACCAGTAAAATCTTTAATAGCCAGAATACGGTCATTAGACACTTTCTTGGGTATAAAGCAACACTTATATTTGTTAAGAGCAAGACCACTAACCATTTCAAATTGATGAAATAAAACCATAATTTTATTAATCGTATTAACAGAAGCATTCGTAAAAATGATGAAGTCATCCGCAAAACATAAATGGGAGAAAGGAAAACCTCCCAAAGTTCTAAAATAGAGGCTAAGATAATTCTCAAACAGGTTTGCAAGGCCTCAAGATAAGTACTCAACAGCAATAATAAAAAGAGCCGGAGATATGGGATAACGTTGTCTAAGACCAAGCGAGGACTTAAAGAAACCATTGCTTTTACCCTTAATGCTGGTAGAAAAATGAGAACCCTCAATGCCATTTTTAATAAGATTGATAAAATTCAAATTAAAACCAAATAACTCCATAATATTATAAAGAAAGTTCCAATCAATGTTATCATAAGCCTTGGCAATATCAAGTTTCAAAATCATGTTACCACCTCTCACCCTAACATCCAGGTCTTGAAAAAATTCTTGGGCGAAAAGAATATTATCAGCAATACCTCGCCCTTTAACAAAACCCATTTGAAAAGGTGAGATAATTTTAGGCAAAAAAGAAGTTAAACGATTCATGAGAATTTTACAAAGTAATTTATTAAAAAAGGTGCATAGACTAATAGGTCTAAAATCATTCATGTTACTAACAGAGTTGTTTTTGGGAACAAGCACAATAGAAGTTGAAGTAAAAAACTTAGGAATAGAATTACCCATAAAAAAATCATTAACAATAGAAAAAAGATCATTACTAATAATATGCTAGGATTTCTGGAAAAACTTAGTGGTGAAGCCATCCGCCCAGCTATAGAGTCACCATTCATACTATGAACAATATCTTTAACTTCCTCTAAAGTAGGGGGTTTAAAAAGAAACTCATTATCCTCTTAAGAAATAAGCTTGGGGATAATAGTAGGGTTATCAGTATAAGCAGGACTTGAATCCTTATTGGGACGCTTTTGAAAATGTTGAACCGCTAAATTAGCAATTTCCAAGCCATCCTCAGTAACAGAGCCATCATCATGATTAATTTCATTAATATAATTTTTAGCACATTTCCTCTTAACCAATGCATGGAAATATTTAGTATTATTATCACCTTCAGTAAGGTGTTTCGTAACCACTTTTTTATTTCCAAAAAGCTTCCCCTTGAGCTTGTAATTTATAGAGACTATCTTTTGCATCCCTCAGTAAACTAAAGTTATCATCAGAAGGAAACAATTGACATTAAGTCTCAAAAGTATTCACTTTCTCTTCAGCACTCAAAATATTGGAGAAAAGATTTTTAAACACATTATGATTCCACCAGTTTAAAACTTGCTTAAGCCTTTTCAGTTTAAACTAAAGTCTCCTCATGCCAAAGATAGAGTTATCCGGATGTAAAGGGGCATGCCAATTTTCCTGAACCAAGTCCAGAAAAGAGTCATGAAGCAACCACATGTTTTGAAATCTAAATTGAGAAGGAGAATTAATATAACTTGTCTTAAGAGTAATTAACAAAGGAGAATGATCAGAAAGAGTTCTCCTAAGATGCTCAACAACAATAGAATTAAAAGAGTTAATCCAGCAATCTTTAAACAAAATTTGATCGAACCTTTGCCATAAATGACCACAGTTCTAAGTGAATTTATTACCAGAGAAGCCAATATCAATTAAATTACATTTCATAATCATATTATTTAAATCCTCCATAGATTGATAGATAGAAAAAGAACCCCTATATGTTCATAAGGATTAGAGATAGTATTAAAATCCCCTCCAACAATCCAGGGCAAGTTACAAATACTATGAAAGTTGATGAGTTGCTCCAATAATAATTTCCTAGTATAACGAGAAAAAGCAGCATAAACAAAAGAGGCACAACAATGTAAATTTAAAACCTCAATCTTACAATGCATAACTTGAGTGAAATCTCCAATAACATCTATACGAATACGATCCTTCCAAAGCACCCAAATCTTATTGGCCGCATTTGAAATATCATATTTAAAACCCAAAAATTAGTAGGGCCAGGTAATTTAGTAGAGGACATTAGAGGTTAAAGTAAATAAGAATAGAAACATTATAAATGCAGTATAAGTTCTTAACTCTTAACTTAGAATAGGGACACCCAATGCTTCTAATATTCTAAATAATAGAATTAAACAAAAAAAATAGGGGCTAATGACTAGTATACGAGCAGGTGGTTCTACAAGATTATAAAATGACGTGCTTATTTTTCCTACCTCTCCTACTTTGGAACTTGATGTAACTAGTGTCATTATCATCTTTAGCAAAACATTTAGCCATAATTTCCATATCCTCCGTATCAGTAAAGGCACCATTGTGATATTGAGAATTTAAGGGAAGCTTACCATCATTAAACATACCTGCCCGCCTCACCTCCTGAGGTAGTTCACCATTCTCAAAGATAGCTCCATCTTCCTCATAAATTTTAGTACTCAATTCACTACCAACATTACCCTCCACCAAGCTGATATGGACATCCTCCTGGTCATTCACAGCAGATTGAGATGGTACATTATTAATATAATGACTATTTAACAACACAAAATCCATATCAAGCAAGTTTTTGTTAAGGACACAAGGAGTAATAGTAGAAGATGGAACAATATTTAGATTAGTACTGATAGCTAACATTTGTTCATCCACATTTTGAGAGACATGAGCTAAACAAGAGATAGAGTTGAGAATTTCTCCCTGAACAAGAAGAGGTTCATCAACATTAGTAGAATGCAGTTTAGTATGAGCTATGGCAAGTTGTATGGATTCCTCAACAATATCCTGCATTTTAGGACCATTGCCCTCAATAACATCCAGATTAAGAATAACAATATCATGATTAACGGAAGGATCATCCTTTCCAGAAAGTTGTTTGGAGGATTCCTTCTCCTTTCGAAGATAGGGATTTAACCTATAACACTCATTTAACCCGTGACCATACATCTTATAATGAGAACAAAGAATGGGTAAATTTTCAAATTCAACTTTTTAGAAATAACCATTCTGAACCAATCCAAATCTCGTTAGGATGTTTCTTAGAGATATCCAACTCAACTAAAACACGGGCCACAGACGAACGAGAGATAGAGGCTACAGCTTGATCCGTCTGCAAGGGCCTACCAAGGATCGAAGCCAAGCCAAATATAATTTGAGAATTAAAAAAATGAAGTCTCCGATTCAGGAAAGAGATCCATACAGGAGCAATAGGAGATTCCTCATGGACATCAAATTTGGGTGTCCATTTGAGTAATCTCATATGACAAGCTTGAATATAGTAGGATCTCCTTAAAAAAAAGAGACTATAGTCCAGATCATTACTAAGTTGAATCGCAATATGTCACAAATCCAGCAAGCTAATATGAAAAGATCCCAATAATTTTAGATTAGCAAAAAACTTATAAATGATGTCTAGATTAGGATTCCTCAGAAGAAACTTGCCTACCAAAGTAAGAGCAAAAGGGGAGGCCAGCTACGAAACAACAGAGCCATTAAACATCAAAGCCAGACAACCTTTACAAGAAGGTTGAATGAAGTGAAGCTTAGTAGTAGAAGAAGAAAAACCAGCCAAAACCTCCTTAAAAGATCAGGACTTTCCATTTGGAGGGGAAGCAGTCAGAGGGATAGATGGCGATTGAGTCATCATCTCCCAAAGTCAACAACCCCAAAAAAATCGAAACACAACACCAACAAAGAAAAACAACAGAGGAATAAAATAAAAAGGAAACCCAAAAAATTATGCCAGAAGCGGGGAGAGAGGAGCTCGGGAGATGAAACCCTAGATCGCCTCCAAATTGCCAGAGAACACAAGAGAATGTGTTGTGGAGGGGATTATTTAACATAACTTAATAATCAGGGATGCCCTAATTAGGGTTTCTATTTTTAACTAATCGTCTAGGACTATTTAGAATCGTCTTGTACGATATGATCAAAAACCAAAAAACTCTCTAACTCATAAAATTTCTCCCCTTGAGTGTGTGTGTGCAAGGTTACTTAGCTTCAGGATCCATGTCAGTACATTTGACTCAAGAAAAGGTAAAAGATGCATTGGAATAGAAATTACAGACTGACTCAATCCTAGTCTACCTAATCTTAAGCTGATTGACATTCCAATTGAGCCCATGGACGTGACAGGTTAGTAAACAAAAGTAGATATCCAAGAATAGCAGAGGTAAAGAAACAGTAATATTTGTTGTCTTCAAAATTACTGTACTTGGGCTCAGATTTGCAACAATCTCCCCCTTTTGATGATGACAAACATTGCTATAAAAAAGAATTTTAAAATACGGAGGATTTTTATTTTTGTTCTTTTCCCTTTTTTTATTTCAATGAGACAAAAAGTAGAAAGTAATAAAAAAAAATAAATTTCACTAAAATACAAGCAAATGACAAATTAAGCAACAATCTAGGCAACTAACATACTACTCCCCCTTTTGACATCACAAAAAGGGAAAAGAAGGAAACAAACACTAAAAAATAGAGGAAAGTTTAGAACCAGAGTCCAGTACACACATAAAAACAAAAATAACACTGATAGACTAGAAAGAAGAACTCTTATCAGGTGGAGGTGGTGGTGGCTGAAAGTATCAGGAAAGAGAGGCAAACTGCTCCCCAAACCAGGCCATATCCTAGTCATGCTGCTACTACTGCTGGGTGGCATAAGAGTAAAACCTTGCTTCCCACTGGTCAAACCTCTAAACGTGTGCATCATACTGAGTCTGTTGGTGTATCTGTTCAGGTGCGGGCATTGGTGCTAGACCTCCCTCCTGTTCCTCTGGCTTACGGTCATGATAGCGACTTTGGCGACGAGTGGCACTTTGAAGAACATAAAAAAGCTATTGGAATAAAACACAAGAAAGTGATGTCTTTTATGGTGGGGATCTCTAATGACAATCAAATTTTCAAAATAGCGAATGAGAAGGTCAGCATCATTGAAATCAATATGAGCCATAATGTAGTAGGTTATAATGGAAAGAGCATAAGTGATATTTATCCTATCACCAGCTTTGGGAATTATGAAGTTCCTAAGAATGTGCTGGATGATACGGGCATTCGGAACTAAGGTGCTAATATGGGCTATGTGGTAATTAATGTTGGATTCCCTAAGGACAGTATTCACTTGTGACCAATTATACACAGTGTAAGATGCGACATGATGGACATTCTCACTAGTTATGGAAAGGTGGAGGATTTCACGAAAGTCTTGATACGTGATTTTGAAAGGCCTTCGATTTACGTAAGACTGGAGGGTAGTTCTCTCACTATTAATGCGAAGGCTAGCAAAAAATTCAAGAAGGAGTTCTGCATTATAGGGATAGGCGAGTGTAAAGATGAAGCCAAGGGTGGTGTATACAAATATACTTAGCACTTGGAAGGTCAAGACTTCTTGGTTGATAATTTTGGAATCATTAATCCCTGCATCTTTATATCGCTGATATGCTTCCTCATCAACAGCTTCAGTGAAGCGAGGGTTGATATTTCTTCGAGAAGAACTCCTAACGAGTGCCTGAGATAGTTTACCCCTAGACATTTGGAGAAATAAGGGCACAAGAGACTTAGTTAAAGATTGAGAGAGTTTGGATGGTGTGGAGATTTCAAAGAGTTTGGCTTGTTTAAATAGAATTGGGAAAATCATCTAGGATGATCAGGTGCAATAATGTTGTCCAAGCTATCAGTAAAAAAACTTGGTCTTATCGTCAAGGATGATCAAATATCATCCAAGATGATTAGATAAAGGATGATGTCACCGAGGAGTTAGCAGGATGATCATTAACTCGATATATTTTTTAGGTCGAATAGGTCGATCATTTAGGATGATGAGAAATAATGGATCAGACTAACAATATTCAAATCATCCAGTGACTTCTGCCATGTGGATTGTCCATGATGAATAGGTGGATCATCCAAGATGATGAGCAATAATGGATCAACCTAACAGCATTCAAATCATCCAGTGACTTCTACCACATGGATCATCCAGAATGAATAGGTGGATCATCCAGAATGAATAGGTGGATCATCCAGGATGATTGCCAATAATAGATTCAGATCACCCGTTGGATGTAGATTGAACAGTGGTTAGATTAGATCATTCAGGATGATACGGATCATCCAGGACGATTAAAATAAAAATTGGAAGAATTGGATGATGGAGAGGGATGATTAGAGAGGATCCAAAATACAAAAAAAAATAACCAAAAATACCAGAACACAATAATAAAGAAAAATAAAAGATACGATAACCATCAATTGTCAAAACAAAAATAGAGTTTTTTTAATCGATCAGCTCTAGTAAATGACAAATTTACCTCCATTTTAAATATAAAAACTCAAAAGAAATGAATCGACAACGTTGAAATCGAGAAAGATTAAAACATGATTTTGTAAACTCTATTCAAACACCTTGCATGTTAAAGTTCCTTTTAAATAAAAATCTAATTTAAAAAGGAAGAAATTAGATAAGAAAAGTGATCCTTTCAAACTTCGTTCCAAAAGAAATATTTGATAAAACAGTATTACAAAGTAAAGAATCAAGAATCCTAATTTTGAATCTCAAGTGGTTGAACATATTAAGTGGCACAATGATTCTTTAAAGATTTTTAAAGGTTTGAAAGTGAAGGAAGCTTATTTCTTTGTGGGCTCATTTTGTACATCTTTTTTTCAGTTATTTGGTGCATTTTGCGCATCTTTTGATTTTTGATACACTTAGTGTATCTTGTAATTAATTGGAGAACCTTACACATCATTTAAATATTGGGCTCATTTTGTTCCTCTTTTCATTTCTTTTGGGAGCTTGCTTCCTTTTAGAACCTCTAAAGACTCTCAATTGTGAGATTATCATCTAGAGATAAGTGGGGAAGAAACTCACTCTCTAATATAAAGGAAAGTAACTCACAAAATAGAATCATATTTCATATGATAAATGCTACCACTTGCTTAAGAAAACACGAAATGATTTGGAACACTATTCATATGAGATAGATTACTCTAGGAAGATAAAATAGATCTCCTTTTCAAAGTCTAACTTTTTAATTTTGAAATAGATTTTGATTCAAAAAGAAAAATGTACCATTAAAGGAGTTAGAGAAAGAGAAACAATCATCAATGTTCCTTTCTTTAACTATTTTAGAAAAGTCAATCACTGCTAATAAGCTTCTAAACAAAAATAAGGCTCAAATCTTATTTAAAAAGCAAGTTCATCAGTAGAAGTTAGCAGTGATCAAATTTTTAAAATAAGACTAAAAACAACAGCAGAAAATAAAAAATATAAAGCAAAAACTCAAAAAGGAAATCAACAAACAAGTAATGCCTAGAAAGAAAGACACACAAAATGAAACATACAGAAAGAAACAAAAAAATAACTAAGAACAAGAAGAATAAAAACATAGATAGAAGACATCATTTTTAAGGATGAATGTCTATCACACCTAAATTGGATATTAAGGTGTTAAAGGTTTCAAAGGCTTGTGATTTTGTGAAGATATTTGCAAGCTGATTTTCAGTGGCTACATGCTATAGCTCTATGTCTCCCATAGCAACATGGTCCCTAATGAAATGGTGCCTTATGTCATTATTTTTTGTCCTGGAGTGTTGGATTGGATTCTTTAAATTACAGATTACACTAGTTTTATCACATAGGATTGAAATTGTGCCTATAGATAATACTAAATCTAGAATCTATTGCTTTAACCAAAGGACTTGCGCCACATAACTTCCTAAGGCAATGTATTCAGCTTCAATAGTGGACAGTGTGACATAGTTCTATTTTCTGTTGGACTAGGAGACTAAGGATTATCCTATGAATTGACATGTCCAAGAAGTGCTTTTCCTATTAACTCGTCATCCGGCAAAATTTGAATCAGAATATCCTATGTTTTCAAAAGAGGTGCATTCCTAGGATACCAAATTCCTAAGTCTTATGTCGCTAAGAGATATCTAAGGATTCTCTTAATAGCAGTCAGGTGGGACTCCATTGGATTAGCCTAAAATCTAGCACATAGACATACACTAAATATAATATCAGGTCTACTAGTAGTCTAGTAAAGAAGTGATCCAGTTATTCCTCTGTATTTCTTTTGATCAACAGATTTTCCATTTGAATCCTTATCTAACTGAACACAAAAACTCATGGGAGTGTTGATTGGCTCGGCTTATCCATCTCATATTTCTTAAGGATTTCCTTAATATATTTTAACTGACTAAGGAAAGTTCCATCATCCTTTTGCCTTATGCTAAATCCATGAAAGTACGTCAGTTCTCCCATCATACTCATCTCAAATTCTTTACTCATCATTTTTGAAAATTCATCACATAGTTTTTTATCAGAAGATCCAAACTGGATATCATCAATATAGATTTGGGAAATCCGTAATTCAACTCCTTCTTTTTTCAGAAATAGGGTGGTGTCTTCTCTCCCCTTAACAATGTTTCTTTCTAGTAGGAATGTGCTAAGTCTTTCATACCATGCCTGGGGTGCTTATTTTAGTCCATATAAAGCCTTTTTAATTTGAACACATGATTAAAAAATTGTGAATTTTCAACATACACATCTTCTTTTATCATCACATTGAAAAGGCTTTCTTAACATCCATTTGAAATAGTTTGAATCCCTTAAAATAAGTAAAGGCTAGTAGTACTCTAATGGATTCTAATCTAGCTATAGGGGCAAAAGTCTCCTTAAAGTCAATCCCTTCTATCTGATTATACCCCTTAGCCACCAATCTTGACTTATTCCTCACCATTACACCATATTGATTCATTTTATTTTTGAAAACACATTTAGTTCCAACCACACTCTGGTCCTTAGGTCTTCCAACTAGCTCCCAAACATCATTCCTTACAAAATGATTCAATTCTTCTTGTATGGCTAGGATTTAGAATTTATCCAATAAGGCTTGATTTAGGTTGGTGGGTTCAGTCACTGAAATGAAGATAGAGTGGTTTACTTCTTTTCTAAGTCCATGCCTAGTTCTATCACCTTCAGATTGCTCTCATAAGATTAGTTCCTTATGATGACTTGAAGAATATCTCCATTCTCTAGGAAAAGTGATTTCAAGTTCTACCCTTTCCTCTAGATTTGTAGATTCTAATCCTTGGGTGACTTCTACAACCTCTTCTTATTCTACCCTAAACCCTCCAGAGTTATTAGATTTATCAAATACAACATCAGTGGTCTCCTCAACTACCAGTGTTCTTTTATTGAAGACTCTATAGGATTTTCCAACACTTGTGTAACCGAGGAACCCTCCTTTACTAGATTTTGGGTCAAACTTTCCTAGTTGAGACTTCCCATTACTCAGAATGAACACTTTATATCCAAAGACATGAAGGTGAGAGAAGTTGGGTGTCTTACTATTAAGAATTTCATAGGGTATCTTGTTCAGCTTAGATCTAATATTAACCTTATTCAGAACATAATAGTTTATATTCACCGCTTCTACCCAGAAATATTTAGGAAGTGAGTATTCAGCTAACATGGCTCTAACAGCTTCTACCAGGGTCCTATTCTTCCTTTCAGCTACCCCATTCTACTGAGGGGTCCTAGGAGCTGAAAAATTGTGATCTATCCCTTGCTCCTTATAGAAAGATTCAAAATTTTCATTCTCAAATTCTCTACCATGGTAATGAAGGGTTAAGATTTCACACCCTAGTTTCCTCTAAATCCAAGTGGAAAAAGATCAAAACTCCTCGAATGATTCACTTTTATGAGATAGAAATTTAAGCCAAATAAACCTCGAATAATTATAAGCTATCACATACCCATAGACTTTCCCTCCTAGGCTTGAAGTGCTGACTGGCGCAAAGAGATCCATATGAAGGACTTATAACGGTATACTAGTGTTAACGCCTTCGATTGAGTGGAAAGAGGATTTGACTTACTTTCCTAACTGACAGACATCATACAGGTGGTCCTCAGTGAACTCTAGTTTGGGGACACGTTTCACTAAGTCTTTTTGGGTGATGTTCCTAAGACTTTTCATGCTTGTATGATACAATCTCCTATGCCACAGCCATTATTCACCAGCAATTATTTTTAAGCAAACAGAAATATCAGCTTTAAAGAAATTTAGATCCAGTATGTAAACATTGTTGATCCTTTTTCCCTGCAAAACAATTTTGTTATTTAAGCTTATAATGTAGCTGGTTGGCAGAAATTTTATGCTGAAGCCTTTATCATAGAGCTGGCTAATGCTAAACAGTTGTGTTTCAATCCTTCTACAAGCAAAATATTTTCAATGATGATATTTTTGAATGATGAATTATATCTGATCCCAACACTCTCCTGGTGGTATTACCTCCAAATGTTACCTTGCCTCCTGCCCTGGTCTCTAGTGAAATGAATTGATTTACATCTCTTGTCATATGCCTTGAATATCCACTGTCTAGGTACCACATGCTCTTACGAGGCCTTTTGTAAGAGCACACCTATAAAATTATCAGATGTTAGATTTTAGAACCCAAATAGGTTTGGGTTTAAAGTTTATTAGGGTTGTTAAGCCCTTATGAACTATTCCCAAGGCTAACCAAGAGGGGGTTGAATTGGTATTTTAAAAATTCTTGCACAAACAAATTTTTTTTTTATCTTTTTGAATATTTGAAAACACAAATAATAAAAGCCGAAGCAGATAACAAAAATTAGATTTTCAACCACAGATCAGATCACAGAAAATATATGCAGAAATTAAAATGCAAAAAAAGAAATGAAAAGAGTACACCAAATTTATAGTGGTTCAGTCAACTTGACCTATGTCCACTCCCTGGAGCCTCCCCTCCAGGTATTGCACTAAAATACAATAGTGACTCCCATTTTGCTCCCACAGTAAGGCGGAGAAGCCCTTACAAAATATTTCCATCGATATCAGTGAGGTAGAGAACTTTGACTCCTTTTACTTCCTCCTGAAGCAGGCAGAGAACCCCATAATCCATTTGCTTCCTCCTAAAGTAGGCAGAGAACCTCAGAGTCCTTTTGCTTTTTCTTGAAGCAGGCAGAGAACCTAGATTTTATGTTGATGATCGTCTCCCTAGAGCCATAATGGAACCAAGGACGAAGAAGGAAGACGATGATCGAATCCTTACTTGGAGAAACTTTTATGGATCCCCTCACAAACTCCCCCTCATAAGATCCTCTCTCTCTCTCTCGAACACTCCTCCTCTAAGCTCTGTTGGAGTGGAATAATTAGTAAAAGATTATTGAAGAGATGGTTAAAGAAATTAAATAGAAGGCCTTAAAAATGCTCTAAAATTCAACTTGCTGACAATATCATCCAAGATGATCTGTAGATCATCCTGTACGATCAATACAAAATCAATCATTTTGCCAGGACGATTGCCATAGTTTGGACGATCAGAAGAAATATTTTCTACATATCATCTTGGATGATTTTACGATTGTGCAGGATGATTAGTTTAATTTGAGTGGAAAATGACAAATTGTTCAGACTATTTCTCGGGACATCCAGGACGATGTCCTAGACGATCAGAGGAAAACAAGGGTTTTCATCGTGGACGATTTCAGAATTATCCGGGATGATCAATTCATTTTGGGTGGTAATCGATAAATAATCCCGAAAATGTCTCGAGATATCTGGGACGATATCCTGGATGTTCAGAAGAAAATTATGGTTTTCATCCAGGATGATTGGAGATCAACCCATGAAATATAAAGGATCATCCGAGAAGATCGGGGATGATCATCTTGTATGATGTGATTGATCAATTAAACCATAATTGTTCTGCTAATCAAGGGTTCTTTTTGGTAAAATTATAGTGAATCATTCAGGATGATACATGTATTATCCTGTACGATCAGAACAAATATCTAAAAATAAAATATTTCCTAAAATGTTATTGGCGGTTGATTTCTGAGTTTAAATAAGTCATCCGGAATAATGTGAGGATCATCCAGGATGATCTGCTTAATCAAACTTACTTAGCCCATATGCCCTAAAAAGGGTTTTCTATTTTGAACTAATCATCCATGATTATTTGAGATCGTTCTGTATGATATGCTCAAAAATTTGAAGACTCTCAAACTCACCAAATTTCTCTCCACAGTGTGTGTGTGCAAGGTCACTGATGCAAAATTTGGGTTTCAAGGACTATGATTTTGATGATAGCAAATATTTCTATTTCTGGTTAATTGTCTAATCTTTCAGGTCTGCAGGATTAATTGCAAGTTCAAGCCAGCCCAAGATCAAGTCAATCTATTTTGTAATTCAGGTCCAATGTACTATTTTTATCTTTATTAAGTCAAATATAATGTAAAGGATCCCCTAGCTAAGTAACCTTGCACACACACACTCAGGGGGAGAGTTTAAGTGAATTAGAGTTTTCGTTCATTTTTTGTTCAGCCATCCATGACGATATTGACATCATCTTAGACGGTCCAGTGAAAATAGAAACCCTAATTAGGGTGACAAAGTTAGGTCAGTCTGATTAAGCAGATCATCCTGGACGATCCTATGATCGTATAGGATGATAGGCTCAAACCAGAAATTCTTAGCCGCCAGATTGAGTTAGGCAAGTTTTTATTTTTAGAGATTTGGTCCAATCATCCTGGATGATACGTGTATCGTACTGGATGATCCATTACAATCATGCCTAAATAAGTCTCATGATTAAGTAAAGTAATTAAGGTTTAATTGATTCGATCATATCGTCTTGGACGATCGCGAGATTGTTGGGGATGATATTTTAAAAATTTTGACCGTCCAAGGCCTGACACCTGTACGTCCAGAGCTGTGTGTAGGATGATTTTGTCTTTTTTGAACTAATCGTACGGACGATAGACATATCATCCTGGATGATCAAGTTATTTTAAAATCATCCAGCATGTTCTGACCTATATGTCCAGAGCTGTGTGCAGGATGATTTTATCATTTTTGAACTAATCGTACAGGCCGATAGACATATTATCCTGGACGATCAAGTCATTTTAAGAACGTCCAGTAAAAGTTCCCCTGGATGACCAGAGCTGTCTTCTGGATGAAATTGCTAATTTACACTAATCATCCCGGACGATCACAAAATCGTACGGGACAATCTAAACAAATTTTGTCTACTAATTGTCCAAAGGAGCCAGATCATCTAGGCTGATACATGTGATTTTGAACTGATCGTACAGGATGATCAATCGATCATCTTGGATGATCTTTGACAACCAGTTGAGATTTAGGGCAATTTTTGAGCCCTCATATAAAATATCTTTTTCTTTCAGCAAGAAAAATCTTTTGCCACTTTTCTTTCCAGAGAAAACCTAGAGGGAGAGAGAGAGAGCTTGGGAGAGAGAGACAGGATCTTGTGAGGGGGAGTTCGGGAGGGATTCATAAAGGTTTCTCCAAGCAAGGATCTGAGTCATCTTCTCCGTTCGTCGTCTCTTATCTTGTTGGTGTCTTTATGGGAGGATCATTCACAAGAAGATCTGGGTTCTCTGCCTGCTTCAGGTGGAAGCGTAAGGACTCCAGGTTCTCTGCCTGCTTCAGGAGGAAGTGAAAGGAGTCTAGGTTCTCTTCCTACTTTAGGTGGAAGTGAAAGGAGTTTATGTTCTCTGTCTCATCGGGTTGGTGGAAAGGAGTTTTTATACAGGCTTCTCCGCCTTACTGTGGGAGCAGAAGGAGAGTCACTTAGAGTTAGTGCAATACCCAGAGGGGAGGCTCCAGGGAGTGGACGTAGGTCAAATTGACCGAACCATTATAAAATCTGGTGTGTTCTTTCTGATTATTTTTTGTATTTACTTTTCTGTTGATGATTGTGTGATTATGATTATTATTCTGTTATCGTTGAATATCTACATATCATCGTGTAACTGCAAAAGTTTTAAAACATTCAAAAAGATTTTTTAAATTGTTATTTTTCTCTCAAAATTTTAAAATTACCAATTCACCCCCCTCTTGGTTAGCCTCGGGACTAGTTCATAAGGGCTTAACATCCCTAATAAACTTTCAAGTGGTGTCAGAGCGGGATTCAAAAATTAAGTTTAAAAACATTTGAATTTTGATCCATGGCTAACTTTGGTAATCGTAATACTGCTGAAGGTTATTCAATTACAGGACCACCATTATTTGATAACATACCTTTTAATTTTTGGAAAACTCGCATGTCCACCTTTTTACAATCAATTGATTATCACATGTGGATGCTTATTAAGGATGGCTATGAAGCACCTTTTAGAATGGTTAATAATGTTAAAATTGAACTGCCTTTTCCTTAATGGACTCTTGATGATCGGGACTTAGCCCAACATAATGCCAAATGTTTGAACTATTTTTTTTGTGCACTAAGATTTGAAGATTACATGCGTGTTTCTACTTACACTACTGGTAAAGAAATCTGGGATAGATTATGCATTACTTAGAAGGCACATCTGAGGTTAAGCAATCTTGATTGAACATCTTACTTCACGACTATAAACTCTTTCGCATGAAACCTAATGAATTAATTTCTGAAATGTATACTAGGTTCACTCAAATTGTCACTTTTTTACATGCTTTAGGAAGAGAACTTACAAACTATGAAAAAATAAACAAAATTTTGAGATGTTTGCCTTCTTCTTTTGATGCCAAGATAACTGCAATTACTGAATCCAAATATTTGAACACTTATTTTATTGATAACTTACTTGGGTCACTCATTGCTTACGAGCAAGGAGTGAACCAATGATAAATTGATGCAGGTGAGAAGAAGAGGGAGAAAACTGTGGCATTGAAGGCCAATGATACTGACACTAACTCTTCCGTGTCTGATAGCGATGATGTTGCCTTAATCACTAGGCAATTCAAAAGCTTTCTAAGGAAGAAACATAAGAACTTTCAGAAATGGAACAAAGGTAGGAGTAACAAAAATTTGAAAGGTTCATCTGATACTATTTTCTTTGAATGCAGGAAGTGTGGACATACAAAAGCTGATTGTCCTACACCTAAAGCTCACCTAAGCAAGGAGAAGGGTGAGGAGAAACCCAAGTTCAGAAAGGATAAGAAGCAGATTCAAAAGGCATTCTGGGTAGATTCTGAATCCGACTCCTCTGAGATTGAAGCTGAAGAGGAGACTACTAACTTGTGTCTAATGGCTGATGATCATCCTGGTCAGTTTGATTAAGAAGAGGTATGTGAGCTAACCTATGATTAATTGCTAGATGTTTCTGAGAAAATTCATTCATCATATAGGAAACTTATGAAAACTCTTGCTAGTATGAAATTAGAATTTCTGAATTTATAAAAAGAGCATGAAATTTTGATAAAAGATCATTCTACTCTTGATTGCAATCACATGTCACTACTTGATGAATTTGATGAATAGAATAAAAACCATTCTGATTTAATTACTGAGCATGATTCATTAAAAACCTCTCATGTTGATTTAGAAAGAGATTTTAAAGAATTAGACACCATGGCATGTGACTTACAGAGTAGTAAGGGTGCATTGAAATTTGCAATTGCAAGTCTTGAAAAGGAGAATGAATTTTTAAGAGTAAAAATTATTTCTTTTGAGAAAAATGAAACACCTCTTATTTTTGCACAGTTTTATGCACCTCCACCTTTTGAAAAATCTAATTGAAAATCATTAAAGAATATTACATTCAAACCTAGGAAGAGGCACAATCACCCACGTAGATTAGTTTACCCTTTTCCTGGTGTTAGATACTTTTCTTGTGGCATGCTTGGACATATCTCTCACACCCGCACTATTCACCGTAGTACACATTGGGTGTAGAGGCCCAAATTGCATGCTTCACAGTACAGCACACATGCATTGCATTCTTCTTTTTATAAGAAGGAACCCAGACCTATTTGGGTTCCTAAATCTGACATTTGATGATTTTATAGGTGTACTCTTACACAAGACCTCATGAGAGCATGTTGTATCTAGACAACGGATGCTCAAGACATATGACTGGAGATGCAAATCAATTCATTTCGCTGGAGGCTAGGTCTGGAGGTAAGGTTACACTTGGACATAACACCACCATGAGGGTTGTAGGAGCAGGTATAATTGATGATTCAAAAAATTTCATTATTGACAATATTTTACTTGTAGATGGATTGAAACACAACTTATTGAGCATCAGCTAACTTTGTGACAAAGGATATAACATCAAGTTCTTGCCCACTTACTACATTATAAGCTTAAATATCAAAATTATTTTGTAGGGATAAAGGATCAACAATGTCTACATGCTGGATGTAAGCTGCTTTAAAACTGATGTTTCAATTTGCTTAAAAACTACTTCTGATGAGTCTTAGTTGTGGCACAGGAGATTATGTCATGCCAGTATGAAAACCCTTAGGAGAGTCATCCAAAAGGACTTAGTTAGAGGTATCCCCAAGCTTAACAAGCAGTGTGATGCCTGTCAATTAGGAAAGCCAGTCCACTCCTCTTTCCACTCAATTAAGGACATCAACACCTCTAGTCCTTTAGAAGTCCTTCACATGGATTTGTTTGGACCCACTAGCACTGCCAGCTTAGGGGGGAGAGTCTATGGTTTTGTGATTATTGATGATTACTCGAGGTTCACTTGGATTAGATTTCTATCACATAAATTTGAGTCATTTAATGAATTTAAGTCTTTCTTCACTTGGATTCAGAGGAAGTTAGGTTGTGAGATCTTGACTATTCATAGTGATCATGGTGAAGAGTTTGAAAATGTGAGATTTGGAATATTCTGTGGGGAGCAAGGGATTATCCATAATTTTTTAGCTCCTAGGACCCCTCCATAGAACGGGGTAGCTGAAAAAAAGAACAGGACCTTAGTGGAAGACGCTAGAGCCATGCTTGCTAAGTATTCACTTCCAAAATACTTTTGAGCTAAAACGGTGAACACTGCCTATTACGTGCTGAATAGGGTAAATGTTAGATCAAATCTGAATAAGACACCTTATGAGATCATTAAGGGTAGAACTCCAAACCTGTCCAACCTCCATATCTTTAGCTGTAAGATTTTTATTTTGAACAATGGGAAATCATCCTTAGGAAAATTTGACCCCAAATCTGATGAAGGAGTGTTCTTAGGCTATTCTAGTGTGGGGAAATCCTTTAGGGTGTTTAATAAGAGGACTTTGGTGGTGGAGGAGACAACTCATGTGTTGTTTGATGAATCTGATCCTAAGGAGACTAGAGTTAAGGAAGAAGAAGATGTAGGAGAGATTACCCAAGGAGTTGAAAATATAAATCTGGAGGAAAGGGTAGAACCTGAAAATACTTTGCCTAGAGATAGGAGATATGCTTCGAATCATCCTAAAGAACTGATCTTAGGAGACCCTTCTGAAGGTGTTAGAACTAGGTATGGACTTAGGAAGGAAGTAAACCATTCTGCTGTTATCTCAATGATTGAACTCACCAACATCAATCAAGCCCTTTTAGATAAATTTTGGATCTTAGCTATGCAATAGGAATTGAATCAATTTAAAAGGAATGATGTTTGGAAGTTAGTAGAAAGACCTAGGAATCAAAGTGTAGTGGGAACCAAGTGGGTCTTTAAGAATAAGATGAATGATTCTGGTGTGGTGGTTAGGAATAAGGCAAGATCGGTGGTTAAGGGGTACAATCAAATTGAAGGGATTGATTTTGAGGAGACCTTTGCCCCTGTAGCTAGATTGGAAGCCATTAGGGTGCTACTAGCCATTGCATGTTATAAGGGATTTAAGCTGTTTCAAATGGATGTCAAGAGTACCTTTTTCAATGGGATAATAAAAGAGGACGCCTTTGTAGAGAAACCCCCAGGTTTTAAGAGTTGCCAATATCCAAATCATGTCTATAAATTAAATGAGGCCTTATATGGATTAAAACAGGCACATAGAGCTTGGTATGAGCGGCTTAGCACATTCCTACTAGAAAGAGAGTTTGTTAAGGGGAGCGTAGACACCACCTTTTTCCTTAGGAAAGTAGGAGATGATCTACTCATTGTCCAAATCTATGTTAATGATATACTTTTTGGATCTTCTGGTAAAAATTTATGTGATGATTTTTCTAAGACAATGAGTGAGGAGTTTGAGATGAGTATGATGGGAGAATTGTCCTACTTTTTGGGGTTTAGCATAAGGCAAACGGAAGATAAAACTTTTATAAATCAATCGAAATACACTAAGGACATCTTAAAGAAATATGAAATAGACAAAGCTAAGCCAATCAACACTCCCATGAGTTCCACTGTTCAATTAGATAAGGATTCAAATGGGAAATCTATTGATCAGAAGAAGTTTAGGGAAATAATTGGATCACTACTTTACCTGACTACTAGCCGACCTGATATTATGTTTAGTGTTTGTATTTTTGCTAGGTTTCAAGCTGATCCTAAAGAGTCCCACCTGACTGCTGTTAAGAGAATTCTTAGATATCTTTTAAGGACCCTAAATCTAGGAATCTGGTACCCTAGGCATAGCACTTCTTTTGAGATTATTGGATATTCTGATTCTGACTTTGCAAAGTTTAGGGTGGATAGAAAGAGCACTTTTGGAACTTGTCAATTCATAGGACAATCTTTAGTCTCCTGGTCTAGTAGAAAATAGAACTTAGTTACACTTTCCACTGCTGAAGCTGAGTACATTGCATTAAGAAGTTGTGTGGCTTAAGTCCTTTGGTTGAAGCAACAAGTTTTGGATTTAGGATTACCTATTGGCACAATTTCAGTTCTATGTGATAAATCCAGTGCCATCTACATTTTTAAGAATCCAATCCAACATTCTAGAACCAAACACATTGATATAAGGCATCACTTCATTACGGACCATACTACAAAAGGGGACATTGAGCAACATCATGTAGCAACTGAAACTTAACTGGTTGACATCTTTACTAAACCACTGGCCTCTGACTCATTCAGCATTTTGAGGACCAGATTGGGTGTGATTGACATAAATGCATAAATCTGATGATTACTAATTTCTGATGTTTTCTATTTTCTTCATTCTGCTTTAGTTTTTTGTTTGATTTATTTGTCCATTTTACTTTAGAATTTTTCCATTCCTACTGATTTTCATTGGGTAATTTGCTTATCAGATTTAATCATTTCCTACTAATTTTCATTTACAAATTTTCACGTGTTTGTTTTTTCTTCCTTCTTATTTTTTATTTACTGCTTACTCACTTCTAAATCAGATCACTGCTCACTACTGCTAATAAACTGAATTTCTGACTAAGTGTTTTATCTTGCTATTTTTGTTTGAAAGCTTATAAGCAGTGATTGACTCCTCTGAATCTGTTAAAGGGAAGAAACATTGATGATTATTTTTCTTCCTCTAACTCTTTTAATGGTATATTATTATTTTTGGATAAAAATCTTTTCCATAATTAAAAAGTTGATTTTTGAAATAGAGATCTATTTTATCTTCCTACAGTAATCTACCTCATATGTGAAAGTTCGATAGGGATATTAAGCCCTGATGAACTAGTCCCGAGGCTAACCAAGAGGGGTGGTGAATTGGTTATTTGAAAAATTCGTAGGCAACAGGAAAAATCTTTTCGATGATTTGCAGCGGAAACAAGTAAACACATAAACGAAAAGATCAACCACAGATTTTACCCAAGCAGATAATAACAGAAAACTAAAGTGTAGAAAATAATCTGAAAGAACACACTAGATTTTATAGTGGTTCGGTCAACTTGACTTACGTACACTCCCTAGAGCCTCTCCTCCAAGTATTGCACTAACACAAAAGTGACTCTCCTTCTGCTCCCACAGGAAGGCGTAGAAGCCTGTACAAACCACCTTTCCACCAACCCGGTGAGGCTAAGAACCAAAACTACTTTCTCTTCCTCCTGAAGCGGGCAGAGAACCCGGACTCCTTTTGCTTCCTCCTGAAGTAGGCAGAGAATCTGAACTCATTTCACTTCCTCCTGAAGTGGGCAGAGAACCCGGATCTTCTTGCGAACGATCCTCCCACAGAAAGCACCAACAAGACGAGAGATGATGAACGAAGAAGATGACTCTTATCCTTGCTTGGAGCAACCTTTGTGAATCCCTCACAAACTCCCCCTCACAAGATCCTCTCTCTCTCTCCCAAACTCTCTCTCTCTCTAGGGTTTCTCTGTAAGGGAAAGTGGAAAAAGATTTTTCTTGTTGGAAGAAAAAGATCTTTTATAGGAGGGCTGAAAATTTCCCCTAAATCTGAACTGGTCGGCCAATATCGTCCAGGACGAGATGATTAGTAAAAAAAATTGTTCAGATTATCCCGTACGATTCTACGATCGTCCGGGATGATTAGTGTAAATTCAGGAATTTCGTCCAGAAGATCGCTCTGGTCATCTAGAGGAACTTGTGCTGAACGACCTAAAAATGACTTGATCGTCCAGGAAGATATTGATATCGTCTTGTACGATTAGTTCAAAAAGTGCCAAAATCGTCTTGATCACCGCTCTGGACTTAGAGCTGAAACACACTGGACGATCATGATCATCCCGAATGATGTGATCGTATCAGTTAAATATTAATTACTTTTTTTAATCACCAGACTAATTTCAGCATGACTGTACTGGATCGTCTAGGATGATACATGTATCGTCCGGGATGATCAGATCAAATCTATAAAAATAAAACTTGCCTAACTTGATCTGGCAGCTGAGAATTTCTGATTTGAGCCTATCGTTCTATACGATGTATGGATCATCCAGGACGATCGGCTTAATCAGACAGACTTAACTTGGTTTCCCTAATTAGGGTTTCTATTTTCTCTTGATCATCCAGTATGATGTGAATATCGTCAAGGACAATCTGAATAAAAATTGAATAGAAACTCTAATTCACTCAAGTTCTCCCCCTGAGTGTGTGTGTGCAAGGTTACTTAGCTAGGGGATCAGTTACATTTCATTTGACTTAACAAAGGGAAAACATTACATTTAGACACACTTGGACCCGATCTTGATTTGGCTTGAGTTGCTTTTGATCTTTTATACGTGAAATGGGTTAGCCAAGCAAAACAAAATATAAACATGTTTGTCATCATCAAAACTGTACTTTTTAAAACCAGATTTGCAACAATCTCCCCCTTTTTGATGATGGCAAACATTAGTGCAGTAGTTTAAAATAAAATAATCAGGAGTTAACCAACGCACATACGAAAAATAAATATCTTTTCAAATTTTACTGAACAACTAGAACAGTATAGGAAAAAACCTATAACTGAAATAAATAAAACAAAACAAGATCAATATATAAAACAAAAACTACTACAACTAACTCATTCTTTTGACATCACAAAAAGGAGGAGGAACAGACACAACAGTACAGATTGAAAAATAGTACAAAACACAAAACTAAAACGGAGGCGGATCCTGATCAGAAGGAGGAGGAGGTGGTGGTGTAAAGTAACTATGAATGGCGGTGAAGTGTGCTTCAAACCAGGCAATGTCCTGGTCGTGCTGCTGTTGCTACTGAGCAATATAGTCATTGAAGCCCTGCAGATCCTCAGTGTGGTAATGCTCCTGGGCAGCTACATAAGAATCAAATCAGGCCTCGCACTGGTCGAACCGCTGTATCAGATGATCAAATGGGGATGCAATATGAAAAGGAGCAGGTGCATCAGGTGCAGCAGGAACAAGAACAGCTTCTTCCTCTTCCTCCTCAACATCCGTGGCGGGCTCCGGATGTAGTCGGGTTCTGTACAGTACATGGAAGGAATTATTTGGAAAGAAGGAAGGAGGGACATTGTGGGGGACTGGATATTGTAGATCGTATTTTTTCTCCAAAGCATATGCAATGATGTGTCCTAGAGCTAGATTTGGACGTCGTCTATGGCCCGGATCCTTAATAGTAGTGAGATGCTCGATATATCTAAAAAGGAGATCAGCAGAATTAAATTACCGGTGGGCCATGATGTTGATCGTTGAAAGGCAGCCTGATCGGCTACAATTGGAAAGAGGGGATCGATATTTCCCCGTAAGGAGCTAGTACCTTGCTGCCTAGATTACTTTCCACCAGCCATTAGAAACACAAGAGAGGAAGTATGGAAGGGGAGGTGTGAAAAAACTGAAAAAAGTGGATGTTTAAATAGAAATCGGCCGGATCGTCCCGTACGATCGCAGGATCATCCAGGATGATAGGCCAGGATGATTGGTTAAAAAAGTGGTCAGATCATCCCGGATGATTAGAGATCATCCAGGATGATTAGAGACAGGCGATCGTCCTGAGGAGTCAAGCTGGATGATTGTTGACGAAAAGTATCATCCAGGATGATGAGGTGGATCATCCGGGATGATATACAGTAAATGCATAGGTCGGGCCGAATTTGAATCATCCAATTACTGATACATGGATTATCCGGGACGATGAGGTGGATCATACAGGATAATGAACAATAATTGTTGCATTCTCAACCATTTGATCAAATCAGGAAATATGGATCATATTATCCAGGATGATCACCAATAATTGATGTAACTCAGCAATATGATCAGAGTGGGGACAATTTGAAGGGATCATCCAGGATAATTTATGGATCATTCATGATGAAGAAGATTGTCCAGGATGATGTGGGGATCATCCAGGATGATATGAAGAAAAAGTGAAAAAGATGCAGGATGGAGATGAAAGATCAGGGATTCCAAAAACACATACAATAAAATGAAAAACAAAAGCAGAGTAAATAAAACTTGAAACGAGAAACACAAAAACACTCAAAAATAATAATTTTTTTTTGAATTGATCTGCTCCAGTAAATTAGAATTTTCTCTTGATTTTGAATCCAAAAACCAATAAGAAAATGATCGACAACGCTGAAATCCAAAAAAGTTAGAAAATCAACTTTTGTAACTCCCACCTCGGACACCTTGTAGATGTAAATTCCTTTCAAAACAAAAATCCAATTCAGAAGAAAAGAAATTAGATTCAAAAAGAGATCCTTTTAAGCCTCGTTCCAGAAAAATATCTGATATAATAGTATTATAAAGTAAGAAATCAGAAAATCAAGATTTTCAAACTTAAGCTTTTAAAAATATTAAGTGGCGCATGGATTTTTTTAAGACATTTAAAGATCTGAAAGGGAAGAAAGCTTGGTTTGGGCTCATTTTTTGCCTCTTTTTCAATATGTTTGGCGCTTTGCGTATCTTTTAATTTTTGATACACTTTGTGTATCTTTCAGTTTGGCGACATTTCATATCTTTTCAGCTTTGGGCTCTTTTTGTGCCTCTTTTTCAATTGGTTTGGCGCATTACATATCTTTTGTAAGCTTTCTTCCTTTCATAATCGTTAAAGAGTCTGAGCTGCGAAATTATCTTCCAGATGTAGGAGATGACAAAACTCACTCTCCGCAATAAGGAAGAGTAATTCACAAAGCAAAAAACCATACATCATAAGATAAGTACAATCACTTGGTTCAAAATATCATAACAATGACTCAAAACTTTGAAAACACTATTCATATGAGGTAGATTACTGTAGGAAGATAAAATAGATCTCTATTTTAAAAACTAACTTTTTAATTTTGAAGAAGATTTTTATCCAAAAAAAATAATACACCATTAAAGGAGTTAGAGGAAGAGAAACAATCATAAATATTTCTTTCTTTTAACAGATCCAGTGGAATCAATCACTGCTTACAAGCTTCCAAACTAGAAAACAAGGAAAAATTTTCAGTCACAAATCCAGTTTATCAGCAGTAGTGAGCAGTGATCAAATTTTGAAAAGCATAAAATAGTAAGAAAAAACCAAGTAGAAAATTGCATCAAAATAAATATTCAAATCAAGCTAACAACAAGATTAAAATAAAAATCAGCAGAAAAATAAAAATCAAATCAAACGACTAACTAACAAAAATAGAATGAAAAACAGACAAATCAGAAATCAGTAGTCATCAAAATCAAGCATTCATGTCAATCACACCTAATCTGATCCTCAAAATGCTGAATGAGTCAAAGTCGAGTGGTTTAGTAAATATGTCAGCCAGCTGATTTTCAGTTGCTACATGATGTAGCTCAATATCCCCTTTTATAACATGATCCCTAATGAAGTGATGCCTTATATCACTGTGTTTGGTTCTAGAATATTGGATTGGATTCTTAGAAATACAGATGGCACTAGTATTATCTCATAGAACAGAAATTGTGCCCACAGGTAATCCTAAATCCAAGACTTATTGCTTCAACCAAAAACTTGGGCCACACAACTTCCTAAGGCAATATACATAGCTTTAGCAATGCAAAGTGCAACTGAGTTCTATTTTATATTGGACTAGGAAACTAAAGACTGTCCTATGAATTGACATGTTTCAGAAGTGCTCTTTCTATCCACCCTACACCATGCAAAGTCAGAATCATAATATCCAATAATCTCAAAAGAGGTGCTGTGCCTAGGGTACCAGATTCCTAGGTTTGGGGTCCCTAAAAGATATCTAAGAATTCTCTTAATAGCAGTCAGGTGGGACTCTTTAGGATCAACTTGAAACCTAGCACAAAGACAAACACTAAATGTAATATCAGGTCGGCTAGCAGTCAGGTAAAGCAGTGATCCAATTATTCATATATACTTCTTCTGATCAACATATTTTCTACTTGAATCCTTATCTAACTGAACAGAGGAGCTCATGGGAGTGTTGATTGGCTTGGCTTTATCCATTTCATATTTTTCAAAATGTCCTTAGTGTATTGAGATTAATTGATAAAGGTTCCATCATCCATTAGCCTTATGTTAAAACCTAAAAAGTAGGACAACTCTCCCATCATACTCATCTCAAACTCCTTACTCATTATTTTAGAAAACTCATCACATAAATATTTATTAGAAGATCCAAAAATTATATCATCAACATAGATCTGGACAATGAGTAAATCATCCCCTACTCTCCTCACAAAAAGGGTGGTGTCTACGCTCCCCTTAATAAACTCTCTTTCTAACAGGAATGTGCTAGGCCTCTCATACCAAGCTCTGGGTGCCTGTTTCAATCCATATAAGTCCTTTTTTAATTTGTAAATATGATTTAGATATTGAGAACTCTCAAAACCTGGGGGTTGTTCTATAAAAACATTCTCTTTTATTACCCCATTAAAAAAGGTACTCTTGACATCCATTTGAAACAGCTTAAATCCCTTATAATAGGCAAAGGCTAGTAGCACCCTAATGACTTCCAATCTAGCTACAGGGGCAAAGGTTTCCTCAAAGTAAATCCCTTTAATCTGATTATACCTATTAGCCACTAATCTTGCCTTATTCCTAACCACCACATAAGAATCATTCATCTTATTCTTAAAGACCCACTTGGTTCCCACTATACTTTCATTCCTAGGTCTTTCTACTAGCTCCCAAACATCATTCCTTACAAATTAATTCAATTCCACTTGCATAGCTAAGATCTAAAACTCATCAGAAAGGGCTTGATTGATGTTGGTGGGTTCAGTTATTAAGATAAAGGTAGAGTGGTTTACTTCCTTCCTAAGTCCATGCCTAGTCCTAACACCTTCGGAAGGGTCTCCTAAGATTAGTTCTTTTGGATGACTCAAAGAATATCTCCAATCTCTAGGCAAAGTGTTCTAAGGATCAACCCTTTCCTCCAGATTTACATTTTTAACCCCTTGGGTAATCTCCCCTACCTCCTCTTCTTCCTCAACTCTAGTTACCTTAGGATTAGATTCATCAAACACCACATGAGTCATCTCTTCCACCATAAAAGTCCTCTTATTAAACACCCTAAAGGATTTCCCCACACTAGAATAGCTTAAGAATACTCCTTCATCAGATTTGGGGTCAAACTTCCCTAAGGATGATTTCCCGTTGTTTAGAATGAAAACCTTATAGCCAAATACATGAAGGTGGGACAGGTTTGGGGTTCTACCTTTAATGATCTCATAAGGTGTCTTGTTTAGATTGGATCTAATATTCACCATATTCAGCACATAACAGGCAGTGTTCACCGCTTCAGCCCAAAAGTATTTTAGAAGTGAATACTCAGCAAGCATGGCTCTAGCGGCTTTAACTAAGGTCCTGTTCTTTCTTTCAGCTACCCCGTTCTGTTGAGGGTCCTAGGAGCTGAAAAATTGTGACTAATCCCTTGCTCCTCACAGAAAGTTCCAAACATTACATTTTTAAACTCTCCACCATGATCACTATGAATAGTCAAGATCTCACAACTTAACTTCCTCTGAATCTAAGTGGAGAAGGACTTAAATTCATCAAATGAATCAAATTTATGTGACAAAAATTTAATCCAAGTGAACCTCGAGTAATCATTAACAATCACAAAACCATAGACTTTCCCCCCTAAGATGGCAGTGCTAATGGGTTCAAAGAGATCCATGTAAAGGACTTCTAAAGGTCTAGAGGTTCTAATGTCTTTAACAGAGTAAAAGGAGGACTGGACTTGCTTCCCTAATTGACAGGCATCACACAAGTGGTCCTTAGTGAACTAAAGCTTGGGGACACCTCTAACTAAGTCCTTTTGGGTGACTCTCCTAAGGGTTTTCATACTGGCATGACATAATCTCCTGTGCCACAACCAAGACTCATCAGCAGTAGTTTTTAAGTAAATTGAAACATTAGCTTTAAAGAAACATACATCCAGCATGTAGACATTGTTGATCCTTTGTCCCTGTAAAACAATTTTATCATTTAAGCTTAAAATGTAACAAGTGGGCAGGAATTTGATGTTGTATCTTTTTTCACAGAGTTGACTGATGCTCACCAGGTTGTGTTTCAGTCCATCTACAAGCAAAATATTATCAATCATAAAATTCTTTGAATCACCAATTATACCTGAACTTACCACCCTCCTGGTGGTGTTATCTCTAAGTGTAACCTTGCCTCTAGCCCTGGCCTCCAGTGAAATAAACTGATTTGCATCTCTAGTCATGTGTCTTAAACATCCGCTGTCCAGGTACCACATACTCTCATGAGGTGTTGTGTGATAGCACATTTACAAAATTATCAAACGTCAGATTTAGGAATAGGTTTGGGTTCCTTCTTACGAAAAGAAGAATGCAATGCATGTGTGCTGTGCTATGAAACAGGCAATTTGGGCCTCCACACCGAATATGTACTACAGTGAACAGTGCAGGTGTGAGAAATATGTCCTAACATGCCACAAGAAAAACATCTAGCACCAAAAAAAGGGTTAACTAATCTACGTGGGTGATAGTGCCTCTTCCTAGGTTTGTATGAAACATGCTTTGATGATTTTAAAATAGATTCTTCAAAAGGTGGAGGTGCATAAAACTGTGAAAAAGTAGGAGGTGTTTTATTTTTCTCAAAAGCACTGATTTTAACTCTTAAAAATTCATTCTCCTTGTTCAAACTTGTAATTACAAATTTTAAAGCTGAATTACTACTCTAAACTTCACATGCCATGTTGTCTAATTTTTTAAAAGCTTTTTCTAAATCAACATGTGAGATTTTCAGTAAATTATGCTCAGTAATCAGATCAGAATACTTTTTATTCAGTTCATCAAATTTATCAAGTAAAGATATATGATTGTAATCAACAGTAGAATGATCTTTAATCAAAATATCATGCTCTTTTATAAAGTTAGAAGTTCTAGTTTTAGGCTAGCATGAGTTTTCTTAAGCTTCCTATACGATGCATGAATTCTTTCAGACACTTCAAATAATTACTCGTAAGTAAGTTAACATACCTCTTCCTGGTCAGACTGACCAGGATGAACATTTACCATCAAACACAAGTTCGTTTCCTCCTCTTCAGCTTCAGTCTCAGAGGAGTCGAATGCAAAATCTGCCCAAAATATCTTTTGAATCCTCTTATTATCCTTTCTGAATTTTGGTTTCTCCTCACCCATTTTCCTTACTTGGGTGAGCTTTAAGTGTAGGACAATCAACCTTAATATGTCCAGGCTTCCTGCATTCAAAACAAACAGTATCAGATGAGCCTTTAAAATTTTTACTGGACTTACCCTTATTCCACTTCTGAAAGTTCTTATGTTTCTTTCTTAGAAAGCTTTTGAATTGCCTAGTGATTAAGGCAACATCATCGCTATCAAACCTAGAAGAGTCAGTGTCAGTTTTGTTGGCCTTCAGCGCCATAGTTTTCTCCTTCTTCTTCTCACCTGCATCAAGCTGTCTTTGGTTCACCCCTTGCTCGTAAGCAATGAGTGACCCAAGTAAGTTATCAATAAAATAATTGTTCAAATCTTTCAATTCAGTAATTGCAGTTATCTTAGCATTAAACGAAGAAGGAAAATATCTCAAAATCTTGTTCACTTTTTCATAATTTGTAAGTTCTCTTCCTAAAGCATGCAAGGAAGTGACAATTTGAGTGAACCTCATATACATTTTAGAAATAGACTCATTAGGTTTCATGTGAAAAAGTTCATAGTCATGCAGCAATATGTTTAACCAAGACTATTTGACTTCAGTTGTACCTTCAAAAGTAATGCACAATCTATCCGTAATTTCTTTACCAGTTATACAATTAGAGACATGCATATAATTCTCAGATTTTGAGGCACAGAAAAAATAGTTCAAACATTTGGCATTCAGTTGGGCTAAGTCACGATCATCAAAAGTCTAATCAGTGAAAGGCAGCTCAGTTTTAACATTATTAATCATTCTAAAAGGTGGGTAAATTGGTTATTTAAAAAATCGTAGGCAACAGGAAAAATCTTTTTGATGATTTGCAATGGAAACAAGTAAACACATAAACGAAAAGATCAACCACATATTTCACCCAAGCAGATAATAACAGAAAACTAAAATAAAGAAAATAATTAGAAAGAACACACCAGATTTTATAGTAGTTCGTTCAACTTAACCTACGTCCACTCCCCAGAGCCTCTCTTCTGGGTATTGCACTAACACAAAAGTGACTATCCTTCTGCTCCCACACAAGGTGGAGAAGCCTATATAAACCTCCTTTCCACCAACCCGGTGAGGCAGAGAACCTGAACTCCTTTCTCTTCCTCCTGAAGCGGGCAGAGAACCCGAACTCCTTTCACTTCTTCCTGAAGCAGGCAGAGAACCCAAACTCATTTCGCTTCCTGCTGAAGCGGGCATAAAACTCAGATCTTCTTACGAACGATCCTCCCACAGAAAGCACCTAAAAGATGAGAGACGAAGAATTGAGAAGACGACTCTGATCCTTGCTCGGAGAAACCTTTGTGAATCCCTCACAAAGTCTCCCTCACAAGATCCTCTCTCTCTCCCAAACTCTCTCTCTTTAGGGTTTCTCTATAAGTGAAAGTGACAAAAGATTTTTCTTGTTGGAAGAAAAAGATCTTTTATAGGAGAGCTCAAAATTTGCCCTAAATCTCAACTGGTCGGCCAATATTATCCAGAACGATCTATAAATTATCCTGTATGATCAGCTTAAAATCACCTGTTTCAGCCTGGATGATCTGGCTCTTCTAGACGATTAATAAAAAAAATTATTCAGATCATCTTGTACGATTCTGCGATCGTCCAGGATGATTAGTGTAAATTCAGGAATTTCATCTAGAAGACTGCTCTGATCATCCAGAGGAACTTGTGCTGGACGACCTAAAAATGACTTGATCGTCTAGGGAAACTACCCAAGGTTCTATAGGACAAATTTGGGTGTTTATCATAAAGATTAGCAATAACTTTAGACATATACTCAACAGCTATGATAAATAAAGTAGGAGAAAGGGGATCACCTTATTTCAAACCCTGAGAGGACCTAAAAAAACCTTTTCTTTTACAATTAACAATCACTGAGAAATAACAACCTTCAATGAAATTCATAATGAGCTTAATATAAGGCAAATTAAAGCTAAATAATTGAACAATGTTACAGAGAAAGTTCCAGTTAATGTTAATATATAATAATGCTCCCCCCTTACACCTTGGTATCAAGATCATAAAGGAGCTTTAGAGCAAGTTGGATGTTATCATAAATGGCTCTTTCCTTGACAATAAGGGGAAATATGTTGGGAAAAAAAGAAGCTAAACAAGCCATTAAAATTTTGAAAATAAGCTTGCTAAAGAAAGAGTAATGACTTATAGGCTGAAGTCATCCTAAGAATTGGTAACATTCTTCTTAAGAATAAGAACAAGGGAAGTGGAAGAAAAAAAATTTGGTATAGGATTGCCTTGAAAGAAATCCATAACAACTTCAATTAAATCCTCACAAATAAAATTCCAACTTTCTTGAAAAAATTTAGTCGTGAAATCATCAGGCTTAGCCGTAGAATCATGATTCATAGAATTGATAATATCAATGAGCTCTTTGCGAGTGGGGGGCATTGTGTTGCGAATTTGGATTCAAGGATCATAATTTTGATGATAACAAATATTTCTATTTCTCTACTAATGTTAGTACTGTACATCTATTTGTAGTTGCCTGCCTACTAACTTTTCAGGTACATAATATTTAGTGCAATTCAAGCCAGCTCAAGATTGGGTGGATTATGACTGAGTCAGTTTATAATTTCAAATTCCAATGGTTTTTTTTTACCTTTTCTTGAGTTAAATGTAATAAAGTGGATCCTGATGCTAAGTAACCTTGCACACACACACTTAGGGGGAGCAATTTAGTGATTTAAGATTTTTTTGTTTTTGATCATATCAAACAGGATAATCCGAATATCCTCCTGGACAATCAGTTAAAATAGAAACCCTAATTAGGATAGTTGGGATAAGTTATCCTGATTAAGTAAATCATCCTGGATGATACCTCATCATCCTGGATGATTTTCTTAAAAAAAATACTCAGTCACCGAACTTATTTAGGTAAGTTTTGAAATTGAATTTATGTGTCTAATCATATAGGACGATCCCACATTATCCTGGACAATTCATACCAATCATGCCTAAATTAGTCAGATGATTAAGAAGAGTAATTAAGGTTAGATTGATAGATCATATCATCCAGGATGATCAAGGATCATCCAGGATGATTAGTAAGAAAAACCTTAAATTTCACCTGGACGTCCCGAACTATCTACTGGATGATATGTCCCCTTTTGTACTAATCATATAGGATGATATCGACATCATCCTAGATGATCAGGTATATTTTAAGTCATCCTGGCTCATCTGTTGGACATCCCAAACTATCTGCTGGATGATAATGTCTTATTTTGAACTAATCCTACAGGAAGATATGGGCATCATCCGGGATGATCAGTTATATTTCTACATATCATCCCGATTTATCTCCTGGATGACCCAAACTATGTTTCGGATGATTTCTTCACTTTTATACTAATCATAAAGGATAATCCGATAATCGTTCTGGATGATCAGTTGTGTAAAATTAGAAAACTAGGTTTTTTAAAGCCTATTATTTAAGCAAATTATTTTTACTTAAAAATAAGATCTTTTGCTGTATTCCACTCCAAAAGAGCTTAGAGGAGAGGGAGAGTTTGGGAGAGAGAGAGGATCTTATGAGGGGGAGTTTATGAGGGGATTCAAAAAGGTTGCTCCAAGCAAGGATTCAATCATCATCTTCCTTCTTCATCCTTGGTTCCATGGTGGCTGTAGGGAGATGATTATCAGCTTCAGATCTAGGTTCTCTACCTACTTCATTAGGAAGCAAGAGGAGTTGGGGTTTTATGCCTACTTCAGGAGGAAGCAAAAGGATTTTGGGGTTCTCTTCCTGCTTCAGAAGGAAGCAAAAGGATTTTTGCATTCTCTGCCAGTTTCACGTAGAAGCAAAAGGAGTCAATTTTATCTAGCTCACCGGTTTCAGTGGAAAGATTTTGTAAGGGCTTCTCCGCCTTACTGTGGGAGAAGAAGGAGAGTCACTATAGTCTAGTGTAATACCTACAGGGGAGGCTCTGGGGAGTGGACGTAGGTTAAGTTAACCGAATAACTATAAATCTGGTGTGCTCTTTTCATTTATTTTTCCACTTTTTAATTTTTGCATATTTTTGTGATCTGATCTGTGGTTGAAAATTTAATTTTGGTTATCTGCTTCCACTTATATTCTTTGTGTTTTAAATATTCAAAAAGATAACAATAATTTTTGTTTTGTGTAAGAATTTTTAAATTACCAATTCACCCCACTCTTGGTTAGCCTTGGGACTAGTTCATAAGGGTATAACAACCCTAATGAACTTTCAAGTGGTATTAGAGCAGGATTCATAAAATCAAGTTTTGTAAAACTTTTGAATTTGATCCATGGCTAACATTGGTTATAGGAATACTGTGGAAGATTTTTTAATCACACGATCACCTTTATTTGATAATATTCCTTTTTATTTCTAGAAAACTCGCATGTCCACCTTTTTATAATGGATTGATTATCGCATGTGGATGCTTGTTAGAGAAGGTTATACTGCACCTTATAGACTTATTAATGGTGTCAAAACTGAATTTCCTTTTATTGAATGGACAACTGATGATAGAGATCTTACACAACTAAATGCTAAATATTTAAACTGCTTTTTCTAAGCATTGAAATCTGAATGTTATATATGTATTTTAACTTATGCATCTCATAAAGAAATTTGGGATAGACTGTGCATTACTTATGAATGAATGAACGAGGTTAAATAATCTAGACTAAGCATTCTCTTGCATGATTATGAACTCTTTCACATGAAACTCAATGAATCAATTTCTGAGATGTATATTAGATTTACACAGATTGTCACTTCCCTGCATGCCTTAGGAATAGAGCTTACGAACTATGAAAAAGTGAACAAGATTTTGTGATACTTGCCTTCTTCCTTGGATGCTAAAATTTTTATAATTACCGAATCAAAAGATCTAAATAATTATTCAATTGATAACCTACTTGGATCACTAATTGCTTATGAGTAAGGAGTGAACCAAAAGCAGCTTGATGTAGGTGAGAAAAAGAAGGAGAAAGCCATAGCCTTGAAGGCTGATGATTCTGACTCTGGTTCTTTAGGTTCTGATGATGATGACTTGGCCTTAATCATAAGTCAATTCAAGAGCTTCTTGAGGAAGAAATAAAAGTATAATCAGAAGTGGAACAAAGGTAAATCTGGTAAGAATTTTAAAGGTTCATCTGATGTTATTTACATTGAATGTAGGAAGCTTGGACATCTGAAGTCTGATTTCCCTACACTTAAGACTCACCCAAGAAAGGAGAAGGGTGAGGAGAAACCCAAGTTCAAGAAGGATAAGAAGAAGATCCAAAAGGCTTTCTGGGCTAATTCAGCATCTGACTCCTCTGAAACTGAAGCTGAAGAGGAGGTAACCAACTTGTGCTTGATGGAAGATCATCTTGATCACTCTGATCAAGAAGAGATATGCGAGTTAACCTATAATCAATTGCTTGAAGTTGTTGAGAAAATTTATTTAGACAGGAAGTTGAAAAAATTGCAAGCTTGCCAGAAACTGGAATTTCTGAACTTACAAAAAGAGCATGAAATTTTGATTAAAGATCATTCCACCTTTGATAGCAATCATATGGTATTACTTGAAGAATTTAATGAATTAAATAAAAAGTATTCTGATTTAACTACTGAGCATGATTCATTAAAAATATCACATGTTGAATTAGAAATTGTATTCAAGGAATTAGAAACTCTTGCATTTGATTTAGAGAGTAGGGAACGTGCATTGAGAATGGAAAATTCAATTCTTAAAAGTACAAACAAATTTTTTGAGGCTTAATTAACAGCCTTCATGGAAAATAAAAAACCACCTTCACTTCAAAAATTTATTACACAATCATCAAAGCATGCATCATCCAAGCCTAGGAAGAGGCACCATGACCCACGTAGATTAGTTAACCCTTTTCCTGTGTTAGATGTTTTTCTTGTGGCATGCTAGGACATATCCCCCACACTTACACAATTCACTATAGAACACATTTGGTGTGGAGATCAAAATTACAAAATTCACAGCATAGCATGCATGCATCATATTTTTCCTTTCATCATAAGGGACCCAAACCTTTTTGGGTTCCTAAATCTGGCATTTGATGATTTTGTACGGATGCTCTCATAGAAGGCCTCGTGAGAGCATATAGTACCTAGACAGTGGATGTTCAAGGTAATATGACTAGATATGCAAATTAATTTATTTTATTGGAGACAGGATAGAAGGCAAGGTAACACTTGGAGACAGCACAACCAGGAGAGTGGTGGGAGCAAGTATAATTGGTGATTCAAAAAATTTCATCATTGAAAATATTTTACTTATAGATGACTGAAACACAATCAGCTCAGCATCTACCAGCTCTGTGATAAAGGCTTCAGCATTAAATTTTTTCCAACATGCTGCATTATAAACTTAAATGACAAAATTATTTTGTAGGGAAAAGGATCAATAATATTTACATGCTGGATCTGAATTTCTTTAAAGCTGATATTGCTTTTTGCTTAAAATTAATTGCTGATGAATCATGGCTATGGTATAGGAGATTATGTCATGCAAGCATGAAAAGCCTTAGGAAGATCACCCAAAAAGACTTAGTGATAGGTGTCCCCAAACTAGAGTTCACTAAGGACCACCTATGTGATACCTGTTAGTTAGGAAAGCAAGTCAAATCCTCCTTCCACTCAATCAAAGACATAAATACTAGCAAACCCTTAGAAGTACTAAACATGGATCTTTTTGGACCTGTCAGCACTTCAAGCTTAGGAGGGAAAGTCTTTGGTTATGTGATTGTTGATGATTATTTGAGGTTCACCTGGGTGAGATTCCTATCTCATAAAAGTGAATCGTTCGAGGAGTTTAGATCTTTTTCCACTTGGATTCAGAGGAAGCTAGGTTGTGAGATTGTGACTATTTTTAGTGATTATTATAAAGAATTTAAAAATGAGATGTTCGGAACCTATTGCAAGGAGCAAGGGATAGATCATAATTTTTTAGCTCCTAGGACCCGTCAGTAGAACAGGATAGTTGAAAGGAAGAACAAGACCTTGGTAGAAGCCAGTAGAGGCATGTTAGCTGAATACTCACTTTCTAAATACTTTTGGGCAGAAGCGCTGAATACAACCTCTTATATTCTATATAGGGTAAATCTTAGATCTAAGCTGAACAAAACATCCTATGAAATTCTTAAGGGTAGGACACCCATCCTCTCTCACCTTCGTGTCATTGGATATAAAGTGTTCATTCTGAATAATGGGAAGTCTCAACTAGGAAAGTTTGACCCAAAATCTGATGAAGGAGTGTTCTTAGGTTACTCAAGTGTTAGGCAATCCTATATAGTGTTTTTAATAAAAGAACCCTAATTATTGAGGAGACCACTCATATTATGTTTGATGAATCTGATAATTCTAGAGGGTCTAGGGTAGAAGAAGAGGAGGTTGTAGAAGTCACCCAAGGAGTAGAATCTACCAATCTAGAGGAAAGGGTAGAACCTGAAGTTTCACTACCTAGAGAATGGAGATATTCTTTGAGGCATCCTAAAGAACTGATCTTAGGAGATCCATTAGAAGGTGTTAGAACTAGGCATGGACTTAGAAAAAAATAAACCACTTTGCCTTCATTTTAATGACTTAACCCACCAACATCAATCAAACCCTTTCTGATGAATTTTGGATCCTAGTCATGCAAGAGGAACTAAACCAATTTATTAGAAATGATGTTTAGGAGCTGGAAGAAAGACCTAAGGACCAGAGTGTAGTAGGAACCAAATGGGTCTTTAAGAATAAATTGAATGATTTTTGTGTGGTGGTAACGATTAAGGTAAGATTAGTAGCCAAGGGGTACAACCAAATTGAAGGGATTGATTTTGAGAAAACTTTTGCCCCTGTAGCCTATTTGGAAGCCATTAGAGTGCTACTACCTTTTCCTGTTATAAGGGATTTAAGCTTTTCCAAATGGATGTCAAGAGTGCCTTCTTAAATGGGATAATAAAGGAAGATGTGTTTGTAGAGCAACCCCCTGGCTTTGAGAATTTCCAATTTCCAAATCATGTTTTTAAATTAAAAAAGGCCTTGTATGGATTAAAACAGGCACCCAGAGCTTAGTATGAGAGGCTTAACGCATTCCTACTAGAAAGAGAGTTTGTTAAGGGGAGTGTAGACACCACCCTTTTTCTAAGGAGAGTAGGAGATGAATTACTCATTGTCCAGATCTATGTTGATAATATACTTTTTAGATCTTCTGATAAAAATTTATGTGATGATTTTTCTAAAATAATGAGTAAAGAATTTATGATGAGTATGATGGGAGAATTATCCTACTTTTTAGGATTTAACATAAAGCAAATGGATGATGCAACTTTTTTTAATCAATCAAAATATATTAAGGACATCTTGAAGAAATATGAAATGGATAAAGACAAGCCAATCAACACTCCCATGAGTTCCAATATCTAGTGAGATAAGGATTCAAATAGAAAATTTATTGATCAGAAGAAGTACAGAGAAATAATTGGATCACTTCTTTACTTGACTACTAGCAGACTTGATATTATGTTTAGTGTTTGTCTCTGTACTAGATTTTAGGCTGATCTAAAGGAGTCCCACCTGACTACTGTTAAGAGAATTCTTAGATATCTCTTAGGAACCCAAAACTTAAGAATCTGGTATCGTAGGCACAACACCTCCTTTGAAATTATAAGATATTCTGATTCTGACTTTGTAGGATGTAGGTTGGATAGAAAGAGAACCTCTGAAACATGTCAATTCATAGGATAATCTTTAGTCTCCTGGTCCAATAGAAAATAGAACTCTGTTGCACTATCCACTACTGAAGCTGAATACATTATCTTAGGAAGTTGTGTGGCCCAGGTCCTTTGGTTAGAATAACTAATTCTAGATTTATGACTTCCTATAGGAACAATTTCTGTCCTATGTGATAACACTAGTGTCATCTCCATTTCAAAGAATCCAATCCAATACTCTAGGACCAAACACATCGACATCAGGCACAACTTCATTAGGGAACATGTTACCAAAGGAGACATAGTGCTATATCACATAGCCATTGAAAACCAACTAGCAGATATTTTCACAAAACCACTGGCCTTTGAAACCTTTAGCACCTTAAGAACTAGATGAGGTGTGATAGATTTTTATGCTTGAAATTGATACTCTATATTTATTTTTCAACACTTAGTTTTTTTTTGTTTAATTTGTTTGTCTGTTTGTTTTATTGTGCTTCTTGATTTCCTACTAATTTTTCTCATTTTTTGTTGTTGTTTATTTGATTTGGTTATTTCTTTTTATGTGCATTCCTTTTGTTCTTAATTTCATGTTTATTTTCTTCAGAATCAGATCACTGCTCACTATTGCTGATAATCTTAATTTCTAAATGTGATTTTTGCCTTATTTTATTTAGAAGCTTGTAAGCAGTGATTGACTTCTCTAAAATAGTTAAAGGACAAAACATTGATGATTGTTTGTCTTCCTCTAACTCTTTTAATGGTATATTTTTCTTTTTGAATAAAAATATTTTTTAAAATTAAAAAGTTGGACTTTGAAATTGAGATCTATTTTACCTTTCTATAGTAATATATCTCATATGAGTAGTGTTCCAAATCATTGAATCACTTTCTTATTTTCTTAATCAGATGGTTGCATTTATCATATGAGAATGGTTTTGTTTTGTGGATTACTTTTCCTTATCTAAGAGAGTGAGTTTTTCTTCTCTTATATCTAAAAGATAATCTCACAACTGAGTGTCTTTTAGAGTTTTTGAAAGAAAGGAAGCTCGCAAAAGATGCACAAAGTGCGCTAATCAACTGAAATAGAGGAACAAAAGGAGCCCAATACTAAAAAGATACATAATATTCTCTAATAAATTGAAAAGATACACAAAGCGTATCAAAAATCAAAAGATGCACAAAGTGCACCAAATAATTGAAAAAGAGGCACAAAATGAGCCCACATAGAAATAAGCTTTCTCCTATTACAAATCTTTAAAAATCTTAGAAGAATTCATGTGCCACTTAATATATTCAAACTTTTGAGATTAAAAATCATTATTTCTTATTCTTTACTTTGCAATACTATTTTATCGGATATTTTTCTGGAACGAAGTTTGAAAGGATCACTTTTCATATCTAATTTCTTTTCTTATAAATTTGATTTTTGTTTGAAAGGAATTTGAACCTGTAAGCTGGCAGTGGTAGGGTTTAAAAAAATTAATTTTCCTACTTTCCTGGATTTTTGCTCGTCAATTTATTCTTGTTGGTTTTTGAATCAAAAATTAAGGAAAAATTCTGATTTACTTGAGCTGATCGATAAAAAAAATTATTTTTAGCTGTTATTTTCGTTGTTTGTTTGAATTTTAATTTATATTTTGATTTGAATCTTTTTTGTATTTTAAACACCATTGACCTTTCCTCTTCATCATCCAACTTTTTAAAATATTGTTATTCTTTCATGTATGTGTTCTTCTTTATGTTTTCTCATCCTTTTAGTGATGTCAAAAGGGGGAGCAGTGTTGGTTTAGTACTATATCATTTACATGTGTGTCTGTATCATTTTCTTGTGTTAGTAAAATGTGCTTCACCTTGTCTTGTTTTACTTAAATTTTATTTTTATCTGCCTGATTTGAAATTATCTAACAAATATTTGCCATCATAAAAAAGGGGGAGATTATTGCAAATCTGGATTCAAGGATCATAATTTTGATGATAACAAATATTTTTGTTTCTCTACTAATATTACTATTACACTTCTATTTGTAGTTTCCCTGCTTACTAACTTTTCAGGTCCACAAGATCAAGTGCAATTCAAGCTAGCTTAAGATTGGGAAGATTAAGATTGAGTTAGTTTGTAATTTTAAACTCCAATGGTTTTTTTATCTTTTATTGAGTCAAATGTATTAAAGTGGATCATAATGCTAAGTAACGTTATACACACACACTCACGAGGAGAAATTTAGTGAGTTAGAGTTTTTTTTTCTATTTTTGATCATATCGTATAGGACGACCGTAATATCATCCAGGATGATCAGTTAAAAATAGAAACCCTAATTAGGGCAGCTGGGATAAGTTATCCTGATTAAGTATATCATCTTGGATGATACCTCATCATCCTGGATGATATTCTTAAATAAAAAATACTCAGTCTCCAAACTTATTTAGGTAAGTTTTAAATTTAATTTCTGTGTCTAATCATACAGGATGATCCCACATCATCCTGGATGATTCGTACCAATTATGCTTAAATTAGTCGGGTGATTAAAAAGAGAAATTAAAGTTAGATTGATCGATCATATCATCCGGGATGATCGCAGGATCGTCCAGGACGATCAGTAAGAAAAATCGTAACTCTCCTAGACGTCTCGAACTATCTGCTTAATGATATGTCCCCTTTTTTTACTAATCGTACAGGACAATATCGACATCATCCATGATAATTAGTTATATTTCGAGTAGTCCCAGCTCATCTGCTGGACATCCTGAACTATCTGCTAGACGATAATGTCTTATTTTAAACTAATCGTACATGACGATATAGGCATCATCCTGGATGATCAGCTATATTTCTACATATCATCCCAATTTATCTCCTGGATGACCCAAACTATGTTCTAGACAATTTAGTTAGTTTTGTACTAATCGTACAGGATGATCAGATGATCGTCCTGGATGATCAGTTGCACAAAATTGGAAAACTAGGTTTTTTTAAGCCTGTTATTTAAGAAAATTTTTTTTACTTGAAAACAAGTTCTTTTGCTGTATTCCACTCCAAGAGATCTTAGAAGAGAAGGAGAGTTTGAGAGAGAGAGAGAGAGAGGATCTTGTGAGGGGGAGTTTGTACGAGGATTCAAAAAGGTTGCTCCAAGTAAGGATTCGATCGTTGTCTTCCTTCTTCATCCTTGGTTCTGTGGTGGCTCTAGGGAGATGATTATAAGCATCAGATCTAGGTTCTCTGCCTACTTTATAAGGAAGCAAAAGGAGTTAGGGTTCTCTACCTACTTCAGGAAGAAGCAAAAAAATTCTGGGGTTATCTGCTTGCTTCAGGAGGAAGCAAAAGGATTCTGGGGTTCTCTGCCTGCTTCAGGTAGAAGCAAAAAAAGTCAAGGTTCTTTACCTCATCGATGCCGGTGGAAAGATTTTATAAGGGCTTCTTCGCCTTGCTGTGGGAGTAGAAGGAGATTCACTATAGTCTAGTGCAGTACCAGGAGGGGAGGCTTCGGGGAGTTGATGTAGATCAAGTTGATCGAACCACTATAAATCTGCTGTACTCTTTTCATTTATTTTTTTACATTTTAATTTCTGCATATTTCTGTGATTTGATCTGTGGTTGAAAATCTAATTTTGGTTATCTGCTTCCTCTTACATTGTTTGTATTTTAAATATTAAAAAAGACAAAAATAATTTTTATTTTGTGTAAGAATTTTTAAAATACCAATTCACCCCCCTCTTGGTTTCATAAGGGCTTAACAACCCTGACGAACTTTCACTGAGAAGGACCATATTATCCTCTTCCCTAATAATAGTAAGTATAATATGAAGAAAATCAATAGGGTTAGGGTAAAAACATTTATTAGGAATGTTTTAAATGCTCCACAGCCGAATTGGCAATATCCTCAGCTTCCTCAAGGGTGGACCAATCAGATAGAAATTTTGTGAAGGTAATTCTTAGCTCTTCTCTTATTAACTTAGGCATAAAAATATTTAGTGTTATTGTCACCCTCAACAAGATGCTTAGAAGATGCTTTTTATTTCCAAAAAAAACCTCTTCTTGGGCTTGAAGTTAAAAAAGGGAAGTTTTGGCAATAAGTATCCCTTTAATTCACCATATATTTGGGAGCTAGAATATTAGTGATTTTTTTTTTTAAAAATGTGCTTATTCCAGCAATTGATTTTGTACTTCAACCTTTTGAGTTTTAGGCAGAACCTATTCATGCCTTGAGCAGAATTCTCTTGCTGCAAAGGAGCTTTTAAGAGAGGGGAGTGATCGAAGAGAGTCCTACTAAGATGCTTAACATTTTTACCGGTGAGACATTTGATCCAAAGATTATTAAAAAGCACACGATCTAAACACTATTATAAATTGCCACAATTCCATGTAAAAGTATTACTAGAAAAACCATTATGAACTAAGTTACTATCCAAGATCATGTTGTTAAAATCCTCAACATACTGATAAAAAAGGTGCGCACCACCAAGTCATTTAGAGGAAGAGGCAATAGTGTTAAGATCCCCTCCAACTAACCAAGGTGAGGAAACCATGTTGTAAGATATAAAAAGCTAGTCCCACAGAATTCTTCTAGTGATTCTAGAAGAAGAAGCATAAATAAAAGTGGTAAAAAATTTAAATTATAAAGCTGAATATCATAATGAATCACTTGAGTGAAATCAACAATAACATTAAAAAGAATAGGGTCCTTCCAAAACACCCAAATCTTGTTGGATACAATGGCAACAACATAGTTAAAACCCAAAAAAAGACTAGTAGGAAGCAAGTTATCAACAGATATTAACAGTTCAAGCAAAGTCAAAATGAAAATATCATGAATTCTACACATATTTTTAACTTTCAACCTAGAAGAGGGGCATCCAACACCCCTAGCATTCCATATGAGAGACTTAAATATTAAAAGGGGAATTAGTTGAAGTTGTAGATCTAGTACTCTTAAGAGATTGCAAAAAAAAGGATTTTATATTTCTTCTCCTTCTTGCCTTGAACTTTACTAAAACCTTGAGTTTTATTCTCCATGCTATCATCATAAGAATCGTTCAACTCGTCAATTCATTCTATCATAATCAGTAGCATTAGGAGAATTAGTGACATTAGGATTTGAAATCAAACCATATTTAGGACAATTATCAAAATTAGTTTCTTGAATAAGTTCACCTTCTTCGATATTATCCGAAACATCAGAAATAGGATAATTAGTTGTTGGAATAGGGAGTTCACCATAACTTCTAGTAAAACATTGAAGTTCAGTAATTTTTTTAATAAAACCACAAGGCAATTGAGATGAAGCTAGAGTATTATTATGTTCCAAATTGATCACCATAATTTCATCATCTAAAGATGAAGATGTAACAAAATTGGAATACTGAAGAGAATTATCCTTTCCCGTAACATTTTTAGTTTATAAAACATCATGGGAATCCTCATTTCCAGTTTGTAAACCATCATGGGAAGCCACCGGAACATTAGTAACAATAAGAAGAGAATTTAAATCATTGTTAGGAACCATGTCAATAGGTTACTGTTCATTTCCAGATCTAGAAGTATTAGGATTAGCACAGATTTTATGGATGCCAACCAAAGAAAATATAGGTAAAGTCTCAATTTTTTTAGGATCTCTACTAGGTTCTTTTGGTTTACGAAGATGAGGATGTAAGTTAAAAATTTAAAAATGCTGTGCCCATGCATTTTGCAGTTATTACAAAAAATTGAAATGTTTTTGAATTCAACATGTTAAAGATACCCTAAGTTTTCTAGGCTTAGCCAAATCTCCTTGGGGTTTTTTTTCACAACATCAAGTTCCAGCAAGACATAAACAACCGAGGGTCAAGAAATAGAAGTTGTGGCTTGATCCATCTGCCACGGCCCTCCAAAAATGGAAGCAAAAGCATGCATGATTTGTGGATTAAACATATGAAAATGTAAGTAAAGGAAAGAAATCCAAATCGGTGAAATAGGTGATTCTTCTTTAACATCAAAAGTAATGTCCATTTAAGAAGCTTCATTTGACGTGATTGAATATAGTAAGATCATCTTGAAAATATACGATTGTCATTGAGATCATTGGAAAGTTGAATTGCAATATAGCATGGATCAATCAAAGCCAACAGAGAAAGATTTTGACAGCTTTAAATTAATAAAAAAAATTTCTGATCACATCCAAATTTGGCCTACGCAAGGTAAATTTACCTTTAATTATGAATTGAAATAGAGTAACAAGTTTAGCTATGACATTAAAGCACGAAAACCCTTGAAGGATGTTTTTATCAAAGAAAAGGGAGGGGTAAAAGAAGATCTAACACCAGATATGAAACCCTTAAAAGAACACAATTTGGAGTTATCTGATAAGCCAATAAAACCCACATGCTTACCAAACAAATCAATAGAGGGTTTAACCCTAGAAGACGTAGATGAAGGATTCATCATCTAGTCCAGGAGCAATCCAAAATGATCAAATATAGAAAAAATAGGAGTAAAAGAAGAGATTAACACCAAATAAGGGTTGGAAAGGACCCTGGCCACGTAGATTGAAGAAAACAAAAAGAAGAGATGACAAAATGTATGAATAATCTAAGAGAAGATTACTGTAGGAGATGCCCTAAAATCACTTGAATGATTGTTAGAGAAAGAAAGGAGTCGAGTTATGAAAATCTTTTTTTTGTTTTGGGGGGGGGGGGGCTCAGAAGGGACTTTTGCGTTGATAACAATAGAAAAATACAAGGTCCTTAAAAGATACCTCGAGCACACTACTGCTTCGAAGAGCTACAAAAAAAAGGTAGAAAAGGAACTATGAGATCAAGGTCCCTACTAAGCACAAGTACAAAATAACCTAAGAACATCTTAGGTTAATTGCTCAAGGTGAATTAGGGTTCACTAATTTACAAACCAAATGAACTCCAAACTTCTGGAAATTTGAACCTTAGGTTAATTACAACCTAATGAATAAATCCAAGAAGTTTTAAGTCATAAAAGTCCCCCTAGGTCAATCAAAAGCATTCCCTAATATCACCTGGCCAAATTTGAGATCAATTTAATAAGTATATAAGGAGAAATTGATAAAAAATGTGGACAATAAAATTTAAATTACTCTTTATCTACTCAATAAACTTTCTTAATATTATTTTTAAATTAAATCTCTTCTCATGCTAGTTCCATAGAGCTATTGCATATAATTTTCAGTTGAGTGTGTAATTTATGGTGACTTTTGGATGTTTTAGTTATTTAATTAATTAAATAAATAATTTAAAGCAAAATTCTCATCGCCGTGCCAATGCTAATGCATCCTCAGACCAAGCTGTAGTTCTCTCTATAATTTTCTTCCACTGAATGGTGAAGGTCAAGCCACTTATCTGTGTTAGCATTGCGATGTTGCAGTCGAATCGACTATGGTTCGAATCAACAGCCTTGAATATGTTAGATGACTACGTGGTCCATCTACCTCTTGATCTGGTTGGGCAGATTATACCATCTAAATAGATTTAGCCTTTTAGATCCAATACATGTGTGATTGGATGACCAGAATCGAGCAATTTTCCTTTGTTCAAAAATGAACCATAGAAAAGAATGCTTATACTTTTTATTTACTCAACCAAATTGAGTAAAATTTTAGGCAGAGCTTATTGGCTATTTAATATCCTATTCCATGATGTTTGATGGCCCCATGACATATTACAGTAAAGTTGTTTAAATTCTAGATCTAGAACTATGGTTTGACATTTACCTCTAACTAGTGGATATAATTGCTTGATTTTCGTATTTTTAGACTCCTAGGGAAATCCTTTTCATCATTCTTAAAGACCCTAAGCTTGGAGGAGCTCTAGATTGGAAGCTTAAAAGCCTCATAGGATTGCACCCTTGATAACCCTTGGATCTCACCACCTAATGGATTTGGTGCTTGGGAAGGCTCAGGGGACTATGCATTGTAAAGTGGCAATTCAATAACAAAAAAAAACCCTTTTTTAGAGAAAAGAGGGGGTATTTGTAGGAGAGAGAAATTGGAGGGATAATTCAAATTTCTTGCTAGATCAATAAAGGAGAGCACCATTTCGATTATGGGCAAACCAATAAGAAGGAAAAAACTCAACAAAGAAAGTACATCCATATAGTTTATTATTTAGGAAGTTATAACTAAAGTAATGATTGTGTGTAGATTAATTTGAAGATTCTTACCATATCAGCCATCCATATAACTTGAGCTAATTAGGACATGTGGTAAGAACATTCTAGAATGTTATTTAACTATTTATAGGGTTTAATTTGGGCTTCGCCATTAAAGGGCTCAAGAATTTAGGTTTTCAATAGGTCGGGTTGGGTCAACCCAGTTGGTTATCCCAAGTTAACCCATGGGATGGGCTGGCTGAATTTGGTGCAAAGGGTCCATAATCACCTAAAAGAAGTGTTTACGCAATTTAATTTTATATGGTTTGGAATTTGCCTCAAGAAAACCCCTTTTAGTTCATTTGGGCTAAGCCATATGGCTAGCCTAAGTGGGCCCATGGGCTGAATCTTTTTTGTTTAACCCTTGGGGACTCAATGACTAGTCCCTAAGGCTTTGGGTACCTTGGTTTTGTCTAAATGCATAAATTTAATTTTTAGAGACTTCAAGGCTAGTTTTGTCAACCATTATTAACTTGGTCAACCAAGTTTAACCTGAGGTTGAGGTTAGGTCCAACGCAATCCAAATGACATTTAGAACTTTCTGGAGCATGTTTTATTCCATCATGAAATGTAGATGTTATTGACCTCATTCTTGTATGAGGTTACTAGGACCCAATCAAGACTCCAGATGAATCCAAGCCTTAGGATCTTTTTAATCCTTAGGATTAATCTTGACCCTAGGACCAATCTTAATCCTGTATCAAACTAGACCTTAGGATCTACTCTAGACCCTAGGATTCCTCCAGATCCATCTAGATCTTAGGAATTATATAGACCCTAGGATCTTCCTAGAATCCAGACTTTAGGATTTACTCTAGATCCTAAGATCCTTCTAGATCCCAGACCTTAGGATTTCTTAGACTCTAGAATCCTCCTAGTTCTTAGACCCTAGGATTCGTCGAAACTTCAGGCTCTAGGATCCCACATAGATCTTAGATCATTCCAAACTTTTATTCAACTCAAACCTCAATCAAACCTAGACTTTAAACCCACTCAAGCTTCAAACCTGCCTAAACTTCTAGGCAATTCAATGTCCAGCTTAATCTAGACTTGAATACTTGATCTTACCTCTAATCAAACTTTAATCCTATCATATCACTCATGATCATTCTAAATGATTGTAAATGATATGGATAATTCAAATCCCATCACACAAATTCAAAATCCAGTCTAAAACAAGAAATCCAGATCAGATCCAAGGCCAAAGGTTTGAGTCCTGAAAGCCTTTTCCAGGGAATTTTCAAACCTTTCAAAACCCAGTCAAATGAATTCTGATTCTGAGTCTATCAGTTCCATACTGATGTGACATATCTCTAAAGGAAGCCCTCCAAATTTGAGCTCATTTTGAGGTCTCTAACCCAAGAAATTGAATTGATTTCCAAAGGCTATAAAACCTTCAAATATTTACGGCCTATGCCACTAGACTTATCACCCAGTGGATTTTGACCTTAGAGAATTACCCAAGCCTCTAATCACATCCAAACCCTTAATCCTGACCTCTTGAATATTAAACTACATTTTGTTGGACCCACTTTGACCCCAGTTGACCCGGGGTTAAAATGACCAAAATACCCCGTAAGGGTTCAAATGCACATTTCAAATCTAATAACCTCCAAAGACCATAAGACTACCATCAGTAGACTCAGAATGTTATTTTGAACTGATTGAACCCAGTCCCTGACCCAACTTGGTTGACCTATTGGGCCCATTAAGGGCCTAAATAGGTCAGTTGACCTAGATGATCATTTTGATCCTCCGAAATACCCACACCAGACTCCAGATACCCAATCAAATTTGTTGAACTTATTTCTAGACCCTAGACCCACCTGGTTGACTAAGTCAACCAGGGTTGACCCCTTAACCCATTAAGGACCTAAATAGGTCATTTGATCCAAATAACCTATTTAAACACTAGAAACACATCCACCTCGCTTCATTAAACCCAAACTCTAGCCCTAGGTCAACCTAGTAGACCAAAGTTTACATGCATATTTGGTCAAATATCAATTAGCTTGAATATATACTTACTCAACCCTTTCAAATCCTTTTCACGTTCTCTCCAACCCAGCTCACCAGGTCCTCTCACATGCCACCTCAGCTTCAATTGACCATTGACTGGTCAAACCAGTCAAGGATTGGTCAAATGATTATTTAATGGTCAAAATTCCCCTCCAAGCCTTAAACCCATTGCACCAAAGCCTTGAGACCCATCTAACCATCTCAAACCCTCTCCCTCATGACACCTCAGCATCCCTTTGACTGTTGACTAGTCAAATATAGTCAACAAATGGATTTAGAGGGGTCAAACATGGTCAAAACTCTTCTTAAACTTAATCCACTCTCTTTAAAAGCCCACTAACCGTCCTAATGGACTTCTGGAACCTTCTCAAGACCTTTTCTAGCCCTTGGATCAAAATCCAACAGCTCATACCCATCCACATGTCCAAGTGGGGAACAAATCCCTTTACACATGGGATGTACCCCCTTGTCCTTTATTCCCCTGCTCTCTAACTATTTAGGGGATAGGTGGAAGCCTTCCGGGAGCTCCCACATTCAATCACAACCATCCATTCATGATGGAGGGACTTGAATAGGGTAAAAGGTTAAAACCAAGCCACATTATCATCCTAATCCTCTCTCATGTAAATGTTCTCCTCTAGCTCTCCAAATTATATCCTCATCAAATCTGATCTATAAAGCCCCATTAGTGAAGAGAGAGGGAGATAGAGAGAGAAAGAGGGTTTTTCAAGTTAACTCAATATCCAGCCAGAACCAAATCCTGGGCTCTTCATCAATCTTGTAGGGGACATCTCCAGGAGCAAAAGTAGTCCAAGATCTCAAAAATCCAATAGCTAGATTGTGAGTTATTCCAGTTTTAATTTTAAAGTTGAATTTATAGAAAATACACAATACATGGAGCTTCCAAACTTCAGGCATTATAAGATTATGCTACAATCAATCTATGTTTCAAATTTCATGAATTTTGATTGAGTAATTTGGGAGATTTGAGCATTTGAATTTTTCTATGCAAAATGAACTATTGAAATTCGAAAGATCTGGACCGCGCGGCTATCATAGGGTTCAAATGCGGGTCTCTTGGACAAACCACGTGAGCGATGTGGCTCGCTGTGGTCGCTTGGATCAGATCTGATCTGATCAAATCAGATGGTCCTCATATGTGTCGATGAGTTTAAGTAGTCCGTCGAGGGCACGCCACATGTCTGAACCGCGCTGCCGTGCCGCTGTCCAGCCAAACATTGCCAATGATTGGTTTGGTGGCGCCGCCGGTCTGATTTGACATAATTTGATTAAAAAAATTATTTAAATGCTCAAAAACTTCAAAAATCATACAAAATTCATTTTTAATCCATTTTTTGCATGTAATACCTTTATGGATTAACGGTGAAGAGCCCTATCATTTAAAAATAATTTCATTAGGTTTTGATGTACCATTTAGAATTTATTTAATTAAAATTGAATTTAATCATTATTTATTTACACCTTTTATTGTAATCCATTTGAGTTCAATTTTGGCAGGAGGTAACCATAGGATATTTCCTATATTCTATGATTTTTCTTGCACTAATTGAATATATGATTGAGCTCTATGGAATTTTCTATTATATGGGTCAACATTTAACCCAAATAATAAAAAATTCATTTCACCCTATGCATGTAAATTTAGACTTTAATCTTGTTGTGGTATGATTGTTTAGATGTATTATAAGGGTAAGTGACATTGATTCAAGCCCATTCAACTTAGAGTGACCTAGAAAAAATAATTAAGGATAAGGGCTAGATAACTTAGAAAATTCCTCAAAAATTATACACACACCCATTAGTGGTGAAACTTGAGAACATTAAACCTAGTGGCATTTAATACCTTAGGTTTAAATTTCACCCAATTTGGAGCCCTTAAAGTCAGAAAATTAAACAAGTCAAAATTAACCCCTTAATTAAGCATTTAAACTTCTAGAAAAAGTAATAATTCAAGATTAAATCGAAAAAATATAAATAATATCTCTAACTGATCAAAATTAAATTCTTAATAAACAAAAAATAAAATCAACCAGATTTGACATCAATTTTAAAAATAATTTAATTTTTAGTGAAATTGAATATTTAATTAATTTAATTAATTAAAAATAATTAAAAAGATCAAAAATCTCTCAAACACTTAATAATAACTCCGTAGATCATTCCATATCTTTGGAGGTGATTTTAAGAAGTTTGAAGGCCATTTGGATTCAAATCATCAAAAGGCCTTTAACTAAACAATTTTAAAAATTCAATAAATACTCAAAACTTTGAAAATTCATAACTAATTCAAATAAACTCCAAATCAATCAAACTCAAAGGCATACAACTCATGCTAAGGTCTAGTATTTATCAAAAATATCAAATTTCCAAAAATATATTAAATTTGAAAAAGTCAAGTTTTGGTCAAACTTAGTCCAAAATCAAGTCAAAACTTCAAACCTTCATATTAAAATATAGAAAAAATCCAATTCCAGTGTACTTACAGTCTAACTAATCCTATTAAGGTCTGGTATTTTATAAAAATCTTAACTTATTAGAAAACACTTTTAATCAAAAAGTCAACTTTTGCCCCTTAATCAAATCATTAAAGTAATTCAGAAAATTCTGAAATTTAATAAATCATTTAAAATTCTAGAAAATCTTAATTCAACTTTAAAACTAGAAACCAATCAATTTTAATTAAAAATTAATCAACTTTTAAACCTTAACCAAAATCAAATCACTTAATTATACCAGGTACAACTAGGAAACCTAAGCCTACGAGGCTATTAAGTTAGCCCCAATGAAGGTGAAATAAACTTTACGGCCTCGGTGAGCAACAAAGGTGGTATCCAACAAACAATCAAAAATCAATTTTAAAAATAAAATTCAAATCATTAAGATTCAAACTCCAATTAAAATCTCCCTCAAACCTTTCAACTAACCAGAACATTAAACAACTTTAACTAATTGACCTATTTAGGACATATCCAAATCACACAGCCTACCTCACACACTTTAGATGGTTTTCTAGGACAACCAAATCTAGTCTTAGTCTAGGTCGGTGTTTACTTTTCTTTTACATGTGTGTGCTGAGTTTTCCGTAGTTTTCATTGCATGCTGGTTGCTAGATTTAAGTAATTGATGTGATTATTTATTTATTTACTGTACTATGTGTCATGACTGATTGTGTATTAGATCTACCCCTAGGTTAGGGATAATTTATACTAATTCAATCTTATGTAGGTGGCCATACTCGTACACGGCATTTAAAATTAAAAGGGGCCATCAAATAATTAAGATTTAAAAATTAATGTTATTTTCTGTAGGCGCTTCAGAAATACTTAAGACCCCTTTTAAATTAAAAGAGCATGGCCAAGTGTGGCTGGTTTGAGAATTTTAAATTTTAAAATATCAACTGCTTGAGATTGATATTAACTGCTTGGGAAATCATATTAACTGTTGATTGTTAGGATAACCCTGTAGGTTGTTGAGTCTAGATTTTTCTTTTAAATTTAAATATAATTTATTTTAAATTGAGTTGTAAATGATTAAAGTGTTTTGAGATGGGATATTTATATCCAACTTGAATTCCAAAGAGGAGAAGACATCCCTAAAGGGAGAGTCTTCCTCCATTTGGAAGATCAAGTTAGGATAATTTTAAAGTATCTAAAGAGAAAAGGTAACACCCCTATTTAGGGGGAGTTTCTTTTCATTTGGATATCCGGACTCGATGATCTAAGGATTTTCAAGAAGAAGAAGAAGTGAAGAATGAGAAGAATCCCAAATCTCGAAGTCACTTGAGTCTTAGGAGTAGAATCCAGGTTGTAGTCAGCGGTACCCGGCCACTTTACTTTTCCTGTAGACCTTGTTTTGTACAATTAAAAGGCACTTACCTATGGACTTTCATTTTGAGTATTAATTTAATTTATTTGATTATTTAATTAATTTGATTGATGTTGATTGTGATTAGGATTGCCTCCTCTTTGTAGTTTTTGGCGATTATTGCATGTCGATTTTAATTTAGCATGGAACCCGATCGGAGGCTCATGGGGACACATTTAAAACTATTTCTACTTAAACAAAACTTAAAATATTTAAGCTCAGATAGAAACTCTAACGCCTTTAAGAAGTAAGCCCGGACCAATCGGGAGTTTTTCATGCATTCATATTAACTTTTCTCTACCTTATTAGACACCTCCCCACCTACGGGTTTTGGTATAAATTTAGCCTATGAGAGTGCAGTTCTATCCAAGGGGATATTTTGTAATCTCTAGGATAAAACCTATTTTTAAGCCTAATTTTAAAATTGCTTCATTCTGATTTTAAAGCATTTGAGTCAATTAGCATGCATTATATTAGTAACAAATTAAAATTGAGTCTAATTCTTAATTGCATTTTTAGCTTAAGCATTTCACCCAATATAAGTCAAGGGATCAATGAGGAATCTGCTCTAGATGTCGACCCCAACTCCTTAAACCCAATCTTAAATAACATCTTTAACCACTCTTTCATTAAAGATCAAATACATGGTTTTAAAGTAATTAGGCGGTTTAGCTGGCTTCCCAATCGAAGCCAGGGTAAGTCCAGATCCTGCATTGCATTAGCTAGGTGCTGGGTCACTAATTTTTAGTACCCACTTTAGACTTAGGGTATAAGGCAGATTTTTAATCTTAAGTCCTCAACCTCCAGGAATTTCCACTTTTTGATAAAATTAATCACTTAAATATTAAATCTCTTTCCATCAAATTCAAGCCTAACACATAGGATAGGTTGGGGCACCTTGAATTATATCAGAATCCCAGGTGTCTCCTACCCTTCCTCCTTTTGACTCCAGAAATAAGTGTTCAACTTTGACCATATCCCATTTAAAAATTCCAACCCTTAACCTCCCTTGATATCAAGCTTCAAATTCCTTAAATAAAGTTTATATCGCTATTTTAATCGAGAGTATTCATAGGAAAATTTCTAGTTTCCTACGATGTTATTAACTACGAGGGCTTGCGCTTGTATGAGATTTAAAAATCTAGACCAAATTTAATCAAGTTTTCAAAAATCTTAAATAATTATCTTTGGGAAAATCAAACTCGATGATCATTATCATCATTTTTAAATGATCAATAGTGATTGACAACTTTTTTCTCTAGAAAGATATATCAATTACTATCATAAGTTTAATTATGAGATCAATGATCCTCTTATCCAAATTATTATAGTTAAATATTTGATTGAATACTCATTTTGATCCTTCGGGGTCATATATAGTTCTTTCTCAAATTCAACTATGATAATTGGGATAAATTCAAAGTTTTAAAATTTAAACCTATTATAGAACGATATGCTCACCTTTCGAGATGATATATCATTCATAATAAGTGTTCAATTTTAAATATTAAAATTCCAAAAATTTAATCTTCCCAAAGAAAATTAAATCTTTTTCAAACTATATTTTTCAATCAAAATAAAAAATGGCGACTCTGCTGGGGAAAATCTCTCTCTCCATCTTTAATAGCGCTAAGAATTTTGTTGCATCGGTAGTTTTGACTACCTTTCTTCCGTTGGTCCCTCTACCCATTTCTCCCTTGGGTGAGTGTGGCCAACTTAATTAAGACATGTGAAAAAAGAGTCGAGTGTAGGAAACCTCCTTCTAAGTTGGGCTTTGACATTTTGCCTCCAAGTTTATTGGTAGAGCAAAAGAGTCAAGCCAAGCATTTTAAGATCCTTCACAAATTCATATGCAAATAAATCTCTGCATGCTAAGTTTCACAATTTACAGAATATTCCTCAATCTCTAAACTGAGATTTAAAATTTCATTAATCAAACCTAGATTTTGACATTTCACCCTAAGCTAGTCAGTATGGTGGAAGAGTCAAGTCAAGGTCTCTAGATTTTTCCTTAACTTTTGTTAAACATTATGTTGAAAATAAAACTCAATATTTTGAGTTTCAAAAGTTAAGCAAAAATATTTCAAATCAACCTCAGTCATTGTTGTCATGTGTCTTCTATAACATTATGTTGTAGTTGAACATATGCAACGCAAATTCAAAATTTCTATCAAGTCTAGGCTTTGACATTTCACCCCAAATCACTTGGTGGAATGAAAAGAGTCAAGCCTAATTTCTTAAGGTCTTCAAGTTACTTTTGTAAACCTGCACATCTGAATACAAATCAATGTCTTGAGTTTCAAAGTTTGAAGAAGATTGATTTAATTACAACCTCAAAGCCAAATTCAATCTGAAGTACTAATTCAGTTTCAAAATTGAACTCAAGTTTGATTCCAGCCTTAAAGTCCATTTAATTTTGATTTTAAATTCAAATCCAGGCTTTGACATTTCGACCCAAGTCAATTAGTGAAACGAAAAGAGTCGAGCCCGATCCCTGGATCTTTCATATCAATTTTATGCACCTACATGATTGAGTGAAACTCAATCTGTTGAGTCACAAAATTTGAAGAAAGGTCCATTCGAATTGAACCTTAAACTCAAATTCAAATCCAACTTTGATTCAAAATATAATTTCAACCTTAAGCTCAAAATTGATTTTTATCTTAAATTTAAATTCAATTTTGAATTCAAATTCGAGTTCAAGCATTGACATTTTGCCCCAAGTTAATTTGTGTAGCGAAAGAGTCAAGCTGACTCTTTGAATTCTCTCTTCAATTGGTGAACCTCTATGTTGAATGTAGAGTCAACATATTGAGTCACAATAACTTGATGAAAATTCTCTCTAATGAATCAATTTAATTTTAGTTTTAAACTTCAAGCCTTGATCAAGTTTGAACTTTGACATTTTGCCCCATATCAATTGGTGCAGTGAGAGGGTCAAGTTCAGCTCTTAAATTCTCCTCATCAATTCAATGAACCACTATTTTAAATGTAAACTTAACATGATTGAATTATAAAATTTTGAATGAAATTAGTCAAGTTTAAAACTCAAATGTAATTTCAAAATTAACTAATTCAAATCACCTTTCATTAATTTCAGAAAATCAAGCACTCAAATGGCTGGGAAACTCATCTTCTCCATGAATAGAAACTTGATAGTAGAAGGAATCACTTCTGGTAATTTCATCCAGTTCGAAATTTAATTCCAAGACTTCAAGTTATTAGTCGATGGAGAAGAAATGATTGATCTATCTACTGGAATACAAAGGGATATCCCCTTAGTTGAGATCACTTTAGGGTCAGGAGTTGACTCCCCATTTTCGAGATGGAGGTCACTGTCACCCCTTTACCCACTATATCCCTTACTGAGGAGGATAACAACCAGAAGTCAGTAACGAAGGGAGAGCTACCATCTCAATTTGAGATTGGGTCAAGTTCTAGCATCCCTGTCGCCAGCAAAAATAAAAGGAAGAATTACGTTCAAAGAGTCAGAAAGAAGGTTGTTAAGGCCAGAAAGACTGCTGAGGCGAGAGCCTTAAAGCATGTCGAATCTAAGGCCAATAAAAAGTTTGTTGCTCCTTCTACGTACCCCTTCCCTGGTGGAAATCATTTCAACCCTTCTCCTGTTGCTCAAAGGAAGGAGGTTGTAGAAACGAGAGCAGGATCTTCAATACACCTTCTCGACTACTACATGATAAGAATTAATCATACCAGAATTGAACAAAAACCAGCACTAGGCCCTTGGCCCCCAGTTAAAGGTTATGACCCGTCCACTTTACTAAAAGATGTTAGGTCACATTTCTATATGTGTCCCACTACATCACCTATGGAGGAGGAGGTGTAAAGACCACTCGGGGTGCCACTCTCCTAATTACTAGACCACTAGTAATGAGGGAGGAGAAATAATCTAAGATTAAATCATATAGTGATACTGTTGAAATTTAACTTTCAATGGGGTCCTATCATGATAAATCTTTTGATTAAAATGATGCCACTAGGATAGTGCAGATTCCATAATAGTTTCTCCCTCTAAAGGAGATCACAGGAATTCAATTCCTTACTACTGGGGTCATGCCACCTAGACTTGCAACATTTTAAGGAAAATTTTCCAATTTCTCAAAGGGTACTGATTTTATAATTTCAAGATAGTTGAATCATCTTTTTAATAAAAATTGAACTCTACCTTAAGTCTTAAGCAGGAGAAAGTTGTAGTTGACTCCAAATATTTAAATGTCTCTCCCTCCCACCGCTTGTGTGCGTTAATTGAATGTTTGAGTTAAAATCAATGTCAAACTGAAGTTGACCTTTGAAATGAAAATCTTTTCAATTATCTCACAATATTCTATCTTAGATAGATATCTCTTGCGTGTTTAAAATCTGCTCACTGATTTTTAAAGTCAAGTCGATACTCTTTTCAAAAAGATTGGGTCCTACCTTGAGGATTATCCATCCTTGCATAAGAGAATGAATTTTCTTCTCTTATACTTGAGATGTAATCCCAGCATTGAAATAAAGAAGGTGCAACCTCTTCTCAAAATACAAACAAAGTTAAAAAGATGCGCGAATGCGCCAAAAATTCAAAAGCAGTGCAAAATGCACTATAAATCAAAAGATGCGCAATGTGCGCCACTAAGAAAAGAGAAGAAAAGTAAGAGGTCTCCCTTCCTGTTAAACATTTAATCTTAAAAGACCCAGTCAACTTCAAATTGCATGATTTTGAAAATCTTGAATCCAGAATTTTCGTCATGCGTCGATAATCTATCAAGATACAAAAACCTCTCGTACAAAAGAATTGAAAAGATCAAATTTCTTTATTCAACTTAAACCACTTTGGAATTATTTTCAATTCAAAATATTTAAGGGAAACCCCAGTTTAGTTTCTATGAAACCTGGTCTGGGTCAACAAAACTTAAATCCTGAAGCCATTTTAGGTTTTCTGGAGTCACTTAACTCTTCACTGTACTTCTGAATTTGTTGTAGCTTGTCATTCCGACAGGGTCCAAATAACTAGAGAAAATTTTCTAATAAGAAGAATGAATCTTCTACTCTTGATGAAAATTCAAATCTGGTCCTTGAGAAGTATGTGTAAGTCATTGCGCATAGGCATCTTTTCTTTCAAGGCATTCTTAACAAAATTACACTCTATGTTGGGTCCAAGATCAATCCCACTAAAGGACTATTTTCTAATGCTGGAAATGGTCGTTCAAAATCAAACCACACACTGTGCTAGGTCCTAGATCATTCTAATTTAGGGGCGTAGTTTCCTTTGCTGGGACTTGCAGTTCAAAATCAAACTATAATTGAGCAGAGTGCCCAACTCTAATTCGAGGAGCTCGATGGCTTCAAATAAGAATCATATACGTCCTTAATGAAGTTTGAAAGTTCATAAGTCACTGTTGATTTGAGATCCTGATAAATTGTGTCACTTTAGAACTCCCCAAGTAGGAGACTTGGTCATAGTCTTTTGGAGACCACTTCTATTCCATTGTGAAATCAATGGAAAGCTTGAATCAACGTTGACTAGATCGTTCATTCTAATGACAATCTTTGAGGGAATTTCCCACCAACTAATCAACCCTGAAGAATGCCACCAAATATTTTTAAATGCTGGAGAGGATCTTCAGGAAGTACCATGCCAGATGAGTGTTAAATAAAAAATCAAATTTAAAAACCTTTAATTTCAAAATCAAATTCAAGATCAAATTTCAAAAACTTTTGAAAATTCAAAATCAAATTGAATCAAATTCAAAACACTTCCAAATTCAAATTCGTCAAATAAAATTTCAAATTCAAACACCTTCAAATTCAAAACCAAATCAATTCAAATTAAAAAATAATTCAAATCTCAAGTTCCAGAATTCAAATTTGATCCTCTATATAGAGCAAGTTTCCTTTATATATGATCATCTAGATCTGATCCTCTGTATAGAGCAAGTTTCCTCTATATGCGATCATTCAGACTCGATCCTCTGTGTAGAGCAAGTTTCCTCTACACATGTTCATCCAGACTCGATCCTCTATATGAAGCAAGTTTCCTTCACATATGATCATTCCAAACTTGATTCTCTATATAGAGCAAATTTTCTCTTTATACGATTACCCTGACCTGATCCTCTATGTAGAGCAAGTTTCCTCTATATATGATCATCCAGACTCAATCCTCTATGTGGAGCAAGTTTCCTTCACATATGATCATTCCAGATTTGATCCTCTGTATAGAGCAAGTTTCCTCTATATAAGATCACCCTGACCTGATCCTTTGTATAGAGCAAGTTTCCTTTATATATGATCACCCTGACCTAATCCTCTATATAGAGCAAGTTTCCTCTATATATAATCATCCAGACTCGATCATCTATGTGAAGTAAGTTTCCTTCACATATGATCATTATAGACCTGATCCTCTATATAGAGCAAGTTTCCTCTATATACGATAACCCTAACCTGATCCTCTATCTAGAGCAAGTTTCCTCTATATATGATCATCCAGACTCGATCCTCTATGTGAAGTAAGTTTCCTTCACATATGATCAATCCAGACCAGATTTTGAGCGAAGTAATTCTTCCTTCTCATAGGATCTTCCAGTTTTCTTTTTCTTAAGGATAAATGTGAGTCATCATGCTTTCTTTCCTTAGGATTAGATCTTCTAGTGATGGAGCACGCCTTATGTGGCACCATCCTAGGCTTAAAATCCAGATCTGATCCTCTGTGGCTAGGTGTGAGTCCCAGTGCTTCCTTCTCACATGATCATCCAGTTTTCTTTTCCTTAAGGATATATTTGAGTTATCGTGCTTTCTTTCCTTAGGATTAGATCTTCTAGTGATGGAGCATGCCCTTTGTGGCACAATCCTAGGTTTAAAATCCAGATCCGACCTTTTGTGGGAAGCAATGCTTCCTTCCCTCAGGGTCCTCCAGTTTTCTTTTCCTTAAGGATAGATGTGAGTCATCGTGCTTTTTTTTCCTTAGGATTAGATCTTCTAGTGATGGAGCACGCCCTCTATGGCACCATCCTAGGTTTAAAACCCAGATCTGACCTTCTGTGGGAAGCAATGCTTCCTTCCCTCAGGGTCCTCCAGTTTTCTTTTCCTTAAGGATAGATGTGAGTCATCATGCTTTCTTTTCCTTAGGATTAGATCTTCTAGTGATTGAGCACACCCTCTATGGCACCATCCTAGTTTTAAAATTCAAAACTTTAAGCTTGATCTTCTATAGGAAGCAATACTTCCTTCCTACATGATCATCCAATTCTCTTTTACTTAGACTAAGTATTCTCCATATCTAAGGATTAGACTCGCCAATGATGGAGTAAGTCCTCTGTGGAACCGTCCTGGATTCAATTTCTATTTCAAAATCAAGCTTTCTTCTCTTTAAGGTTAGGCTCTTCTTTCTTCCCTTAAGATTAGACTCCCTAATGATGGAGTAAGTCCCCTGTAGCACCGTCCTGAATTTAATTTCAAATTTTAAAATCAAACTTTGTTCTCCTTAAGGTTAGGCTCTTCTTCCTTCCGTTAGGATTAGACTCTCTAGTGATGGAGTAAGTCCCCTGTGGCACCATCCTGGATTCAATTTCAAGTTTAAAATTAATCTTTCTTCTCCTTGAGGCTAGGCTTTTCTTCCTTCCCTTAGGATTAGATCCACTAATGGTAGAGTATGCCCTTCGTGGCAGTACCCTAGTATCAAATTCAAACTCGATCCTCTATAGGTAGAAGTTCCTTTTTCTTATAGGATCATCAAGGTTCTCTTCTCCTTAGGGTTAAGTATTCTCTTTCCCGTGGGATTAGACTCCTCAACTTCAAATTCAATTTCAATTTCTTCAATTCACTCATCTTTTCCCTAAAGACAGGTATTTCTTCCTTCCATTAGGATTAGATCTACTAGTGGTAGAGTATGCCCTTTGTGGCACTACCCTAGTATCAAAATTTAACTTTGATCCTCTGTAGTTAAGAGTTCTTCCTTCCTATACGATCATTCAACTTCCTTAGGGTTAGATGTTCCTTCCCTTAGGACCATATCTACTAGTGGTAGAGTATGCTGTCCCCAGCACTACCCTAGTATCATTTCAAATTCAATTTTCTAAGGTTAGGATTTCCTTTCCTTAGAACCAAATCTAAATTCGATCCTTTGTAGTTAGGAGTCTCTTCTTCCTATAGGATCACCCAGGCCTTCTTTTCCTGTAAGGATAGGTTTTCTTCCCTTCCTTAGGATTAGACCCATTAATGGTAGAGTACGCCCCTCGTGGCACTACCTTAGCTTCAGTTTCAAACTCAATCTTCTAGGGTTAGGATTTCCTTACCCTTAGAATAAAATCTAGATTCAATCCTCTATAGTTAGGAGTTTTTCCTTCCTACATGATACCCTATACTTTCTTCTCCTTTAGGGATAGACTCTTCCTTTCACTTAGGACCAGAGCGACTGATGGTAGAGTATGCTTTCCTAAGAACTACACTAGTGTCAATTCAAACCCCGATTCCCTAGGGATAAACTTTCCATTCCCTTAGGAATAAAACTCGAGACTTGACCATTTTATTCGATCAATGCCAATATGTGCAATAGAACTTTATTCTATTACACATATTGGGGGTCCATTTGTTAACCTCATTTTTATATGAGGTCATTAGGACCCAATCCAAAGTCTAGATGAATCCAGGCCTTAGGATCTTTTTAATCCTTAGGATTAATCTTAACCCTAGGACTAATCTTGATCCTATATCAATCTAGACCCTAGGATCTACTCTGGACCCTAGGATTCCTCCAGATCCATCAAGATCTTAGGAATTATTTTGATCCTAAGATCTTCCTAGAATCCAGACTTTAGGATCTACTCTATATCCTAAGATCCTTCTAGATCCCAGCCCTTAGGATTTCTTAGACTCTAGAATCCTCCTAGATCATAGACCCTAGAATTCTCCAAACTTCAGGCTCTAGGATCCAACATAGATCTTAGATCAATCCAGACTTTTATTCAACTCAAACCTTAATCAAACCAAGACTTTAAACCCACTCAAGCTTCAAACCTGCCGAAACTTCTAGGCAATTCAATCTCCAACTTAATCTAGACTTGCATACTTGATCTAACCTCCAATGAAACTTTAATCCTATCCTATCACTCATGATTATTCTAAATGATCGTAAATGATATGGATAATTTAAATCCCATTACACAAATTCAAAATCCAGTTCAAAACCAAAAATCCAGATCAGATCCAAGGCCAAAGGTTTGAGTCCTGAAAGCCTTTTCATTGAATTTTCAAACCTTTCAAAACCCAGTCAAATGATTCAGAGCCTGTCAATTGCATACTGATGTGACATGTCTCTAGAGGTAATTCTCCAAATTTGATCTCATTCTGAGGTCTCTAACCCTAAAAATTGAATTGGGTTCCAATGGCTGTAAAACCTTCAAATATTTATGACCTATGCCACTGGACCTATCACCTAGTTAATTTTGACCTTAGAGACTTACCCAAAGCCTCTAATCACATCCAAACCCTTAACCCTAACCTCTTGAACATTAAACTGCATTTTTTTGGACCCACTTTGAACCCCAGTTGACCCGGAGTCATAATGACCAAAATAGCCCTTAGAGGTTCAAATGCACATTTTAAATCAAATAACCTCCCTAGACCTTGAGACCACCATCAGTAAACTCAGAATGTTATTTTGAACTGATTGAATCTAGTCCCTGACCTTGGGTCAACTTGGTTGACTCATTAAGCCCATTAAGGACTTAAATAGGTCAGTTGACCCAGATGATCATTTTAATCCTCCGAAACACGCACACAAGGCTCCAGATACCCAATCAAATATGTTAAACTTATTTCCAGACCCTAGACCCACCTAGTTGACCAAGTCAACCAGGGTTTACCGCTTAACCCATTAAGGACCTAAATAGGTCATTTGATCCAAATAACCTATTTAAACCCTATAAACACATCCACCTGACTTCATACATCAAATAAAATTCATTAAACCCAAACTCTAGCCCTAGGTCAACTTGGTTGACCAAGTCAACCCAAGTTAACCAGTTCAAACCCTTAAACTTCTCCATTTTAAATCAGGCTTTAATTACATTCAAACCTCATTCGGACTTCATTCAAGTGTACCCTTGATAATTTGGGTTAGATTGGATGCCCTGATCCAGTCAATAGTTGACCTGGTTAACTAAGCTCAAGTCCAGTCAAAGTTGACCCATTTGAGTCAAATCAATGACTCTCAGTGGATCAATTAATTCAAAATATAATAATCCCTTGATCCTACTCTATTGAGGAGTTTAAATGCATTTAAATCTAACTCAAGCTAGATCCTAGGGATTTAGACCAAAGTTAACATGCATATTTGGTCAAATATCCATTAGCTTGCATAAATACTTACTCAACCCTTTCAAATCCCTTTCAAGTTCTCTCCAACCCAGCTCACCAGATCCTCTCACATGCCACCTCAGCTTCAATTGACCATTGACTGGTCAAACCAGTCAAGGATTTGTCAAATGACCATTTAATGGTCAAGATTCCCCTCCAAGCCTTAAATCCAGTGCCCCACAGCCTTGAGACCCATCTAACCAGCTTAAACACTCTTCCTCATGACACTACAACTTCCCTTTGAATGTTGACTAGTCAAATCTAGCCAACAAATGGATTTGGAGGGTCAAAGATGGTCAAAAATCTTCTTAAACTTAATCCACTCTCTTTAAAAACCCACTAATTGTCCTAATGGACTTCTGGAACCTTCTCAAGACCTTTTTTAGCCCTTGGATCAAAATCCAACAGCTCATACCCATCCACATATCCAAGTGGGGACCAAATCCCTTTACACATGGGATGTACCCCCTTGTCCTTTATTCCCCTGTTCTCTAACTATTTGGGGGACAGGTGGAAGCCAACCATGAGCTCCCACATTCAATCACATCCATCCATTCAAGATGGAGGGACTTAAATAGGGTAAAAGGTTAAAACCAAGCCTCATTATCATCCTAATCCTCTCTCACCTAAATTTTCTCCTCCAAAACTCCTCCAGGTTTCCAAGCCTCTCTGAGAGCTTCTCCAATAATTCCTATAGCTCTCCCAATTATATCCTCATCAAATCTGATCTCTAAAGCCCCATTAGTGAATAGAGAGGTAGCTAGAGAGAGAAAGAGGGTTTTTTAAGTTAACTCAAGATCCAGCCAGAACCAAATCCTTGGCTCTTCATCAATGTTATAGGGGACTTCTCCAGGAGCAAAAGGAGTTTATGATCTCAAAAATCCAATAGCTAGATTTTGAGTTATTCCAATTTTAATTTTAAATTTAAATTTGAAACTGTAGCAAATACACAATGCATGGAGCTTTTAAACTTCAGGCATTGTAAGATTATGATACCATCAATCTATGTTTCAAATTTCATGAATTTTGGTTGAGTAATTTGAGAGATTTGAGCATTTAAAATTTTATATTCAAAATGAAATGTTGAAATTCGGATGATCTGGACCGCGTGGCTATCATAGGGTTCGAACACGGGTCTCTTGGCCAAACCGCATGAGCGACATGGCTCGCTGTGGTCTCTTGGATCAGATCTGATCTGATCAAATCGAACGGTCCTCACACGTGCCGACGTGTTTAAGTAGCCCATCAAGGGCACACCACGTGTCCAAACCGCAACGCCACATCGCCATCCAGCCAATCATTGACAATGATTGGTTTGGCAGCACGCCGGCCCGATTTGATATTATTTGAATAAAAAAATTATTTAAATGCTCAAAAAATTCAAAAATCCATTGAAAATTCATTTTTAATCCAATTTTTGCATGTAATACCTCTATGGGTTTTGGGTGAGGAGCTCTATCATTTAAAAATAATTTCATTGGGTTTTGATGTACCTTCCAGAAGTTATTTAATTAATATTAAATTTAATCATTATTTATTTACACCTTTTATTGTAATCCATTTGAGTTCAATTTTGGTAGGAGGTAGCCATAGGATATTTCCTATATTTTGTGATTTTTCCTGCCCTAATTGAATATGATTGAGCTCTATGGAATTTTCTATTATATGGGTCAACATTTAACCCAAATAATAAAAAATTTATTTCACCCTATGCATGTAAATTTAGACTTTAATCTTGCTGTGGTATGATTGTTTAGATGTATGCTAAGGGTTAGTAACATTGATTCAAGCCCATTCAAGTTAGTGTCACCTAGGAAAAATAATGAAGGATAAGAGCTAGATAACTTAGAAAATTCCTAGGAAATTATACACACACCCATTAAGGGTGAAACTTGAGAACATTAAACCTAGTGGCATTTAATACCTTAGGCTCAAATTTCACCCAATTTGGAGCCTTTTAAGCCAGAAAATTAAACAAGTTAAAATTAACCCCTTAATTAAGCATTTAAACTTCCAGAAAATGTAAGAAATCAAGATTAAATCCAAAAAATATAAATAATATCTCTTACTGACTAGAATTAAATCCTTAATCAACAAAAAATAAAATCAACTAGATTTGACATCAATTTTAAGAATAATTTAATTTTAAGTGAAATTGATCATTTAATTAATTTAATTAATTAAAAATAATAAAATTTCCAAAAATCTCTCAAACACTTAATAATCACTCCTTAGGTCATTCCTGATCTTCGGAGGTGATTTCAAGAAGTTTGGAGATTTTTTGGATTCAAATCATCAAAAGGCCTTTAATTAAACAATTTTGAAAATTCAATAAATACTCAAAACTTTGAAAATTCATAACTAATTCAAATAAACTCCAAATAAATCAAAATCAAAGGCATGCAACTCATATTAAGGTCTAGTATTTATCAATAATATCAAATTTCTGAAAATCAATCAAATTTGAAAAAGTCAACTTTTGGTCAAACATATTTCAAAATCAAGTCAAAACTTGAAACCTTCATAATAAAATGTAAAAAAATCCAATTCTAGTGTACTTATAGTCTCACTGATCATATTAAGGTCTAGTATTTTATAAAAATATTAACTTTCCAAAAAATACTTTTAATCAAAAAGTCAACTTTGGATCCCTTAATCAAATCATTATAATAATTCAGAAAATTCAAAAATTCAATAAATCATTTAAAATTCCAAAAAATCTTAATTCAACTTTAAAACCAGTTACCATTCAACTTTAATTAAAAATTAATTAACTTTTAAAACTTAACCAATATCAAATCACTTAACTATACCGGGTACCACTAGGTAACCCAGGCCTACGAGGCTATTAGGTTAGCCCCAAGGAAGGTGAAATAAACTTCACGGCCTCGGTGAGCAAAAAAGTTGGTATCCAACAAACAATCAAAAATCAATTTTAAAAATCAAATTCAAATCATTAAGATTCAAACTCAAATTAAAATCTCTCTCAAACCTTTCAACTAACCAGAATATTAAACAACTTTAACTAATTGACCTATTTATGACATATCCAAACCACACAGCCTACCTCACACACCTTAGATGGTTTTCTAGGATAACCAACTCTAGTCTTAGGCTAGGTCGGTGTTTACTTTTTTGCTACTTGCGTGTGCCGGGTTTTCCGTGGTTTTCATTGCTTGCTGGTTGCTAGATTTAAGTAATTAATGTGATTATTTATTTATTTATTGCACTCTATATCGTGATTGATTATGTGTTAGATCTACCCCTAGGTTAGGGATGATTTGTACTAATTCAATCTTATGCAGGCGGCCATGCTCGTATAGGGCATTTAAAATTAAAGGGGGAAATCAAATAAATAAACTTTAAAAATTAACATTATTTTCTGTAGGTGCTTCAGAAATACTTAAGACCCCCTTTAAATTAAAAGAGCATGGCCAAGTATGGCTGGTCTGAGCATTTTAAATTTTAAAATATTAACTACTTAAGACTGATAGTAGCTGCTTGGGATATCATATTAACTGTTGATTATTAGGATAACCCTGCAGGTTGTTGAGTCTAGATTTTTCTTTTAAATTCAAATATAATTTGATTTAAATTGAGTTGTAAATGATTAAAGTGTTTTGAGATGGGATATTTATATCCAACTTGAATTCCAAAGAGGAGAAAACATCCATAAGGGGAGAGTCTTCCTCCATTTGGAAGATCAAGTTAGGATAATTTCAAAGTATCCAAAGAGAAAAGGTAACACCCCTATTGAGGGGGAGTTTCTTTTCATTTGGATATCCAGACTCGACGATCTAAGAAGTTTCAATAAGATGAAGAAGTGAAGAATGAGAAGAATCCCAAATATCAAAGTCAAGAGTCTTAGGAGTAGATTCTGGGCTGTAGTTAGTGGTACCTGGCCACTTTACTTTTCCTACAGACCCTGGTTTATACAATTAAAATGCACTTGCCTATGGACTTTCATTTTGAGTATTAATTTAATTGATTTGATTATTTAATTAATTTGATTGATGACGATTGCGATTAGGATTGCCTGCTCTTTATAATTTTTTGGTGATTAATGCATATCGATTTTGATTTAGCCTGGAACTCGATCGGAGGCTCGTAAGGACATGTTTAAAACTATTTCTACTTAAACAAAACTTAAAACATTTAAGCTCAAATACAAACTCTAATACCTTTAAGATGTAAGCCCGGACCCGCCGGGAGTTTTTCATGCATTCATATTAACTTTTCTCTACCTTGTTAGGCACCTCCCCACCTGCGGGTTTTGGAAGACCACCTGGCCTATGAGGGTGTAGTTCTATCCAAGTGGATGTTATGTAATCTCTAACATAAAATCTAATTTTAAGCCTGATTTTAAAATTACTTCTTTCTGACTTTAAAGCATTCGAGTCAACTAGCATGCATTGCATTAATAATAAATTAAAATTGAGTATAATTCTTAATAGCATTTTTGGCTTAAGCATTTCACCCAACATAAGTCAAGGGGTCAATTATGAATCTGCTCTAAATGTCAACCCCAACTCCTTAAACCCAATCTTAAATAACATCTTTAACCACTCTTTCATTAAAGACCTGATATATGGTTTTAAAGCATTTAGGTGGTTTAGCTGGCTCCCCAATCCAGGCCAGGGTAAGTCCAGATCCTACATTACATTAGCTAGGTTCTGGGTCACTAATTTTTAGCACCTACTTTAGACTTAGGGTATGAGGCAGATTTTGCAATCTTAATTCCTCAACCTCCAGGAATCTATTTCTCACTTTCTAATAAAATTAATCACTTAAATATTAAATCTCTTTCCATCAAATTCAAGCCCAACTGACAGGATAGGCTGAGGCACTTCTGAATTATATCAAAATCCTAGGTGCCTCCTACCGTTCCTCCTTTTGACTCCAGAAATAAGCGTTCAACTTTGACCCAATCCCATTTTAAAATTCCAACCCTTAACCTCCTCTGATATCAAGCTTTGAATTCCTTAAAAGAAATTTGTATCGCTATTTTAATTGAGAGTATTCGTAGGAAAATTTTTGATTTCCTATGATGTAATTAACTATAAGGGCTTGCGCTCGTAGGAGATTTAGAAACCCAGACCAGATTTTCAAAATCAAGTTTTCAAAAATCTCAATTAATTATCTTTGGAAAAATCAAACTCAACGATCATTATCGTCATTTTCAAACGAGCAATAGTGATTGATAACTTCTTTCTCTGGACAGATATATCAATCACTATCGTAAGTTTGATTGTGAGATCAATGATCTTCTTATCCAAATTATGGTAGTTAAATATTTGATTGAATACTCATTTTGATCCTTCGGGGTCATATATAGTTCTTTCTCAAATTCAACTACGATAATCGGGATAAATTCAAAGTTTTAAAATCTGAACCTATTAGATAACGGTATGTTCACCTTTCGAGGTGATATATCATTAATAATAAGTGTTTTATTTTAAATATTAAAATTCTAGAAATTCAATCTTCCCAAAGAAAATTAAATCTTTTAGAAACTATATTTTTCAATCAAAACAGATGTATGAATGCATGTCTAATGACTTAAGGGTTAATTTGGTCAACCTAGGTTTACTTGGTTAATAAAGTTGAATAGTGTGTAAGTTTAGGTTCAATCCACTCCAAATGTGATTTATAGTTTATTGAAAGTAGTCTTGGGTCTTGGCATGATTGAGCCAAGAAGGGTTTATTCAAAAAATCAATTTTAGGGTTCTTAGGGTTTATGGGTTTCCTGGTCAACCATAGTCCACCAAGGACAAGGGATTTAAAATAAATATGATTATGATTATGAAGATTTTCAATGAGTTTGTAAAGGTTTATAAGGTAATTTGCAACAAGATGCCATGTTAAGTAGTATGAGCTATAAATATTTGAAGGTTTTATAGGTCTGGAATATGCTTTGTGTTTTAAGGTTTAAAAGGACATAAAAGTCTATAAAATGGTTAGGTAGATTTTAGGGACATACCTAATCATGATGTAAATGATTAAACACCATTCTTGAGCCTTCACCTAGGGTTTTGAATTAGGTGAAAATTTTCCTAAAATAGGGAAAAGTTTGAAGGCTTTAGGCTTTAGAATTGAATGCTAGATTTTAGGGTTTTGAGTTTTCAGCTGGACTTGGATTTGGATTTGATTTAGGATTGAGGTGTATGAGCGATTGAAGAGTTTAAGATTTAAATTACTCAGATCATTAATAATAATAGGATGATTGTTATTGATTGAGTAACTGATCAAGTAACCATCAAGGGTGATTATAAAATTACTAATTTAGGGTTCAATGATTGAATCATTATGCCAAAGTATAGTGGAGAGCTAGATTTAAGATTTGAAGTGGATTTTAAGAAATAAAAAACCAAGATTGAAGCTCAGATGTAGAATTTTGACCTCAGACTAAAAATGAGGTCAACAAATGAACCCCCAATTGGTGTGATGAACTTGAAAAGTAAATCAAACATTTTAGCATTGATCAATGTAATTAATTGAATCCAAAGGAATTCAATTGACAAGCATCTAATAAGAAATAATCTGTAACAAGCACATTTAATCAGGATGGATATCTAATAAAGAAATTATCTCTATATGATAAATAAAAGTTGTAAGAGAACTTGATAGGGATATTTATCCAAAACCAGTTAGATTCCACTAAATTCATGAAGGATATGCTATCTCTACTTGGCCATATCAAAATAGTAAAGAAGTATAACTTAATGTTCATGAGAGTATATCAAAATAGAGAATAAAGAGATTTTGAAATATTTAATATCTGCTTAACCATATCAGAAGATCAAAATATAATGATTTAGGGGGGTGGGGGGTTCCAACATTTCCTTGACCAAATGAAAACAATGAAGAAGGAAGATTTAGATACTCACTTGACCAAATTGAAATAGTGAGCAAAATGATTTTGAAAGATTTCATATCTACCTGACCATAATAAAATAACAAGAAATAAATATTTTGGGGTGTCCATCATTCATGTGTACAAATCAAAGTAGTGAAGAAGGAAGATTTAGATGCTTAAATAACCAAATTAAAATTGTATGTAAAAAGATTTTGAAATATTAAATGTCTGCCTGACCATATCAAAATAGCAAGGCACAAAGATTAGGGGGGTCCAACATTCGCTTGAATAAATTGAAATGATGAAGAAGGAAGATTTATATACTTATATGACCAAATCAAAATAGTTAGTAGGATTTAAACTTGAATGAATGGTCTCTTTAAAACAAGCAGAATTAGGTTATTAAAATGAGTTGTGACTCTCAAATAAATAAAATTAATGGTTAAATCGAAAAATTACTAGGAGTCATATTATCAAAAATCAAAATTTAACAAGAGGGTTTCCTTAAAAGCAGGCTTATTCCCTAAGTCTATAAGATGTCCTAAAAGTGGGCTTATACCTAAAGACAAATTTTGACTTAAATGAGAAATCTATCTCAAACAAGAAGATTTAAGGAATTCAAATAAGAAATAATTCTCCAATGAATAGATTTAGGTAGTCAGATAATGAAATTACCAGAATCATATCACCCAATCGACCAAAGTCTAAGAAGAAAGGATTCCACTAAGGAAACTTATAGTTATCTTTGAGGATAAATTTAATCAAGCATTGGGGATTTTAAATTTTATAGACTTTAGTATATCATTTTGGACCCCATTTTATCATTTGAAACTAATTCATTGTAGGATACTTTAAGAAACTCAAGCAATTAACAAAATTGACATAAATTCTTTATTGATTTGTTTATCATATACAAATACTACCCATCATAGTATTTCTTCAGATATCGTCCATTTATAGGCAACATGGGATGATCTCCTTTATAATTAACCAACTAGTAGAAACATCATTGGTAGACCTTCTCCACCACCAACAGACCTTCCAAGTTGGATCAAAGTTACTACCCATCCTCTAATGGTCCAAGAAAGGTCTTCTTAGAATAAGGACTAAGTCACCAACTTGATAGGTTCTCAGACGAACCATCTTGTCATATGCTTGAGTCATTTTAGCTTTATACAGCTCAAGGTTCTATTGAGACTACAAACACCTCTTTTGTAGTCCTTCTAGTTCTTCTACTATGAGTTTAGCATTTTATTCTTCTATAATTTTATAATTAACTGAAATTCAAAATGAGGGTTGTTGTACATCAAATGGGAGAACAACCTCCTCTCCAAAGACTAAAGTTAATGGTGTAAACTAAGTAGGAGTTATGTATGTGGTCCGATATGCCCACAAAGCTTCTCCTAACATTCTATACCATTAACATTTATTATCATAAAAATTTTTCTTTAAGATCTGCACAAAATATTTATTGAAGGCCTCAACTAATCCATTTGCTTGAGGAAATAGATAGTTGAATATATTTATTCTATTTTCTGATATCAAGAAAAATTATTTATTTTTGTGCTTCTACAAGATGGACTATTATCAGTTATAACTCGGTGAGGAACACCAAATTGATATATAATATAATCTTTAAAGAATTTTAACACTTATTGAGATTTAAATTCTCTAAAGGGAATTGCCTCTACCCATTTTGAGAAATAGTCTATAGCTACTAAAATAAACTTGTGATCTTTGGAAGATGTAGATCAATTGGACTGATAATATCCATGCCTTGACTTTCAAATAACTATGAAGTAACAATTAGTTGCAAGATATTTGGTGGCTGATGTCGAACTATATCATACACCTGGCACTGATGATAATAATGTACAAAGTTTACGTAGTCATTCCTCATTAATGGCCAATAGTATCCCATCCTTTTAATCTTCCTTTTCATTTTAAGACCATATTGGTGAGTGCCACACAATCAAGTAAGTACTTCCTTTACTTTATCTTTAGCTTCTAATTTATTGAGACACCGCAACCACATTTGATCAAACAATCTTCTATAGAGGATTCTATTAATGGTATAAGATAAAGATCTTTTTTGTCTTAGATTTGTGATTGATTTCTCTTGAGGGAGCTTATTTTTTTATAAACAGTCAATGAAGGGTTTTCTCCAATATACCTCCTTCATCATCTATAGAAAAAATAATTTTCGCCTCAACTTGGGGTTTTCTAATTATATGTTTCATATCAATTGGCAAAAGGACCTTGCAATGTTGTACCTCTATTAGAATTGAGTCATATTCAAGATAAGCCAACTATTTAGCAAGCTTTGCTAAGGCATGCACCATAACATTTATTCAATGTACTATTTTATATAAAGTTGCAAAATCAAAATTTTCTCTAATAGTTTTATTATATACTGGTGATATGTAACCAGATTTGGCTTTAACAATTTATATATACCAATAACCTAATTGATAATAATTAGTGAATCTCCATGTACCTTTACTTTAATGTCATTTAAGATAGTCAAATCTAAGTTACTTCTCGGTTTCTTATACTCAGCTTCATTATTTGTATAGGGCTCTAACAAATGGTAGGAGCCGTATATCAAACCTTTATTTTCGGTAATAAATACAATGTCGATTCCATCTTTCTTTTAGGTAATAGCACATGGTACTTTATCTTTTTTACTAGACGCAACGCCATAAAAATAAAATTCCTAAGTTAGGTTTTCATTTCTTTTAAATTTATAATCATCTCACATGGTAGCTCAACATTTACTGGAAGATTATCTTGAACTGGATGTGCTGCTAGGAAATTTACCAATGCTTGTCCTTTTATAACTTGAAGAGAATTGAATGTTATATGAAATTGTAGCAAAATTATTCACCATTGAGCTAATATTCTCAAGAATGTTAATCAAGTCTTCAAATATTACAACTGATTTACTTTAGAAATTATGTTTACTTTATGAGAAAGAATGTAGTGCCTTAACTTCTAAGTAGTGAAAATTAAAGCTAAATAATGCTTCTCAATTGGATGATAATTTATTTCGGTTGGTGACAATCTTCTTCTAAGATAATAAAGTGAATTACTTTTACCTTCCTTATTAGTATAAAATAACAAGGCCTTAAGAGATTAACTCAAAGTTTTTGTATATTCGATTAATGGCTTCCCTGGGATAGGAGTAGCCAATACTGGAGGTTTCATCAAATATTCCTCAATACTGTCAAAATATTTTTGATAACCATCATCCCATTGAACATTTTTCTTACATAGAGCTACAAATGGTTGACATATGCCTGACAAATTTGATACAAACCTTCTAATATATGCTAACCGACCTTGAAGTGATCTCAATTGAGTGAGACATTAGGTATTGGCATCTACAAGATTGCTTTAATTTTAGAATGATCTATTTCTATTTTGTGGTGTCAAACCACAAAACCTAGAAAATTCCTTGAGGTAACACCAAATGAACACTTCAGAGGGTTCATTTTGTTAAGATTACATTGACATAATCTATTTAAAATAATTCTTAGATCACTCAAATAATTTTCTCTTTCAAGACTTTTAATGAATAAATCATCATCATAACATTCCACCTGTTGGTGGATAAGTTCATCGAAGATTCTCATCATTTCCCACTACTATGTTACACTAACATTCTTTAGTCCAGAATGCATGACTTTATAATAATAACTTCTGTTAGTGTTCTGAAAGCTATAAAAAATTCATCTTTAGGAGCCATCTTTATTTTATTAAACCCTAATGAACTATCCAAAAGGATAATATTACATATGATGAAGTAATATTTACCTTGAGTTCTATTATAGGGAGCAAAAACTCATCTTGATGATAGGCTTTATTCAAATCTTTGAAGTCAATAGAGAAAGAGATTTGACCACTGTTCTTCTTTACTAATACAACACTAGATAACTTGGTTGAATATTTTTCTTCCTTTATAAAACTAGCCTCTATAAGTTACTTGAGTTCAATAAATACTTGTTTCTTAATCTCAACTCGCATATGCCGAGGTGCTTGTTTCATAGCAACCACATCTTGTTGTATCTCTAGTTTATGAACTACAATGTCTGAAGATAATTCGGGCATTTCTTCAAAACTCAAAGCAAAGTAATCTTTAAACTTTGCGATCAACTCAATCTTTTTATTTTCCTCATCCTCATTCTATAATGAGCTAATGAAGATCATATGAGGGTCTTCTTTACTACCCAAATTTTTTTCTTTAAGATTATCTATCATGGATTTAATTTCCTCTTCAAACTCAAGATGTGCATCATTCATTTGAGAGTCATCTAGATCATCTAAATTCTCTAAAAAAATATTAAAAGATGATTTAACGTCAATTGAGAAGAGACTATAGACTCGAGATTATTGGTTATAATCAAGAAATATTCATCATCATCAAAAAAACAAAGATTATTGAAGCCATCACTTTATTTAGATTTATATTTGTGAAATTTAGTATTCCATAGGTGTTTGAATTGTTGGGCTTCACCTCTAGTCCACATTGATGGTGTGAAACCTTATTTAGCAAATCTATTAACAAAGTTATAATAGAAGTCAAAAGGTAGCTCTATTATTTCAACAATAAATGTATCATCAAGTATTACATCAGTATTTACACTTTTGCTAGTGGAATGTATAAAGGAAATGGGTTTATTCTTTGAATTTAGAGCGGAAGAGACCTTTACTGCCAACCCAACTATATTATTTTGAGATAACGGAGTCAGAGGAATATTCTCGATATACTTCTTTAATCTTTCTAGGGTGGATATTTTGTCTTTTCTTTCTTAGTGATTTGGACCCTATCCTCATCTTATATTCTTCTATAAAAATTTTAAACTTTGGCTATTTAATAATATTCATATGCACTTGAGTGTACTTTTTTTTCTTAAACACAAATTATTCTACCTCTAAACTTGATTCTAAATCAATATGTATTTGAGATAATTTTATTAATAGTCTTTCTTTTTCTTTAATTTCTATTTTTCTCATTTTTACATCCTTAACCTTTCCCTCTACATCATTGAGCCATTCTATCACCTCCTTGTGAGATAGGGGTAGGTGATAAGTTAAAATTGTGTTCAAGTTTGGAATGCTTTTCTATTTCTTTTCTTTCTTTCTTTCTTTCTTTCTATTTTTCAACTGCTTTTTCTTTAGTGAGAATTAGTTTCAAATTTCTAGAGAAGATTATTTTCTTTTTAGGTCGATATTAGTTGGCATGTTTATATATACCTACTTCATTAAATAAGAATAGTTATAAATTTCCCTTAGTAGAGTGCTCATTACCTTCATGAAAATATTTAATATATTTGTGTAGGGAGGAAGGCCCCATCATATATTCATGAATCCATGGCCTACTGAAGAAAGCATTAAATGAAGCCTCTATATTTTTATATGAAACTTGGCTTTGGTTATAAGGTTGTCTATATCGAACAGTAAGGTTATAGAGCCCAAAGCCCTTTCACCTTGTTCATTTAATCCTTAGAACATCATTTTATTAGAATTGAGTTTAAGAGTATCTACTTTTAAATAGTCAATAGTTCTGAGAGTAATTATGTTGATCGATGCATGCAGATAAATATGGACATGAGAGAACTTGAAGTTGTCCATATTTATAGAATTATATAATGGGTGAATGTGGTCTGCGGTTCCTAATAATAAGTCTTCATCAGAGATTGTTACTCCTGGAATGACTTTAAAATATAGACCATCTTTTGGTTGTGTTAATTCTAATCAAGCCCTCTTTTTTTTTGGAAAGACTGGGTTGAGTAAGGCTTTAAAGAAAGCCCTCTTTTTTTTTGGAAAGAACCAGAGCATAAAAAATACTCAGTTTTGTAGGCAATTTTCTAAGATGAGCCAAAATACTGTATTTCACAATAAGAATATCTAATTAGCAACATATTGATCTACTTGAGGTTGTGTTGAAGTTTTTGGATTGTAACTTATTTTCCTTTATCAACTGTAGAGATCCATAATGGCAGAATGTTTCCACTACAGATGTTTACTTGTACTACCTCTTCTAGGGAAGAAGTCGCTAAATTATTTATTTCTTTATCATAGCTTATATTTAAAATTTCATCTGGAGATTCATCGAAATTAGACTTCTCAATTTCAATACAGATTGAATCACCTTGAACATAAGGGATAGAGGAATCACTGTCAAAAAAGTATTGACGAGATTCTTCTAATTCGTTTAATTTTATTTTAGATTTTTGGGAATTAATTTTGTTTGAAGTATTTGAACTAATATCTGTATAATCATCATTAGATATATACTATATATATATATTAATTCTTTCTTTATTGCTTTCTTATTTTCATAAGAGACAAAATAAAAATCATACAATGTAATAGGTATAAGAGCTTTAGATCATCCATCAGTAGAGATTACCATTTTACTATTTATAATGGAACTTTTATTTATAGGCTCTTCCTTCTGAAATTTTGAAGACTAATGAGCTACCTTCTTCTTGAGTTCTTTAGTAGGAATTCTGTTCTTGACTTCTTCCTTGGGAGCTACCAAATAAACTTTGATGGGACTCTAAAGTCCTTGAGATACCTAAGTAGAAGAATGATATAATTTATCAAGAATTCTTTTAGAAGATTAGGATAAAGCAAAATCCCAATTGTCAAGAGGGTTTAAATTTTAAGAGGGTGTAAAAAGCTCCTAAATTATGCATTTAGATGATCCTTGACTGGATTAACTAAATACTTCTTAAGTATCACAACCATCCTAGATTTAATTCTCTTTTCAAGCCATTCATTGAAGGATATACAATCTTTGACTTCATGACTTATCATCTGATGATATGGGTAGCAATTAGGTTGCCTAATTTACCTACGTCTTCTGGCCTCTTGGATCAAAAAGCTTGAAGTCAAATTTCTTCAGGAGATTCTTCAAAATTCTTTTAATGACTTCTCTTTTAAATGAATAGGATTAATTTATATAAGCTTCAAACTTCTCTCTCCTTTTTCTTGAGTGAGATTTGAACAATGCCTAAACTATTCATTCTAAATTGTACTGAATTGATTATATTGGGAAGGATGACTAAGATTTTCTATTGGAATATTTATAGCCTATTTTCCTTTTTTAACTATTGACACCGACCCATATTTCTTTTCTAAAACCCCTTGAGGTTTCAATTTCTTTATCTCTATCATGAACTGATCTTTAAAAGCAAATAACTAAAAAGCTTCCTCTTAGAAATTTGCGGCCTTATTTAACAGCTTTTAATATTTTTTTTTTTATATTGAATCCATTTAACAAAGAGCCCACCAGGCTAAATATATTGTTGAGGAGTATCTCTATAGTGTGCTACTCTTGAAGTTGAGGATTGCACTTCATATTAAGATTTCTTCATCTTAGAATGTAGTCTATAAGAGTTTCACTAGGTTTTTATTTTTTGATCTCCAAATCTTTGATTGTCACATGATGACTTGCTCTGACAAACATTTTTATGAATAACATTTAGTTCAGTAAAAATATGAATTGATCCATTTCATAATTCTATACTTGTCAAAAACTACTCCAGACAAACTTCCTGAATAACAATGCATCACTATCTCCTACATTGCAACAGTTGGCTTTAACATGTGCTAAGTATTATTTAGTGTTCCTAATGAAATTTAAATTTTTGAACAAAGGTGGAATGAATCCTTTTGGATAAATAACTAAGACATATTCTTTTGGGTAAGCTCTACCCCTCAGAACATATGAAGTGCACTAGGATTGTGTCAAAGCCCCTATTACTTGTTGTTCTAGTAGCTGCTTTATATCTATTAACTATGCAGACTCTTTCTCTAACTTTATAATTTTAGTTTAATTTTCCCTCATTATTTCCTTTTGCTAACTGTATTGTTGAATAGATTTAACAAGCACTGATTCTATCTGTGCTTAAAGGAAGGAGTTTCTTTACTTTATAAAATAGCCATTACAGCCATTAACTCTTCCACCATCTTTTTCATTCTAGCAAGTTGTTCATCTTTGTATTTTAACTAATCTAGCAATCTTTGAGTCAGATCAGGTGTATATTCTTCTACTTAATCATCTTCTATGGATTATTTTTACCATTATTCTTTTCTTTTTGAGTGTCAAACATGAGAACATTTTATGGCTTCTTCTTCATCTATTTTTTTTATACTCTCCTTGAGATGGTTCATCATCTCTTCTATTGATCTACCTGCCATGTGGTGTGGGTTGATCGAAGTAAATACTTTAACAGGAGATTTACATCAGAGCTTTACCTTTACCTCCCATTTGCTTTACTACATGTTTTTTAATATCAAAAAATGCAGTGATGTGGCTGAAAGTTTGTTATGGATGTTAAGTCCTTATGAACTAGCCCGAGGTTAACTAAGAGGGGGGGGGGGGGGGTGAATTGGTAGTTTTAAAATTTCTTAAACAAAAATGATTTTGAAAATCTTTTTGAATGTTTTAAAACAAATGCAATTGCACGTTGATGTGGAGATGATTAATTAACTAAAATAATAACTTTAACCACACGATCATCCACAGGAAAGTAAAGTGCAGAAATTAAAAAGCAGAACAGTAAAAGAAAGAAACACCAAATTTTTTAGTGGTTCATTCAATTTGACCTTCATCCACTCCCTAAAGCCTCCCCTCCAGGTATTGCACTAAAACTAAATGACTCTCCTTCTGCTTCCATAGCAAGGCAGAGAAGGCTTAACAAAAACTCCTTTTCACCAACCCCAGTGAGACAGAGAGCCCAAACTCCTTTTGCTTCCTCCTGAAGCAGGCAGAGAACCCAGACTCCTTTTGCTTCCTACTAAAGCAAGAAGAGAACCTTACCTACTTTTACTTCCTCCTGAAGTAAGTAGAGAACCTTGATCTTCTTGCTGACAATCCTTCCTTCAGAGCCACCAAGGAATAAGGGATGACAACTGGGGAAGACAACTTGAATCCTTGCTTGGAGAAACCTTTGTGAACACCTCACAAACTCTCCCTCACAAGATCTTCTCTCTCTCTCCCAAGCTCTCCCTTTCCCTCTAAAGACTCTCTCAGGTGAGGTTAGAATCAAAAAAGTTTTTCCATTAACAAAAAAAAAAGTTTTTGGGCTAAAAAATTGCTCTAAATTTCAACTTGCCATCAAAGATCGTCTAGGATATTCCTTCAATCATCCTACACGATCAGTGTAAAGTAGCCCCTTTTGGCCTGACTGATCTGGTTCTTCTGGATGATTCTAAGATATGGTTTGTTCTGATCATCCGGGACGATCCTGCAATCATCCTAGCCGATTAGTTCAAAATTAGGAATATCATCCAACACATAGTTGGGGATGTCCAAGAGAAAAGTCAGGATGATCTGTAGAAAATGACTTGATCGTCTAGGATGATATGTCTATCATCCTATCTAATTAGTTCAAAAATGACCAATATCATCAAGCACATCGGTCGGGTCATCCAGGACAACTATGCTGGATAATTTCAATATAACTAGTCCATGATAATAAGTCTATCATCCTATATGATTAGTACAAATATGGCCATAACATCCATCACATTGGTCAGGTCATCCAGTAAAGTTATATTTATGATGATGAGGATTTAAAACGGATCATCCAGGATGATCTTGCGATCGCCTATGATGATGTAATTGATCAATCAGTCCTTAATTACTTTCCTTAATCACCTGACAAATTTAGGTATGATTGTATTGAATCGTCCAGGATGATACGTATGTCATCCTGTAGATTAGATAGAAATCCTAAACTAAAAACCTACCTAAATAGGTCTGGTGGCTGAGCAGTTTTCATTTGAGCATATCATCCTGGACGATAGGGGATCATCAAGGATGATCTACTTAATCATACTGACTTAAAATGACTGCCCTAATTAAGGTTCCTGTCTTCAATAGATTGTCCAAGATGATAGTAAACTGGATGATATGATCAAAATAGAACAAGAACTCTAACTCACCAAAATTCTCCCTCTAAGTGTGTGTGTGTAAGGTTACTTAGCTTGGGGATCCATTACATTACATTTAACTCAAGAAAGAAAAAAAATTACATTTGAACACAGACAAACCTGATCATGAGCTGGTTTGAATTTCAGTTGATCTTATGGACATGAAAGGTTAGGCAATCAAACAGAAACAAAAATGTTTATTATCATCAAAATTATAATCCTTGAGTCTAGATTTGTAATAATCTCCCCCTTTTTCATGATGGAAAACATTTGTTGGGCAGTTTCAAATCAAGCACATTAAACAGATTAACACATATGCCAAAGAAAAAATAATTAAACATAAGAAATTTAGATTTCACTAAAACATGCTCAAAACATTATAATACTGACACTACTCCCCCTTTTGACATATCAAAAAGGAGGAAACAAAAAAATAAATAGAAATTATATAGAATAACATAGATAAGAATGATAGAACAAAAATATCACAGAAAAATAAACAGGAAAAACAACCAAGCTAAAAGTAGGAGGGACCCTGATCAGGTGGAGGAGGAGGTGGTGGTGGCTAAAAAAGGCTGTGGATGATGGCGAACTAATCTTCAAACCAGGCCATATCTTGGTCGTGCTGCTACTACTACTGCTGGATGACATATACATTGAATCGATCAACATCTTCCGTATGCTGCTGCTCCTGTGCAACCACATAGGAGTTAAAGCAGGTGTCCCATTGATCAAAACTGTCCACCAGCTGATCCAACAGTGACTACTCGTGGATAGGAGTAGGTGTAGGAACAGCTTCCTCATCGGTCTCTGTAGCCTCCGCAGGCTCTAGATGGAGACGAGTGATGTGAAGGACATGGAAGGAGCTACTTGTGTAGAAGGAGGGTGGATAATTTGGAGGGGTAGGATACTGAATATTGTACTTGGTTTCAAGGACATGAGCAATGATATGTCCTTGGGCCAAGTTTGGTTTCCTTCTATGTCCAGGATCCCTAATACTAGTCAAGTGCTCAATGTAACGAAAGAGAAGATTGGTAGCAATGAATTCGCTATGATTCATGATATAGTAGGTGGTGATGGAAAGTAAGGGAGTAATGTGAACCTGATCACCATCCTTGGGAATTATGGAAGTTTTGAGGACATGTTGGATGGTCCTAGCATCTTTAACCAATGAGCTAGAGGCACCATCATGGTAAGAGGCATTAGTGTTCCATAGAACCTGATTAACTAGACTCCAGTTGAAATCAAGCTCTAAGGTAATGAGATGAAGCTTTTCTCCAGTGGTAGAAAGTTGAAGAAGTTCATGACAGTCCTGATAGGTGATCTCTACAGGTCATTTGGTTACATAGGATTGAAGAGAAGTATAGGTAGAGTTGATTCAGAGGATGGAAAAGAATTCATATAAGAGTTCAGAATGAAAGGAAACTGCAAGGGTCAGAATGAAGGTGAGAGTAGTGTGGGCAAAAAGATCGAGTACCGGGTATGTAAGGGTCTGAGGATTGATGATTTTAGATGAAATGATGCCAGCAGTCTTGTATCAAAGATATGCAGCCTGATCTGCTCCTTTAGTGAAGCGGGGATCCACAGTTCCCCTAGAGGAGTTTCCAGTAAGCATTTTGTAGCATTTGCCACCGGCCATTGCTGAGTTTGATTGAAAGGAAGAAGGATATGAAGGGAGCAAGGAGATTGGAGTGAAGAAAACCTTGAACTTAGGCTGAATTTAAAGATTTGAAAATATCATCCAGGATAATCATGATATCATCCAGGATGATTTGCAGTAATAATGGTGGCCTGGATGAATGGTCAAAAAGGTAGTTCAATCATCTAGGATAATAAAAAATCGTCCTGGATGATTAGACTCAAAAGATCATCACGAGGAGTCATGCTGGATGACTTTTGAAGAAAAGTATCATCTAAGAAGATTAGGTGGATCGTCTAGGATCATTTATAATTAATGAATCAGATGGGCCGAATTCAAATCGTCCAACTGTTGCCACGTGGATCATCTAGGACAATGAGGTGTATCATTTAGGATGATCACCAATAATTGGCTTAGATCAGCCATTAGTTCATGATGGGGATGAGTTAATCAAATTGCCCAGGATGATGTGAACAAAAAATTAAAAAAATTAAGGATGGAGAGGAATGATTAGGGGATCCAAAAATCACAAAAAAAAAAAAACAAATATAAGGCAAAGAAAGAAAAAACAAAAGAAATAAAATGGGAATGCAACCATAAAAATATTTTTTTTTATAAATCAATCTGCTCCAATAAATCAGAATTTTTTCCTTAATTTTTAATTCAAAAGTCAATACGAAGAAATCGACGAGCTGAAATCTAAAAAAGTTGGAAAATTAATTTTTGTAACTCTTACCTCGGACACCTTACATGTTCAAATTCTTTTGGAACAAAAATCTAATACGAAAAAGAAGAAGTTAGATAAGAAATATGATCTTTTCATACTTCGTTCCAGAAAAATATCTGATAAAATAGTATTGTAAATCAGAGAATCAGAAATCATGATTTTCACTCTCAAGTGTGTTTGAATATATTAAGTGGTACTTGAGTTCTTCTAAGATTTTTTAAAGATTTGAAAGAGGAGGAAGCTGATTTCTTTGTGGGCACATTTTATGCCTCTTTTTTTTCAATTATTTGGCACACTTTGCGTATCTTTTGATTTTTGAAACACTTTGTGTATCTTTTCAATTTTATTGGCGAACATTACACATCTTGTGAGTGTTGGGCTCATTTTGTGCCTCTTTTTTCATTTGATTGGCGCACTTTGTGCATCTTTTGCAAGCTTCCTTTATTTCAAAATCTCTAAAAGACTCTCAGTTGTGTGATTATCTTCCAGATATAAGAAAAGGAAATAAGACTCACTCACTTAGATATGAAACAGTAATCCACAAAATAGAATCATTCTCATATGATAAATGCAATCACTTGATTCAGAAAATACGAAAGTGATTTAATGATTTGGAACACTACTCATATGAGATGGATTACTATAGAAAGATAAAAAGATCTCTATTTCAAAGTTTAGCTTTTTAATTTTAAAAAAGATTTCTATTCAAAAGAAAAAATACACCATTTAAGGAGTTAGATGAATAGAAAATAATCATCAATGTTTCTTCGCTTTAACTATTTTAGAGAAGTTAATCACTGCTTACAAACTTTTAAATAAAAACAAGGCAAAAGTCTGATTTAGAAATCAAGTTTATCAGCAGTAGTGAGCAGTGAACTGATTTTGAAGAAAATAAACAGTGAATCAAAAACAAGAGGAAAGCACATAAAAAGAAATAACCAAATTAGGTAAACAATAGCAACAAAAGAAAATCAGCACAGAATAAAAACTAAAAAAGAAATATATAATCAAATCACACAAAAAATAAAAGAAAAATGTCAAATAGAAAATTCAAAAATCAGTAATCATCAAATTCATACATTTATGTCAACCACACCCAATCTGGTTCTTAAGATGCTGAATGTGTCAAAGGCCAGTGGTTTAGTAAAGATGTCAGCCAATTGGTTTTCAATTGCTACATGGTGTAACTCAATGTCTCCTTTGGTAACATGGTCCCTAATGAAGTGATGCCTTATATCAATCTGTTTGGTTCTTAAGTGTTGGATAGGATTTTTAGAGAAGCAGATGGCACTAGTGTTATCACATAGAACTAAAATTGTGCCAACAGGTAATCTTAAATTCAAGATTTGTTGCTTCAAGCAAGGAACTTGGGCCACACAACCTCCTAAGGCAATGTACTCAGCTTTAGCAGTGGAATGTATAATAGAGTTTTATTTTCTATTGGATCAGGAGACTAAGAAGGACTATCCTATGAATTGGCAAGTTCTAGAAGTGCTCTTTTTATCCACCCTACTCCCTATAAAATTAGAATCAGAATATCTGATAATTTCAAAAGAAGTGTTATGTCTAGGATATCAGATTCCTAAGTTTGGGGTCCCTAAGAGATATCTAAGGATTCTTTTAATTGCAGTTAGGTGAGATTCTTTAGGATCAGCTTGAAATCTAACACAGAGATAAACACTGAACACTATATCAGGTCGGCTAGCAGTCATATAAAGCAGTGATCCAATTATTCCTCTATACTTCTTTCGATCAATAGATTTTCCATTTGAATGCTTATCTAATTGGACACTAGAGCCCATGGGGGTGTTAATTGGCTTGGCTTTATTCATTTCATATTTCTTCAAGATATCCTTAACATACTTTGGTTGATTAAAAAAAGATTCATCATCCATTAGCCTTATACTAATTCCCAAAAAGTAGGATAATTCTCCCACCAAACTCATCTGAAATTCTTTACTCATTATTTTAGAAAAATCATCACATAAATTTTTATCATAAGATTTAAAAAGTATATCATCAATATAGATCTGGATAATGAGTAAATCATCTCCTACTTTCCTTAGAAAAAGGGTGGTATCTATGCTCCCCTTAACAAACTTCATTCCTTGTAGGAATGTGCCAATCCTCTCATACCAAGCTATAGGGTGCCTATTTTAATCCATACAAGGCATTTTTAATTTGTAAACATGATTTGGAAATTGGGAACCCTCAAAGCCTGGGGGTTGACCTACAAACACAACTTCTTTTATTACCCCATTTAAAAAGGCACTCTTGACATCTATTTGGAAAAGCCTAAATCCCTTATAAGTTGTAAAGGCTACTAGCACTCCAATGGCTTCCAATCCAGCTACAGGGGTCAATGTCTCCTCAAAATTAGTCTCTTCTATTTAGTTGTACACCTTAGCCACCAATCTTGCCTTATTCCTAACTAGTACACCAGAATCATTCATCTTATTATTAAAGACCCATTTGGTTCCCACTACACTTTGATTCTTAGGACTTTCTACTAATTCCCAGACATCATTCCTCACAAATTTATTTAGTTCTTCTTGCATAGCTAAGATCCAAAATTCATCAGAAAGAGCTTGATTGATGTTAGTGGGTTTAGTCATTGAGATAAAAGTAGAGTGGTTCACTTCCTTTCTATGTTCATGCCTAGTTCTAACACCTTCAGAAGGTTCTCCTAAGATCAGTTCTTTAGGATGACTCAAAGAATATCTCTATTCTCTAGGCAAAGTGTTTTGAGGTTCTACTCTCTCCTCCAGATTTAAAGTTTTTACTCCTTGGGTAATCTCTCCTATTTCATCTTCTTCCTCAACTCTAGACTCCTTAGGATTAGATTCATCAAACACTACATGAGTAGTCTCCTCCACCACCAATGTCCTCTTGTTAAATACTCTAAAGGATTTCCCTACACTTGAATATCCTAAGAACACTACCTCATCAGATTTTGGGTCAAATTTTCCTAAGAGTGATTTCCCATTATTAAGAATGAAGACCTTATAGCCAAATCCATGGAGGTGAGAAAGGTTTAGTGTTCTTTCCTTAATGATCTCATAGGGTGTCTTATTCTGATTGGATTTAACATTCACCCTATTCAACACAAAATAGGCTGTGTTCACCGCTTCTGCCCAAAAGTATTTTGGAAGTGAATACTCAGCAAGCATGGCTCTAACGATATCTACTAAGATCCTATTTATTCTTTCAGCTACCCCATTTTGCTAAGGGGTCCTAGTAGCTAAAAAGTTATGACTAATCCCATGTTCCTCACAGAAAGTTCCAAATCTCACATTTTCAAACTCTCCACCATGATCACTATGGATGGTCAACATCTCACAACCTAGGTTCTTCTGAATCCAAGTGGAGAAAGATTTAAATTTGTCAAATGACTCAGTTTTATGTGATAAAAATCTAATCCAAGTGAACCTCGAGTAGTCATCAACAATCACAAATCCATAGACTTTTTCCCCTAAGCTGGCAGTGCTAATGGGTCCAAATAAATCCATGTGAAGGACTTCTAAAGGTCTAAAGGTGCTGATGTACTTAATGGAGTGGAAAGAGGATTAGACTTGTTTTCCTAGTTGACAGGCATCACACAGGTGGTCCTTAGTGAACTTAAGCTTGGGGACACCTCTAACTAAGTCCTTTTGGGTTACTCTTCTAAGTGTTTTCATGTTGGCATGACATAACCTCCTATGCCACAGCCAAGACTCATCAGCAGTTGTTTTTAAGTAGAATGAAGTAGCACACTCAATGTTATTTAAATCAAGCATGTAGACATTATTGATTCTCTTTCCCTATAAAATAGTGTTATTATTTAAGCTGATAATGCAAGTATTTACAAGAAACTTTATGTTGAACCCTTTGTCACAGAGTTGATTGATGTTGAGCAAGTTGTATTTTAGTCCATCTATAAGCAAAACATTTTCAATTAAAAGGTTCTTGGAGTTTTTGATTATACCTGTGCCCACCACATTTTTGGTGGTGTTGTCTCCATATGTGACTTTACCTCAAGCCCTGGCCTCCAGCGAAATGAATTTACTTGCATCTCCAGTCATATGCCTTGAACATTCGTTGTCCAGGTATCACATGCTCTCACGAGGTCTTGTGTGAGAGCACCCCTACAAAATTATGAAATGTCAGATTTAGGAACCCAAAGAAGTTTGGGTCCCTTGTTATGGAAAGAAGATTGTAATGCATGTGTGTTATGTTATGAATCATGCAATTTGGGCCTCCACACCTAATGTGTACTATGGTGAATAGTGCAAGTGTGGGAGATATGTTCTAACAAGCTGTAAGAGAAACATCTAATGCTAGAAAAAGGGTTAACTAATCTACTTGGGTGATAGTGCCTCTTCCTAGTTTAGATGATGCATGCTTTGATGATTTTGTATGAAATTTTTCAAGTGATGGTGGTTGTTTATTTTTATAAGGGCAATTAATTCAGCGTCAAAAATTTTCTTCGAACTTTCCAGAATTAAATTTTTTAGTCTCAATGCATGCTCCCTACTCTCTACATCGAATACATGAGTTTCTAATTCCTTGAATGTAGTTTCTAATTCAATATGTGATGCTTTCAATTAATCATGCTCAATAATCAAATCAAAATGCTTTTTATTTAACTCATCAAAATCATCATGTAATGACATGTGATTGCTATCTAGTGAAGAATGATCTTTAAGCAAAACTTCTTGCACTTTTTGTAGGTTCAAGAATTCCAATTTTGGGCTTGCATGCAATTTATTAAGTTTCCTATATGATCAATGGACTTTCTCAAAAACATCAAGTAATTAATCATAGGTTAGTTCATAGACCTCTTCTTGGTCAAAGTGACATAGATGTTCATACGCCATCAAACACAAGTTTTTAGTCTCCTCTTCAGCTTAAGTCTTAGAGGAGTTAGATGCAGAATCTGCCCAGAAAATCTTTTGAATCTATTTCTTATCCTTCCTGAACTTGGGCTTCTCCTCACCCTTCTCCTTGCTTGGGTGAGTTTTAAGTGTAGGACAATCAGCTTTATATGTCCTGGCTTCCTGCATTGAAAGCAAACCATATCATAACAACCTTTAGAATTTTTGTTATTCTTATCGTTATTCCATTTCTCATGGTACTTTTATCTCTTCCCTAGAAAGCTTTTGAATTGCCTAGTGATTAAGGCAACATCATCACTTTCAAACATAGAAGAATCAGTCTCCATATCATTAGCCTTCAGCACCATAATTTTCTCCTTCATTTTCTCACCTGCATCAAGTTATCTTTAGTTCACTCCTTGATCATAAGCAATGAGTGATCCAAGTAAGATATCAATAGAATAAGTGTTCAAATCCTTCGATTCAGTGATCACAGTTATCTTGGCATCATAGGAAGAAGGAAAATATCTCAAAATTTTGTTAACTTTCTCATAGTTAGTGAGTTCTCTTCCTAAGGCATGCAAGGAGGTGATAATTTGTGTAAACCTAGTATACATTTCAGATATTGACTCACAAAGTTTCATGCAAAAGAGTTCGTAGTCGTGAAGTAAGATATTCAACCTAGATTGCTTAACTTCAGTAGTGCCTTCATAAGTGAGACATAATTTATCCCAGATTTCTTTACCAGTTGTACATGTTGACACACGCATGTAATCTTCAGATTTCAGTGCACAAAAAAAGTAATTTAAACATTTTGCATTAAGTTGTGCTAAATACCTATCATCATGAGTCCATTCAGAAAAAGGAAGTTTAGTTTTAATACCATCAACAAGTCTGTAAGGTGCATCATAATTGTCTTTAATAAGTATCCACATGCGATAATCGATCGATTGTAAAAAGGTGGACATACAAATTTTCTAGAAATCAAAAGGTGTGTTATCAAATAAGGGTGGTCGAGTAATGGAATACCCTTCTGCTATATTTCGGTTACCAAAGTTAGCCATGTATCAAAATTTAAAAGTTTTCTAAAATCTAATTTTTGAATCCCTCTTTGATTACACTTGAAAGTTATTTAGGGATGTTAAGCCCTTATGAACTAGCCCAAGGCTAACCAAGAGGGGGGGGGGGGGGGGGTGAATTAGTAGTTTTAAACATTCTTAAGAAAAAGCTATTTTGAAAACCTTTTTGAATATTTTAAAATAAATGCAATTCCACATTGATGTGGAGATGATTAATTAACCAAAATAATAACTTTAAACCCACGATCATCCATAGGAAAGTAAAGTGCAAAAATTATAAAGCTGAATAATAAAAGAAAAAACATAAAAAATTTTATAATGGTTCGGTCAACTTGACCTACGTCCACTCCCCGGAGCCTCCCCTCCAGGTGTTGCACTAAAACTCAATGACTCTCCTTTTGCTCCCACAGTAAAGTGGAGAAGCCTTTACAAAAACTCCTTTTCACCCACCCCGGTGAGTCATAGAACCCAAACTCCTTTTGCTTCCTCCTAAAGCATGCAGAGAACTCAAACTCCTTTTGCTTCCTCCTGAAGTAGGCAGAGAACCTTACCTCCTTTTTCTTCCTCCTGAAGCATGCAAAGAACCTCGATTTTCTTACTAACGATCCTTCCTTCAGAGCCACCAAGGAACAAGGGATGACGACTGGAGAAGACAACTTGAATCCTTGCTTGGAAGAACTTTAGTGAATACCTCACAAACTCCCCCTCACAAGATCTTCTCACTCTCTCTCCCAAGCTCTCCCTCTCCCTCTCAAGACTCTCTTAGGTGAGGACAACGGCAAAAAGTTTTCCATTAAGAAACCAAAAAGCTTAAATGGAAGGGCTCAAAAATTGCCCTGAATTTCGACTTCCCATCAAAGATCATCCAGGATGATCCTGTGATCGTCCTGTACTATCAGTGTAAATTAGCCCCTTTTGGCCTAGACGATTTGGTTCTTCTAGATGATTAGAAGACTTGGTTTGTTGTAATCATCTTGGCTGATTAGTTCTAAATCAAGAATATCATCCAGTACATAGTTCAGGACATCCAGGAGAAAAGTTTGGATGATCTATAAAAAATGACTTGATCGTCCAAGATGATATATCTATCATCCTATCTGATTAGTTCAAAAATGACCAATATCATCCAGTACATCGATCGGGTCGTACATGATAACTATGCTGGATGATTTCACTATAACTGATTATCCAGGATGATAAGTCTATCATCCTGTACGATTAGTATAAATACGTCCATATCATCCAGAACATCAGTCAGGTCAACCAAAAAAGTTATATTTAGATGATGAGGATTTATAACAGATCATCCAAGATGATCTTGTGATCGTCCAGGATGATGTGATCGATCAATTAGTCCTTAATTACTTTCCTTAATCACCTAACTAATTTAGGCATGATTGTAACAAATCATCTAAGATGATATATATATAATCCTATATGATTAGATAGAAATCCTAAAATAAAAACCTGCCTAAATAAGTCTGGCGGTTGAGAAGTTTTGATTTGAGCATATCATTCCAGACGATAGTGGATCGTCCAAGACGATCTGCTTAATCAGACTGACTCAATATGGCTGCCCTAATTAGGGTTCCTATCTTCAATGGGTTGTCTAGGATGATATTATTATCGTCTAGAATGATATGATCAAAACAAAACAACAACTCTGACTCACTAAAATTCTCCTCCTAAGTGTGTGTGTGTACAAGGTTACTTAGCTTGGGGATCCATTACATTACATTTGACTCAAGAAAGGGGAAAAAATTACATTTGAACACAAACTCACACAATCTTGAGCTGGCTTAAATTACACTTGATCTTGTGGATCTTAAAGGTTAAGCAATCAAACAGAAATAGAAATGTTTGTTATCATCAAAATTATAATCCTTGATTCCAGATTTACAACAGTGGCTATCATCTTAGGTCACCAAACCTTCTTTCCATCAGATATTAAGGTCAAATTATTTATAAATTTCACCCCCTTAAATTATAGAAGGGTGAATATTTGCTACTATCAAAGTGGTGTTGGTCAACTCTTGGCAATTTATGAACTAACAAGTGATGAGAGACTCTTAAGAGATTTATTTATTGAACCACAAAAAGAAGGAAGAGTGATTAGATTGTAACCTCTTTGGGCCAGAGCACCATAACCAAAAGATATAACAAAGTTTAATAATTTTAATCCTTGATAGGAACTATAATATATTTATTTTTAAAAGTAGAGAAATTCTTCAATTCTCTTCTGACATCAGTAACAACATCTGGTTTTGTAATTTGTGTATCTTGAAACTGTACTCTCCATTTAGCAGATTAAGGAATAATCTTCTCTCTATATGGCTTAGGCTCATTGTAGGTATAGATTAACATATTTAATAGATTTTATAAACTCAGTCTTTGGATGCCCATACTTCTTGCATAGCCACAAATCAGTCCATTCAATAGGGTTTTAAACTTTCTCTTTCTTTCAAACAAGGAATGTAAGACATGAGTTTTTATAAAATTTTGGAGGTGGAGAATTCGCTATCTGAGGAACATTCTCTTCTCCGGCAGAAGATGAAAAAGGATGGAAGCTGCTTACACCCAATAATAGAGAATTTACAAGGATTTTAGGATCAACAGTCTCAAGCTCGATATGAACATTTGGTAATTTCTTGATTTTTGTCTCAGCTTCAACATTTAACACTCTCTTCTTCTAGGAGTTTAGTCTCCCCATCCTTCTGCCTCATATGACAGTTCTTATTCCTCCTCTAAGATTTGGTCATTTTAGTAATCGTAGAAAAAGCACCAAGTTCGAAGTAGCTAAAAATAGGAAATTTAGGATTCAAAGTATCCTTTCTTTTCAAACTAGTAGTAGACTTTGGGAATGTAAGGTGGGAGAACACAGAAGGTTTAGCAACTATAGGAGAAGCTACAGACCCACCTTCAATAGTTATCTCAATAACTTATTATTCAGTACAAACTTTAATTTTGTCCACTTCAGATTGTGGTCCTATGAATTAGAACTGCTTGTAAAATCTAGAACCAAACTTAATCAGAGATCCCTTAGCAGACAAGGCTTTATTGACATTGATGCTGACATCATTGGATAACGAGAAAATTATCTTTCCTTAAATTTTTAATAATTGACCATAATTCAAAATCAGTTTGTACATTTACTAGTTACCAGCAGGCTATTTAGATTTTTGAAGATAATACTAAGCTAAATTTACCAAATTCCCAACATAATTTAAACTAGAACTGAACTGGAATTCAAATTTAGAGAGATTCAAATTTGGACCCAATCTAAAAGACCATACACTAGGGAAGTCAGTTTAAGCTAGAATTTAGATTTGAAGTAATTTATATCTGGACCCAGTCCAAAAGACTTTAAAATTGGGAAGTTAATTTAAATTGGAATTTAAATATTAAGAACTCAAATTATTTAACAAACATTTACAAATTTATAAAGTTTAGTCATCACTAAAGATGAAGAGAGAAGTCTATTCTAGTCGAGTTGCTTGAAAAATCTTGTGTATAAATAAATGCCTGATGAATATTCCTCATGATTAACATTAATATTTTTTTAGTTAAATCTGCATAACACAACATCTATTACCTTGAATGATAAACTGATGCTTGATTATTGATTTGAAGAGAGAAAACATTTACTTTCACATCCAAACTCAACATAAGAAATATTCAATTCATCCCGAAGGATAAAATGAACATTCACCTATCATTTTGAATATGAATGTATAAAGTAACGTATAAAGCTAGTCTGCGTTCACTAGATTCTTCGCCTACCTTAGAGAGGAATTAAGATAGGGTTTATATTTTTACTAGGTTGTAGACTTCCTACAAAGGTAAGCCTTTATAATTAATTACATATGAGGAAAAGTCTTAAGAATTCTCTTGATTAAAATGGAGACTAGAGTTTTCAAATTTATAAAGGTTTGATCAAAGTTTTGAATTCAAAATTTATAAGAATAGATTTAGATTTACATTGATATCTTGAATTTATTTAAGATTTGGATAACCCTCTCAAGGAGAAAATTTAGAGAGATGTGTTTACATTATTGACTTGTGTATGTCTAGAGTGGGCTTTCAGCTAAAATCCTAAAAGTAATTAATCCCCTTATGAATGCAAGAGAGGATAGCTCCCTATCTAAAGAATAAAAAATTTAGTTTATGAAAATTTTAATCAAGACTCTTTAATATACAAACACACCTATCTAATGCAATTTGAATCAAAGACACCCTAAACTCTAAATTTTATTTTTAGTTAACTTTAAATTCCTAAAATTTTCTAAGTCTAGATTTTCTAAGATAATCTAACATCATAATGGTTTTAACTCACAAGAAAACTACAGTAGCTTCATCTCTTAGTCTCCTCGTCCCTTGCCTATGGCTTGCATGGTGGGTAGGTATATTGTAGGAATTTAAAATGCATGCATGGCATGGTAAACATGTGCATATTTACGGTACCACTACTATATGATCCTAGAACTAGTACATATGTTCTTATAAAGTCCAAAACATACACACCGAAAGAAACCTATGAAAAGAACCTTCTAATGAAAATCAATCACCCATGTGAATGCAGTGCATATAATATGAAGCAGTATATGAAAGAGTAGTGTATAAATTAAAGTTTTATTCATTTATTTTTAATGTAGAATACAAATCATGGTTTTTTGAAAAGTAAAGGTGGCTAGGCTCTACTACAATTAGTCTGGATTTTTATATCCTATACAACACAGATTTAAATATGATTTCTTACTTTAGTCTTTATCTTTAGGCTCAAATATCTTTTTTAAGATTTCAAAAGATAATGATCTTTAAAGGAAGAAAAACCATTTCTTTTTGGAACTTTTGTATGCATAAGAAATCATCTTTAATATTTTTATAACTTTGTCAATTTATATATAAGAATCTAGAACTTTATATTTACATTTGCTCATTTATATTTACATTAGGTCTTTTGTATATTCTACTTTTCATAGAAAAGTAAAGAGCATTGTATATATACATAATATAAATGGTGCAATGCAGGTGTGTAGAACCTAATGCATATAATGCAACTTGGAAAAGCCTATGGTCCATAGTATTATTAATTTACCCTACTTAGTTGGTGGTGATTTTAATACTATTTATAACCCTTCGGAGCATATTGGGGGCTCTACTCATGCCTATCATTCAATGGAGGATTTCAATAATATGATTTTGGACTACAACTTAGTGGACATTGGCTTTTTTGGTAATAAATTTACTTGGAACCATGGTAACTTATGGAAACGTTTGGATCGTGTCCTATTTAATGATAGCTAGATTAACTCGTTTAGTTCTATTTCTATCAAACATCTTAGTTTAACTCTTTCTGATCATTTGCCTATTTTGATTAGCCTCAAGGCTAGGCATGTGGGTCCTGCTCCTAACATTAGATTTCAAAATATGTGGTTACTTGATGACTCTTTTTTAAACATGATTCAGAGGAATTGGCATGCTCCTCTACATCTTGATAACTCTATTATTGTTATGAATAGATTATGGTTCAAACATAAAAGACTTAAGCATAAAATAAATTGGTGGAATAGAAATGTGTTTAAAAATATTTTATGTGTTCTTTCTTTGTTTCTTCTGTTATGTCTTTGAGTTGTTTTCTTTTTTTCTTATGAAGTTTAAGGCTCTGGATCTGTTGTTCTTGAACGCCTGTAGGGGTTTTTGGGTACTTCTTTGTGGCACCAGGCTGCTACTATTTTTGTTGAAGTGTTTCTCCTTTTATTCCAGTGGACTTTTCCTGTGCAGGATTATTGTGTGCGTGGGTGGATGAGGGAGTAGATTAAAGTAGCACTTGGGTTTTATTCATGGTAGCTTGATGTGTACTACACGCCTGAGCTCTTATGGCCTTTTACAAATCTGTTTGCTTTTTTTTTTAATGATGGATTTATCGAGAATTATTTCCTGGAATGTTTGAATCAATTGGATGGTGAAACCGTTTGGTGTTGAGATGTGGTTGTTTGGTATTTTGCTTATGTTTGGGTGCATTTTTTGGCTTATTACTTTACTGCTCTTCATGAATACCTTCTTGTTTACTAATAGACCTCAGATCTGGGTTTCTGCTTACTGTTTCAATGAGTTAATTTTAATTGACAATGCTATTTCTTACGATTGCATTTTTTTCTTGTCATTTTTTGGATTTTGTAGGACAATTTTAATGCTGACATGTTGCTTAAAGTTTTTTTGGGAGAAGGATGGTGCCTCACATTTATCTCTTTATCTCTTCTCTTTTTTGGAGTGTGGTCTGCTTGCCACACTTTATAATGTCCCTAGGCTAGTTTGTCATCTAGAATGCAACAAAGTAAGTAAATAAACATAAGACACCCCCAAGAAAGGTGTCTACATCATAACAAACCACACCACAGTCCTAGCCTAGGCTAGAGTTAGTAGCCCTATTAAACCATCTAAAGTGTGTGTAAAAGGCTGTGGTTTGGATAAGTCCTAGTTTTATTATTATTTAATATTATCTAATTTTTTTTAATTTGTTTTAAGTCAATGGGATTTATTTAAATTTAAATTGTGGTGTTTTATAATTTAAGGTTTTATTTTAAGAATATATTTTAAATGTTGAATTATTTAATTTAAGTTTTAAAGGAAATAGGGTTCAACAACCCCCATTTGTAAGGATTCATTGACCAACAAGTCATAGGTTCTTATTTATAATGCATTTGACCTCCTTTGTGGGTACAAATCATATGCATAGAGTCCTTTAATTTATTTAAGTGTTTTAATGATTTAGGTTTTAAAGAATATTATCAATTGATCACTTCAAAAACATAAAGCTTTCAACTAAAAGATTTTAGGGTCATAATTGTAATGCATTTGATTCCCTAAGGGATTAAATCTAGTGCATAGGGATATCTTCTTTATTAATTTTTTTTATTTATGTTATTTAATTCTATCTTATTTATTTAATACCAATTATATTTTAAATCTACAAATATTATATCAATTTTTTTTAGAGTTTTTTCTCAAATTTTGATTTATTTAGTTAATTATTTTTTAATTTTTTATGATTTAAAATGAATTTTTAATTATTATTTAATTTCTTTTATTAATTTAGTTAACTAAACTTTAACTTTTATTTTTACTTGAGAATTTGGTGGTTTCTAATTTTTTCTAAATTCTAGATTTAATTTGGAATTGAAAACAATTTAGTTTGTATTTTTCTAATTTCTCTTAATTTTTTTAAGATTTTTACCAAAATAGCCTATTTACTTGAATTAAGAAAAATTAAATAATTAGACTATTTTCATTTTTGATCAAAATCAATTCCAAACCACATGAAATCATGACCAGTGGTCTTGAATGATCTTTAAAGATGATTACAAGAGTTGAGATTATTTGAAAATTTATTTATATATTAATTATTTTAATCATTTATTTAATAAATTTTATTTAGTTTTATATTAATTTTTATTTTAAAGCTTCTAATGGGGCTTTTATTTTTTGTTGAAAGTTATCTAATTTTTTGCTTAAATATAACTTACACTATATATTTATGATTTAAATTAAGTTTTAATTATTTATAGAAAATTCTTTTTTTTTTAAGATAAAACCCACACGAGGGCCTTTGTTTTAATAGCAGAAAAGGAATACAAGGTCCTTAAAGGGACTTCCAGCTCGCTACTACTCCGAAGAGCTACAAGAAAAGTCAAAAAAGAATCTAAGAGCTGGATACCCCTACTAAGCACAAATACAAAGTAGCCTAATAACATTCTAAAAACATAAAAAGAAAGGTAATGGATGATCACATTCAGCACCACCTTTCTAATCATAGTTGGGTTCTGCACAAAACGAAAATGAGTCTCTAAAAACATGAAGAACAGGCCTGCAATGACATTAAACAAAAAATTTAAGAACAAAGATAATATAAGAAAGAAATTAAAATAGCAAAGCCAATTGATCAAACTCCAGGCTAAGAAAAAGTTTTGCAAATTAGTATAATTGAGAGTGATACTGATATTAAAATAAACCTTACACTTCCCATTGATATAGTCAAACAGCAGAAGTGAATGAATAGAGTGATTGATAATGAGGAAAATAACACAATAAAAGCCGGCCTTACAACCGTAACAGGTACTTCTATGATGCCACCAATCGTTAATCCAAAATAGTAAATCACAAAGATTATCAAATAAAGAAAAAAACCTGTTGTAAACCAAGTTACGAGAAAAATTATAATTATCAATGAGACCATACTTAATCTCATAACATGAATTTAGGCTATGATAAATGTAGCAAAGACCAAAACGATTAGAAGCATAGAACCAAAAAACACCCAGTATTAAGCCATAGCAGATACAGTTCCAATCAATAAAAAAACCATAGATCTTAGCATCAACAAAAGAAATTGAGATTACCACAGAACTGAAGTCATCAGTTGGAACATAGCTCAGGTGTGTAGTACATGCACCATCTTGATATAACCCCAAATTCCACTCACATCTAGTCCCTGGACTCGCCAAACGAAAGCAGCATAGGAAGTCAGCATACAAATAGACAGGGAAGTTATTGAAAGCATGATACATAAAACTCGAGACTCTGTTAGAATAGAAAGCCACAGCCCAAAAATCCCAAATGAAAAATAGATCCATAATCTTTTCAGAAGAGCAACAACCAAATCTTAAACTGCCAGTACTAACAAAAAGCCCCACGGGATATAGATAAGAAAGAACCAAAGCCAAACACCACATAAGACCACAACCAAGGAAAAGAGAGAAACAATAAGGGGTTAATTCAGCTAAATAAAAGTTACGATCATTATTAAGCCTCAACAAGCTACCACAGTTAAAACCACTAGCAAAAAAGAAAAGGGATAAAAGTGAAGTAAAAATGAGCCAACCCGTAAAGAGCCAAGCTCCACATCAAAAGTAATTGAGAACAAGACTACAGCCCAAACAGCAGAGCCCCAAATGGTAAGAGCAATAGTCACAGAAACACAACAACCCAGGAACCCAAAGGAGAACGAAAAGATCACCATAACACCAAAAATAATAATCGAACCACAGAATAGAAAATATAGAACCAAAAGCAATGACTTCTATTGAAAGCGAATATAAGGGAGGCCCAGTCGGTCTAATCTCGCCAAACCTTTGATCTCTTTAGGGAAAGTATGCCCATAGTATTCAGTGAAACTAGTCAAGTTACAACCCATTTTTTCCAAGGAATTAGCAACAGCATTCCCCTCCCTCAAAATATGATAAATAGTGTATGTAATGAGAGAAATCCAATACTTTATATCTCTTAACATGTAGAAATTAGCAGGATTGGAAGAGGTGTTACCTTCGAGATAATAAATTAAGAACAAAACATCAACTTCAATCCATATATTAGTGATGCCAAGAGAAATGCATAATTGAATCCCAAAAAGGAGACTCTCGATTTCAGCTTGAATGGCATTATTAGTAGTAGAGGGACTCGCAAAAGGTACAATCACAAAACCATTAGAATCTTGAATAGTACCACCATAACCCACATTTAAATTATTCCTAGAACAATTAATATTAAGTTTAAAACAACCCTCCAAAGGGTTTCTCTAGTAAATAATCCTATCATTACAACCAGCAGTATAGGAACTAAAAACCAAAGCAAACTCACAATCCACATGAAGAAAACCTTTAATGGAATCAACCTTTAATAGCTTAGCAATAAGAAGCTGATAAATTTTATTCTTAACTTTAGAAATGACACTTAAGGCATCCATTTTAATATTCTCATGTCTAGAGGAATTCCTACTACTTCACAAAAACCAATAAATAATAATAGGGAGAATATTCCTAATATGACCTTTAGTTGGAGTAAACCACTCTTTAAGAAGATTACCAATAGAATTATACAGAGTAGTAGATATCACATTAAATATATTGTCAAAATGAACCCAAACTTTCATTGCAATAGGGCCTTGAATAAACACATGATTCATATTTCAATGTGATAGCAACATTGACATTTGGAGATAATATAAAAACCTTTCCTTAATAAAATAGAATCCAAAGGCAAGTAATTATGCAAAATCCTCCAAAGAAGAAAAGAGTAAGAGGGAGGTATACTAGCATGCCAGAAAGCTAAATAAAGAGAATTTTTTGGAAGACTTTTCCTAATATAATTCCAAACTTGTTTAGTATCCAAATTACCATCATTAGAACGATTAAACAAAATGCAATCCTAATTCTCCAAAAGAATTGAAATATTGAGAATTAACTTGATAATAAAGTCAGGCACAAAATTGGAAAGTAAATCAATATTCCAGCTCTCATTAATAATAAAATCTTTAACTTTGTAAGCAGAGGTAGAGTGAGTGTATAAAAGATTGTGAATACAAAAATTACCTAACCATTTATCTTGCAAAAAAAAAAATGTTCCCAGCTCCCATCCCCCATTGAATAAACTCATAGCTTCCCACTTAATGTTACATAATCTATTCCAGTTGAAAGAGTCACCATGTTTAAAAACACAATTCAAAGGGTGATTCCCAACACAATACTTAGAAACCATAAACTTGGCCCATAACCTTTTTTTAGCTCTAAAAGCAAACCATAGTTTATGATTATAGGTCTTGATCATATCAGTAAAAGTTTTGAAACCTTATCTACCCTCATCTATAGCCCCCGAGCAATTACTCCAAGAGCCCCAAACAATAGAAAGATTATCATCCTTGGAACCCCAAAAAAATTTATCAAATAAAGTCTCCATTCTGATGTAAACATTTAAAGTCGGACACAAAGATTGCAGCAAATATATAGGAATAAAACACAGAACAAGTTTGATAAGAACAAGCTTACCTCCATAAGAGAGGAAATTGAATGCCCAAGAAGATAGTTTCTTATTGATAGTAGAGAATATATCATCAAATAAATGAGAACGTTTCTTACCCTTGTAAAGAGGAGTACCCAAATACTTCAATAGAAGATGCCGCTTTTTCAAACCAAATTTTCTTTAAATACTATTAATACGGGTGGGTGAAATAGACTTAGTAGGAATAAAACAACTCTTAGAGGAGTTAAAAACTAAACCACTAGCATGCTGAAAAGAGTTAAAAATTTTGAAAAGAATATATAGCATTTTAATAGATCCATTAAAGAAAATAATAAAATCATCCACAAAGTTCAAATGGGTAATGGGAAAACCACCACCTGTTCTAAATTGCAGAGTAGGGTGAATCCTAAAAAGATTGTTAATACCATGAGATAAGAATTCCACAAAAATAATAAATAGAGCAGGAGATAGAGGATCTCCTTGTCTTAAGCCATGAGAAGATCTGAAAAAGATATGGGACTTACCATTAATAATAACAGAGAAATAACAAAACTATATACTATTTTTAATAAGATTAATGAATTACAAATTAAATCCAAAAGCATTAAAATGGAATAAAGACATTCTTAATTGAGGTTATCATAAGATTTAGTATTATCAACATTGAAATTTATATTACCACCAGCAACCTTAGCATGCAAATCATGAACTAATTCTAATGCGAGTAAAACATTATCAAATATAGATCTACCTATCACAAAACCAGTTTGTTCCAAGGAAATGATATTAGGAAGAATTAAAGCAAGCCTCCCCATAATAATTTTAGCAATAAGTTTATTAAAAAAGGTACATAAACTAATAGGATGAAAATCATTCCAAAAATTAATGGTATTGGACTTAAGAATTAAAGCTATAGAAGTAGAAGTAAAAAATTTAGGAATAGGATTCCCCTAAAAAAGTCCACCATAGCATTGACAAGATCATTTTTAATGATTTCCCAGGTTTTTTCAAAAAACTTATTGGTGAAACCATCAAGACCAACAATAGAATCATAATTCATGTCTTTCACAGTTTGCCAAATTTCTTTTTGGAAGGAATGTTAGTCAACATCAAATTATCCTCCTCAGAAATAAGAGAAGGAATAAACAAAAAATCAGTATTAAAATCTGGGTTATAGTTACAGTTAAAAGCTTTTTTAAACCCGAGGCAAAAATCAAATCAAGATACTTAATAACATTACCTTCAGGGGAAGTGATCTTATGAATTTGCCTACTAACTTTATTATGATTAGTAATGTTATGAAAATAGGTAGTATTGCGACCACCCTCCATAAGAAATTTAGAGGAGACCTTTTATTTCCAATAAGCTTCATCTTTTTCCCAACGTTTGAACAAAGTAGTCTTGGCTTCATTAAGAATGGACAAATTATCAAAAGAAGGATTTTCATGTAAGCCATATCAACATTTTCCACATCTTTTTCAGTAAGCATAATACTAGAAAATATATTTTTAAAAATGCATTTATTCCACCATGAAAGTTTTTGCTTAAGCCTTTTAAGTTTAAACCAAAGCCTATCATACCATAAATAATATCAGAAGGGAAAAGAGGGGCATCCCAACTGCTTTGCATAGTATATAAAAAATTATCATCAAGAAGCCACATATTTGGAATCTAAAGGGTTGAAAAGTATTACTACTTGTCCTATTAATGCTTAACAATAAAGGGGAGTGATGAGATAAAGTTCTGGTTAAATGCTCAATGTGAGTAGTTTGGAAAGAAGAAATCCAATAGTTATTAAAAAGGATACGATCTAATATTTGCCACATAGTACCCTTATTCTAACTAAAACTAATGCCAGAAAAACCAATGTCATGCAAATTACTATTCATAATCATATCATTGAAATGCTCCATAGCATGAAAATTAGGAGGGTTACCTCCAACTCTTTCAACAGCATTAGTAATATAGTTTAAATCCCCCCCACCCGCCAACTAACCAAGGGGCTTTTAACAGAAGATGAAAAATCAGTAAGTTGATCCCAAAGAACTTTCCTCCCTAATCTAGAACAAGAGGCATAAACAAAAGAAGCATAGCAAGAAACTTGTTTAAAAGTAATATTAGTGTGAATATTTTGAGGAAAATCTATTATAACATCTAAAGTAATAAATTATTTCCAGGAAATCCAAATTTTATTAGTACAGTTGCCAAAAGAAACATCAAAACCCAATTTTGTGCAAACAGAATCCAAATTATTAACAACAACTAAAGGCTCAATTAAAACAAGATGGTGAATATCATAAATCTTACGAAGATTCTTAACTCCATCCTTAGATAGAGAGCCACCCACACCCCTAATATTCCATACAAGAGCTTTAACCATTAATAGATTGGTTAGAAGCTCTAGTGACCCTTGGGGTAATACCCGGCATGATCTTTTTGTTCTTACCCTTCTTTTTGGAATAAGAAGTATTACCTTACTCAATAATATTAGCCTTCTTATTAGGAGATTACATAGAGTTAATAGTGGAATCCTTAAGACCATCCTTAGGAGTGCAAGTATCAAGAGACCTAACTTCCCCTTCCTCCATGTCCTCATTCTTGTCCTTATCATTCATCTGATTATTTTTAAAATTATGCTCGGATACACTTTCACATTTCTCTTCAGTGACTTGATTAATAGCACATTCATTATGGTCATTTTCTTGATAAAGAAAATTCCTATTGTTCTCCTCCATTCCTTGTTTAACCAACAAATTAGTATTATGTAGACCATCCCCAAATTTGTCCCCTACATCATTCTCACCCACATCCACTATAACATGTTCGTCTACATTATCAATATTAATATTATATTCACCATCTTTATTAGCTTTATCCAACAAACCTTCACTCCTTATGGAAATATCTAAAGGATCAGTCTCTATATCATCTCCAAAAGCTTTTGATTCCTTTAAATGAAGGTTTTGTTCCTTACCCTTAAGAAGATTCTGACCTCCATGCACAACTTGTTCACCATTGTTTGGTTCAACCACAGATTTAGAGGTCATATTATTCTTTCTAAGTTGAGGATGAGCAACAAAATAATCATTAATCGAATGCCCATGAATTTTACATTGCAAATAAAAATCTAGAACTTTTTCAAACTCAACTTTCTATAAATACCCAAAATTTTCACAACTAAGCCAGACATCTTTAGGATGCTTCTTAGTGATATCTAGTTCAACTAGAATCCTAGCCACTGAAGTCCTCAAATGAGAGGCGTTGGCACGGTCCATTTGAAGCGGTCTACTAAAAATGGATCCCAAAGCATGAAGAACATGAGAGTTAAAGAAATGCAAACGTAAATTAGGAAAAGAAATCCATAAAGGCATGATGGGCGATTCTTCCTTGACATTAAAAAAATGTGTCCATTTAAGTAATCTCATTTGACAGTTGAAAATGTAATAAGATCTCCTAGTAAAAATCCTACTATAATCAAGGTCATTGGATAACTAACTAGAAACATGTCTAGCATCAACCAAACCGTTTGTAAAATTACCAGATAATTTCAACTTCCAAAAAAAACTTTGAATCGAGTCAAGATTCAGTCGATGGATGAAAACATTACCAACAAGAGTAAACTAAAAAGGGTTAGCAAGTTTAAGAATATCATCATCAGACATTAAAATCATAGGAAAAACTTTTACCATCGATTTAGTGAAAGAAAAAGTTAATTCCTTTGAAAAGGAAGATCCTGCTAAAACATCACAAAAAGAGCAAGATGTAGAAACAGAACCACCATTACTCAGCAATCCTTTCGAGGAAGAAATCGGTGCCGAAGGTGGAACACCCCAAGCCTTAGGTATCGAAGAGGACGGACCCGCCTCCATAAGGAGAAGAGAATGACCTAAGGCCAACCGGCCTCTGACAAGAAATAAACTGAAACCACAAAATCAGAAGCAAACAAAAGGATCAAGGAGCTTCAGTAGAAATCATGAGGAGGAATAGTGGAAGCCGGAATCGCACTGAGAATCACCTGAGCAGAACTAGCCATTGGTAGATTTATTAAAAATTCTAGGTCAATAGTGCAAGGTGAATTTGGGTTCACTAATTGATAAACCAAATGAACTCCAAAATTCTTGAAATTTGGACCTTAGGTCGATTAAGAACTAAAGAACAAACCCAAGAAATTTTAGGTCTTCAGAGCTGCCTTAGGGTTCAAAATTAATTTCCAAAGTAAATGCATCTATACTTTAGAATTTTTATTTTAGGAAATGTGGACATTTGATTGGGTTGAAATTAGTGGCAAACTAACCCTTGTACACTAAGCTTCGTATGATAATAAGTCATGAACCAGTGCTCTATAGATTTTAATTTTTAAATTTCCATTGTTTTAGGTCAAGAAAGACCCAATTAATTGAAACATTAATTCAAGAAAATTGACTTATCAAACAAGCCAAGGAAAATTAGGGTAAATCAAGGACATGCCCTAATACCACCTACCCAAATTTGACATCAATTTGATGGGTATATAAGGAGAAATTGACAAAAAGACTATGGATAATTCAAACTAAATTACTCTTTATTTACTCATCAAATTGACTTGATTTTAATTTTAAATTTAAGCTCTCCTCATGTTAGTTTGTTCGAGCTGTTGCATGCAATTTTTTATTTAGTGTGTGATTTGTGCTGATTTCTAGAGTTTCATCTATTTCAATGATTAAATTAATGATTAGAAATAAACATACAGCTGTCACATTGCTATGCCGCCACACAAACACCAATGTATGCTCAGATTAAGTCACCTGTCATTTTGTTGTTGGCCATCATTAAATGGTAACGGTCAAGCCACTTATACACATCAGCATCGCAGTGCAATCATAAAATTGATTGTAGTTTGAATTAATAGCCTTGATCACAACAGACAGCTACACATTTCATTTTTCGCTTGATCAAGTCGGATGGATCACACCATCTAACTAGATCTAGGCCATTTGATCTACTACATTTAGATCAGATGGCAAAATTTGGGTGATTTTCCTTAGCTCAAAAATGAACTATAGAGAAGATTGCTTATAACTTTTTTTGTACCCAACAAAATTGAGTGAAATTTTAGGCAGAGCTTCTTGGGTATTTAATACCCTATTCCATTATGTTTAACGGCTCCTTGACTTAGCATAGTAAAGCCATTTAAATACTAGATCTAGAACTAGGGTTTGGTATTTACCTCTAACTACTTAATGAAATTGCTTGATTTGATGTATTTAAACTGCTTGGGAGATCCATTTGATCTTTGTTGAATACCCTAAGCTAGGAGGAGCTCTAGATTGAAAGTATGGAAGACTTGGAGGATTGCACCCTTAATCACTATTGGATCTCATATCCAATAGATTTTGGAGCTTGGGAAGTATTAAGGAGACTATAAGGAGCTGTATAGAGGCAATTCAATCAAAATAGACTACTTTTCATAGAAAAGAGAGGGCATTTATAGGAGAGAGAAATTAGAGAGATAATTCAAATTTCTTGCCATATTAATAAAGGATAACCACCATTTTAGTTGGGGATAATCTAATAAAAAGTAGACAACTTACCCAAGAAAGCATATACCATTTGGTTTGTTATTTGGGAAGTTATAATTAAACTAATGATTTCAGATGGGATATTTTGAAGATTCTTACAAAATCAACCATCTACATGGTTGGAGATGATCAAGATAGGTGGCAAGAATATTCCAGAATGTAATTTAATTTAATATTCCAGAAGTTAACCCATGGGTTTGGCTTACTGGGTTTTGTGCAAAGGGTTCACAGACAATTGATGGAAGTGTTTGTACAATTTAATTTTACAAGGTTTGAAATTTGGCTCAAGAAAAGCCCTTTGGGTTCATTTGGGCCATGTAATTAGCCCATGTGAGCCCATGGGATTAATCTTTTATTTTTATAACCCTTGGGTATCCAATGAACTGTCCCCATGGGTTTGGGCACTTTGGTTTTGTCTGAATACATGAATTTAATTTTTAGAGACTCAAGTCAATTCGGTCAACCATGGTTGACTTGGTCAACTAGATTTTACCAAGGGTTAGGGTTAGGTCTAACTCATTCTAAATGACATTTAGAACTATTTGTAGGAGGTTCTATGCCATGGTGAAATCAAGATGTATGAATTTCATGTTTTGTGGATTGAAGGTTAATTTGGTCAACGTACGTTTACTTGGTTAATGAAGGTTAACCAGGGTGTGGGTTTAGGTTCAATCCACTCCAAATATGATTTAAATATTATTGAAAGTAGTCTTGGGTCATGGCATGGCTGAGCCAAGAAGGGTTTGTTCATAAAATTAATTTTTTTAGTTTTTAGGGTTTCCCTTTTAACCATGGTCCACCAAAGGCTCAAGGGAGTTCAAATCATTATGATTATGAACATTTTCAATGAGCATGCAAAGGTTTTGAAGGCAAAATATAATAAGTTACCATGTCTAGTGGCATGGGAAATATTTGAAGATTTTGTAGGATTAGAATATTCTTTGTGTTTTTGGGTTTAGAAGGACATTAAAGTCTTTAAAAGGGTTATGTAGACTCTAGGGACATGCTTAATCAAGATACAAATGAGAAAACACCATCCTAGAGCCTTCACCTAGGGCTTTGAATCAGTTAAAAATTCTCTCAAAATAAGGAAAAATTTAAAGGCTTTAGGCTTTACATTTGAACATTGAACTTTAGGGTTTGGAGTTTTAAGTTATATTTGGATTTTTATTTGATTTAAGATTGAGGTTTATGATTGATTGAAGAGTTTAAGATTTAAAGCACTCAAATTCTTAACAATCATTGGGTGATTGTTAGTTATTGAGAAACTGATCAAGGGACCATCATGGGTAATTATCAAATGACTGATTTAGGGTTCGACGATTGAATCACTATGCTAGAGCACAGTGGGGAATTGGATTTAAGCTTTGAAGTGGAGTTCAAGAAATTGAAAACCAAGACTAAAGCTCTAATGTAGGGTTTTGACCTCAGACCAAAAAGAGGTCAACACACTCCTTGAAAGTTGTGCAATCTTCTAATTCATGACTGAGTATCCAATGATAATGGTGATAATTATTTGGTTTTGATTTATGCACTCCTTGGGCCTGTTAGGGTTGGGAAGTTTAAATTATAGCTTTTTAAAAGATTTTGAAGATTCTTTTATAGCTTTTATTTTAAATTGGTAAGTTTTATTCATAAATGTTTCAAACTACTCTCTTTCCTCTTCTACAGTAAGATTATATCGATGTCTGAACTACTGATCAATTTATGATCTACTATACTACTTATATTGGGAAGAATGATTGGGATTCTCTACTTGAACCTTTATCGACTATTTTCCTTCATAAATAATAGACATTGATCCAGATTTCTTTTCTAACACCTTCTGAGGAATTAACTATTTCACATCTACTTTTTTTTTTTAGGCAAATGCAAATAGTAGTATTATTAGAAAAAAAAGTAATGACAATTAGCTAATCTATCACATTGTTCCTTCACTAAGGAAATAAAAAGGGAAGGAAGATTATTATGGAAAAATTCCCAAAAGAAATAACCACTTAAAGCATAGGTTGTACAATAATTCACAACCTTATTCTCCTCTTTAGGAATACAATTAAAAATTACACACTTAAAGTTATATAAAAAGATAAATCTAAAGAGGCAGACTTTGCATCTAGCAGAAATTGAGAGGTCAAGGATTTTCGAAAAAGCTTGATAACATTGATGTTATCTCCTTCTATCCACATGCCTTTATATTCAATCATCTATTCTTCAAGAATATTCTTAATATAAAGGATAGCAATGATTTCTAGTTGAGCTATGTCCCAATGATATACTTGCTTCCCAAACGCAGATATATACCTTCCTTTATCATCCATTATTACTCCACTAATACTTACACCGTTAGTGATAAGCAAAGAAGCATCAAAATTTATTGTAATCCATTTTGGAGGTGGGGAATGCAAAAATTTCACATTTGATTCCTTAAATCAGTTAGCATCCCAGTTATCCAAAATAGGATTAAGATATAGATTAATTGAGATAGATAAAACCTCAGCTGAAATAAATGTTGAGGAGGAAGAACTTTTTCATGCTTGAAAGAATTCCTATCCTTCCAACAATAAAAAATTGAGGAGCAATAAATTCTGACAAGAACAGGATTCCTAGTAGATAAAGCATGAAGATGATACCACGTACTTGAAACAAAATTAAAGAAAGGAATTTGGATTCCCCACTTTGTTAGAACATTAAAAACATCAATTAGCTTTTTGCAAGAAACAAAAATGTTTAGAATGTCTTCCTTTAAGAGACGACTTCTTGGACAAAGATTGGAATTCAACAGTTTTCTATAATTAAGCCAACTGTTCCTGGGAAGAGCATTTATTTGAATTCTCCACAGGAAACGTAAATTTTAAGTTGCATTTTAAGCTTCTTCAACCAACTAAAGTAATTGATTTCACAAGATTTGAACTTCTTTTCAAAGGTGAACGCTTCTATAGACCTCCCTAAATGCTGATAAATTAACTCCAGTTTATCTTCAGAATGATTTGGAAATAAATGAACTTTCTTGATAACATTCATTAACTCTTCCCAAAAAAAGTCATGCATAAAATTGTAATTAAAATCTCCATTTCATCCAGTAATGAGTCAATAGATAGCTCTCTAGATTGTTGGCATTAATAAACGTTGGCAAAGAAAAAATTGGTTTCTCACAAATCCATGCATCTTCCAAAATACTGATGCTTTTCCCATTCCCAATTCTATATATTAAAATAGGCTTTAAATGCTTTGCACCATCTGAAATAACTTTCCAAGTTGCTAAAATGCCTCTTTGAGATGAAGACCAAATATTGCTACCATATTTAGATATAAGATTTCTATTTAATAATGAGTCTAGTTTTTGAATGAAATTCCATGCCAATTTTGATCTCAATGGTCCTTCCCATAAGGAAGCTGAATGAATGCCAAGACCACCATTTATGCTTGGGAGACAAAGCTCATTCCAATTGATATAATGCATACCTTGCTTTCCATTATCTTTATGCCAAAGAAAATTTCTGTAATGTTTATCCAACACTTCAAGAACTCTTTTAGGACCTAGGGAATGAATAATGAAATATGTAGGAAGAGAAAGAAGAGAAGAGTTTATTAATGTAACCCTTCCGGCAAGGGATAAAAATCTACTTCCCCAAGAATTTAGGTTATCCATAGAATGCATAATAAGATTTTGAAAATCTGTAGCAAATTTTCTCCTCATAACAAAATGAAGCCAAGCATAATGCAACTGATTAACAAGTCTAAACCCACATTGCTTTAAAATCTTTAATTTTCTTCTTTTGTTCATCTTCTTAGACCAAAGAATTATGGATTTACTATAATTAACTCTTTGACCAGTCCAAGAACAGTAATTAGATAAAATGCTTGAAATGAGATCCAATGAATGAGAGTTTGCTTCAGCAAGAATCAAGTCATCATCAACATATAATAAATGCAAAATTCATTTAGAATTGGATGAAATTTTAATGCCCATGTTCATCCTGTTTTGTTGAAAAGCTTTGGAAAGGAGTTCAGAACAAAGAATGAAAAGAAAGGGGGACAAGGAATAAAATGAAACAAAAAATTTTTAATGTTATGTAAAAAATAAAGATCCTTATTCCAGAAGATCTCTTTCTTCCCAATTGAATCCTTCATCAAGTCACAAATGAATTTGATAATATTTACATTATCCCCTTCCACAAGCACACCTTTGTATTCGAATAGCCAATCTTGAAGAATCTCTCTAATGGCTAGCACTGATTGTGTTTCCAATTGGGCTATATCCCAATGCTTCATTTGTTTATCAAAAGCCATTAGGAATCTCCCTTTGTCATCTCGAATAACTCCTCCAATCCCTCTAAGATTAGAACTTTGCAAAGAGGCATCCACATTGATTTTAATCCAGCCTAGCGGTGGGGGATGGCAGAGATTCACAAACTCCGGGCAGAGGTTAACATCCCAGTCTTCTTGTAATGGATTAACTCTTAGTTGCATTATTGAAAATAGAACATTTGTTGCAGTTACAAAAATAGAAAATACCTTACCTCCATGCATAACTGCATTCCTATTCTTCCAAGAGAAGTATACCGCAGTCATGTAAAGACGAATCAAGCTTGAGTTCTTGATGGAAAACCTTCTAAGTTCCATAATGCTTTCCTCCAAAGATTATAACATCGGAACATTGAATCCCCATTCCCTAAATTTCATAATTATCTCCTCAAGAAACTTACACCTTATGGAAATATGAGATACATTCTCAACCTCATCATAGTCTATAGCACAAGATGTAACATCACCAAGCTTCCTATGAATCAAATATTAATTCGTAGGGATTGCATCTTTACTTAGTCTCCACCAGAAGCAATAAATTTTGGGCTTAAGTTTCAACTTTAAAAGCCACTCAACAATCTCAACATTATCTTCCACATAAGTCCTTTCCAATCTAGCTAGATAAGCCATTGAAGAAATAGACTTACCCAATTATTGCTGCTTCAATTCAAAATAATCTTCTTCCCTATTACAGACAATAGGAACCTGTATGATCAAGGAAACCAAACTTGCATTGAAGAACTTCTGAATTTCTGGCAAGTTCCATGTTCCGTCAGCATTAAGTAGGCTACTGACTTTCAAATCATGCAAAGCCTCATGATCCATAAATGTAGGCCATCTATTCAACTCTCTATCCAGTATCCAAGCAACATTAAGAATCTTGATATTATTACCATCAAACACCTTCCATCTTATAATCGGCTTAAGACAAGTAGCACCATCAAGTAGAATTTGCCAAGTCGGTGAAGCTCCTCTTTTGATATGTACATTCCACACCTCCCTACCGTATTTAATAGCAAAATATGATTGAGGATAGAAGAATGATCAGGAACAAAACTCCAAGCAAACCTTCCTCTTAAAGCCCCAAGTCTATTAAGGATAGAGTGAATACCCGCTCCTCCCAGCAACTTTGGTTTACACAATTCAAACCATGCCACATAATGTAAACCATTCTCCCTTTCTCTTTATGCCAAAGAAAATTTCTACAAAACTTTTGAAGATTCAACAACACACCTTTAGGAACGAAAGAATGTGCAGCAAGAAATATCAGAAGTGATAAGATTGATGAATTAATAAGAAGAATTTTCCCACATAATGAGAGGCATTTGTTTTTCCAAACATTAAACTTCTCCAAAGCATGATCCAAAATTTTATTGAAATCTACAGATTTCAACCTTCTCAAGGCTATCTTCACTCCCAAATAATTAAACTCCTTGACGTGTCTAAAGCTAAGACTTTTGGAAATATGTCTTTTCCTTGCAATATCAATAGATTTACCAAATATAACATGAGACTTCTTAAAGTTAACTTTCTGCCTTGTCAATCTACAATACTCCTGAACAATCCCCTTCATATTATCCACCGCTTTGACAGAGGCATTAGAGAAAAGGAGAATATCATCAGCATACAACAAACTTGCAATTTTCTCAGCTTGAGGCACAATCTTAATACCCTTTTCCACACCCCTTTGAAGAATAGAATTAGAAAAAATCTGAGAGCACATAATAAATAAAAAAGGGGACAATGGGCATCCCTGCCTGAAACTGATCTCTGCATTAATCCAGTTGAACATCCTTCCATTCACAAGGATAGAAAATCTGGCCTTCACCACACACTCAATGATCAACTTGGAAAATTTTCTTGGAAATTCGAACCACACCAATGTTTTAACAAAGGCTGGCCATCCCATACTATCATACACTTGTTCCATATCTATCTAGAATGCCATAAGTCCCTACTTTGATGTGGAAAATTTGAACTTGTGAAAGATTTATTAGGTTAACAAACAATGGTTTGACATTGATCTTCCAGGGATAAAAGCTACCTAGTCTTCAGAAATAATTCTAGGAAGGCACTACTTCAATCTGTTCAACAACATTCTAGCTGAAATCTTATAAACAGTTTGACACAAGCTAATTATTCTAAATGAGGAAGGTTCCAAAGGATTCTTAACTTTTGGGATAAACAGAATAAGTGTATCCTTCCACCTTGGCTTCATAAACCCCAATTTAAAATAACTATCAATCTCTCTCTAAGTATCATCTTTATTAATTTCCCAATAAAATTTAAAAAAGGAGGTAGTTATACCATCAATACCCAGCAACTTGTTATAAGCCATTTGCTGAACAGCTTCATAAAATTCTAAAAAAGTAAATTCAGTATCTAGCCTATCACCTTCCTCTAAGCTGATTTGTTGATCTGGACTAGGATCAGGCCATCCCAAAAAAACACAACTTTTGGATTTCTATTTATTATTGAAAAACTCAAAGAAGACCGCTTCAATGCCTTGTTGATCATCCACAAGCTGCATATTGTCATCTTTGATTTGACTTATGAAGTTGTTGTTTCTCTTGTTGAAATCCAAGATCTCGAGCACTTAATTTTGATGGTGACAACTAATATTTACTGAATCTATATAGACTTCCTTAAGATTATAAATGTATATCCTTGTATATGAGCACTAATATTTCAGGTCAGATGCACACTGCTCAAGGTTACTGGAGACTCAAATAGGGTAGAATAGGATGTTGAAAATTTTTAGGGTTTTCTGAAGCCTGATATAAAAAATAACTTAAAAACTTTTTAGAGGTTGTTGATCTATTTTCCTGCTGTGAGAGGCTTTGAGGGAGGAAGGGACTCTTGAAGGAGAAGTTCTTTTTCTTTGAAGAGATCCAGGGCTTGCGAGAGGAAGGTGAAGGTGAGCATGAGCGTGAGGGAGAAGTAATGTGAGGGGATCACACGGTGGCTCCAAGCTAACTACATGCTTTGCTCTTCTTGTGGCTTTGGGGAGTCTTGGGAAAGTTCTCAAGGGAAGAGTCGCTTCATGATCAACATCGTCAAGGTACTCTGCCGTCTCCAGGAGGGAGAAAAAGGAGAAGGTCCGCTGCCATCACCAGGAGGGTGACATAGCGTTTGGTATTCCACCGCACCGAAGGAGGTGAAAGTGAGTATTATAAAGGCTTCTCCACCTTGCTGTGGGAACAAAAGGAGAGTCAACTTTTACTAGTGCAAATCCCGGAGTAGAGGACTCAGGGGAGTGGATGTAGGTCAAGTGACTGAACCACTTTAAAAATCTATGGTGTGCTTTTTCCATTTTACCGTACTTTATTTTTCATGCTTTTAATTAGTACTTTAAATTGCTTGGTCAAAAATCATATTTTAAATCTTGTATTGTGAAAGTTACAATTATATCATCAATATCGTCATTGTGAACATTTTACTTGCTTCTGCACTTTACTTGTTAAGTTATCCTTTAAAAAAATATAAAAAGTAGAACTCTTGTTTAGGGTTGATTTTTTAAAATACCAATTCACCCCCCCTCTTGGCGCATCTTGTACTTTCAATTGGTATCAAAGCGGGGTTTCAAAATAGTATTTTAGAAAACCTAAAAACGTAAGATCCATGGCTCAATTTGGTAACCATAACACTGCGGAGGGTTATTCTATAACCCGTCCACCTTTATTTGACAATATACTATTTGATTTCTGGAAAATACGCATGTCTACATTTTTACAGTCTCTAGACTATCGCATGTGGATGTTGGTCCAAGAAGGTTATTCTTCACCATTTTGTATGTTGAATGGAATTAAAACTGAAATATCGTTTAATGAATGGAGCATAGAGGATAGAGAACTTCCACAGTTAAATGCTAAATGTCTAAATTGTTTCTTTTGCGCATTAAAATAAGAAGACTATATGCGAGTATCAACTTGTACTACTGGTAAGCAAATTTGGGACAAACTATGTATCACGTACGAAGGAACTAGTGAAGTCATACAATCTAGGTTGAACATACTGCTACATGATTACAAACTATTCCGTATGAAACCTAGTGAAACTATATCTAGCATGTACACTAGATTCACCCAGATTGTAACATCTCTACATGCTTTAGGGAGAGAGCTGTCTAACTCGGAAAAAGTTAATAAAATACTTCGATGTTTGCCTAGCTCGTATGATGCTAAAATCACTGTAATAATTGAGTCAAAAGACCTGAACATTTATTCTATTGATGATAATTTACTTGGGTCACTCATTACCTACGAGCAAGGAGTGAGTCAACGACATAGTCATGCAGGTGAAAAGAAGAAGGAGCGAACGGTGGCATTAAAAGAAAACAATTCTGAAAGTGACAGCTCAACAGCGGAGGAAGATGACGACATCACCTTGATGACTTGTCAGTTCAAAAATTTTCTAAAAAGAAAGTAGCGCCCTCATCAAAGCAATTGGAACAAAGGTAAAAGCTCAAAGCATACTAAAGTTGCATCTGACACGATTTTCTTTGAGTGCAGGAAACCCGGACATCTCCGAGCTGATTGCCCCAATATTAAGACTCATCAAACCAAGGAAAAGGGTGAGGAAAGATCAAAGTTTAAGAAGGGCAAGTTTAAGACACAAAAAGTGTTTTGGGCCGACTCTGCCTCAGAATCATCCGAAGAAGAAGTAGAGGACGAGGTAACGAATTTATGTCTTATGACTAATGAAAATCTTGATCAATCAGATCAAGATGAGGTATGTCAACTATCTTATGATGAACTGCTTATTATTTCTGAAAAAATTCAGGACTCGTATAGAAAGTTAAAGAAAATGCATGTGAATCTTAACACTGAGTTTATTACTTTACAGAAAGAGCATGCTAGTGTAGTTAAGAATTTTTCTAATTTGGATAAAGATCATATGTCTTTGCTTGATGAATATGATGCATTAAACAAGAAGCATATTGAGTTAACCACTGCACATGATACCTTGAAATCATCACATGTTGAACTAGAGAATGCATTTAAGGAACTAGAAGAACTTGCAAAGGAACTAAGTAGAAGTGAGCATACATTGAGATTTGAATATGCAAGCCTTAATCAAAGTAATAAATTTTTAAAAGAAAAACTTTAAGCATTTGAAAATAATAAAACACCTCCCACGGTTGCTGAATTTTTTTAGCCTCCACCATGTGAACCATCTCATTCGAAACCTGCACGGCATGCATCATCCAAACTCAGAAATAGGCACTACCACCCCCGTAGATTAGTGAACCCATTTTCCGGTGTTAGATGTTACTCTTGTGGCATACTAGGTCACATAGCCCGCACGTGCACAATTCACCATAGGACACATCTAGTGTGGAGACCTAAATCACATTCATCATAGCATAACATGCATACAATTCATTCATATAAGCATAAGGTGGAACCCAAACTCACTTGGGTACCCAAAGCTAACTTGTGATTGACATTGTAGGGATGCTCTCTCAAAAGACCTAGTGAGAGTATGTGGTACCTGGACAGTGGCTGCTCGAGACACATGATTGGGGACATGAAGCAGTTCGTGACACTGGAGACCAGGTCAGGAGGCAAGATAACTTTGGGAGACAACACCACCAGGAAAGTGATAGGCTCAGTTATCATTGGAAACACTAAGAATTTAGTTATTAAGAATGTACTTTTAGTTGATGGTTTAAAGCATAATCTTTTAAGTATTAGTCAACTATGTGACAAGGGCTTTGACATAAAATTCCTCTCTAATAAATGCATGATTAGCTTAAATGATACACTTGTGTTAGAAGGAAAATACATAAACAATATTTACATGTTAGATTTAAACTGCATTGAAAACTCAAACTCTTTGTGTCTGAAAATAATAGCTGATGACTCTTGGCTATGGCATAGGAGACTATGCCATGCTAGTATGAAAACACTTAGGAACATCACTCAGAAAGACTTAGTTAGAGGCATACCAAAGTAAGAATTTACTAAGGATCATCTTTGTGATGCCTGCCATTTAGGAAAACAAGTTAAATCTTCATTTCTTCCAATCAAGGATATCAACACCACTAGACCACTAGAAACTCTCCACATGGACCTGTTCGGACCTGTTAGTACAGCCAGCCTAGGAGGGAAGTTGTATGGATTTGTAATAGTGGATGACTACTCTAGGTTTACTTGGAAAAAATTCCTAGCTCATAAGAGTGAGTCATTTGAAGAGTTTAGAATTTTTTCCACTTGAATTCAAAGGAAATTAGGACGTGTAATTTCAACAATTCATAGTGATCACGGTGGAGAATTTAAGAATGATAAGTTTGAATCATTTTGTAAAGATGTTGGAATAGAACATAATTTCTCTGCCCCTAGAACTCCTCAGCAAAATAGAATAGCAGAAAGAAAGAATAGAACTTTAGTTGAAGCTGCTAGGGCTATGTTAGCTGAATACACTCTTCCTAGATATTTTTGGGCAGAAGCAGTGAATACCACGTGCTATGTGTTAAATAGGGTAAATGTTAGATCCAAACTTAATAAGATACCCTATGAGTTGCTTAAGGGTAGGACACCCAATCTTTCGCACTTACACATTTTTGGTTGCAAATGCTTCATCTTAATCAATGGCAAGTCATCCTTAGGAAAGTTCGATCCTAAATCTGATGAAGGGGTTTTCCTAGGCTACTCATCTGTAGGTAAAGCCTACAGAATCTTTAATAAGAGAACTTTAGTAGTAGAAGAGTCTACCCATGTGGTATTTGATGAATCCAATAAGACCTCCGAATCTAATCATCAAGAAGTAGAAGTTGAGATTATACGGGGAGTAGAAACCATTACCATAGAGACTAGAGCGGAACCTCAGGAACATCCACCTAGTGATTTGAAATTTTCTTCTAATCATCCTAGAGAAATGATCTTAGGAGATCCATTAGAAGGTGTGAAAGCTAGGCATGGACTTAGGAAAGAAGTCAGTCATTTTGCATTCATTTCCATGGTTGAACCCACGAATATAGATCAAGGCTTGGGAGATGAATTCTGGATCCTAGTAATGCAAGAAGAGTTGAACCAATTCGTTAGGAATGATGTATGGGAATTAGTCAAAAGACCTAAAGAATAAAGTGTGGTTGGAACTAAATGGGTCTTTAAAAATAAGATGAATGACTCTAGAGTAGTAGGGAGAAATAAGGCTAAGTTAGTAGCAAAGGGGTATAACCAAATTGATGGAATAGATTTTGAAGAAACCTTTGCTCTGGTAGCTAGACTAGAAGCCATCAGGGTACTGTTAGCCTTTGCTTGTTTTAGGGATTTCAAGCTGTATCAAATGGATGTTAAGAGTGCTTTCCTGAATGGGGGTAATTAAGGAAGATGTTTATGTGGAGCAACCCCCGGGGTTTGAGCACTCACAATTTCCAAATCACGTGTTCAAACTGAAAAAGGCACTATACGGGTTAAAACAAGCACCTAGAGCCTGGTAGGAATGACTTAGTACATTCCTACAAGATAGAGGCTTTGTTAAGGATAGTTTGGACACCACCTTATTCTTGAAGAAGGTAGGAGTTGAGATACTCATTGTTCAGATTTATATAGATGACATCTTGTTTGGATCAACAGAGAAAAACTTATGTAATGAATTTTCAAAAACAATGAGTGATGAGTTTGAAATGAGTATGATGGGAGAACTTAATTACTTCCTTGGATTTAGTATAAAATAAATGGAAGTTGGAACGTTCCTTAGCCAATTTAAATACATAAATGATATTCTGAAAAAATATGAAATGGACAATGCTAAGGCTATGAACACTCCAATGAGCTCTAACGTTCAATTGGATAAAGATCCCAGTGGGAAGTCTGTAGACCAAAAGAGGTATAGGGGAATAATTGGATCACTTCTCTACTTGACTTTCAGTAGACCGGATATAATGTTTAGTGTGTGCCTCTGTGCCCGCTTTCAAGCTGACCCGAAAGAATCTCACATGACTGCTGTCAAAAGAATTCTCAGATATCTACTTGGCACCCCGAACTTAGGAATTTGGTATCCTAGACACAACACTACTTTTGAAATCTTAGGGTACTCAGATTCATACTTTGCAGGATGTAGGGTAGATAGAAAAAGTACTTCTAGTACTTGTCAATTCATTGGACAATCATTAGTTTCATGGTCAAGTAGAAAATAGAATTCGGTAGCCCTATCAACAGCCGAAGCAGAATATATAACGATATGTAGCTGTATTGCACAAGTTTTGTGGTTAAAATAATAACTTTTAGATCTAGGACTACCAGTAGGAACCATCCCAATCATGTGAGACAACACTAGTGTTATTTGTATATCCAAAAATCCAATTCAATATTCACGAACAAAATATATAGACATTAGACATCATTTCATAAGAGATCACGTAGCTAAAGGAGATATTAAACTGCACCACGTTGCTACTAAAGATTAATTGGCTGACATTTTCACAAAACCATTAGCTTATGACACCTTTAGCACCTTGAGAACAAAATTTGGTGTCACAGACATTCAAGCTTAAACAAAAATTAACAAAAAAAATAATAATAATAATAAAAACTTGTGTGTTTGTTATGTTATTTTGTTTTCTTTTTTAAAAAAAATACTAATAAAAAAAAATGGTTTCCTTATCCTCTCACCTTGCTGATGACAAACCTTGAATTTCTCTGCACATCGTACTGTACGATCACATATCGTACTGTACGATTATCCCAAAATCCACCAAATCTCAGCCGTCCACTCCCATTCACGGTCCAGATCTCTCATGGCTTGCACATATCGTATTGTACGACTCACCACTCGTATCATACAATACACATTATTGGTGATCGTACTGTACGAAACACACCATCGTACTATACGATCCACATGTCAAATTGATTGGGACGAATTTAAGCTCGGCCGGTATGAAAATTATTGCCCTTCGTACTGTACGAACACCTGTTCGTACGGTACGATCAATTTTTTCAAAAGTCGTTCAGACGACTTCTCGAGACAAACGCCTCTCACTCACATACGTCCAGTATGATTCTGATCGTCCTGTATGATTTGACTCTCTTTTTTTGAACAGTCATCTAGAAGAAATAATTGCACCTATCGTAGTGTATGATACTCAATCATACTGTACGATACTTCCCAATTTCTAGAAAATGGAGGCTTTCTTTGGCTAAAATCCTCACTTCTCTTCTAAATTCCTCCCTTTCTCCATTCACTTCAATAATATTTGGTGCAAGCAAGCGCGGCTGAATGATCGTCGGGAGCTCTTCCTCCTCTCGGCGATTCGATGATCTCTTTCTCTCCGTTGTAGACGAGAAAGCCTACAATAAATTCAAAGAAGCTAAAATCACCCCATCTCGAATGTTGAATCAAGGCGCTCTAAACTTCAAGGTGATGAATCTTTTTGCCTCCACTACTCTTCAATTCCTGTTGACTCTAGCGTTTCCTTTCCACTCCGAACTGCTTTTTGAATTTCTTGCAAATCTTAAAGTTGACCTAGAAAACACCACCTTCACTTCCTATGTCTACAAATAGCATGTCGTTATCACCGTCAATGACATAGCTGCACACATTGGGCTATCCACTGACGGCCCTCGTCCCCAATCTATGATCTCACATGATTATGATCGGACCTCCGTTAACATGACCCTTAGAGATGTCCCATCTAATCAACACCTACCCCTTGTCCAAACCTTGAATCAAAATGCACGCATTATCCAGCATGTCCTTCACACGTCCATCATACCCAAAGCTGGAGACCGCATTCATATTACTCCACTGCTGTCTGTGCTCACTTATCTAATAATGTTTGGAACCAAATTCAATGAAGCCCAAATGATTTTTGATTATATCCATACGCTGTCTGCATACCGATATCCCGGTGCCTGCCGAAAACTGAACCTTGCTTTAGGACGTCATAGGCTACATCTTAGATGCTAATTATCAAATTCATTATCCGCTACCTCCAGATCATCTTCCTATTTTCTACTCAGATGCCTCTTTTCGTATCTTATTCCATTGGGGGGCCGCTCCCGCCAATCCCGATTTTGATGAAGAAGAGGCTGCTGCTCCTATTGACGCCCCTCCACCACTACCAATCCACCCGCTTGGTCTTGCTCCTCCTGACTACCCTCATGATGACATCATTCAATGCATTGATCGATTGGAGACTCGGCTGGATTCCCACATTGCTCAACAACATCAAGAACATGAAAGTGATATGAAAAGGTTTAGGGAGTGCTTCACCTCCATCGATCACCAGTTTGCGTCCCTTCATCAGTACTACCAACTGCTTCCATGTCCTCCACTACCACCTCCGGATCAGTATCTAGATTTTTGAGTTATTATAGTTGTTTATATTTTTTTAGTTTCTTGTCATTGTAGTTGTTTGTTTGTTCTTCCCTTTTTGGTGTTGTCAAAAGGGGGAGATGTTTTTGTGTTCTGTGTTATTCTATGATTATTCTTTTTTTACTATTAATGATATCAGTTATTTATGTTTACTCTTCTGTTCTTACTATATGTTATTCTCTTGTTATGTTTTTTTTCTGTAGGTTATAATAAAAAGAAAATAAAATTTTTTCTCTCCTCCTATTTAAAAAAAATAAGTTATTTCTCTGAGGGGGAGCTAAGGAAGACAGAACAACTATGGCCATCAGAAAATAATATTTGACACCATCAAAAAGGGAGAGATTGTTGAAATCCAGGATCCCGAGCACTTAATTTTGATGGTGACAACTAATATTTACTGAATCCATATAGACTTCCTTAGGATTACAAATATTTATCCTTATATATGAGCACTAACATTTCAGGTCAGATGCACACTGCTCAAGGTTATTGGAGACTCAAACCAGGTAGAATAGGATGTTAAAAATTTTGTAATTTTTAATTTTTTTATTTTTTATTTTTGAGTCTGCCACAGAAGCATGTATGTGAAAGGAGCAACAATGCACACACAGGGGGAGATTTGTTTTCATGATAAATTTAAAAAAAAAAATATCGTATTGTATGATTTTAAATCGTTTTATACGATTATCAATAATACTCAGGCTAACGGCTATTTTTCAGATGATTATCTTTGTAATTTAATCATACTGTACGATAGTTATCGTAATGTACGATAGTTATCGTACTGTACGATGAAATTCAATTGAAAAACTTTAGCCGCCAGAATAAGTTTGGTAAGTTTATAATTTTAATTTTTTGAACTATTCGTACTGTACGATCCAGATCGTACTGTACGATTAATTGAATACTTACCAAAATTATCTACCGTAATCAGGAAATAAATGTTAGATTCTTATTTGAAGTCAATTATACTGTACGATACTATATCGTACTGTACGACAGATAGAGACGATTTCATTCATCCCTTCGATCATACCAGATGAAACCAAGGTTTTTTGTTCTACTCATCTTGGACGATATTCATATCGTACAGGATGATAGCCTGAAATGATCTAATCGTACTGTACGATTAGTGGAGTGCTAGACGACTGACAGAGACGAATTCTTTCATCCCAGAGTTCATCCCACAGATCATCCTGTATGAATAGTAGAAATCAACATGATCGTCATGTACGATATACATATCGTACAGTACGATATGTAGAAAATTTGAGAACTGTTCGTCTGTGCTCGTACTGGACGAAGCTGTATTTGAACTGATCGTACTGTACGATTATATATCATACTGTACGATTATATATCATACTGTACGAACAGAGATACAAAAGTTAGAATTTTTAGGGTTTTCTGAAGCCTGATATAAAAAACAACTTAAAAACTTTTTAGAGGTTGTTGATCTATTTTCCTGCTGTGAGAGGCTTTGAGGGAGGAAGGGACTCTTGAAGGAGAAGTTCTTTTTCTTTGAAGAGATCCAGGGCTTGCGAGAGGAAGGTAATGGTGAGCGTGAGCGTAAGAGAGAACTAGTGTGAGGGGTTCATACGGTGGCTCCAAGCTAACTACATGCTTTTCTCCTCTTGTGGCTTTGGGGAGTCTTGGGAAAGTTCTCAAGGGAAGAGTCGCTTCAAGATCAACATCGTCATGGTACTCTGCCGTCTCCAGGAGGGAGAAAAAGGAGAAGGTCCACTGCTGTCACCAGGAGGGTGACATAGCGTTTGGTATTCCACCGCACTGAAGGAGGTGAAAGTGAGTATTGTAAAGGCTTCTTCACCTTACTATGGGAGCAAAAGGAGAGTCAACTTTTACTAGTGCAAATTCTGGAGTAGAGGACTCCGGGGAGTAGACGTAGGTCAAGTAATCGAACCACTATAAAAATCTCTGATGTTCTTTTTCCAGTTTATCGTACTTTATTTTCCATGCTTTTAATTAGTACTTTAAATTGTTTGGTGAAAAATCATATTTTAAATCTTGTATTGTGAAAGTTACAATTATATCATCAATATCGTCATAGTGAATGTTTTACTTGCTTCCGCACTTTACTCGTTAAGTTATCCTTTAAAAAATTATAAAAAGTAGAACTCTTGTTTAGAGTTGATTTTTTAAAATACTAATTCATCCCCCCCTCTTGGCGCATCTCGTACTATCATCTCTTAGCTGAAGCGTATCTGTGAAAAAATTTAGAGTTAGAGTCCATCTCATCAGCCCACCTCCCCTTTGCCCTTTGATTCCACCAAGTAGCTAGGCGACACAAAGTCACATTTAACTCATTCACCTTCTATCTCAGCAATTTCAATTCATTCAAAGACAATCCAGCCTCACTTTCTTTCAATTGTAGAGTCAAGATCTCCATCTTCAATTCCTTCTTATGCTCACTTAAACTCTTCAATTTGTTTATGTTCCAAAAGTATAAAGCTTTCAAAAATCTCTTCATTTTCCTATTAAGGATTTCTGCATCATCACCAAAATCCGGCCTCTTCCATTCTTTGAAGACCACCTTCCAAGCAGCGGGAAACGTTTTCCACACATCTTAAAACCTGAAGAACTTCATTTGAGGACATGAACACTTATTAATCTTGTACTGGTTCAGACATCTCTAAATTCTTTTTATTTTTTTTTAAATTTTTGTAAGGGTCCTTTTCTATCTCAAAATTAAATAAGAAGGGCTCCTTACTAGATCTACTAAGCAAGCAACAATGATAAAACAAGAAAAGAACATAAATTAAACAATCGACAAACTTTTTTTTATATTTTTAGAAATTTTGATAAACATAATGAAATAAAAATAAAGATATAGGATACAAGTTTGTCTAAATATGCACTTATTTCAATAATATTGTTTAAAATTGTAAAAAACACATTACTTCCCTGGTAATGCAGCCAAAAACTTGATGGTAGCTTATGGGACTTGTGTTAACCAGCCAATGATGTGAGCTACACACAAAATTAGGATGCAATATGAATTTGTTGAGATTTTATTTGATATAAAAATAAAGAAAGCCTGCTAAATACCCAAGTATATGTGCCGATGAAGTAAGAACATGATATAGAAGAGTTTCGATCCAATGAGGAAGTATATTACTTATTTATAAGTAAACTACTATTGTTTAATCTAAATGCACTGTTTATTCTCTTGAATGCAAAATATATGTTTTTGAGTTTTTTCCCCTTAATGGAGGCTTACAAGAAAATTTGATTCAAATGTAAATAAAGTGTTTTGGACTATTAAGTGAAAAATAACGTAGTTCTCCTAAAGAGACTCTTAAGTTTAGATGCGGATTAGAGGATATGCATCCCTAAATCTATGTCAAGCTTATAGGGGTGAAAAGCTAGGTTTTTGGCCTTCTTACAATTATACCATCTCTATAGAACCTAAAAGCTTTAACATCCTATATTTAGGTATGCCACCATTCCATTTTAATACTATTATTTGTTCAAATATTCCACCATCGCGGCAATACATCATACTAGATATAAATTATAAATATAGCCATTATATGAATTAATTTAAGAATGAGAGATATTGAAAACATCTATGAAGAAATTTAAAGCACAAGAGAATCACTATGCTTTACATCATTAGAAATTACGAACACCATTTTCTCTAATTTTATTATTTTATTTGAATTTGAATTTTTAGAATTTATTTGAATTTTAATTTATTTTTAAATAATTTCTTTTAGTTATTTAAGGTAAATTATTTAAATTTATTTAATATTTAATATTTTTTATTTAATTTCTATTTATTTTAATTTTACTCACTTAATATAATTTTTTAAAGATATTTTAATGTTATTAAATTTATTAAATCTATTCATTTCTCTTTTTTATAAAAGAAATTTAACATATGTGTTGATTGATCAAATGAGCTCAATCAATTCGATAATTAACACCATAGATTAAGGGTAACATAAGGTAAATGACTAGAAATTTTAAGTCAACTAGATCAAGGATTGATTTTATATGGTTTTATTTAATTAATGTTCAATGAATGTTGATCTTTGATTAATGTTATTTTAATTAAAATTTAAGAAGGCTTTTATTTTCTCTTGATTCTAGGTTCGATTATGATCTATTTCAATTAAGTTTGTTCTTTTATATTTTTATTTAATTAATTATGAATTTTTTGAAATTTCTTTTTTTGGAAAACCCACATAGGGGCCTACACGTTAACATTAAAAATAGAATCATAAGGTCATTAAGAGGGAGCTTCAGCTCACTACTGCTCAAAAGAGCTACAAAAAAGTGCAAAATGAAATTTAGGAGTCGATGGTCCCATCCAAGAACAATTACAAAATCACCTAGGTATATTCTAGGGTGGCCAGGAGCCAACACCCAAAAATAGGGCAAGAGCAAATGATTAACCTTCAGCATCCTCTCCTTGCCAAAAATGCTACGACCAAAAAAACCTGCACCAAAATAAATCTGTAAAACTAAAGGGTAATCCATAGAGATGCAAAGAAAATTAATATGACCATGGTTAATATAAAAATGCAAGTAATATAGCAAGTGATATACAAAACCAACAAAAGAGCATAACAGAGGCAAAATACTAAGAAACAATGAGAGCAGAGCCATAGTGAGTTGTGTGCCCATATCAACAAAGATCACAAACCTTAAAAGACTAGGAGTAATTCCCTAAATCAATAGTGAAGTTCTTTCTATGTTGATATAGACAGATAGGCTCATGAGAACACACAAGCCACCAGATAGCTAAGCATCACACCATAGTCCAAAAAGGAAAGTTGGGATAAAAGGCACCGAAGTACTTATAAATAGAGAAGCAGATCCATGAACTGCCAAAATAGAGAATAATTAAAGTATGAAGAGCTATAAGCCCCCTAGAAATGATTTGAAAAAATGGTCAGCCTAGCAGAACAATAGCAGCGGCAACCCGAGATAAAAATAAAGGGCACTAATGTGGGAAACAAATCACTCACAATAGTAGCAGCAGACCCCCCCCCCCCAATAATAATATTAATAATAATGGACACAATCAAGCCACCCAAAAAAATAGCAATTAGGGCAGCAATGAAACAAAAAGGGGGGCCATGAATTAGCAACTCAACCAACCAATAATTATTAACAAAGATGAAAGAACTCTTAAACAAAATGACAAACACACCCAGAGGGTCATCCCATCTTCACGGCCCAATCAACCCACCTAGAAAGCAAACATAAGATAGCTGAAAGACACACCGAGAACCACCTCCAAAGAGAAATAGAGCTACCACACCACTAATCATCAAACAAATAGCACAAAACAAATAAACCCAAACAACCAACATCAGCCCCAGATCATGATAGAAAGAGATAAGGAAAGAATCACAAAACCCATACAGGAAACCCCACTCAAATCCAGGTAGAGAATATAAGAATAACAATTGGACAATAAACCAAAATCTTAATGAATACACTAAACGCCAAAAATAATCCAACAATCCCAGCAAAATGTAGAACAAAAAACACACAAAGTGAAATAAAACCATTAAAAAAAGAGGAACTAAAACCACCACCTAACAGAAAGGAAGGTTATAATCTGACATAAGGTAGACCAATTTTGTTCAAGTTAATGAGACCTTTCAAGGAAATCGAAAAATTAGCATATGGAAGATCAGTAATATAATCTAACATGCAACCATAATTAGCTAACTAGTCGGCACAAGTGTTGCCTTCCCTAAGGATATGAGAAAAGTTGGAGTTGAAAAAAAAACATGAAGTTGCTTAGTCTCCATGAGAAGATAAAAAATGTTCGAGCTATAACTAATATCATTAGACCTCTTAATATAATGAATAAATTAATTAGCATCCTTTTTATTACAAATATTAGGATTACCAAGAGATAGACAAAGCCTAAGACCTTGTAAAATAGTAGTAAGCTCAGCAAAAATAAGCCATGATGGTGTTGCTAGTAAAATCCTAAATAATGCCACCACAGCCACAACCAAAACTTTTGATAGGGCCATCAGTATTGAATTTATACATATTTATAGGAGGCTTGATCCAATGAATAATCTTAGGCACATCAATAACATGTATGTCATGCAGAATAATGCCAAATTTATGGGCCAATAAAGAAACATCTTTAAAATGCTTAGCCACCAATAAGTTAACAGAGAATAACTTCGAATGTTTGTCTTTAATATTATTAATGATATGCCCAGTTATTCATTCTGATGCTATTGAAAAATGAATAATTTCTCACAAGCCATAAAAATAACAAAATAAAAGTGGGAATGACATTTTTAATATGCCCCGTAGAGTTGTCAAACCACTTGTTAAGTATGTTGGGGATCATAATAATACCATCAAAATGATTAGTTCTAAACATATCATCAAAATAAGTCCAAACTTTAATAGCAATAAGATCAAAGATAAAAATAAGATGCATATTCTCAACATAAAAGCAACATTGATATTTAGAGGGTAAAATAAAACCTTTAGTGATTAAATTGTCATCAGTAGGAATAAACATATTCATGATTCTCGAAATAAACATAGCAATAGAGCTAGGAATACTTTTATGCCAAATCATAGAGTAAATTAAGGAAACTAATTTTTTTATTCTAAAAGAATTCTAAGCATTTTTAAACCTGAAAGAACCATTGTTGGAGAGCTTGAATAATGAATAATCATTAATATCAACAGTAAGGGGAATATTGAGAATGTGATTAATCACAGACTACGAGGTGACATCGACAAGCTTATTATAATCCCAATTATTATCTGCAATAAAACTATTTACTTTAATAGAAGAAGTAGAAAAGGAATTAATCATGCAATCAATAGAAGAGGATAATAACCGTTGGTCTTACCCAAAGAAGATATTAGCACAACCCAAACCCCATTGGATATGATTCTTCACTTCCCATTTGATGTTATATAATCTCTTCCAAACCTTCAAATAACCTTTGTTATAAAACCACATGGTTGGGTGCTTACCAATATAATACTTAGTTGTCATAAACCTAGCCCTAAGACTTTGTTTAGAATGGAATTGAAACCATAATTTAATAGAAAATGCACGAGCCAAATAAACCATGTTTTGGCTACCCAAAACACCTTCCTCCATCACACCACAACATTTTTTCTTGGAAGATAAAATTAATTTAGAGTTGCTAGCTGAGCCCCTCTAGAAGAATTTATTAGTCATTCGTTCCAAATGGTTACAAACCTCAATAGAAGGCTCAATGGTTTCGAATATATAAATGGGTAAGGAGGATAAAATACTTCTTTTAAGGGTCCATCTACCTCCAAAGGAGAGAAAATTATATTCCAAATAATTTAAATGTCTTTGAACTGAAGAGATAAGATCATCAAAAAGAAAATAGCTCTTCAAGCCTTTGAAGAGCAGAATGCCCAAATACTTAATAGGCGAAAAACTTTGTTTAAAACCTATAATTCTATTGATATTATTAATCTAATCTTGAGGCATATTTTTTAAGAAATAAAATAGCTCTTATTGTTATTAATAGACATACCACTAATATTCTCAAAATTGTGAAGAAACCTCATTAGAACATTAATCATATTCAAAGAGTCATTAGTAAAAATGATAAAATCATCAGCAAAGGTTAAATGAGAGATAGGAAAACCATCCAGTCCTATAGCAAATACTTGGGTGATTATTTTAAAGATTGATAATGCCTTTAGAAAGATATTCAGTATCAATAATAAATAATATAGGCAAAATCAAATAACCTTGTCTTAACCCTTGGGAAGAATTAAAAAAAACCATTGCTTCTCCCATTAACAAGCACAAAGAAATAGCAGCCTTCAATGTAACATTGAATGAGGTTGACAAAGAAAATATTATATCCAAATAAATTTAAATTATTATAAAGAAAGCTCCAATTAAGGTTGTCTCAAGCTTTGGCAACATCAACCATAAAAATAGTATTCCCCCTCTTACTATAAGGTCAAGATCTTGAATAATCTCTTGGGTAAGCATAATGTTATTAGAAATAGCTCTCCTGTTAACAAAACTTGTTTGGAAATGAAAGATAATTGTAGGAAGAAACTGGGCTAGGCGGCTCATAAGGATTTTAGAGATAAGCTAGCTAAAAAAGGAACACAGGCTAATAGGCCGAAAAGCATCCCAATTATTGGTGACATTCTTTTTAGGAATAAGCACAATAGAGGTGGAAGAGAAGAAGTTGGGGATAGTGTTTCCATCAAAGAAATCCAAAACTGCCTCATGAAGATCATTAGCAATGATGTCCCAAGCTTTTCGGGAAAATTTAGGGGTAAACCATCCGGATTGGCAACAAAATTGGTATTCATGGAATTAAAAATACATAAAGCCTCATTCATAGAAGGATGTTGGATAAAAGTAATGTTGTCTTCCACATTAAATATAGTAGGGATGAGATGAGGTAAGTCAATGGCGATAGGGATAATGTTTTCATTGAGGAGATTTTTAAAATAATCAATAGTAAAATTAACAATACCCTTAGAATCCTCTAAAGAAGACCCATCAGGAAGGGAAGTCTTATGGATGAAATTTTTGGTTAAATTATTCTTAACACATGCATGAAAGTACTTAGTATTATTATCCACCTCAAGCAGATGCTTAGAGGCTGCTTTTGGTTATTGCGAGTTGAGCTCACGAGTTTTATATTTTTGATGATAACAAACATTATGGCTCACATCATTTTGTCTCCTAGTATTTTCATTCTATATTTGTTTGTGTATATACTAACATTTCAAAAACACCTTGCACCATCAAATGAAGAATCAGAGCTCAAGATTGGGTAGAATAGATTATGCTGTAAAGAGTCTATAATATTCATTGATGTAATTTTTTATTTCTTGAGTTGAGTTCTGTAAAGGTGTTTGTTAGCTTGGTGATCATACACACACACACTCAGAGGAGTGAGATTGAGCCAAAACCAAAAGTTTAATTTTTGGACTAATCATCCTGGATGATTTATATTGTCCTAGATGATCCAATATGATCTAAAAACCCTAGCCGCCATAATAATTCAGGCAAGATTTCAAGTTTCAATTTTTGGTCTAATTGTCTAGGATGATCCATATCATACTGGACAATCTATGATAATGTTACCAAAATTAATCCTGTGATTATTCAATCAAATATGAATAATTTGATATTCTGATCATCCTGAACGATCTGTATATCGTACTGGATAATTTGTTCAAAATTTGTACTGATCCTGTTGGACTATGCTGAGATTGTCCCGGACTATCAGGTCAAATTCTGCACATTGTCCTGGACGATCCTACGATCAACCTGAATGATCTTTGGTGGTAGAATTGAGTTTTTAGGGTTTTCTGAAGCCGTCTTTTTAAGCACATAGTACTGGATGATCCTGTGATTGTCCTGGATGATCTTTTGCGCTAGAACTAATTTGGAAGGGTTTTTGGAGCTCTCTATTTAAGCTTTCTCAAGGCAATTGATATGTGTCTTTGGCAGCCATTGAGTCTTCATTTCTTTTGGAGAAAATGCTAAGAGAGATTGAAATGGAGAGTGGAAAGGGTGGAGTTTAAGAGGGAGAAGTGCCTTGGAATGGGGATTTTTGAGGGAGTATGTGGGGGTTCACTCGATTGCTCTGGCAAGCTTGCACCTAAGTACCATCAGATTCAAGGGTCATCTCAAGGGAAGTTTTTGGATGAAGAGGTCTCTCTGGTGTCAAAGGACCTGGCTACTCCACCTCACCGGGGAAGGTGGAAGTGATTTTGTAAAGGCTTCACCACCTAGCTCTGGGAGCTAAAGGAGAGTTACTAAAGGTTTAGTGTAATACTTGGAGGGTGCCTCCGGGGAGTGGACATAGGTCAGGTTGGACTGAACCACTAAAAATTTGGTGTGTTCTTTCTGATTATTTTTTGCATTTTAATTTACTTCGATTAACTGCTTGGGTGAAATCTGTGATTGATCTTTTATTATTAATTTAATTCATTTCTACTGCAAGTTATAAAAAGATATTTCATTTTGTTTAAAGAAGTTTTTAAATATCCAATTCACCCCCCCTCTTGGTTAGCCTCAGGACTAGTTCATAAGGGCTTAACACCCCTCACGAACTATCATTGGTTTCCAGAAAGCTTCCTCAAAAGCATGAAGTTTAAACGTAGAATTTTTAGCATCTTAAAAGAGCTTAAAGTTGTCATCAAAAGGAATAAGTTGGAAATTAGTCTCCAAAGCATTAAATTTATCTTCAGTGAGCAAAATATTAAAAAAAAAAAGTTTGATCCAACAATTGATTTAAAACTTTAACCTTTGAAGCTTAAACCAAAATATATTCATACCCTGAAAAGGGTTATCAGGATGAAGAGGAGCATCCAAACTATGTTGGATCATATTAAGAAAAGAGTCATCAAGAAGCCACATGTTTTGAATTCTTAAATTTGGAGGAGGAGCATTATGAACATTCTTAACAGAAATGAGAAGGCGGGGGGGGGGGGGGGGGGGGGGGGGGGGATGATCAAAGAGAGTTTTACTAAGATGTTCAATAGAAGAAACATTAAAGGGGTTAATCCATCAATTTTTAAAAAGAACCTGATCCAAACTTTGCCACAAATTACCATAGTTCAAACTGAACTCATTCCTAGAATAACCAATATCAATTAAATGACAATCCAAAATATTATTATTAAAGTACTCCATAGATTGATAAACAGGATTAGCACCACCAATCCTTTTCAAAATATTTTGATGGAGAAGAGATCATGTTAAAATCCCAGTAATAAGCCAAGGAAGGTAAACCATGGAGAAAAAAATGGAGAGCTGATCCCAAAGAGATCTTTTAAAATCTGAGAGGTAGAAGCATAAACAAATGATACAAAGCATTTAAGATGCAGAAATTTGATATGAAAATAAACAGTTGTCCAAAATTGCTAAGAACATCAATGACCACTAGATTTTCCCAAAACACCCAAATCTTATTAGAAATTTTAGCAAAACCATGCTGAAAGAAAAACAACCAAGCTGTAGACAACATTTTAGCATTAGATATTAAAGGTTCAAGCAAAATAGATATAGAAATATTACGAATACAATAAAGATTCTCAACCCTAATCCTATATGAGGGACAACCTATGCCCTTATCATTTTAAATAATAGACTTAAACATTAAAATGTAGGTTAGTAGTACTTTGAGAACGAGTGCTCCTACAAGATTACAAAATGAGGTTTTTATTTTTCCTATGCTTCATACCTTAGACTATAGTTAATCCACCATCACTACCATCTATGTCCTTCATGTCATGCTCAATAGCAATTTTTTTGGTCTTCAAATTAATGGTATAATGGAAGGTTGAACTATTATTATCAAGGAAGTGTTTAGAAGGACCATAGCACTATTGTATTTTTTCTTTTTATTTGGTTAAAACCCTTGGAGGGGCCTACGCATTAAAATAAAAAGGAAGATATAAGGTCCTTATGTTGGACCTTCAGCTCTCTCCTTCTCCGAAGAGCTACAAAATAAATCAAAAGAAAATCTATGAGCCAAAAGTCCTTTCTAAATATGAGTAGAAATAATCCTAGTAACCTTTTAGGGTGGCTTGATGCCAACACGCAAAAAAGAAAGATATAAACATATACAATGCACTCAATCTTCCTGCAAAAATGATAATCACACCCATGGCTACAAAATAAAATACTATTACACAGGAGAGCTTATGAGTAGAACAATAACACCAATAAATTAAAAGTTAAATAATAGAAATAGTTATAATAAAGATATATTAAATAATTTAACATACCTATGTTATTGATTGAAACACTAACCCAAACATTACCGCTATAAATATTGAAAGGCTCATGGATGCAATCCAAAATGTAGTAACCAATTTGCAAAGGTATCGTAAATAGAATAGTCATATAACTGAATATGATAAAGCTACAATCGAGCGAACACATCAGCAAAACAAAAAATAGTACTTAACAACATAATCCCAAGACCCCTCTTCAAATACAGGTAAGCCATAATAACTCAAAAGCCTAAAACAAAAGCATAACGATCAGATCAAACATCACAGACTAGTAGAGATATAAAATAACACCATCCAAAAATAATGAACATCATTTAGCAATAGGGACCAAACACGACATGCCACCAATCAACTAACTCTGCAACTAACTCCAACTCCAAAAGCAGTTATACATAAGGCTCCAAACCTAAAAAAGCCAACTAGTTGAAAAATGCAATACATAAATCTTTCATCTCAATGTATCTCAAGAAAAAACTAGTCAATGAGAGGCAACTATCTAATCAAGAAAATCTAATGCCACATCAAAGTGAAGAAAGAATCCTTCTAAACAAAGAGGTTTGAGAGAACTAGCCAGCACAAAAGATGTCATATCTTCTCAAAAGTAGCAATCAAACAACTATTCATTAACAACATAATGAAATACACCCTACCAATCTTGTAGGAATAGGAAAAAATCAAAAACTGCATACCCCAATTATAATAAACAAAATACGGGCAGCACGGAAAAATATAAGCTAACCCCATGTTTCTCTCCATGGTGATGAAGAGACCAATGCCAAAACAAAGAAGATTGACTTTCAGAATGCCCCTATAGCAGAAACATACTGAACATACCAACCCACATGGAAAAGGCAGTGAGCTTTTGCCAAATAACACAATCATACCATAAATAAAATAGAAGTGAAAGCCATCAGCCATATAATTACAATCCCCTGTATTGAACATGAATAACTAGCAATAATCCTCATTATTAATGTAATTCTTCAACCAGCAAAATTGTTCCAAGACATTCAACCCAGACAAAACTAGCATACTTGCTTGGAGTGAGTTACCAGCTAACATTCTTAATGCATAATTAATCGCCTTAGATGTAATGCATGATAGGCTGAGCTCTATCCTAATAAGTTAAAAAATGAACTATACTCTAAAATTTATGACTCAATATGAGTAATTTTAACTTTTAACAGTAAAACTAGAGAGAAGACTCACTAAGAACTCTAAATTTTATCTTATTTTATTTACCTAACTAAATTTTCTAAAAGTAAACTTTTTTAAAAATTTTAATAGCACAACAACCCTATCCAAAGGAAAAGTGTAGCATCCTCCGAGTGTAATGGTGACCTGGCTACCTTGCCCATGATGGGCATTGAAGTTTGTCTTAATGTTTATTGCATAAATTAAAAAGCATGCATGTATACTTGATTTTGTGAAAGACTTGGTTATATGGTACCTAGTACAATATCATCCTAGAACTAGTACACATATTTCTACAAAGTCCAAAACATAAATAATGAATGAAACCTATAAGAATTTCTATTCACTAATTCAAACTACCACCCATGTGAGTGCAATACGGCGTTATCCCAATGAGCACGAGGACCCAGGGCGTCCTTAGGACTCATACCCCCGCAGCTTGAGGTAGTCCATCCTAAAAACTTCAATGAAAGAAACCTTAGTTATATATTTAATGTTTTTTACTAATTTAATTTCACTTAATCGATAATTTACTAAAATTTTAATAATTTATTAATTTTCCATATTTTAATGAATATTTTAATGTATTTAACATAGGGTACATTTCTTAATTTTTTTTATTTATATTGGTTTCTATAATTTTTATATTTTTATAAATACTAGACCTAAAGATGAGTTTAATGCCTTTGAGTTTATTGAATTTGGATCTTTTTAGAATTAGCTATGAATTTTACAAGTTTTTGCATTTTATGTATTAAATTGACCCAAATGTTGACTTTATTAATTTACAATGAATTCTAAAGCTTTTATATTTTTATAAATGCTATACTCATAGATGAGCCCAATGCATTTGAGTTTGCTCAACTTGAAGTTTTCTAGAATTAGTTATGAATATTGAAGTTTGGTGTATTTTGTATTTATTTAATTATTTAATTAGATGAATTTTCTTATTTTTATATAAAATCAACTCCAAAACTCTTGAAATATTTCCCAAATGTCAGAAATGACCTATAGTGATGATTTCAAGTATTAAAATTTATTTTGGTAGGTTTTTTAATATATTTTTAAATATTTATTTTAGTTATTTTATGAATTATTAAAATTTATGAAATTATTTTTAATTTTTGATTACTCTAATAAGGATTTTTTTACCTTTGTTGTACTTTTAATTCTAAGCATTTTAATATAATATTTATAATATTTGAATTTAAATTGAATTTATTTTGAATTTTTAAAGATCCTAGGTCAATTATGTACATGAATCTTGGATTCACTAAATGATAGATCCTATAATCTCCAAATGCAATAAAATTTGAAACATAAGTACATCAATACATGTGCTTCAAACTCACTAAATTTGGGCTCATCAAACCCTCGTTAGGTTGCGATATCAATTACTAAACCTAAATGCATGTACAAGTTTGGTGATTTATATGAGGGTCTAGACTCATGGGATTTGGGTAAAATTAGTTGATAACTAACCCTTACGTATAGCATTACAATCACACAAAAATTCAACAATTAATTCCCGACGGATTCTTAGTTATAAATGAAAGTACGAGATGCGCCAAGAGGGGGGGTGAATTGGGATTTTAAAAAATTAAACCCTACACAAGAGTTCTAATTTTTTATTTTTAAAAGATAACTCAACAAATAACGTGCGGAAGCAAGTACAATGTTCACAATGATGATATTGATAATTCAATTTTAAATTTCACAACGTAAGATTTAAATCATGATTTTTCACCAAACAATTTAATGTAGTAATTAAGAGCATAAAAAGTAAAGTACGGTAAAAAGGAAAAAACACACCAGAGATTTTTATAGTGGTTCGGTCACTTGACCTACGTCCACTCCCTGGAGTCCTCTACTCTGAGATTTGCACTAGTAAAAGTTGACTCACTTTTTGCCCCCACAGCAAGGCGGAGAAGCCTTTACAATACTCACTTTCACCTCCCTCGGTGCGGCGGAATACAAAATGTTATGTCACCCTCCTAGTGACGGCAGCGGACCTTCTCCTTTTTCTCCCTCCTGGAGATGGCAGAGTACCTTAACGATGTTGATCTTGAAGTGACTCTTCCCTCGAGAACTTTTCTGAAGTTTCCCAAAGCCACAAGAGAAGCAAAGCATGCAGCTAGCTTGGAGCCACCGTGTGATCCCCTCACACTACTTCTCCCTCACGCTCAAGCTCACCATCACCTTCCTCTCTCAAACCCCTGGATCTCTCCAAAAACTTCTCTCTAACGAATCCCCTTCTTTCCTCGAAGCCTCTCACAGCAAAAGGATAGATCAACTTTTTTCTAAAGAAAAATATAAGTTGTTTTTATATCAGGCTGCAGAAAACCCTAAAAGTTTCAACTTTTGCATTTATGTTCGTACAGTACGATCAGTTCAATTAAAGCTCCATCCAGAACGAGCACAGACGAACAGTTATCGAATTTTATACATATCATACTGTACGATATGTATATCGTACAGGGTGATACTGTTGATTCGTACTGTTCGTACAGGATGATCTGTGAGATGACCCCTGGGACAAAAGAATTCATCTCTGCCAGTCGTCCAGCACTCATTTAGTTATACAGTACAATTAGTGTTTTTTAGGATATCTTCCTGTACAATACGAATATCATCCAGGATGAATAGAATAAAAATTTTTGGTTTTGTCTGATACGATCGATGGGATGAATGAAATCGTCTCTGTCGGTCGTCTAGCACTCCACTAGTCGTACAATATGATTAGTTCATTTCTGGATATCGTCCTGTACGATATGAATATCGTCCAGGACGAACAGAACAAAAAACCTTGGTTTCGTCTGGTACGAATGATGGGATGAATGAAATCATCTCTATTAGTCATACGGTACGATATATGATCATACAGTACGATCGACTTTTAAATTAGAAACCAACATTTATTTCCTGATTAGGGAGATAATTTTGGTAAGTATTAATTAATCATACAGTACGATAACCATCATACAGTACGATCAGTTCAGGAAATCAAAATTGAGAACTTACCAAACTTATTCTGGCGGCTAGGGTTTCTCAATTGTATCTTATCGTACAGTATGATAGGTATCGTACAGCACGATTAGATTATAAATTTAATCATCTAAAAATTAGCCGTTAGCCTGAGTATTATTAATTAATCGTATAGTACGATATTAAATCGTATAGTACAATATTCTTTAAAAAAAACTTTTTAACACATTTAAAACACTTCTCCCTCTGTGTGTGTGCATGGTTGCTCCTTTCACATGCATGCTTCTGTGGCAGACTCAAGAAAATAAAAATAAAGAAATAAAAATTACAGACTTTTCAACATCCTATTCTACTCAGTTTGAGTCTCCAGTAACCTTGAGCAGTGTGCATCTGACCTGAAATGTTAGTACTCATATACAAGGATTAAGCATTTGTAATCTAAAGGAAGTCTATATGGATTCAATAAGTATTAGTTGTCACCATCAAAATTAAGTGTTCGGGATCCTGGATTTCAATAATCTCCCCCTTTTTGATGGTGTCAAATAATATTTTCTGATGGACAGTTGTTCTGACTTCCTTAGCTCCCCCTCAGAAGAATAGTTTATTAATATTTAAATAGGAGGAGAAAAACCAATTTTTTTTATTATAACATATAGAAAAAAAATATAACAAGATAGAAAAAATACATAGTGAAAACATAAACAACCAATATCATTAATAGTAAGCAAAAGTAGAACAATACAGAACACACAGAAATGTCTCCCCCTTTTAACAGCACCAAAAAGGGAAGAACATGGAACCAACTATAATGTCAACAAACAGAAAACATAAATAACTACAATAACTCAAAAATCTGGATCCTGATCCGGAGGTGGTGGTGGAGGTTATGGAAACAGTTGGTGGTACTGATGGAGGGATACAAACTAGTGATCGATCGATGTGAAGCGCTCCCTAAACCATTTCATATCAGTTTCATGCTCCTGATGTTGCTGAGCAATGTGGGCATCCAACCTAGTCTCCATGCGATCAAGGCGTTGAATAATGTTATCGTGAGGGTAGTCGGGAGGAGCAAGACCAGGTTGGTGGATTGGTGGTGGTGGAGGGGCGTCAGCAGGAGCAGCAGCCTCTTCGTCATCAAACTCGGGATCGGCGGGAGCGGCCCCCTGATGGAACAGGATACGAAAAGAGGCATCCGAGTAGAAGATATGAAGGTGATCTGGAGGTAGCGGATAATGAAGTTGGTACTTGGCATCTAGGATGTATCCTATGACATGCCCTAAAGCAAGGTTCAGTTTTCGGCGGGCACCAGGATATCGGTAGGCAGACAGGGTATGGATATAGTCAAAAACCATTTGGACTTCATTGAATTTTGTTCTAGACAAGATGAGATATGTGACAACAGAAAGTAGTGGAGTAATATGGATGCGGTCTCCAGCTTTGCGTATAATCGATGCGCGAAGGACATGCTGGATAACGCGGGCATTCTGATTCAGGGTTTGGACCAGGGGTAGGTGTTGATTGGAGGGAACACCCCTAAGGGTTATATTTACTGATGTCCAATCATAGTCGTGGGAGATCATGGATTGGGGATAAGGGCCGTCAGTGGAAAGCCCGATGTGTGCAGCAATGTCATTGACGGTGATAACGATATTCTATTTACAGACATAAGAAGTGAAAGTGGTGTTTTCTAGGTCGATTCTGATATTGGCAAGAAACTTAAAAAGAAGTTTAAAGTGAAAAGGAAAGGCAAGAGTCAAAACGAATTGAAGGGTGGTGGATGCGAACAGGTTCATCACCTCAAAATTTAGAGTGGCTTGATTTAGCATGCGAGATGGAGTGATTTTGGCTTCCTTGATTTTAATATATACTTTCTCATCTGCAGCGGAGAGAAAATTGTCATCAAAATGCTGAGAGGAGGAGGAGCTCCCGACGACCATTCGGGCGCTTACTGGAACCAAACATGGTTGAAGAAGGGACTTGAGAAACAGAGAAAACTTGGAGTGAATGAGAGGGAGTGAGTGTGGCAAAGAATCCCTCCCTTTTATAGAATTTGTGAACTATCGTACAGTACGATTGAGGATCGTACAGTACGATAGGCACAATAATGTCGTCTGGATGACCGTTCAAAAAAGCAAGTCAAATCATACAGTACGATAAGAATCGTACTGTACGAATATGAGTGTGAGGCGTTCGTCCCGAGGGGTCGTCTGAACGACCTTTGACAAAAATTATCGTACAGTACAAACAGGTGTTCGTACAGTATGATAGGCAATAATGTTCGTACCGGCCGAGTTTAAATTCATCCTAATCCATTTGACACGTGGATCATACAGTACGATGTGTAGTTCGTACAGTACGATGACCAATAGTGTATATCGTACGGTACGAGTGGTGAATCGTACAGTATGATAGGTATACAACATGAAAGATCTGGACCGTGAATGGGAGTGGAGGGCTGAGATTGGAGTGATTTGAACATTATCGTACAATACGATATTGGATCGTACAGTACGATGGTCAGAGAAATTCAAGGTTTGTGAGCAGCAAGGGATGAGGATCAGGAAACTATTTTTTTTTTTTTTGAACAAACTAATCATAACAAACACAATTTTTTTTTTTGTTTTAGGCTTGAATGTCTATGGCACCTAATTTTGTTCTTAAAGTGCTAAACGTGTCATAATCTGCAGTTCAATATCTCCTTTGGCTACGTGATCTCTAATGAAATGATGTCTAATGTCTATATGTTTTGTTCGTGAATATTGAATTGGATTTTTGGATATGCAAATAGCACTAGTGTTGTCACACATGATTGGAATGATTCCTACAGGCAGTCCTAGATCTAACAGTTGTTGTTTTAACCATAAGACTTGTGCAACACAGCTACCTACCGCTATATATTCTGCTTCGGCTGTTGATAGGGCTACCGAATTCTATTTTCTACTTGACCATGAAACTAACGAATGTCCAATGAATTGACAAGTACCAGAAGTGCTTTTTCTATCTACCCTACATCCTGTAAAGTCTGAATCTGAGTATCCTAAGATTTCAAAAGTAGTGTTGTGTCTAGGATACTAAATTCCTAAGTTCGGGGTGCCTAGTAGATATCTAAGAATTCTTTTGACAACAGTCATGTGAGATTCTTTCGGGTCAGCTTGAAAGCGGGCACAGAGATACACACTAAAGATTATGTCTGGTCTACTGGCAGTCAGATAGAGAAGCGATCCAATTATTCCCCTATACCTCTTTTGATTTACAGACTTCCCACTGGGATCTTTATCCAATTGAATGTTAGAGCTCATGGGTGTATTCATAGCCTTAGCATTGTCCATTTCATATTTTTTCAAAATATCATTTATGTACTTAGATTGGCTAAGAAACGTTCCACCTTTCATTTATTTTACACTAAATCCAAGGAAGTAACTAAGTTCTCCCATTATACTCATTTCAAACTCATCACTCATTATTTTTGAAAATTCATTATATAAGCTTTTCTCCATCGATCCGAATAAGATGTCATCTATATAGATCTGAATAATGAGTACTCCAACTCGTACCTTCTTCAAAAATAAGGTGGTGTCCACACTACCTTTAACAAAGCCTCTATCTAGTAGGAACGTACTAAGCCTTTCATACCAGGCTCTAGGTACTTGTTTTAACCCGTATAGTGCCTTTTTCAGTTTGAACACGTGGTTTGGAAATTGTGAATTTTCAAACCCCGGAGGTTGCTCCACATAAACATCTTCCTTTATTACCCCGTTCAAGAAAGCACTCTTCACATCCATTTGATATAGCTTAAAATCCCTAAAACAAGCAAAGGCTAATAGTACCCTTATGGCTTCCAGTCTAGCTACCGGAGCAAAGGTTACTTCAAAATCTATTCCTTCAATTTGGTTATACCCCTTTGCTACTAACCCAGCCTTGTTTCTTACTACTATTCCAGAGTCATTCATCTTATTTTTAAAGACCCATTTAGTTCCAACCACACTTTATTCTTTAGGTCTTTTGACTAATTCCCATACATCATTCCTAACGAATTGGTTCAACTCTTCTTGCATTGCTAGGATCCAAAATTCATCTCCTAATGCTTGATCTATACTCGTGGGTTCAATCATAGATATGAATGCAGAATGAATAACCTCTTTCCTGAGTCCATGCCTAGTTTTTACGCCTTCTGATGGGTCTCCTAAGATCAGCTCTCTAGGATGACTAGAAGAAAATTTCCAATCTCTAGGCAGATGTTCCTGAGGTTTCGCTCTAGTCTCTATGGTAATGGTTTCTTCTCCCTTTATAACCTCAACTTCATCTTCTTCTTGATTAGATTCAGAGGTCTTATTGGATTCATCAAATACCATATGGGTGGACTCTTCTACTACTAGGGTTCTCTTATTGAATATTCTATAGGCTTTACCTACAGATGAGTACCCTAAGAAAACCCCTTCATCAGATTTTGGATCGAACTTTCCTAAGGGTGACTTGCCATTGATTAGGATGAAGCATTTGCAACCGAAAACGTGTAAGTGGGAAAGATTGGGTGTCCTACCCTTAAGCAACTCATAGGGTGTCTTATTAATTTTGGATCTAACATTTACCCTATTTAACACATAGCACGCGGTATTTATTGCTTCTGCCCAAAAATATCTAGGGAGAGTGTATTCAGCTAACATAGCCCTAGCAGCTTTAATTAAAGTTCTATTCTTTCTTTTTGTTATTCCATTTTGCTGAGGAGTTCTAGGAGCAGAGAAATTATGTTCTATTCCAACATCTTTACAAAATGATTCAAATTTATCATTCTTAAATTCCCCACCGTGATCACTATGAATTGTTGAAATTACACATCCTAATTTCCTTTGAATCCAAGTGGAGAAAACTCTAAACTCTTCAAATGAATCACTCTTATGAGCTAGGAATTTCACCCAAGTAAACCTAGAGTAGTCATCTACTATTACAAACCCATACAACTTCCCTCCTAGGGTGGCTGTACTAACAATTTCGAACAGGTCCATGTGGAGAGTTTCTAGTGGCCTGTGGTGTTGATATCTTTGATTGCATGAAATAAAGATTTAACTTGTTTTCCTAATTGGCAAGCATCACAGAGATGATCCTTAGTAAAGTCTAACTTTGGTATGCCTCTAACTACTTCTTTCTGAGTGATGTTCCTAAGTGTTTTCATACTAGCATGGCATAGTCTCCTATGCCATAGCCAAGAGTCATCCGCTATTATTTTCAGACACAAAGAGTTTGAGGTTTCAATGCAGTTCAAATCTAACATGTAAATATTGTTTATGCATTTTCCTTCTAACACAAATGAATCATTTAAGCTAATCATGCATTTATTAGACAGAAATTTTATGTCAAAGCCTTTGTCACATAGTTGACTTATACTTAAAAGATTATGCTTTAAACCATCAACTAAAAGTACATTCTCAATAATTAAATTCTTAGTGTTTCCAATGATACCTGAGCCCACCACTTTCCTGGTGGTGTTGTCTCCCAAAGTTACCTTGCCTCCTGACCTGGCCTCCAGTGTCACGAACTACTTCATGACTCCAGTCATGTGTCTCGAGCAGCCACTGTCCAGGTACCACATGCTCTCACTAGGTCTTTTGTGAGAGCATCCCTACAATGTTAATCACAGATTAGCTTTGGGAACCCAAGTGAGTTTGGGTTCCACCCTATACTTAAATGAATGAAATATATGCATGTTATGATGTGATGAATGCGATTTAGGTCTCCACACTAGATGTGTCCTATAGTGAATTGTGCACGTGTGGGCTATGTGACCTAGCATGCCACAAGAGTAACTTCTAACACCAGGAAATGGGTTCACTAATCTACGGGGGTGGTAGTGCCTATTTCTGGGTTTGGATGATGCATGCCGTGCAGGTTTTGGATGAGATGGTTCACATGGTGGAGGTTGAAAAAACTCAGCAAATGTGGGAGGTTTTTTATTATTTTCGAATGCATGAAGTTTTTCATTTAAAAATTTGTTCTCTTGGTTAAGACTGGCATATTCGAATCTCAATGCATGCTCACTACTACTAAGTTCCCCTGCTAGTTCTTCTAGTTCCTTAAATGCATTCTCTAATTCAACATGTGATGATTTCAAGGTATCATGTGTAGTGGTTAACTCAATATGCTTCTTGTTTAATGCATCATATTCATCAAGCAAAGACATATGATCTTTATCCAAGTCAGAAAAATTTTTACTACACTAGCATGCTCCTTTTGTAAAGTACTAAACTCAGTATTAAGACTAACATGCTTTTTCTTCAACTTTCTATACGAGTCATGGATTTTTTCAGAAATAACAAGCAGTTCATCGTAAGACAGTTGACATACCTCATCTTGATCTGATTGATCAAGATTATTATTAGTCATAAGACACAGATTCATTACCTCCTCCTCTGCTTCTTTTTCCGATGATTCTGAGGCAGAGTCGGCCCAAAATGCTTTTTGAGTCTTAAATTTGCCCTTCTTGAACTTTGACCTTTCCTCACCCTTTTCCTTGGTTTGATGAGTCTTGATGTTTGGGCAATCAGCTCGGAGATGATCGGGTTTCTTGCACTCAAAGCAAATTGTCTCAGATGCAACTTTAGTATGCTTTGAGTTTTTACCTTTGTTCAAATTGCTTTGATGACGGCACTACTTCTTTTTCAGAAAATTTTTAAACTGACGAGTCATCAAGTCGTTGTCGTCATCTTCCTCCGCTGCTGAGCTGTCACTTTCAGAATTGTTTGCTTTTAAAGCCACGGCTCGCACCTTCTTCTTTTCACCTGCATCACTTTGTCGTTGACTCACTCCTTGCTCATAGGCAATGAGTGACCCAAGCAAATTGTCAATAGAATAAACATTCAGGTCTTTTGAATGAGTTATTGCAGTGATTTTAGCATCATATGAGCTAGGCAAACATTGCAGTATTTTGTTTACTTTTTCCGAGTTAGACAACTCTCTTCCTAAAGCATGCAGAGATGTTACAATCTGGGTGAATCGAGTGTACATGTCAGATATAGTTTCACTAGGTTTCATGCGAAATAGTTCGTAATCATGTAGCAGTATGTTCAACCTAGATTGTTTGACCTCACTAGTTCCTTCGTACGTGATACACAGTTTGTCCCAAATTTGCTTACCAGTAGTACACGTTGATACTCGTATATAGTCTTCTGATTTTAATGCGCAAAAGAAACAATTTAGACATTTAGCATTTAACTGTGCAAGTTCTCTATCCTCAATGCTCCATTCATTAAATGATAGTTCAGTTTTAATTCCATTCAACATATGAAATGGTGTAGAATAACCTTCTTGGACCAACATCCACATGCGATAGTCTAAAGACTGTAAAAATATAGACATGCATATTTTCTAGAAATCAAATGATATGTTGTCAAATAAAGGTGGACTAGTTATAGAATAACCCTCCGCAGTGTTACGGTTACCAAATTGAGCCATGGATCTTATGTTTCTAGGTTTTCTAAAACACTATTTTGAAACCCCTCTCTGATACCACTTGAAAGTACGAGATGCGCCAAGAGGGGGGGTGAATTGGTATTTTAAAAAATTCAACCCTACACAAGAGTTCTAATTTTTGATTTTTAAAAGATAACTTAACAAATAACCTGCAGAAGCAAGTACAATGTTCACAACGATGACATTGATAATTCAATTTTAAATTTCACAACGCAAGATTTAAATCATGATTTTTCACCAAGCAATTTAATGTAGTAATTAAGAGCATGAAAAGTAAAGTATGGTAAACAGGAAAAAACACACCAGAGATTTTTATAGTGGTTCGGTCACTTGACCTACGTCCACTCCCCGGAGTCCTCTACTCCGGGATTTGCACTAGTAAAAGTTGACTCTCCTTTTGCCCCCACAGCAAGGCGGACAAGCCTTTACAATACTCACTTTCACCTCCCTCGGTGCAGTGGAATACCAAACGCTATGTCACCCTCCTGGTGACGGCGTGGACCTTCTCCTTTTTCTCCCTCCTAGAGATGGCAGAGTACCTTGACGATGTTGATCTTGAAGTGACTCTTCCCTCGAGAACTTTCTTGAAGCTTCCCAAAGCCACAAGAGGAGCAAAGCATGCAGCTAGCTTGGAGCCACCGTGTGATCCCCTCACACTACTTCTCCCTCACGCTCAAGCTCACCTTCACCTTCGTCTCTCAAGCCCTGGATATCTCCAAAAACTTCTCTCTAACGAATCCCCTTCTTTCCTCAAAGCCTCTCACAGTAAAAGGATAGATCAACTTTTTTCTAAAGAAAAATATAAGTTTTTTTTATATTAGGCTGCAGAAAACCCTAAAAGTTTCAACTTTTGCGTTTCTGTTCGTACAGTACGATCTATAATCGTACAGTACGATTAGTTCAATTACAACTCCGTCCAGTACGAGCACAGACGAACAGTTATTGAATTTTATACATATCGTACTGTATATGTATATCGTACAGGACGATACTGTTGATTCGTACTGTTCGTACAGGATGATCTGTGGGATGATCCCTGGGATGAAAGAATTCATCTCTGCTAGTCGTCCAGCACTCCTTTAGTCGTACAGTACGATTAATATTTTTCAGGGTATCGTCCTGTACGATACGAATATCGTCCAGGACGAATAGAACAAAAATTCTTGGTTTTATCTGGTACGATCGATGGGATGAATGAAATTGTCTCTGTCGATCGTCCATCACTCCACTAGTCGTACAGTATGATTAGTTCATTTCTGGATATCATCCTGTACGATATCAATATCATCCAGGACGAACAGAATAAAAAACCTTAGTTTCGTCTGGTATGAATGATGGGACGAATGAAATCATATCTGTCAGTCGTACGGTACGATATATGATCATACAGTACGATCAACTTTTAAATTAGAAACCAACATTTATTTCCTGATTAGGGAGATAATTTTGGTAAGTATTAATTAATCGTACAGTACGATATGCATCGTACAGTACGATCAGTTCGGGAAATCAAAATTGAGAACTTACCAAACTTATTCTGACGGCTAGGGTTTCTCAATTGTATCTTATCGTACAGTACAATAGGTATCATACAGTATGATTAGATTATAAATTTAATCATTTTAAAATTAGCCGTTAGCCTGAGTATTATTAATTAATTGTACAATATGATATTAAATCTTATAGTACGATATTCTTTAAAAAAAAAATTTTAACGCATTTAAAACACTTCTCCCTCTGTGTGTGTGCATGGCTCCTCCTTTCACATGCATGCTTCTGTGGCAGACTCAAGAAAATAAAAATAAAGAAATAAAAATTACAAACTTTTCAACATCCTATTCTACCTGGTTTGAGTCTCCAGTAACCTTGAGCAGTGTGCATCTGACCTGAAATGTTAGTGCTCATATACAAGGATTAAGCATTTATAATCTAAAGGAAGTCTATATGGATTCAGTAAGTATTAGTTGTCACCATCAAAATTAAGTGTTGGGGATCCTAGATTTCAACAATAAATTTTTAAATCCATAGGTAAATTAATGACCCATGAACTTAAAAAATTCATTTAGACACTTTTGATAGCTTCAATTGAGTTGAAATTTTTGAGATATGTGTTAAACATCCCCAAGGAATATTTTGTTTAATTGGCTCCCGTAATGACTTATATTTTATGAATAATTTAATGAATCCATAGAGGTTTTTTTTATAATTAAGATTAAAGCATTGTGTATCATGATCTAATACCATGGGGGTTTGATAGTGCTCCTCAAAATAAATCCATAGAGCCTAAGATCTCCTAATTTTGACCAGTGGATAAGGAGATATGATTTTTCAATGATCCCTTAATTTTTCTATGAAATTAATCCATAATTACACAGTCAAACAATGCTTTCCATGTGATGCAATCTATTTGGGCAGCCAATGATTAGTGTACTAATGGTATCCATGCACTTTTAATCTGAGCTTTTAGATCAACATCAAACATCTCTGATTTAAATGTTCAAAATTATGGGATGGTCGAACCGAGCATGATACAACAATATTAGGATCGTTGTTTAAAATGAATGGTCATGATTTCATCCTTAACTTAACACTTGATTTATTAGTCATATGCATATTCTGACTTGATCTTGTAGATCGACTTGACAGATTTGGCTTAAACTTCACAGGAGGCATCATTGGATTAAGAACATTTAATCTAGTGGTCAAATTCATATGGTTTCAATGTTTCTTTCTCACTTGCCTTGATCCTCTTAGGTTAGAGCTCATAAATGGAAAAATACCTAAGGAAAAGCTCTAATACCCTTGGCCTTGCTATAGGCGATTGAGTCTTTGGAACATTTCTTCTCAAGAGGTGATGACCTGAGGAAGAAAGGATCAAATGTTGAATTTTCATGATTAAAGCCTCATCGGAGCTCTCTCAAAGTCACTAGAAACCCTCATATTGATGGCTGGGAGATAAAGGAAAAAGACGCCCTCACTCTCTGGATGCTAAATTAAATGAGAAATCTAACCCTAATTAAGATAAATGGAGGGGTATTTTTTATTTCTAAAATACATATGGATGGGATTCTTGCTCTATTCAACCCCTCTTTGGCCAATAGGTTAGGTTAGGCAAGATCTAGAGGGTTTAGGGAAGAAGTCTTAAAGCTTTAAAATCTTGGGTTGGCTAGGGTTATAAGATTGGGCTCAACCCGTGAGATACATGCTGAGAATTTTCAAGAAGATGGCTGGACTCGATTAAGCCAAGCTATTAGTTGAGTTGGCAAGCCTCTTAGAATGTTCTCAAGCTGAATTCAAGAGATAGTTGGGCTTAAGTTGGTCTAGCATGCAAGCTAGTTAAATTTATAGGTGGCATTTAGGCTAGTCTAATGCATTGACTTGGTTAACCCAAAGGGTGGACTGACCAAGATAGATACATTGAGCCATTAATCACCTAATGCATGCATTGTCTTGGGCTAATTTGACTTAGATTTAGAAATAATTCAATGGAGGATTATTTTGGACACCTAGGTCAAGACAATTTTTTTAGCCTGAGTAGACTCAATAGTTGGGTCACTTAGGGTTGATCCCTAGGGACTCTATGAAAAACAAATGATCCAAATGGGTTTGATTAAGCTTTAATCAATAAAAATGCAAAAGTTTTTAATGTGTGCATGCTTGGTCAATCTTGGTTGACTTGGTAGACCAAGTTGATCCAATGGTTGAGGTTGGGTCCATTGCAATACGAAGGATGTTTTGAATTTATTGGTGGTAGTTCCACAGTTTGGTAAGGTTTTCTTATATAAAATGTATGTTTAACCCTTAGAAGGGCTTTTATTTAACCTAGGTTGACTTGGTCAACTAGGTTAACCCATGGGCTAAGTTTGGGTTCAAACCATTCCAAATGATGTATTGAACACTTTGGAGTAGGTTTCATACAATGGAAATATTCAAAGGCATGAGATTTAGCTTTAGGGTTTAATGGTTCTGTATAGTTAACCTAGGTTGACTTGATCAACCATGATTAGTCATAGCTTGAATTTTAGTTTAATGTGTTTGAAATGATATTCTAAACATGTTATAATAGATTTCATGATTTAGTTTGATTGAGCCATGTTGAGGTTGAAAGAAAATTCAATTTTTAAGGAATAGAGTTTTAAGATTTTATGGTCAACCATTATCAATCATGATCAACCAAGGCTCAGTATTAGTTTAATGCATCATGCTAGTGATGATCATTATGATCACTGTGATTAGGAAGGTCTCCAAGGTCAAAAAATCACAAGATGCCAGATCTAGTGGCCTAGGCTGTAAATATTTAAAGTTTTTGTAGCCTATGAAAATGCTTGAAGTTTTAAGGTTTAGGAATCTTGAAATGCCATCAAACTGATGTCCTTGACCCCAGAGACATGCCTAATCATTATGCAAGTGATGGATTATGAATCTAAGGTCATTTGATTAGGTCTTAAGGCAAGGGAAATTTCTTCAAAAATAGGTAATGGATAAGGGGTTTTGGGTGTAGTTCTAACACTAGACTTTTGAATTTTGAAATGATCATTGATTTTAATCTTTAGATTTGATTCAAATTTGATTTTTAAAATGTTTGAAAAGATTTAGGGTTTAAAAATTCTCAAGTCACTAACAATCATGGATGATTATTAATGATTGAGCTAGGAATTAGGAGACAATCAATGGTGATTTTCCATTGATGGATTTAGATGCTTTACTTTGGTCTGATTTGAATATGATCAATGGATGTAAATGACTGAGATGAAGTTTAGTTTTGAAATGATCTTATCATTGATAATCATTTGTGATTTTTAGGTGATAAATTAGATGATCAAATGACATGCAAGAATAATTATTAAATGATGGTTTTAAGGATTAAAGGTGAAATAACCATGCCAAGCTATAGTGATGGAATTGATTTAAATTTAAAATATGTTTTGATGATCTTGTTTAAATTTTAGTGCTTGATATGGAGAAATTTGACCTCATTCAAAAATGTGGTCAACATTTGATTTATTGTGCGATATAACAAAATCTGGACGATCCTAGAGAATGCATGTTGGATGGATGATTCAAATTTTCTCTTCCCCACTATATAACCTTTTCCTTAATTTTAAAAACCCCTTTAAACTTATTATAGGATGTTTTCTAGTGTACCAAATTATGCATAAAGATCCTTAGGGAGTACATACACTATTACATGAAATTTGGAGGCTTCATACAATATGTATATAAAGTTATTTAAAAACCAAAGCTAACACCATGGAATAATTATTTACCTTGATATAGAAAGGTCTCAGAGGTTGGATTTTATCTAGTTTAGCTCCTTAGCTCCTAAGGAATAACATCTATGAAGAGGTCGAGGCCGAAGGATGTTTGGATGAGGAGTTTAAGATCTTAGGATGGAAGATTGATCGATGTTCCTTTGATCTCACTGTCGATAAGCTCCCAATGATAAGAAAATTATGGGGAAGTATAGAGAACCTTTGAATTGCAAAAATAAAACACAAGCTGCTATGGGGAAGCTCTAGTTTCCAAATGTAATATCTCAAGGTTGTAATATGATTTCCTTATTCCAAGCATTCCAAGCTATGTCAATGGTTGAGATTGATCAGGGACAGTGCTTGGATTATTTTCAAGTGTTATAGATGGTTAGCGAACCATCTCATGGCAAAGAAGTTGCCTGAAAATAGAGAGAGTAGATTGAGGTCACTTTCTAATGGGGGTACCACAAGGGTTGGTCCTAAGCTAACCCAAGCCTTCGGATAAGTTTAAATGACTGCCAGGAATACTATAGAAATCATTAGGATTCTTTAAAATGGTTAACAAAGATTAGATATATAAACTTAAGAAGATTTGACCATTGAATTATTTTTATGTATTTCTATTGGTTTGACTGGCCAAGAGAGGTCAAGTGTCCTATAGTAGACTCTAGGGGACCTCTATGAAGTATTTAAACTAATTTTAGGTAATTTTCCTCAAAGGATTTAATTTTTATATGGAGGAAACCTTGAGTGCATAAGTTTGACTAGTCTAGGTGAGTTGACTAAGTCAACTCACCCTGGTTTGACTCATTTATGTGTTAGGTATATTTGTAGTGTCAAGGGGAGTATGTTTGAGCAATGAAGGGTTCTAATTAATTTAAAATCATGTTGTGGCTCAAAATATACTTATTTGACTAGTCTTGTATTGAGTTAACCAAGTCAACATTTATTTCGGCAGCTTGACCAAACATATTCCATAAGGAGGTTTATTTTAATTAATTTAGTGAGGTTTGGTAGGGAACTAGTGTTTCTAATAGGTAAATAAAAGGTTTTGATCAATATAACTAACTTAAGCTAATTGAACTTGGCCAATTTGATCAACTGGGTCAACCTATGGATTGGGAAGCCAGGGTTGAGGAATTTAGTGTATGGAGCTCTTATGATGATTGTTCATGCAAGGTCTAATGTCAGGTGACCAGTGTAATTGCAAAGTGTAGTCCATTGGGAAAGTTAGATGTAGATTAGGGTTTGGAACTAATTTAGGATTGTTTGACTTTAGTTCAGGGAGCTTGGGGTTTAGTGACTAGGTCTAAAACATCTAGACTAGTTGTCAGATCCAAGAAAGGAAGATGTGTTCAGGGATTTAAGGTTTGAAGTACATCAACTAAAAATGGGGTCAATAACTGAGTGGAGGAAGGAGATAAGCCTTATAGATTTCTAGCATATTGTGATGAAGACTTTAATAAATTATGCAAAAGGTAAGATTAGGGAAATCATGTAGAATACAAAGATATCCAGCTTTGACTTCGATAGTAAGTTTATATTAGATTATTTGGAGGGTGCAAAGCTACAAACACTAGGGGGAAAAAATGGCCCTCTTGGTAGTGGAAATTATGCATGCCTACATTTTTGTAACCTTTTCTAGTTTTCAAATTATATATTATCTATGCAATAAGAAAATGTTAGATGACTAGTTATTTTTGTAAGTTAATCAACAATATACGAGCTTGTTAATTCTCATGTTTTCGTATTTGATATCCCTACTTTTTAATTATACAACGAGTTCTATGCTATGAGGCAAATGTGATTACTTAACGAATGCTAAGGGTGAGGTCTCTAAGATGAGTGGTGTCTAACAATCATTTGAGTGTCAAATGAGTGGATTAGAGATTTTTTTTACAATGTGTATATCTATTATGGGTAAGTTTGAATTAAATAGATTATCTAGCTGACTCGCCTAATAAGAAATTATTAGCCAAAAGGCGGGTAAGTGATAGAAGGTCTAAGAAGAGAGGATGCATTTAGGGAGAGTTGAATGAATGATTAACAAATCGTTTACCAATGATGGAATGAGGAAACAAATTTTTTATCATTTAATTTGATATAATGGCTATCTTAAATCTTGTGCTCAACTTTTTTCTTATAAATAGGTGGGGCATGGGCACCAAAGATGCTTTCATCATTCCAAACCTCTTACTTGTCATTACACTTTATTCCACTATGAGCCTCTTTCTGAGAGTGTCTTCACAAGTGTATTATGTGAGTGAATTCATATATACCCTACTAATTTCTCTACACTACTAATAAATTTGTGCAAGCTTCCTAAATTAAGGTAACTTGATAAGGGTGCTAATTTAGCATTCTGAGCCTATTGGTTTAGCTAAAATAATTTCACTATGAGGTTGGTAGGGAAAAGTGAGTGTATCAACTACTTCTTTTATGATGTATTAGACATTCCATATGACCATTATTAATCTCCTTTTCTACATCTATCACTCATATAGTTGTACTGTATATCTCGTATGTCACACTTTCTGGTATGTTGCTTCATTGTGTCTACTGAAAGATCAAACAATGCATTTTACCTTGATTTATCGTTAGGTTTTGAATTTATTTCCTTTTGATCACATATTGACATATATTATGTATGAAAATATATGTGGTTGGGTTAGCAACAATTTAATGAGTATTTTATGTGGTTTCATTCATTTGAGTCTTTATCGCACATGTTTACTCCGAGAAGAAATTTTTTTATCAAGACTTTATTTTATAAAATGGATCACACCATTGCTTCTAGCTTGTTGAGACAATATTATTAGCTGGCAGATCACTCTAGGTAGGTGTAAGTACAAATTATTTGCACCCCTCCATTCTGCATACTCTTCTTATCCTATTTAAAATCTAAAATCCAAATTCTAAATCTAAAATCTAATTCCAACTTTAGAATTTATAATCTAAACCCTGTGCATTGAAATCTTAATAGCCCAAACCTTTATTTAATTTGAGAATCTGACTATGGTTCAATTTGATATGCCTCGTGTCCCACAATAACGTGAGGCATTGAGTCAATACGTGCCACATGCAAGGCATGCACTTACTGACCTCATTTTTGTATGAGGTCATTAGGATTTTTCCCAGACTCCAGATCAATCCTGACACCAAATCAGTCTAGTCTCTAGATCATTCTAGACCCCAGGATTTTTCTAGACTAATCCAAATCTTAGGACCACTCTAGACCCTAGGATTCTTCCAGATCAATCCAAACCCTTGGATCAATTCTGATCTTAGATCAACCTATATCCCAGACCAATTCAAATCCCAGATCAATCTAGAATTCTGATCAATCTAGATTCCAATCAAACCTAGACTTCAAACTTATCCAGATTTTTAACTCTATTCAAACCTCAAACTAACCTAGACTTCAAACCCACTCAAGCTTCAAACTTGTCTAGACTCCTATGCAATTCAATCTCTAGCTCAAACTTCAGTCAATGCAGCCTGTCAACCACCATCGATCAATGATCTTCGGCCAATGTTTCACCCAATCATTAATCAATCAAATTTTGATCTTCCAACCTTCAACCTCAAATCTCCAATCAGTCAATCATTGTCGAGTAAATCAATCATTCAATCTGGCTTGTAATCAACCTCGTCGATCTTCTTAATAATCAACATTGAACTGTATAACTTAGTTGAGGCCGATCTATTCACATAAATCAAGTTGAAGGATGTCGACCTCGACTCAACTCATTTTAAATTTGAATCGCCTCGACACCCTTGTCATTTGTGTAATTAAGTCAACTAATTATTTTGTTGATTTGAACAAGGCCTGAATTAATCAAAACTCTCTTTATTTGAATCAAACAAATTAACTTGAGCATTTGAATGAATTCTAGTGAAAGTTTAACTTTGACAATTTACTTAATCTTATTTAACATATTTCGACTCGACTCAAACTAAATTAGTTTTCCAAACTTCAGCCGACTCGATTTTAATTATCTTGAGCCAAATCGACTTAGATTAATTCAAACTTGTTTGACCCATTTAAATAAGGATGTTGTATAATTAATTGGGTTCTAAATTTTAAGTTTCATTTTATTATTATTGAGGCTCTAAATCATCTTAATTTCAGCAATAATGTCAACCATTGGATTTGAAGGGCTAGATGGTCAATTAAAATAAATTTTTATTTCAAGTTTTAAGGGTGATTAGGGAAAGCCATGACTTGCTCTCATTTTTATGACTAGAAGCAGTCACCCATGAGATAGAGATCCCCTGGCATTCCCACACTTCCTCTGCACTCTCAAGTTCCATTTTTCCCCTTGCTTTCACTAGGGCTGACCAAGAAAGAAGGGGCTGCTTGGATTTTCTCCACGATCCATCCATTCCCACGAGCAGCCCCTTTGGAGAGACTTCCTTCTACACATTTTGGAGCTCCTAGGGCCGGCCAAGGATGTTGAGAGGAAGGTGGCTGTTATGCGACCAAGCAAGGAGGATGAGATCAACTCAGGGATTCTACTACCACTTTCTTGACGCAGTAGGAGATTTCGGCTAGCAGAATGGTGGGGATGGCTGCAGTATTTTAACTCCAAACTGTAAAGATTTGTTTGATTTCTTAAGATTATGGATTGGTACATATAGATTTATTTCTTCTTGAAAGCAAATTCTTATGAGATAAGCTTGCTTTACTTCTTTGGAAGGTTGATTGATATGTATAGGTTTATTTATTCTTGAAAGCAAATTTATATGAGATAAGTTTGCTTGATTCATCAACTGGCTGCTATTTGTAAATTAATCTGCCATTTCCATTTCTCTTTATGGCTAGTTTTAAGAGGTGTGCTCTCTAAGGTCCTTTCTCTTGCATCAAATGACTCTCTCTTTTCTACTCAACACCGAACAAGCTTTTTTAAAATGCCTACTCGAATTTCATTCATTAATTGATTGTGTGAGGCATTTTCTGCTATATGCATTATATATATATATATATATATATATATATATATATATATATATATATATATATATATATATATATATATATATATATATATATACATATATATATACGATTAATTTGGTGATGATTGGAGAGAGTAAGAAGTTAGTAATCATTTCTCTTGAAGCAAGCTTATTATGGAGGCATCAGAATTAGATTCTAGAGGGAGTGTTTTCGATCCAATTTCTTATGAGAATACTTGAAAGGAGTTTCTTGTAAAAATGCTTGAATAGAACTTTTTCTTTTGGAGTTGCTTGTATCAATGAAATGAAGGCTCATGAGATACACATATCATGCTTGAAAGAAGGAATGCATTTGCCCACTCTATGTTTTTGATCTAATACTTTGTCAATGGTTGTTATCTGTTGATGATGAATTTAAGCTTGAGCAAATTATGACCATGTTTGGGCCAATTCATTTTCTATCAGACAAACTGCGGGTCCTTTTCTATTTAAATGTGGGTGTAGTTTGTTATCTCTATTTTACATAATGTAAGAGGTAGCCTTAATGTATTCCAAAACACTTTGAGCTTTTGGCCAGCAGTGGATAATTTTGAAGTTGATTATATGCATTGTTGATATTATTATTCAAGTGTTCTTTAGATTGCTATAGCACTCATCACATAAAAATGTTTGTTCTGCATGTATGATTAAATTTCATAATAAATTTACTTGCTAAACACAGGAAATTCTCACAAGCACACGTCAATGTACTGCAACAAAATTCTATACTTTAATTTCATTATAAACCATTATTCTGATTAGACGGCGAACATGTTGGATTGCCCTATTGGAATGGAAAGTTCAGTTTATGTTTCATCTTGTATTGTTAGTTCTTTCATATTTCTACCAGTGATTCTTAAGAATGTAAGGTATATTATTACTTTCGATTTAATTAAAATTCCAAAAGCATCATGCTACTTCTTCTATATGTTTATTTTAAAATGAGCTCAAATGATTTTTTAGAGAAAAATTCTTATGATTAATATGTTAGCGTGCAAGAATTGTTCTGTATCGAGACTTTGACCTGTCTTAATTTATGCTCTTTAAATGTTATTTTGTTCAATATATGCATGGGAATATAGGATGCTATTGGCATCATTGCCTATTTTCATATGATATGTAATATCAATGTTATTGAATATATATATATATATATATATATATATATATATATATATATATATATATATATATATATATATATATTAGTATAATTAATAATGAAATGTGTGAGCTAACCAAGTGATTGAAACCTGGTAGAAATATAAATATTTATTATTTATGAGAAGATAATAATTAATAAGCAGTACATTTCAAACTCTTAACCAGGGAAGCAGTATCGCTGGCTTTGATGATGGTTTTGAGCAATTCTAATTCAGCTTGAACAAAACAATAAATATGGTAGCAGTCAACCAAGCATTAATAATGGCTTTAAAGACTATGGCATTCGGAAAAATCTGGGAGATAATATCTTAAAGAATGATTTTAATTTGCCTGATGTTTATGCAAACAAGAGAGGTTAAGAGATTAATTATAAAGTCTCATTTGTCAATTTGGATGCAGTTTGAGAGGCGAGACCATAAGGAGTTTTATTGATTTATGATAAATTGAAAGCATACATTTCTTTTATGAACACCACATATGTGAGTGGCAGTTTAGTTTGGCAAGATTTAATGTTTTGATTGATAACTTATTATGATGAGTTGTGTAGCATTGGAACATGCTTGAGATGGTTTTATTAGTAAAACTGATGTGTTTCTCCATTGCCAGATTCGAGGAATTAAAGTGCTATTCCTTAATTATTTGCTTCAATTTTGATGTATAAGCAATGTCCTTTAGTGGATGAGATGATGGTCACTAGACCGAATTTGTTGACATATCCATACTTGCTTATTTCTATGTGTCTATCCTCGAGTGTTATTTGGTATTACAAGTGGGTTCATTCTTAATGCTTTTAATTGTTTACACTTATTTGAATTGGATAATGGCTATATTCATCAAAAGGTTGATAAGCCTACAACCGTGATAATTTACTCATTGACTCATTTTGGTATGAATGTACGTCATTGTTTATCTTAACAAGACTTTCCCTCGTTAATTATGTACAGATTAGATTACCAGCAAGGTTTAATCTTCCTATCTCTATTGTATATGTATGGTTATGATCTCTCTATATGTTGATTTCTTTTTGTTAGATGATATAAGGGCTAAAATTCCTATTTACATACAAGTATATATTCTAATAATTATTCTTATAAGGTGTCATATACATTGAAATTGTTTCTTGCAAAGGGTACAAATACTTTGGAATTGCTTCAATAATTTGATTTGATTGATGCTTTTCACATATTCATTTATATGTCAATTAATAGTAGTTACTATATTATCATGCATGATATTCTGACACCTCCTACTCTCTTCGTCTTTTTGTGAGGTACCGATGAAGCTGATTAGAGGTTAGAGCCAAGGAGCTTCAGTCACCCCCATTTTTTCCAAATGGGGGTGCTACGTCTAGAGCCCTCGGACATTAGGTCTAGTGAGTTAAGTTTTTCTAAAAAAAAATTAGAATACCCTAGGGCTCGAAGATTTCCCTGTTGAGCTATTCCCCCAGCCTTAAGTTCTTGCAATAACTTCTGCATTTAGTTAATATTTGTTTTCTTCTTTTTTACAAATTCAAAACCCATCGACATAGCTCGTTTACATTCACGTGCATGTCCAAAGGGTTAGTGACAGTGATTGTAATCCTAGAAAATAAGAGTGTCAATTAAGGACAATAATTAAGGATGAGTCTTAAAGAAGTTAGGCAAACTCTAGGATCTACACATGTACCGTTTAGGGATGAAACATCAAACAAAGAAAACTTAGTGACATATAAAGCCCATAGAAAAATATTACTTTAATTAAACATTATGAAGATATTTAATTAATTAATTCCTTAATTTATCATTAAAAAAACTTTTAAAATTATAAAAAATCAAATTTAAATCCATTTGACTTGAAATTTAAACCCCTTAAGTTTAGTGACCTTCCCTACTCTAAGGAAAATTCTTACTAAAATTTGAACCTTTTAAACCCCTTAATTAAATCACTTAAGATTAGACCTTAATCAAGCCCTTAAAACTTCAAAAAATTTAGTAAATCAAATTTAAATCAAAAAAATATCCATAATATCTCAAATTAATGAGAATTGAACCCTAAATATAGGAAAATTAAAACCCCCTTGCTTTGACATTAAATTTAGCTTAATTGAATTTTAAATGAAATTTAATATTTAATTAGTTTAATTTAATTTAAAATAATTAAAAATTCCAAAAAAAATTCTCAAACACTTGATAATCCCTCCTTAGATCATTCCTGATCGTTGGAGGTGATTTCAAGAAGTTTGAAGTTCATTTGGACTCAAATCATTAAAACACCTTTAATTAAATAATTAAATAATTCAAATAAATCTCAAATTTTGAAAAATCCTGACTAATTCCAGAAAATTTCAAATCAGACAAAATCAAAAGCATTCAACTCAAATGAAAATCTAATATTTATTAAATATATTAAATCTTAAAAAAACAGTCAAAGTCAAAAAGTTAACAATTTGGTTAACCTTAAGTCAAAATCAAGTCAAAATTTTAAACCTTCATAACTAAATATCGAAGAATTCAAATTCAACATACTTACAGTCTAACTGATCATCATAAGGTCTAATATTTTAATAAAACACTAATTTTTCAAAAATCATTCTTAATTTAAAATTTAAATTTTAACCCCTTTAATTAAATATATTAAATAATTCAAATAACATCAAAAAATTAAATACTTGATTTAAAAATCCAAAAAATTTCAATTTAACTTTAAAACCTGCAATTAATCAACCTTAATTGAGATTCATCAAATCTCAAATCTTAAATAAAATCTAATTCATTGAATCATACCAAGTACCACTAGGTAACCAAGGCCTACGAGGCTATTAAATTAGCCCCAAGAAAGGTGAAATAAACTTTACGGCTTCGGTGAGCAACAAAGGTGGTATCTAATAAATAATTAAGAATCGATCTTAAAATCAATTTTGAATCATTAAGACTTTAACCAAAATCTTCCCTTAAGCCTTTAAAGCAACCAAAATTTTAAACAACTTTAACCAATTACCCGAAACAGGACATATCTAAACCATACAGCCTTCTACACACACCTAGATTGACTTGTTAGAACACAAACTCTAGCTTTAGGTTAGGCTGACGTTTCTTTCTATTTTTGAGATATGTTTATATGTTCACAAAATGAGAGTGGCATCCTAGGTTAGATAACATAGACATAGGTTTACTACCCACAGACCTGTGCACTTCATATTTGTCAGCCTAGGATTAGGTCCCCAGCCCCTTGGCCTATGAGGTCCCCTTGAATGAGGTAACCCATGGTTGCTAACAAGGATCCTCTGGTCGGCACTCAACTAAGTAGGCTAAGGACACCGACAAACCTGGGATGATGGAAAACCATGGGATCTTGACCAGGGATTTCATACCAACTTTATAGGTTGGTCTCCACCCTCACCTCCTTGGCATTCTCCCGATCTAGTGATCGGGAATATAAACCCCAACTTTCTAATAAAATTGATCATTCAAACTAAATATCTCTTTCAATCAAATTCAAGCCCAACACTTAGGATAGGTTGGGTGATTCTGAAGTGATTCAGAGTCTCAAAACACTCCCTACCCTTCTCACTTTAACTCTAGAAATAAGTGTTCAATTTTGAACCAATCCCTATTGAAATTTCAATCCTTATCTCCTTTGGCATCAATCTTTAAAAATTATAAATGAAATTGGTATCGCTATTTTAATCAAGAGTATTTGTAGGAAACTCTGGTTCTCCTACGATGTAATTAACTATGAGGGCTTGCGCTCGTAGGAGATTCAGAAACCCAGACAAGATTTTCAAAATCAATTTTTTTTAAAAAATCCTCAAACCTTTGGGAAATTCAAAATCCAATGATCATTATCCGCATTTTTAAATGATCAATAATGATTAATAACTTCTTTCCCCTGAGAGATATATCAATTACTATTGTAATTTTGATTATGAAATCGATAATCTTCTTATCTAAATTATTATAGTTAAATATATGATTGAATGATCATTTTGACCCTTCGGGGTCATATGTAGTCCTTTCTCAAATTTGACTACGATAATTAGGATAAACTCAAATTCTGAAATTTGAACCTATCAGGGAATGATACCTTTGCCTCATGAGGTAATATATCATTCATGATGATGTGTTCAATTTCAAAATTTAACTTTCCAAAAAAAAATTAAACCTTTTACAAAACTATATATACTTTTTTCAATAAAAAAAATGGCGAATCCGTAGGGGATTATCTCTTTCTCTCCGTCTTTAGTAGTGGTATGAATTTTATTGAATTGGTAGTTCTAACTACCTTTATTCCATTTGTCCCTCTATCCATTTCTCCCTTGGGTGAGTGTGGCCAACTCAATTAAGACATGTGAAAAGAGAGGTGAGTGTAGGAAACCTCCCTCCAAGTCTAGCTTTGATATTTTGCCTCCAAGTTCATTGGTAGAGCAAAATATTCAAGCCAAGCTTTTCAAAATCTTCTTGTATATGTTGCAAACTCGTATGCTCAAATAAACCTTTGCATACTAACTTTCACAGTTTACAGAAAATCCCTCGATCTCAAAACTTAGATTCAAACTCTTAATCAAATCCAGATTTTGACATTTCACTCTAAGCTAGTTAGAGTACTGAAAGAGTCAAGTTAAGTTCTCTATATTTTTCCTTAATTTTTGTTAAGCATTATGTTGAAAATAAAACTCAACATTTTGAGTTTAAAAAGTGAAGAAAAAATCTTTCAAACCAATTTCAGCCATTATTGCCATGTGTTTTCTATAACATTCTGTTGTGGTTAAACATATGTAGCACAAATCCAAAACTCTTGCCAAATCTAGGCTATGACATTTCGTTCCTAGACCACTTGATAGGTTGAAAGAGTTAAGCCTAATTCTTAAGATCTTCAGGTTACTTTTATAAACTAGCACATCTGAATAAAAATCAATGTGTTGAGCTTCAAAGTTTGAAGAAGATCTATTTAATTACAACCTCAAAACCAAATTCAATCTTAAGTCCAAATTAAATTTCAAAATTGAACTCAAGTTTGATTCCAACCTTAAATTCAACTTCAATTTATATTCCAAACTTAAATTTGGGCTTTGACATTTTGACCCAAGTCAATTTGTGAAAAGAAAAGAGTCGAGCCCAATTCTTGGACATTTCATATCTATTTTGTGAACTTACATAATTGAGTGAAACTAAACCTATTGAGTTATAAAATTTGATGAAAGCTCCATTGGACTTCAATCTCAAGTTCAAATTCAAATCTAATTTTGAATTAAAATACAATCTCAACCTTAAGTTCAAACTTAATTTTCACCATGAAATATAAATTCAATTTTGAATTCAAATTTAAGTTCAAGCTTTGAAATTTTTCCCCAAGTCAATTAGTGTAGCGAAAGAGTCAACCTGACTCTCTAAATTTTCTCTTCAATTGGTAAACCTCTATGTTGAATGTAGATTCTACATATTAAGTTGTAAAAACCTGATGAAAATTGCCTCCAATAATCCAATTCAATTCCAGTTCCAAACTTCAAGCCTTAATTGAGTTAGAGTTTTGATATTTTGTCCCAAGTCAATTGGTGTAGCGAAAGAGTCAGGTTCAACCCTTAAGTTCTCCTTGTCAATTCTATGAACCACCGTATTTATTGCAAACATGACAAATTGAGTAATAAAATTATGAATGAAATTAATCAAGTTTAAAATTCAAATTCAATTTCAAAATTAACTAATTCGAATCACCTTTAATTAATTTCAGGAATTCAAGCACTCAAATGGCTGGGAAACTCATCTTCTCCATGGATAAAAACTTGATAGTAGAAGGAATCACTTCTGGTAATTTAATCCAGTTTGAAATGGAATTCCAAAACTTCAAGTTATCAATGGATGGAGAAGAAATGATTGATCTATCTGCTGGAATTCAAAGGGATGTCCCCTTAGTCGATATTACTTTAGGGTCAGAAGTTGACTCCCCCATCTCCGAGATGGAGGTTAATGTCACCACTTTACTCGTTGTATCCTCTACTCAAATGGATAAGAACCAAAAGTCAATAATGATAGAAGAATTACCATCTAAATCTGAGATTGGGTTAAGTTTTAGCACCCCTGTCATTAGCAAAAACATGAGGAAGAACTACCTTCGAAGAGTTAGAAATAAGAACGTTAAGGCCATAAATACTACTGAGTTGGGAGGCTTACAGCAAGCCAAGTTTGAGGCAGATCAAGAGTTCATTGCTCCTTCTACGTACCCCCTCTTTGGTGTAAATCACTTCCACCCTTCTCCTGTTACTCAAAGGTGGGAGGTCATAAAAATAAGAGCGCGATCTTTAATACACCTTCTTGACTACTACACAGCGAGAACCAATCAAGCCAGAATGGAACAAACACTAGCACTAGGCCCTAGGCCCCCAATTGAAGGTTAGGACCCATCCACTCTACTAGAAGATGTTAGGTAACATTTATATATGTGTCCCACTATATTACATACATAGGAGGATGTGTAAAAACCACTCGAGGTGCCACTCTCCTAATTACTAGACCACTAGTAATGAGATAGGGGAAATAATCTTTACAAAAGAGAATGAGTTTTCTTCTCTTATAATTGAGATGTAATCCCAGCATTCAAATAAAGAAGATAAAGCCTCTTCTTTGAATTAAAAGAAATTAAGATGATTCAAAAGATGCGTAAAGTGTGCCAAGAATCAAGAAATGCATGAAGTGCACCAGAAGTCAATAGATATTCGAATGCGTCAAAAAATTCAAAAATAGTGCAGAATGCACTATAAATCAAAATATGTGCATTGTGCGCCACCAAAAAAAGAGAAAGAGGCTTCATTCGTCCTAAGTGTTTGAAATCTCAGAAAACCCAATCAATCTTAACTACTTGACTTTATCAAATCTTGAATCCAGATTCTCCACCGTGCATCGATAATCTATCAAGATACAAAAATTTCTCATACAAGGGAATTAAAAAGATCAAATTTCTCTCCCCAACTTAAACCCCTTTGAAATTGATTTTAATTTAAAATTCATATAAGGGAGACCCCAGTTCAGTTTTTATGAAACTCAGTCTGGGTCAATAAAATCTAAATTCTCAAATCTTTCTAAATTGTTTGGAGTCGATTCAACTTCTTACTTTAATTGATAAATTTGTTCCTGCTTGTCGTTCTGATAGGGTCGAAATAGCTAGAGGAAAATTTTCAATAGAAAGAATAAATCTTCTACTCTTGATAAAAATTTAAATTTAGTCCTTGAGGAATGTGTGTGAGTCCTTTCACATAGGTATGTTTTTCTTTAAGGCCTTCTCTATAAAACTAACCTCAATGCTGGGTCCAAGATAAATCCCACTAGCGGAGTATTTTCTAATGCTAGAAATTGTTATTCAAAATCAAACCATACCCTGTTCTGGGTCCTAGATCATTCTGATCTAAGAGCATAATTTTCATTGCTAGTTCAAAATCAAACTCCGATTGAGTAGAGTGCACGACTCCAATTAGAGGAGCTTGAGGGCCTCAAATAAAGTCAAATACGTGCTCAATAAAGTTTAAAAGTTTATAAGTCACATTTGATTCAAGATGCTGATAAATTGTGTCACTTTATAACTCCCCAAGTCGGAGACTTAGTCTTAGTATTTTGGAGACCACTTCTAATCCATTATAAATTTAATGGAAAGGTTGAATCAATGTTGACTGGATCATTCATTCTAATGACAATCTTTAAAGAAGTTTCCCATCAACTGATAAACCCTGATGAATGCCACCCAATATTTTTAAATAATAGGGAGGCTCTTCAGGAAGTGCCATGCCAGATGTGTGCCAAATTTAAATTCAAATTCAAAACATTACCAATTCAAAATCAAATTTCAAAAACTTTTGAAAGTCAAATAAAAATAAAATCAAAATCCTTTAAATTCAAAATCAAATTCAAGATCAATAAATATCAATTAAAATTTTAATTTTAAATTCCTCAAGTTCAAAATGAATTCAAATCAAATTCAAAATACACCACAAATTCAAGATCCTTCAAATTGAAAATTAAATCAAATCAAATTGAAAGATTCCTCAAATTCAAATCTCAAATTCTAGAATCCAGACCCGATCCTCTGTATAGAGCAAGTTTCCTCTACATATGATAAATCCAGACTCGATCCTCTGTATAGAGCAAATTTTCTCCACGCATGATCATCTCAGACTCGATCCTCTATGTAGAGCAAGTTTCCTCTACACATGATCATTCTATATTCGATACTCTGTGTAGAGCAAGTTTCCTCTACACATGATCATTCTAATTTCCATCCTCTATGTAGGGCAAGTTTACTCTACACATGATCATCCAGACCCGATCCTCTATGTGGAGCAAGTTTCCTTTACGTACGATCATTCTAGACTCGATCCTCTGTGTAGAGAAAGTTTCCTCTACATATGATTATCCAGACTCGATCCTCTATGTGAAGGAAGTTTCCTTTAAATACAATCACTCCAGACCTGATTCTGTGTGAAGTAATGCTTCCTTATCACAGGATCTTCCAGTTATCTCTTCCTTAAGGACAGAGGTGAGTCATCGTGCTTTATCTCCTTAGGATTAGATCTTCTAGTGATGGAGTACACCCTCTGTGGTACCATCCTAGGTTCAAAATGTAGATCCGACCTTCTGTGGGAAGCAATACTTCTTTCCCACAGGGTCTCCAATTTTATTTTCCTTAAGGATAGATGTGAGTCATCGTGCTTTCTATCCTTAGGATTAGATCTTCTAGTGATGCAACATGCCCATCGTGACACCATCCTAGGTCCAAAATCCAGATCTAACCTTCTGTGGGAAGCAATACTTCCTTCCCGTAGGATCCTCCAATTTTCTTTTTCTCAAGGTTAGATGTTTTCTCTCCTAAGGATTAGATTTTCTAATGATGGATAACGTCTTCTATGGGACCATCCTAGTTTCAAAATTCAAAACTCTGAGCTTGATCTTCTATGGAAAGATGATTCTATCCTACGAGATCGCCCAATTTTCTTCTCATTAGGGTTAGGTTTTCTCTTTCCCTTAGGATTAGACTCCCCATTGATGGGGTAAGTCTTCTATGGTACCGTCCTGGATTCCATTTCAAATTCCAAAATAAAACTTTCTTTTTCTTAAGGTTAGGTTTTGTTTTCCTTCCCTTAGGATTAGATCCACTAGTGGTAGAGTATGCCCCTCATGGCACTACCCTAATATCAAATTCAAACTCGATCCTCTGTAGTTAGGAATTCTTCCTTCTTATACGATCATTCAATCTCCATTTCCTTAAGGTTAGGTTCATCCATTCCTTAGGACTAGATCTATTAGTGGTAGAATATGCCCCTCGTGGAACTACCCTAGTGTCAATTCAAATTTCATAATTAATCTCCTTTCATCTAGGGTTAGGTTTTCCCTTTTCCTTAGAATTAAAACCTAGACTTGGTCCTCTATAGCTTGAAGTTCTTTCTTTCTATATGATCACTTAACCTCCTTTCCTTAGGGTTAGATGTTTTTTTCCTTAAGACCAGGTGTACTAGTGGTAGAGTATACTGTCCCTAACACTACCCTAGTATCATTTCAAATTCAATCTTCTAAGGTTAGGGTTTCCTTTCCCTTAGAATCAAATCTAAATTTGAGGCTTTGAAGTTAGGAGTTCCTTCTTCCTATAGGATCACCCATGTCTTCTTTCCTTTAAGGATAGGTTTTCTTCCCTTCCTTAGGATTAGATCTAATCTTTTCCTTTAAGGATAGGTGGAGATATATATATATATATACCATTAATTTGGTGATGATTTGAGAGAGGGAGAAGTTAGTAATCATTTCTTTTGAAGCAAGCTCATTATGGAGGCATCAGAATTAGATTCTGGTGGGAGTGTTTTTGATCCAATTTATTATGAGAATACTTTGAAAGGAATTTCTTGTGAAAATGCTTGAATAGAATTTTTTCTTTTGGAGTTGCTTGAATCAATGAAATAAAGGCTCATGAGATACAACTATCATGATTGAAAGAAGGAATGCATTTGCCCACTCTATGTTTTGATCTAATACTTTGTCAATGGTTGTTATCTGTTGATGATGAATTTAAGCTTGAGCAAATTATGACCATGTTTGGGCCAATTAATTCTCTATCAAACTAACATCAGGTCCTTTTCTATTTAAATGTGGGTGTAGTTTGTCATCTCTCTTTTACACAATGTAAGAGGTAGCCTTAATGTATTCCAAAACACTTTGAGCTTTTGACCAGCAGTGGATAATTTTTAAGTTGATTATATGCAATGTTGATTTTGTTGGTCAAGTGTTCTTTAGATTGCTATAGCACTAATCACTTAATAATGTTTGTTCTGCTTGTAAGATTAAATTTCATAATAAATTTACTTGCCAAACACAGGAAAAGATCACAAGCACACGTCAATGTACTGCAACAAATATTCTGTCCTTTAATTTCATTATGAACCATTGTTCTGATTAGACAGCTAACACGCTGGATTGCCCTATTAGAATGGAAAGTTCAGTTTATATTTTATCTTGTATAGTTAGTTCTTTCATATTTCTACTAGTTATTCTTAAGAATCTAAGGTCTATTATTAGTTTTGATTTAATTAAAATTCCAAAAGCATCATGCTACTTCTTCTATATGTTTATTTTAAAATGAACTCCAATGATTATTTAGAGGAACTTGCTAACGATTAATATGTTAGCGTGTAAGAATTGTTTTGTATTGAGACTTCGACATATCTTAATTTTTGATCTTAAAATATTATTTTGTTTAATATATGCATGGGAATATAGGATGTTATAGGCATCATTGCCTATTTTCATCTTATATGTAATATCAATGTTTTTGAATATATGTATATATATATATATATATATATATATATATATATATATATATATATAATAGTGAAATGTGTGTGCTAACCAGGTGATTGAAAGCTGGTAGAAATATAAATATTTATTATTTTTGAGAAGATAATAATTGATAAGCAGTACATTTCAAAATCTTAACCAGGGAAGCAATTCCACTGGCTTTGATAATGGTTTTGAGCAATTCTATTTCAACTTGAACAAAACATTCAATATGGTAGCAGTCAACCAAGCTTTAATAATGGCTTTAAAAACAATGGCATTCGGAAAAATTTGAATGATAATATCTTGAAGGATAATTTTAATTTTTCTGATCTTTATGCAAACAAGAGAGGATAAGAGATTAATTATAAAGTCTCATTTGTCAATTTGGATGTAGTTTGAGAAGCCAGACCAGAAGGAGTTTTATTGATTTATGATAAATTGAAAGCATACATTTATTTTATGAACACCTTATATGTGAGTGGTAGTTTAGTTTGGCAACATTTAATGTTTTGATTAGTAACTTGTTATGATGAGTTGTGTAGCATTGAAGCATGCTTGAGATGGTTTTATTGGTAAAACTGATGTGTTGTTCCATTGTTAGATTTGAGGAATTAAAGTGCTATTCCTTCATTATTGCTTCAGTTTTGATGTATAAGCAATGTCCTTTAGTGGATGAGATGATGGTCACTAAGCATATTTTGTTGACATATCCATACTTTCTTATTACCATATGTCTATCCTCGAGTGTTATTTGGTATTACAAGTGGGTTCATTCTTCAATGCTTTTGATTGTTTACACTTATTTGAATTGGATAATGGCTATATTCATCAAAAGGTTGATAAGCCTACAACCATGATAATTTACTCGTTGACTCATTTTGGTATGAATGTATGTCATTTTTTATCATAACATGACTTTCCCTCATTAATTATGTACATATTAGATTACTAGCAAGGTTTAATCATCCTATCTCTATTGTATGTGTATGGTTATGATCTCTCTATATGTTTATTTCTTTTTGTGAGATGATATAAGGGCTAAAATTCCTATTTACATACCAGTATATATTCTAATAATTATTCTTGTAAGGTGTCATATACATTGAAATTGTTTATTGTAAAGGGTACGTATACTTTGGAATTGCTTCAATAAATTGATTTGATTTATGCTTTGCACATATTCATTTATATGTCAATTAATAGTTGTTTCTATATTATCATGCATGATATTCTGACACCTCCTTCTCTCTTCGCCTTTTTGCGAGGTACCGATGAAGCTGATTAGAGGATAGAGCCAAGGAGCTTCAGTTGCCTCTATTTCTTCCAAATGGGGGTGCTACAGCCAGAGCCATCGGACATTAGGTCTGGTGAGGTAAGTTTTTCTAAAAAAAATGAAGACCCTAGGGCTCCAAGATTTCCATGTTGAGCTATTGCCCCAGCCTTAAGTTCTTGAAGTAACTCCTGCATTTAGTTAATATTTGTTTCCTTCGATTTTAAAAATTCAAAACCCATCCACATAGCTCGTTTACATTCATGTGCATATCCAAAGGGTAAGTGACAGGGATTGTAATCCTACAAAATAATAAAGTCAATTAAGGACAATAATTAAGGACGAGTCTTAGAGAACTTAGGCAAACTCTAGGATCTACACATATCTCTTTTTGGGATGAAACATCAAACATAGAAAACTTAGTGACATATAAAGCCTATAGAAAAACATTCACTTTAATTAAACATTATTAAGATAATTAATTAATTAATTCCTTTATTAAGCATTAAAAAAACTTCCAAAAATTATAACAAATAAAATTTAAATCCAATTGACTTGGAATTTAAACCCCTTAAGTTTAGTGACCTTCCCTGCTCTAGGAAAAATTCTCACTAAAATTTGAACCTTTTAAAGCCCTTATTCAAACCTCATAAGATCAAACCTTAATCAAGCCCTTAAAACTTCAAGAAATTTAATAGATCAAATTTAAATCACAAAAATATACATAATATCTCAAATTAATCAGAATTAAACACTTAATACAGGAAAATTAAAACCCCCTTGATTTGACTTTAAATTTAAGCTTAATTGAATTTTAAATAAAATTAAATATTTAATTAATTTAATTAATTAAAAATAATTAAAAATTCTATAAAAAATTCTAAACACTTAATAATCTCTCCTTAGATCATTCCTGATCTTTAGAGGTGATTTCAAGAAGTTTGGAGTTCATTTGGACTCAAATCATTAAAACAACCTTAATTAAATAACTAAATAATTCAAATAAATCTCAAATTTTGAAAAATCATGACTAATTCCAGAAAATTCTAAATCAAACAAAATCAAAGGCATTCAACTCAAATGAAAATCTAATATTTATTAAAAATATTAAACCTTAAAAAAATCACTCAAAGTTAAAAAGTCAACAATTCGGTTAACCTTAAGTCAAAATCAAGTCAAAACATCAAACCTTCATAACTAAATATCGATGAATCCAAATTCAACTTACTTACAGTCTAACTGATCATCTTAAGGTCTAATATTTTAATAAAATACTAATTTTCCAAAAATCATTCTTAATTTAAAATTCAAATTTTAACCCCTTTAATTAAATACATTAAATAATTCAAATAACTTCAAAAAATTAAATACTTAATTTAAAAATTTAGAAAATTTTAATCTAACTTTAAAACCAGCAATCAATCAACCTTAATTGAGATTCATCAAATCTCAAATCTTAAATCAAATCTAATTTCATCTTCCTTGGGGCTAATTTAATAGCCTCGTAGGCTTGGGTTACCAAGTGGTACCCGATATGATTAAATTCTTCACAGCCTCGGTGAGCAACAAAGGTGGTATCTAATAAATAATTAAGAATCGATCTTAAAATTAGTTTTGAATCAAGACTTAAACTTTAACACTAATCTTCCCCTAAGCCTTTCAACCAACCAGAACATTAACCAATTACCCGATACAGGACAAATCTAAACCACACAGCCTGCTACACACACCTAGATTGACTTATTAAGACACGAACCCTAGCTTTAGGTTAGTCGAGTGTTTATTTCTATTTTTGAGATATGTGGATATGCACACAAAATGAGAGTGACATCCTAGGTTAGATAACATAGACATAGGTTCACTACTCACAAACCTATGCACTTCATATTTGTCAGCCTAGAATTAGGTCTGCAGCCCCTTTGCCTACGAGGTCCCCTTGAATGAGCAAACCCATGGTTGCTAATAAGGATCCTCTGTTCAGCACTCAACTAAGTAGGCTGAGGACACCGACGAACCCAGGATGATGGAAAAACCATTGGATCTTGATCGGGGACGTCATACCCACATCGTAGGTTAGTCTCCACCCTCACCTCCTGGGCATTCTCCCGATCTGTTGATCGAGAATATAAACCCCAACTTTCTAATAAAATTTATCATTCAAACTAAACATCTCTTTCAATGAAATTCTAGCCCAACACATAGGATAGGTTGGGATTTTTTTGAAGTGATTCAGAATCTCAAAACACTCCCTACCCTTCTCCCTTTGACTCCAGAAATAAATGTTCAATTTTGAACCAATCCCTATTGATATTCCAACCCTTATCTCCTTTGACATCAATCTTTGAGAATCTTAAATGAAATTCATATCGCTATTTTAATCGAGAGTATTCATAGGAAACTCTGGTTCCCCTTTGATGTAATTAACTACGAGGGCTTGTGCTCGTAGGAGATTTAGAAACCCAGACCAGATTTTTAAAATTATTTTTTTAAAAAAAATCCTCAATTAAATACATTTGGAAAATTCAAATTCCAACGATCATTATCGTCATTTTTAAATGATCAATGTGATTAATAACTTCTTTCCCCAGAGAGATATATCAATTACTATTATAATTTTGATTATGAAATCAATGATCTTCTTATCTAAATTATTGTAGTTAAATATCTGATTGAATGATCATTTTGACCCTTCGGGGTCATATGTAGTCCTTATTCAAATTTGACTACGATAATTGGGATAAACTCAAATTCTAAAATTTGAACCTATCAGGGAATGATACCTTTGCCTCATAAGGTGATGTATCATTCATGATGATGTGTTCAATTTCAAAATTCAACTTTCCCAAAGAAAATTAAACCTTTTTTAAAACAATATATACTTTTTTCAATCAAACAGCACTATCGGAGCTACCAATTTTGTAAATAGGGTTTAGTGGAAATTTTATTCACCTAGAAGGGTAATGACTTCAAAAATTTGTTGCTTTTTATAAAGTGGACCATTTTGGGTGTTTTACCCCTCTATGGATTCAAGATATAAAGTATTATCCAATGAGATTAATCCTGAGTCTATTAGTTTTTATTTACTACATAAAAATCACTTAAAATAATAAACCTTAATTTAATTTTCATAGCATTATTCACATTATTTACCCACAAACTTATATAGGTTAATCTTTGAGTTGTCCCTCACATCACAAAATTATCTCATGGGTGTTTGAGGCATAGTTTAGCTTCAATTGCCATTTGGAATCCTATGCTTGCATTTTACCCTTCAATTTCAAATTATTACATCTCTCAATCCATAGAGGTTTATTATGTGATGTGTAGGTAATTATTAGCTATTATCATAAAGGCCATCAATTTAACCTTAATCCAAGCACTAGTCTACCCAAATAAATTCCTTGGCAAGTAAGGCTTGACATATTGAAAAAACTAATAAATTAATCCCACATCTAAATGACTCCAAATTTTTATGATGTGGCTTTGAGGTCTGAAGGGACCTCTAAATTTAATTTTGTAAGATTTGAACCGAATTAGCAAACCCTAATATCAATTTAATATGAAAGCCTAATTTGTCCTATAATAATGTGGACTCATATTGTCTTTAAAAATGTTTTTACTAACATTATTTTTGCTGAGGAGAAAGTTAACTCCTTTGAGCATATCTTTGAACATAATCCTTCTGATGAAAATTTTACTCAATTGCAACAAGCAAAAAACTCTCTTTTAAACTTATAAGCTCTTGAGGAAGCCTATAGGAAGCAGAAAGCAGCTTCTAAGCATCTCATTAAAGTGGACAATAACACTAAGTACTTTCATGCTTTAGTTAAGAGGAATAGAACGAGAAATTGGATTCATAAAATTAACCATGCCAATGGCTCTTTCACTAAAGCTGTTTAGGAAATTACCTACTCTGGTGTGGAATTCCTTAAAAGTTTGTTTAATAAAAATTTTATTCCTGCTTTAATTGAGAATCTGAATATAATTCCTAACATCATTAACCAGGATGATAATTTGGCTCTTACTGCTCATCCTACTTTGGAGGAAGTTAAGAGGATAGTTTTTGAATTGAATAGTGAGTCTGTTGCTGGTCCTGATGGTTACACCACTAAATTCTTTCAAAAAACTTGGGACATTGTCAATATTGATCTTTTTAATCCCATTTTAGATTTCTTTGCTAGTAATAGAATGCCTAAGTTCTTCTCTTCCACCTCCATTATGCTTATTCATAAAAATAATGGGGCTTGTGCTTGGAATGACTTTAGTCATATCAGTCTCTGTACCTTTTTTAGTAAGTTGATTTCTAAATTGCTCATGAACCACCTTTCTCCTTTGCTCTCTAGAATTATTGCTTCTAACCAAACTAGTTTTATCTAAGGTAGATCTATTTCATATAATATTTTATTAGCTCAAGAACTTTTGCAAGATTTGGATGTTAGGGTGCCTGGGGGTAACATTATCTTTTAATTTGACATCGCCAAAGCCTACGATAACATTAACTTGAATTTTCTTTTCCACATCTTGCATTTGTTTGGTTTTAATTGTGTTTTTGTTAACCTTATTAAATAGCTCATAGAAAATTCCTATTTCTTTATTATTATTAATGGCAAAAGTAATGGTTTCTTTAAGTCCTCTCATGGGTTGAGACAAGGTGATCCTATCTCTCCTTCTATATTTATTATAGCTATGGAGTATTTATCTGGAGGCATTTCCAATGTTTGTGAGAATTATCCTAGAAACTTTTATAGAACTTTCGGTGGCTTTCCTATTTCTCATTTAAGCTTTGTTGATGATGTCATTATTTTTTTTAATGCCTTTCTTAACAAGGTTAATAGAATCATGAGTTTTTTAAATAAATTTGAAAGTTATATTGGTCTTTGTATTAATAAAAAAAAGAGTTGTTTTATTATTTCTAACAAGGTTTCTCATGATTGGATGCCTGCCATTAACAATAGTATTGGTTTCTTACAAGGTTCATTACCTCTTAAATATCTTGAGGTCCCTCTTTATAAGGGTAGGAATAAAACTTTATGTTTTGATGATCTTATTAATTCTGTGCAAAAAAAGCTTTATTTTTGGAATTCGAGCCTCCTTAATATTAGGGGTAGACTCACTCTTATAAAAAGTGTTTTGTGTTCTTTACTTGTGTATATCTTTCAAACTTTGGAACCTACCTGTATTGTTTACAAAAGGATTGATAAATTATTTAATAAGTTCTTTTGGTGTGGTTCCAACATAAATTTGAAAACTATTTGGTCCTCCTGGAATAACTATTATGAGGTGCTTGAAGAAGGGGCTTGGGTTGTAAGAATATGTGGGACTCATCTTATGCTTTCTCTTATAAACTGTGGTTTAATTTTTGCTCTAAACTTTCTTTTTTGGCCAAGTTCATGACTGACAAGTATTGTACTGGTAAGCATCCTACTATGTTCTTTTATAATAATGGTGATTCTAGGGTGTGGAAAAGGTTTTGTGATATCAAGTGGAGAGTTGAACCTCATGTTAAATGGGAAATGGGTAATGCTAACCCCTTCTTTTGGCAAGACTATTGGCTTAAAGGTTAGTCCATTGACTCTTTTATTTATTCCTCCTCCATGGCCACTACTAAAGTTGATGCCTTTATCACTGACAACATTTGGGATTATAATAACTTGTTGACAACATTCTTGAAACTATTATTGCTAGAATTTTGAATATGTCTATTAGTACTGATTCTGAGGATTTATTATTATGTGATTTATCTCACAATGGTACATTTACTTTTAAAGATGCTTGGCATGATTTCAGGGAGAAGCAATGTGTTAAGAAATTTTATTCAATGATTTGGCATAAAGAGTATTCCTAAGACTATTTCTATTTTTGTTTGGAGAATCATGCACAAATATATTCCTACTGATGAAAATTTGAGAAAGAGACATTTTATTTTAACCTCTGAGTGTCAAAGATGCTTTCATGAGGAGAATATGAATCATGTGTTTATTTCTAGTCTGATTGATGTTAAAATTTGGTCTTACTTTGATGATATTTTCAAGTTAAATCAGTTTAGTGCTTATATATCTATTAACACTTTGTTGATTCCTGGTTCATTAACTCTAAATGGAATATTAGAAATGTCATTCCTTCTTTAATTTTGTGGTTTTTGTAGATTGCTAGAAATAATTTTGTTTTTCAATAATTGTAGTATGTATTACCATCACATTATTCAGAACATTAAAGATAAAGTGTGTAAACTTTTCTGTTCCAACCTTTCGACCTCCAAAAATTTTAAAAATTATTTTTTTGTTGCTCAAAATTTTGGCATATCTCTACATTATAGAAATACTTTGGACAATCCTAAGTTGGTTTATTGGATCAAACCTCCCCGTAATTTTTATAAATTAAATGTTAATGGCACGGTTAAAACTGGTTCTTTTGGATGTAGTGGCATTATTAGGGATAAGCATGGGAACATGATTATAGTCTTTTCTACCCCGTTGGATAAGTGTTCTGTGGAGATGGCTGAGCTTTATGCAATTTTTAATGGTCTCAAATTATGTATTTTGCTTGGTATTACTAATATTTGGATTGAAGTGGATACCACTTCTAGTATCCACTTCCTTATGAAGCAGACATATTATATTTGCAACCTAGATCTTTTTTACCTTATTAAAAAAAATTAATCGACTCTTAATTTTTGTTAACTTTACTATTTCTCATGTTTATAGGGAAGGTAATTCTTGTGCTGATGGGTTAGCTAATTTGGGTTACAATATTAATTATCTTACTGACTACACTGCTACCAATTTACCTAATTTACTGGAAGGTATGATTAGGTTGGATAAAATCCATTTACTTTATGTTAGAATTTAGTTATTTTTTGCCCTTTTCTAGTTTGGCTTTGTCATTCATTGGATCTGGTGAGTTTGTGGTTTATCTTAATGCGATTGTTTCTATTAGCTTTCTGTTTGTTGTTGGGTGGCCTTTTTCTATGGCTTCTACTATTTTCAACATTGTCTAGTGTGTTAAAGTAAGGGGATCGAGCTACGATTGTAATTGTTGGTACCCTGATTTAAACCCGATTTATTGCTCTTGTCTTCTCGGGGGTAACATTTCTGGTTGGCTATGATTTTTCTTGTTGCTGCTTAGTTGGGGCTGGCTTTATTGGCCTCGTTGGCTTATTTTATGGGGGTTTTTGGCCTTTTGGGGGGCTTTTCTTGGTTGGGCTTTGGGTTAGCCTCCTTGGATAGCTTTCTTGTGGATTTTTCTCAGTTGTGCTTCTCTTTAATCCTTTCTCTATTGGCTGTTTAGTGGAGTCTGAAAGTGTAATACTGCTGCCATTATGGTTATGATGGCCAATTACCTAGAGTTTCAAGCTATTACTCACATATTTTGCTTTCTTATGTGACTTAAAGAGTATGGGTTTAGAATTGAGTGGCACTGAGGTCTTCATCATGATGGTTACTTTGGTTTTATCTTCTCGAGCTCTAATGACCTTAGTTCTTTGATGGGTATTGTAATGTAGTTTCTGGCTTGTTTTGTCTCATTTTTTGGTTCTTAGAGCTGGATTATTTGTTGTTTGGCTTATTCATGCAGTTACGAGACTATTATGTTACTTTTTAAATTTAACTAGGCTGGTTGGATGATGAGAGGTAATTTTGGGTTTATTTGTTGGGTTATTCATCTATTTTCCTTAAGGTTGCCCAAAGGCTTTTTGGCTTTTTAGGGTTGTTTTCTAGGTATGATTTCTCTATTAATGTTAATTGGTTATCATTATATTACCTGGGTTATTTCTCCTTATTATTGTTCGATGCCTATGGTATGCTCTATTTGGTTGTTGCGGGTTTCCAGGCGTTGGTGTTACCTAGATTATTCCTCTTATTATTCTATTTCGGTGATTTTCTTGAATTCTATAAATAGGTTATTGATCATTATTTCTGAAGGGATTATCACCACATGCATTTTATATAATTCTAATTGGACTCATCTCTTATCTATTTATAATCCTTTCTATTATTTCTATGGTTTGTTGTGCTTGTTTCTCTTTTACAATCGTTATCTCTTGCAGGTTCTTGGGACTGATTTTTTGTGGAAAAGTGGGTGCTATCTACTTGCAGCCCTAGAATGTTATTAGGTGTTTTTGTTATTCATAGTATAGGGGACCATCAGCTCTCAAGATTTTTTATTTTAATTTTTTTTGTAGCTCTTTTGAGCATTAGTGAGCTGAAGGTCCCCTTTAAGAACCTTGCAACCTTTTATTTATATTAACACGTAGGCCCCACTATGGGTTTCCCTAAAAAAATGATTTGACCTATAATTTTAGAATTTTCATATTACTTATAGAAAAATCTCAAAAATTTAAAATAAATTACATTGCACTCCTAATAGACCCTAAAAACTAGGAAAAATAATTCTAGCTCTCTAATGCATATGAGTTCCCTAGTTATAATCCCCAATTTTATTTCAAAAAATCACAGAAAATTTAAAAAAAATCAAAATGCCTGCAAATTTGGTGAGAATTTATTTTGGGTCATCCCTGACCTATGTCTAAATTCTCATCGAAAATGGAGACCATGTAACTTACCTAATGTAAAGTCTAATTTGATCTAATATACTTTAGATGCTTAATATATAACCCCCTAATCACGTTAATTAAAAATATTAAAATATGAATACTAGCTTAATTAAATAACTTGGCTTGTGAAATTATTCTAATTTTCTTTTACCAATCATAATAACAAAATCTATATCAAATATTAAAGAGAAGACATTTAACCATGTGCAATTGGATTAAAAGGATTATTAGTCATAATCTAATTCTTAATAATATAAAATTACATATTATATTTTAAAATCATAAATCACTAATTAATTCAATAAACCTTAATTAATTAACTTTATACTTCTAGGAGTTTAGGATATGTTGAACCATGGGTTCATGGTACTTTGAACTTATTGATTGATATATTCTTGAAAACATAAATCCCTATTAAACCTAATTAGAAGATCATGATAAAACACTTAACACTTTTTGGTTTGAAGTTAAAAAAATCCTCTTTAGACTTAAAACTGACATCTACCACTTGAAAAATTAAACCTCAAAGCCCAATAGGACTACAAGTCATACTACCTAGCAAACACTATAGATAGATTTTTAGGACAATCGACTCTTGCTTTAGGTTAGGATCATTTTTTAATGGTGTGTGTATTTATATTTTGTTGCTTTGTGATGTAAAAACATTTTCTTATTTTGGTGGATCTGCATGGGGATGTTATTTTTGTGGATGGTTAACTTATGATTCTATTAGAATGTTTTGTGATCTATGATGGGTGTATTAGATTACCCCTAGGTTAGGAATGTTATGGATAATCATGATTACTAAATAAATTTTATTCAATTGCCCATGCTTATACAAGGCCTTAAGGGGGCTAAAATATTATTATATTTTAAATTAACATGGTCTTATGCACGTGCTTGCTTAGCCTTAGCCCCCCCCTAAATCATCAAAAGCATGGCTTGTATACAAATTTCTCATTAATGAGCGAATAATATTGGCTTGTTAGGTGTTTACTACTTTTGTGATATACTACTTCTTGCTAATAATTATGTAGAGAGTATTTAGAGTTTTTCTTTTAAAATATTATTTGAAATAGTTATGAAAGTCTTTTCTTAGAAGTAATTTGTTTATCCAAGGATAAAGGAACCAAAAGTAAACACATATTCTCCCCTTTTGGAGCTTTCTTTTTTTTTAAAAGCCTTTTTGGAGCATAATCGATAGTGGAAGACTAGAAAACCTATAAACAAACCATTTCACCATATAAAAGACTTACATCATGCATAGAGTTAAAATTCCATGCACATTATTTGTTGAGCTTGACCACTTTACTTTCTGTAGACCCTTATTTATATTAAGTGACACTTACCACACTAGATATTATACTTTGTTATTAGTTTGTGTATTTACTTTCTATGCGTACTACAATAATGATTTTTTAGGTTTATTTTTGCTTTAGAATTTTTTCCTAAATTTTGCATAGGCTATTAATAATAAAAAAAATTGTTTTATTCTCTTAATAAAGAATCAAAATTTAGGCTTAATAATTTAGCAAGAGAGTCAAATTAGAAAGCAAGTTTGGAATTTCCTGGGGTCTCAAAAACATATCCTTATTTATTTCCTTCTTAGGAACCTCCATGCCTGTGGTTAGAAGTGGACCACCCGATCTATGAGGGTATACTTCTAACTCAAGGGAGTTATACTCTTTAGGATAAAACCTTTTTTTAGGCCTTTCTTGAAAAACTACACATGCTTATTATTGCATAGAGGTATGTGGCATGCATTGTAATAGAAACTAATTAAAATCATTAAATATTAATTGCATTTTAGAATTAGTTGCATAACATAACAACCATGGTTAAGCACCACTTAGGATTTTTTAGATGTCATCCTAACATTCCAAAAACTTATCTAATAATAACAGCTCACCCAACTTGCATCAACATAAGACTAAAATCATAGTTTTAATGAGTAGAAGAACTTGTATCTAGCATTCCAAATCAAGGTAAAATATAACTCCAAAAGGGCCAAATTTTCTTAAGCTGATTTTAGGAGCTAAATGATATTGGACTTGTTCTCCCAATTTTGCATTTTGTTAGTTGAGGTTTGAGTCACTACCCTATAGTGATTCACCTTAGATTTAGGTTCTAAGGTAGACCAAAAATTGTATATCCTCAGATTGACCTCATTTTTATATGAAGTCAGAACATAGGTAAGAGATTTAATATTGGTTTTCAATTCTTTGAACTCTAATTTCAAGCTTATATCCAATTCCTCAGTATTCTCTGATATACTAATTTAATCATTTAACCCTAAATCATTCATTTGATAAACATCCTTTATAGTCACTTGACCAGCCACTCAATCATTGAAAATTATATAATGATTGTCAGTGATCTGAGTATTTTAAATCCTAAACTCTTCAGTTATTAATAAAAAAAAACTATATATCAAATCTAAATCTAAATCTAGCTTAAAAGTCAAAACCCTAAAAATCTAATGTTCAAATCTAAAGCCTAAATTCTTTCGACTTTTCCCTATTTTAGGGGAATTTTTAATTGATTCAAAACCATGAATGACGGCCCTCGAATGGTATTTAACTATTTAAATATTTATTAGGCTTGTCCATAGAGTCTACCTAATCATTTTGGAGGCTATGTCATTCTAAAATAAAAAACACAAAGCATATTCTAAGCATACAAAACCTTCAAATATTTATAGCCTATGCCACTAGACATGCCATTTGGATATAAATCACCTCAGAAGCCCTTATAAACTCATTAAATATGTACATAATCATCATTACCTTGATCTGAGCTTGGTTGAGTCTATGGCTGACCATGGTTGACTTAGGTTGGCCTAGTTTGACCTATGTACCCCCTTTTTAAACATAAACCCTTCATATGCATGAATCATATTGAATTGCCTAATTCAAGGCATTAATTCCAATCCTAGGCATTTAAGAATCATTCATGATCAAGTATAGTTCATATTGAATCCTTGAATGGGCTATGTTAACCATAATAGGTAACTTTGACCATTAAAGGACCCTTTAACTCTAAACCCTAGATTGTGTATAACAATAAACCTAAACCCCACCAAAGCCTCTAAATGTTTTTAAACCTTGAATCAAACATGTATAAACCCAATTGAACCCTTGGTGGATCATGGCTGACCAAATTCAACTAAACCCTAAAAAGACCCTCTGTGAACGTTTGAGTAAACCCTTCTTGGTTAGGAATTTTAATAAATCTAAATTTAGAATAAACTCACTGTACTTGTGTTCTGGCTCTGGCAATTCTGAGATGATTCTAGGGTTTCATCTCTTAGACTCTTTTTTTTCCTAATAGCACATATTCTCTTGTTATTTTTGCTGGATTGTGTCTTTTTATAGTTTTTTTTTTGTGGTTTTGCTTTGTTGCTTTCTCAATTTCCTATGGGGTTTGGGCAATAACGACTCTGTTGTCATCGAACCCTCGGATCTCATCAAATGCTGATGGTAAATCTTGTTATTTTAAAGATGTTCTTGGGGGAGGCTTTGGTCCTTCTTCCTATAAGTTGGATTTGGTTCATACTTCCTTTAAGGGTTTGCCATCTTTGATGTATGATGATAAAGTTATTTTTCATCTAGCTATTCCATTTGCTTTTACTTTAGTTGGTAAGTTTGTGCTTCATCGCCCAAATCATGATGTGATTCAAAAGTTTTTTCTCAACCTGAAACTCTCTGGAACTTTTCGATCAGTTTGATGGACCAACGACACATTGCGAGTCAACTCTCTAATGATCTTGACTACAATCGCATTTTTTTCAGAAGAGCATATTATATTCTTCCATGACAAATGAATTTGCTTAATTGGATTCCTTATTTTGACATGCAAAAGGAATCCCTTATAACTCTTATTTGGGTTCTGTTCCCAATCTTGGGCTCCATTTTTTAAATTCCCAAATACTTTTTACTTTGGCTTCCATCTTGGGTAGACCCTTGCAGATAGATCAAGCTACCGCATCTGCATCTGGTCCATTTGTAGCCTGCATTTTGGTTGAAATGGATATTTTTAAGAAACATTCTAAGGAAATTTGGATTGGATCGGAGGTTAATGGGTATCAATAAAAAGTTGAATTTTAAAATTTCCCTATCTTTTGTAGTCATTGTAAAATGCATGGTCCTAGCAATTCAGAATGTTTTTTTTATATCCCCAATTACGTAACCAAAAGAAAAAAACTAAAGAATCTAAGGGGAAAAATATTTTACATTCTAATGAGATTACTAACCCAGTGCAGGAAATGCTTGCAAAAGGAACTTCATCCTAGGAGAACCTTACTAATCATCCCCACTCTATAGTTAATAATGAACAGGATGTTCCTAAGGAGATCGGCTATGCTGGAGGGAATATTGCTAAACCAGACGTTCCCTCTTCGCTTCAGGGAGGGAATAATGTTCCATCTTCTATCAAGCTAGAACCTCTTAATCATGTCACTAATGGTTTTGATAATGTGGATGAACAAATCTTGGTTGTTGCTTTTAGATAAAATACCATGTCAACTGCTTCTTATTTGTCGTGTGATACTAACAAATTTTTTTTTCTGCTTTAGATTTATTGGTGAAAAAAGGTGAATGTACTAATAACATTCCATCTCAAACATTTGTGAATGACCAGGGTAATATTTTAGAAGGGAGTATGGAAGAAGGAGAATTTATGCAGGAAGGGATGGCCGAGAGAGCTATTAGTCTAGGAATTGGCAATGTATAATGACAATGGTATGGCAGAGGGTGTTATTGGCCTAGAGAATGCTAATGATCTGTAGCATAATGGTAATTGTAATGGTATAAATTGTGAGACCTTTTCTTCTATCAATGATGATACTTGTGCTATTGATGGTGCTATTAATGAATATGTCAATGAAGAACATGGTTTCAACACTGTTAAAAGCAAGAAAAGTAAGAAAATGAAAAACCTGAATGTACAATCGCCTAGAAGTACCCGATCTCTAACTTTTAATAAAATTAAAACTAATGATTAAGTCAATTATTTGGAATGTTTGGGACATTGGTTGCCCTTCTTCTAGAATTAGGGTTAGAAACTTATGCCATATTCATAATGTTTATTTTGTTTCTTTACTTGAACCTCTTATTTCTATTACCAAGCTTTGATGAGATGGGAAGGTCCCTTGGTTTTCATCACTGTGAGGCTAATGTTTCCAACAAAATCTAGATTTTTTTGAAAGATCCGGTTATAATTTATATAATTAGTGATTTCACTCAAGTTTTGCTTTGTAAAATTGAGTTTATGAAGTTTCAATTCTATGCATCCCTTTTCTATGCTTCGTGCTCTCATTTTTTTAGAAGATTTCTTTGGGATTAGCTTATTGATTTTAGTAGTTTAATTAACTCTCCTTTGTTAGTTGGTGGCAATTTTAATATTATTTCTAATCCTTTTGAGAGGTTTGGTGGCTCTAGCCCTGTTTATCAATCTATGGAAGATCATAATAGCAAGATAATGGAGTGTAATCTAGTTGATATTGGTTTCACTAGTAATCCCTTTACTTGGAATCTTGGTAATATGTGGCAACGGTTAGATCGTGTGATTTGTGGATTAACTCTTGTAATATCACCTTTATTGAGCACTTAAGTAAAACTTTCTCTGGTCATTCTTCCCTTCTTATTGGTATTAACTATAGGTAGTATGGCCCTTCTTCTACTTTCAAATTTCAAAATATGTGGGTATTAGATAACTCCATTAATGAGCTGGTCAAACAGAATTGGGAGGCTCCTCTGCACCCTGACAATAATATAATTGGTATGACTAGATTGTAGTTCAAACTAAAAAGACTTAAGTAAAAAATTAGTTGATGGAATAGAAATGTTTTCAAAAATCCTTTTGCTAATATATTAGCTGTTGAGGAAAAAGTTAATTCCTGTGAGCATAATTGCCAAAATAATCCTTCTGATGATAATTTTAATATTATAAAAGAGGCTAAGACTTCCTTGTTTAAACTTCAAGAGTACGAGGAGGTTTACTAGGAAAAAAAATCATTTTGTAAACATCTTATTGAAGGGGATAATAATAAGTTTTTTCATTCTTTGGTGAGGAAGAATAGAGCTTAAAATATTATCCATAAAATATTTCTCCATGATGGGACCACTATTGAGAAAGAGGAGGAAACTGCTAAACTGTTGTTGATCATTTTACTAAAATAATTAATAAAAATTTTGAACCTATCCCTTTCGATCTCCATGATCTTCCTTACATCATAAATGAGAAGGATAATAACATTCCTTGTTTAAACTTCAAGAGTACGAGGAGGTTTACTAGGAAAAAAATCAATTTGTAAACATCTTATTGAAGGGGATAATAATAAGTTTTTTCATTCTTTGGTGAGGAAGAATAGGGCTTAAAATATTATCCATAAAATATTTCTCCATGATGGGACCACTATTGAGAAAGAGGAGGAAACTGCTAAACTGTTGTTGATCATTTTACTAAAATAATTAATAAAAATTTTGAACCTATCCCTTTCGATCTCCATGATCTTCCTTACATCATAAATGAGAAGGATAATAACACTTTTAGTTTAGTTCCTTCCTTGGAGGAAGTCAAGAAAATTAATTTTTCTATGAATGTTGATTCGGTGGATGGCCCTGATGGTTTTACTACTAATGTTTTTCAACAAAATGTGGAATATTATTTATGATGATTTATATGCTATTATTTTGGATTTCTTTAATGGTAATCCTATTCTTAAGTTTTTTTCTAGTACTTCTATTATGCTTTAACCTAAGAAGGTTTAAGCTAATAAGTGGGATGATTTTTATCGTATTAGCCTACGTTCTTTCTTTAGTAAACATATTTAAAAAATCTTTATGAACGACGAGTCTGCTTTACTTTCTAAAATCTTATCTCCTTACTAAACAGGCTTTGTTAAAGGTAGAGCAATTATTGATAACATCCTATTAGCTCAATAACTCATTCAAGACCTGGATCTCAAAGTGAGAGGTGGTAACATTATTTTGAAGTTAGATATTACTAAAGATTATGATAATACTAACTGGAAATTTGTGTATCACATCTTGTAACTATTTGGTCTTAACTCTAACTTTTTTAGTTTGATTCAAAATTGTATTCAAGGTTCTTACCTTTCAATTATCAAGAATGGAAAAAGTAATAATTTCTTTAAATCCTCTCATTATATCAGACAAGGGGACCCTATCTCCCCTGCTCTTTTTATAATTACTGATGCGTATCTTTCTAGAGGTTTAAGCCACCACTATGATACCCATCTTAAACTTTATTATAGAAGTTTAGGTGGCATGCCTATCTCTTATTTATGCTTTGCTGGTGATGTTATTATCTTTTCCAATAGTTTTGTTAATATGGTTGGAATCCTTACCAATTTTTTGAACAATTTTGAATTGGTGAGTGGTCTAAATCTTAATAAAAATAAGTGTTGTTTTATCAACCCTAAGAATTTACCTGTTGAACGCATTTTGCTATTAAGGGTATATCCAATTTTTTGCAAAGTTTTCTTCCCGTAAAATACCTGGGTGTCACTCTTTTAAAAGATCATAAAAGATCTTTCCTCATTGATGATCTGATTACTGCTATGTATAATAAGCTCAACTCTTGGGAATTTAATTTCGTATGCTTTGGTGGTAGATTGATGTTAATTAAAAGTGTTCTCTTCTCCTTACCTATTTATATCATTCAAACTATTCAACCTATTATTGTTGTTTGTAATAGACTTAAAAAATTGTTCAATAAGTTTATCGAGAAAGGTAAAAAGATAATTCAAAAATCATCTAGACTTCTTGGAATAATTATTGTGGTGTCTTGGAGGAATGTGCTTTAGGGTGCAAGAATCTGGCAAACTTAGTCCATGTATTTTCTTTTAAATTATGGTTTAATTTTTGAGCTAAAATTTGTCTTTGGTAAAAATTTAAGACTTTTAAATACTGTGTTTGTAAGCATCCTACCATTTGCACCTATAACAAGGGTGATTCTAGAGTTTGGAAAAGCCTTTGTAATATCAACTGGGAAGCAGAGCCATATATTCATTTGGGTGTGGGTTGTGCTAATCTTTTCTTTTTGCAAGATCAATGGTTGGATCAAACATCTATTGATCATATGCCTCATTCGGTTTCCACTTCTGCTATCAAGGTTAACTTTTTTATTTCAAATAATTTTTTGAACTATCCAGAATTAGCTCAAGTTATTCCTGAGTCCATTATTACTCAGATCTAACAAATTCCTTTAAATATAGAAGTTGATGATCTTTTGTTATGTAACAAGGCTAGCAATGGCATCGTCAGAATTAAGGATGCATGGAATACTTTTAGAACTACACAATATATTTCTAAAGTCTTCACCATGTCATGGAATAAAAGCATTCCTACTTCTATTGCTAGTTTCATTTGGATAATCATGAATAATTATGTGCCTACTTATGAGATTTTAATTAAAAGAGGTTTTATTTTGGCTTCCAAATGTCAATGTTGTTACCATGTGGAGAATATGAATCATATTTATATTTTTAGCCCTATTGCTTCTAAGATTTGGATTCACCTCGAGAATATTTTTAAACCTTGTGGTTCACTAACTCGAAGGCCATATTACCAATCCCATCCCTTGTCTTATCTTTTGGTACCTCTGGATTGCTAGGAATAACTCTCTTTTTAGCAATATTGTTATGAATTATGATCAAATTATTATAAACATTAAAGAGAAAATTAGTAGGTTATTTAATGTCAATCTTCTGATTTCTATGAATTTTAAAGGTTTCTCCAATGTTGCCAAGTAGTTTGGTATTATTCTTAAAGTTAAGTTTTACGATGATGACTCTAAGCTCATTTATTGGATTAAACCTCCTAAAAACATGTTCAAGTTAAATAGTGATGGCTCTATCAAAGATAACTCTTGTGGTTGTGGTGGTATTATTAGAGACTTTAATGGTAATTATGTTATTGCTTATGCTATCCCTTTACATAGATGTTCTATTATTTTTGTTGAACTTTCTGCTATCTTATATGGTTTGAAATTATGTCTTTCCCTGGGTATTATTAATATTTGGATTGAAGTTGATGCTTTACACATGTTTTTTTTTTGTCATAGGTTGTGATGATAAGATTTGTAATCCTGAAGTTTTTTATCTGATTATGGAAATTAAGCAACTTTTTTATCTTTTTTAATGTCAAGTTGATGCATATTCATAGAGAAGGAAATGCTTGTGTGGATTGGTTAGCTAATCATGGATCTAATCTGCATTTTATTACTGATTTATCTTATCACCAGCTGTCGTCTTATGTTAAAGGCATCATTAGGTTAGATAAGCTTGGTCTTCCTTATGTTAGAAGGGGGTGATTTTTTTTAGCATTTTTCTTTTGTTTCTTGGGACTCTTGGATTGTTTTTGAATTTTTTGGCAATGATGGCATCTTTATGAATTATAGCCCTAATTTCATTTGCTGCTCTTCTCTTTCTTCTCCTTGCTTGGGTAGGAGAGGGAGTTATCAAATTGTGTATGTTGGCTTGCTTCAGCTCTCTGCTTATCTGATTTGGCAATGTCATTAGTTAATTGGGCATGACATGGTCAGTTATTTTTGGATTTGGAGAGAATTCTATCTTCAATGGTTTGGTAATTAGTTTAACCAGAGTTTGGGTGTTTTTTATGGTGCGGATGTTCTAAAGGTTGGTTGGTGTTGTAGTTGCTCCAACATCAATGGTTGCCTTTAGTGGTGTTGGAATTTGTATTATTCTATTCGGTCTTTCTTGAGAATTGAGTGGCAGCAGGGCTTTTGGCTTCATGATTGCTTGGATTCTACACACCTAAGCTAGAATCTGGGTTTATATTGGTATTTTGGCTTTCTTGACTGGTTTTTAAGTCATATTCATTGGTTTGGATTGGAATACTCATTGATTATTTTGAATCTACTATTTTCTATCATTATTTTAATCAGGTTAAGATTTTCAATTTAGACTATATTGATCCTTGTGGCCTTTCTCTAATCTTTAACCGTGAGTGGATTGAGTTGGATATTGGTCATTTTGTTTACTATTTGGATTTTTCATCTGGTTGCAAATTGCTAACTGGTAGCTTCTTTGCTGGTTTTTGGATGTGTTGGCTAAGCATTTCATCATTTCTAGTTATTTGGATAACCAGGTGATTGGGGGGTTGTTCTATAATACTTTCTACTTCAATTTTTTTGGTATCTAAAGTCTAGATGTTTTAGAATTCGTATCAAAGTATATATTCCTTTGTGACTTCTCCTGGTTTGGAGATTGGTTATGTATTCTTTTTCATGCCTTTTAATATTAATGCAAATACTATTATGTTTTGTTATGAGCTGAATTTGAACTGCAGTATTCATATTTGCCTCAGTCTCTTTCCTTGTGTCACTCGTATTATTTTGCAAGTTCATTTTAGTGTTTATTTGCAGGTTCCTAATTTTTTGGCCAAAGTGATTGTGCTTATTTTCTATTAGATGATCTTTCCCATTTTTTGGGTGTTGGCTGCTTACCACCCTTTTAGAATGTTCCTAGTAATTTTTTGGGTGTTGGCTGCTTACCACCCTTTTAGAATGTTCCTAGGAGGGAACTTGAGCTCATATGTTTTTCTTTTAATTGTCTTGTAGCTCTTATGAGTAGTAGTGAGCTTGAGGTTCTCTTTAATGACCATATAATCTTTTATTTAATCAATGCATAGGCTCCTTTGTGGGTTTCCCCTAAAAAAAAAATGAGTAAACCCTTCTTAGCAACCCATCAAGAGCACATAGCTAGGGAGGAGTGAGATCGATGGTGAAAGGTGAGACCATGGATGGCAAGAAAGCTATGCATTTGACATCTACCATAGTTGAGGAGCTTCCGAAGACTCTTGTATGATGGGTGGTGAAGGACAAGCTCTCCCAAGATTTATTATCCATGGTCAAGCTTGACTAACCAAGTTAGCCTAGGTTGACCAAATCTACACTTAAGCCATTAAATAGGTATTTAATATATATATAGGCTATGTCATAACCTAAAACCTCATCCAATAAATTCCAAATGCCATTTAGAATTGGTTGGACCCAACGCCAACACTTAGTCAACTATGGTTGACCAAGTCAACCATGATTGACCAAAATAAAACTAAACTCTTCAAATCCTAAACCCAATAATCTCGATCATATCAAGGCATCCAAAGCCTATGGGACTGTCCATTGTGTCCCCAAGGGTTAACCCTAGATGACCTAACCTAACCCTTAGGTCCACTTGGGTTAGTCATATAACTGACCCAAGTGGTAAAAAAGGGTTCCATATGAGCCATCTTCAAACCTACATTTAATTTGTATAAGACAACATTTATATTAAGTGCCCTATGACTTGGTGCAGCTACCATTATCAGCCCAACCCTTAGCCTGACTTGGGTCAGCCAATTGGGCTGACCCAAACCCATAAATTCTCTAAATTAGTCAATAATGTTCACAACTAAACTAGCTCAATGCCAACCAATGCATATATTACACTCAAGCACCTTCCAAACACTTGGTCCAATCATCTCAGGCCCAATGTAATTAAAGGATATGATACACTACTTTAACCAAGTGTCTTCTTAAGAATCCCTTCTTAAGATATTATTAACCATAAGGTCTTACCTTTATGGGAAATTAGCAACTCTAGATTAAAATAAACCTTGTATTATTCTCATATGATAGGGGAAAAGATTTTAGGAAGCATAGACATTTATTTCAAAAACCCACTTCCATTTTAAAATGACTTTGTAGAAAGTCATGGTCATCTACCTATATGATTTAATATCCTTATCACTACATTTGATCATAAAATTAGCACAGTTTTCAAAATATCCTATTCTTTCTTTCAAATCTTTTATAAAATGTTATGTTTATCATTATGGATGATATACTATTCTCATCACTGCATTTGATTGCAAAAATAGCCAAAATTTTAAAACCCATTTCCCCTTTCAAACACTTCTAGTAAAATCTCATATTTATTCATAGGAAAGACATGTCATTCCTCCAACTATGCTTGAATATAGAAGTGACATTTTATAAAGCCCCATTTTTATTCTTGAGCCCATTGCAAAATGACACATTCATTTGTAATATTTTCCTTATTGAACGTGTAGGCCCCTCTGTAGGTTTCCCCTAAAAAATGACTCATTCATCTCTCGAGATGGTATCGTATTTTCAATGTAGTGCTTAATCACAAAATATGAGAAAAAAATGAGGCCTGCGTGGCTCTACTTTGTTTCCCCGAAAGGGGTAAGCCAAAAGGCAGAAAAATTAATCTTGTTAAAAATAAATTTGAAAATTTTGTTCTTAAACCTCCCTGCATCAATCAAACTGCTGCTAATTGGATAAACAATGGGCAATATAGTGATGGGGCTATGGAGTAGCTTATAGAAATGTGAAAAGATTTAGGGCTCTATCAATCACTAACAATCCTTAGGTTTTCCTTGATATACACAATTACAAAAACCCCACTTAATATACACAAGTATACATACTGAATCAAGTAATATAGTGATAGAGTAGAGTAACGGCCCCACGAGGAAGATATGCTCACATGCAAACACTAGTATTGTCTACTAAAATTTCAAATATTTATCCTACTTGACAAAAATAGATGTTGTGGAGATTCTATCACTTTAATAAAATATGATAAAGGTAATAAATACACTATATGGATATAATGTTTTGGATTGATAAATATAAATAACATAGATTCCTAATGAATCACTTTTAATTATGATGTAATTCAGAGCATATCCATTCTTAGATCTCCGTCGAGCTTATAGGAACGAATGATATCCACTGACTTCTTATACTTATATCATCTCCTTAAGAATTTAGTACATTTTATATCCTATACCTAGGTATGACCATACTAATTTAATATTCTGGGTTTTACCTGCTTCCCTTTATCAAGGCCCCACATTATAAGTAATTTTAACTACACATATGGCCGCTATGTACATTAAATTAAGATATGGTAATATTGAAAATGTTTTTTTAATCATTTAAGGAATAAGAGAATTCCTTAGTACTACATATAATACTTACGTCATCAATCCAAAACTAGATAATTTAATAGACATTGGAGTAGAATTGAAGCAAACTCATTTTCATTAATTGAATGATAGAAAAAAAATAGAAGAGAAAGATATAATTTGAATGGTTCAATGAATCTCCTTTATACTCCATCTTTTTACTTATAGATTTCCTTCCACAAATACAGGCCAAACACTCTAATTATGGTATAAAGTACTCCCCTAAATTCCCTTAGTTGTCACCCTCATGGAGTTTTAGAGAAGCACTCTGAATTATACTAAAATTATCTAAGTGATTGAACTCTCCTACAAACATAACATAGTGACTATTTATAAAAATACACAAAGTAGACATTTGGCGCTATGGCGCTGTAAAGATCAGCACTATTATGAACTAACATCGATACAGTGTTGTTCTAGTTTCACCGTAGCACTTAATAACATGGATAAGTTACTTGGTGAATAGTAACATCTCTTCGCTAAAAGGTTGTGTCAATAGGAAGTTATAACTAATTCATCATAGTGCTGCTAACTTTCAACATTGCAGCACTGAAAGAGCAATTTGGGTGCTAAGGCGTTATAGTGTTTGATGCTGCGGCATATAATGATAGAGAACATGGCACTACAAAGTTGAACTTTTGACACCGCAGCACTGTCCGATAGAGAAGTTGGCACTGCAATGTCGATATTCTGGCACTCTGGAAGTATCTTTTAGGGTGTTTCAACGTTGTTTGTTATGACACCGTGGCACTATATGGAACTTAAAATTTTATGCCTTTTATCTATTTTTCCTATGCAATAGAACTAAAATAAAACATTTTTACTAAAAATATAATAGATAAAATAACACATTATTTACACTTTTCAAATTCTCCCCAACTTAAACTCATTCTTGTCCTTAAGCAAATAAATATAATGTAATTTTATTTAAATGATTAGCCAAAGTAAAAAAAAATTAATAATTTAAAATTACTAAAATATAGGATAATACATCGTAGTTTAGAAGCGATAAAAATAAACCAGATTAAAATTCTTGTTTAGACAAAAATATTAGTAATTATACTAATTAGTCATTCTTATTATTACTTAATTTGAATTTATAAGTTATAAATCTAATTATTAATTTTTAAATTTTAATGTGAATAATATAGCTTAATGATTAGATATGTTTGTAGTTAAAAATGAAACTTTATTAGTTCACCAACATTTGTACTAGTTTTCTTATTTTATCCTTTATGAATTTAAGTATAAAATTAAAATCAGATTGTAAGCTTTTAACTAATACTAATTTTTGAATGTACTCATCTTTTTTTCTTTTTCATAGAACTATTTTAATAGTCCTTTTTCTCTATAATTTATGGAGTATATAGTTAATGATTTTGAATATAAGTTTTTACTTTGAACCTTTTTTATAATCTTAATGAGTTTTATGCAAGGATTTGATAAGATTATCAATTCCAAATTCGGATTGCTTATGATTTACAATGTTAATCTACTCATATGAAATTATTAATTCTAATTATTCATCTTTATTTCACAAATTAATAAATAAATGTATAACTTATAATTTCAAATTAAAGTAATAATTTAGATGATCTAAGTTAGATAATTTTCAGTTTCTTTTCCACTCTATGAAGTACAAATATATATATATATATATATATTTGGATAAAACCCACAGAGGGGGCCTACATATTAATATAAGAAAAAGAGTACAAGGTCCTTAAAGTGACCTCCAGCTCCCTACTATTCCGAAGAGCTACAGAAAAAGTCAAAAAAGAATCTAAGAGCCGGATTTCCCCACTAAGCATAAATACAAAGCAACCTAATAACATTCTAAAGACGCAAAAGGAAAGGTAAAAGAAATCCACATTCAGCATAGCCTTCCCAATCATAATCCGGTCCTGCACAAAATGAGAATGAGCCTCCAAAAACCTAAAAAACAGGCCTACAAGGACACTAAACCCAAAATTTAAGCACAGATAAGCTAAGAAAAGGTTCTACAAATAAGTATAATTGAGACTGAAAATGATATTACAAGAGCTCATACACATCCCATAATTAAAATCAATCAGCCAAAGTGTAAGAATATAATGGTGTATAATAGTGAAAAACTGCACAGGAAGGCCAGTCTTACACATATAACAGGAAATTTTATGATGGCATTTAATCTCATAACCAAGAATCAGGATATGATAATAACAATAAAGACCTAAATAGTAAGCAGCATAGATCCAAAGAACACATAAAATAAAAAAACCACATCTAAAATAATCAGTTGGAACATAGCTCAGGTTTGTAGTATCAAAACCTTCATGATGTAACCCCAAATGCCACTCACATCTAATCCCAGGACATGTCAGATAAAAGCAGCACAGGGATCCAGTATACGAATAGACAGGGAACTTGAAGAAAGTATGATACATAAAACCCAAGACTCTGCTAAAACTAATGGAAATAACCAAGCATTTCCATATTAAGAACAAATTGCTTAACAGAACATAGAAGAAACAACCAAATCTCAACCTACTAGAATAAACAAAATGCCCCACGAGAAATAGATAAGAAGGAACATATGCCACAATAGTAAACCCCATAAGGCAACAACCAAGGAAATGAGAGCAACAATGAGGGGTTAATTCAGCTAAATTAGAATTCCAATCATTTTTATTCCTCGACCAACGACAATAGTAAAACACCTCTAGCAAAAAAGAGAACAAGACCACATTCCAAACAATAGAGGTCCAAATGATAAAAGCAAACGTCACAGAAAAATAACAAACCAGGAACCCACAAGAGATCCAAGAGAACACCATAAAAGCAAAACTAACAAACCAACCGTAGAAAGGGAAAATAGATCCAAAAGCCAAAATAACTATTTAAAGTGATTGTAAGGAAGACCTAGCCGGTCTAATCTAGCCAACCCTTTAATCTCTTTAGGGAGACTATGTTTATAATATTCAATAAAACCAGTTAAGTTTCAACCCAATTTAACCATAGAATTACCAACAGTATTCCCCTCACTCAAGATATGAGAAATTTTGTATGTAATGAGAGAAATCCAGTACTTAATATCTCTGAGCATATAGAAATTAGCAGGATTGGAGGAGATATTACCATCGACATAGCAGATCAAGAGCATAGCATCAACTTCAATCCATATATTGATGTTGCCAAAAGAAATGGTTAATTGAATCCCAAACAAGAGGCTCTCGATTTCTGCTTAAATGGCACTATTTGCAGTAGAGGGACCCGCAAAAGCCATAATCACAAACCATTAGAATCCCGGATAGTACCACCACAACCAGCATTTAAATTATTCCTGGCACCATCAATATTAAGTTTAAAATAGCCCTCCAAAGGCTTCCTCCAGTAAATAATCCTGTCATTACAACAAGCAGTATAGGAATTAAAAACCAAACCAAATTTACAAGCCACATGAAGAAAACCTTTAAAAGAATCAGCCTTTAAAAACTTAGCAACAAAAAGTTGATAAATTTTATTCTTCACTTTAGAAATGACATTTAAAGCATCCATTTTAATATTCTCATGTTTTGAATCATTCCTACTACTCCATAAAAAACCAACAAATAATGATAAGAAGAATATTCCTAATATGACCTTTAAGAGGAGTAAATCACTCATTAAGAAGATCACCAATAGAATTAAACCGATTAGTAGAAAGCACATTAAACATATTGTCAAAACTTCCATTACAATAGGGCCATGAATAAACACATGATCATATTCTCAATGTGATAGCAACATTGACATTTGGAAACAATATAAAAACCTTTACTTAAAAGAATAGAATCCAATGGAAAATAATTATGCAAAATCCTCCAAAGACGAAATGAGTAAGAGGGAGGTATGCTCGCATGCCAAAAGGCTAAATATTGAGAGTTATTGGGAAGAGTTTGTCTAATAGAATTCCACCCTTGTTTAGTTTCAAATTTACCATCATTAGAACGGTTAAACAAAATGCAATCTTCACTATCCAAATTAATCAAAATCTTGATAATTAACATGAAAATAAAGTCAGGCACAATATTGGAAAGTAAATCAATATTCTAACCCTCATTACAAATAAAATCTTTAACTTTATAAGAAGAGGTAGAGTGAGTATATAAAAGATTATCAATAGAAAAATTATCCAACCATTTATCTTGCCAAAAAAATGTTCCCAGCTCCTAAACCCCATTGAATAAACTCTTCAGCTTCCCACTTATTATTACATAATCTTTTCCACTTGAAGGAGTCACCATTTTTGAAAACATAATTCAAAGGGTGCTTCCCAACATAATACTTGGAACCATAAACTTGGCCCATAAACTCTTTTTGGCTCTAAAAGAAAACCCCAGTTTGTGATTATAGGTCCTTATCATATCAGTAAACATTTTGAAACCTAATTTGCCCTCATCCATAGCCCACGAGCAATTCCTCCAAGATACCCAAACAATAGAATGATTACCATCCTTAGAACCCCAAAGAAATTTATTAAATAAAGTCTCCATTCAACTACAAACATTTAAAGTCAAACACAAAGTATGAAGCAAATATATAGAAATAGAACACAGGACATGTTTAATAAGAACAAGCCTACCTCTATGAGAGAGAAAATTAAAAGCCCAAGAAGAAAGTTTCTTGTGGATAGTGGAGAATATATCATTAAATAAATGAGATCATTTCTTACCCTTGTAGAGAGGCATACCCGAATACTTTAATGGAAGAAGCCTTTTTTTAAACCAAATTTTCTTTTAATACTATTAATACGAGTAGGAGAAATAAAGTTAGCAGGAATAAAACAACTCTTTGAGGAGTTAAGAATTAAACCACTAGCATGCTGAAAATTATATTACCACCAACAACCATAGCATGCAAATCATGTACTAGTTCTTAAGCAAGTAAAACATTATCAAATATAGATCTACCTTTCATAAATCGAGTTTGTTCCAAGGAAATAATATTAGGAAGAATTAAAGCAATCCTCCCAATTAAAATTTTAGCAATAAGTTTATTGAAAAATGAACATAAACTAATAGGATGAAAATCATAAATAGTATTCATTTAAACTATGATCTAGGGTTTTATTATTATCTTAATTTTACATAATTTTTTTGTTATTATTTTACTAATATTAATTAAGTAATCAAAATACAAAAATAGTTATAAAAAATATGAGGGGAATTTCAATGAAATGTAAATAAAACAAACACAAACAATAGTTAAAAAAACACATACTTTCATATAAATGATAAAATATGTATAAAATATATGTTAATCAAACATAACAAAATATAACATAACATAATATTGATTACAAGATAACTAGTGCACTAAGCACCATGCAAAGCATGTTAAGTGGGTTACTTCTCATAAGTGACAAATCATGCACACCTACATATTCCAATTACTCACCTAACTATTTTCTCTTCTAAAGATAAGAAATAAAAAAAAGATACACATACACATCCCCTATTTTCTTTAAATTCATAATTTCCTTACTCATCCACGCTACGTGGCTTTGATCTATAACTATTGACCTTAAAATGATGAAAAGTTTTCTTATCTTGAATGTTAATGGAACCATTAAAATATATTTGGATAATAGTGAAAGTTTGTGAGGGTGTTAAAACCTTATAGAACTAATCCCGAGGCTAACTAAGAGGGGGGGGGGGGGGGGGGTGAATTGGATATTTAAAAACTTTTTAACAAAAAGAAAAATATTTTCTATCTTACGATGAAAATGAATTAAATAATAATCAAAAGATAAATTAGATATTTCACCCAAGCATTTAATCATAGTAAAAATAAAGTGTGAAAAATAATCAGAAAGAACACACCAGATTTATAGTGGTTCTGTCCAACCTGAGCTACGTCCACTCCTAAGAACCTCTCGTTCCAGGTATTGCACTAAACCTTTTATGACTCTCCTTTAGCCCCCACAGCTAGGCATAGAAGCCCTTATAAAATCTCTTTCACCTCCCCCAGTGCGGCAGAGAACCTGAAATCCTTTTCACCCTCCTGGTGAGGCAGAGAATCTGGAATCCTTTTTCACCCTCCTAGTGAAGGCAGAGAACCTAAAATATTTTTTCACCCTCCTGGTGAAGGAAATGAACCAAGTCCTTTGACACGAAAGAGACCTTCTTCTTCCCAAAACTTCCCTCAAGATAAACCTTGTATCTGATGGTACTAAGGTGCAAGCTTTTTGGAGCAACCATGTGAAACGCCCTCCATACTCCCTTGGAACCACCTCCAAGGATCGTCTCCCTCTCAAAATCCACCCTTTCCTCTCTCCCTTTCAAAGCTCTCTCTTCAAGTTTTCTCTAGAAAAATGAAGTCTCAATGGCTGCCAAAGATACATACAATATCTCTGGAAAAAGCTTAAATATAGGGTTTTAAAAAACTCTTGAAAATCAATTCTGGAGGTAAAGATCTTCCAGGATGATCGTAGGATCATCCAGGATGATGTGCTTAAATAGAGGGCTTTAGAAAACCCTAAAAACTCAATTCTGGTGCCAAATATCATTCCGTATGATCGCAGGACTGTCCAGGATGATGTGCAGAATTTGACCTGATAGTTCAGGATGATTACCAGATAGTCCAAGACGATCAGTTCAAATTTATACTGATTATCCAGGATGATTCTAGGATCATCCAAGATGATTCTGTTATCGTTTAATATGATCAGAATATCAAATTAAGCAAATTTGATTGACTAATCACAGGATTAATTTACACATGATTTTTATAAATCATCCACAATGATCTAGATCATCTAGTATGATTAGAACAAATTTTAAATCTAAAATCCTTACCTAAATTATCATTAGTGACTATTTTTCAATATCATAAAGGATTGTCCTGGACAATATAAACCATCCAGTATGATTAGTTCAAAGAGCTGATCATCCTAGATGATGAAATCGTCTAGTACGACTAATTCAAAAATTAAACTTATGATTTTGACTCAATCTCACTAACACTACGTTTGTGTGTGCATGGTCACCAATCTAGCATACACCCTTATAGGACATGACTCAAGATAAAAATTTTAAAAAGTAAAGGAAAACATAATTTTCTTTCTTTTTAATTTTTATTTTTAAAACAAAATAAATAAATAAAAATAAATAACTAGATAAAAGGATAAATTAAACAAACACAATAAAAAAATAACAGTATGTTCAAATACAACACAAATATAACACTACATTCTCTCCCTTTGACATTATAAAAAAGAAGAGGAGCACATAAAAAAAAGAAAATTTAGACTAAAAGATCAAACAGTCTCTGATCTGGTGAAGGTGATGCTTTAGAAGAATCAGTTTAAAATATCAAGAATTTTCTTGGAATGAGAAAGTTATCTCTTGATTTTATTCAAAACCTTAGTAAGGCATGTATTGATCAGGCATAACCCAGAAAGGTTAGATATTCAGAAATTGTTAATCCAAGCTCAAATTCTGTAAGGGCTAAAAAATATTTTAAAGCAAATATTTAAATCAAGGAACAAATTAGAGAAGGAAACAAATCTTTTCAAGACTCCTTTCATGAAATATATCTAATAAAATATTAATACAAAAAGGTGAATAAAAAGTCTTGATTTTCAAACTCAAGTATAAAAAATATAAGGATTTTCTTAAGATTTTAGAAGAACAAGAAAGATAAGCTAACTCATTGTGGGCTCATTTTGTGCCTCTTTATTAATTTTTGGTGCACTTTACACATCTTTTGATTTGTAATACACTTTGTGTATCTTTTCATTTTGGTGACACTGCGCATCTTTTGATTTTTAATACAGTTTGTGTATCTTTTCATTTTGGTGACATTGTGCATCTTTTCAGCTTTAGGTTCATTTTGTACCTCTTTTCTTTTTACAAATATGCTTCCTTTCTGACATTTTAAAGACTAAAGCAAACCTAATCAAGTGACAAAAATGAACAGTTTGATTACAAAAATAATGAAGTGGATTCAACAACTTGCAAAAGATCCCTATGAGATAGAGAAAATGCATGGAGATGAAAAAAGTTTAATTTCAAAATCCAATTTATAATTTGATAGATAGACAAAATCATGAGTTTCCTTCCGTTGACTGATTTTAGAGAAATCAACCATAATTTACATAGAATTACAAGAAAATAGGAGGTAATTTTTTCATTTTTAGAAAAAATGATCTTTGAAAAATGATTTTATTTTCTAAAGCATATACGAAACAAAATATGAAGTGTGTGTGTTGATTAGAGAAACTACACAAACAACATGGAGACTAATTAAAGATTTAAAACAAAAAACACAAAATAAAAGGAAAACTAAAACACTAAGAAAACATAGAAAATAAACATAAATGCAATGAATAAAAATATACACACACACAAAAAAAAATTAATATACAAACAAGGCTTTAAAAGTCCTCTTACTTTTGATTTGATGATTCAGAAGCTAAGTCTAGCCAGGAGATATTTTTCTTTTTATCATTTTCCCTTTTTGTGATTTTCTTATTTTTACCCTTTTCCTTTACAAGAAGATTTTTTAAGTTCGGGCATTCATTTTTCATATGTCCAAATTTCCTACATCCAAAGCAAATAACGTCAGAGGAAATCTTAGCATTCTTACCATTTTTACCTTTATTCCACTTTTGTTGATGTTTATGCTTGTGCTTTAGTAAACTTTCCAATTTGCTCGTTAGTGATGTTAATTCTTTACTTTCATTATCTACTAAGTCACTTTTATCCATATCTTCAGTGTTTAGCACTATCATTTTTCTTGCATCCATAGGTCTTTGACTCACAGTTTGCTCGTAACAAATGAGTGAGCCAATCTAATTATCAATGAAATATTCATTCAAATTTTTTGATTCACAAATAGCAATAACATTGGCATCAAACTTATCAAGTACACATCGTAGAATTTTATTAATCATTTTAAGGTTTGAAAATTCTTTACCTAAAGCATGTAATGATGCCACAAATTGAGATAACTTAGCATACATGTATAAAATTGTCTCATAAGTTTTTATGCAAAAACGTTTATAATCATGCATTAGATGTTCAACTTAGATTGTTTAACTTCACTAGTACCTTCGTATGCAGTGTATAGTTTATCCTAAATTTTCTTGCCAGTAGTGCATGTGGATACTAATATACAATCTTTAGATTTAAAAGCTTAGTAAAAATAGTTCAAATATTTAGCATTCAATTAAGAATTGATTTATTCTAGTCTACTCCATTCATTAAAAGGAATATCAATTTTAATTCCATCTAAAACACATGACGGTATAGAATAACCAGTTTGAATCATTTGTCATATTTGATAATCTATTGAATTCAAGAAAGTAGACATGCAAATTTTCCAAAAATTAAAAGTAATGTTTTTAAATAACGGTGGTCGGGTGATTGAATATCCTTCCGTAATATTATGATTTCCAAAATTATCTTTTGATCAAAATTTAAAAGTTTTCTAAAACTTGATCTTATGAATCGCTCTCTCATACCACTTAAAAGTTCGTGAGGGTGGTTAAACCCTATATAACTAGTCCCGAGGCTAACCAAGAGGGGGGGTGAATTGGATATTTAAAAACTTCTATAACAAAAACAAAAATCTTTTTCCATCTTGCAATGGAAACAAATTAAATCAAAAATAAAAAGATAAATCAGATATTTCACCCAAGCAATTAATCAAAGTTAAAATAAAGTGCGAAAAATATTCAGAAAGAACACACCAGATTTACAGTGGTTCGGTCAAATCTAACCTACGTCCACTCCCCAGAACCTCAAGTTCCAGGTATTTCACTAAACCTGTAGTGACTATCCTTTAGCCCCCACAGCTAGGCAGATAAGCCCTTATAAAATCTCTTTCACCTCCCCCGATATGATAGAGAACATGAATTTTAACCCTTCTAGTTAGGCAGAGAACCTGGAATCCTTTTTCACCCTCCTGGTGAAGGGAGAGAACCTGAAATCCTTTTTCACCCTCTTGGTGAAGGTAGATAACCTGGTCCTTAGACACCAAAGAAAATCTTCTTCTTCCCAAAACTTCCCTAAAAATAAACCTTAAATCTGATGGTACTATGGTGTAAGCTTGCTGGAGTAACCGTGTGAAACCCCCTCCACACTCCCTTGAAACCCCCTCCAAGAATCTTCTCCCTCTTAAATTCCACCCTTTCCTCTGTCCCTTTCAAGGCTCTCTATTCAAATTTTCTTCAGAAAAATGAAGCCTAAGTGACTGCCAAAGACACATACAATGTCATTGGAGAAAACATAAATAGATGGCTTTAAAAAACCCTATAAATTCAATTCTGGCAGCAAAGATCATCCAGGACAATCACAAGATCGTCCATTATGATGTGCTTAAATAGAGGGCTTCAGAAAACCCTAAAAACTCAATTCTGGTGCCGAATATGACCCCGTACGATCGTAGGATCATCAAAGATGATGTGCAAAATTTGACATGATAGTCCAGGATGATCACCAGATAGTCCAGGATGATCAGTTGAAATTTATATTAATTATCAAGGACAATTTTAGGATCATCCAGGATGATTATGTGATCATCTAGTATGACCAAAAAATCAAATTAAGCAAATTTGATTGACTAATCATAGGATTAATTTAGGTATGGTTTTCATAGATCATCCAGAACAATCTAGATTGTATAGGACGATTAGAACAAAATTTTAATCTTAAATCCTTACCTAAATTATTATTGGTGGCTATTTTTCAAGATCATAAAGGATCATCCTAGCTGATATAAATCATCCAATATGATTAGTTCAAAGAGATGATCATCTTGGATGATAGAAATCATCCAGTATGATTAGTTCAAAAATCATACTTATGGTTTTGACTCAATCTCACTCCCCCTGAGTGTGTGTGCATGGTCACTAAGCTAGCGTACACCCTTATAGGTCTTGAATCAATAAATAAAAAATACACAATCTTGACCCTTAAATCTTCATTGGATGTTTCATGGTGTTCCTGAAATGTTAGTGTACACACAAACAAGTATAGAATGAATACTAGAAGACATAAAGATGTGAGCCATAATGTTTATTATCATAAAAAAGATAAACTCATGAGCTCGAGTCATAACAAATAGTATATCAGCCAATCCATCCAGATTTAAGTTTTCCATGATAAAACTTCTTCTTGTAATTAAATAGTAGAACATCTTAACCAAGATGAAATTCATAATCTAAAACTTCACATTTATGCATTTTCTTCATATGTACTTTGTATAATCTCAAATTATCATGAAATTCATGGAGTTTATTAATAATTGTAGAAATTTGCATGTGGTGAAGAGAAATGGAATCTTCATTTTCAAATGTTCTTCCCTCTTAATCCTAGAGGAGGAATGCCTTCACTTGGTTCTACATATTACTAAAGTTGAAATTCAAAGAAGAGAAAGATATTATTATATTCAAAGTTTTACAAGGATAGATAGCTAAATTTCAAAAATGCCTTTTTTATAATTTTTAAGTAAGCAGAAGTTTTAAGATTTGAATCTCCAAACCACTTAGTCCTGGCTCAACGATGCGGCGCTAATGGTAGCTCAGCGGCACTTCACATCTCGAAAGTTTTTTTTTTTTGAAGCAAATCAAACTACCCTAGCTACACATTTAAATTATCAACTAGGTTTCCTCCCTTAAAGGGATAAGTTTATAGTCTTTCGCCATACTTAATCACTTATTAAACCTATTTTTGGGTTGCCTCCCACATAGCGCTATGTTTATAGTCCTTAACCAGACTTGCCTAGATTACTCAATGATTATTCTCACATTATTCCTTTGATTACTGCTACCTAAATTATTTGACCAATTAAAATTTGGATGGTTCTCCAGCCTGGATTATATGTATTTGAATAAGGAAAAATTTATCTTTTTATTATGTTAACTTTTTCTACCTCTTATGTAGTATTATCTTTAATTGAATTTCGCTCTCCAACGAATTCAATTATAAACCCTGAATTTACTTTTATTGTATTTTATTTTTTTGAAATAGCTACAACTTGTGCAGTTAAGATTGATAAAGCATCAGATTCATAAATTCCATATGCTTTTTTAGAATTTACCCTCTCAGCAGGCAAGTGGAAGGTTTTTGGAAGCCATTTGCTCTATTAATTCATAAACTTTCTTAAATGTCTTAGACAATAATGGTTCTCTAGTTGCAGCATCTATTATGGCTCTAAGAGATCATACAAATCCATTATAAAATATTTGAATAAATAACCAATCAGGTAATACACAATGTAGGCATTTTCTACGCATTTTCTTAAATATTTCCCAACTCTCCTAAATATATTCTCCTTCAAACTAAGTAAAAGAAGTTATGACATTTCTAAGTTTAGCAATTTTTGATAGTGGAAAGTACATGAACTTATGAGCTAACTAATTCCAAGAAGTTATTGAACCCGGGGATAAAGAATTTAACAACATGTTAGCTTTATCTCTTGGAGAAATGAGAATCAATCTAAGTCCAATAGCATCATCAATGATATTATTATACTTAAATGTTGTACAAATTTTTATGAAACTAGCTAAATATAAATTGGGATCTTCTATAGGAGTTCCCCCTAATTGAGAGTTCTGAACCATTTGAATGATAGCTAGTTTTAATTTAAAATTATTAGCTTTGATGAATTTATATTTATACTCTAATGAATTTTGTCTACTAAAGAGTTTGCATAATCCTTAAGAGGTCCAGAATGATTTTGCTCTAACTCAGATTCAATCATTTTTAAATTCTTTTTGGTTTTCCTAATTTTACAAAGGGTTCTCTCAATTTTAGGATTAAGTGATAAAAGTTCCTTTCTATGGCTATAAAGCATGCAACCAAAAATATATAAATAATCAATGTAAAATAAAATAAAATAAAATAATAGGAAGAAAAAATGGTAGGTAGGTATAACTAGGAAATTAATTCAATAATATAGTGATAATTTTGCAAAAAAGCATTCCAAGATCTCTTTCAAGCTTATAGGAATAAATGATGTCCACTAACTTCCTATAGTTATATCGTCTCCTTAAGAATTTAAGACATTTCATACCCTATGCCTAAGTATGATGCATACTAATTCAATATTCTTGGTTAGCCTCCTTCCTTCCAACGAGGCCCCACATAACACCTAATTTTAACTACACATATGACCACTATGTGTATTAAATTATAATCTGGTAATATTGATAATATCTTTTTAATCATCTAAGTAAAAAGAGAATTCATTAGTACTATATATGATAGTTACATCTTTAATCCAAAACTAGATAATTTAGCCAGACATGGAAGCAAACTCATTTTTATTAATAACATGACAAAAGAAAACACAAGAGATAAATATCACCAGAATGGTTAAATGGATCTCCTTTGTACTCCTTTTTACTTATAGATATTCTTCCACAAACACAAGCCAGACACTCTAATGATGGCATCAAGTACTTCCTTAAATTTTCTTAGTTGTCACCTTAAGGGAGTTTTAAAGAAGCACTCTGAATTGTAATTAAATTATCTAAGTGGCTAAACTCTCTTATAAATATAACACAGTGAATATTTATAGAAATAACACAAAGTATGCATCTAGCACTATGGCATTAGAAATATTGGTATAACTATGCTCAACAAATAAACTAACGCCACTGCCCTAGTATTCTGGTTCGACCATAGTACTTGCTGACATGGATCAGTTACTTGGTTAACAATTGCATCACATCGCTCTTTGTTAGGTCATGTCCTTGGGAAGTTATAACTACTATGTTGTGGCACTGCTGACTTTTGAATGCTGCGGTGCCGGAAGAGCAATTTTGGTGCTGAGGCATTATAGAGTGTGATGCTGCAACACAGAATGAATAAGAATATGGCTCCGTAAAGTTAACATTTGATGTTGTAGCACTATCTATGAGAGAAGTTGGCATTACAATATCGATATTCTAGCACTCTGGTGGTGTCCTTTATGGCTCTACAATTTTATTTGTTCTGACGACATGGCACTAGACAAAATTTAGAATTTTATGCTTTTTCTATATTTTTCCAGCATAATACAACTAAAATAACACATTTTCACTAAAAATATAACACATAAAATTACACATTATTTACACTTATCGCATAGTAATGGTTATGGTTCCCAATAACTAGCTTGTCATCTTCATAAAAGGTAATCAAGGGGACATCCATTGCGAGAGCTTGTAAAGTGAATGTTATGTTTACTTATCTATTTGGTAATCATTTGTACTTGCAAGAAAATTGACTCATTTGCCTCCTAATATGGTCAATAAAACTCTAGCAATATTGACTAAATGACTATATACAGGCTCATTAATGCCACAACCTAGGGAGTCTTTCCTAGTTTCTATCTTAGCTTGGTAAGTATGAATTCCTCCAACTTTTAGGCTTTGATATGATCTTTTACTAAACTATATAGTGTCTATGTTGCATAGGTGTCCTTAAGTCTTCAAGGCAATAATATTCATATGTTAGTTCAGGTCTTTAGTCCCTCCTATCTCTGTGATAAAATTTATCTCCATCTCTTCCCAATTACTACTCTGTTCTTAAAGAGGTCATTTGGTGGCTAGTAGCCAAGGAGGATTTGGCCACCCTATTATATTATTCATCATTAAACTGGCTATTGGCTTACTCCAATAGATTAGTGAGTGCCTTCATTAATTTGAGTTAATTTCATACGTAAATGGCCCCTCTCTGGGTCAAATTAACTAGGGTGATTATAGGCTCAAGGTCTTTCACTTCTAACATCTTACTCTTGAACCTCACTATGATGCAAGCTAATGACTTTCATGGATCCAATCTAATCTTCAAAAGAGTCTGTGAGCTTTTTTTATCTTTTGGGCGCTTGCAAATTGGGTCAAGAATATTCTCTTAAATTCAAAAAATAAGGCGATCACTCCTAATGGCAGAAAATTTAACCATCAGAGGGCCTACTCTTGAGTGTGGTGAATAAAAGTTTCCATTTAACATCATCGTTAATATCTAGTAGAGAGGTTAATGATTTGAAAGTTACTAAATGATTCATTTGGTTAGACTTGCCTCTATTGGACTCCATGTGAGGCACTTTCTATTTTAGAGGAGGGCTTACCTCATTTATTTCCCTAGAAAAGGCATTGGTGGGTTTGTGCTCTTCTCCTCTAACCCACATAGCTAGAGGATTATTATATTTATCAGTCATTTAGGTGTGAATATAGTCAAGAATAGGTTTCAAAGTCATCTCTCCCTAGGCACCTGTAGTGAGTTATTAGGTAAGATGATCCCTTAGGAATTTTGTCACTCGTAGTCATCCCTAGAGGCTGTCCAAAGTTTCTTGGATTTACTACATAAGTTTGTCCAATATCTCTTCTATGTCACGATGGGAAGTGAACTCAACACTCTCTATATTCACAAAAGTTTCTTGCTAAAGTCACATAAGACCATAAGTGGATTTGACACTCTCCATATTCATTGAAGATTCTTCTGAATTTGTTCATTAAGCACAGGCATCAATCCTTGCTCACTACACCATAAGAGGATGTTAAATCCAATTTTTTTTACTAGTAGCCATAATTGAAAGCTTAGAGTTGGGAGACCTATAGGTGATAATGAAGGGTGTAGAGGGTAAGTGGAGGAGAATTAGATATCTTGAATAAGTAGAATTTTCCCTTATAGTAAAAGAGACCATTTATTTTATATTTATTTTGGTGTCTCTAAAACCATTCTCATCATTCCTAATTTATAGGATTCTAGGTGTAATAGAAAAGGCTACAGAAAAAAATAATAAAAATACAACACTACAACACAATTTATATGTGTGTATCCCCTTGATTGGTGGGAGCGATGGGATGGACCATTTGTCTCTAAGTGAGTGAGGCAGTGTTGAGTATGTATTGCACAAGTGATGTAGAGGGTGAGCTCCATGATAAATTGTAAGTCTATATGCTTGTGCAGAGTTGGACAATCCTTGGAGTGTAAGGTTGATTGGGAGTCACAAATAACTTGTACTGAGTCTTGGGCTATCGTAAGAGAATAAGCTAGTGAACTAAGATAGCCAAGAGAGAATACTATGGTTGGTATTTGAAGGGTGAATGGAGAGCCCAATGTAATATCCTTATTGTTGCTAAGATTAGATGATGTGATAATAGCTGTAAGGTGACAGCTAATAATACAGGTAGCTTAGAGGGGAAATTTCTTTACGTAAAAAATTATCTATGATTTGCTTTGTATAAGGCAAGCTCCTTGGTTAGCTTATTCAACTGTTTCGAGGTAACTCTTATTGAGGGCGAGTGTCCTCATTGCAATCAAAAAATACCTATTAAAATGCCTGTGAGGACATTTATAAATATACACACAATTTTAGAGAATCTTAAGTTTGCTCCATGTTTTTATCAATAACTATTATAGTAAGTTAAATCTAAAAAATAATTTTTAATATATCATATTTTATGTTTCATATATCTAAAATATATTAAGTGATCTAAATAATGATATTTTGGTTATATTTGAGACAAGTATCCCAATTTTTTAAATGGTGTAACTTTCATTTTGAGTTATAGTAGTAATAGTTTAAATAAATCAATAAACATAACTAATTATATATTATTTAAGGTATGATTATAACTTTTTTTTTGTATTTTTGATGATTCGACATAGGTTTGTGCGACTCATATGACACAAAAATCTTTAACTATCATGATTTAAAAATTATATATAGAAAAAGATCTATTAGATTCAAATGTGTCTTCAGATGACACATGACCTTACTAGTAAACAAACTTTTGGAAAACAACCAGAGAACTTAGAATGTATATGGAATAGGAAAGCAAAAGATTTATAAGATTTAAGTGATTAGCTACAAAAGCCATGATATAAAGATTACTCAAGTATATAAATAATGCATAAAAAAATGTCAAATAATATCCATAATGGTTACATGGAGAGCTACTTAAAAATAGGAAAAAAATGACATGATTATTTATTTCCATTATAGAATGACATGACACGTGTCATGCAGTAATAGGTCTCCACATGGTTCCCTATTTTTATCTTATCATCAGTTTCATGGAATGTCCTTCAGGCAAGTCTTCATGAGTGGTTCTTTATGGTGAATTGCTAGGTACAGTTTCAAGGTTGTTATGTGTAAAGGGCGAGTCCCTTTGGGTCATGATAGTTGCAAGTTGAGAGTTGTCCTAGTCTAGATGATTAAGCTCTTAACCAATGAGATGCTCATTGTCTATAGCCATGTTTCGGTATTAGTGCTAGATTATCAATATGAGTGAGTAAAAGTATTTTTTGGAACAATGATCCACATCGAGGAGAAGAATCCATAGGAGCCTGGATGGATTTGTTGATGTTTTTTGTAGCACTTATGATAGAAAACTATCTTACTTGGTTGACCTATACTAATCATGTTCCTCAACTGGCGAGTACATGTGAAGGGCAAGGTGACTATTTTGGTTGATCACTTACTACTGAAATCTGGTAAGTTTGAATTTTCTATCTAAACCAATTAGGTACCAATGGAAGTCCAGTATGGTCATTTTTGAGTAAATAAGATAAATTAAAGCATTTTTTTATAATTTAATTTTATAAAATAGAAAAAAGATCTTAAGGATGTACTCAATTTTTTAAATAATTTTTATATATTAAAATCAATATTAAAATAGTCCAGCTTAATCATATTCTCTTTTATTAGTTTATACATGCCGAAGATGAGAGAGAGTGAACTAGGCTTTTGAGATTCTTAGAAAACTTTAAAATATTTTGTTCACTACAAAACATAATGTGAATAAATAAGTAGCAAAGTATAATATTAAATAAAATATACAAAGATGAATTCGTATGAAAAAAAAGCAATGATTTTTATATAATTCTGTCATAGCCTACGTCCACATCTTGGTATCCACAACACTTATTATTCAATCTAATTTAATCTATGAATGGTATATAGGGCTTAAGCGAATCAAAATGACTTTCTTTGGAGGATTTGCTATGTGTGATGACTCATCAACATGACACATTTAGGTAAGTCTTTATAAGGTGGCTATGCTACGAGAGTGTTTATGTTTTTGCCTAATAAAGTTGATTAGATTGCTGGCCAACTTCTTCTCCTCATAGCAACTGCTTTGTTAGCGCCTAGTATTGTTTGAGGACCTATTAAATACTTGTGTAGTACTAATAGAGGTGGAGGTTGTATAGGTGAATGGTTTTGTTGGCCTAGGGGTAAATGAGTTGATGTTCCATGTACCTAAGAAGGCATAGATGGTAAAGGCGAGTAGGGTGCTATTGAATGGAAGTGCCTAGGGAAATATATTCTCTTCTTTAATTCAAATGATGGCCTTATGAATGTGAGACAAATGTGACGACCCCCCACTAAGTGACTAACTATTTGCATGACTATTAATGTGGTGGATTCTATTGAGATTGTGCTTACTACAGTAGTTTTTGAGCCTATTGGGGATGATATTGAAAGTAATGAGAACTACTTTCAAAATGTTGAGTTAGTGATCTATGGAGGTATAGAATTATCCTCCACTAGTGAGTCAATGGTCTACTTAACTTCAGTAAAGTGAGTTAAAAACCTAGGTTTGACAAAGTGGGCACTTAGCTTGTATACAAGAATGATGCTTCTATTAGACAAGCTGCTGATAGTTCCTTTAAATATTTTAAACAATGAGTTTTTTATAGCTTATCCTTCATTATTTAATATTGGAAAAAAAACCATGTAGATTCAGTCACTAATATTTGTTTGATCGAATACTATATAGAGAATAATATAGTTTCTCAAAATTGTAGACGGTAATCTAAATTGGATTTAAAGAGAAAAATAAGATTTTGAAAGTTTCTATTTCAATACTCAAACATAACTATGAGAATAGCATACTATCTCGAAAAACTAATATGATATTCTACATTAATATTTGAGAAAAAAAGGTGTTTTAAAAATGTAAAATTATTTTAATCAAATATGATAGAGAGAATAGTATACCATCTCAAAAGATGAATCTGATATTCTCCAAAGGTATTCAATAATAGAAATGGGTTTTTAGAAAATTATTTATGATCTTAAAAATTTTCCCTCTACATTAGGAATCTAGGATAAGGTTTATTTTAACTTCGAGTTGTAAGTTCCCCATAAAGGCATGTCCTTAGGTATAATTACATCACAAGAGATGAAACTCTTGACATTACTTTCAATTAAAGTAATGATAAATACTTCTTATTTTAAAGATTTAAGAAAAGGATTAAAACTTATAAATTTTGATGGAGATTGGTTCAAGGTTGAGTAGTTTATGGAGGCCAAAGGATAAGAGGTAGGGAACACTAAGATTCTAAGAAACCTAAAAGTGACTCCAATCTATCCTATATTAGGCTTTAACATTTTAGAATTGAGATTTACTGGCTTGAGTTCACTTTTTATTCAAAGTTTGGGATTTTATTACCAAAGGGGGGCTTATGATTTAAGGTTTGCTAAAGAGCCAAAATCTAATGTGAATCATTATATGGTAGTGAATTGAACCTAATCAAAGGAAATGTAAAGGTAGTGAGAAGGCAATTATATCTTCAAACCGCTAAAGGGTTTAAAAGAAAGCCCAACAATATTAGACTTACATTTCTACTAGGTAAAAATGCCAGCTATAGTACTCCTAATCACTTTTAAGACCATGATATTCACTCTCAATATTTTGTGAGATGGGTAAGATATTATTTGCTTAGGAAATTTGGCTTAATACTTAAATTTGGCAATGCAATTAAACTTTACTATGAAAGGCACTTATGCATCAAACTAGTACAAGAAAACTGCTTTATATATATATATATTCTAATGAAAATCTGGCATACAAAAATAAAAATCAAATTTTATTTTCCAAGAAAACTTTTGTAGCATAATGGCCATCATCCATTAGGAAAATTTTTCTCAACCACATCATTTGGGTCACCCCTAGCTACTCTAAGCACATATGAAATTTTATGATTGAAGACATGCATAAAAGTAAAATGTATACATCCTTGCAAAAACCTAAAATGTATGTATGCTTGTAGAAAATAAAATTGAATTTAAATGGTTAAATTTAGTTTACCCAAAGAGCCTATCAATTACAATAATCCCATGCCAATCACAATCAAAAGAAAGCTAATTACATTTTCTAGTACACACCTTGATGTAAACATACCAATTAAACAATTTAAAATGAAATAATAAAGATGGCCAATGGGGAAAGTTCCTCTTAATACATTCATTTAAAAATTGAGGCGATTGGGTAATACCTTTAAATTTTCACCTCAGATTCTTTGCATGAAAAAATTATTACGAGTGGTGTCCGGATGAGTTCAGAGGTCAATTTGGACGCTCCGTATCACCCAATACACAGTGCATTGGATAACATGACTCATCCGAATTAACCTCCGGACAAATTTGAACACCATACTTTATATAATAACGAAGGCTTTTAATGCAACTGAGCTTTTTTTTTTTTTGAAATAGTTATAGCCGCCTGAGAATTCCAAGATTCAAATTTTAAACTGATAAAGTGGAGCATTTTTGCACTTCACGCCTCTTAGTTTTTATATAAATTTAAGTTAAGCCCTACAACTTAAGAGCAGAACGATCAAGCAAAAGATATTTTCACAACTCCCTCTAATGATTCTAAAAATGTGATTTTGCAATTAATGTATTGTGGAAGGCTAATGTAAGTCTTATATAAAATGATATTTTTCTTTGGTCTTTAATTATGTGTCAAGGCCTCCTTCATCCTCCAATTAGGCTTCTAAAGGAAGAGAATCTTCAATAGAAGAATGTTCTTTTCTTTTGGTTCGATACTCATTATAAGGAATAATCTATATTTTTAGACATTCACATTGATTTATAAAATATATTTTAAAATTGAAAAGTTTGCCCTACTCGCTGCATGTTTAGAGAAAGAGAAATTTATATTTTAAAACATTCAAATATAGTAGTTAGCTCTTTGCTTAAGCTACCAACTATCCCTTGGCCATGATTTTAATACTTCGGGGGCTAAACAACTAAAGAACCTACATAAAATTTTATTAGTTTTAAACTTTAATTAGTTAGCATACTTTTATAATAATATTGCACAAGTATGACTATCTATAAAAGAAAATATGATTAGTGATAAATAATTAGAATGCTCCTAATCTACCGCTTCAATCATCCATCACAAAATCAACAAGCTATCACCATAGGATTACTCCAAACATCACATCATGTGCACAAATACACCAAAATCTTTTTGCATTAAATATATAACATAGACAAAAAATACATCATTCAACATTCATAACAAAACACCTAACCAAGAACTAGAGTTTGTTTCCCTATAAGACAATCCAAAGTGATTAGTAAACCTTATTAAGCTTTAGAGATTTATTTTTTTAATGTTTTGTTTATTTAATGGTCCAAGGGAGATTTTTTTGAGCTTAAGTTTCAATGAGTTAGGAATTTTATTAAAATATTGAGGATTTATCATTTGAATTTTATTTAAAATTTTAAAGAGCATATTGATTAATAAACCCAATATGAAATAAGTTTAATGATCAATAAGTCATAATCACACACAAATAGAATCTTTTCATCCAAATGGACAAGAAATGCATGAATTAATTTTATGTGTTTTAGGTATTAAAGTCTACTTATTTTAAGTTTGTTAAACATATTTCAAAGAAATAATTTGAATTAGTTTAAGTCCTAGTGATTTAAAAAATTACTACTAATGTTCAGAACAACCTCAAAGTGATTTTGTAAATTTCTATAATTTTGTATATATTTTAATTAAGAATGTTATTTGGTTCAAAATTTAATTTGATGGTCATTTAAGCTTATATTTTTGGTTTATTTTTAAGTTTAAACTCAACTTATGTTTTTGAATTATGTTCTTTGTTTGTTTCAATTTCCTTTGATTTTTTTCAATTCATTAGTTTAAGGCATTTTATTTGATATATTTATTATTTTTCTTAAATCTTTAATGAATTTACTAAATTGAATTGTCCATATGCTTTACTAGAATTAAAATTTGATATGTGAACCTTCAAATGAGCTCCAAACTTTATAAAATTTGGCTCATGAATCATTGCTAACCAATAAACTAATCAATGAAAGTTTAGGGATCATTTAAAGCTGAAATAAAACCTAAAGGCTTATTAAAATTAGGGTCTAACTTAGATTTGACTTACGTTTGACTTTGAGTTTGATAATTAAATGTTGATCAACTATTATTATTTTTTAATTCATTGGCTTATTACAACTTCAATGTGAAAGTTCGATAGGTATGTTAAGCCCTTATGAATTTGCCTGATGCTAATCAAGAGGGGGGGGGTGAATTGGTAGTTTTAAAAACTTCTTTAACCATAAGAAAGATCTTTTTATAATTTGCAACAGAAATGAAAAAAAATAATAATAAAAAGATCAATCACAGACACCCAAGCAGATAACAACAGAAAAATAAAGTACAAAATATAATCAGAAAGAACACACCATATTTTATAATGGTTAAGTCAACTTGACCTACGTCCACTCCCCGGAGCCTCACCTCTAGGTATTGCACTACTCAAATCAGTGACACTCCTTTTGCTCCCACAGCAAGGCAGAGAAGCCTATACACAACTCCTTTTCACCAACCCGGTGAGGCAGAGAACCCAGACTTCTTTTGCTTCGTCCTGAAGCAGGCAGAGAACACAGAATCCATTTACTTCCTCCTGAAGCAGGCAGAGAACCTTACCTCCTCTTTCTTCCTCCTGAAGAAGGCAGAGAACCTTGACTTCTTGCTGGTGATCCTTCCCATGGAGACACCACGGGATAAGAGACAACTCGAATCCCTGCTTGGAGTAAGCTTTGTGAACACCTCATAAACTCCCCCTCTCAAGATTCTCTCTCTCTCTCTCCCAAGCTCTCCCTCTCCCTCTCAAAGCTCTCTCAGGAAAGGACTTTGGCAAAAAAGTTTTTCCAATAACAAACAAAAAGGATTAAATAGAAAGGCACAAAAATTGCCCTAAAATTCAACTTACCGTCAAAGATCATTCAGGACGATCGAAGGATCATCCTGTATGATCAGTGTAAATCTTCACCAATTGGCCTGGATGATTGGCTTCTCTGGACGATTAGTAGACATGTTTTATTCAGATCGTTCGGGACGATCCTGTGATCATGCATGATGATTAGTTGAACTCGGGAAAATCGTCCTGAGGATTGTTCGGGTCTTCCAAGAGAAAATGCTGGATGATTTGAAGAAAAAGACTTGATCATCCAAGATGATATGACTATTGTCTCGTACGATTAGTTCAAAAATGACCAAAATCATCCTACACATTGTTCGGGATACTCTGTACAAACATGTTATACGATTGAAAATGACTTGATCGTCCGGGATGATATTTTTATCATCCTGGACGATTAGTACAAATAGGCTTATATCATCCAGCACATTATACGGGTCATCCAGGTGAAGTCATTTGAACGATGAGGATTTTTAACATATCATCTAGGATGATCTTTCAATTGTTCAGGATGATGTGATCAATCAAATTAATCCTTCATTGCTTTCTTTAATGACCTGGCTAAATTAGGCACGATTGATGTGAATCGTCCAGGATGATACACGTATCATCCTGGATGATTAGATAGAAGAACTAAGAAATCAAAACATGCCTAACATAGTCTAGAGGTTGAGAATTTTTGATTTGAGCCTATCATCATGTACGATGGGAGGATCGTCCAGAATGATCGGCTTAATCAGACTAACTTAACTTGAAAGCCCTGATTAGGGTTTCTATTTTTAATGGATCGTCCAGGATGATGTGATCAAAAATAGAACAGAAACTCTAACTCACAAAAAACTCCCCCTGAGTGTGTGTGTGCAAGGTTACTTAGCTAGGGAATCAATTACATAACATTTGACTCAAGAAAGGGAAAAATTACATTTAAACACAAGCGGACCCGATCTTGAGTTGGCTTGAATTGCATTTGATCTTTTGTACCTTGAATGTTAGCCAATCAAAATAGAACACAAAAATGTTTGTTATCATCAAAATTATAATCCTTAAATCCAGATTTTCAACACAATGCATGTGAGTTTACAACTTTAAAATTTTAAAAAAAATTTGTTATGAATTTTCAAAACTTTTCCTTATGATTATTTTTTATTTTTATATTTTATTTTTATTTTTAACTTTTCTTTATGATTTTTTTTATTTTTATTTTTTTAGTTTTCATTATGATTTTTTTTTAGGGGAAACCCACAGAGGGGCCTACACGTTCATTAAAAAAATAAGTACACCGTCTTTAAAGGGTTCTCAAGCTTACTGCTGCTCAAGAGAGCTACAAAAAGAAAAATAGAAAAGAAGCATAAGAGCTCGAGGTCCCTACTAAGAAAAATTATAAAATAGCCTAGGTACATTCTATGGTGCACAAGAGCGAGCACCCAAAAAAATAGAAAGCGACAAAAAATGGCAATAAGCTCCAGCTTCCCCAACAAAATATCATCACAATGATCAACTGCACTAAGCACATTATGCAAAAAAGGATAATACACGGAAAAACAATAGCAAAAATAACAGTAATATATAAAAGGATGGAAACAACAAAAATAAACCCAATAACCATCAGCCAGTAAGCAACCGGTACCAAGGGGATACCACCCCATATTCCACCAACTCAGATACAAATAAGAAGAGATAAGAACTCCATCACTCAGCCACTTCCATATAAATGAGAAATAGGTAGCCACAACCATATCACCCAGCAAACCAGAGGAAACCTGACTGCTCAACCTATAATTAAGAACAATAAAAAAACCAAGGAATACCAGGCACCAGAAAGACCAGACAGTGCCAATAACCCAGCTAGAAAGACCCAAAGAAAAGCCACAAGGTTCAATGCTAACAGCACATAACCAAGCCTGAACTAGCTGACAGGCTACACCAAATAACACCGAGAAACAAGCCAACAAACCCACAATAGATAACCCATTAGTCCAGAAAACTGACACCCAAAATGCAACAAAATGGCTAAAATAAACTCCAAAGACATGGCAGCAGACATGAAACCCAAAATGATCATAACCAGCCTCAGAACAATCTAGCCAGGTCAAAATAAAAACAAAAAGATCCCAGAAACTGAGCAATAATCCCAGCCACCCAAGAAATAAACTCCAACAATCCAGGCAGCAGAAACAGAAAGACTTGCACAAACATAGCCAGACAACTTGAAAAAAACCAATACCCACAGCACCGTTACACATTAACATAAGGTAAACCAATCTTATCCAATCTTAAAAGACCTTTCAAATGATCGGGAAGATTATAAACCACGAAATAAGCTATGGTGTCAAAACCACACCCCCACCTGGAAATCCAAGAAGCACAGGCATTGCCCTCCTTAAGAACAATAGAAAAGGAGCAGTTCAAAAGGCTCAATAAATTCTGAATGTCCCTTCTCATAAAAAAAAAGGTAAAAGAACAAATTGTGTCATCCATAGTGTCAAAAAACTAAAAGCAATAATTAGAACCAACAATAATATTAGTGAGATCGAGAGAAAAACAAAGTCTTAGACCATGCAGAATCACATAGGTAGTAGCAAAGTTGACATTACTATTAAGTAAGTGACTAGAAAAACCAAAAAAAAAATTACCAATAGAGTCTCTGTAGATACCAGTACAGCCCACAATAGAATTCCTGCTAACACCATCGACATTCAGCTTAAAGGAGTTGAAAGGTGGCTTAGTCCAATAAATCAACCTAGGATTTTTATGAAGAATATCCACTTCCAACTTAATACCTAAATCAGTCATGGTAGAGAAATAATTTTTTAAGTTCTTAACAGAGTGAAACTTAATAGAATAAAGAGCCGTAACCTTGTCCTTAACATTTTGAATAATTCTTTGGTGGTTTATGACCACACCATTGAAACGAGAATTATTCCTATCCAACCATAAATACCAAAGGATAAGGGAAGGAATGAAATTTCTGATATGACCTTTGGACTTGACAAACCAACAGTTAAGTAAGAAATTAATAGAGACATTAGCATTAAAATAATTAACATGGAAAATCTCATTAAAATATGTCCATGTTTTGACATTTAAAGGACTAGATAAAAAAACATGATGCATATTATCCATATGATAACAACATTTTCACTTAGACAGAAGGATAAAGCCTCTTTTAATCAAATTATCATCTGTAGGAATAAACTTGTGTAAAATTCTTCAGAGAAAAATAGAAACCGTGGAAGGAATACTTTTATGCCAAAACATATAAATTTTTTTGGAAACCTTATGCTTAGATCTAAGGGAATGCCAAGCATACTTTAATCTAAAGTTACCATCTTTAGTCAAAGCACATAACTGAAAATCATTAGAATTAGTGTTGAGAGGAATCTCCAAAATTTGTTGAATAATAAAATAAGGAAGAACACTAGAAAGTTTCTTATAATCCTAACAATTATTAGTAAAAAAATAATTCACCATGACAGTATCTTTGGAGGAGGTATTAGTAATAGAATCAATAGATTGACCCCCCAACCAATGATCCTACCAAAAGAAAATATTACCACGACTAAGGCCCCAAAAGATAAAAGGCTCAACAACCCATTTAACTTTGCATAGCCATCACCACACTTTAGAGTTACCTTTGCTAAAATAGCACGTGGTGGGATGTTTACTCTCACAATATTTGGAAACCATAAAATTAGCCCAAAGGCTCAAATTAGCCTGAAAGTTGTACCATAACTTAAAAGAAAAAGCATAGGTTAAATCCTTCATAGGCTTACATCCCAAAGCCCCTTCATCCGTAGCACCACAATATTTACCCCAAGAAGACCAGCGAATTTTAGAATTGTTACTAGCCCCTTTCCCAAAAAACTTATTGAAAATCCTATCGATCCTGTTACAAACCGCCTGAGTATGAAGCAAAGCTTGAAAACTACAAACAGGTAAAGAACAAAGAACACTTTTAATAAGAATTAATCGACCTCCAAAGATTAATTGAATTCCAAGATAAAAGTTTGTTCTGCACCGCCGTAATTAAATCATCAAAAAGAAAGGTTTTCTTTTTACCCTTAAAAGGAGGCACCCCAATGTACTTCAAAGGTAGAAGACCATTAGTAAAACCAGTTAAATACTCAAATAGCCATAATACGATCATAAGGGACTTTCTTAGCACATATAAAGCAACACTTATGTTTATTCAGAGCAAGTCTCTTAATCCTATTCAACGAAGCATTTGTAAAAATGATAAAATCATCAGCAAAGCATATGTGAGATATAGGGAAGCCACCTAACGTTCTAAAGTAAAGGCTAGGATACTTCTCAAAAAGATTGGCAAGTCCTCTAGAATGGTAGTCAACCACAATAATAAAGAGGACAGAAGAAATAGGATCACCCTGTTTCAGCCCATGAGAAGCTTTAAAAAAAACATTGCTCTTACCATTAACAATGATAGAAAAATAAGGTCTTTCAATGCAATGTTTAATAAGATTGATAAAATTAACACCAAATCTAAACAACTCCATAATATTGTAAAGGAAATTCCAATTAATATTATCATGAGCCTTAGCAATATCAAGTTTCAGAATCATATTACCACCTCTAGCCTTGACATCCAAATCTTAAAAAAATTCTTGGGCCAAAAGGATATTATCAGCAATAGCACGCCTTTAACAAAACTCATTTGAAAAGGGGAGATAAGTTTAGGCAAAAACACCGTTAAACGATTCATCAGAATTTTAGAAAGCAGTTTATAAAAAAAGGTGCACAGACTAATAGGTCTAATGTCATTCCGAGTACTAACAAAATTATTCTTAGGAATAAGCACAATAAAAGTAGAAGTGAAAAACATAGGAATAGAATTACCAACAATAAAATCCATAACCACAGATAATTGATCATTACCAATAATAGGCCAAGTTTTCTGAAAAAACTTCGTCATGAAACCATCAGGCCCAGCAATCGACTCACCATTCATACCAAAAAAAGTCTCTTTAACCTCCTCAAAAGAAGGAGATTTAGAAAGGAAAACACTATCATCATGAGAAATAAGAATAAGAATGATAGAAGGGTTATCAATAATAGAAGGACTAAAAGCTTTATTCAGATGATTCTTAAAATTCTAAACTGCTAAATTAGCAATTTCAATACCATCCTTAGTAACAGATCCATCAGCACGATTAATTTTATGAATAAAATTAATAGCACGTTTCCTCTTGACCAAATCATAAAAATATTTAGTATTATTATCACCTTCAATCAGATGTTTAACAGCCGCTTATGCTTCCAAAAAATTTCCTCCTGAGCTTGTAATTTATATAGACAGTCTTTAGCCTCTCTCAATAAATAAAAATTAGCTTCAGAAGGCACCAATTGACACTGAGTCTCATAATAATTCACTTTGTCTTTTGCTATTAAAATGTTGGAGAAAAGATTCTTAAAAACATTATGATTCTACCATTTTAAAACTTGCTTAAGCCTTTTCAGCTTAAACCAAAATCTCTTTATGCTAGAAATAGAATCATTTGGATGCAAGGGAGCATGCTAATTATCCTTAACCAAGTCCATAAAAGAATCATGAAGCAACCACATGTTTTGAAATCTAAACTGAGAAGGAAAATCCATAGTTATTGTCTTAATTTTAATAAGAAGGGGGAATGATCAGAAAGGGTTCTGCTGAGATGCTTAACAGTAGTAGACTCAAAATAATTATGCCAGCAATCACTAAGTAACACCCAATCTAACCTTTTTCCATAAATGCCCATGATTCCAAGTAAAATTATTACCAGAGAAACTAATATCAATTAAGTTATAATCCATAATCATACTATTAAAATCCTCCATAGATTGATAGATAGGAAGAGAGCCACCAATGCGCTTAGACAGGTTAGATATAGTATTAAACCTCCAAAAAGCCAGGGAAGGTTACAAATACTATGGAAGTGAATGATTTGATCCCATAAAATATTACTGGTACAACGAGAAGAAGCAGCCTAAACAAAAGAGGAACAACATTGAAAATTGAAACTTTTAATATTACAATGCATGACTTGAGTAAAGTCACCAATAATGTCTATACGAATAAAATCCTTCAAAAAAACCCAAATTTTATTTGCCACATTCGACATAGCATGTTTAAAACCCAGAAATTTAGTTGTACCAAGTAATTTCTCAAAAGGAGATAAGAGGTTCAAGCAAAATAAGAATCGACATATTATAAATACGACATAAATTTTTAACTCTTAACTTAGAAGAAGAGCACCCAATGCCCCTAACATTCCAAATAATAACATTAAACATTAAAAACCAAAGGTTAATGAGATGTATGCAAATGGGTGGTTCTAGAAGTTTGTAAAATAAAGTTCCTTTGCTTCCTACCTCTCCTACTACAACCCTTGGTGTAACTTGTATCATTATGTTCTCTAGCAAAGCATTTAGCCAACATTTCCATATCCTCCGTATCAGTAAAAGCATCACTATGATATTGATCATTCAAAGGAAACTTACTGTCATTAATCATACCCGACTTCCCCCTTAAGAGAGACATTTCACCTTCCTCATAGAGAACACCATCTTCCACCCTGGTTTCTTTGCACAATTCATTGTCACCTTTTTCCTTCATCGCACCGATTTGGACAATTTCCTGAATAATCCCATCCGTTTGCTGAAGATCCTCGTCCACACCTAACGATCCAGCTCCAAACAAGGACTAACATTAAGAGAACCATTATTTAGATTAATATCAATGCTTTGATCATTCATATTTTGACAAAGAATCGGTAAAGAAGAAACAGAGTTAAGATTAACTTCCTGCACTTGATTCAAAACATCAACATTAGTAGGTTGCGGCACAACCTAAATAGAATCCATAAGTAAGGATTCATTAATGTGATTTAGCACTTGAGGAACATCTCCCACATTTCCATCAGTATTAGGAATAGCACTATACAGTTCAACTGAAGGTAATTCACTTTTATGCGATGGTTTAGCAGAATCCTTCTCCTTCTAGAGATGTGGATGTAACTTATAACACACATTTAAACCATGTCCATGCATCTTACAATGAGAATAGAAAATATGAAGATTTTCAAATTCAACTTTTTTAAAATAACCATTCAGCTCTGAACAAATCAAGACCTCATTGGGGTGCTTCTTCGATATATCCAATTCAACTAAAACACAAGTTGCAGACGGCCGAGAAATGGATGCTGTAGCTTGATCGATTTGCAACGACCTACCAAATATAAAAGCTAAACCGAATAAGATTTAAGAATTGAAGAAATTCAATAGAAGATTCGGAAAAGAGATCCACACAGGGGCTATGGGAGATTCCTCATGCACATTGAAATCAGGTGTCCATTTAAGTAATCTCATTTGACAACCCTGAATGTAATAGGACCTCCTAGAGAAAATATGACTATTGTCCAGATCTTTGCTCAGTTGAATCACGATATGTCTGGAATCCAACAAACTGACTTGAAATGAACAAGGCAATTTCAGATTCACAAAAAACTTACAAATGACATCCAGATTCGGTCGCCTAAGGTAAAACTTTCCTATTAGAGTAAGACCAAAGGGAGCAGCTAGCATTGAAACCACAGAATCATCCAACATCAATGACGGACAACCTTTAAAGGAAGTAAGAACAAATTGAAATTTTGTGGAAGATGAAGAAGAGCCAGCCAAAACTTCCTTAAATGATCGAGACATTCCATTCGGAAGCACATCAAGTGGAGGGATATATAATGATGGCGTTGTAATCTCCCAAAAATAACAAAATCCTAAAACTCAACACCACATCCAAATGAAAAGAAGACAAAAATGAAACCACAGACTAAAAATGAGAAGGAAAAGCCACAAAAACCACCCCAGAATCAAAGAGAAGAGAGCTCTGAAATGAAAGCCCTAGTTCACCACAGAATCGCCCAGAATGAAAAGAGTTTTTAGTTTCCCAAGTAACTCTATCTCTTATGATTTGCTCTTCAATATGTTTTTTTAGGGGAAACCCGCGGCGCGGCTAACGCGTTAATTAAAATCAAAAGATACAAGATCCTTACGGGGGGGACCTTCAGCTCTCTAATGCTCAGAAGAGCCACAAAACAAATTAAAAGAAAACCTATGAGCCAAAAGTACCCTCTAAGCCAATATACAAAATAGCCTAGGTACATTCTAGGGCAACAAGGATCAAACACCCAAAAAGAAACATTAAAATATACACATTCAGCAAAGTCTTTCTGCTAAAAAAGGTAAACCTGCTACTAACAACAATAAAGATGATCACCTACAAAAGATAAATTTGTATCACAGAGTAATAAACTAAACAAAAATAAAGTAATTAAAAATTAATAGTAAGAGTTGATAGTAAAATAAAAGGCAGAAACATAAATTTCATAAAGATTAAACTCAATAATATTCCAATTTCTCTTGTACCACCTGTGTTGCATATAATAAGCAGCATAGCAAAAATTGGTAACACTGGTAATAATAAAAAGAAAAAAGTAAATTGATCAAACCCATCATCATGAAATGAACCAAAGAGTGACTGGAATCCCAAAAATAAGGATAAATCAAGCTGCAGCAGTGACCTAGAGAGAAACACCCAACTAAATGATAAAGCCAACATAATAGGAAATGTAATAAGCATTGCCACAACTAACCATATAAGTTCATATGAATTAAATTAAAAGGATAACAACAAATCCATCTCCTAAAATAGTTGATATTAATCCAGCAAGAGAGGCCCAATATATTAAAGATGGTAATAACAAAATTCACGCTATATTTAAGGGTTAAGCAACACCAGTCCGCCAATACTAGTAGAGCATGACAAAGGAGCCATAACAGAATAAAATGTCTCAAAAATAGACCACAAGAACTAGACACCTGAAAAGATGAATAGAAAATATAAATGTAATAAATTAATGAAATTATCCCTACAAAAACCAGTCAAGAAAACATACCATATAGTATTAATAGAGGGTTAGAAACATATCCAAGAGATCCCCTCAACCTGCAGCAAATTCCAAAGAACCCCCTTAAAAAAACCAGTAGAATTATTCTAATCATGAAGGGTCCATGACAAATTGAGAAACTTGCTCAGGTGTGTTGTATCATAAAAGTCATAATTGTGAATATTTACCTACTGCTCAAATCCAATCCAACAACCACCAAACAAATGAAAGAATCGCTTGAAACAAAAATAAATCCAATTACTCAAACAGAGCAACAGGAACTGCCATAGAACATCATGCCAAAAGAACCCCACCCAATCAAGGGGAAGAAGAAGGGCTACCTTGTCACCAAAATTTTTTTTTTTCAACCAGCATAGATTATAGCACATCTGAGATGAAGTATTCATCCAATAAAATTAGCCCATTTTCCAATTCCAAATAATGATTAGTGCAGGAAAAGATGTGCAACATAGATGAATAAAGATTAACTCCATAGGATGTACAATCATAGCTAGGATAAAACCAAGAAAAAAAAAGAATAAAATCGATACCATAGATATAAGAGAAAAAAAACTAGAGAAAAGGCCAAGAATATAATGAAGTAAGTCATAAAAAAGCCAAAGTAATTGACCCAACCATACGAAACTAACAATAGAGGACTACCATCAAAACTAAAAATAGAAACCTTAGCTGAACCGAACATAAGGCAACTTAGAACGGTCTAGTCTCACCAACCCATTTAGATTATCAGGTAAAGAGGTACCAACATATTTAGTAAAATCTCTTAAATTGCAACAAATTTTTGTTAGACAATCCACAGCAACATTTTTCTTCATGCAGAACATGAGTGATAGAAATGAAATGAGAGAAATCCATTATTTAATATCTCTAATCAAATAAAAGAATGATGAATTGGATAGAATAGAACTACTAATATAATAAATAATTAGCTTGACATCAACTTCAATCCAAACTTTAGTGATACCTAAAGAAATACATAAGTGTAAACCATATTATAGAGCTTGTATCACAGCCATAATCGCAATGTTAGAAGAACTAGGACCCATAATGCAATGTTAACATGGCCATTTGAATCCCTAATCAGACCACCACAACCAGCATTAAAATTATTAAGAGATCCATCATTGTTGAGTTTAAACGACCCAACTGTAGGCTTAATCTATCTCACAATTATATGAGTAGTGACAATGGAATCAAAATGAGTAGAAACACCAAAATCCATAGTAGTATGGTAATACCCTTGGAAGGCATTAGCCTTAATCAAATTGGCTAAAGATTATTGCAAAATTTTATCTTTGACATTTCTAACAACACTCATCTCATTCATACAAATATTTTCATGTTTAACTTAATTTCTACTCTTCCATAATAACCAACAAATAAGAACAAGCAAAATATTATGAATATGCCCTTTAGAAGGAATGAGCCAGGTTCGTAAAATATTTGAAACGGAGCTATAATTATTGCCAAAAAGAGCATTAAAATTTTTATCAAAGTATAACCAAACTTTCATAGATATAGGACCATTAACAATAAACATGATTAAGATTCTCAATGTGATAACAAGACTGGCATATGGAGACAATATGAAAACCTTTTCACATAAGCGTATAGTCCACAAGCAAATAATTATGCAAAATCCTTCAAACTAAAATAAAGTAAGATGACAGGATAACATGGTGCCAAATAGCCAAATAAAGCAAAGACTAAGGGAGGGTTGCCAAATAGAGTTCCAAACTTGTTTCAAAGAAAATTTACCATCATTGGAATTAGAAAACATAATGGAATCGTCTATATCCAATTGAAGAGGAATCTTAAGAATAAGACTAACAATAAAATGCAAAACATTATCACTAAGTAAATCAACATCCCAAATACCATTATAAATAAAATAATTAACTTTGCAAGTAGTGGTAGAATGACTATTCAATAAACTGTCAATAAAAAGTTACCCAATTACTTATCTTGCCAAAAGAAGATGTTACCAATCCTCATGCCCCATTGGATAAATTGTTCAACCTCCCACTTGGTGGCACAAAGCCTTCTCCAATTAAAAGAATCTCCCTATATAAAATAACAGACAAGGGATGACAGTCAACAAAGTATTTATCAATCGTGAATTTATCCCACAAACATTTCTTAGATAAAAAAGAAAACCAATGTTTGTAAGAAAAACTCGTAGACATGTCACCCCTATTTTTAAAACCAAGTTTCCCTTTCTCAATAACCCGTGAGGACTTAGTCCAAGAAGACTACAAGATGGAAAACTTCCTTTCCTTAGTACCCCAAAGGAATTTATTAAAAAACCTTTCCATTCTACCACAAACATTCACCATAGGACATAAGGTATGAAAAAGATAAAAGGGAATAGAACAAAGCACATGTTTAATTAAAACCAACCTACCACCATAAGGAAGGAAATTAAAAGCTCAGGTAGTAAGTTTATTGTGAATAGAATTAAAAATGTGTCCAAATAAGTGAGACCTCTTTTTTCCTCTAAAAAGAGGAGGACCTAAATACTTCAAAGGTAAGCTCTTATGGGAAAATCTAAACTTGTTATGGATCACATGGAGTCTTTGAATAGAAATATATTTGGAAGTAATGAAACAACTCTTGTGAGAGTTAAAAATAAGACCACTAGCTCTTTGAAATTAATCAAGAAATTTAAAAAGAATATAAAGCATTTTAATTGAACCATTAGTGAAAAAAATAAAGCATTAGCAAATCTCAAATGATTATTAGGGAAACCAACAAGAGTTTTAAATTATAAATTAGGGTGAGTTAAAAATAACTTGTTAAGACCTTTAGAGAGGAATTCAACAGCTATAATAAATAGAGCAGGGGATATGGGATCCCCTTGTCTAAGCCCATGAGTTTATTTGAAATAGCCATGACACTTATCATTGATCATAACATAAAAGAAATAGTTCTTAATTTTATATTTGATAAGATTAATAAAATACATATTAAACCCAAAAAGATTTAACATCATGTGAAGGAAATCCCAATTTAAATTATTGTAAGCTTTATATATATCAAACTTTAAAATAAAATTCCCACCAGTAAATTTAGCTTCCAAGTCTTAAACCAACACTTGGGCCAACAAAACATTATCAAAAATAGAACTACCTTTTACGAAACCAATTTGTTCCAAAGAAATGATTTTAGGTAATAAAACTATAATTCTACCAATAATTAATTTAGCAGTAAGCATATTGAAGAAAGAACACAAGCTAATCGAACGATAATCATTCCAAAAGTTAATAACATCATTCTTAGGGATTAAAGTAATTGAAGTAGAAGAAAAAAATTTGAGGTAAGGATTTCCCAAGAAGGAATCCCTAACAACATTCATGAGGTCATGCTTAATAATGGACCAATAATTTTGAAAAAACTTAGTGGTAAATCCATCAGGGCCAGCAACAGAATCTACATTCATACTTGTAAGAGTTAAACAAATTTTCTTCTCAGTAGGCATCTTAGTCAAAAAGCTATTATCCTCCTTCGTAATTAGAGAAGGAATAAAGAGCAATCAATATTTAAATCCAGAGAGAAATCTTTGCTGAAAGCCTGATTAAAATAATCAATACCATAAGCATAAATCAAACATGACAATTAATAAAAAACACCAGTGGGGGAAGTAATTTTGTGAATGTGACTAGCAACTTTCTTGTGGTTAGCATATTGAGAAAAAATTTAGCCTTTTTATCATCCTCCACCATAAATTATTATGGTTAGCATTTTTATCACCCTCAACCAAATCAGCACAATCAATAGGAACATCAAGTTATATTCTTACTGTTGCAAATCAGGCTCATGAGTTTTTGTTTTGATGATAACAAATATTATGACTCACATCTCCTAGTATTTACAATGTATATTTATTTGTGTGTATACTAACATTTCAGGAGCAGCATGCACCTTCCAACAAAGATTCAAGGCTCCTGAATGGGTAGAATAGGCTATGTGATGATATTTGGAAATTTCATTAATGTACTTTTTGATTTCTTGAGTCAAGTCCTGTAAGGGTGTATGCTTGCTTGTGACCATGTACACACACACTCAAGAGGAGTGAGATCTAATCAAAACCAGAAGTTCAATTTTTTAACAAATCATACTGGATGATTTAGTTTGTCTAGGATGATCTGTTCATTGAATTAATCATCCTGGATGATTTATATCATCTTGGATGATCCAATACTATCTCAAAATGCTAGCTGCCATGATAATTTAGGCAAGGATTTAAGATTCTATTTTTGGTCTAATCATCCAAGATTATCCATATCATACTGGACGATCTATGATAATGTTGCCTAAATTAATCCTTTGATTATTTAATCAAATATGCATAATTTGATATTATGATCATCCTGGATGATTTGTATATCATACTAGATGATTTTTATATCTTGGACTATCCTAGGATCGTCTAGGACTATTAGGTTAAATTCTACAAATCATCCTGGAGGATCCTGCGATCGTCCTGGATGATCTTTAGTGGTAGAATTGAGTTTTTAGGGTTTGTTGAAGCTGTCTTTTTGAGCACATCATCCTGGATGATCCTATGATTGTCCTGGATGATCTTTGCCACCAGAATTGATTTGGAAGGGTTTTTAGAGGTCTCTATTTAACCTTTCTCAAGGCACTTGATAGGTGTCTTGGCTAGCCCTTAAGGCTTCATTTCTTCTGGAGAAAACTTGAAGAGAGGGCTTGAAAGGGAGAGTAAAAAGGGTGGAGTTTGAGAGGGAGAAGAGCTTTAGAAGGGGTATTTTTGAGGGAGTGTGAGGGGGTTCACACGGTGGCTCTGGTAAGCTTACACCTAAGCACCATCGGATTTAAAGTTCATCTCAAGGGAAGTTTTGGGAAGAAGAAGATCTCTTTGGTATTAAAGGGCCCGGCTACTCCGCCGCACAGGAGAAGGTTGAAGTGATTTTGTAAGGGCTTCTCCGCCTAGCTGTGGGGGCTAAAGGAGAGTCACTGAGTTTTAGTGCAATACTTGGAGGGTGCCTCTGGAGAGTGGACATAGGTCAGGTTGGGCCGAACCACTATAAATCTGGTGTGTTCTTTCTATTTATTTCCATATTTTATTTTACTGTGATTAACTGCTTGGGTGAAATCTATAAATGATCATTTTATTATTGATTTAAATCATTTCCGCTGTAAGATATAAAAAGATATTTTCTTGTTCAAGAAGTTTTTTAAATATCCAATTCACCTCCCCTCTTGGTTAGCCCCGAGACTAGTTCATAACACCCCTCACGAACTTTCACTTACGTTGTGGAGAAATAATATTTCTTCTTTTACCATATTAAATTCTTCTAATCATTGTATCATTGGTAATTTGAAAGCTCTTAATGGCATTATTTGGAATATTTCCATGTTTTATGGAAATAAGGACAAGCTTGAGAGAAGAAAGCTATGGAAGTTGATAGAAGACTACTCTTCTAATGACAAACCATGTATTATTTGAGTGGATTTTTTTATTGTATCCTTTCCAAATGGGGAAAAAAAGGAGGTAAGAGATTTCAAGTTCTCCCAAGGGCCTCAAGAGATGAAGGATTTTTTTATCTAGGAATGATTACCATGATATTGGGTCTATTGGTCCTAAATATACATGGCGCAATAATAAAGAAAGGCTTGCTTGTATTTGAGAAAGATTAGATGGAATTTGTCTTAATTCTAAAGCATTAAGTCACATTCCTTTTGTGGTTATAAAGAACTTGCCCAGAGTTGCTTCTAACCATTGTCCTCTTATCCTTAATTTTTTCAATTCTATTACTTATAATCAGAAATCTATCAAATTTGAGAATGTATGGTGTTCTTATGAAGCCTCGTGGAGTGTGGTTAAAAATGCTTGGAGAAAACAAGACTTTGGTAATGCCTCAGATATTCCTCAAAGGAAGGTTAAAAGGTCTCTCAAAAACCTTTTTTTTTTTTAGTAAGAATAAACTAAAAGAATTGAATCATTTAAAGGGTGATCTACAAAAAGATATATTTTCTTCATAAGAAGAAGGGAGCTATCATGGTCTGAACCCAGAGAAGCTGCTAGAGTTGAGGAAGAAAATTCATAAGTTGAATGTTACTCTTGCAAGACAATCTACATGGTAGAGACAACGTTCTAAATCACATTGGTTGGAGAAAGGTGATCAGAATTCTCATTTTTTTCCATGCTTTTGCTTATGCTAGGATGAATGGAAACATGATTAAACAAATTACTAGTATGGATGGATGATTTGTGACAGATTTTGTTGTTATTCAATCAATTTTTGAAAAAATGTTTTATGAATAAATGGAGAGAAAGGCAATGCTCCCTTACCAATTGTCCAGTGTTCTTTTCTGAGCATATGTTGAATGATGAACCAAAGCAAATGTTAACTGCATAGTTTTGGAAACACGAGCTAGTTTTTATTATTATGAAGATGCAAAACAACAAATCTCTAGGTAATGATGGAGTGAATTCTTACTTTTTCAAACATTATTGGAGCATAGTAAATGTTGAATTGTGGAATGCTATTGAGAATTTCATTAAGTCGAGATTAATGCCAGAAAGATGGAAAGAAACTCTGGATATTTTTGAATGTTGGTTTCCCCCTCCTACAAATTGGTTTCCCTCTTTTACAAATTGGATTAAATTGAATGTTGATGCTTCATTGATGCAGTCTAATGAAGTAAACATAATAGAAGTATTATGAGATAACAAGGGTAGATTTTTGCTTGTGTATTGATGGAAATTATTGCATTGGGATATCTCTTTAATGGAAGTAATTTTTATTTTTGACTTCAAGAAAGTAATACAAGATTGAATGATAGAGATGCAAGGCATCATTATTGAAGGAGACTACATCTATCTATGTGGTAAAGTTTTTGTAGAACTCTGTAATGAAGACTATTAAGAATAACAGAGTTCACAGCATGGATTTTTCATTTCTTGATGTTTTCATAATGTAAATTTTGATTTTGTTTATAGAGACAGTAATAGAGTGGAGGATTTTTGTGCTCATTATGCCCCCTTAGGTGAATTTTATTGGGAGTATTTTATTTGTGGTGATCTTCCATTAAGTGTTATTGACTTAGGTTTGATATATTTGCTACCACTTTGGTTTCTTTGTATCCTTTCATTTTATCCACTAATGTAATTTGCAAATCTCCAAGAAAAAAAAAAAAACCAAAATTTTAGGACAATCCCCCTAAGGATTTGATATATTTGCTACCACTTAGGCTTCTTTGTATCCTTTCATTTTATCCACTAATGTAATTTGCATATCTCCAAAAAAAATATAACAAAAAATTTAGGATAAGCCTTTTGTGTCCTATAAACTTCCTCCTTTTCTTGAAGCTTAAACAAAGTAGCCTTAACTTCATTAAGTAAAATAAGATTCTTAAAGGATGGGTCATTCATGTATTTGATATCAGCACTATTAACCAAATCCTATATATTAGAAATGTTAGAGAAATATTATTAAAAACACACTTATTCCACCAATTCAATTCTTGTTTAAGCCTTTTGATTTTAAACTAGAATCTTGTCATGCCCCCAACATTATCATAAGGAAATAATAGAGCATGCCAATATTTGTTGACAATATTGGTAAAAGATTCATCTAAAATCCACACATTTTGAAATCTAATAGGAGAGGGAGTGTTACTACTATGCTGAGAAATATTTAGAAGTAAGGGGGAATGATTAGATAAAGTTCTACTTAAATGATCAATGTGAGTCATAAGAAAAGATGAAATCCAAAATTTAATAAAATGAGGTCTAATCTTTGCCATATAGTAGCCTTATTCCAATTAAACGCGTTCCCATAAAAACCAATGTCCTGCAGATTGTAATTGAACACCATGTCATTAAAATCTTCCATAACATGAAAATTAGGCAGCTTTCGCCTAATTTTTTCAACATTAGTAATGGTACTGAAATCACCACTAATCATCCAAGGAGTTGAAATAATTGAAGAAAATTCACTAAGCTATTTCTAGAGAGTTTTCCTATCAGTTCTAGAGCAAGAAGCATATGAAGAGAATTGATTTTAATAGAAGTATGCATAGTTTGAGGATAATCAATAACAATGTCAAGGCCCATGAATTTTTTCCAAAACATCCAAATCTTATTGGAGGAATTAACAAAAGCCAAATCATAACACAAATTGGAATACACCAATCAACGTAAGAGGAAGAAACTAAAGGTACAATTAATACAAGCAGATGAATATTGTGGATTAAATATAAATTTCTCACCCTATCCTTAGACAAGGAAGCCCCCACCCCCCTAATATTCAAAATGAGAGGCTTAACCATTAGAAGAAATAGATCTATTTGAAGTTCTTGTAATCTTAGATATACTTCCAGCCCTAGTTTTATTATTCTTTTTTTTCTTTTTCGATGCTTACCAAAATCATCATGCATAATCTTTTTGTTCACATCATCATCTTTTGACCTAGATGAAACCATAGAAGTACTGTTTGAACCAATTTTCCTATCCATAAGAGACTCATTCTCTTGAGCAATAATCTCTTCCTCTTCATTATCATCACCATTATCATTTGGCATTTCAAAACTCATCCCAATAGTATGATTTAAGGTACACTGGTGTTGATGTAATGTAGTAAGAGCATCATTTTTAACTTACACCCCCTCAATTATATCACCAATAATATGATAATCATTATATTCAAGCACATCATGATTATTATCCTCAACATCTATACCATTCAAATCATGCCCAATTGAATAAATAAGGGGAGTAGTTTCCATAATTTCTTTGAGACCAATCAAGGGATTAGTTTCATTGTTACAATTATAGATTCATCATAATGATTAGATTATAAAACCTCACCAATAGGTTGTTCCTTATGATTCTTCTCATCTTGTAGATCCTTAGTAGTAGCTTCTTTCTCCTCTTCGACAACGTTACCTTCTTCCATATTATTAGATCTTTTATTATTTTTTTAAGAGATGGATGGGCCACAAAGCTTTCAATGATTGAAAACATTTGGACTTTGCAATGGCTACAAAAAGTAGGAACATTTTCAAATTGAACTTTTTGAAGATGACCAGTATTTTCTGAACCAACCGAAATCTCCTTAGAATGTTTCTTGGTAATGTCCACTTCCACCAATATCCTAGCTAAAGATGGGCTCGAGCATGAGGTCGTAGCTTGATCGAATTACAAAGGTCTACCAATGATTGAGCCCAACGTATGGAGAGCATGAGAATTAAAAAAATGTAATCGTAAATTGGGGAAAGAAATCCAAATAGGCACAATGGGAGAGTCTTCTTTAATATGAATATACGGTGTCCATTTGAGAAATCTCATTTGACAATTATTAATGTAGTAAGTCCTCCTTGCAAAAGACACGACTATAATCCAAGTCATTGCTTAATTGGATCACAACATGTCTAGCATCAAGAAGACCAACCGAAAAAACACCAGATAATTTCAAATTTCCAAAAAAAGAATGAATCACGTCTAAATTAGGTCTACAAACTAAAAATTTTCCAACATGAGCAAAATGATAAGGGCTAGCAAGTTTAATAATGTCCTCCTCAGTCATCAAAATAGTAGGAAAACCTTTAACAAATGATTTAGTAAAAGAAAAAACAAGCTCATTTGATGAAGAAACACTAGCAACAACATCACGAAAGGAAAGGGATTTACTAGAATTATCAAAACCTTTTGAATAAAAAAAAATCTTTAGATGGGATAGATAACCTAGCCGGCGGTTAACCCCAAGTATTTGGGGGAGTGGATAAAGGATTCGTTGCCATCCAAATACTACAACAAAAACCTAAGGCCTATAGGCCTTAGGAAAACCAGCTAAAAAACCACGAATAGAAAATAATCTTAATAACAAAGCAAAAACAAATATAAGAGAGTGCACCCAGCTAACAGTGGAAACCATGATTGCCAGAGCCAGAGAGTGCAAATAAGAGAGAGGACTTTTCCTTATGATTATTTTTTTTTTCTTTTCCTTTTGATTATGGTTTTAAATGGAATATTTATTCAGGTTTTTCATTTTGACTACAAAATGACCTCAAACCTTCATGAAATTTTAATATTAGACCAATGACATAAGATGACTACTAAGGTTCTAATTTCTCCATAAAGGCAAGATTTTATGGTTAATTTAATCATAGGAGATACGCTTAAGAAAATGCTTGATTAAAGTGGTGACTAAACCTTTATTGATTTATAAAGGTTGCAGGCAAGGATTTTAACTAGGCATTTTACCAATATGGAATGAATCATAGTAGAACACCTCTTTTAGAAATATGTAAAAAGAAATATAAAGAGTGTTTAATATTTTAGAACATATATAAATACTCTAAACTATACTGTAATTGAGCTTTAAATTTTTTCTATGAAGATTGAATTTCCAAGTTTAAGTTGACCATTTATTAGGAAATCATGAATATACTTCTAGAAGGAAGTGAAGGAAATATGCAAACTGGATATATATATGCCTGTAGTGATTGTCCAGCAAACCACCTTGGCACATTTATTAAAATATAGTTTCATGTCAAATAAATTTAGGTTAGGTAAGAAATTGTTGGAACCCAGGTATAAAGTTTAGAATTCAAATCAGGATTTTGAAGATGGTAGGGGTTCGAATACAGCTAACTAATGAAATTTTAAATATAATTTACCCTAAGTTCTAAAAGTTTTATATGCGATTAATGAAATCTACATGTTTGACTTTTTAAGAAAAATCTAGCAATACAATAACCCTATACCAATAGGAACAGACTCAACCCGATCACTTAGACTGTCACTAACTTGGTATCAGCTAATGTACATTTAGTTATATATTTAGTAGGAAAGTATAATGCATGATATGAATGCAAGGAAGTAAATTGTTGGTGTTTTAAAGTATAAACATCACATAATCCTAGGAGCCTAATGTGTCTATCAAGGTAAAAGAATATTCATCTCTGAGAAACCATGAAAAAGCATATAATTTCTACTTCACACATTATATGTAAGCAGTAAATCAAACAAAGTAAGTATATATAAAAAGAAAGTATTGAAAAAAAAAACCATGCAAAGTTACATAAAATATATAAACTAGGGTCTATAATAAAGTAATGTGGTCATGCTCCATCTACTACATGCTTGGATTTCTATACTTAAGAATGATGTGAGACTATACAAATAAAATTGCATATTTAAAGTCTTTAGGTCATTAGGATCTAGGTATGAACATGCTTCAATAGAATTCCAAATATATGATCTTTAAAGAATAAACATCCTTTTAGACTTCTATACTATATAATAAGTAATTTTATTTTAGACTTTCATAACACTTTATATTTATAGCTCCCTACAAATTTACATTTATATTTAAAAAGAAAAAGTCTCAACTACTATAGAGGTTAGTATACAAATAATGCATATATATATCTATATCATCCATAGGCTGCATCACATAATGCAATGAAAAGTAAACAAACACATCATCTCACATCCACCAGAATATCATCAATCAACACCAATCAATGTGCAGGATAGTAAACACACAAACAGAGCATTGCTCCTGACATAGCATTCTGGTAGGTTGTCCTTTCAAATAATTCTATGCGTTTGCTAAGTTGTGTGGTTTAGATGCATCCTAAATGTATTAGTGATTAAATTATCTATAAGTTGAATTCATGTGTTGCAAGCTAAGTGATTTAATTTCAATGTAAGTTTCAATGATTTATAATTTTATTATTGAATTTTATTTGTTTAAATTATTTACTTTAAATTTTAATGAACTATGATAATTAAAAACTTCAACATACATTAAATTTGTTAATCAACAAGTTCGAGGCTTTTAAATGAATGCATTTGTTTCAATCCAAACAATAAAGAAAACACATAAAGCCTTATTCCATTTTTAATGTTTATTTAAGTTTGATTTTTTTAATTGTACTTATTTGACATGGTTTAATTAATTTGATTGAATTGAATTTGATTTATAGTTTGATTTATTTGAATCAAATCATTTAATTTCTATTTATTTTTCTTTGATATTTGTTTAATTAATTTGAATTTATTTAATTTAAAATTTGAAATTTTATTTAATTTTAATTAACTTGTTTTATTTATGTAAGTTGAATGAATTAATTTTTATTTAAAATTTTGATTATTTTTATTTTTTCTTTCTTATTTTTAGTTATTTAATTTAATTTAATTTAATATTTATTGATTTTTAATTAATTTCTTTTATTTATTTAAATTTTTTTACTAATGAGATTTATGTTTGATTAGTTTAATTAAATTTTATTTATTTATTTATTTATATTTATTTACATATAATTTATTTTTTATTTATCATTTATTTATTTCTAAAAATTATTTTGTAATTTGTTTTATTTATTTGAATTATGAATTAATTTTAATTTTAATTTTAATTTTTTGATTTATTTTATTTAAAATTTATTTCTATATTTATTTTTTTTTAATTTTGTTATTTATTTATTATTTATTTATACATTTTGATGAAGGTTTAATCAAAATTTGAGTTCTTAATTAAATTGTATGTATGTATATATTTCAAGAATTTAAAATGTATGCATGTTGTTGACCTCAATTTTATATGAGGTCATCAGGACCTTTCAAACTCTTGATCATACATCTAGTGATAGACAGTCACTTATATTACAAATCTGGATCCAAGTCTTGTGATTTTTGTGATAATAAACATTATTAGATTTCTCACTATGATGGTTGAATTTATTGCATATCTATTTTTGCCCTCTTCACTAATATTTTTGGTCCACAGTCCCATTGTAACCTTAATTAGCTCAAGATTAGGTAGACTAGAATTAAAGTTTGTATTTACAGTCTTTATATACTTTTTACCTTTCTTGAGTCAATCACGTGTTTTAGTGGATCCTAAAGTTATGTAACCTTGCACACACACACTCAAGGAGGTGAGTTAGTGAGTTAGAAAAAGGTTGTGTTTTTTTTAACTAATCATATAGTAGGATTTATGTCATACAGGATGATTGTGTAACAAAACAATCCCTAATTAGAGTATCTATTTTAATTAAGAATGATTAAACTCGTCGTACTATATTATCCATATCATATAGGATGATCAGTTATAATCAACAAAATAGCCACCAATCAGAATTTATGTAATATTTTAAAATTCAAAATTTGCATCTAATCATACCGTATGATATGCATCGTATTGTACGATATATTACAATCATGCCTAAATTGATCCTGTGATTTAGGGGATAATTATGATTAATTTGTTCAATCAAATCATATAGGGCAACTAGTGATGATTGAACTATACGACCCGAGCGATGCATGGGACGATAATTTAACATTGTCTATCGTCCAAGATGAAATGCAATAGAATTTCAACTAATCGTACAGGATGAACCCCCAATTTTGTCATGCATGAATTAAGCTCTGCGTGGGACAATAATTAATTGTTACCAATCATACTCAATAATAAGTACAAATTCTTTAACTGATAGTACAGGGCAATACATTTTGTACTGTCTAAAAGGCTATTTTATACTAATCATACTAGATAATTCTATCATAGCTCATCTCTTTCAATTGATCGTATAGGATCTTTCACCACATACAGTACTAACAAGAGTACTTTGAACTAATCTTATAGGACAATCTTGGATCATATTGTATGATTAGAGTTGGTAGTGAAAGTCAGGGCTTTTTGAGAGGCTTTCTATTTAAACTCTCACTTAGTCTTATTTTTAAAAAGAGACTTTTGTTGCCAATGGTCTTGAGAGTTAGCATAGAGATGGAGTTAAGGAGTGCTTTAGGAGAGAAGAGAGGGAGAGTTGTGAGGCATTCACAAGTTACTCCAAGCAAGGTCTTCCCTATCTTCTTCAAGCTTCTACCTTGATCCTTTGTTGGCTCTGAGGAGACATTCTACAACACTAGGTCTTGGCTCTCTGCCATCTCCAGGTGGGAGAAAAAGGATTCCAATTTCTTTTCCTTCATCAAGACGGTGAAAAAGGATTTCAGGTTCTCTGCCTTCACCAGGATGGTGAAAAAGAGTAAGGTTCTCTACTGCATCAGGTTGGTGGAAGAGATTTTGTAAGGGCTTCTTCTCCTTGCTGTGGTGGCAAAAGGAGAGACTAGTTTTAATACAATACCTAGAAAGGAGGTTTCTAGGGAGTTGACGTATGTCAAGTTGGACTGAACCATTATAAATTTTGGTGAGTTTGTTCTTATTCTTTTTTGCACATTATTTTTCTGTGATTAATTATATGGTTGAGAACTTTGAGCTTTTTGTATTTCTAAAATTAATTCACTTTCACATTAAGGGATAAAATTTTCTAATTTTCAGATATTGAAAATGTTATAAAAAGATTTTCTTTCTATTAAAGAAACTTTTAAATAACTAATTCACCCCCCCTTTTGGTTAGCCTCGAGCTTATTCTTTGATGTTTGACAAACTCCTTTAACTTGAAAGTGGTTAAGAGAAGAACTAAAAAAAACTAAGTTTTAGAAAACTTTTGAAAAAAGATTAATGGCTAATTTTCATAATCGTAACACTGCGAATGGGTATTCAATCACACGACCACCATTATTTCATAATATTCCTTTTAATTTTTAGAAAATTTGCTTGTCTACTTTCTTGAGATCTATTGATTATTGCATGTTGATATTAGTGTAGGAAGGATATTCTGCACCTTCTCATTTTATAAATGGCATTAAAACTATACTACCTTTTTTTGAATAGAGCATAGAGGATAGAGATTTAGCCTTGCAAAATATTTAAACGGCTTTTTCTATGCATTAAAATCTAAAGATTATATGCGTTTATCTACTTGCACAACTGGTAAAGAATTTGGGATAAACACTATATAACCTATGAAGGAATAAATCAAGTGAAACAATCTTGGTTAAACAATCTTCTCCATGATTTTGAACTATTTCACATGAAACCTAGTGAGTCTATTTCTAAAAAATATACTAAGTTCACTCAAATTGTCACTTCCTAGCATGCATTAGGTAGAGAACTTACAAATTCTAAAAAAGTTAACAAGATTCTGCGTTGCCTAACTAGTTCTTATGATGCCAAAATAGCTAATATTATTTAATCTAAGGATCTAAATTTTTATTCAATTGATAACTTACTTAGATCACTCATTGCTTACGAGCAAGGAGTGAGTCAAAGACATATTGATGCAGGTGAGAAAAGAAAGGATAAAATTGTAGCCTTAAAGGCTGATGATTCTGATAGTGAATATTCCATGCCAAAAGGTGATGATGACATGACACTAATGACAAGGCAATTTAAAAGCTTTCTAAAGAAAAACTAAAAGCATCATCAATAATGGAATAAAGGTAAACCTAATAAAAATTCTAAGATTTCTTCAATTGTCATCTGTTTTAAATGCAAGAAGTCAGGGCACATGAGGATTGATCGCCCAAATCTTAAAGCTCACCCAATCAAGGAGAAGAGTGAAGAAAAAGCCAAATTTAATAAGAAGAAGTAATAAAATTAGAAGGATTTTTAGGCTTGCTCCACTTCAGATTCATCTGAGACAGAAGCTGAAGAGGAGGTAACTAATATGTGCTTAATAGCAGATAACCATCTCAATAATTTTGATCAATAGGAGGTATGCGAGCTTTCTTATGATGAATTCTTTAATGTTTCTAAAAAAAAATTATAATGCATATAGAAAGGTGAAGAAAATGTATGCAAGCCTCAATTCTGATTTTCTAAACTTGCAAAAAGAGCATCAATGCCTGAGGACAGATCACTCTACTTTAGATAATAATTACATAGTCTTACTTGATGAATTTGATGCATTAAATAAGAAGCATCTTGATTTAAATAATGATCATGGCTCTTTGAAAGCATTTGGAAAGCATTTAGAAAATTCATTTAAGGAATTAAAGGCATATTTAGATAAAGATGATAATAGGGAGCATGTATTAAAAGTTGATAATTCAATTCTTAAAAGTTCAAAGAAATTTTTGCAAGTGGAATTAACTTCTTTTAAAGAAAATAAAATATAACCTACACTTGCTGAATTTCATAAACCAACACCATAACATGCATCAGCTAAACCAAAGAAGAGCACCGTAACCCACATAGACTGGTGAATCCATTTTCATGAGTTAGGTATTTTTCTTGTGGCATGCTAGGACATATATCCCACACATGCACTATCCACCATAGAACACATTTAGTATGGAGGTCAAAACTGCATAAATCATAATGTATCATGCAAGCATTTCATTCATTAATCCATAAGGTGGAACCCAAACTTTTTTGGGTTTCCAAATCTAATCCTTGATGACTTTATAGGGATGCTCTCGCAAAAGGCCCTGTGAGAGCATTTGGTACCTGGACAACAGATGTTCAAGGAACAGGTTTGGAGATAAAAAGCAATTCATCATGCTGGAGGCTAGGGTAAGGGGCAAGGTAATAATTAGAGATAACACCACTAGGAAGGTGGTTGGCTAAGGTATCATTCATAACTCAAAAAATTTGCATTATTGAGAATATCTTATTGGTAGATGGCTTAAAATATAATTTGCTCAGTATTAGCTAACTCAATGATAAAGGCTTCAGCATAAAATTTTTATCTACCAGCTGCATAATTATCTTAAATGGAAATACTATTTTGCAAGGAAAAAGAATTAATAATATTTATATGCTTAATCTAAATTGCATTGAATCAGCTACTTCTCTTTGCCTAAAAACTATTACTGATAAGTCTTAGTTATGGCATAGTAAATTGTGTCATGTAGGCATGAAAAATCTTAGAAAAATCTCCCAAAAAGATTTAGTGAGAGGCATACCCAAATTAGATTTCACTAAGGAACACCAATGAGATGCATGTTAGTTAAGAAAATAAGTCAAATCCTCCTTCCACTCAAGTATGGACACTAACATTAGCAAACCATTAGAAGTCCTTCACATAGATCTCTTTGGACCCGTTAGGATTGTAAGCTTAGTAGGGAAAGTCCTTGGGTATGTGATTGTTGATGACTTCGTGAGGTTTACTTGTGTTAGATTTTTATCTCATAAAAGTGAATCATTCAAGGAGTTTAGGACATTCTCCACTTGCATCCAGAGAAAGCTAGGCTGTGAAATTCTAGCCATTCATAATGATCATGGTGGAGAATTTATGAATGAAAATTTTGAGTCTTACTATAAGGAGCAAGCAATAGATCATAACTTTTTAGCTCCTAGAATCTCTCAGTATAATGGGGTGGCTTAAAGAAAGAAAATAACCTTGGTAGAAGAAGCTAGAGCCATGTTAGCTAAATACTCACTTCCTAAATATTTCTTAGCAGAAGTAGTAAACACAGCCTGTTACAGTCTAAATAAGGTTAATGTTAGATACAAGCTAAACAAGACACCCTATGAAATCCTTAAGGGTAAGACACACAACCTCTCTCACCTTCATGTCTTTGGATGTAAAGTGTTCATTCTAATTAATGGGGAATCTCTATTAGGAAAGTTTGACCCCAAATATGAAAAAAGAGTTTTCCTTGGATACTCAAATGTTAAAAAATCATTTAGAGTTTGTAATAAATGGAATCTGGTTATAGAGCAGACCACTCATATAGTATTTGATGAATCTGATATATCTGGAGGGTAGGGTAGAAAAAGAAGAAGTGGTTATAGTTACCCAAGCAGTAGAGTCTATAAATCTAAAAGAAAGGGTAGAACCTAAAAATTTACTACCTAGAGAATAAAGATATTCTTCAAGTCATCCTAAAGAACTGATCTTAGGAGACCTATCTGAAGGTGTTAGAACTAGGCATGGACCTAGAAAAGAAGTTAACAAATCTACCTTTATCTTAATGATTGAATTCATAAGTATAAATCAAGTATAATCTGATGAATTCTGGATCCTAGCCATATAAGAAGAATTGAATAAATTTGCTAGAAATGATGTTTACGAGCTAGTTGAAAGACCTAAGGACCAGAGTGTTATTGGAACAAAATGGATTTTTAAAAAATAAAATGAATGACTTTGGTCTAGTGGTAAGGAACAAAGTAATACTAGTGGCTAAGGGATACAATTAGATAGAAGGGATTGAAACCATCAGCACCTTAAGAACCAGATTAGGTGTCATAAATATTCATGCTTGAAACTGGATGCTTTGAATATCTAAAATTTGATTGTTATAATCTTGTATTATGTTTTGTCATTCAATATTTTATGTTTTTATATGCATGGGCTTGTTTATTTCTTTTAAAATTTAAGAATCTGATCATTACTCACTTTAATAGTTGAACCTTTCTAAATGAAAATCTTTTCTATTTTTGTAAGCAATGATTGACTCCTCTAAAATAGTTAAAGGAAAATAAATTGATGATTATCCTTCTTCCTCTAACTGATTTAGTGGTGTAATTTCTTTCTGAATCAAAATCCATTTCAAACTAAAAATTAGACATAGAAATGGAGATCTATTTCATTTTCCTACAGTCTTTTATCTCATATGAATATTTTTACAAGTCAATGAATCTATTTCAAATTTCTTAATCAAGTTGTTTATCTATATCATATAGATCAGATTTTGCTTTGTGGCTTACTCTTCTTTATATAAGAGAGTGAGTTATTCTTCTGTCATATTTGGAGGATAATCTCACAACTAAGATTCTTTAAAGATGTAGGAAGGAAGCAAGTTTACAAAAAGAAAAGGCACAAAATGAGCCCAAAGCTAAAAAGATATGCAATATACACCAAAATTAAAAGATGCACAAAGTGTATAAAAAATAAAAAGTTGTGCAAAGTGCATTAAAAATTGATAAAGAGGCATAAAATGAGCCCACAATGAGTTTGCTTCGCTTTCTTTCAAATCTTTCAATTTTAGAAGAATCCAAATTGCCAATTGATATTGTCTTCACTTGAATTTGAAAATCATGATTCCTGATTCATTACTATGCAATTCTATTCTCTAAGATATATTTCTGAAAAGAACTTTCAGAAGATCATATTTCCTTTCCAATTTATTTTCTCAATTAGAATTTTGTTTAAAATGACTTTAATCTGTAATGAACTTGAGCTAGGGTTGACAACCTTCAAATTTCTAATCTTTCTGGGTTTTAGAGTTATCAATGCATTTCTTACTTAGTTTTTATTCTAACCATAAGGAAAAATTTTCATTTGCTGTAATTGATCGATTCTTCAAAAAAAAATTATGTTTGACGTGTATTTTCTCTTGATTGCTTTTTTTTGTTATGTTTTGTTTGACTTTTTATGGTAATTTTGATTTATTTTTCTTACTTAAAGCTTCTTGATCATCCATCCCATCTCTAATTTTTGCTCAGATCATACATATGATCCACATCATACTGTATGATCTTCACAAATATCACTACAGATCCGATCACAGTGTATCTAATGGCTCATATTCATCAATCATTTGTGATCATACTGTATGAACACCTACTTCATACTATATGATCCATGTGGTAGTAGACATTGGACAAATTGAATTTGAGTAGTATGATATTTAATATCATATCATACTGTACAAACACTAATTCATACTATACGATCTATTGTTTGTGTTGGAAAGTGGTTTTTAAAAATTCTAGTTTTCTTTAGGAATTATAATTTAGGATTTCTGTCTCAAAATCAAACATGTCATTACAAATGAAATATCACCCTAGGAGGCAAAGGTATCATTCCTTAATGAGTTCAGATAATATAACTGAGTATTTCATCTAGGCTATGATATTCAAATCCAAGGAAGGATGACATACAACCTTGAAGGGTTAAAATGGCATTCTACCAAGAATTTAACTATAATAGTCTAAATGGGAGATCATTAATTTCATATTTAGGAGTATGATAACGAAGGATATATTGTCCCAAGGGAAGAAAATATTGCCTATTATCAACTATTTGAATATGACGATAATGATCGTTATTGATTTAATTTTCCCAAAGAAGACTAATTGAGTTTTAAAAATTGATTTTTGAAAATTTGATGTGGGTTCTAAATTTCCTACGAGTGCAAGCCCTCATAGTTAATTATATCATAGGGTGGTTAAATTCCCTACAAAATTTCTTGATTAAAATGATGATAAAAATTATGGTTAGAGTTTTCAAGGAGTGGAATCAAAGAAGTCAAATTTGCAATTTCAAGAAGAATTAGATCAAACTATGAGCACTAATTTTTAGAGTTAATCGAGGAAAAGCCAGAGACACTTTGAGATTCTGAAATAATTTAGAAATGTCTCAAGCTAATCTATGTGTTGGGCTTTAAATTTTAGATTGGGAAGAATTTTAATTTGAGTTAAATGATTTATTAGAAATTTAGAATTATATTCCTTGAGATTGGGGTCTTATAATTCAAAATCTACCCTGGATCCTAAATTTTTTTTTTGGCATCGAATGATGGTGATACGAACTTAACTAATGCAGTGTAAAAATATGGACTTACCCCGGCCTGAATTGGGGAGCCAGCTAACCACCCAGTTGATTTAAAATCCATGAGTTTGGTCATAAAAGAGTGGTAGGGATGTTGTTAATAAAGTTTTTGAGAATTTGGACCTACGTCTAGAGCGGATCATAATTGATCCCTTATCTTATGTTGGGTGAGAACGCTTGAAGGAATGCAATTCAAATTTAGACTCTTTTAAATTAGTTTTTAATGCAATACATACTGATCGACTCGATTAAATACATAAAATGAAATATATCAATTTAAAAAAAAGTCTTGAAAATATTTTTTCTCTAGAGATTGTACAACATGCCCTTAACAAATCTGCACCCTTAGATGCCAGGTGGTCTTCCAGAACTCACAGGCAAGGAGGTACCTAACAAGGAAGAGAAGCAATTAATAAGATTATGCGGACTCCCGATGGTCCCGGGCTTACTTCTTAGATCGTTAGAGTTTCTATGTGAGCTAAAAGTTTTAATTTGATTTAAGTAAAAAATCTTCTCAAGTATACCCACACAAGCCTTCACTTATCCAGCCTAAAATAAGGATGATATTGAATCACCCAAAAAATAGGAAAGGTAGGAAAAATCTTTTATGCAATCAAATCAAATCAAACACATCAATCAATTAAATTAATTCCTTAAAGTAATATATGTAGGCAAGTACCCCATTTATTACAACCCAAATTTATAGAAATTAAAAGTGGTTGGGCACCACTAACCATAAACATGGATTCTAATCCTAGGACGGATGCAAGTGACTTTGAGTGGGATACTCTTTACCTTTAATTCTGTAGTTTTTCCTCTTCGGGTCCCTTGGATTCATCGTGTTTGGATACCCAAATGGAAATGAAAACACTTTCCCCCCTAAGGGAGTGGTTATTCTTTTTCCCTTTTGGTATTGGAATGATCCAAATTTTGGCTTCCAAATGGAAAAGGACTATCCCCCCAAAGGGGTATCCTTTCCTCTTTGGAATCCAAATTTGGACTATATATCCTGACTCAAAAAACAACTTTCAAAACTCTTAACTTTTAAACAATTTACATTGATATAAAAAAAGTAAAATCTAAACTTTCCTACAAGGTTATCCTAAGCACTTAAAATAAAACACATCCCAAGCAGTTTATATATGTGTAGTAAAGTAAATCACACTTGGCCACGCTCTTATTTATTTGGGGGCTAAGTAGCTGAAGCACCTGTAGCATTTATAATAATTATTAATTTAGCCCCCTTTTATTGCCTAGCATGACCTAGCCACCTACAAAAACTTAGTGACCAACCAGATCGGTCCTAACCTAAGGGTAATCTATCACCCATCACATCAATTCACAGATTGCAGTTAATGTAAATAAACATATCAATCAAGTTTCAATCACAACATTCAATGAAAACTTGAATAACCTAACACACAGTAGTAAAGTAAACACTAACATTGCCTAGACTAGAGTAGGTTGTCCTAACAAACCATCTAAAGTGTGTGAAAAGGCTGTGTAGCGGGGATATGTCCTAGAATGGATGATTTGTTAAAGTTTTCTAATGTTCGGGTTTGTTGAAGGTTGACGGGTAAATTTGTGTTTGAGTTCAAGTATTAATATATTAAAGTTTAGTTTAAAATATATTTTAAAGATTGATTGGTCAAATAGATTTAATTAGTTAAAGATTAAAGGATTGATAAGTTTTAATTAGTTTTATTAGTTTTTGATTTTTTAGGATTAAATCAATTTAGATTTTCCATCAACCTGCTCGTGGCATTTTGTCATTAGGCTTGAGGAATCAAGCCTCCTTATGACACTTAGCCCCACAGCCCAAAGTAGTCCATCCTAAAAAAGCTGATTGATGTAGTTGAATTTATGATTTTAGTTTGGTTAAATAATTAAGAGTCATTTAATTCTAAGGTTTCACACTCCATTGAATCCATTTGTGGCGTTGTGTCATCAAGCTCGAGGAATCAGGCCTCCTCAGGACACTTAGCTCCATAGCCCGAAGTAGTCCATCCTAAAAACTTCATCTCTGGAATGCTTGTTGTGTGTTAGAATGTTGGTTGATTAGTTTTATTAATCAAGTTAGAGTTTTCTTAGAATTGTAACCAATTATTGAATTTTTGGAATTATTTGAATTATTTAATCGCATTAATTAAAGGGCCAAAAGTTGACTTTTTAAATTAAAGTTAATTATGAAAAAATTAGATTTTTTACAAATATTGATGAGTAATTAGACTATTGTTTGCTTAATTTTGAGTTTTCTATAAAGCGTTATGATTTTTTGAAGTTTGGACCTCAATATGAACTATGGTTGACCAAAAGTTGACTTTTTACTTTAACCAAAATTGGGAGGTTTGACATTTTTAAAAAAATACTAGATTTTAGTTAGAGTTGAATGGCTTTGATTTTGATTAAATTGGATTTTTCTACAATTATTAGTGATTTTTCAAAGTTTGGGTATTTTTGGATTTTCTAAAATTATCTAAATTAAGGGGATTTTTTATTTTGATCCAAATCAACCAAATCCTCTTGGAATCACCCCCAAAGTTTAGTGATGATCTAAGGGGATGTTTCCAAGCATTTGAAGAATTTTTGAAATTTTTAAATATTTTAATTAATTATTTGAATTAATTATTAATTTTCCTTAGAAATTAAGTTAAAGTGAAATTAGGGGTTAGCTGATAGGATTTATTTTTCATTAATTAAATGTTTGATTATGAGCAATTAGAGGTATTATGTGAATTTTTAAGATTTAAAATGAATTTTTAATGAATTAATTAAGGTTTTAAGCTAAATCTAGAGTTGGATTTTGGGGTTCCTAGTTTGTATACCAAATGGGCACCAAATCCATTAAATTTTAGACCATAAGGTCATCGGATCTCAAAGTCCAATGTCCTTGAATTTGGGCTCAAATGGACCTATCTATGGTGGCAAACCAAGCTACCTAACGTAACCACTAGTTCACCTTAGAAAATTCCTACGTCAGTACCCTAGGCTTGGATGGGGGTGTAATTAGGGGCTCCACAGTCCTTAAACTAAGCATAATCAACACACAAGCATTCAAATCCTAAATCCCATTGGAGAGATCATAGAAGCAAGTTGAAATCAAGGGTCAAACCATGACCCTTGACTCCAAATTGACCAAATGGTGCCCTTAAGTGATTCAAACAATGGAGATAAAATTTGGACAAGTCAAAGACATGCCTAAATTCAATCTCCCAAAGTCCCAAGCCATGGTGAATTTAATTAAACACATAAATGCATAAAAATTATAAACATTCAAATAGAAATGGACATTAACATAGAGATAATTGAGGCTTGGGATTATAGGGCTTTAGAAGATCTCGCTGAGATCTTCCTATGAGCCTAAGAAATTCTAATTTGGTCAAGTGTTGAGGGAGATATTAATTTATGAAGATTCCTGTAATTTTTTGGACTAATTAAATCCTGATTTACATAGTCGGATTGCACTTTACAGGCAGAGTAGTCCAATTGGCGGGGAAATGATTTCCTGTTGACTTTGTAAAAGATGAATTGATGATAGCCATCGAATCAGGAATCAAACAGCTACGATTTGATGAGCTCCCAAACCACAGGATCTAATCCTAACCATTTATCTAAATCAATGGTTAATATTATATCTTCAACCTCTCGCTCGCATTTGCAGCCATGAATCTTCCCCGATGTGATCCAGTTACTGCAAGTAAGGTTCTTCCCTTTATTTTTTAAGCTTCTGCCATCATCCTTTGGTGGCTCTAGGGAGACATTCTACAGCACTAAGTCCTAGTTCTCTACTATCTCTGGGAGGGAGAAAAAGAATTCTAGGTTTTTTACCATCACTAGGAAGGTGAAAAAGGATTTAAGGTTCTCTACCTTCACTAGGAGGGTGAAAAAGAGTAAGGTTCTTTATCACACCTAGTCAGTGGAAGAGATTTTGTAAGGCTTCTCCACCTTGCTTAGGGGAAAAATGAGAGACACTATTTTTAGTGCAATACTTGGAAAAGAGATTTCTGGTGAGTAAACGTCGGTCAGGTTAGATAAAACCACTATAAATTTTGGTGTGTTTTTGTTTATTCTTTTCTGCACTTTATTTTTTTTGTGATTAATTATGTTGCTAAAAACTTTGATCTTTTTGTGTTTGTGTAATTAATTTGCTTCCACATCTAGGGATAAAATTTTATATTTTTTAGATATTAAAAACATTATAAAAAGATTTTCTTTCTGTTAAAGAAATTTTTAAATAACTAATCAACTCCCTCTTAGTTAGCCTCAGGCTTGTTCTTTGAGGTCTCATAACCTCCTCGAACTATTAACCTAACTTTCAATCATCTAGCACTCTATCAACTATACATCCAGTCTTCAATTACACAATCAATCTTTCAAATAATCAAGTTTCCATTTAATTTTAATTATCTTCAATCAATCTAATATTCAATCATTCAATTATACATTCAATCAAATATATAACCTCTAGTTAAAACTCAATCACATTTAATGCTTCAAGCATACACCAATAATCAATTAGCATACTCTAGCCACCATCAATCAATATTCAATTAGTTATCTTAAATCATATATTTAGCTTGTAATTAAATCAATCAGTATGCATACATTCAATCAATCAAATGTCTATATTCAATCACTTCAATTCAATTCCACTTTATTTCTGAAGTCAATCAAACTTCTCTGAATACCTTTACTAATGAAATGGACCTGATTAGTCACTTTGATCCAGTTACAAGTTGACCTGGTCAAGTGGACCCAAACCTAGTCATGCTAGACCTAATTGATTAAATCATTGCATATGATCCAATCAAGACCCTCCAAATAACATTCAAAATCATTCCATTGTACTATTCAAACATCCAAATTCACCATGTTTCAAATCATCATTAGGTTGACTTAGTCAACTCATTATATTTGGTCAAACTCCAGTCCATAAAGATCCATTCGCTCATATCTAGAACCTACTTATTTAGGTTTCTTGAAAATCATTCCAACACAATATCAAGTTTTTGTGAAGATCAATCCTAGTCATCCTGACTTAGTTGACTAGTCCTACTAGTCAACTCAAGTTAAAAGAAGCCTTTCATGGTTAACCCTTTATATAAACCCTTACACCATTGCTCTAAACTCTTTCATCCCATTTTAAATAGCAAGCTATCCATTCCCCAAGTCCACCATGAGTAAATTCATGTAGGGTTTAACCTGGTCAAACCACCAATGATGATCAAACCTCACTAACCTTCATTTATCATATATATTAAACCTAATCCTTTAGAAACTTTATGATCTATCAAGATAACAACCATATAATGCCTTGAATTCCACCTCAATCGTTTGATTAGTTAACTGGTGAAATAATTAATCCTACCATATAAAGTGGGCTTTAGTTGTCAACCTTTCTATTACAAGAAGAATTTCCCTAAACCCAATTCATCCAGCTATCTAAATAAACTCCAGAACCTTCCTCAATCCTGACCTGACCCAGCCCATCTATTGTTTCAACCATAACCAACCCTAGTGGTCCCTCCCCATGTAGAGACAAACCTGGGTTCATTCAGCCATTAAATTACCCTTAATTAACCATTAATGAAATAAATTCATTAAAATTCAAATAAAATTCAAATAAAATTCAAAAACATAAAATAAATTTAAAATTAAATTAAATTAAATTTAAAAAATTTAAATTCATTTTAAATAATTTTTTAATTAAAATTTAGTTTCTAATTCTTTAATTAAGTAATTTTATCTATAATTAATTAAATATTATAAATAAAACTAAAAATTCAATAAAATTCAAACAAAAATTAAAAAATTAAAAAATTAATAATTCAAATTAAAATAAAAGTTTTCAAATAAATTTTAATTCCTAATTCATTAATAATTCATTAATTGTGCCAATAATTAATGAAAAAAATTATAAATAAATTTTAAGAATACATTAAAATTCAAATAAAACTAAATAGAATTCATAAATTAATGATTCATATATTAGATTAGAATATAGGTTTTTGGAATATATGTTCCCTTATAGGAAACTTAATGGAATTAATAGATATTATTATGCATAGGAAGATAAACATTCTGTGCATTTACGAAACTAAATGGGTTGGATAGAAGGCTGTGGAGATTGATAGTTTACGATTTAAACTATGGTATTCGGGTAGTAGTTGTACTAGAAATGCTGTCAGTGTGATTATAGATAAGAGTTTGAAGGATAGTGTTATAAAAATTAATAGAATTTGAGATAAAATTATAGCTTTAAAGATTATTGTTGATGCTAAGATTGTTATATTATAAGTGCTTATGCTCCTCATGTAGGTTTGGATATGGAAATTAAATTAAAAATTTTGAATGACTTAAAAGAATTAATTAAAAAGATACCTCTTGAAGAAAGAGTTTTTATTAGAGGAGATTTAAATAGACATGTTGGTAGAGAGGTATATGATTTTAAAATTGTTCATGGAGGCATGGGTTTGAAATGACAAATGAAGGTGGTAAGATAATATTACATTTTCTTTAGCTTATGTTTTTTCAATTGCTAATACCTTATTTAAGAAAAGAGATGAGCATCTCATCACTTATAAAAATAGATATAGTAAAACTCAGATTGATTATTATCTTATAAGAAAATTAGATAATTTAGATTACAAAGATTGTAAAGTTATTCTAAGAGAAAATTTATGTACCCAACATCGATTATTAGTTTTGGACTTTAAGATAAAGAGGCATAAAATAAAAATAAATGTACAATTGTGTTAATTCCTATTTTTATGACTAAAGGTGATGCAAAAGATTGTGTGAATTATAGAGGAATTAAGTTAATGTGTCATACTTTAAAACTATGGGAGCAAGTTATGGAGTATAGGTTACGGCGTGATACTAATGTTGCTCAAAATTAATTTGGATTTTTATTGGGTAGGTCTACTATGGAAGCCGGATATTTATTGAGAGGTTTGATGGAGAAATATACAGAGAATAAGGTGGATCTACATATGATATTTATTGATTTAGAGAAAGCATATGTTAAAGTTCCAAGAGAAGTGCTATGGAGAGTTCTTCAAAAGAATGGAGTTAGTAACGCTTATATTCAAGTCATTAAAGATATGCATGTAGGAGCTATTACTTATGTTCAATCACAAGGTGGTTTGACCAAGTATTTTCCTATTTCAGTTGGATTACATTAAGCATCATCCTTAAGCCCATATCATTTTGCTTTAGTCATGGATGTTCTCACTAGACCTTTGCAAGAGGATGTACTTCGGTGTATACTTTTTGCTAATGATATTTTCTTGTTGATAAAACTAGAGTGGGAGTTGTAGGTAAACTTGAATTATGGAGGTTAACCTTAGAGTCTAAAGGTTTTCACTTAAGTAGATCTAAAACTAAATATATGGAGTGTAATTTTAGTAGTAATAGACCTAGTGAGGGGATTGTGACTTTGGATGATCAAGTCATTAATAAGAGTACACATTTTAGGTATTTTGGATCTATTATTTAGAGTGATGGTGAAATAGATGGGGATACTATCAAAAGAATTCAAGTTAGATAGTTGAAGTGGAGGAAATCATCGGGCTTGTTGTGTGATAGAAAGTCCCCCTTAAACTTAAAGGAAAATTTAATAAAATAGTGGTGAGACCTACAATGCACTATGGTGCCGAATATTAGCCATTAAAAGAGAAGCATAATACGAAGTTAAGTGTTGTTGAGATGAGGATGCTCAAGTGGATGAGTGGCTTTACCCTTAGAGATAGGATACAAAATGAGCATATACAAGAAAAGGTTGGAGTAGCTCCAGTGAAAGATAAGATTAAAGAGAGTCTACTTAGATTGTTTGGTCACATAAAATGACGGCCTTCTGATGACCTGGTTAGGAGAGTAGAGGTATTAGATTTGACTTATGTTAATAAAGGTAGAGGTAGACATAAAGAGACTTGGTTCAAAAAGATTAGAAATGATCTTACTTTATTATATTTAAATAAGAATTTAACTTTTAACTCGACAAAGTGGAGAAAAAAGATTCATGTAGTCGACCCGACATTGTAGGACAAAGACTTGATGCTGCTGTTGTTGTTGTAGAATTTAGAGTTTAATAATTCAAATTTAAATAAATTTTTGGAATAAATTTGATTCATAATTCATTAATAAATCATTAATAATTAAGTAAAATCAATTAAAAATTCAACAATTAATTATAAATTCTAAATATTATAATAAAATTCAAAAAAATGTAAATTAAATTCTAATTAATTTAAACTAAATTAATTTGATTGATTAAAATTTATTTTGATCAAATAAATTTGATAATTGATTTAAGTTAAATGAATTAAGGTCTTTTATGCTTAAAGCTTTATTCTTTTTGGAAGGATTTTTGCCATTTTGAGTTAAAGACCTTTAATACACCAAAATAACAAAGAGGTCCTCCATGTGTTTGTACATAAATCCTTTCAGGAAGGCATTAATACATTGGATTTGGGGGATCTTCTAAAATTTTAATAACACACCAATTTATGTGACATATTCTACTCCTTTTGGACGGTGTGTTCCATTGCATTATAAGGTCCCTTTTCTCTTTCTTAAATAAACTTTGGAGGCTCTCATATGGTTACCTGTCCTGCATAGACGATGGGTGTTCATTTTGGAAGCCTTAGGATTTATAAATTGATAACTCCTTGCACTTTGGGAGTTATCAATCGATAAGTTCTTTAAAATAAACCAATAAATTTAACCCCTATAATTGGAATAATTTAAAAGCCAAATACATATCACTTAAACTTTAATTAAAATCCCTTTCGGCCTTTAATGAATAAACCTTAAAAATGCATGCAATTTAAACTATAAATTCTTATGGGACCTATTAAAGCTACACAGCCTCTTTCACACAATTAGATGGTTTGCTAGGATAACTAACTTTAGCCTAGGCTAGGCCGGTGGATTATTTTGGTTTGATTGCCGGTGTCTTTACCTAAAAGGCACCTTTGTGTTTCTATTTACTTTCTGCAAATTAGAGCATGCTATATTTAATTTTTCTATCAGTGCACTAGAGAGCGAAGTGAATGAGTGAGGTCTGAGTACTTTACTTTTCTTTACTTTCTTGTACATATAATTGCTCATAATGTACTTTTATATATGCATTTTAATTCTTGCTTTTATATTTCAACAAAGTAGAATGTTCCTAGGAATTGATGTATATGTAAAATGAATTATAAATTTAAATTTCATAATATCCCTATATATAAATCAGTTGTACGGAGTCTTGAGGTGTAAGGAATCAAGGACAGCTGCTTATACATGCACAAGTGGAGCTCCAAAAAGTAATATCCCTTTTAAAGGGGATGTTCTTTTGAAATTCCATAGAAGATTTGGAACACGAATATAATAAGCAGTAATATGTGATTCTAGATGTTCTGATAGGTTTAGAATCCAAGTTTATTGTTGGTGGGGCCTGACCACCATTACTTTACTACAGACCCAGGGTTGTACTTTGCAAATTTTATATTAATAAAATAAGCTATTTTATATATATATTGTTGTTCATGCATCATAAGTATCATATGTGTAGATTTTCATTTTTTTGTAAGCATATTGTACCGTATTTATTTTAAATACTTTAATAACTCCTTGATTCCTAGGATAGAGCTTTGTAAATGTTCGATTCATCGGTAATTATTGTGATTAGGATTGTTAGCTGGCAGCTCACTCTAGGCAAGTGGTAAGTCCAGATCATATACACCATTCTCTACACATTATTTCTTAATTCAAATAAAAAATCTTTTATTTTAATTTAGAATTTATAATCTAAAGCCAATGCTTTGAAATTAAATTAGCCCAAATATTTCATTAAATGTGTATGAATTTTAAAATTATTTAGCCTTCATTTTAATCGAGAGTTTTCTCTTAGGAGATGTAATTAACTATAGGGCCTTACCTCTATAGGGAGTCTAGATCCCAGAATAAAATAAACTCTATCTTAGATTCATTTATATGATAAGAGAAAAATCTCTTAACATAGACCTTACTTTATCCATAATTTAAATTTAATTTCATAATCAAAAGATAGAAAGACATTTGATTTGCTTTTATAGCGAATAGAATATCCTCTATATTTGATTATGAAAATAAGGTTATGATTTATTTCTCTATTTAGAATGATAGGAGAATGTGCTTATCATCCTACGGGAACATTTGTATATTCCCTATGTTACATCTGATTAGAAAAATAAATTATAGTTTTCTTTTCTTCAAATCGATAGAAGAACATTAGTCTACCCCTTGGGGTGGTATAATGTCTAACTATGCAGATTTAATGGAAAGAGAAATATCAAAATATAAATAAAGCAGATCTTGTGGGACCGAAAGTATTTTAAAATAAGAAGTTCTCACAAATTTTTTTGGCATCTCCACTGGTGATAGACTTCTCTTTCCATCTTAAATGAAGACTAATTTCTTTTAAAATTACATATAAGTTTATTTAAAAGTTTGGTTTATTAAATTGTATGTATATTTTTATTTATTTAAATTTTTTGTCGTGTGTATTCATGTTTTTTATATTATTGTGATTTATGTTTTATATTGCCGATTTGATTTGATTTGTAAATTATAAATTTCTTAAGTCGAGTTAACCCAGTTTGGTTTATCATTTGTGTGACATTTGCATGTTTATTTTAGTCCACAATTTGGATGATCATGCTTGCACAAGTGAGCATAACCAGGGTTACTTGGCTTCTCCTAAATGCCAAGCAGATTGTCCAACTGGCAGCACCAATTTGGTCCTAGGCCTGGTAGGGGTGCTGCCTGTTTGTTGTCTGACATTTGCATGTCATTTGTGTGGTTAGTCTGTAAGAATGCATGTGAATTTATTCAAATTTTTCTTGAGTTTTCAAATTTTGTAGAAGTAATGTTTCTTTGTCAATTGTTTGTTATGGATTTTGATGCTTTGTATGTCTTGTGATTTGTGATTGATTTTGTCCTATGATTTTATTTATAAATTATAAATTCCATAAATTGAGTCAACCCAGCTTGGTTTGTCATATGTATGACATTTTCATATTTATTTGAGTTCATAGTTTGCATGATCATGCTTAAGCGAGCATATCCAAGGGTTACTTGGATTCTCCAAAAGCCATGTAAATGGTCCAACCGACAGCATCAGTTTGTTCCTAGGTCTCGCAGGGGCGCTGCCCATTTATCGTCTGACATTTGCATGTCTTTTGTTTGGTTAGTCTCTTAGAATTCATTTGAATTTATTCAATTTTTTTTTAGTTTTCAATTTTTTATAATTATTGTTTCTTTTTCAACTATTTTTATGGATTTTAATGCTTTGTATGTCTTGTAATTTGCATTTGATTTTGTAATGTGATTTAATTTGTAAATCATAAGTTTCCTAAATCGACTCAACCCCGCCTGGTTTGTCATTTGTATGAAATTTGCATGTTTATTTGAGTCCACAGTTTGCATGATCATGCTTACATGAGCGAGCATAAACTAGTGTTAGTGGGCTTCTCCTAAGAGCCAAGTGGATGGTATCATAGGCAGCATCGATTTGGTTCTATGTCTGGTAGGGATTGTGCCCATTTATCGTCTAACATTTGTATGCAATTTTCATGTTTTGGAGTCTTGCATCTTTGTACATGCTCGGTTTTAAGTGGGTGCATTAAAATGAGGCTTTAGATTATAAATTCTTAATTTATCTCCCCCTCAAATGATGTTTCTAATTTGTGTTTATTGCTATTTTGATATAAACACTACATTTTTTTTGGGCAAGGGTCCTTGCTAAGGATTTTTCAATTTTGTTACAAAATATTTCCTAAGTCCATATTCAATCCATCATCCAAAATCTTCACGATGATTGTACTTTCTTTGGGTTGGTTTCTTAATTAGGTTCCTTCATCATTCCAAATCTCAAATCAATCTAGGACTTATCTTAGACTTCAAACAGATTCAAATCAATCATATCCTCTAATTAAGTGTATAGATTCAGAAAGATCAGTTATTGATTCAGATTTCCGTTAAATCACTAAAAATGTTAGGAAAGCTTATAATCAACATCTACGTCACAGCTGCCCAAACTGCTAAGGGCAATAAGACTAAGTTCAGGACCGAATTTGAGAACCTTCATGTCACTTTTGGTGCACCATAACCTATAGTGGTTGCAACCATTGCTAAATCTGTGAGATCTACTCCAATCAAAATCAACATCAAGGGTGGGTCTATAAATGACCTTGTAGCTACTAAACTTCTGTGTTTACCCGTTTGACTTATCCCCAATCAGCTGCTATGATTAAGGGAAAGTCCCCAATTATTGCTGAAACTTCGGTCCTCAGGAATTTTAAAGTGGGATCATCTTATGGTATCCCAGAAATAATCAAATCTCGGCACCATAATATAACTCGCCGCATGAGGTAACGAATCAAAAGAACTGAAACATAAAAAGATGATGCTCTCAACGCTGCTGCAATTGAGGCAGCAAAGAAGATGAACCCTGAAATTTCTGAGGCATATCTTAATTCTCCTGAGTTGGCTAGCAGCAGATTCCATCCACTATCCACTGCTACCAGAGAAGAGAGCATATTTCACATAGAAAGTTCTCCACCTACCCCATTTCGTGAAGGTCTTACACTTCCTTCCTTCCCTGAAAGGAAGAGAAAAGTTAAAACATTATTGAATGGGCTTATTTAAGACTACGCTACTGGTTATGGGCAGTCAAAGACATAATTTTTGAAAAGTGTTAAGGATGTGATCGCCATAAAGGTCTATCTACATTCAAGTGGAAGGAGAGGAGAGTCCCCTCCTATGAAGAAGAGAGTACAGTTTCAGGGATCTAGTCCAAGTCAACCCATGGCTACCATAGATTGTCGTGGGGAATCAAAGAAGTTCCCATATTATGATTATCATCAGACTTTAGATCATCAACATAGCCAGCAGAATCCTATGAAATCCTTAGGGTATGGAGCATTATCCCATCTAGGGTATAATCCCATTTCCCCTCCATCTTTGCACCATTATAGAAACCGTCCAATAAAACTCTATGATAATCCTGCAAATCAGCATCTATCAAGGATTGATCAACACCATTCACAAGGTGGAAAATCATCTTCTACTTTTGATAGGGGGAGACTAAAATTTTGAAATTAGTTACCCTCATTATTTGACAGGTAGAAGGTTTGGCAGCCTAAAATGGTTCCCACTCCAATTGCATTGATGAATATAAGTAATAACACAGTTGATGAAAGATTATGAAAGGGAAAAATTGTAAAAGAATTATCTCCTCCTAGAGAATATGCTCTGGTAGAACCACACGATGTGGGAGGAAACTCCATTGACGAGATGGTGGATCATTTGAAAGATAATATCCACCGGATTAATGAACAAGAGGCTGTAGAAGATGAAGACATGAATGAAGAAATTTCTAGTAGTGTCAACATGATTGAGCTCTTCTCTAAAAAGGGAAAAGGAGAAAGGTAATTGTTAAGCAGGCCCTACTGACAACGAAGATGATAAAGATGATACAATAGATTTAACACATCGTCTGTTGGAACAACTATGTTAGAAGGATGAGCAGATTTTATGGAAGGAGAAAAAGTTGGGTGAAATACTATCTATGATCTCTATGATGCAAGGTAACAATCCTCCTCTCATGAAAGATTAGGTTAAATCTTCTCTTGATGAATCAGTGTAGTTGAATATAAGAAATAAAGAAGTAATGATAGATGAATCCAAGAAACTAGCACAGAAGCTTGTGAAAGTAGAAAAATCATCAATATAATTAGTAGATATCAAATAGATGGTTGAACAACAAGTGAAAGATGCTTTAGCTAAGGCTCAGAGTACCTTATATGTTCTAAAGACTAGGCCATATATGGAAGAATATGACTTCGTGACTTATTCAAATGGATTTGTACCACCTTCTTTCAAAAATTTTGATAGTACAGGTAATCCTAAGAAACACCTCGCTCACTTCAGGGCTAGTTGCTGCAATGTAGGTGGCAGTGATGCACTTTTATTTAGACAGCTTATCAGCAGTTTATCTAGGATTACATTTGATTGGTATGCTGAACTTCCCAATGTGTAGATTTATACCTTCATTGATCTGAAAGCTATGTTTGTTAAAAGATTTGCCGGTGGGAAGCTTCACATCACCATCGAGTGGTAGAGAAGTAGAAGCCAAGTGAAAGCCTAGTAGATTTCATCCTAAGATGTCGGAATCTTAGCATGAGATGTGAGCCCCAGTTGCAAGAAAAACATGCTATAGAGATACTTTTGAAAAATATCCATGGCCTGGTTGGCTTTCCACTTAAGAGTTTTCCAATTAAAACCTTTAAAAAGCTGATGAACAAAGCCCCAAATCTCCATGGGAAGCTTCTCAATTATAATTCCTAAAGGATCCAGCTTCTTTAGAAATAAATAAGGTGAAACTACATAAAGTGTTAGAGAAGAAGTCAGGCATAGTGTCTATAGTTGATAAAGGGGAATAGTCGATGCATATTTAGGCAAAGAATATGAGTCAATCTCCACAGTATCAGCAGTATAATAGACCTCAAGGTGATCAGCAATCAAGACCATGGCCTATTCTAACTCTTGAATAGCATAAAAAGAGAAGTTCTACTACTTTAGAAATAAAGTATATCATTTTAAATGGTAGGTGATCAAGAAAATGTTTAAAAGTCTTGTGAAGAAGAGAAAATTCAGGATTCCCGAGCCTGGAAGGCCAGAAGAGGTTGATAAAGTAGGGCAACCTAATTATTGCCCGTATCATCAAATGTCAGGTCATGAGTTGGAAGACTGCATAACTTTCAAAGAGTGGATGGATAGAAAATATAAAGATGGCATAGTTGTGATACCCAAAGAGTGCTTAGTGGATTGAAATCAAGGATCTGCTAAGTGAATATTTTGTGAGCCTTTTGCACCTTCTTCTGCTTTAAAACCCATTGATGAATGTGATATAGCTTTATCTCATTCTTCTAAAAGAGCCTTTAATAAACTATATCGTTCATCTTTCCAAAAACCCCGGAGAGTCTAGAATCCCATCGAGGTTAATCTGGTGGCTCATGAATAGAAGAAGAATAAAGGTCCAATTGAAGAGTCTAAGGAAGTGCGAGTTGATCAAGTTTTTGTAGCTCTAAGGGAGGAACTGAAGAATAAAATATGGTTAGGTTCTAATGAGTTAGTCATTTCTACAAGTGGAAAGCATATGTCGCTCAAACTCTTAACTCTATATGACTTTTATTTCATCCCTCCAGCGACTAAGAATGTAATGAAAAAGGATTCTGCGTACATCATTTTTGTGTCTGCTAACAAATATTCGGATTAAAACTTAAATAATAATGAAAAAAATTCTCATGGAATACATGTAAATGATATATTTGAACAATTTCAATAAAAATAAGACATTGTCTCCCATATCCTAAACGTGGAGGGTAATCCTATCAACATAGAATTTGAATTATCTAGCTCAGATACAACACCAAAGGATGCCCAGATGATAATCAACCATCAACAACTAAAGCCTATTGAAGATGCTTCCTCTGAAGAAGTAATGCAAGTCAATCCTCATAGTGCTAAAGTCTTACCTTCATGAGTTGCAGCTACTAATAAAGGGAAGCAAGTTGCAGATAATCCAAAAGCTTCTAATCAACCACAACGTGTTCATTAACCAGATACAGATAGTGTAGAGATTCTAAAGGTTGATAATAAAGTATTAGCGCATCATAAGAAATTGCCAATGAAACTGAGTATTTTTTATGCCCTGGTCCTCTCCAGTGAAATGAGGGAGGCTTTAATCAAATCTTTACTCGATCCAGAGATCTATATGGCTCAGCTAGCTTCAACGTAGTTTGAAGAGGAAGCATTATACATTTAGGAAATTGCTGAAATCACATTTTCAGATGAAGATTTGCTATTGGAAATAGTATATCATAATCATCCATTGTACATCTCTGTGAATATCGATTGCTTCAAAGTATCCTATGTGCTTGTTGATCCGGGTGAATCAATCAACATTAAGACTTTTAAAACTCTCATATACTTAAGGGTGGACACTCACAAACTCAACTCTAATAAAATGATGTTGTGAGGATTTAATGAGATGGGCTAGAGGGTTTTGGGTTTGATAGCCTTGCTTTTAGATTTAGAAACCCTCAAAACTGAAGCCAAATTCTATATAATAGATTTTGATACCTCTTTTAACACTCTCCTATGTCAACCCTGCCTCCATGAATATAGAATGGTGCCTTATACCTTACATCAGTGTATAATATTCTCTCGAGAGGGAATAAAGCACTACATCAAAGGTAAATTACAACCATTTTTGGTTCATGAATTCGATATATACAAAGATGCTTCATACTATCTACCTAAGAAGCAGAGAGTGTTCTGTAAAAATCTCAATTTGGCTGAATTAGAAATAAAAGAAAGAAAAGAGAAAGAAAAAGAAAAAGAATAGTATCTCGATCTCGAATGCGATGTTTGTTAGCACCTGCTCCTCCCTCATAAAGAGGCGGTAGAATAGCACAACGATCTTGGGGAAGAGAATAAGAATAGAAAAATCAGATAATGCATGAAAGTGAAAATCAAAACACATAAGGAAGCATGCAATGCATATTGATTTGGAGTCTAGTTCGAAGGATGAATCATATATGCTCGAGAAAGAACCACAGGCTGTAGAATATATGAAGTTTATAAATCAGCCAAAGTTTGAGATTTTTATAGAAACTGATAGTGATGAGGATAGGGTCCAAATTGCTAGGGAAGATAATTCAGATCTGTACACCATGGAGAGGTTAAAATAGTATGTGGAAAATATTAGCTTAACCCCATTGTCCCAGAATGATGTAAGAGGTTGGAGGTGAAAGCTCTCTTCCTATAAACCCTAAAACCAAAGCAAATATCTTTGTACCTTCTACTAGTAAAGCTCTAGAAATTGATTTAACCCTTGATGATCCTTTTATGGATGAGATAATAGAGCTGCCTTTTGATTTGTATTCAAACCTTGTAATTAAATTCACTAAGCAAGGTTTAATGCCTTCAAAATGGACTAAAGGTAAAGCCTAACAATTTAAATATCTGTGCAATAAAAAATACCACAAATATTTTTCAAAACCTAGTATTTTCTTTACTACTCTTTGTTTATTTGATGATAACAAATATTTCTTAGTCATTTTTAATAATCTAGAGTATGATAGTATGTTTTTGGCGAATATTAAATCTTTTAACAAACTCTGCTTAGAAACTTCAGAAAGCAATAATGAAAATGCCTCCACCTAAAAGTCTCACTCAGTTGAGATCCTTCTGAGGTTGATTAGAATACTTTTGAATGTTTATATCGAACCTTTCTTGCAGATGTCAACCATTTGCAGCATTGTGCAAGAAATATGCTTTATTCAAGTGGGATCATAATTGCCAGAGAGCATTCGATAGCATAAAATAGTATTTCGTGAGTCCTCCAGTGCTTGTAGCTCCTATGCTAGGGAAATCGTTGATCTTATACCCAACTGCTTTAAGTGATGCTCTTGGCCCCTTATTAAGAAAAAGAAAATGCACTTTATTATCTGAGTGGATATTTACTTCCACTGAAGTAAATTATCCTCTAATCAAAAAGCATTGTTTAGCTTTAATATTTGTTGCTCAAAAGTTAAGGCATTATATACTTTCTCATAAAGTAAATCTCATATCTAGGATAAAATCCCTATTATATTTGATGAATTAACTAACAATATCAGGAAGATTAGCGTGTTGGTCGATGATACTATCACAACTTGATATCACATTCACTGCTCTATGAGTGGTGCAAGGGCAAGCAGTGGCAGATTTCTTAGCAGCTCATCCGTTGCAAGATGATTGCCTAATAAATCATGAACTAATAGATGAACGTATCATAAAACTCGAGGAAAGAATTCTATGGTGGACGCTCTTGCAAAGTTAGCTAAGGCACTAGCATGTTCTGAGGAAGATTTAATTCTAAAAGATATGGAAGGTCGGCAAGTTCTATCTACTATAGACTTTGAATACATAAATAGAAAATCCCCATCTGAAGTGAAAATTATTTTAACTGCGAACGACAAAATGGTAGAATGGAGAAAACCATTCATCAAATATTTACAAGAAAATAAGCTCCCTCAGGAAAGTCTAATGCAGATCAGATTAAAAGATGATCATTGCCCAATGCTTTGATTAATAACACCTTATACAGAAGATCATTCGATTAGATATGGTTACGGTGATTGAATAAATCAAAAGCACAAAAGATCATGGAAGAAGTACATACTAGACTGTGTGGTGCACATAATTTTGATATAAAATGAAAATCAAATGAATGGGATACTATTGGCCGTTAATGATAGATGACTGCAAGAATGTTGCACGTCTTTATCATCAATGTCAGGTGCATGCTATAGTTCTTCATCAACAACTAAATGTCCAACAACCAACCATTACCTCATGGCCTTTTGAAAGCTAGGGTACATATATCATCGATTTCATAGATCCTCCATCCTTCAGAGGTCACAGATTTATATTAGCAGTTACAAACTACTTCTCGAAGTGGGCAGAAGTAATTCCTTTGATAGAAATCAAAGCTCAACAAGTTTTAAAATTTTTCAAAGAGAATGTTGTGTATCAGTTCAGTGTTCCTTATCAAATTTTCACTATTTTGATAATTGATCTATCTATCAGGTTCTAAATTCACTCATCTAGTAATCGATCTCCCATTCGAGTATTTTCTTTATCTAGAAATTGATCTTCCAGTTAAAGTTTAAATTTCACCTTTTAGATAATTGATCTATCAGCCAGGTTCTAAAATCCCTCTTGCAGGAATCAATCTCTCGCTTGAGTATCCACTTTGATAGGAAAATGATCTTCCAGTCAAAGTTTAAATTTCACCTTTTCGATAATCAATCTATTGGCCAGGTTCTAAAATCCACTCTTGTGGGAATTTATATCTCGTTTGAATATCTACTTTGTCTAGGAATTGAACTTCTTGTTAAAGTTTAATTTTCACCTTTTTGATAATTGATCTATCAATTGGGTTCTAAAATCCACTCCTGAAAGAAATGATCTCCAGCTTTAGTATCCACTTTATCTGGAAATCAATCTTCCAATCAAAATTCAAAATTCACCTTTTCGATAATCAATCTATCGATCAGGTTCTAAATCTGCTCATTCGGGAATTGATCACTCATCTGAGTATTGTCCTTCATTTGGGAATCAATCTCCCATTTAAGGTTTAAATCTTCCTCCCTGAGAATTGTGCTTTCAATTAGGTCCTGCGTGTAGTAGATGAAAATTGACCTTTCAATCAAGTCTCTAGCTTTTAAATTTTATTGATCGCTTCCGTCAACACCAACATGTGTGATTGATCCTTCGAGTTCATCACACCTTTTTGGGGTCCATTTGTTGACCTGAATTTTATATGAGGTCATCAAGACCTTTCAAACTCATGATCATACATCTAATGATTGATAGTCACCAAACTGTCAATCATCCAGTACTCTATCAATTATAAATCAAATCTTCAATTACTCAATCAATCTTTTAAACAATCAAGTTTCCATTCAATTTTAATTGCCTTTATACAATCGAGCATTCTATTATTCAATTAAACATTCAATCAAATATCTTTCCTCAAGTTTAAACTCAATCACATTCAATTCTTCAAACATACACCAACATTAAATAAGTACACTCCAACGATGATCAATCAACACTCAAATCATACATTTAGCCAGTAATAAAATCAACCAGCATGCATACATTCAATAGATCAATATCTATATTCAATCACTCAAATTAAATTCCACCTTATTTCTGAACTCCATCAAACTTCTCTAAATACCTCTCCTAATGAAATGGACATGATTGGTCACTTTGATCTAGTTACTAGTTGATCTGGTCAATTGGACCCAAACCTGGTCAAATTATACCTAATTGATCAAATCATTACATATGATCCAATCAAGATCCTCCAAATAACATTCAAAATCATTTCATTGTACCATCAAAATAAATCCAAATTCACCATGCTCCAAATCATCATTAGGTTGGCTTTGTCAACTCATCATATTTGGTCAAACTCCAACCCATGAAGATCCATTTGCTCATATTTAGATCCTACTCATTTACATTTGTTAAAAATCATTCCAACACAATTTCATGTGTTTGTTAAGATCAATCCTAGTTATATCGACTTAGTTGGCTAGTCCTACTAGTCAACCCAAGTAAAAACAAGCTTTTCATGGTTAACCCTTCATATAAACCCAAATACCATTTCTCTGAACCCTTTCATCCCATTTTAAATAGCAAGCTATTCAATCCCCAAGTCCACCATGAGTTAATTCATGCATGGTTTGACTTGGTCAAACCACCAAAGGTGTTCAAACCTCACTACACTCACCTTCATTTATCATATATATTGAACCTAATCTTTTAGACTCTTTTTGATCTATCTAGATAACAAGCACATTATACCCTGAATTCCACCTCAGTTGTTTGACTAGTTGACTGGTAAACAATCAATCCTAATATATGAAGTTGGCTTTAGTAGTCAACCTTCCTATTACAAGCAGAATTTCTCTAAACCCAGCCCATCCAGCTATCTAAATGAACTTTAGAAGCTTCCTGAATTCTGACCCGACCCAACCCAACTGTTGTTTCAGCCATAACAAACCCCGGTGGTCTCTCCCCATATGTAGAAGAACCTAAGTTTGTTCAGCTAGTACAACCATTTTCTCTGTCTCCAAATTACCTGAGCCAGATGTCTAGCATCTAGAGAACCTCCCTAATGCGTCCTAGCCATTCCTTTTGGCTCCAATGCTTGGGACAAGGTAATGGGATGGAACTCTTCAATCAAACCTGACATTCTTTCTAGCCACTCTACAGCCGCGTTAGAGTTTCATTTCTACTCCCTAAGAATTCCTATAGTTTTTCCTATCATTTCCATTTGCATTGTCCAGTACATTGTCGTCGTGTGGAAAGCACTCGCACAGTCACTACCACTGGTTGTCTGTGTCATAAAACCCTCAAAATAAATCCAAAAAAATGCCCAAACTTCAAAAATTTGTAAGAAATTCATTTCTTAACCATTTCTTGGGTTCATGGGTTAGTTTTCTTCAGAATTTGATCTATTTTATTTTGTTAATTATTTCAAATATATAAAAAACTTAATTTTATTTTTAAATAAAAATCTATAAATTATTTTTGTTTGATTTTTGGTAGAGGTATTTTAGAATCTTCTTCTAATCTTCCCTGATTTTTCCAAGTCTTTTTTATGCAATTATTATTAGTTTATGAATTTATAAAAATCTAGGTCATATTTTGATCTAGATATTTAAAAATTCATAACTAATTCATTCCAACTCCAATCAATGCATGTTAGAGCTTTATAGAATCAGTGAAAGTATCTCTTTCACTTAAAAATAATTTCAAGGCATGCTCATGTTTAATTTGAGAATAAATAACCATTGATAATGTATGGATTTTCATGCATTTCAATCAGAATGAACATGATTATGGTCTTAAATTGGATAAACAATCATTTGAAAATGTTTCTTATATCCTGAAATGATTTGAAAATTTCAAAGTTTAGTCAAATTTACCTAGAAATCATTATTATAAAGTTTAAATAAACAATAATAACTCCTTTCAGGAAGGCACTCTTCTTTGCACATTCTTTCCTAATTCAAGTCAAGAATCTTCAATTTCAATTTTAGAATTTATAATCTAAATCCTGTGCTTTGAAATTTAATTAGCCCAAACATTTATTTAAATGTGTATGAATTTTAAAATTATTTAGACTTCATTTTAATCGAGAGTTTTTTATTAGGAGATGTAATTAACTATTAGGGCTTGCCCAAACTATATCTTAGATTCATTTCTAAGATAGGGGAAAAATCTATGAATTTAGACTTCGCTTTATCCATATTTTAAATTTAATTTCATAATCAAAAGATAAAATGATATTTGATTTGCTTTTACAACCAATATAATATCCTCTATATTTCATTATGAAAATAGGTTTATGATTTATTTCTCTAATTGGAATTAAAGGAGAATGTGCTTATCATCCTTTGGGTTGATTTATATATTTTCTATGCAGCCTCTGATTAGAAAAATAAATTATAGTTTTGTTTCCTTCAAATTGATAGAAGGACATTACTCTACCCCTCGGGGTGGTATAATGTCTAACTATGCAGATTTAATCGAAATAGAAGTATCAAAATATAAATAAAGCAGATCTTGATGGACCAGAAGTACTTTAAAATAAAAAGTTCTCACATATGTATGTATGTATGTCAGGATAAAGGTGTTCATGTATATGGTAACACTACCATATCATCCTAGAACTGGCATACATATTCTTACAAACTCCGACCCATGCAATATGAACGAAATCTATAAGAAGGCTAAGCTCTAATGCAAATCTACCTCCCAAATGAATGTAATGCATATAATATGAAGCAATTTATGAAAGACTAGTGCATAAATAAAACTTTTATTCGTTGATCTTTATTGTAGAATACAACCTTTATAAGTAGTGCATAATATATCCCAAATTTTCTTACCATTACTACATGCGGATACTAATATATAATCATCAGAATTCAAAGCACAGAAAAAATAATTCAAATGTTTAGCATTCAATTGAGCATTAATTTGTTCTATTCTACTCGATTAAGAAAAAGGAATATTAATTTTAATTTCATCTATAACACGTGAAGGTATAGAATAACCAATAGGGGGGTGAATTGGATATTTAAAAACTTCTTTAAACAAAAAGAAATATCTTTTTATATCTTACAGCGAAGATGAATTAAATCAATAATAAGAAGATCAATCACAGATTTCACCTAAGCAATTAATCGCATTAAAATAAAATGCAGAAAATAATCAGAAAGAGCACACAAGATTTATAGTGGTTCGGTCCATCTTCACCTACGTCCACTCCATGGAGGCACCCTTCGAGTATTGCACTACACCTTTAGTAACTCTCCTTTAGCCCCCACAGCTAGGCGATGAAGACCTTACAAAATCACTTCAACCTTCCCCGGTGCAGCGTAGTAGTCAGGTCCTTCGACACCAAAGAGATATTCTTCTTCCCAAAACTTCCCTCGAGATGACTCTTGAATCTGATGGTACTTAGGTACAAGCTTGCCGGAACAATAGTGTGAACCCTCTCACACTCCCTCAAAAATAACCCTTCCAAGGCTCTTCTCCCTCTCAAACTCCACCCATTCCACTCTCCCTTTCAAGCTCTCTCTTCATGTTTTCTCCAAAAGAAATGAAGACTCAATGGCTGCCAAAGACACCTATCAAGTGCCTTAATAAAGCTTAAATAGAAAGCTCCCAAAACCCTTCCAAATCTATTCTGGTAGCAAAGATCATCCAAGACGATCGCAGGATCGTCCAGGATGATGTGTTCAAAAAGACGGCTTTAGAAAACCCTAAAAACTCAATTCTGCCACCAAAGATTTTCCAGGAGGATTGCAGGATTGTCCGGGATGATGTGGAGAATTTGACCTAATAGTCCTAGACGATCTCAGGATAGTCTAGGATGATCAGTACAAACTTTTAACATATCATCCTGTATGATATATATATCATCCAGGATGATCAGAATATCAAATTATGCATATTTGATTGAATAATTATAAGATTAATTTAGACAACATTATTATAGATCATCCTGGACTTTTAGACCAAAAACTAAACTTGAAATCTTACCTGAATTATTATGGAGGTTAGGTTTTTGAGATTGTATTGGATCATTTAGGATGATATAAATATTATCTAGGATGATTAGTTCAATGAACAGATCATTCTGGACGATTTAAAATCGTCCAGTACAATTTGTTCAAAAGTTGAGCTTCTTGTTTTGATAGATCTCACTCCCCCTAAGTGTGTGTATGCTTGGTCATAAGCAAGCATACACCCTTATAGGACTTGTCTCAAGAAAACAAAAAGTACATCAAGAGAAATTATAAATATCATCACATAATAACCTATTCTACCCATTATTGAGCCTTGAAACTTTGTTGGAAGGTGCATGCTATTCCTGAGAGGTTAGTATACACACAAATAAATATACATTGAAAATACTAGGAGATGTGAGCCATAATATTTTTTATCATCAAAACAAGAACTCGTGAGCCAGAGTCGCAACATATGAAAGTGTGGCTTTATTTTGAAAACATTTTTAATGGGATATCCTCTTTTTGTTATAACTCTATCTCTAATCTTCTTAAAGAATGGTTTGTTCCTACTAAAGGTCACATTAGGAACATCTTACCTGTTATTATTTGCTGGTTTTATCGATAAGCAGAAATGAGTCTAAACATGAGAATGTTAAGATGAATGTTACTAATATTATTTCTACAGTTAAGGAGAAAAATTTTCAGCTTTTTTTTGGCAAATTTACTTAAGTTTGACTCTTTTAAAGGTTATTATTATGTTGCAAAATGAGTTTGGAGTGCATTCCAACCCACTTCCTTTGTTGTTAAAGATAGAATTGTTATTTGAAAGAAGCATTTAAAAGGTTGCTTTAAGTTTATTACTGAAGGTTCTATGCATAATTTACCTACTTGTTGTGGCGGCATTGTTAGAGACTCAAATGGGTTTGTTATTGCTGCTTTTGTAGGTCCTTGCTTGGCTAATACTGCTATGAAGGCTAAAATTGAGGGTCTTCTTTATGGCATCCAATTATGCATTTCTTTAGATATCACTAATGTTTGGATTGAAGTGGATGTTATGCTTTTGATTCATTATATTAATGGGAATTCTATTTCTAATCCTGCTAATTTTTACATGTTAAGAGATATTAATCACTAGCTCTCTTTTTTTATTTTTTCTATATCTCATATTTTTCGTGAAGGGAATGTTGTTGCTGATTTCCTTGCTAAAGAGGGGTGTACTTTAGATGGCTTCATGGAATTTACGGAACATTCTTTACCGAAGGAGATTAAAGGATTGGTTAGACTGTATCATTTTGGTCTCCCTTATGTTCTCTTGCCCTAATCATTTTGACTTCTCTTTTTTTATTTTTCCCTATGCTTGTTATTTGGCCTTGGCCTATCTTAATATCTTTGGTAATAATGGTTTTTTATTATTTTTGCTTCTTAGACCAATTGGGGCTTTGTTGTTTCACTGTGTGTTGGAGGTAATTTTATCATATGCTTTTGAAGAGCTCAGAGATTTGGTTGATTGGCAATTATATGACCCACTTATTGTATTGGGATTCCTTTTGGTATTAGTTATATTATCAATTTCCCTTATTACTATTATGTTTTTACTCTAGTCATTGGTTTGATTTTTGCAATGATTGGAATGTTTACATCATTGATTTGACCCCAAAGTGTTACTCTCTTTTCTCTTGGTGGAATTTTCTAGTCCACTTCTCTCTGATCCTATTTTGTCCTGTGGGGTCTACTATTTTTGGTAACAACTCGGAGTTTGTTTGTGTGTACTGTTTCCAGTTCTTTCTGCCTTGGGGGTGCTGGAATCAAAATTTTAGTTGTGTGTTCACCATGATTTGTTCCTCCCCTTACTTCTCCGTCTATTCCCTTGCTGAATTCTTGTGCTTCTTATGCTCGGGTGGGTTTGGGATTAGATTTGAGTGGCATTTGGGGTTACCTCATGATGGTATTACTTTTACTACACTCTTGAGCCTTGCTCCCCCAAATCACTTTAGTGTTTTGAGTTTCAAGTTGACTTTTGTTGCTGTTCAGAATTTTTGGTTTATCTTTGAGTGAGATCCTTCCAGCTTTGGATTAATGTTTTACTATTTTTGGGTATTGGAGAATAATTTTTTTGGCAATTACTACAGGTTAATTGGTTAGATCTATGTTGTTATGAGTCTGATCATTATGAAACTTATCAGTTGTGTTGGTTGGTTGCTTTGTTTCCTCCTTGGGGTCTATTTTTGGCTATTTTTATGGTTTTGTTGTGGTTATTATTGGAGGTTATTTCTCGGGTGGCCCCATCTAATTCCCCAATTCTCTAATATTATTAGTCCTCTTTACATGCGATGGATGGTTTATATTAACTTCAGGGTGGCCCTGTCCTGTGTTATTACTCTTATTAATCATGTGGGGTCCTTTCTCACTATTACTGATATTTGTTTACTCTTCTTTTAAGGTGGTTTTTCCCCTTATTTCTCTACACTTCTGCTCACTCTAATAGCCAGCATGGTTGGAAAGGGAATGCTATGGATGGCGGTTATCATTTCTAGGATATGGTAGGCCACGAAATCTCCTTTGCGGGCTGTGTCATAATCTAGCACATATGCTTTCACTCTTAGTCTTTATTATAGATAAATCAGATTATGTTTTTTTTCTCTTGTGTTAAGTCTTTGTGCTTCATATATGTACTTGTAATAGCACTTCTATGTGATCTTGGATACAACGTGAGCTTCTAGAATGCTTCCAATATACCAAATTTCATAATTTTCATTTGGGACTTCATTATCCCTAGGTTTTATAATCCTTATTGGTTCCATTTAATTATAGCTTATAAAGTTACTTTCTATTTTCATATCTTCCTATGCATGCTTTGCTTTTGCAGTCCTTTTCTCTTGCAGGCTAATGGGATTTCGGATCTTCTAGGCTTGCCGATTATCTTTTGCAGGAAGATTGAGTTTAATGCACTTATTTTTTTCTTCCTTTTTTTGGTGCAAACTTCTTGCCACCCTAGATTGTTATTAGGATATTTTGTAATTTTTAGTATAGGGAACCATTGGTTCACAGGCTTTCTTTTGAATTTTTTTTAGCTCTTTTGAGCATTAGCGAGCTGAAGGTTCTTGTTAAGGACCTTGTATTCCTTTTTTTATTTAATGCGTAGGCCCCTCGGTGGGTTTTCCCCAAAAAAAGTTAAAAAATGAAAAAAAAAAAGTTAAAAAAAACCCAAGAAGTTTCAAGTCATCAAAGTCCCCATAGGGTAAATTAATTTCTTAAGTAAATGCATTTATACTTGAGATCTAGACCATGGATTGGGTTCAAATCAGTGGCAAACTAACCCCTATACATTAATCTAGAATACCAAAAAAAAAGTATGAACCAATGCTCTATGGTGCATATTTTATAAATAATTAAAGATCTAGGTCAAGAAATGACTCATTCATTTGAAAATTTAATTCAGGAAAATTATCTCACCAAATAAGCTTAGGAAAATTAGGGTAGGTTATGGAAATTATTAATATAACCTAGCCAAATTAAAGATCAATTGGATGAGTATACAAAGAGGATGTAATAAAAATTAGTGTATAATCAAAGGAAAATTATTCCTTATCCACTCATCAAATTGACTTGATTTCATTTTTAAATTGAAGCCCTACTCATGCTAATTCTGTGGATATATCACATGCAATTTTGGTTTAAGTGTGTGATTTATAATAATTTTTAAATAATAAGGACATTTAAATAATTAAATAAATAGTTTAAACAATTTTCTTACCACCATGTCACTATCGTGCCTCCCCTACTACAAGGACACAACGACCCCATCATCCTTGGATTGAGGACACGTGTCAAATTATGATTAGCCACTATTGAATGGTGATGGTTAATCACTTAATCACATTGAATCATGCCTCTCCTATTAAATTGATTGCAATTCGAATAGAGGGCCCTAATCATGTTACATGAATTCATGTTGTTGGCCTCATTTTTGTATAAAGTCATTAGGATCCATCCAGACTCCTACCTGCTAATCTAATGGTTGACAATCAAATAATTGTGAGACATCCAAAACACAATCCCACTTCAATCCAAACTTCAATAAAAATTTCAATCTAGTCTTCAATCAAATTACAGTCAAACTTCAATAGCTTTCAATCATCTAGTTGATATAAATCCAAGATCACTTGAAGTTGCAGCCCGCACTATAGACAGTTGACTTAGTACGCTACCAAGCTCAATGTATTGGTACCTAGTGATCACCTCTTGATTTGGCATATCTAATCATAACAAATCACCTAATTGATATCATTGATGTTCATAAATCAAACTCAATCAATAAAATTTAGAATCCAGTTCAAATCTAGAATTCCAAACCAGAATTCCAGGTTAAAGGGCCATGTCTTTAATCCTTTTTGAGTGATCTTTCAATCACCTCAAAACCTAGTCATATGAACCCAATTCATAATATATTAATTGCATATTGATTAGGCAAGTACATAGGATCAACCCTTCAAAATTTAGGCTAATATGAGATGTCTAACAGCAAAAACATGATTAAAATCCAAAGGCTACAAAACCTTCAAATATTTATAGCCTATGCCACTAGACCTTCCACCATACGGAATTTGACCATGGGACCTTCCCTAAGACCTTTGACCATGTGCATAACCATTGTCACGACATTTTAAACACAAAATTATACTTTTTTGGACCAAGGTTGACTCACATTTAATTAGGGGTCTAAATGACAATAATGCCTTTAAAGGCAAGATTAGAATTTTCTCCAACCATTAACATGGCCCAGTCAAATCATACCTTGAAACCTCCTATAATACATCCTAAATATTATTAGGAGTACATTTGACTCAAATTCAAGCTTTGGTTATGCATGGTTGACCAAGTCAACTCATGTTGACCAAATTATTCCTTAAGGGTTTAATTAGTCATTTCAACTCAAATGGTCATTCCATTATATGGGATCACTCCATTGGTCTCTAGTCATTCTCTTGTACATGTTGGGTGCAACCCCAGCTCTTATTCTGACATGGTTGACCATGTTAACCATGGTTGACCAGATCAATCATGAACCATAGCCCCTTAGGTATAGTGCACGACCCAGCTGAATGTACTAACACCCATGACTTCAATTATATCTAAATCACTTCACTGGGAGCTTTATGCATCAAATAAATCATTATTAGCTCCTCAGCCAGTGATTGACCTAGTACAACCCAATTAAGCTAGCTTAATTGATCATCAGTACATGCTAATACTCAATTAAGCTTCAAATCAACCTTGACCCTCATCAAAACCTTCTGATCACCTCTCTTTGTGAAATCGACTTGGCTGGTTTTGTTGACCCAGTCAACAGTTGACTAAGTAAACAAATCCCAATTTTGGTCAAACATAACCTATTTGGGTCAAATCACCATATACAATCCAATCAAGCTTTTTAGTCACCCAGGAATCATTCCTTGCATGGTTTAAACACATCTAAACATACCATGAGTCATATCATGATGGGTTTGACCAAGTGAACACACGAACTTGGTTAAACTCTCATGCTTTTAATAAAATCACAACATGCAGTCAATCAAACCTCATCAAGCCCTTAATCTCATTCCATTTCATAACTTAAATACATTCAAACTTTTAATGAGCCAAGTCATGGAAGGTTTGACCAGGTGAACTCAAGAACTTGGTTAATCCCCAAATGTACTCATTTATACATTGGATTTAACATCCTTGATCTTCTCCACTCCAACTCAAGAACACCAACGCTCCCTCAAGTCCACCTCACTAGTCAATTTGACCAGTTGACTAGTTAAATGGTCAATTAGGGGCTTATAAGAGTGCTAAAATGGTCAAACTTCCTTAAATCTCCACTTTCCTCCAAACTAGCTATCTTAATCCAGTCACATGGCTATATTAAATAAGTGTGGTTCCCACATTCATGTGGAGTCATCCAATGGGAATGTATCTTGGCCAACCTTTTCCTCTACTTTCTAACCATCTATGACATGTGTAAAAAATCCAAGTAATATCTCTAATACATCCCAGCCCTCCATTTAAGCTCTAGAGTTTCATGATGGCCAAACTAGCTCATTCAAGACATGACACAATCTCTCACTACTCTTAGCCTCCCATAGTTAGTTCTCATTTCATTTCTTCTCAAGATACCCTCCTCAATATTTCCCAATCTAGCAAGTCAAAGCCATCAGTGACTAGCTTCAGGCCACCAACACCCTGAGGTCTGACCAAGCATGATATCTCACATTCTAGATGTTTTCAACCATTGATTTCTTCTAGGTGTTGAATGATGATTTCTTCTAGGGGATATCTCACAATTTATCCAAGCTTTATTTCTCATAATTATTAGCATTAAATGCTACTATCACCATAATTCGTATCCACAAATTGAAAGACGTCTCGTGGCCCTGCCATTTCTTTGATTTTAATTAATATAATTTTTTTTAAATGCATTTAAATAATAAAAAATTTAAAAAATCATATCTAATTCATTTCTCATCCAAATTAAACAATTAATACGTCTATGGAATCAACACAGAACCTACTTTATTTCAAAAATATTTTTACAAAGTTTTGAACAATAATAAAAAAGTAATTAATGGTTATATCCTTATTGATATTGCTTAATTATATTCCAAGCAATAGTCAATCTAATTTAAATTTTGGAGGCTAAAAATTAGGGCATGTTCTTAACCAGCTCAATTTTTTTCAAGCCTTGGGGAGCCTCCTATATTTAATCATAGAACTTTTTAAGGCAGTGAGTCATGATTTGACTTATTTTCTTAGGAAATTCATTACAAATCAATTTTAAACCCATGAAATGAATTTAAGTAGGCTATGGGATCTTTAAGTAGAGCTTAATGGTGGATGAAATGAAATTGTTTAAATTCAATGCAAGTATTTAGGACATTTGCATGTGCCCCTTTTCTTTATTTTTCATAATCATTTCTTAGGCACCTTGGGCTTGCATTTATGTTTGATCAATGAATGTTATGGCATGTGCTTCCTGTACCCTAACACTTTAACAGCAATGATATGGGGGAATATATCAATGGGTGATTTTTCAAGTGTCTCAGTTATGGGATAACCCAAAACTTTAAAAATTCATCCTTTCCAATGCACCAACATTTAGGTCACTTGATTGGTATGGTGTGATTGATTATGTTTATACAAGTGTTAGAGAACTCTGATTTCAAACCTACATAACTTTGGGACACTTAAGGATAAAAATTAAGGATAAGGTCTAGGAATTTAGAAAAAATATAAAAAAATTAAATATGCTCCGAATAGAGGTCAAGCAATAGAATATTAAACATAGTGACATCATATACTGTAGGTTTAAATATCATTATGATTGGAGCCTATTAGGTCAGAAAATTAGCAAAGTCAAAATTCAACCTCTTAAAGGACCTTAAAACTTTAAAATATTATAATTAATTCATTTTAAATCAAATAAATACAAATAATATATTAAATTATTTAAAATTCAACCCTCTATCTAAAAAAATAAAGAATTAATTAAATTAAATAATTAAAAAATATTAAAAATTTCAAATGAACTTCAAACCCTTAAAAACACTCCTACAAATTGATTTAATATCAAACTTTAAAAATTTAACCAACTATGTAACATAGGATACATCTAAGCCACATAGCCTACTACACATACATTAGATGATTTATTAGGATAACTATTCAAAGTTCTAGGCTAGGCTGATGTTTTCTTTTTTCCTACCTGTGTGCCAAGTTTTGTTTGGTTTTCACTAAATGCTTGTTACTAAAATTATTGATTTGATGTTTATTTATGTGTTAATTTTATTATGCTCTATATGAATTGATGTGATGGGCATTTGATTACTCATATGTTATAAATAATCTGGATGCTCATAGAATTTTTTATAGGTGGCCATGCTTATACAGAACTAAAATAAAGGGGGCAAATTAAAATCTAACAAATGAATTTTTAGCAAGTGCTAAAAATTGCTAAGCCCCCTTAAATAATAAAAGAGCATGGCCAAGTGTGTCTATATTTTAAATTTAAACAAATAAAATTATATAATAACTTGGGATGTTTTTTATTATAATGTCCTTGGATAATGATGCATGTAATTTTAGAGTTTTTGTTAATTTTCTACATGTATTTTAAATTCAAGTGTTGTGAAAGTTAATTTTAGGATGGGATATTAACCATCCAACTTGAAGTCCAAAAGAGAAGGGAAACATCCCTTACAGAAGAGTTTCCTTCATTAGGAGATTTAAGATAGGATGATTTAAAAATTCAAAGAGGAAAGAAACACCCCTTCAGGAAGGAGTTCCTTTTCATTTGGATATTTAGACCCGACAAATCTAAGGAGTTCGTAGAAGGGAAGATGAAGAAGAAGTGAAGAAATAAGAATATCACATTCTTTAAATCACATGCGTCATTCTTAGGATTAGAATACGGCTTGTTGTTAGTGGTCCCAGCAACTTTTAATTTCTGTAGACCCTAGGTTATAATTAAGTGACATTTGGCACATTGGCTTTTATATTTAACTTATTTTAATTATTTGATTTGATTAATATGTTTAGTTCTATGAAGTAGGAGTTTCATAATCTTTCTAGGTTTCTTACTCTTGCAACCTATTTTTTATTTAGCATGGAAGAGTTTAGGTTCTTTAAGGACCAACTATTTATAGTCAAAATTAAATAAATTTTTAGGCCCACATAGAAAGATAATCAATTTTAAAAACTAAGCTTAGGTTCGTAGAGGGTCTCATGCATACATCTTAATATCTCCTCTTCTTTGTTAGGTCCTTGCTCTCTTGCAGGTTGTGGCAGACAATGTGGCCTATTTGGGTGTAGTTTTATCTAGGGGATGTTGTGTATTCTCCAGGAAAAAATCTATTTTCTAAGACTTTTTAAAATTGCTTCATACTATTTTTATATAAAATGTCAATTAGCATGCATTGTGTTAGAAACTAATTAAAAAGTTAAAATTTCATTTATATTTGGGCATAACTACCCAAATAAGTAAAAGGGACCTCTTAGGACGTTCTCTAGATGCCAACCTTAATTCCTCAAAACTTGAATAATAGCACACCCATCTTTCATAAAAGATTGGATACATGGTTTTTAAGTGCTAAGTAGTTAGCTGGCTCCCCAATCCAGGCTGGGATAAGTCAAGTTTTATATTGCATTAGCTAGGTTTGGGCCATAAATATTTAGTGCCCAAATTAGACTTAGGATCCAGGGTGTACCCAAATCATATGACGGAAACTTCAAGAATATAATCCCAACTTTCTAAAAAAATGATAACTCAAATTAAACTTTCTCTCAAAACTAAAATTTAATGCCAACACATAGGATAGATAGGGGTGTTTGTGAAGTGTTTCAGAATCCCAAAACACCTCTTACCTTTCATCCTTTAGCCTTTAGCACTAACTACTCAAATTCAATCCAATCCTAGTTGAAATTTTTACCTCATTCCTTTGATATCATTCCTTGAAATCTCAAGAATAAAATTCCTACCATTTTTTTAATCGAGAGTATTCATAGAAAAATCAAGTTTTCTATGATATAATTAACTATGAGGGTTTGCACTCATAGGAGATTAAAGACCCAAGATTAATTTTAAAATTTATTTAATTCTCTTTCGAAAAATTAAAAAAATTAATGACAATCGTTATCGTCATATTCAAGTAGTTAATAAGGGATGATTTTTTCTTCCCTTGGGAGGATATATCATCTATTGTTATGACCTCAAATATGAAATTAATAATAACACATCCATATTATCATAGTTAAATACTTGACCAAATATCATTTTGACCCTTCCGGATCACATGTAGTTCATTCCTGAATTTGGTTAAGATATTTAGGATGTATTTTTTAATTCTAAATAGGAACCTATTAAGAAATCTTATTTCCACCTCTCAAGGTGGTATGTCATTTCTAATGGTATGTTTGATTTTAGAATTAAAATTCAAAAGTTAATTTCAAATTTTCCTAAAGAAATTATAATTTTAATTACTTTACATTTTTCCAAAGCAAAAGCTTTCAAAAACAAAAAGTGGTGACTCTGTTTAGGAGTAATCTCTCTCTCCATCTTTAATAATGATAGGAATTTTTTCGCATCAGTAGTTTTGACTACCTTCCATCCATGGGTCCCTCTACCAATTTCTTCCTTTGGTAAGGGTGGCAAACATAAGAAATAAAAATTAATAAGAGAGGTGAGCGAGGAAACCTCTAATAAATTCAGGCTAAAACATTTCACCCCAAGTCCATTGGTGGATTGAAAGATTCAAGACAATTCTTGTGATTTTCACCTCAATTTTGTAAACCTTCATGATTGAGTGAAACTCAATATATCGAGTTTTAAGATTCGAAGAAGATTCATCAATTTTAAATTTAAACAAAATTCTTTCCAAAAATGATTATGATAAATCTTGGATATCATCGCCATGTGTCATCCTACAATATGTCCTTGTAGTTTGACACATGCAATGAGAATCAAAATTTCTCTAAGTCATAAGTGATTTTTATATCTTACAATCATATGTTGAGTTATATCTACTATAACTAAATAAATGTTGTAAGACACAAAATCATTTATGATTTTTCAAATTCCACTTCAAATCTATAATTCAAATCATCTTTTGTCAATTTCAAACACTCAAACACACTATAATGGCTAACAAACTGATCTTTTCCCTAGACCGAGACCTATATGTTAAAGAACAAATATGTAACAACTCAATTTAGTTTGGGATGAGGTTCTAGACCTTTAAGTTGACTGTAAGTGGGGGTGTAGTAATAGACCTATCTTCCAAGGGTGACAAAGGTATACCCCTAGTTGAGATTTCTATTGGGTCAGGTATTGACTCCCCCGCTCCGACAATGGAGGTCACTGTCGCCTTCATAACCACTACATCCTTTTCTGAGGATGACAAGAAATTGAAATTTGTAGCTAATACTGAGCCAAAGTTTGTGTTCGAGATAGGGACAAGTTCTAGAATACCCTTCACAAGTAAGAAGGGAGTCATTTCTACCCCCTCACTGTCGCTGCAAGGGATGAGAGGGTTACTAGGATAGCATGCTCTCCATCATGCCCAATGGAATACACTATTAAAAGGACTCCTAAGGAAAATAAAATCCAAAGAACTAGTATGTTGGGAGATATTATTCACACCTATGCTGCTCAAGAAGGTGAATTTGAGGAATCATACATAAAACACCTGAATATGGTGATTTCACATAAGTTTGGAAAAGAGATTTAAAGGCAGAAAAGACTGAAGTAAGGAATCTGACACCTCAGCCTATGAGGAATAATAAAAAGTATGTGAGATGGCCATCCATTGTACTAGTGGATGATTACCATTGGGTGCCTCGCCTCTCATCTACCAAGATATAGGAGATTTTTTTAGTTGGATCAGCAATGGGAACTAGTCTGCCCTTTAAAACCATCAAGGCTATCCTCAATTATAGTTAAGCCTTAAAGAAGAAAAAAAACATACTGGCAGAGGTTAAGGGCAAGACGCCCAAATCTTCAGAAAAGCACTACACACCCAAGAAGCTCAATAAGAGTGAAAACCCCCAAACATCTATTGATATCCTTAGGCTCCCAATTTAGTGATGTGAGGGCTCCACCTCACTTAATGTCATAATCTCAACTCCTCAAGCTCCTACATTACCTTCTGAGGTGGATGCCTCTCAAGCTATTGTGGATTCCAGCCTTGTGACTACTAACTCTAGGATAGTTAAAGGGAGAGGGATAGTTCCCGGCATAGATGATGAGAAGATCTATTAGATAGTGGAAGTATCCCTTGATTATGTAGAAGATTTTAAGCTACAAGACATTTTATCTAAGCTAGGAGAATAGGAATTTAATGGTATGATATATTATAGTGGGTACCTACATATCAACCCTGAATCAGTGGAGGGTAGACCAATCATTGAGGTGGTCCAAGAAATTTCAGATATCCTTAAGAATAAAGAAGCTATAGAAGCCTTCAACATAGATTTAGATGATATTTTGATGGATGAAGATGATGCTACTACAGATAGTATTAACATGGTTGTGATAAGAGCATCAGTCAAAGATGTTGAACCCAACAGACATTGGTCAGCTAGAGAAGAGGATAACAATCATTGATTTGGATTTAGATGGGTTAGTTTGGTTTAGGGATAAAGATGAATACATCAAGAACTTTGAAAGGAAAGTTGAGGAAATACTTCTAAGGGTAGAGGAAATACAAAGTCAGCTTTCTAAGACACCATAATCTCAACCTGTGCAGTCACAATCGATAGTTCACATAGTAGATGATTAGGGCAGAAAACCATATTCAAAACCAAAATTTCCAAAGTCAACTTTAGTGGTCCTTCCAGCACCTTTAGTAGTACCTCCAATCCCAGCAGTATTAATTGATAAAGACATCAAGCATATGATTGAGACCCAAGTAAGGGAGGCTTTATCCCATTTCCAGGGAGCCATGTCTATTCAAAAGGGTAGGCCCTACTCTGAGGAATATAACTTAGTTCCTTATCCGAAGGTCTTCTTTCCACCTTCTTTTAAAGTTTTAATTATACTAAAAATTTGAGGTTGCATTTGGCCTACTTTTCTGTGAGCTCTTACAACACAAGAGGGTCAGATGCTTTATTATTTCATCATTTTTTTAGTAGTCTCTCTATAATTTCTTTTAAATGGTATGATGATCTACCGCATGATTTGGTAAGAACCTTTACTAAGCTAGAGGGTCTATTCTTAAAGAGATTCTCCAAGGCTCACCATCATATAACCATGGGAGATCTAGTCATCTAGAAGCAGAAGCTGAAAGAGTCTCTAGTTGAGTACATCTTGAGATGGAAAATCTCTCGATAAAGTAAAAACCATAACTGCAAGAGCAACACACGGTGGAAATTCTTTTGAAAAATATCTACATGCCTATTACTTTTCTTTTGAAAGGGTTCATAATCAAAACCTTTGAAAGCTTCTCAAGATGAAGAATAACCTACATAAAGAGGCTTTTTAGATGCCATTCTTGAAGGTTCTTTCTGATGAGAAGAAATACAGTAAGCTTCAAATGTCCTTTGAAAAGACTATAGTAAAAGTCTCTATAATAGAAAAGGGGAAGAAACCAACTACCAGAGAATTTAGTGGTCCTCCACCACCAATAATTCAGAAACTACCATTCCAAGTAAACCCTCAACCTATAAGGGAGCCTTACTCGATCACTTTTAAAGAGAGATTGCCAAAAGTTTGTTTATTTAAAAGGGAATTAGTAAGAAAGATCTTCAAGAGTGTCTTAAAGAAACCAAGCTTTATATTGTAGGAGGTCATGAAGCCTAAATAGGCAAACAAGTGGGATGACCCCAAATTTTGCCCCTTTCATCGCATGTTAGTCCACATAATTTTAGGAACTATTATAAATAATCAAAGAAGAAGAGTAAAATTTTTGTAGAGCGGAAGCATATTTAGTGAGAGATGTATTCAGGTGGTGGATGGTGGCATAAAACCCCTATCCTCATTGACGTTATTTGACTTTTACGTTGCCCCATCAAAGGGTCAAAAATTAATGAAAACAGATCATTCTTCGCATATTTTGATGGTTAATATTTAGAACAAAACATAAAATGAACCTTCCATAAAAAAGCTCAAAACATAGTAGTAATTGTTCAAGATCATTAATAACTTGATTATTCAGATTTGACCTCCAAAGGGGGAGATAAATCTGAGATCTTATCTTATGGTGATACCCCCAAAGTTAACTTTTAAGTGAGTCTTCTTAAGATAGATTTTTTTAGATTTGGACTCCCCATTATAAAATAAAATTGCATCCCCAACAAAGAGTGTAGACCCTGCTATAGTTTGTCCTCCTAATGAGACCATGGAGGTACAACAAAGTCTTACCCCCTATGCTTTCTCCTCAAGAAGTAGGCAAACAAGCCTTATTTAATGATCAAATTCAATCTTCTCCTCAATAATCAAATCTTCCTCCAAATCCACCAAGTCCCAATCTTAATGTTTCCAAGGTCAACTATAATATCATAGCTCATCTTACAAAGTTGCCGGCTAAATTGAGTATCTACGATGCTCTTATTCTCTCAAAGGAGATAGGGGAATCTTTAATCAAAACACTTCTAGACCTAAAGGTCTACTTAGCTCAGTTAACTGTGACTTCATAAGATGAAGCTTTGTACCTTAAAGATATCCTAGGGGTAACCTTTCTAACGAGTATTTACTTCTGGAAACTGTCGATTATAATCTCCCACTTGACATTACTATAAATGTGGGAAACTTTAAGTTATCTAGAGTCATTGTTGATTTGGGTTCATCCCTGCACTCCTTTTAGAGATATGAGAGTTTTTTATAGCAGCCAAATTTCACATAATTAATTTGGTGACATCTTTTAACACATTTCTAGGTAGGCCATGGACCCATAAGTACAAGATGGTTCCATCTACCCTACACCAATGTGTCAAGTATTAATGAGATGGCACTGAGTGCATGATTAAGGGTGATCTGCAATCATTCTCTATTCATGAGATTGAGATATATGAGAATGATACATACTACTCACCTAAAGGGTTATCTACCTATCCTAATGGTAAGATCACAATTAAAGAGGAGAAAGAAAATGAACAAAGCTCAAAAGAAAATAAAAATTTAAAAGGAGAAAAAGGCAAAAGTAAAAAAAAAGATAACAATCAGATAATGAAGATATGTAATAGGCATGGTATTTAGGCATCTAAATAGTTTCCCTTATAAAGGTTGGAGGATGGCCCAAAGAACACATGCTTGAGGTGTCCCAAAGAGCACATAGTTGGGGCTATGAATCATTTGAAGAAAGAACATCCTGATATACATTCTGGAATCAAGTTTTGATGTTGACTCAAAAGTAGGGGGTGTAAATATTCTTTTTAATTACACCAAGATAAATCCTCCTCCAAATTTTGTTCTCACAATAGAACAAGATAGTGATATAGAGGGTGACATTTCAAAAGTTCAAATTGACAAGTGAGAATTAACTATGAATGAAAAGCTGAGTAAAGGAATTGAAGCTTTGACTTTAACCCCACTATCTACTCATAAGGTTGAAGGGTTAGTAATTAAGGATTCTCTTAACTTAGATGCTAAAGTATGGAAAGTCCCGAAGTTTATTCCAGGCTCATCCACCTTAAGGAAGAAAGATAATGTAATCCTTGAGGAGGTAGATTTTAATGAATTAATCAAATTACCTCTTGGCTACTTTTCTATCTGCATAAGAAATTACATTTCTAAAGGTATCATGTTAGGTCAATGGACATATGGCTAGGCTAGATACCACGAGAGCCTTTGACATACAAAAATAAATGAAATTTAACCAGTGTTATCTGCTTTGGTACCGTTAGTTCTTTTCTTGATGATGGAAATTATCTTGTGATAATAAATCATCATGAATCTAAGAAGGTCCACATGGAAATCATTGACCCCCTAAATGGGCTCTAATTAGAGACATCAAATGATCTAGATGAACATGAATCTTAGGATGCACCCCCTAAATTTGAAGAAGAAATTAATCAACAGTTGACAAACTTAAACAAATTAACCTTGGAATAGAGGATGACCGTCACCCTATTTTAATAAGCTCTTTTCTAAGTGAGGATGAATCAAAGGATCTAATTCAACTTATCTCTAAGTTTTGGGATTGCTTTGCTTGGACATATGTTGAAATGTTTGGCTTGCTCGCTGACGTAGTAGTTCATAAACTCAAAATTCGACATGATGCAATTCTTATTAATCAAGCTCCTTGATGCATGCATCTTGAAATAAAGAAGCTAGGCATTTCTTGAATTAAGAGGTTTATCAAGGCTTAATTTATTCAAGAGGAACAATATCCATTTTGGGTAGTCAGCATCATTCTGATTTGAAAGAAAATGGTAAAATTCAGATATGTGTCAACTATAGGGATCTGATTAAGGCATGTCCCAAGGATGAATTTCCTTTGCCCCATACCCAAGCTTATAGTGGACATCACCTCTTCGTATTTCATTTTCTCTTTTATGGATTGCTTGTCTAGTTATAACCAAATCAATTTGTCCCCAAAAGATGAGAGAAACACTGCATTTAGAACCCCTATAGGCATCTTTTATTATAAGGTGATGCCATTCGGCCTTAAAAATGATGGTGCAATCTACCTGTGGGCCATGGCCCAATTCTATGATGAATTAATCCCTAACGAGGTTAAATTCTATATCGACAATTTAGTCATCAAGAGCAAAGTCAAAGAGGCTCACCTATATGACTTAAGAATCATCTTCAAGTGTTTGCACTGCTATGACCTCAAAATGAATCCCTTGAAGTGCACTTTCGGTGTTACGTCAAAAAAATTCTTGTGAATTTTAGTGAGGTACCACTGCATTCATATTTATTCTACTAAGATCAAAGCCATCTTAAATATGCCACCTCCTTGAAGCCTTACTTAGCTAAGGTCCCTTTAAGGCAAGTTGTCATATATAAGGATGTTTATTTTTAATCTCTCTAGTAGGTGCCATCCATTCTCTTCCCTAGCTAAAATGGATGCCAAATTCATATGGGATGAGAAATAGGATGAGAAATGTCAAAGTGCCTTTAAAAATATCAAGCAATATCTTACCAATTCACGTTGCCCTGTTCTGGAGAAACCTCTTATTCTCAACATCATGACTCTTGATGAGTCGTTTGGTGCCCTTATGGCTCAACTCGATGACAAAGGAAAAGAAAATGCCCTCTACTTCTTGAGCCTGTGTCTTCTCCATATGGAAATTTGATATCCTTCCTATGAGAAACATTGTCATTCTTTAGTTTTTGCAGCCCAAAAATCTAAGGCAATATATGCTTTCTCATTAGGTAAGTTTGATTTCAGGAGTCAATCCTTTGCAATATCTTATGACCCAACATATGTTATCAGGGCATCTAGGATGATGGTCTATGATATTAATCCAATTTGAAATCACTATCATTCCCATACATACTATGAAAAGAACAGACCATTACTAACAACACATCCACTACCGGCATAGTCTCCTCTGAATAATGATTTACCTGATGAACAAATCAAAAATTTTGAGGAATGTAATGATCATGTCTGGAAATTATATTTTGATGGTATGGTTTCATCCCAATGAGGCGAAGTATAAAAATTTACTATTCCCAAAAATGCAAGAATTAGCTAGATTTTCATAACAGTAGACAAATGAATAATGCATTTCTCCTATCACTTATTAGAGCCTTACACAAATAATGATGTGAAGTATGAAGCTCTAATAGATGGTTTGGAACTTGCAATACTGATGGACATAAAAGAAATCAAGATCTATGGTAATTCCTGTTGTTTGGGAAGGGTATTTTAATTTTTTTTATGATTGAGCACTTAATTTTGAGCAACTATACAACTAGTTTTTATGTTTGGATTTTTATGATTTATTAATTTTTTGAATTTTTAAAACTAATTATGCAAGTCAAACTTGGGTTCACAAATTATCTGATCGAATAAACTCTAAATTTAGTAAAATTTGAAACATTGGTTCACCAGAACATATGCTTCAAACCCATAATTTTGGCATCATAAGGATCTTCCTAGGTTTCAAAATCAATACCCTAAGCTAAGTGTGTCTATAACTTTATTGATTTGTATTAGGAGTTCTACTTATTGGATTTGATTGAAATTAGAGGTAAACTAACCCTTACACTAACATGAATACACCATAGAAAAATGAAAGGAAAATACTATGTATTTAGAGAGTTATGAATTTTTAAAGTTATGGGTCCAAAATGGACACATGACTATGAAAATTCAAATAAAAAAATTTAGAGTAAAAAAGGACTCAAGAAAATTATGGAAGGTTAAAAACATGCTAAACAATTACCATCCAAAATTGAGCTCAATTCGACCATTATATCTCTAGAAAAATAAGGAATATTATTTCATTCAAAGCAATTTTGCTCACAATCCAGTGAACAAACATTCCAAAAATTATTTATCAAAAATACTAAGGTTTAATATGAATCCAATGATCCTAAGAGCACTCAATTTGGTGGAAATTTGAATTTTATTTGATTTTTTTAAGTTTCTAGCATTTTTAATTTTTTTTAAAATGGAAGAGGCTGTAGAGGTGAAAAATGGTGCACACTCTGTGGTCACTTATCCTTTTCAGCATTTTGGCTAATCACATACAGGAAGGGTTATACCACACGATCTGTTCGATTTGATGTGAGCTGTTAATTTGAGATGGACTGTTCATATCAGCCATGCCCACGCGAGAAGGTAAATGAAAGTTTTAGAAAAATGTTCATTAATTTTTCCACAATGATTAAATGTGATTAAACAGTAGTGATAGTTTAAACACATCCAAAAGAAGGGGTTGGACATGTTTAAAGCTTTGAAAAGCACTTTTTCAAAAGCTTTTTTGGAATGGCATTTTATGCTTAGAAAACACTACCTCAATCCAAGTGATGGACTTTCTTAACTTTGGGTTTGTTGGACTTCTGCTGGTGTCTTTTTCAACTTCCTAGAAGACCTCAAGCTCAGATTTTCTCTCAATTGAAAGTTTTTCCAAATTATCATTTTCTCTCTCCACCCTCTTCTCTCTCTCTCTCTCTCTCTCTCTCTCTCTTTCTCTCTCTCTCTCTCTCTCTCCCCCTCCTTAAATGAGGCTTTAGGAGCTATGGGAAGTTGTGGAAAAACTTGGGGAGAGTTGAGAGGATGTTTTTGATCTGAGAGAAAATTCTAGAGTGGAATCAAGTGTGTGTGGCATATTGAGTGAAAATTCCTTTTAGGTCTCTTTTCGAGAACTTAAGTTTGGGAGCCAAAACTAATGGTTTGGATTGGCTTATAAGGGTGTATTGATGCTTCCAATTAGTTGGGGTGGTTGGAGATTAGTGCTTTGCCTAGGTGGAGGACATTCCAAGGACCATGGGGTGGAGAAGGGGATTTTTGGACTTTTGTCCACATGGAACCAAGTTTGAGCCAATGGTTGCTTGGACTAGCTGAAAAGCAACTTCTAGAATCTACTTGAGCTATTTAAACCAAATCATTTGGGTTGGGTTGGCTTTTGATCCACGGGTTTGGGATTTCAGAGGTTTTGTGCTACCCCATTTAGTTGACCCAAGTCCCCCCAGGGGTTGGGATTGATGGGCTCTGCGTATGGGGATATGTGATAGCTACTATAATCATTGGTTTAATTTAATTTCACAAGGATTTAATTTTGGGTAAAGATAATCACTTTAGGTCCAGTTAGTTCAAATAATTTGGCTAAATCAAGTGGGGCCACGGGCTAGCAATTTTTTGAGTTTGGCTCATTGGTTTGGTCAAAAATATGGGTTTTGAATCTTTTAATATTTTAAGTATTTTTTATCAACTTAGGTTGACTTAGTTAACTAAGTTTGATTAGGGATGAAGGTTAGGTCCAACACATTCTAAATAACGTTTTGGACTGGTGGGAGGTAATTTCATGATTTGGGGAGGTCTTCATGCATGTAATATAATTCAAATAGGTCAAGAGGGTATTTTGGTCAACCTAGGATGACTTGGTCAAATAGGGTTGAACATGGTCAGGGTTTGTTTCAATGCACTCCATTTTACATATATGATCTGTTAGAGGAGGTTTCATGGCTTTATTTGATTAGGCCATGTTGAAGCTTAAGACAAATTTAGTTTTAAATGGTCAACTATGGTCCATTAAAGGACAATGCTAGTTCAATGTATCATAAAAATAATTATGAGCATGATTGATGGTTTTGGAGAGGTTTCTAAGGTGAATTTCCACAAGATGCAGGGCCCTGTTACATAGGCTATAAATATTTAAATATTATGTGGCCTTTAAAAATATAATCAGTTTGGGGGTTAGGAGGCTTAGAGTACCTTCAAACAAAAATAGTTGACCTAGGTACATGTCTAATCAATATGTAACTGATGGATCATGAATTCAAGGTTAATTGATAGGGTTTTGAAGGATTTGAATTTTCCCCAAAAAACTAGTTTTGGAACAAGAGGTTTTGGGTTTGGATTTAAGCAATTGACCTTGGATTTTGGATTTGGATTTAGTTTTCTGAGTTTAATTTGAATTTTAGATTAAGTTTTGATTTGATGCTTCTTATCCTCACACAGATATGAGGTTAACATTCTCATGCACCTCCAAAACCTGAAGAGAATATTATATCTATAATGGATGGTCTAAACGAAGTAAATCTAAGCACTAAAGAAGTCACTCATATAATTTTCATAAGTTCTTTATTGAATCAAGATGACTCAAATAAAATTATTGAGTTACTTAAAGAATTTAAAGATTATTTTTCTTGGAGTTATGAAGAAATGCTTGGATTATATCTTGACATAGAAGTTCATAAATTAAAATTTTAACTTAAAATGGTTCCAGTAAAGAAAACACCTCGATAGATGTGACTCAATGTTGAACAATAAGTAGTGGCTGAAGACAAGAAACTAATCGATGCTTTCTTCATCAAGAAAGATAAATATCTAACTTGGTTAGGTTGCATCATCACAATAAAGAAGAAGAATGGTCATATTCATGTCTGCATTGACTATAGAGACTTAAACAAACCCTATCCTTAAGATGTGTTTCCCCTTCCTATATTCAAACACATGGTTGATATTGCGTCCTCACATGTTATATTTTTCTTTATAGATGGCTCATCTGGATAAAACTGAATCCAAATTGTACCTAAAGATGAAAAGTATATGGCAATTAGAATGTCGATAGGACTCTACTTCTATAAAGTTGTACTATTTAGATTAAATGCTGGAGCAACCTACAAGTGAGTAAATATGAGAATATTTTAATAAATTATCCACCAATAAGTGGAGTATTATATCAATGATCTAGTCATTAAAATTCTTGAAAGAGAAGATCATTTTATGACCTGAGAATTATTCTAAAGATTACAACAATACAATTTCAAAATGAACCCTCTAAAATATGACTTCATCTTTACTTCAGATAAATTTTTAGGTTTCGAGGTTCGACACAATAGAATCAAAATTGATCCAAGTAAAATTAAAGAAAAATTAGAAATTCCAGAACCTAAAAGTCTTGCCTAAATAAGATCATTTAAAGGTCAATTTGCATATCTTAGATAATTCATATCAAATCTTTCAGGCATATGCGCCATTTATATCTCTATGAAAGAAAGATGTTCATTTTTATTGGGATAAAAATTTCCATAAAGTATTTAATAGCATAAATTAGTATTTAAATAATCCTCTGATCCTGGATTCCCCTAATCTTTGGAAGCCATTAATTTTTGTACAATAGTTTTAAGTGAATATGTTGCTGCCTTGTTAGCTCAGGTTAATAAGAAAGGGAAAGGGAATGCTCTTTACTATTTGAGTAGATGCATACTTTCAACTAAGAAGAAATTATCCTCTGATCGAGAAACATTATTTGGCCCTATTCTTCACCACTAAGTGGTTAAGGCAAAATATTCAATCTCATAAAGTAAATTTATTCTCTAGAGTAAATCCACTACAATATTGGATGAATTATCTAAAATTGTTAGGGAGATTAGTCTAATGGTTAATGAATCAATTAAAGTTTTAAATAACATTCATTTCACCATGTGCTATGAAAGGATAAGCTATTGCAGACTTTATAGCAACTCATCCAATGTAGGATGATTGTCCAATAAATAATGAATTACCAATTGAAAAAATTATATAATTAGAATTAAATAAGAAATCAACTTGGGTGTTTTATTTTGATGGTTCACCCTCATGATAAAGAGGAAGAACTCCTGAAACTTCCCGGGGAAAGTCAAAATTTGCATATCTTTTATCACTCCAGATAAAAGATTAATGAATTACACCTACCATATATTAAAACCCTGTATGAATAATAAAGCTGAGTATGAGGCTATTATAACTAGATTGGAGTTAAAAAACTTAAATAAAATTCAAGAGATCAAGATATTTGGAGATTCATAGTTAGTGATCAATCAAGTAGATAGAATCTATGCAGTGCTGGAATCTATATAGTGCTAAAAGAAAATCTAATTTTGTCTAATCTATATATAATGCATCTTCTCAGATAAATCCCAAACATAACTTTGTATAGGATTCTCCTTGGAAGGAATTCTACGAAGGATGACCTAGTAAAACTCACCAAATAATTTGCTTACCATGAATGAGAATCAATTCTAGTAGAAGTACAAGATCACAATATCTTATTGCCCTTGAACATTGAATATATCAATAAAAAATTCCCAACTCAGGTGAAAATTAAATTTGTAGTAGATTTTGAAAGATTGGATAGGATAAAACCTTTCATTGACTACTCACAAGAAAATATGCTCCCTCATTATAAGTTAAAAGCTAATCAAATTAAAAGAAGATCATTTTCTTATGCCTTAATCAATAACACCTTTTACATAAGATCATTCAATCAAATGTGGTTGCGGTGTTTGAATAAACTAGAAGCAAAGAAAAATGTTGAAGTACATGTTGAATTATGTTGTGCACATCAATATGGACCAAAGATGATGATGAAAATTAAGAGAATGGGATATTAATGGTCTTCAATGATATATGACTATGTGAATGTTGCATGTTGTTCTCATCATTGTCAGGTGCACGGTATAGTTCTACATATACCATCGAATGTCCTATGTTCAAAAATTGCTTGGTGGCCTTCAAAAGTTGGGCTATCGATATCAGCAATCTAATTGATCCACCATCTTCCAGAGGTCATAGATTTATATTAAGAGCTACAAATTACTTCTCAAAGTGGGTAGGAGTAATTCCATTGAGAGACGTCAAAGCACAACATATTCTAATTGTTTTCAAAGAACATATCATATATTAATTTAATATTTCTCATCAGGGTCATATCTAATATTCATCCTTCATTCAGGAGTACTAAAATAAATAACTTCACTAGATATCACAATATTGATTAGAGATACTCAACAATATATTATCCTTGAGCAAATCGATTGGTTAAGGCCTTCAATAAAATTCTATTTCAAATCCTAAATAGAATCTTAGATGATAATAAATGTAAAGGTCATGAAAAGTTACTTGAAGCTTTGTGGGCATATCAAACTATGTGTAGAACTCCAACTCAATATATGCCTTATACTTTTGTCTTTGGCGAAGAAGCAATTATTACTTTAAAGGTAGAATTATCTTCACTCATGCTTACAGTAAACTACAACATAACATCTAAATAAAATGCTAAACTCTGATTGCAAGAGATCAAAGGTTTAGAAGAGAAGCTATTGCAAACTCAATAAAGCCTCAATTTATATAAAGTTAAAATGATTCAATAACATGAAAAATTGGTTTGCTTAAGAACTTTCCATGTGGGAGACTTGGTGTAAGTTTTATGAAGGTCTATTTCAGCATATTGGAAGGTAGGAGATAAATTAGAAACAAAATAATAAGGAACATTTTTTGTAGAGAGAGCCTATTAAAGAGGTTCTTACTAGTTTGTAGATTGTTAAGAAAAAAAATCATCCCATGTGGCCTATAAATGGGTGATATCTTAATAAGTAGTATGTTGGATTATGTATTAAATAAAATGATCAATAAATAACAGAATATTTTAAGTTTTAAATTATTTGTGGTATTGATAGTTAAAATGAGCTAGGTCTAGATAAACAAATAGGGTACAAAGACCTAAACTAAAACTTGCAAATTTTAAAACCAGAGCTTGGTTAAATTTTATCTTTAAAGAAATAGTGTTAATTCCCATATGGTATCTTTTCTTTTGGATTTTGATGGTGTGGCCATCTCAATCTGCTCATTTGGAATTCACCTCTTATTTGAGTATCCATCTAAATTTGTTTATTTGAGAGTCTTTCATCATTGTAATCTACTTATTTCAGAATTGTTCTCCCATTCAGATATCAATTTGCTTATTAGGGAATCATTCTCTCATTTAGGTATTAATTGTTTGGGTACCATTTTCCCATTTATGCATCAATCTACCTGTTTAGGAGCCATTCTCCCATTTAGGTATTAATCTGCTTGTTTGGGAGACATTCTCCCATTCAGGTATCCTTCTCCTTATTTGGAGCCATTCTCCTATTAAAGTCTAAATCACCCTATTAGGATTAAGTCAACTTTTATGGCATACTATAGGCTTTGAGTCTAAGTCTAGCCTTATGACATCTCTTTCACAATTTAGGAGTAAGTTTCCTAAGAGGCCTCCCCTCTTAGTTAAATAAAAATCTTAGTTCTCTAAGGATAGGTGTGAGTTCCCTACTTCGTTTTTATATGACTAACCCCACTAATGGTGAATAATTCCCCCCATGGAATCATCCTAGTTTAAATCCTATAGATAAGTTGTGGATAACGCCCCCATGGCACCACCCTAGTTACACTTTAAATCTCATTCTTAAATATTGTTGTAGTATTCCCATGATTATACCTTTCCTTTGAATTTTTGTTGATTGGGAATATGATGCTTGGTATCCTTCTAATCAAACCACATCTAATTTACTTGTATAAGATCATTTCCTTCTTAAGTATCCACTTAAATCTTATTATTTCAAAATCGATCTCCATCCAAGTTTAAATATTTCATTCTCATGATTGGTACAAGTTTCCCCCAGTAGTATTCATTCTTTCGAATTCTAATTCATTAGGGATATGACTCAATGTATCTTTCTTATCTAACCATTCAAATCCACTTCTAAAGGATCATTTACTTCTCAAGTATTTATCTAAATTAAAATTAAAACAATCTACACTCAAATTTAATTATCAAGCAAGTCTTTTGGATTTAGTTCATTATTATAGTCAACACCAACATGTGCAATTTACTTCTGAAGTTCCTCACACCTATTGAAGGTCCATTTAGTAACATCACTTTATGCTGAGATCATTCAAACTCCAAACCCTAAATCACAATAAACATGGCAAATGTACTACATCTTACAGTACATTACAACCCTGAATACAATTATTATTCAAATTTTATCTTTTGGAGATTTATACAGTAAGCTCGCCAACACTAGTTCCCTAACCCAATGCGTGATCCATTTGGCCTTGTTAACCTAGCTCAACGAAGCTCAATCGATCAAATCAAGCTCAATCGGGTTTGTATTTAAATTTATTTATTTTATATTTCTTAAGCCAAAAGTCATATAAAAGGTGTATACATGCTTAGTGACTGTGCAGACACAAACTAAGTTGTGAAAACTAAAATTTTTGAAATTATGCAGATAGTACTATTGGGACAAAATGCTAATTAGGATATTAATATATTTTAATTAATCTTACTGTATGAACTAGATCATACAAGATGATCAGATTAATTCAAAACCCTAGCCGCCAAACACATTTAGGTAAGTATTTTAATTTTATTAATTATGAACTAATCATACTATATGAACCTATTTAAATTATATCATATTTAAAATATTACCAAAATTAATCACCAGGATTAGTGAATTAAATTTAGGTTTTATTTAATATGGCACTTTGTACAGTATGGTGTTGATCGTACTAGATGAGTAGTAGAGGCAAAATTTGATCATCTAGGGATTGTCTTATGTGAACCTTGATTTATTAAACTAACCATATAGTATAATGTTAATATTAGTGGATGATTTATAGAGATAATATTTGATCATCCCAGCAATCGTGTTATATGATCTTAAGAAGAATAAACTAATCACAGCATACGATCCAAGTATCTTTCTATATGATCAATATACTATATTTGAATAGACCATAACGTGACTCGTCCACCATACTAAATGAACTTCAATTTTTTGAACTAATCTTATTGTATGATCCTTGATCATATTATACAAACAGAAATGGTTAACTTTAAAATATGGGTTTTTACAGCTTTTATTTAAATATCATCCCTATTTCATCTAAGGGAATATTTTGCCACTTTGTTTTGAAGGAGAGCTTCTATGAGAATGGTTTTGAAGATAGAGCATTTCTTTGGGACAGAGACAGAGGTGAGGTCTTTAGGGAGAAGATTCTTCTGGGAATAAGAGAGTGAGTGAGAGGGGTTTCTACACAAGATTGCTTAAAGATCTTACACCTTCTTCGTCCAAGGTCAGTGTATTTGCTTAAGAAAAACTCTAGGAAGAGTCACTTAATGGGAAGGATCTGGTTGCTCTGCCATACAGAGGAGGTGAAGGAGATTTAGCTACTCCACCGCACATAGGAGGTGAAAGAGATTTCGCTACTTCGTTACATCGGGAAGTTTAAAGGGATTTGGCTACTTCATTGTATTGAAGAGGAGGAAATGATTTGTAAGGGCTTCTTTACCTTGTTGTTAGAAAAAAGGAGAATCACTAGTGTTAGTGCGATACTCAAATTATAGGACTCTGGGGAGTAGACATAGGTCATGGTTGACTAACCTCTATAAAACTATGGTGTGTTTATTCTTGTCTTTACCTTTAATTTTTTGCATTTTTATTTCTTACATATTACTTATTGCATCTCTATGATCTATGAGTTCTTTGTTTTGCAAAATTTGAACACCAATTTTTTTTCTCAAAAAGAAAAATATTTTATTTAGAAAGTAAAAACCAAAAAAATTTCTACTTTGCAAGTATTGCTTAAACTTAAAACAAAGTTTTTTGTTTAGATTGGTGCCATATAATTATTCATTAAATCATAAACTTGTTAAAAGAATAAATTTTAAAGGTACTTTTGATCACCATTTCACCCCCCTCTTGGTGTGCATTTATAGTTCAAGTTGGTCGAACAAGCTAATTTGAACTTTAAATTTGTATCAGAGTGGATATCAAAATTTTGATCACCATTCCATTATTGAATGTTTTGTGGCTGATCCCAATTTAAAAAAGGGGATTAAAGATGGGAAAAAAGGGGATCATTTTGCTAAGGATGATTCTATTGTAAATGAGATTCACAACCCTTTAGAGGTGAGCAATGACAATTTGGCTATTCAGGACAACATTATTACTTTACCTTTAGATAATCCTATGGTAGTCCAAGACAACATTGCTTCTCTATCTTTAGGAAATCCTAGTATTGATGAGGAAGCTAATACTAGAAACCCTTCTTTATTGGAGTACCATGTCTTACCATAAATAGATGAATAGAATGATCATAACACTGAAAATGACCACACAAAACTTAGTAAATTACCTTTAGAGGAATTAGTCCATACTCTAAATAGAGTTAATGATCCATTTGATGTTCGTGATGGTGGTGATGTGTCTTAAAAATGATGTACTTTAAATTTTACTAGTGGTGAGTAATTACAGAATGAGGAAGGTGGTGAGGAAGAGAATAGAGAGGATAGATAAATTATTTTAATCCAAGATTTTGTTTCGACTCAAACTCATGAGTTTATATTTTTGATGATAATAAATATTATGGCTCACATCTTTATGTCTCCTAGTACTTTCATTCTATATTTATTTGTGTGTATACTATCATTTCAAGAACACCATGCACCATCCAATAAAAAATCAGAGCTCAAGATTGGGTAGAACAGGTTATGCTGTAAAGAGTCCGTAATATTCATTGATGTAATTTTTTATTTCTTGAGTTGAGTCCTATAAAGGTGTTTGTTAGTTTGGTGATCATGCACACACACACTTAGGGGAGTGAGATTGAGCTAAAACTAGAAGTTTAATTTTTGGACTAATTGTCCTAGATGATTTATATCGTCCCGGACAATCGAATACGATCTCAAAACCCTAGCCACCATAATAATTCAGGAAAGATTTCAAGTTTCAGTTTTTGGTCTAATCATCCAGTATGATCCATATCATACTCGATGATCTATGATAATGTTGCCTAAATTAATCCTATTATTAGTTAATCAAATATGCTTAATTTGATATTCTGATCGTCCTGGATGATTTGTACATCGTACTGGATGATTTGTTTAAAATTTGAACTGATCATCCAGGACTATCCTGAGATCATCAAGGACTATCAGGTCAAAATTTTCACATCATCTTGGATGATCCTGACATCATACTGGATGATTCCTTGGCAGCAGAATTGAATTTTTAGGTTTTCTAAGCCCTCTTTATAAGCACATCATCCTGGATGATACTATGATCGTCCTGGATGATCTTTGCCGCTATAACTAATTTGGAAGGGTTTTTAAAGCTCTTTATTTAAGGCTTGTCAATGACTTTAAAAGTGTCTTTGGCAGCCATTGAGTCTTAATTTCTTTTGGAGAAAACTTGAAGAGAGAGATTGAAAGGGAGAGTGGAAAGGCTAGAGTTTGAGAGGGAGAAAAGCCTTGGAAGGGGGATTTTTGAGGGAGTGTGAGGGGCAACCGGCAAGCTTGCACCTTAGTACCATCAGATTCAGGGGTCATCTCGAGAAAAGTTTTGGGAAGAAGAAGATCTCGGATGTCAAAGGACCCGGCTACTCTGCCGCACCGGGGAAGGTGGAAGTGATTTTATAAAGGCTTCTCCGCCTAGCTGTGCGGGCTAAAGGAGAGTCACTAAAGGGTTAGTTCAATACTCAGAGGGTGCCTCCGGGGAGTGGACGTAGGTCAGGTTGGACCGAACCACTATAAATCTAGTGTGTTCTTTCTGATTATTTTTCGTATTTTATTTTACTGTGATTATTTGCTTGGGTGAAATCTATGATTAATCTTTTAATTATTGATTTAATTTATTTTTTGTTGTAAGATATAAAAAGATATTTCTTTTTTGTTAAAGAATTTTTTTTAACTATCTAATTCACCCCCCTCTTGGTTAACCTCGGGACTAGTTAATAAGGGCTTAACATCCCTAACGAACTTTTAAGTGGTATCAGAGCGGGATTCATAAAATCATGTTTTGAAAAACTTTTGAATTTTGATCCATGGCTAATTTTGGAAATCGTTATGTTACAGAAGGATATTCAATCACCCGACCACCTTTATTTGAAAATATTTCTTTTGATTTTTGGAAAATTTGTATGTCTACTTTTTTATAATCAATTGATTATCGGATGTGGCATATGGTTCAAACTAGTTATTCTATACCTTCATGTATTGTAGATGTAATCAAAATTGATATTCCTTTTTCTGAATGGAATAGAGTAGATCAGATCAATGCTTAGTTGAATACTAAATGTTTGAATTATTTTTTTTGTGCTTTAAATTCTGATGATTGCGTGAATATATCTACATGTACTACTCGCAAAGAAATTTGGGATAAATATGTATTACATATGAAGGAACTAGTGAAGTTAAAAAATCTAAGTTGAATATTCTAATGCATGATTATGAAAATTTTAGCATGAAACCTTATGAGATGATTTTAGACATGTATACTAGGTTTACTCAAATTATGACATCATTACATGCTTTAGGTAAAGAATTTTCAAATTTTGAAAAGGTTAATAAAATTTTACATTATCTACTTGATGATTTGATGCCAAAGTTATTGCTATTTATGAATCAAAAAATTGGAATGAATATTCTATAGATAATCTAATTGGCTCACGCATTGGCTCTAAGTAAGGTTTGGGTCAAAAGAATTTGGATGCAGGTGAAACTATAGTACTGATAGCTGAAGACATGGATGAAACTGACTCAGAACATGATGAAAGTAAGGAGTTAGCATCAATAACAAACAAATTGAAAAGTCTACTAAAGCACAAGCATCAACATTAATAAAAGTGGAACAAAGGTAAAAAAGGTCAGAATGTTAAGATTTCTTATGATGTTATTTGCTTTGGATGTAAGAAACCTTGACATATGAAAAATCTGTGCCCGAACATAAAAACCCTTCTTGAAAAGGAAAAGGGTAAAGTCAAGCGAATTGTAACAAGGGCAAAAAATGCAAAGCAAAAGATTTCCTTGGCAGACCTAGCTTCTGAATCATCAGACCAGGAGCGAGATGATATGGATTAAAGTTTTGCTTATGTGTTTGTGTTTATTTTATTTGTATGAATGTTTTTACTTTTTCTGTTATTTTTTAATTTTTCTTTTTATTCTTTTTGTTTTATATTCTCAATCTTTTATTTTATTTTTCTATATATTTGTCAATTTCTCTGATGAGCACACACATATTATATTTTTGTTTAGTATACACTTTTGAAAATCAAATCACTTTTTGAAACATCATTTTTTCTTAAAAATGAAAAATTTACCTCTTATTTTCTTAAACTTTTATGTAAGTTGTGGTTTACTTCTCTAAAAATCAGTCAAAGGAAACAAACTCATGATTTTGTTTCTCTATCTCATTTCTATAATGAGGCTATTTCACTTTTGATTCAAAATCTTCATCAAATTATAAATTGGATCTTGAAATTGAACTTTTTTCATTTCCCCACATTTTCTCTATCTTATAAGGATCTTTTACATGTTGTTAAATCCATTTTATTATTTTCTTAATCAAGCTGTTCATTTTTATCGCTAGATTGGGTATGCTTTAGTCCTTAAAATTGCAGAAAGGAATCATATTTGTAAGAGGAAAAGAGGCATAAAATGAGTCCGAAGCTAAAAAGATGTGCAATGTCACCAAAATAAAAAATCAAAAGATGCGCAATGTTGCCAAAATAAAAAGATACACAAAGTGTACAAAAGATGTGCAAAGTGCGCCAAAAACTAATAAAGAGACATAAAAATGAGCCCACAATGAGTTAGCTTACCTTTCTTGTACTTCATATATCTTAAGAAAACTCTAATATCTATTGATATTTTTGATACTTGAGTTTGAAAATCATGACTTTATATTCAACTTTTTGCATTAATCTTCTATTAGATATATTTCATGCAAGGAGTTTTGAAAAGATATTGTTTCCTTCCCTAATTTGTTCCTTGATTTAGATATTTTCTTTAAAAAGATTTTTAGTCCTTAAGGAACCTGAGTTTAGATTAACAATTTTTTATTCTCTAACCTTTCTGAGATTATGCCTGGTTAATACATGTCTTACTAAGTTTTTGAGTAAAATCAAGATGTAACTTTCTCATTCAAAGAAAATATTTGATATTTCAAACTAATTCTTCTAAAACTTTTTCATGAGATCACAGACCATTTTGATCTTTTAGTTTATTTTCTCTATTTTTGTTTTTCTATGCTCCTCTTCTTTTTGATAATGTCAAATGGGGAGAACATACTATTGTATTTGTGTTTGAACGTACTATTTTTTTTGTTGTATTTGTTTAGTTTATCTTTTTTATCTAGTTATTTATTTTGTTTTATGTATTTTGTTTTAAAAAAAAATTAAAACAAAAGAAAATTGTGTTTTCCCCTATTTTTAAAATTTATATCTTAGTGAGGGGGATATTAGGAGGAAATACTTTTAGTTTACAAATTCACTAATAATGTTTTCCATCATCAAAAAAGGGGAGATTGTTATGACTCCAACTCACAAGTTTATATTTTTTATGATAACAAATTTTATGGCTCACATCTTCATGTCTCCTAGTACTTTTATTCTATACTTGTTTGTGTGTATACTAACATTTTAGGAACACCAAGCACCATCTAACGAAGAATCAGAGCTTAAGATTTGGTAGAACAGGTTATGCTATAAAGAGTCTGTAATATTCATTAATGTAATTTTTGATTTCTTGAGTTGAGTCCTGTAAAGGTGTTTGCTAGCTTGGTTATCATGCACACACACACTCAAGGGAGTGAGATTGAGCCAAAACCAGAAGTTTAATTTTTGGACTAATCATCCTGGATGATTTATATCATCCTGGATGATTTATTTAATCCAGGATGATCAGATACGATCTCAAAATCCTAGCCACCATAATATTTCAGGCAAGATTTCAAGTTTTAGTTTTTGGTCTAATCATCCAGAATGATTCATATTATACTGGATGATCTATGATATTATTGCCTAAATTAATACTGTGATTCATCAATTAAATATGCTTAATTTGATATTCTGATCATCTTGGATGATCTGTATATCGTACTGGATGGTTTGTTCAAAATTTGTACTGATCATCCTAGACTATCCTGAGATCGTCCAGGACTATCAAGTCAAATTTTGCACATCATTCTGGATTATCCAGAGATCATACTAGATGATTCCTTGGTAGCAAAATTAAATTTTTAGAGTTTTCTGAAGCCCACTTTATAAGCACATCATCCTGGACAATCCTGCGATCGTCCTGGATGATCTTTATCGCTAGAACTAATTTGGGAGGGTTTTTAAACCCCTTTATTTAAGGCATGTCAAAGACTTTGAAAGTGTCTTTAACATCCATTGAGTCTTTTATTCTTTTAGAGAAAACTTGAAGAGAGAGCTTGAAAGGGAGAGTGAAAAGGGAGGAGTTTGAGAGGGAGAAGAGCCTTGGAAGGGGGATTTTCAAGGGAGTGTGAGGGATTTCACATGGTTTCTCTGACAAGCTTGTACCTAAGTACTATCAAATTCAAGGGTCATCTCGAGGGAAGTTTTAGGAAGAAGAAGATCTCTTTGGTGTCGAATGACTCGGCTACTTCATCACATCAGGGAAGGTGGAAGTGATTTTGTAAGGGCTTCTCCGTCTAACTGTGGGGGCTACAGGAGAGTCCCTAAAGGTTTAGTGTAATACTTGGAGAGGAGGCTCTAGTGATTGGACAAAGGTCAGGTTGGACCGAACCACTATAAATCTGGTGTTTTCTTTCTGATTATTTTTTACATTTTATTTGTTGCGATTAACTTCTTGGGTGAAATATGTGATTGCTCTTTTTATTATTGATTTAATTCATTCTCCCTGCAAGTTATAAAAACATATTTCTTTTTGTTTAAAGAAGTTTTTAAATATCTAATTCACCCCCCTATTGGTTAGCCTTGAGACTAGTTCATAAGGGCTTAACACCCCTAACGAACCTTTAGATTTGTCCACAGTAGGGAATTCTGAAGGTATGAATGATTTTTCTATGTTGCCTACCCCTTCTAAACAACATTCCATTAATAATGATTATGGTTATACCAAAGTGGGAAAGAAAAAATCTAAAAATGCTAAACTCTCTAAAGGTCAAACTTCTAGAGTTACTTGAGCTTCTTATAATTCTTCTTCCAATGATTAAATCCCTCATTTGGAATATTAGGGGAGTTGGTAACCCTCCTTCTAGGGATAGGGTTAAGAACTAATTCAAAATTTACAATATTAATGTGTTGGTGTTGATTGAGCCTTTAATTTCTTCTTCTAAGTTTAACTTGTTGAGTAGTAAACTTGGGTTTGATTATTCTTTTAGTAATTTCTCTAACAAAATCTGGATTTTTTGGAAGTCTTGGATCACTTTATTATCAATGATTTCCCTTAAATTGAGCACACTAAGAATACCTATTTTCAATTTTGTTGTTATGCTTCCTTCATTTATGCATCTTGTTCTGGAACTGATAGGAAAATTTTATGGAATCAAATTACTAATTTCTCCTCTAATGTTTCTGAACCTTGGATGGTTGGAGGTGACTTTAACACTATTACTAATGCTGTCGAGAGAGTTGATGGGAAACCTACTAATTTTCATGCTATGGAAGACTTTAATGAAACACTTTTAATGTCTAATTTACATGATATTGGCTATTCTGGCAATGCTTTTACTTGGAACCAAGGTATGATGTGGCAACATTTAGATCGTATCCTTTCAATAATGTTTAGATTTCTAAATATCAGAATACTCACATCGAGCATTTGTCTAAAACACGCTCGGATCATTCTCTTTTGCTCTTGAATACTTCTTTACAAGATAATTCTACTCATTCTCCTTTAGATTTGAAAATATGTGGCTATTTCATGATTCATTTCTTAGTAATGTTGAAACTAACAAGCATGCTCCTTTATTTCCCAATAATAACTATTTTGGTATGATTCAGTTTTGGCTTAATCTCAAGCAGCTCAAGCAAAAATTGAATTGGTGGAATAAATGTGTTTTCGAGAATTTATTTACTAACATTATGGAAGCCAAGAAACTTGTTGATTTGGCTGATATTAATTATATGAATAATCCTTCTATGGATAATATGGTTTCTTTGAATGATGCCAAAGACAATTTATTGAATTTTTAAGAACTAGAAGAAATTTATTTGAAATAAAAAGCTGCTTGTAAATTCTTAGTTGAGGGGGATAGAAATAAAATAAATTTTCATAATATTGCATCATAAAAAAGTTGCTAGTTATAATCACAAGATTTCCACTCTTGAGGGTTCCCATTATGATTCTCCAGACTTGGTTGTTGAGTCAGGTGTTAATTATTTCAAAGAAGTATTTAATAAAAATTGTATCCTCGATTTAGTTTGGATTTCACCTTTATTCCTTCGCTTATTTCCAATGAGGATAACATTATACTTACTAAATTGCTGTCTGAGGAGGAGATTTGGTTAATTATCAAAGTCATGAATTCTAATTCTATTACAGGGCTGGATGGCTATACTACTAAATATTTTCAAAAAGCTTGGCATATCATTAAAGAGGACTTAGTGAATGCAGTTGTTGATTTCTGTAAAGGGAATCCTTATCCTAATTCTTTTTACTTTGAGTTCTATTACTTTAATTCCCAAAAGCAATGTTACTAATTCTTGGAGTGATTTTCATCCTATCAGTCTTTGTTCTTTTCTCAGCAAGCTAAATGCCAATTTAATTATGTATAGATTAGTTTTAATTCTCCCTAATATCTTCTCTTTTCAACAAACTGGTTTTGTGAAACATCGTTTCATTTTTGATAATGTTTTATTAGCTCAAGAACTTGTTCATGATTTGGAGGCTAATATTGTTGGTGGTAATGTGATATTTAAGATTGATATTACCAAAGCTTATGATAATCTTAGTTGGGAATTTTTTTATGTTATGCTGAATTAATTTGGTTTCAATAATGAATTCATAAGGATCATTAAAAATATTATTGAACATAGCTTTTTTCTTTTTTTTATCAACGGGAAAGTCATGGTTTTTTTAAATCTGCTCAAGGCCTCAGACAAGGGATCCTCTATCCCCTGCTTTATTTATTATTGCTGTTGAATTTCTTTCAAGAGGTCTTAAAGAGCTTTTTATAAAACACCCCACTTTACACTACCGTACTATTGGTGGCTTCCCCATCTCCCACCTAAGTTTTGCTGATGATTTTATTATTTTAATGAATGGCTCCAGGAAAATGCTTACTATTCTTTTTAAATTTCATGGTAAATTTCAAATGGCCAGTGGTTTTCTTTTTAATCCTCTGAAAATTTATTTTATTTATGCTAAATCTATATCTCATCACAGAATCATCTCTATTCAAGATAGATTTTGTTTTTTGCATAGGCATTTACTTCTTGAATACTTAGGCACTCATCTTTTTAAGGGTAAAAAGAAGTCTCATTTATTTGGGGACATTTTCTCTAAAATTCACAAAAAAATATCTACTTGGGATTTTAATTTTCTTTCTTTTGGAGGTAGACTAGTGTTAATTAAAAGTGTTCTTTGCTCTATTCTTATCTAATTATTTCATACTTTATCTCTGACTGTGAATACTTGCAATAGACTTGAAAGAATCTTCAACAAATGTCTCTAGGAAGCCAATGAAGGTAAACCTGCTAGTATTTGGGCTTCCTGGCATAGATGTTCTTGTGAGCATGATAAAGGTAATTTGGGTTTTAAGAACTTGGACAACATGGCTCTTGGTTTTTCTTATAAAATTTGGTTCAATTTAAGATCTAAAAAGAGCCTTTGGTCTAAATTTATGATTTCTAAATACTGTGTTGGAAAGCATCCTCTTAACTATTTTTTTAAAAAATGGGATTCTTTCAATTGGAAAAGGCTTTGTTCCATTAAATGGGATGCTAAAAATTTCATTTAATGGGGGTTAGGGTGGGGTGAAATCTTTTTTTGGCGAGATAATTTGTTATGTTTTTTTTTCTATTGATACTTTGCTCAATACTCATACTACTAGTGCTTATAAAGTTACTCATTTTATTCATGAGGGGACTTGGAATGTGGACTATCTTGCTGATATGGTTCCTGATTTTATCATTAATCTTATTCCTAAAGTTCCTTTTTAACTAGATCGGGAAGATATTATTTTATTTACCAAGTCTAATGATGGGAGTTTTGTGTTCAAAGAGGTATGGAATTCTATTAGGATTCTGCACCCTTTTTCTCAAATTTTATCTTCCATTTGGCAAAAAGGTATTCTAATTTCTTATCCTATTTTAGTTTGGAGAATTAGAGAATTCTCAATAATTACATGCTTGTAGATACTATCTTGATGAACAAAGGTTTATCTATTATTTCCAAATGTCGTTATTGTTATCATATCGAAAATTTGAATTACGTTTTTTGCTAATGGTCCCATTACTCTTAAACTTTGGTTATATTTTGAGAATATTTTTGTTTCCCAATTTTGTAAGGAATATGCCAACATTAAGAGTATCATGGATGATTGGATTATCCCCTTTAAGAGGCTTATTTATAATGTTTTACCAATTATTATCTGTTGGACTCTTTGGAAAATTAGGAACGAGGCAAAGCATGAAAATATTACTAAGAATGCCTCGACCATTATTTTCAAGATTAAAGACATATTGAGGCAATAATATTTAGATAATTTGATTAATTTCAATTATTTTAAAGTTGTTCTCATACTGCTGAGTATTTGGTATTAACATTACGACTTATGGCCATTCCTTTCAAGATAATCTGGTTAAGTGGGTTAAACCCCCTGTGGGCTGTTAAAAACTTAATACTGATGGTTCCTTTAAAAATAAAAAAGCTGGTTGTGGTGGCCTCATACATGATTTATCTGGATAGGTTATTGTAGCTTATGTTGGTCATGAGGATATCAACACTGCTATCATGGCAGAAATTCAGGCCTTAAAGTATGGGTTACAATTATGCATTTCCTTAGGGATTATTATTGTTTGGATTGAGATGGATGCTATGCTTATGATTCATTACATTACTGATAATTATATTACTAATATTTCTTATTTCTATATCACTAGTGAGATTAAACAGTGGTTGTCACTTATCAATTTTTTTATATCTCACATTTATAGGAAAGGCAATGCTGCTGCTAATTTTTTAGCTGATTTAGGTTGCAATCTATTGGATGTTGTGGATCATGTGGGGTCTTCACTTTTGTCCAAACTATTAGATTTAACTAGACTTGATCGTATAGGCATGCCATGTGTCAGATTTTCTTAGTTTCGGTTTTTGTTGGCCATTGCCTGTTTGTTTTAAGCATTGTAGTCTGCTTTGTCTGTCTTATCATTTTAAGCTTAATTTCTACATTTTTTTGTTTGAGGCAATTCTATCTAATTTACTTATTGTTCTTATTGCTGAGTCCTTTTGTTGGATTTATAGATTTACTTACACTTGTTTTAGGGGGGCTGCCCTTTTATTTTGGGCCCTCGTACTTTTGGATGCTTTTTCTTTACAACTAGAATTGGGTTACTCTCTCTACTGTCACTTTTACTATGGAAGAAGAATTATTTTTTTTGTTCTATTATCCTTTTCTTATTTACTGATGGTGTTTTACTGTGGTGGTTGGTTGGGTCTTAGCAATGATTGGAAATACTATATTTCTGATTTAACCCCTATTTACTGCTCTCTTTTTTGTTGGTGGAGACTTGTGGGTTGTTTGGCTGTGGTTCTTTCTTATCTTTATCCCGTGGGTTTTGTTGGTTATGTTGGCTCTTTATGGTGTATTTTTTGGCCTTCTGTCCAGTTTTTTGATCTATTTTTCATTTGGGGTGGAGTTTAGTTCTAATGGCATCTCGGGTACCATATATTTTGATTCCTTTTATTTCTCTGTCTATTCCCTTGCTGACCCAGCTAGTTCAGGGATTAGATTTGAGTGGCTTTTGGGATTTTATCATGATGGCACAATTACTACACTCTTGAGCTTTTCTCCACCTGATGACTTTAGTTCTTTTACATTCCAGTTTACAATTCCTGATGTTAAGAAATTTGGATTTTTATATGACTGGGATCCTTTCAGCTTTGGCTTATTTCCTAAAGTTTTTTGGTTCTAGACTGATAATCGATTGTGTAATTCCTATAGTTTCTATAGCTGGATCTCCTGTTATGTGTTTAAGAATGTTCTCTTTGCTAAGTTTATTATTTTGGGAAACTCAGTTTATAACAGATGTACTATTTTGCTTGTTACAAGTCATTCCGTACGGTTGCTGGTACTCTTTAGTAATAATGTTGGAAGGGCCATGGACAATCTTAATATCATTCTCACTTTTTATAATACTAATTTGCAGTACTATTTCTTAATTTGGAGTTTACTTTATTGGCTTAAATTTTTTACTTTCTATATTATATTTTCCCTTTTGTTTTTGAATATTTTGTTTAGTGTCCTTGCAGGCCTTTTTTTCAGGTTTTGGGAGACTCATTCTCATTTTGTGTAGGGCCCGACTATGATTGGAAAGGTGGTGCTGAATGTGCTCAATTATTCCCTTTCTTTTTGGGTTTTTAGAATTTTATTAGGTTTCTTTGTAATAGTGCTTAGTAGGGATATCCGGCTCTTAGGCTCTTTTTTGACTTTTCTTGTAGCTCTTCGGAGTAGTAGCGAGCTAGAGGTCCCTTTAAGGACCTTGTATTTCTTTTTTGATATTAACAAATAGGCCCGTAAGGGGGTTTTAATCAAAAAATAGAGTGGATCTCAAAATTAGTGCTTTAAGAAAGCCATGAGAAAAAGAGCTGTGACACACCTTAGGAATAAAAATACTACAAAGGGATATTCAATTACTCAACCGCCTTCATCTTATCAAATTCCCTTTGATTTTTGTAAAATTTTCTTGTCAACATCTTTACAATTGATTGACTTTCATATGTGGCATATGAGACAAGAAGGATACTCTGCATCATCTAGATTTATAAACGACATCAAAACTGTAATACCATTCAATGAATAGAGTAATGAGGATAGAGATCTTGCACAACTGAATGCTTAATGTCTAGACATCTTTTTATGCACTTAAATTAGAATGCTATATGAGAGTCTTTCTATGTACTACTAACAAGTAAATAGATTGTACAATATTTATAATGGTACTAATGAGGTCAAATAATCTCATTTAAATATATTGTTGCATATTATGAACCATTTTGCATGAAACCAAATGAGGTAATCTCTGACATGTACACTAGATTTACTCAAATAGTGACATCCTTGCAAGCTTTAGGTAGAGAACTATCAAATACTAGATATGTTAATAAAATACTTCATTTGTTGCGTGATAGTTTTGATGCAAAAGTTACTGTTATCTTTGAATTGATAGATATGAATGTTTACTCAATTGATAATATGCTTTGCTCACTAATTACATAGAAACAAAAGATTATAAGATGCAGGAGAGAAAAGGAAAGAGAAGACTATGGCACTAAAGGATGATGACTCAGACAATAGCAGCTTAGAATCAGATGAAAAAGATGACCTAGCCCTTATGATGAGGCAGTTCAAAAGCTTCTTGATGTGAAAATAAAAGTGTCATTTTGGAAAGGGCAAATATAAAGGAGAAATTTTTAATAAAAGTTCATCTCATATGATTTGATTTCAATGTAGGAAGCCAGGACACTTAAGATCTGAATGCCCCAACCTGAAAACTCACCCTACCAAGGAGAAGAGTGAAGAGAAGATAAACTTGAAAAAGGGAAAGCAAATGACATAAAAGGCTTTCTGCATGAATTCAACTTCTTATTCTTCAGAACAGGAACTTGAGGATGAGGTAACAAATCTATGTTGAATGGATGATAACTCTATTATTAACTCTAACCAGAAAGAGGTATAAGAGCTTACCTAAGATGATTTATTTGTCATTTCTAAGAAAATAGAGTTATCTTCCAACTGAAGAGAATGCACTTTAAAATCAGAGTAGTTGTTTAGTTCCAATTGAAGTAAATTATCCTTTTATTAAAATACATCATTTAGCTTTAATCTTCATTAATAAGATTGGCATATTATTTGGCTTTAATCTTAATCACAAATTTGGGATTCTAAAAACTATTCAAAAGTTCCACAGCCCATCGTATACTGGACTTTAAATTTTGGAGGAGAGAAAATTTACTTTTAGTTGATATTTTATTAGAAATTTGGGATTAAATTCTCGATATTGAGGACTTAGGACTTTGGATCCACCCTGGAACCTAGATCTATAATGGATCATTACACAGTAATGACCCCTAAAATTCATAATTAGTAAATATAAATCTTTAAAATATAGTTTGAGTCTTAAACAACTCTAAATCAAACCTATAATTAAGGAAAATAAAAATGAACCCTCAATTTTAATTAAGATAAAATTAATTTAAAAAACATTTAATTTATAATTTAATAAATAATTTAATATAAAAATAAAAATAATCCAATTAATTCAAAATTTTTTGGAATTGATACATGGGTTATTCCTAACCAATGGTATCAATTACCAGAACGTTTGAAATTAATTTGACTAATCAAAACCCAATGCAAGTTTCTTTTTTAAGGAATGAATTAAATAAATAATTAAAATATGAGATAAATTAAAATAAATTATAAATAAATAAATAAAAATAAACTAGATTTAAAGAACATTAAATCAAATTTAAAAATTAAAATCAAACCAAAATACTTAAATTACCTCTCTTAAACTGAAGTCAACTTACTTAAACAACTTAAAATTAAAGTTAATTCATCAAGTCACTTATTAAGTACTTAAATTAAATTAAGAAGACCTCTCTACTTTGTGTTTGCTTCCATTGGAGGATACAAATGCAATAAATTTATTAGTCTTTAATAAATCTTTGATAAGTAGATGTCTTTTATGCATATGCTTGATTTCTTTTGGAAGGCATATATACATTTCATTCATAGGATTTAGGATGTGGAGTTGAGTGCTTCAGAACAATTTGAAGTATTTCAATAAACATATTCTTTATAATAAATATCTTTTAAAATCATTAATCAAACTATTAAAATAAAATTTTAAGGACTGCAATTAGTTTATCTAATATGGGTTAATGAATGCATTATATTTATGAGGCTTAGGACTTTAGCATTAGTTAATCATGCACTTTGAAGTCATTATCTTGCATGATTCTTTAAAATTAAATAATTAAACTCAAGCACATTAAAACAAGATTAACAAAATACTAAATCATTAAAATTTAAACTTAAATCAAAACCATTCTGACTTATAATAAAAAATAGTTTCAAATAAAAATAACTCAAATAATATAACCCCTTCAGACACACAACCTTCTTCACATAGTATAAATGGTTTTTTAAGAAAACTGAGTTTAGCTTAGGTTAGGCTTATGGTTGTTTTTGTGTGCTTACAAAAGTCGTTCTTGGAAGGCATCTTATGTTTGTTTACTTACTTTCAATATTCTGCATAATCATACATTTTTATACACTTTTACCTATATAATGTACTATATTTACTAATTATTTAAAGGATTGCATTGCATTTTTATTTGTTGCTTATATTTTTCTAGTTATAGTACTTTATCTTTAGAATACACTTAGGTTTTCAATGGGAATGCAAGTCAAATGTCAAATGAAAAGTGTGTACAATGTATCTTGATCGAGTTGTATATGAAGTTATAAAAGGTAAAAGGTATTTGCTTCTACACTTATGACTCCAAAAGGAAATGCTTTCTCTATATTTAAGAAGCTTTGTCTTTCGGAATCGTTTAGGAGACATAAATCTAGAAGATAATAAGTAAAAATAATTAAACAGAGATTTATAGGAATAAAAATCTAAGCCTGGTATGGCTGAGCTTGGTCATCTTATTTTTCAGCAAACCATGATTCATATTACACAATAAAAATAAATGAATAAATTTTTTATTTATAAATTGTCGTTTCATACTACTACATATTCCATGCATAACATTCATATGGGTGGTAGATTTTATTCGTAGAGAGCAATTCATAGGTTTCTTTTAGAGTGCTTATATAGGACTTTGTAAGAACATGTATACTTGTTCTAGGACAAAACGATAGTGGCATCATACATGCGAACCCTCCTGACATGCATACATACATTCATTTTAAGTTTTTATAAAATACACTAAACCAATGCACACATCCATATGATAATAAACAAGGGGGACCCATGGCATTAGGGGTTGTTCAACAAATTCTTATGTGTTTAAGATTGCTATGCTATAGGGTTTTTTTAAGATAATTTAGACAAAAAAAATTATAGAAATTTAGTGTTAACTAAAAATAAAATTTAGAATTTTTGGTGTCTTTGGGTCAAAACTACATTATTTAGGTGCATCTAACTTGGCTCATATTACTAAGCTCTGATTTAAGATCATAACTAGAATCGTTGATTTTGGTATTAAAAGTTCCTTTACAACATGTATGCATTAGACCTAGAAATCATATTTTTATAATATGTGCTTAGGTAGTTAGCTAGAGCGTACTCCAAGAAAGTATAAGCCCAAATTCATTTGCCCCCTCAAACATCCATTTGGTAGTACTATCCTGATCTTCAAATAAGTTTTGTAATAGTTAAAAATCATCCTAAAATGATTGATTGAAACCTTTAAATCTATAAATAAAATCTATTAAAATTTAAATCTTAAATAAATTTAATCTCGTAGTATAATCAAAAGTTTTCTCTTCGGAGATGTAATTAACTATAGAGGCTTATCTCTATAAGAGCCTAAGAACCCAATTTAAAATAAACCCAATTTAGTTCCCTAAAATCCCTATATTAGTTCACTAAAATAGGTGAAAATCTTTTTGATGTTGACTGAAGCATATCCTAGGGTAATTTCATTTTGAAAATGATAGGTGAGTTAGAATATTATCCTTCAGGTTGAATTAAACACTTCTTATACTGAGTTTGATTATAACAATAAATTTGTTTCACTACTTAAGCTGATGGTAAAGCATTTGTCTATCTCTTGAGGTATTGTAATGTTAACTTTACGGATTTAATTAAGAAAATATAAAGTAAATCATTGGCACATTTATTTATCTATCATGAAAATAAATAATATTTGTTTTTATTTTTATATTTTTTTACTTTTTAATACAAATATTAATCGCAATTAATCACATCAAACTTCTTTCACATACATAACCATAATTCAGCTAGAGTGCTAAAAATAAAATTGCAATGAAGTAAAATGTAGAAAGTAAATGTGAAAAGTAAAGTGACACATTTATTTTTATATAGGTTCGGTCAACTTGACCTATGTCCACTCTTTGAAGGTTCTCCTTTTAGGAATTGCACTAAAGAAGTGGCTCTCCCTCAACCCACAGCTAGGCAAAGAAGCCCTTCTTTCTTTTAATAGGTAGAGAATGCAGCTTCAGAGACTCTTCACACCAGAATAATCCCTCCTTTAACCTTCTCAAGGAAGCAGACTAAATGTATCTTTTTTTTAATGCCTCGATCCAGTAGAGTTGTTGTGTTCTCCTTTCACCTCCTTGGTCTGGCAAAGTCATCGAGTTCACCTTTTACCTCCTCAACTCGGCAGAGCTGCTTATTCCTTGTTTCAGCTCCTTGGTCTAACAGAGTCTTCGTATCCTCCTTTCACATCCTTAGTTCGGTGGAGTCTCCAATGATCTTTGGACTTAAAATTCTTTCCTTTATAGAATTCCTCTCAAGAGACACAACAACAAAATTGTAGGACCTTAGGTGTAGGTGGGCCAAAGCAACCTTGTGAAAACTCCCCTCACACTCCCGTGAATCCCTCAATGAACTTATCCCATTTCACACTGCGTCACCCTCTCTTATCCTTACTCAATGCTCTCTTTGAGCACTCTGACAAAAGGAACAAAAACTATTGACCGCCCAAAGACACTTTTAAACTTATAATAAGAGTTCATGTAGAGGGCTTCAAAAAAATCATAATTTCAATTATTTCACTTCAGTTCATACAGTACGAAACTCATAACATATAGTATAATTAGTTCATTATCATCATAGATTATCCTGTATAATTATAAATCATCATGTATGATTAGTTCAAACAAAACATTGGATCATACAAGGTGAACCAAAGTTCATTCAGAGAGTTCTTGGATGGTCGCACTGTCTGATATATGATTGTACAATTTGTTCTATAATTAACACAGATTCAATTTGATTCCTTAATCCCAAGATGTAAATGAGGCAAAATTAATTAAAGATTATATAGTATGAATTATTCAATTTTTAAATTTAAATGTGCTAATTTTAAGTAAGTTGGATTTGATGGTAAGGTTTTTGAAATTAGCAAATCGTCCTGTACTATGTGCTATTCCTACAATATGATTAGTTATAACCAAATTTAATTTCTCTCATTTAATTAAATATATTAATTAATTTCTATTTGACTAAATCATACAGTATGATATGGACCATATGATATGATTAATAAAAAAATAAAAAAATTAAAAAGATTAATTTTCATACCCTTTAAGTGTGTGTATAGTTCCTAAGCCAACAAACACCTAGTTACAAACCTTGAATAAAAAAATAATAAAATTACATTCTTTCAAAAAGTAATTGAATAACACAACATTTTCTTGAGCTCTGATTTTTTATGATGCATTGTATATGCTTAACATGAAACGTTAAAATTGCATATGAAAAATATTTGCAATATATAATGTATGAGAAAATAAAATAAAGATACAAAAACATTTGTACTCCTAAAAACACAAAGTCAGACTTCTATATTGCATACAAGTCTTAGGTTAGATTCCTTAAAAAATTATGGAAATTTACTTAGTTTTCTGAGTGATTTTTAATTTCTATAAGATGCTCCTAAGTTCCCTAGGAACCTCTAGTATCAATCTCATAAAAGTTTGAATTAATTTTGTCCACAAATTTGCAAACCTTAATTTGAAGCTTTATAGGTTAATTCACTTAATTTGGGAACTTCAAAATTATCTATAATAATGTAGAAAAGTCATAAAAAATACAAACAAAATAAATGTTATGCCCTTAATATGATAGAAAATAAGGAGAAAAATGCATTCAATGGGTATACATGAAAATAGATTTTATAGTCACATAAAAAAAACAAAAAAATAAACTAAATAAATAATAAAAAATAAACTATAAATCCAAATTCTTCGAAACTTTTAGAAATTTCATCTTAGGTCATTATTAACCTAAGGTTAAATTTCATAAGGGCTTGAGGTCGTTTGGTGATCTAAATGACAAAACTTGATTCTAACATTGTAGGAATTCCTAATAATGAGGGTAAACTTTATAAATTCATTAATAATTATATAAAAAATTTAAAAATATAAATATTCTTACATTGAATTCATAATAAAGAAGAGGACACTATAAAAATGATAAAAATTCAATCATTAAAGTAAAAGTCAAATCTAAATCAAACCTAAGTTAAACCTAAAAGTGAACATTCATTTCAATAAACTGTTAAACTTCAATTCAACCCTAAATGACTTCGAACATTTGTGAGTTGGTCTTTGGGGTAGTAATGATTCATGGTCTAGGTTTCATGAAGTTTGGAATTTAGGTAGGTTAATCATTAAACTCCAATCAAATAATATAATGACCCGTATAGAAAGAAATTTATTATTAATTCAAGAAAATTTAAGAAGAGATAAAATCAATACATGAAATTCATAATTAAAAAATTGTAATTAAATAAATAAATAATAAAATAATATACTAATTTATAAATTTAATCTAGATTCAAAACTAAAATATATCTAAAATACATTCGATACACTTGAACTATATAAATTTTAATAGCTAGAACACCTATAAAAGAAACTAATGCATTTATCTCATTATTCTAGATGAGGTTATTTTCATTTGTATGTGATAAGGACATATTGACCAATGTATCAAATTTAACCTTGGGTTCCTTTATCAATATGTTATTTAAAATCTTAAATAAAATTTAAACTACAAACCCTAAAAGCTATAATAAAAATTTAAAAGAACTAAAACTTAAATTTAAATAAATTCCCCCCAAACTAAACATTAGAAAATGAAGCATCAAATACAAATAGTGTTTTGGATCATAATTGTTCATAATGTTTATTTATTGATTTGGAATTACTAACAGATGTTTGCCATCATCAAAAAGGGGGAGATTATTATGAATCTTGATTCAAGGACTATGATTTTGATGATATCAAACCTTTTCATTTCTGTTTAAGTGTCTATCATTTTAGGTACATAAGATCAATTGCAATTCAAGCATGCTCAAGATCGAGTTAGTCCGGTTGTGTTTTTAGGTTCACTGTAATTATTCATCTTTTTTGAGTTAAGTGTAATGTAACGGATCCCCAAGCTTAGTAACCGTGCACACACACACTCACGGGGAGAGTTTTAGTGAGTTAGAGTTTCTATTCAAATTTTATTTAAATCATCCTGGATGATATTCACATCATCCTAAATGATCCATTAAAGATAGAAACCCTAATTAGGGTGACCATGCTAAGTCGATCTGATTAAGTAGATCATCCTGGATGATACACCCGTCGTACAGGATGATATGCTCAAATAAAAAATTCTCAGCCACCAGAATAAGTTAGGAAAATTTTTATTTTTAGAGATTTGGTCTAATCATCCCGAACGATACGTGTATCATCATGGATGATACATTATAATCATGCCTAAATTAGTCAGGTGATTAAAGAAAGTAATTAAGGTTTGAGTGATTTGATCTTATCGTTCTGGACGATCAATTAGAAATCCTGACTGTCCAGAGCATTTCACCTAGATGACCCGAACAATCCTTTGGATGATATTCTTGATTTTGAACTAATTGTACGGGACGATAGAAATATCATCCGGGATGATCAGATCATTTTGTAATCATCTAGCATGGTTTGGCTGTATGACCCGACGAATCAATAGGATGATTTTTGTCTTTTTGAACTAATCGTACAAGATGATATATGTATCATCCTCGACGATCAAGTCATTTTCTTCAAATCATCCAGGATTTTCTCTTAGACATTTCGAGCTGTCTTCTGGACAATATTCCTGGTTTGAACTAATCATCCCGGATGATATGAATAGAATTGTCTTCTAATCATTGAGAAGAACCAGATCATCGACGCCAAAAGGGGATAGTTTACACTAATTGTACATGACAATCTAAGGATTATCCTGGATGATATTTGACGACCAGTTGAAATTTAGAGCAATTTTTGAGCCCTACTATTTAAGATCTCTTATCTTCTTTCATTGAGATCTTTTGCCACTGTCCTTTCCTGTGGAAGCTTTGAGAAAGAGAGAGAGAGAGAGCTTGGGAGGGAGAGAGAGAAAGGATCTTGTGAGGGGGAGTTTGTGAGGTGTTCACAAAGGTTACTCTAAGCAAGGATCTGAGTTGTCTTCTCTAGTCATTTTTTCTTATCCTTGGTGTCTCCGTGGAAGGATCGTCTCCAAGAAGATCAAGGTTCTCTACCTGCTTCAGGAGGAAGCAAAAGGAGGTAAGGTTCTCTGCTTGCTTCAGGAGGAAGAGAAAGGAGTCTTGGTTCTCTGCCACACCGGGTTAGTGAAAAGGAGTTTTGTAAAGGCTTCTCTGCCTTATTATGGGAGCAAAAAGAGTGTCACTTAGGGTTAGTACAACACCCGGAGGTGAGGCTCCGGGGAGTGGACGTAGGTCAAGTTGACCAAACCACTATAAAATCTGGTGTGTTCTTTTTGATTATTTTCCTCTTTTATTTTCCTGTTGATGATCATGTGATTGTAGTTATTATTTTATTATCGTCAAAATATCTGCACATCATCATGAAATTGTAATCATTTTAAAACATTCAAAAAGATTTTCTAAATTATTTTTACTCATGAATTTTTAAAAATACCAATTCATGCCCCCCCCCCCTCTTGGTTAGCCTCGAGCTAGTTCATAAGGGCTTAACATCCCTAACGAACTTTCAAATTACTCTTTCCTAGGTTTCTTCATTTCATGTGTTTTTCTTGGATGAATAATTATTAGAGTCTTAAGGAAAAATATGAATTTTAGTGAGCATGCATGAATTATCCTTTTTTTCTACTCAAACACAAAACTTCACATAAGCTCACAATAGCTAGGTGCAATCTAAGCAATGGGATTGAGCCAACATTTTTTATAGGCATGGGATCATTATGCTTTTATAGTTTTCTCAAAAAACCCAACTTTTTTTTTGCAAGCTAGATTTGCTTTAGAACATTAGAAAATTGTATAAAAATATTTTCTTTCAATAGTTAAATACATGGGTAACTTTTATGTTTGAGCTAATATCATTTCCTAGAAAAAAAATAACGATTGAAATCATAGTTTTAAAACACTTGGTGGTGTTCAGTTGGCATTTCACTCGAGCCAAATGTGAGTCAAGAAGACTCAGGCTTGCTTTTATATCTTTTAACGATATGGAGATATATGCCTTGCTTAACAAATTTTTAACATTTTATTATATTTAATTTGAATCATTACATATAGTTTTTCACCATAGATCTTAGTTCTATGGCAGATAAGAAATCATAAGTCCTCACCCTTCGGGAAAATAATCCAAACCATGTAATGAAATGCAAGCTCAAATACAAAAGTCTCATCTTCTTAAAACAATAAAGCCTAATATAGGATAGAATGGATTCACTTTAAAGTTTCTTAGAAATTTAGCGATCCTTATCGCTTATTCTTTGGACTCCCAAAAGAACCTCAATCTTGAATAAATTCTATTTAAAACTTATAACCTCTAAACCTTATCTTAAACATCAAAATCAAAGAAAAGTTTAAATCATATTTTAATTAAGATGTTTCTTAAGAATCTCATTTCTTCATATGAAATTAACTGTAAGGGCTTACCTTTAGGGGAACATGCAACCCTAGCTTAAAATGAACCAGATCTTTATTTTTTAAGGAAGGGAAAAAATCTTTGGTACTTTGGAAAGTTTTTTAAATCCTTTTTTTCTAAAATTCCTTTTGTAGAATATCATATTCATCTCCTGAGATGATTATTGACCTCATTTTTGTATGAGGTCAAATCTTAAATCAACATTTTGTTGAAATCTAGGATCCCTAGTCTGTGATTTTGATGATGTCAAACATTATTGATTGAATTTTTACTTTTTTTATTAAATGTTATAGATATTTCTTCTATCTGTGAGCTCTAACATTATAGGTAAGACATACCCTACTCAAAGCTACTGAAAGCTTAAGATTGGGTAGAATAGGAATTTTAAGTAAACAAAATCTATAATTTAATTTTTCTTTATTTTTTATTTCTTGAGTCTTGCAACATAAGAGTGTGTGCAATTATCTGACAATGCACACACACACAACGGTAGTGAGATAAATTTTAAAGGTTAAAATTTTTGTACTAATCATACTATATGACTTACAATCGTGCTATATGTTCAGTATAAAAAGAATTGGCTTAACGACTAACTGAATAATGAATTTCTATGAACTAATCATACTATACAATCTAGATCATACTATACGATTCATTACTATTTGAAAACCTAGCCATTTAATAAATTAAGTAAGATATTTGAAAAATAATTTTTAAACTAATCATATTATATGATCTGATTCATGTTGTATGATAATTTTAAATCTTACTTAAATTAACTCTCATAATTAGTCAATTAAATCATGTTTTTAATTAATGATAGTTGATCATATTGTATGATATTGATCATACCAAATGATTGATAACAATGAAATTTGGTCGTCCCAAATATAGTACCAAATGAAATGATGATTTTTAAACTAATCGTACAGTATGATATTCATATTATGTTGGATGACCTACTTAAAATCAACTAATCGTACTATATGATGAGTGCAGTATGGGATGATTGATATGTTGCGACTCAGGCTCACGATTTTATATTTTGATGATAACAAACATTATGGATCACATCATTTTGTCTCCTAATATTTGCAATGTATATTTGTTTGTGTGTATACTAACATTTCAAGAACACCTTGCACCATCCAACAAAGAATCAGAGCTCAAGATTGGGTATAAAAGGTTATGTTGTAAAAAGTTTGTAATATACATTGATGTAATTTTGATTTCTTGAGTCTAGTCCTGTAAAGGTGTTTGTAACCATGCACACACACACACTCAAGGAGTGAGATTGTGCCAAAATTAGAAGTTTGATTTTTGAACAAATCATCCTAGATGATTTATATCATCCTAGAAGATCCAATGCGTTCTCAAAACCCTAGCCGCCATAATAATTGAGGCAGGATTTTAAGTTTCTATTTTTATTTTAATAGGCCTGGATGATCCATATCATACTAGACGATCTATGAAAATATTGCCTAAATTAATCCTGTGATTATTCAATCAAATATACAAAATTTAATATTCTGATCGTCCTGGATGATTTGTTCAAAAATTATATTGATGATCCTAGACTATCCTGGGATCATCCAGGACTATCAGGTAAAATTTTACACATCATCTTGGATGATTCTGCGATCGTCCTGGATGATCTTTGGCGGCAGAATTGAGTTTTTAGGGTTTTCTGAAGCTCTCATTTTAAGCCCATCATCCTGGACGATCCTGTGATCGTCCTGGATGATCTTTGCCACCGAAACTGATTTGGAAGGGTCTTTGGAGCTCTCTATTTAAGCTTTCTCAAGGCACTTAATGTGTTTCTTTGGTAGCCGTTGAGTCTTCATTTCTTTTGGAGAAAACTAAAAGAGAGAGCTAGAAAGGGAGAGTTGAAAGGGTTGAGTTTAAGAGGGAGAAGAGCCTTGGAAGGGGGATTTTTGAGGGAGTGTGAGGGGGTTCACACGGTTGCTCCGACAAGCTTGCACCTAAGTACCATCGAATTTAAGGGTCATCTCAAGGGATGTTTTGGGAAGAAGAAGATCTCTTTGGTGCCAAAGGACCCAACTACTTCGCCGCACCAGGGAAGGTGGAAGTGATTTTATAAGGGATTCTCTGCCTAGCTGTGGGGGATAAAGGAGAGTCACTAATGGTGTAGTGTAATACTTGGAGGGTGCCTCTGAGGAGTGCAGAAAGGTCAGGTTGGACCGAACCTCTATAAATCTAGTGTGTTCTTTCTGATTATTTTTCGTATTTTATTTTACTGCGATTAACTACTTGGGTGAAATCTGTGATTAATCTTTTTATTAATGATTTAATTCATTTCCGTTGTAAGATATAAAAATATATTTCTTTTTGTTAAAGAAGTTTTTAAATATCTAATTCACCCCCCCTCTTGGTTAGCCTACGGACTAGATCATAAGGGTTTAACATCCCTAACAAACTTTCAAGTGGCTATTTCACTTTTGATTCAAAATCTTCATCAAATTATTAATTGGATCTTGAAATTGAACTTTTTTCATCTCCCCACATTTTCTCTATCTCATAGGGATATTTTGCAAGTTGTTGAATCCACTTCATTATTTTCTTAATCAAGCTGTTCATTTTTGTTACTAGATTGGGTTTTCTTTAGTCTTTAAAATTGCAGAATGGAAGCATATTTGTAAAAAGAAAAGAGGCACAAAATGAGCTCAAAGCTGAAAAGATGCGCAATATTGTCAAAATGAAAAATCAAAAGATGTGCAATGTCACCAAAATGAAAAGATACACAAAGTGTATCAAAAGATGCACATAGTGCACCAAAAACTAATAAAGAGGCACAAAATGAGCCCACAATGAGTTAGCTTACCTTTCTTGTACTTCTTAAATCTTAAGAAAACCCTTATATCTATTGATATTTTTGATACTTGAGTTTGAAAATCATGTTTTTAGATTCACCTTTTTTGCATTAATCTTCTATTACATATATTTCATGAAAGGAGTTTTGAATAGATTATTATTTCCTTCTCTAATTTGTTCCTTGATTTAGATTTTTACTTTAAAATGTTTTTTTAGCCCTTAAGGAACCTGAGTTTGAATTAACAATTTCTGATTCTCTAACCTTTCTAAGATTATGCGTGGTCAATACATGCCTTACTAAATTTTTGAATAAAATCAAGAGGTAACTTTCTCATTCCAAAAAAATTTTGATATTTCAAACTGAGTCTTCTAAGACTTTTTCACCAGATCAGGGATCGTTTCGATCTTTTAGTCTATTTTTTCTATTTTGTTTTTCTATGCTCCTCTTTCTTTTGATAATGTCAAAGGGGGAGAATGTACAGTTGTATTTTTGTTGTATTTGAACGTACTATTATTTTTGGTTTTATTTTAAAATAAAAATTAAAAACAAAAAAAAACAAATTTTATTTTCCCCTATTTTTAAAAATTTTTATCTTAGTGAGGGGAAGATTAGCAGAAACTTCTTTCTGTTTGCAAATTCATAAAGTAATGTTTGCCATCATAAAAAAGGGGGAGATTGTTGCAACTAGGGCTCACGATTTTATGTTTTGATGATAATAAACATTATGGATCACATCATTATGTCTCGTAATATTTACATTGTATATTTTTTTTGTGTATACTAACATTTCAGAAACACCTTGCACCATCCAACGAAGAATCAGAGCTCAAGATTGGGCAGAATAGTGAAAGTATGAGATACGCTAAGAGTTCTAATATTTATTGATTTTTAAGATTTCTTACAATAAAAACTTAACTAGTTAAATACGGAAGCTGATGATTTGTAAATAATTATACAGATGGTGATTATTCTCTAATTATCATAATGAAAGATTGTTCTCAGATTTTCACCAAGCAGTTATAATAGAAAATAAGATGCATGAAAATAAAGTGCGGAAAATAAAATCAGAAAGAGCACACCAGATTTATAGTGGTTCGGTCAAACCTTCACCTACGTCCACACCCCGGAGCCTCCTCTCCGGGTTTTGCACTATCACTATAGTGTCTCTCCTTTAGCCCCCTCAGCTAGGCGGAGAAGCCCTTACAAACTCTCTTCCACCAACCCGGTACGGCAGAGGACCGTACTCCTTTAACAGGCAGAGAACCTTGACTTCTTTTCACCCTCCTGGTGAGGCAGAGGACCTTGAATCACTTTCACCTTCCCCGGTGCGGCGGAGTAGCTGGGTCTTTTGACACCAAAGAGGTCTTCTTCTTCCCAAAGCTTCCCTCAAGATAAACCTTGACTCTTGGAGGAACTCAGGTGCAAGTTCGCCGGAGCAACAGTGTGAAAACCCCCTTTCACACTCCCTTGAAGCCCACAAGGATCTTCTCCCTCTCTTACAAACTCCACCCTTTCTCTCCCTAGCCCAAAGCTCTCTCTTCAAGCTTTCTTTAGAATAAAACAACTCAATGAATGCCAAAAAGACTCCTAAAAAGTCTTATGAGAAAGCTTAAATAGAGGGCTTAAAAAAACCCTAAAAATCCAATTCAACCGTCAAACATCGTACAGTACGATCGCAGGATCGTCCAGTACTATGTGCAGAATTTGACCTGTTAGTACTGTACGATATCATAATTGTACAGTAGGATTAGTTCAATCGAAGTGTAGTTCGTCCAGGACGAATCCTGGGACGACCAAAATCATCTCTGTCAGTCGTACAGTATGATCCAGTTCATACAGTACGAACCAAATATCAAAATTACACAAATTTGATTGACTAATCACAGGATTAAATTAGGCAATGTTTTAAACATCGTACAGTACGATTAAGATCATACAGTACAAATAGAACAATTTTCAAATTCAAATTTTTGCCTAATTTAATGTTCGACAGGGTTTCTAATTATACCAAATCGTCCAGTACAATGTAGTGTTCGTACTGTATGATTAGTTATATTTCAAAAGAATTTTTCCAGAAAAAAATTAAATATTTTAATTAATTTTTGTAACACCAGATCGTACAGTACGATCCAGATCGTACAGTATGATGTATAAAAAAATTAAAATATTTAACATTAAAATTTTCTCCCCTTGTGTGTGTGTGCACGGTCACCAGGCTATCATGCACCTTTACAGGACTTGACTCAAGAACTTAAAATAAATAAATGAAAATTACATTCTCTTTTGACATAACCTATTCTACCCAGTTTTGAGCCCTGAATCTTTAAAGACCGGTGCCTGTTGTACCTGAAATGTTAGTCAACACACAAACATGTATACACAAGAAATATTAGGAGAAATAAAGAGGCACTCAATAATATTGTCATCATCAAAATCATATACTCAGGAGCCCGAGTTGTAACAATCTCCCCCTTCTTGATGATGGCAAATATTATTGGTTTAATTTATAAATTAAAAATATTTTCTCCTAATCTCCCCGTCACTACGAGAATTATATTAAAAATAGGGGTAAGCATTTTTTTTTAAATAATTTTTTTTAATAAATAAATATTTTAAAATTAAATAACATAAGACTTAAAAAAAAAACTAAATAATAAAAAAATTTTATAAAAAACTAAACCATAAATGCAACCAACCATAATACATTCTCTCCTTTTGACATTATCAAAAAGAAGAGATACAATGCAAACACATAAGTTAAACTACATGCAAAAGAAGGTAATGACATATAAGAAACTAAAATATGAAATCATGCTTAAAACATACTAAACATCAAACACACAAAATAGATAAACAAACATACAAAACACATAAACAAACCTCAACATACTTATACTTGATCAAAATTACCAATCGAATCCTTGATGATTTTGTATAAGTTTGTTACCTCATTATCTTGCTCCTGTTCTGATGATTCAGAGGCTAAGTCTGCCCAGGAGATTTTTTGCTTCTTTTCATTTTTCCTTATTGGAATTGGCTTATCCTCACTCTTTTTCTTTATAAGATATTTCTTAAGATTGGGGCATTCATTTTTAAAATGTCCAGGTTTCCTACACCTAAAACAAATAATGTCAGAAGCAGGCTTATCATACTTATCATTTTTACCTCTGCTTCACTTTTATTCTCTCTTGTGCTTGTGCTTCAGCAGACTTTTGAATTGGCTTGTTATTAATGTCATTTTCTCATTCTCATCACTTTCTAAGTCATCTTTATCTGTGTCTTTTTCTTTTATCACTATAACATTTTCATCACCTGCATCCAAAAGTCTTTGACTCACACTTTGCTCGTAGGCAATGAGTGAGCCGATTAGATTATCAATAGAATAAGAATTCAAGTCTTTTGATTCATATATAGCAGTCACTTTGACATCAAATTTATCAGGTAGACAACGTAGAATTTTATTGACTTTTTCTAAGTTTGAAAGTTCTCTACCTAAAGCATGTAATGACGTCACAATCTGAGTAAACCTAGTGTACATGTCTAAGATAGTCTCATAAGGTTTCATGCAAAAAAGTTCATAGTCATGCAATAATACGTTTAATCTAGATTGTTTGACTTCACTATTACCTTCATATATCATGCATAGTTTATCCCAAACTTCCTTGCCAGTGATACAATTAGAAATAATCATATAATCTTCAGAAGTTAAAGCATAGAAAAAGCAGTTCAAGGATTTAACATTCAACTGAGCTTAAACTTTTTCTTCTCTACTCCATTCAGTAAAAGGAATATCACTTTTCACACCATTAATAATACATGACGGTATAGAATATCCAGATTCAATCATATGCCACATCCTAAAATCAATAGATTGTATCAATACATACATGCGAATTTTCTAAAAATTAAAAGGAATATTTTCTAAAAGTGGCGGACGAGTTATTGAATAACCTTCCATAATATTTCTATTTCCAAATTGTGCCATTGATCATTTTCTCTAGATTTTCTAAAACACTATTTTGAGTACCTCTCTGATACCACTTGAAAGTACGAGATGCGCTAAGAGTTCTAATATTAATTAATTTTTTAGATTTCTTATAATAATAACTTAACTAGTTAAATGCGGAAGCTGCTGATTTGTAAATAATTATAAAGATGGTGATTATTCTCTAATTATTATAATGAAATATTGTTCTCAGATTTTCACCAAGCAGTTATAATAGAAAATAAGATGCATGAAAATAAAGTGCGAAAAACAAAATCAGAAATAGCACACAAGATTTATAGTGGTTCGGTCAAACCATGACCTACGTCCACTCCCCGGAGCCTCCTCTCCGGGTATTGCACTATTACTATAGTGTCTCTCCTTTAGCCCCCTCAGCTAGGCGGAGAAGCCCTTACAAACTCTCTTCCACCAACCCGATGCGGCAGAGGACCGTACTCCTTTAACAGGCAGAGAACCTTGACTTCTTTTCACCCTCCTGGTGAGGCAGAGGACCTTGAATCACTTTCACCTTCCCTGGTGCGGCGGAGTAGCCGGGTCTTTTGACACCAAAGAGGTCTTCTTCTTCCCAAAGCTTCCCTCAAGATAAACCTTTACTCTTAGAGGAACTCAGGTGCAAGTTCGCCGGAGCAACCGTGTGAAAACCCCCTCTCACACTCCCTTGAAGCCCACAAGGATCTTCTCCCTCTCTTACAAACTCCACCCTTTCTCTCCCTAGCCCAAAGCTCTCTCTTCAAGCTTTCTTTAAAATAAAACAACTCAATGAATGCCAAAAGACTCCTAAAAAGTCTTATGAGAAAGCTTAAATAGAGGGCTTAAGAAAACCCTAAAAATCCAATTCAGTCGTCAAAGATCGTATAGTATGATCGCAGGATCGTCCAGTACTATGTGTAGAATTTGACCTGTTAGTACTGTACGATATCAGAATCGTACAGTACGATTAGTTCAATCGAAGTGTAGTTTGTCCAGGACGAATCCTGGGACGACAAAAATCGTCTCTGTCAGTCGTACAGTACGATCCAGTTCGTACAGTACGAACCAAATATCAAAATTACGCAAATTTGATTGACTAATCACAGGATTAAATTAGGCAATGTTTTAAACATCGTACAGTACGATTAAGATCATACAGTACGAATAGAATAATTTTCAAATTCAAAATTTTGCCTAATTTAATGTTCGACGGGGTTTCTAATTATACCAAATCATTCAGTACAATGTGGGGTTCGTACTATACGATTAGTTATATTTCAAAAGAATTTTTCCAAAAAAAAATTAAATATTTTAATTAATTTCTGTAACACCAGATCGTACAGTGCGATACAGATCGTACAGTACGATGTACAGAAAAATTAAAATATTTAACATTAAAATTTTCTCCCCTTGTGTGTGTGCACGGTCACCAGGCTATCATGCACCTTTACAGGACTTGACTCAAGAAGTTAAAATAAATAAATGAAAATTACATTCTCTTTCGACATAACCTATTCTACCCAGTCTTGAGCCCCGAATCTTTAAAGACCGGTGCCTGTTGTACCTGAAATGTTAGTCAACACACAAATATGTATACACAACAAATATAAGGAGAAATAAAGAGGCACTCAATAATATTGTCGTCATCAAAATCATATACTCAGGAGCCCGAGTTGTAACAAATAGGTTATGCTGTAAAAAGTTTGTAATATACATTGATGTAATTTTGATTTCTTGAGTCTAGTCCTGTAAAGGTGTTTGCTAGCTTAGTAACCATACACATACAGACTCATGGAGTAAGATTGTGCCAAAACCAGAAGTTCAATTTCTGAACTAATCGTCATGGATGATTTATATCATCCTGGATAATCCAATGTGTTCTCAAAACCCTACCGCCATAATAATTCAAGCAAGATTATAAGTTTTTATTTTTGTTCTAATCATCCAGGATGATTCATATCATACTGGATGATCTATAAAATTGTTGCCTAAATTAATCCTATGATTATTCAATCAAATATGCATAATTTGATATTTTAATCATCCTGGATGATCTGTATATCCTACTGGATGATTTGTTCAAAAATTATACTGATCACCCTAGACTATCCTGGGATCATCCAGGACTATCAGGCCAAATTTTGCACATCATCCTAGATGATCCTGCGATCGTACTGGATAATCTTTGGCAGCAGAATTGAGTTTTTAAGGTTTTCTGAAGCCCTCTTTTTAAGCACATCATCCTGGACGATCCTGTGGTAGACCTGGATGATCTTTATCACCAGAACTGATTTAGGAGGGTTTTTGGAGCTCTTTATTTAAGATTTATCAAGGCACTTGATAGGTGTCTTTGGAAGCCATTGAGTCTTCATTTCTTGTAGAGAAAACTTGAAGAGAGAGCTTGAAAGGGAGAGTGGAAAGGGTGGAGTTTGAGTGGGAGAAGAGCCTTGGAAGGGGGATTTTTGAAGGAGTGTGAGGGGGTTCACACGGTTTCTCCGGCAAGCTTCCACCTAAGTACCATCAGATTCAAGGGACATCTCGAGGGAAATTTTTGGAAGAAGAAGATCTCTTTAGTGTCAAAGGACCCGGCTACTCCATCGCACTGGGAAGGTGGAAGTGATTTTGTAAGGGCTTCTCCACCTAGCTGTGGGGGCTAAAGGAGAGTCACTAAAGGTGTAGTGCAATACTCGGAGGGTGCCTCCGAGGAGTGGAGTAGGTCCAGTTGGACCGAACCACTATAAATCTGGTGTGTTCTTTCTAATTATTTTTTGCATTTTATTTTATTTTGTTTAACTTCTTGGGTGAAATCTATGGTTGATCTTTTTAATATTGATTTAATTCATTTTTGATGTAAGATATAAAAAGATATTTCTTTTTGTTAAATAATTATTTAAATGTCCAATTCACCCCCCTCTTGGTTAGCCTCTGGACTAGTTCATATGGGTTTAACACCCCTAATGAACTTTCATGATAGACATGTTTTCCAATCATCCGAAGAAACATCCTGTACGAATAGAGGAAATCAAACAGATAAGACTGGATGATCTCTGGATCATGTTGTCTGATATATTCAAAAAATTGAACAGTTCATTTGAATGACTATCACTTCATACTAGATGGGGCTAGTTTTGAACTGATCATGCTATACGAACTCAAATCATACAGTATGAACAATGTAGCTAACTTGTTTTTTAAGGTTTCTTGAAGCCCAATACTTAAGAAAGTTTTGGAGACTCACTTTGTAATGGTGAGAAAATTGTGTGACTACTGAAAGAACTCTGAGAGAGGAGCTTTTGGGAATTCTATGGTTTAAGAGGAAGGAGAAGGTGAGGTTGAGTGTGAGGGAGAAGGATTGTGAGGGGATCACATGGTTGCTCCGGCTAGCTACACCCTTGTTCCTCCTATGACCTTGTTGAGTCTTTGAAAGTTCTCTTAGGAGAGAGGATTCTAAGTCAAGTCCTCGAGGTTCTATGCCTTCTCCAGGAGGGAGAAAAAGGTGCTGAAGTTCTCTATCTTCTCTAGGATGGAGAAAAATGTGTCAAGGTCTGATTCCATCACCGGGTAGGGGACGTAACGTCTGATACTTTGCCGCATTAGGTTTGGTAAAAGTGAGTCTGTAAGGGCTTCTCTGTCTTACTATGAGAGCAAAAGGTGAGTCACTTAATGTTAGTGCAATTCTTGGAGCTGAGGACTTCGAGGAGTGGACGTAGATGAAGCTTGACCGAACCACTATAAAAATCTTTGGTGTCTTTTTTTATTTTTTTGCTTTTATTTTTCCTGTATTTTATTTCTATTATAACTGCTTGGAAAATTGGTGATTATCGCTTTATTTTGTAAAGCAAAAGCTCATCGTAATTAATTAGAATTTGGTATTTTCAATTTTTGAAAACTTTTTCAAAAATATTATCATCGTTATTTTAAGGTTAATAGTTTTTTTTCAAAAATTACTAATTCACCCCCTCTCTTGGTGAGCCTCGAGCCAGTTCCTTAAGGTTTAATGACCTTAACGAACTCGTAAGTGCTATCAGAGCGGGTTTCAAAAATAAGGTTTTAAAAAACTTTTGAAAAATGATTAATGGCTCGTTTTGGTAATCATAACACTATGGAAGGTTTTTTGATAACCTGTCCACCACTATTTGAAAATATTCCTTTTGATTTTCAAAAAATATGCATGTCTACCCTTTTACAATCCATTGACTATAAAATTTGGCATATAATTCAAACTATCTATTCACTTCTATCGCATGTAGTTAACGGTGTCAAAACTAATATTCCTTTTATTAAATGGAGTTATGAGGATAGGTAACTAGCATAGTTAAATGATAAATGTTTGAATTATTTCTTTTATGCTTTAAAATTTGAAGACCATATGCAAGTTTTTACATGCACTACGATGAAGGAGATTTGGGATAGGTTATGTATCACTTATGAGGGAACTAGTGAAGTTAAACAGTCTAGGCTAAATATTCTACTGCATGACTATGAACTCTTTTGCATGAAACCTAGCAAGAATATATCTGAAATGTACACTAGGTTAACCCAGATAGTGAGTGACATCCTTACATACATTAGGTAGAGAACTATCAAACTCTGAAAAAGTTAATAAGATTCTATGCTATTTACCTAGTTCTTATGATGCCAAGATAACTGCAATTATTGAATCTAAAGACTTAAATGTTTATTCCATTAACAATTTGCTTGGGTCACACATTACCTTCAAGCAAGGAGTGAGTCAAAGGCAAAGTGATGTAGGAGAGAAGAAGAAGGAGAGAACTGTAGCACCAAAAGCAAATAATTTGGACAGTGATAGTCTTTAGGTAGGAGGTTGACGACATCGCCTTAATGAAATGACAGTTCAAAGTTTTTTGAAAAGAAGATTGAAACATCATCAACACAATTTGAGAAAAGTTAAAAGTAATAAAAATATAAAAGCTTCTTCTGACATAATTTACTTCGAGTGCAAGAAACCAGGCCACCTCCGAGCTGACTGTCCTAACTTGAAGACTCACCAGATCAAGGAGAAGGGTGAAGAGAAGCCAAAGTTTAAGAGGGAAAAGAAAAAGATGTAGAAAGCTTTTTGCGTCAACTCCATTTCAAAATCATCAGAAGTAGAAGTAAAGGATGAGGTAAAAAACCTGTGTCTAATGGCTAATGATAATCTTGATCATTCGGATCAAGATGAGGTATGTAAAGTTTCCTATGATGAATTACTCATAATTTCTAAAATATTAAAGAATTGTATAGGAAGCTGAAAAAGATGCATGTTAGTCTGAATACTAAAATCTTTAATTTATAAAAGGAGCATGCTAGTTTATTTATCAAGCACTCTGCTTTAGATAGTGAGCATATGAATTTATTGGATGAATTCTATGTATTAAATAAGAAGCATACTAACCTCTCTAATGCACATGATTCATTGAAAATATTACATATTGAAGTAGAGAAAGCATACAGGGTATTATATCTATGCACAACTAAACTAAATGGTTGGGAGCATGCATTGAAAATGTAAATATCATTCTTGAATGTGCAAAAAAAATTTTAGAAACAAAAATATATGCACTTGAGAAGAAAAAAAAACTACCTACCTTAGAATAATTTCATTGGCCCATAACACAGCATGCATCACATAGACCTAGGAGAACGTGCCATAACCCACATAATTTAGTAAATCCATTTCCTGGTGTTAGGTCTTACTCTTGTGGCATGTTAGGTCACATAACCTGCACTCGCACAATCCACCGTAGGACACATCTACTGTGGAGGCCTAAATTGCATTTATCATATCATAGCATGCATTCATCTCATTGATTCAAGTATAAGGTGGAATCTAAACTCACTTGGGTTCCAAAATCTAACCTTTGAATGATTATGTATGGCTGCTCTTAAGAAGGACCTAGTGAGAGTATATGGTACCTAAACTGTAGATGCTCGAGGCACAAGACTGGTTATTTAAAGAAGTTCATCAAATTAAAGGCCAGGTCAGGAGGCAAGGTGACATTAGAGGACAACACCACTAAGAAAGTTGTGGGCTCAAGTATAATTAGAAGCTCTAAAAATATAATGATTGAAAATATTTTATTAGTTGATGGTTTTAAGCATAATTTATTAAGTATTAGTCAACTACGCGATGAAGGCTTTGATATAAAATTTCTTTCTAACAAATACATGATTAGTTTAAATGGAAAACTTGTGTAAGAAGGAAAATGCCTGAATAATATTTACATGTTAGACTTGAATTACATTGAATATTCAAATTTCTTGTGCTTAAAAACTATAATTGATGAATCTTTGCTATGGCATAGGAGACTATGTCATGCGAGTATGAATACTCTTAGGAATTTCACCCAGGAAAACCTAGTTAGAGGCCTACCTAAGTTAAACTTCACTGAGGACCACCGATGTGATGCCCGCCAATTAGGAAAATAAGTTTAATCTTTATTGCATCCAATTAAAGACATTAACTCCTCTAAGCCACTAGAAATCCTTCATATGAATCTATTAGGACCAGTCTGCATAGAAAGTCTAATAGGAAATACATCTAGGTTTGTAATAGTAGATGATTTCTATAGATTTACTTGGATTAGATTTATAGCACATAAGAGTGAGTCATTTAAAGAATTTAGAATTTTCTCCACTTGGATTCAAAGCAAATTAGGATGTGAAATCTCAATAATTCATAGTGAGCATAGGGGAGAGTTTAAAAATGATAAGTTTAAATCCTTTTGCCAAGAGATAAGAATAGAACATACATTCTCTACCCCAAGGACCCCCCCAACAGAATGGAATAGCTAAAAGGAAAAATAGATCCTTGGTGGAATCCGCTAGGGTAATACTAGTTGAGTATTTACTCCCTAGGTATTTTTAGGCAGAAGTAGTGAATACTTCTTGTTATGTTTTAAATAAGTTAAATGTTAGATCTAATCTTAATAAGACAACCTATGAACTCCTTAAGGGTTGGACACCCAACCTTTCTCACTTCCATGTCTTTGGCTATATATGCTTCATCTTAATTAATGGAAAATCACCCTTAGGAAAATTTGATCCCAAGTCTGATGAAGCTATCTTCTTAGGTTACACATCTTTAGGTAAGGCCTATAAAATCTTTAATAAGAGGACCCTGGTAGTAGAAGAGTCTACCTATGTGGTATTTGATGAATCAGGTAGGACCTTTGAATCTAAACCTAAAGAAAAGAAGTGGAGGACATTCATGTGCTTTAAACAACTGCTATAGGGAATAGAGTAGAACCTTAAGAAACATTACCTAAAGAATGGAATCATCCTAAAGAACTTATTTTAGGAGACTCATCTGAAGGTGTTAGAACTAGGCATAGACTTAAGAAGGAAGTTATTCATTCAACTTTTATCTCTATGATAGAACCCACCAATATAGATCAAGCCCTGGTTGATGAAATTTGGATCCTACCAATACAAGAAGAGCTAAACTAATTTGTTAGAAATGATGTATGAGAATTAGTCAAGAGACCTAAGGACAAGAGTGTTGTTAGAACAAAGTGGGTTTTCAAAAATAAGATGATTGACTCTGGAATAGTAGTGAGGAAAAAGGCATGATTAGTAGCTAAGGGGTATAACCAGATTGAACGAATAGATTTTAAGGAAACCTTTGCCTCTATAGCTAGATTATAAGCCATTAGGGTGCTGTTAGCCTTTGCTTACTTTAAGGGTTTTAAACTGTATCAAATGGATGTTAAGAGTTCCTTCCTAAATTGGCTGACTCAAGAGGATGTTTATGTTGAGCAAACCCCATGTTTTGAAAATTAATAATTCCCAATTAACGTATTCAAACTAAAGAAGGTCTTGCATGTGTTGAAACAAGCACCTAGAGCCTTATATGAAAGGTTGAGCACATTCCTTCTAGATGGAGACTTTATTAAGGGTAGTATAGATACCACCCTCTTCTTAAAGAAGGAGGGAGTAGACTTACTCATTATCCAAATTTATATCGATGACAACTTGTTTTCATCCTCAAATAAAAACTTATGTGATGACTTTTCAAAAATAATGAGTAGAGAATTTGAGATGAGTATGATGGGAGAGCTAAATTACTTTTTAGATTTAATGTGAAGCAAATGGATGATGGAACCTTCCATAGCCAACAAAAATATATTAAGGACATCCTTAAAAGTATGAAATGGACAATGCTAAGGTCACGAATTCTCCTATGAACTCTACTATTTAATTAGACAAGGACCCTAATAGAAAATTAGTAGATCAAAAAAAGTATAGGGGGATAATTGGACAACTTTTTTATTTGACTACTAGTAGACCAGACATAATATTTAGTGTGTGTCTCCATGCGAGAGTTTTGGCTGATTCAAAAGAATCCCACATGACTGTCATTAAGTGAATCTTTAGATACCTGCTAGGCACTCCAAGCCTAGGAATCTTGAATCCTTGACACAACTCTACTTTTGAAATTATAAGATATTCATATTCATATTTTGTAGGATATAGGGTAGATATAAGAAGTAAGTTTGGAACCTGCAAATTCATATGACAATCTTTAGTCTCCTGGTTCAGCACAAAACAAAACTTAATAGCCCTTTTCACAACTAAGGCAAAATATACAATAGTAGGGAGCTGTATTGCTCAAGTCTTATGGCTAAAGCAATAACTCTTAGATCTTGGACTACCTATAGTAACCATTCCAATTATGTGTGACAACACTAGTGCTATTTATATATCAAAAAATCTAATTCAACACTCCAGTATAAATCATATAGATATTAGGCATCACTTTATAAGAGATCATGTAGCCATGTAACCATGTAGCCAAGGGATATATAGAATTACATCATATAGCTATAGGAGATCAATTGGCAGACATCTTCACAAAACCCCTAGCCTATGACACCTTTAGCAGATAGAGGATAAAAGTAGGTGTTATAGCCATTCATGCTTAATTCAAGATGAATAAAAAAATCATTTGAAATCAGTCATTCACATGTGTTAAACTGTATGTGTTTACTCTTGTGCATGCTTATGCATTATAGTTTGTTATTTATGATTTAAAAAAAAATTGGTTTAAGATGTTTCTTGATCATCACACACACACCTCACTGACTTACAAAATCTTTCAAATTTTATTTATATCATATTATATGAATAACATCCGTCTGTATAATATATACAGATGTACATATCACAACCCTTAGTTTAATCAATGGTCTAAATTAGATCCATGATATTTAAATTATATGATATGAACCTCTACTCATACTGTATGATCTATGTGTAACTAACCATTGAGAAAGTCATTTCATTTGGTATGAAATTATTACCAATCTTACAGTATGATACCTCTCTTCGTACTGTATAATACACGTGTCAAACTGGATTGGGATAAATTCAGTTCTGCCGATATGATAATAATTACATTTCATATTGTATGAACATCTATTCATACTATATGATCCCATTTAACAAATGCCATACTGATGACTCCTCGAGATGAATGCAATTCCTTAAGTTCATCCAATACGATACTCGATCATATTGTACGATTTAACTGCTTTTTTCAACAAGTCATCCAGACGAATTAACTTCCCTAATCATACTAAACAAACCTAGATTATACTATATGATCTACCCTATAATATATATTTAGATAAATTTTCACATTTCAGTTTACTCAACTCCCTTAATCTCATACCCTTTGAACCTTAACTGTACAATTGCCAGTGGACCAAATGCGACAGAATGACCCAAGGGATCTCCTCCTCCTCACATCACTTTGATGATCATTTTCTATTCACAAGAGATAAATATGCCTACTATAAGTTCAAGGAGGCTAAAATCACTCCATTTAGAATGTTAAATCAACCAGCTCTTAATTTCGACGAGATGAACCTCTTTTCCTCCAATACTCTTCAATTTCTACTCACACCAGCTTTTCCCTTAAACTTTGAACTACGTTTTGAAATTTTAGCCAACCTTAGGCTAAATTTGGTAACCTTCACCATGACTTCATAGGTTTGTCGACAAACTATAGAAATCACCAAGGAAGATTTAGGGGAACATAATGATCTTTCCACCGATGGACATCTTCCGTAATCCCATATCTCAACAATTAACTTTGACTGAAGTTCTGTAAACTTGACTGTCAGAAATGTGTCCATTAACTAACATAAACTATTAGTCTACACCTTAAATTAGAATTCCTGGGTTATCTAGCATGTCCTTACAACCTCAGTTATACCTAAAGCTGGGGATTGGGTTAACATAACCTCACTTCTTTCTGTAGTCACCTACCAAATAATGTCGATTACCCAATTTGATGAAGCCTAAATGATTCTTGATTATATCCAAAATATGACTCATATTTGACATCCCAATTCTCAAAGAAAGCAAAATGTTGCATTAGGACACGTCATAGGATATATCTTAGATAAAAAATACCAAATCAATTATCCTGCTCCTTCCGATAATGTTCCCATTTTTTATACGGATGCCTCATTACGTATTCTTTACCATCGGGGGAACGAGCAAGATGAGCAAAAGTTTACTAACGAAGGGGATGTAACTCCCACAAGTGGACCTGAACTGCCATCAATCTCACCACCTACACCTGCCTACCCTACATACCCTCACGATGACATACATCAGCGGGTCGAGCGATTAGAAAACATGCTCAATTATTACATTCAACAACAGTAACAATAGCACGAGGAAGACATGAGATGGTTTGGAGAAAGGTTTTCCTTGATTGACAATCCATTTACCACCATCCATCAATACATTTAACAATCACCACCACCACCTGATCATGATCTGCCTTACCTTAGTGTTTTGTTTGTTATGTCTTTAATGCTTTATTTATTTAAATGTTCACTTTGTTTGTTGTTTCTCCTCTTTTTGTTGATGTCAAAATGGGAGAAAATATATGTTTTGGTTGTAAGTTTCATCTTAATAGAATCCTGTGTCTGTGTTACTTTGTTTTTTGTTATTTTTTTCTATTATCATTCATTAAAATAAAATAAAATAAAAATTTGTAACCCCAATTTGTAAAACTATCACCTAGTGAGTGGGAGCATAGGAGAAACACATTTTTATCTTACTTATAAAATAATATTGTTCGATATCATCAAAAAGGGAGAGATTGTTACAATCCAGGAACCTTAGTTTGTGATTTTGATGATGGCAAATATTATTCATTAAATTGTTACTTTTATCATTAAAAATTTTAGATATTTCTTCTATCTGTGAGCACTAATATTACAGGTAAGACATACACTACTCAAGGTTACTAAAAGCTCAAGAATAGGCAGAATAAGAATGTCAAGTAAACAAAGTCGGTAATTTCATTTTTCTTTATTTTCTATTTCTTAATTCTTGCCACATAAGAGTGTATGCAATTGGGTAACCATGCACACACACATAAGGGGAGTGAGATAATTATAAAGGTTAAAATTTTGTACTAATCATACTGTATGACTTACAATTATACTATACGATCAATATTGAAAGAATGGGCTTAACGGCTAATTAAAAAATAAGTTTTTGTGACTAATCATATTGTATGATCTAGATCGTACAGTATGATTTGTTACGATTTGAAAATCCTAGCCATTGGATAAATTAAGTAAGATATTTAAAAATTGATTTTTGAACTAATCATACTGTACGATCTGATTCGTAATATAACATAATATAAAATCTTACTTAAATAAACCCCCATAATTAGTCTACCAAATCATGGTTTAAATTTATAATTGCTGATCATACTGTACGATATTGATCGTACCAAAGGATTGACAGAGATCAAATTTGTTCATCCCAAAGATCGTAAAAAAATATAATTTTTGAACTAATCATACAGTATGATATTCATATCGTACTGGATGACCTACTTTAAATCAACTAACAGTATTATATGATGAGAGCAGAACGAGACAATTTCTAGTCAACCCTGGAATCGCCCTGTATGAATAGAGGAAATCAAACAGATTAGACTGGATGATCTCTGTATCGTACTATATGATGTGTTCAAAAAAATTAAATAGTTCATTTGAATGATTAATTACTTCATGCTGGATGGGATAAGTTTTGAACTGATTGTACTATATGAACTCAAACTATGTTATACAAATAGTGACAACTAATTTGATTTTTTAGGGTTTCATGCTGCCTAATACTTAAAATAGTCTTGTAGACTCTCTTTATAATGGTGAGAGGATTATGTGACTACTGAAAGAACTCTGAAAGAGGAGTTTTTGAGAATTCCAGGTTTTAAGTGGAAGGAGAAGGTGAGGTGTAGCATGAGGGAGAAGGAGTGTGTGGGGATCACATAGTTACTCTGGGCTAGCTGCACCCTTTCTCCTCCTGTGTCCTTGGTGAGTTTTTGAAAGCTCTCTTGGGAGAGAATTTTCTAAGTCAAGTCCTCAAGGTACTCTGCCTTCTCTAGGAGAGATAAAAAAGAGCTAAGGTTCTTTGCCTTCTCTAGGAGGGAGAAAAATGAGTCAAGATTCACTGCTGTCACTGGGAGGATGACATATCCTTTGGCACTCCGTTGCATCAGGTTTGGTGAAAATGAGTCTGTAAGGACTTCTCTGCCTTGTTGTGGGAGCAAAAAGAGAGTCACTTAGTGTTAGTATAATTCTTAGAGCGGAGGACTCTGGGGAGTGGATGTAGGTCAAGGTTAACCGAACCACTATAAAAATCTCTGGTGTATTTTTTTCCTTTTTGCACTTTTATATTGTCCTGCATTTTATTTATGTTATAACTCTTTATAAAATCACTGATTATCACTTCATTTCATTAATCAATAGATCATCATACCTAAATCAATATTTTTGATAAACTTGTTCACTTCCACAATCAATTAAAATTTGGTATTTTCAATTTCTGAAAACTTTTTCAAAAATGTTGTCATCATTATTTTGAAGTTAAGATTTTCTTTTAAATTACCAATTCACCCCTCTCTTGGTGAGCCTCGCGCCAATTCCTTAAGGTTTAACAACCTTCACAAACTTTCAAATTTTAGTCATGATGTTCAAAATTCTTAGAGTTCATTTAAAACCATAAATCCAGCTTGCCATTGTGCTTTAGTATAGTGCTCAATCCATAAACCTTCAGTAAATCAATTCAAATATTTATGTCATTCAATCACTTGACAATCACCTGATGATTTCTTATTGTTCAAACCTTAAATCATTCAGCTTTTTAATAACTATTCAATTTATCAATGGCTCAATCTTTTATATTCTTAATCAAATCCAAAAACTCTTGCAATCAATATTCAAGTAAAATCCTTCAATCATTCAATCATTTTAAATTCTTCAATCATTCAATGAACATTCAATCATCAATCAAATACAAATTTCTTCAACTAAAATCTAGTTCAAATCCAATGTTAAAAATCCAGTTCAATGTCTAAACTTTAAAACCATTTGAACTTTTCCCTTTTTTCAAGGGAATTTTCAATTGGATCAAAACTCTAGGTAAAGCCCTTGAAATTAAATTTTATTATTCACATCTTGATTAGACATGTCTCTAGATTCTACCTACTCATTTTGGAGACATCTATGTATTTCTAAATTTAAAAACTCAAAGCCTTCATCTAACATAACAAACCTTTAAATATGTGCAGTTTATGCCACTCAACATGACATTTTGGCATAAACTACTTTTGAAGCTTTTGGAAACTTATTAAACTTATTCATAATCACCATGAAATAGATTTTAATCAATTTAGATCTATAGTTGACCATGGTTAACCTAGTTTGACCCATGAGACCCACTAAAACCTATATCCTTCATATGCATGAATCATATTAGAAGTTCAAGCAAGAACCTAGGGTTTTCCCCTAAGCCTTTGACAATCATTATTTATCACGCATAAACTGAAATGGAATCTTGAATGGGCTAAGTTGATCATGAAAGTTCATGAAGTTTGTTAAACCTTAAGGAATTAGCATGAGGCTCACCAAGAGGGGGGGGGGTGAATTGGTAATTAAAAAAAATCAAACTTTAAAATAATAATGACAATATTTATGAAAAAGTTTTCAAAATTTAAAGAAACTAAATTCTAATTGATTATGGAAGCGAACGAGTTATTCAAAAATATTTATTTAACTACGATGATATCTTGATTTTTAAAATGAAGCGAAAATCATCGATTTTCCCAAGCAGTTATAGCAGAAATAAAATGTAGGAAATATAAAAGTGCAAAAAGGAAAAAAACACACCATAGATTTTTATAGTGGTTCGGTCAACCTTGACCTACGTCCACTCCCAGGAGTCATCCGCTTTGAGAATTTCACTAACACTAAGTGACTCTCCTTTTGCTCCCATAGGAAGGAGGAGAAGCCCTTATAGACTCACTTTCACTAAACCTAATACGGCGGAGTGCCGGATGGTATGTCACCCTCCTGGTGATGACAACAGACCTTGATTCATTTTTCTCCCTCTTAGAGATGGCAGAGAACTTCAGCTCCTTTTTCTCCCTCCTACATAAGGCAAAGTACCTTGAGGACTTGACCTATAAGCCATTCTCCCTAGAGAGCTTCCAAAGACTCACCAAAGCCATAGGAGGAGTAAGGGTGTGGCTAGCCCAGAGCAACCGTGTGATCCCCTTACACTCTTTATCCCTCATGCTCAACCTCACCTTCTCCTTCCTCTCAAACCCTTGATTTCTTAAAAGCTTCTCTCTCAGAGTGCCTTCTACAATCACACAATCCTCTCAAAATTACCAAGAGAATGTCCAACATTTACTTATGTATTGGGCTTCAAGAAACCCTTAAAAATGAAGTTAGTTGTCACTGTTCGTATAATACGATTTGAGTTAGTACATTATGATCAGTTAAAAACTGTCCTGTCCAGTATGATGTAAACAGTCATTCAAATAAATATTAAACTTTTTTGAACACATCGTACAGTACGATCTAGAGATCGTCCAGTATGATATGTTTGATATCTTCTATTTATAATGGATGATTCCTAGGATGATTGGAAATTTTCTTTATTAATCATCCCGTACTGCTCTCATCATACAGCACGGTTAGCTGATTTTATGGAGGTCATCCAATATCAAATTGTACTATTAGTTCAAAAATCATGGTTTCATTTGGTATGATCTTTGGGATAACCAAATTTCATCTATGTTAATCATTTGGTATAATAAATATTATAAGTACAATCGACTATCATTAATTAAATCATGATTTAATTGACTAATTATGGGGGTTAATTTAAGTAATATTTTAAATATTCATACAGTATAATTAACATCATGTGGTACGATTATTTAAAAAAATAAATTTCTAAATCTTACATAAATTAATCTGGTGGCTAGGGTTTTTAGATCATATCGAATCCTATGGAACGATTAGTTTATAGAAACTAATTTTTTAATTTGTCGTTAATTCCATTCTTTCTATACTGATCGTACAGTGTGAATATAAGTCATACAGTACTATTAGTACAAAAATTTTAACATTTAAAATTTATATCACTCCCCTTATATGTGTATTCACAGTCACCCAATTACATACACTCTTATGTGGCCGAACTCAAGAAATAGAAAATAAAGAAAAATAAAATTGCAGACTTTATTTACTTGTCATTCCTATTATATCCATTCTTGAGCTTTCAAAAGCCTTGAGCAGTGTATATCTTACCTATAATGTTAGTTCTCACAGATAGAAGAAATATCTAAAATATTTAGTGAGAAATATAATAATTCAGTCAATAATATTTGCCATCACCAAAATCACAAAGTAGGGATCTCAAATTGTAATAATCTCCCCCTTTTATTGATGTCAAATAATGTTGGTTGTTAAGCAAGGTATAAAATGCTTTTCTCCTAAGATCCCCCTCACTAGGTGATAGTTTTATAAATTGGGGGTCACAAAATTTTTATTTTTATTTATTTTTATTTTTTTTAAAGAAAGACAATAGAAAAAAATAATAGAAAATAAAGTAACACAAACATAGGATTCTACAATCAAAACATACATTTTGTCCTCCTTTTGACATCACCAAAATGAGGAGGAACAGCAAAAAAGTGAACATTTCAAGAAAAAAGGTAGTAAAAATATAACAAATAAAACACTAAAGCTAAGGCGGATCTTTTTCAGGAAGTGTTGGTGGTGGTTGAAAGTATTGATGGATGGAGGTAAATTTATTCTCAATCGAGGAAAATTTTTCTCTAAACCATCTCATGTCCCCCTTGTGTTGTTGTTGTTATTATTGAATGTGATAATCGATCCTTGTTTCTATCTACTCGAGCAACTAAATTATGTCATCGTCAGTGTATGCAGGGTAGGTAGGTGCAGGTAGTGGGATTGGTGGCGGTGCAGGTCCACTAGTAAGAGCTACTTCCCCTTCTTCAGCAAACTCTGGCTCATCATGCTTGTACCCCTGATAGAAAAGAATACAGAATGAAGCATCCATATAAAAAATGAGAATATTATTGAGAGGAACATGATAATTGATTTGGTATTTTTTGTCTATGATATATCCTATGACGTGTCCTAGTGTGACATTTTGCTTCTTCAGGTTTTGGGATGTCGAATATGAGTCATATTTTAGAAATAATCAAGATTCATTTGGGCTTCATGAAATTGGGTAATTGACATTATTAGGTAGGTGACTATGGAATAAAGTTGAGTTATGTTAACCCGATCCCCAGCTTTGGGTATAATTGAGGTTGTAAGGACATGTTGGATAACCCGAGAATTCTGATTTAGGGTGTGGACTAATGATTGATGTTGGTTTATGGACACATTACTAATAGTCAAGTTTATAGAACTCTAGTTAAAGTCAGTTGTAAAGATAAGGGATAGCAGATGAGGTCCTTCAGTAGAAAGACCGATATGTTCCCCTAAATCTTCCTTGGTGATTTCTATAGGTTGTCGTCAAACATATGAAGTCATGGTAGAGGTTTAAACATTTAGCTTAGGTTGGCTAAGAATTTATAAAGTAGTTCTTAGTTGAAGGGAAAAGCTAGTGTGAGTAAAAATTGAAGAGTGGTGGAGGCAAAGAGGTTCATCACCCCAAAGTTAAGAGCTAGTTGATTCAACATTCAAGATGGAGTGATTTTATCCTCCTTGAACCTGTAGAAAATGATCATCAAATGAGGAGGAGCTCCCCTAGGTCATTCTACCACGTTTAGTTCCATCTGTTATTGGACAGTTAGGGTTTAGAGGGTATGAGATTGAAGGAGTTAAGTGAATTAAAATGTGAAAATCTATCCAATTTATAAATTTTAGGGAAGATCATATAGTATAATCTAGGTTCGTACAGTAAGATCAGAGAAGTTAATTCATCTGGATGACTTGTCGAAAAAGAGGTCAATTCGTACAGTACAATCGGTGTCATATTCAATAATCTTAAGGAATTATGTTCGTCCTGAGGAGTCATCGATATGATGTTTGATTAAAAGTATCATACAATATGTATAGGTGTTCATATAGTACAAAACCTAATTATTTTCATACCAGCTGAATTGAATTCGCCCAATCCAATTTAACATGTGTATTGTACAATACGAAGAGAGATATCGTGCTGTACAATTGGCTATAATTTTGTACTAAACGAATTAAATTCCTCAATGGTTACTTACACATAAATCATATAGTATGAATAGAGGTTTGTACAATATGATGTACATATCATGGATCTAATCTAGACCATTGATTAAAATATAGGTTATGATCTATGCATCTATGCATATCGTATAATACGGACATTGATCGTTAGTATAATATTAATAGAATTTGAAAGATTTTGTGAGTTAGCGAGGTGTGTGTGTGTGTGATGATCAAGAAACATCTTAAGCCATTTTTTTTACAATCATAAACAATAGACAATAATACATAAACATGCACAAGGACAAACACGTATAGTTTAACACGTATGTGAAAGATTAAAATTTTTTTTTATTTATCTTGAATTAAGCATGAATGTATATAACACCTAGTTTTTTCCTCAAGGTGGTAAAGGTGTCATAGGATAGGGGTTTTATGAAGATGTCTACCAATTTATCTCCTGTAGCTTTCTATATCTCCCTTGGCTATATGATCTCTTATAAAGTGGTGCCTAATGGGTAATTGAGAACTTTGAAAACCAGGGGCTGCTTAACTTAAACATCCGCTTGAATTAGCCCAATTAGGAAGGCACTCTTAACATCCATTTGATACAGTTTAAAACCCTTAAAGCAAGCAAAAGCTAACAGTACCCTAATGGCTTATAGTGTACCTACAGGGGCAATGGTTTCCTCAAAATCTATTCCTTTGATCTAGTTATACCCCTTAGCTACTAATCTAACCTTATTCCTCACTACTATTCCAAATTCATTCATCTTATTTTTAAAAACCCACTTTGTTCCAACCATACTCTGATCCTTATGTCACTTGACTACTTCCCATACATCATTTCGTATAAATTGGTTTAACTCTTCTTGCATTGCTAGGATCTAGAATTCATCAATTAGGACTTGATCTATGTTGGTGGGTTCTATAATAGAGATAAAATCTAAATGACAAACTTCCTTACCTACCTAATTTCACCTTTGGTTGGGTGCCCTACCCTTATAGAAAGTTTTATTAAGCTTGGATCTAACATTCACCCTATTTAAAACATAATAAGGTGTATTCACTATTTTTTCCCGAAATATCTATAGAGTGAATACTCAGCTAGCATTGCCCTAGTAGTTTCCACTAAGGTTTTATTTTTCCTTTCAACTATTCCATTCTTCTAAGGGGTCCCAGGGTTAGGGAAGTCATATTCTTTTCCTATCTCTTGAGATAAGGATTCAAATTTATCATTTTAAACTCTTCACCATGATCATTATGAACTATTAAAAGTGCACAATTCCTCAAATGACTCACTCTTATGTGCTAAGAATCTAACCCAAGTAAATCTAGAGTGTTCATCCACTATTATAAATCCATATGTCTTCCCTCCTAGGCTGGCTATACTAACAGGTCCAAATAAGTCCATGTGAAAGATTTTTAGTGTCCTAGAGGTGTTAATGTCTTTGATTTAATGAAAAGAAGGCCTAACTTACTTTCCTAGCTAGGAGGCATCATATTAGTGGTCTTTAGTGAAGTCTAACTTAAGTATGCCTCTAACAAGTTTTTTTAAGGTGATATTCCTAAGAGTCTTCTTGCTCACATGACATAGTCTCCAATGTGATAGCCAAGATTCATTAATTATAGTTTTAAGCATAAGAAATTTGAATATTCAATGAAATTTAAGTCTACCATATAAACAATATTCATTAATTTTCTTTCTAACACAAGTTTTTCATTTAAACAAATCATGCATTTGTTAGAAAGAAATTTTATATCAAATCCTTTATCACACAGTTGACTAATGCTTAATAAATTATGCTTTAAATAATCAACTAATAAAAATTTTTCAATCAAAGTTTTTAGAGTTGCCAATTATATCTGAGCTCACCACTTTCCTAGTGGTGTGGTCCCTTAATGTCACAACTCCTCCTGACCTAGCCATGTGCCTCGAGCATCCATTGTCCAGGTACCACATGCATTCACTAGGCCTTTTATGGGAGCATCCCTACATAGACATTCAAAGGATAGATTTGGTAACAAAACCGAGTTTGGGTTCCACCTTATGCTTAATTAAATGAGATAAATTCATGTTATGATGTGATGAATGCACTTTAGGCCTCCCCACTAGATGTGTCTTATGGTGGATTGTGCAAGTGCGGGCTATGTGTCCTAACATTCCACAAGAGTAACCCCTAACACCAAGAAATAGATTTGTTGCAAATCTGGTTTTGATGATGACAAACATGTTTCCAATATGTTTTGGTTGGCTAACCCGTTTCAGGCACAAAAGATCACGAGCAAATCAAGCTAACTCAAGATCGGGTCCAAGTGTGTCAAATGTATGATTTTTCATTTTATTGAGTCAATTGTAATGTAACTGATCCCCTAGCTAAATAACCTTGCACACACACACTCAGGGGGAGAGCTTAAGTGAATTAGAGTTTCTGTTAAGATTTTGTTCAGATCGTCCTGGACGATATTGACATCGTCCTGGACGATCAGGTATAAACAGAAACCCTAATTAGGGCGACTAAATTAAAAGGGTCTGATTAAGCAGATCGTCCTGGACGATCGTTGGATCGTACGGGACGATATGCTCAAATCAGAAATTCTCAACCGCTAGATCAAGTTAGGCAAGTTTTTATTTTTAGCTATTTGGTCTGACCGTCCCGGACGATAAGTGTATCATCCTGGACGATTCAGTACAATCATGCCTAATTTAATCTGGTAATTAAGGAAAGCAATTTATTTTTTATTGATACGATCATATCTTCATGGACGATCGCAGGATCATCCCGGACGATCATGATCGTCTAGTGCATTTCAGCTGTACAACCCGAACTGTGTTCAGGATGATTTGGGCACTTTTTGAACTAATCATACAGGACAATATCCCGATTATCCTGGACGATCAAGTCATTTTTTGGTCGTCCAGCACAGATTTCTCTGGATGGCCCGAATTGTTTTCTGGACGATATTCCTCGATTTACACTAATCGTCCCGGACGATTGCTGGATCGTACGGGACGATATGAACAATTTTTTCTACTGATCGTCCAGAAGAGCAAGATCATCCAGGCTGAAACAGCTGAATTTGAACTGATCGTACAGGACGATCTATAGATCATCCTGGACGATCTAGGCCGACCAGTTGAGATTTTGGGCTGGTTTTGAGCCCTCATACAGAAGATCTTTTCTTTGTTTTAGAAAAAATCTTTTGCTACCTTCCTTCCCAGAGAAACCCTAGAGAAAGAGAGAGTTGGGAGAGAGAGAGAGAAGATCTTGTGAGGGGGAGTTAGTGAGGGATTCACTAAGGTTGCTCCAAGCAAGGATCACAGTCGTCTTCTCCGCTCGTCGTCTTCCGTTTAGTTGGTGTTCGTCGTGGGAGGATCGTTCGCAAGAAGATCCAGGTTCTCTGCCCGCTTCAGGAGGAAGCAAAAGGAGTTCAGGGTTCTCTACCCACTTCAGGTGGAAGCAAAAGGAGGTCGGGTTCTCTGCCTCACTGTGTGGTGAAAAGGAGGTGTTTGTACAGGCTTCTCCGCCTTGCTGTGGGAGCAAAAGGATAGACACTTTCTGTTTAGTGCAATACCCGGAGGGGAGGCTCCGGGGAGTGGACGTAGGTCAAGTTGACCGAACCACTATAAAATCTGGTTTGCTTTTCTGATTCAGTTCTGCACTTTACTTTTTGATATTAACTGCGTGGGTGAATATCTGAGATTGATCTTTTCGTTCTTGTTTAATCATTTCCGCTGCTAAATATCGAAAAGATTTTTCATCGTTGTCGTGAAATTTTTAAATAACCAATTCACCCCCCCTCTTGGTTAGCCTCGGGACTAGTTCACTAGGGCTTAACATCCCTTTCAAACTTTTAAGTGGTATCAGAGCGGGATTCAAAATTTCTATTTAAAAACTTTTGAATTTGATCCAATGGCTAACTGTAACAATCGTAATACTGCTGAAGGTTATTTTATTACAAGACCACCGTTGTTTGATAATATTCCTTTTGATTTTTGGAAAACACACATGTCTACTTTTCTGCAATCTATTGATTATCGCATGTGGATGTTAGTTAAAGACGGATACGAACCACCTTTTAGATTGATTAATAATGTGAAAATTGAATTGCCTTTTGCTAATTGGACGTTTGATGATCGTGACTTAGCATAATTAAATGCCAAATGTTTGAACTGTTTCTTTTGTGCTTTAAAATCTGAAGACTATATGCGTGTTTCTACTTGTACAACTGGAAAGAAAATCTGGCATAGGTTATGTATAACATACGAAGGTACAACTGAAGTCAAACAGTCTAGGTTAAACATCTTGTTACATGACTATGAACTTTTTCGCATGAAACCTAGTGAGTCGATTTCAGAAATGTACATAAGGTTCACTCAGATTGTTACCTCTTTGCATGCTTTAGGTAGAGAACTTACTAACTGTGAAAGAATGAACAAAATTCTTAGATATTTGCCTTCTTCATACGATGCTAAGATTACTTCTATCACTAAATCTAAAGATTTAAATACTTATTCCATTGATAACTTACTTGGATCACTCATTGCTTATGAGCAAGGGGTGAACCAAAGGCAACTTGATGCAGGTGAAAGAAAGAAGTAGAAAACAGTGGCACTGAAGGCCAACGAGAGTGATTCTAGTTCTTCTGGGTCTGATAGCGATGATGTTGTCTTGATTACAAGGCAATTCAAAAGCTTTCTAAGGAAGAAACATAAGAACTATCACAAGTGGAACAAAGGTAAGTCCAATAAAAATTTCAAGGGTTCATCTGATACTATTTTTTTTGAATGTAGGAAGCCTGGACACATTAAAACTGATTGTCCTACACTTAAAGCTCATCCAAGAAAGGAGAAGGGTGAGGAAAAACCAAAGTTCAGGAAGGATAAGAAGCGGATTCAGAAGGCGTTCTGGGCAGACTCTACATCCGACTCTTCTGAGACTGAAGCTGAAGAGGAGGAAACAAACTTGTGTCTGATGGCTGATGATCACCCTGGTCAGTCCGACCAGGAAGAGGTATGTGAGCTTACTTACGATCAGTTATTTGAAGTTTCTGAAAAGATTCATACATCGTATAGGAAGCTTAAGAAAACCCATGCTAGTTTGAAATTAGATTATTTGACTTTGCAAAAAGAGCATGATTCTGTAGTTAAAGATCATTCCACACTTGATTCCAATCACATGTCTCTGCTTTATGAGTTTGATGAATTGAACAAAAAATATTCTGATTTAGTTTCTGAGCATGATTCCATGAAAACTACGCATGTTGATTTAGAAAGAGCTTTTAAAGTGTTAGATACGATGGCATGTGAAGTAGAAAGTAACAATGGAGCTTTAAAATTTGAAATTGCAAGTTTAAAGAAAGAGAATGAGTTTTTGGAAGTAAAAATCAGTGCTTTTGAAAAGAACAAAACACTGCCTACCTTTGAACAGTTTTATGCACCGCCACCTTTTGAAAAATCTGTTGCAAGTTCATCAAAGTATGTTTCACACACTACTAGGAAGAGGCACTATCACTCACGATGTTTAGTTAATCCTTTTCCTGGTGTTAGATAATTTTCATGTGGCATGTCAGGACACATATCACACACTTGTACTGTTCACCGTAGTACACATTGGGTGTGGAGACCCAAACTGCCTGTTTCACAGCACAGTACGCATGCATCGCATTCTTCTTTTCATAAGAAGGAACCCAAACATGTTTAGGTTCCTAAGACTGACATTTGATGATTTGTAGGTGTGCTCTCACACAAGACCTCATGAGAGTATATGGTACTTGGACAGCGGATGTTCTAGACATATGACTGGAGATGTAAATCAGTTCATTTCGCTGGAGGCAAGGTTACACTTGGAGATAACACCACTAGGAAGGTGGTAGGCTCAGGTATAATTGGTGATTCAAAGAATTTTATGATTGATAATGTTTTGAGTATAGATGGACTGAAACACAACTTGCTGAGCATCTGTCAACTCTGTGACAAAGGATACAACATCAAATTCCTGCCCACTGGCTGCATTTTAAGCTTAAATGATAAAGTTGTTTTGCAAGGGCAAAGGATGAACAACGTCTACAAGCTGGATGTAAGTAGCATTAAATCTAAGAATTCAATTTGCTTAAAAACTGCTGCTGATGAGTCTTCGTTGTGGCATAGGAGATTGTGTCATGCCAGTATGAAAACCCTTAGGAGAGTCACCCAAAAGGACTTAGTTAGAGGTGTGCCCAAGCTTAAGTTCACTAAGGATCACCTGTGTGATGCCTGTCAGTTAGGGGAGCAAGTCCAGTCCTCCTTTCACTCTGTTAAGGACATTAGCACCTCTAGACCTTTAGAAGTTCTTCACATGGACCTCTTTGGACCCATTAGCATTGCCAGCTTAGGGGGTAGAGTCTATGGTTTTGTGATAGTAGATGATTATTCGAGGTTTACTTGGGTGAAGTTTCTGTCACATAAATCTGAGTCATTTGATGAGTTTAGATCCTTCTCTACTTGGATTCAGAAGAAGTTAGGATGTGAGATTATTACCATCCATAGTGATCATAGAGGGGAATTTGAAAATGAAAGATTTGGAAGTTTTTGTGAGGATCAAGGGATTAGTCACAATTTTTCAGCTCCTAGGACCCCTCAGCAGAACGGGGCAGTTGAAAGAAAGAACATGACCTTACTGGAAGCCGCTAGAGCCATGCTTGCCGAGTATTCACTTCCAAAATACTTTTGGGCTGAAGCGGTGAACACTGCCTTTTATGTGCTGAATAGGGCGAATGCGAGATCAAAACTGAACAAGACACCTTATGAGATCATTAAGGGTAGAACTGAATCAATTTGTAAGGAAGAACTGAATCAATTTGTAAGGCATGATGTTTGGGAGTTAGTAGAAAGACCTAAAAATCAAAGTATTGTGGGAACCAAGTGGGTCTTTAAGAATAAGATGAATGATTCTGGTGTGGTGGTTAGGAAAAAGGCAAGATTGGTGGCTATGGGGTATAATCAAATTGAAGGGATTGATTTTGAGGAGACTTTTGCCTCTGTAGCTAGATTGGAAGCCATTAGGGTGCTACTAGCCTTTGCCTGTTATAAGGGATTTAAGCTGTTTCAAATGGATGTCAAGAGTGCCTTTTTGAATGGGGTGATAAAAGAGGATTTTTTTGTAGAGCAACCCCCAGGTTTTGAGAATTCCCAGTATCCAAATCATGTTTATAAATCAAAAAAGGCCTTATATGGATTGAAACAGGCACCCAGAGCTTGGTATGAGAGGCTTAGCACATTCCTGTTAGAAAGAGAGTTTGTTAAGGGGAGCGTAGACACCACCCTTTTTCTGAGGAGATTAGGAGATGACTTACTCATTGTCCAGATTTATGTTAATGATATAATTTTTGGATCTTCTGATAAATATTTATGTGATGAGTTTTCTAAAATAATGAGTAAAGAGTTTGAGATGAGTATGATGGGAGAATTGTCCTATTTTTTGGGGTTTAGCATAAGGCAAACGGATGATGGAACCTTTCTCAATCAATCTAAATATACTAAGGACATTTTGAAGAAGTATGAAATGGACAAAATCAATCCAATTACTACTCCCATGACCTCCTCAGTTCAGTTAGATAAGGACTCTAGTGGAAAATCTGTTGATCAGAAGAAGTATAGAGGAATAATAGGATCACTACTTTACCTGACTGCTAGCCGACCTGATATCATGTTCAATGTCTGTCTTTGTGCTAGGTTTCAGGCTGATCCTAAAGAGTCCCACCTGACTGCTGTTAAGAGAATTCTTAGATATCTTTTAGGGACCCCAAACCTTGGAATCTTGTACCCTAGGCACAGCACCTCTTTTGAGATCATTGGATATTCTGATTCTGACTTTGCGGGGTGTAGGGTGGATAGAAAGAGCACCTCTAGAACCTGTCAGTTCATAGGACAGTCGTTAGTCTCCTGGTCCAGTAGAAAACAGAACTCAATTGCACTTTCCACTGCTGAAGCTGAGTACATTGCCTTAGGGAGTTGTGTGGCCCAAGTTCTTTGGTTGAAGCAATAAGTCTTGGATTTAGGGTTACCTGTTGGCACAATTTCTATTCTGTGTGATAATACTAGTGCCATCTATATCTCTAAGAATCCAATCCAACATTCTAGGACCAAACACATTAATATAAGACATCACTTCATTAGGGACCATGTTACTAAAGGGGACATTGAGCTACATTACGTAGCAACTGAAAATCAGCTGGCTGACATATTTACTAAACCACTATGATAGTGCAAACAGGTTGTTAGACCTATTGCTCAATGTCCCTTAGGCTAACTAAGAGGGGGGTGAATTAGTTCCTTTTTAAAATTACTCTTGATAATTTAAAAGCTAATCGTACAGTACGATATACCTTCGTACAGTACGAACAGAGATAATTTTTGCTCTTTCTTTTGAAACAAAAATTCAACCACAACGAGAATAAACTGTAGAAAATAGAAATGCAGAAAAAATAAATAGAGAACAGAAAACACCAGAATTTATAGTGGTTTGGTCAAACTCGTCCTACATCCACTCTCTAGAGATCCCTTCTCTAGGTATTGCACTAAAACCAAGTGTCTCTCCTTTTGCCCCCACAGCAAGGCGGAGAAGCCTTTACAAACTCTCTTCCCCCAACCCCAGTGCGGCAGAGTACCGTCGTCCTTTTCACTCTCCAAGTGCGGCAGAGAACCGTCGTCCTTTTCACTCTCCAAGTGTGGCAGAGAACCGTCGTCCTTTTCACTCTCCAAGTGTGGAAGAGAACCGTCATCCTTTTCACTCTCTAAATGCGGCAAATAACCGGAATCCTTTCGAATAATACTCTTGCAAAAGTCTCCAAGGAACTAGGAAGATGCTTGAAGAACAAGTAAAAGAAATCCTCTCAATTGGATAACCTTGTGAATCTCCTCACAATTTTCTCTTGAAAGATCTCTCAAAACTCACTCTCAAACACTCTCCCAATCACTCTCCTCTCACTTTCCAAAAGAATTTTCGCAGAAGGCTCTGTCTTCAAAACAGTTTTGAGTCATTTTTATACTTAGGACAGGAAAAACTATCCAAAAACTGAATTTTCAAGTTAAGTCCGTGCCGATCGTCCCGTACGATCTTCCATCGTACTGTACGAATAGTTCAAAAGATTGAACAATTCATCCTGTACGACTCATCAGACGAATAAGTCAGAGCCGTTCGTACGAACAGTTTGTCCCGTACGAACGCTTGGACGATCAAGTCAGTAAGCTTCGTCCGATCCATTCGTCCCGTACGAAGGCTTGGACGATCAAGTCAGTGAGCTTCGTCCGATCAATTCGTCCCGTACGAAGGCTTGGACGATCAAGTCAGTGAGCTTCGTCCGAACACTTCGACCCGTACGAACTCTTGGACGATCAAGTCAGTAAGCTTCATCCAAACACTTCGTCCCATACGAACCTCTGGACGAACCCAATTTTGAGCTGTTCGTACAGCAAAAACTCATGTACGAATGATATTCGTACTGTACGAACATGCCTTTGAAAAATTTTCTAGTCTGATGGGTTCTCCCTGGAGGACATATTCTTTATATCGCACTGTACGAAATTAATTCGTACTATACGATCAGTTTAAAAACTTTTAAACTTTTTACTCCCCCATTATGTGTGTGTGCACAGTTATCCAACTTACAATCACACTCTCTCAGACAAAAGAAAAAAGGAGAAAAGAAAATTACAGACTTCATTTATAGTGAACAAGTGAACTTGAAGTCTTCAACAGTCTTGAGTGTGAATTTCCTGAAAAATACTTTAGTACACACAGACAAACAAAAACTCAAAGATTATATGTTAGAAGATGAATTAGTCAAACAATAAACTTTTGTAATCATCAAAAACATAAACTGTGAATTGACTAGAATTCTCATGAACAAAACAATTCACTCCAATCAAAACAATCTCCCCCTTTTTGATGATGGCAAAACAACTATTGTTTAATGATTTACAAAAAATAAAAAGATCTTCTAATATTCACTCAATGTATCCCCTTTAAATGATCTACACTCCCCCAAAATAACCTAAATCCCTAAAACTGACTTATCCTATCCTTAAGCTCCCCTTAAAGATAAATCAAGATATTTGAGGATAGATAAGTGAAGGGAAGAAAAGAGTGTAGAGCAAAAAAAACAAAGCAAGCACATACAAACATACAAAGCACACATACATACAAAGCACATACAATCATACAAGAACATAAGTCAAACAATAAAACTCTCCCCCTTTTGCCAACAACAAAAAGAACACAAGAATATAGCTGAGTAATGGAATTATGTTAAATGAAGTTGAATTACAATATTGAAATGAGATGCAAAAACTAAAGACTCAAAAATGTTAGATTTCAAATTATGTTAAGGACAAGAAAAGTCGATCTATAGTAGTAATGTATTAGACATGTTTAGCAGTCTTAATTTTTGTAGAGAAGGAGAGATAACATTATCAAAAATTCTAAGTCTAAAGTGATAATTATTGATTAGTGAAAAAGAAAATAAAAGACTAAAGGAAAGAGTATTTGGCGACTTTGCGCATCTTTTGATTTGAGGACACACTTTGTGTGTCTGTTGACAGTTGGTGATATTGCGCATCTTTTGATTTGATGATACACTTTGTGTGTCTTTTTACATTTGGCGACATTGTGCATCTTTTCTAATATGGCATATTTTGTGCATCTTTTCAAGCTTTGCTTTGAATTTAAGATTCTTTCCAATAATATTATCTCTTTAGTCACAAAAACAATAATAAACACAAAGATATAGAATGTGAGAATAATGTTAAAACAACAACCATACATAATTTTAGACTAAATAATATGTCTAATTAAGATTTAAAGAAGATCTTCTAATTCATATCACAACATAACGAAATCTAAAAAATTTAATGTTTTAAAGTTATGCATACTATTTTTATTGTAATATGAACTTAATTTACATTTTAAATCAGTAATCAACTATATTCAAGTGAAACAAGGCCATTCACCAACACAAAAATAATAAGCACCAAAACATTGGAACATTTCATTACTGATAAACTTCACAACATACATCCATAGCAAGTTACACGTTTAAGCACATCTCATATAATGAACTTGCTAATACATATTCAAAAATAATAACTCACAACAACATACTCAAAGACAACTCAAAACAATCAAAGAGAGACACAAACACATCCAAGCTAGTACTGAGAGGGACCCTGATCAGGAGGTGGAGGAGGTGGTATACCACCGAACAAGGAGAAATAGCTGTTAAGAGTTGCAATGTTTGTGTTAACAGCATCAAACTGATCATTCTGCCTCTTTAAATGAGCCTCCATGTCATCAAAACGTTTGTCCATTTTATCAAAATGTTTGACCATGTTTTGATAGAAATCCTGCGAAGGTCCAGGTGCAGTTGAGGGTGCACCTGAAGGAGCAGTAGCAAAATGAGGCACATCATCTGAGCTGTCAGCAGTACCCTCTTTCCCAAATAATGCTCTAAAAGAAGCATCAGTGAAGTATAGTGGGAGCTTGAAAGGACCAGAAGGATGAATTAGATTGTACTTTCTCTCTAGGATGTAACATACAACATGTCCTAAAGCAATATTTTTCTTTCTTTTCACACTAGCCAACCCAATGTCAGACAGATAATAGATGTAATCTAAGATCAATTGGGCTTCATCTATGGTCTGACCAGTCATAATAAGAAATGTTGTTGAAGAAAGAAGTGGAGTCATATTAACTCTATCTCCTGCTTTAGGTATTATTGATGATCTAAGCACATGTTGAATTATCCTAGCATTTTGATTCAACATTTCTACCCGAGCGACATGTGTAGGTATGCTTCCACCTCTAAGAACTTGGTTAATTTTGGACCAACCATTTTCAGGTCTTGTGGAGAAAGTGTGAGCTCTAATCCCTTCAGTTCTAAGATGAATATATTCTCCTAGATCCTCCTTAGTTATTCTAACCATTTGTTTAAGGACATAAGAAGAAATGGCAGAATGATCCTCGTTAAAGGTCATGTTTGCCAGGAAAACATGAAATAAGTCCTTATTAAAGGCATAAATCAAGGTCAATAGAAAGGAAAATTGTGTAGAATCAAAGATAGGCATAACTGCAAAATGGATGTTTTCTTGCAGTAGGATTCGGGAAGGAGTAACCTTAGACGTAGCATACCTAAGGTATGCTTCTTCATTCTCCTCACTAAGGAAATTTTCATCACATTCCCATCTAGACGCCGGACGCCTAGCCACTCGTGCACTTTTTCCACTCCCAGACATTTTCTTTGAAGGTTCTTAAAGGTTTCTAGAAGGATGGTGAAATGAAAGAAAGTGACCCTTCTTTATATAGAAAAACCTTGATATCGTACTGTAAGAATAGCATTCGTACAAGACGATCTAAGATTCATCCGGCATGAATTAAAATTCATCCAAGACGAACGAAACCTGCAAAAATGAAACGGTTTTTCGTAAACTGCTCGTCCGGAGGCATCCTTTCGTACAGGCTTTTTGACTTGTTGATCGTACAGATGATTACGTATTCGTCCGGGATGATCAAAAAATTAAAGGTCGTTCAGGCGACAGTTAGGTTCATCCCTCACGCGAAATGACATATGGATCATACAGATGAATGACGTATTCGTACGTACGATCGCCAATAATAACTGCCCCTAACCGCATTTTTTCTATCTGATCGTACAAACAAAATGTGGGTACGATGACGTAATCGTACAGTACGATGAAATATCATACAGTACGAACATAAATAAAAATCCAACACTCCAAAAACTTCAGCCTTTCACCATTCAAATACAGAACAAATAAAAAACAAAAAAAAAAATTTAAAAACAAATCAACAAACAAACTAACAAATACAAATACATTTGCAGAAAAATTTTAATCAAGCATTTAGATCTATCACACCTAGCCTTTATTGCAAATCTGGTTTTGATGATGACAAACATGTTTCTAGTGTGTTTTGCTTGGCTAATCTGTTTCAGGCACAAAAGACCGCGAGCCACTCAAGCCAACTCAAGATCGGGTCCAAGTGTGTCAAATGTATGATTTTTTCTTTTATTGAGTTAATTGTAATGTAACTGATCCCCTAGCTAAGTAACCTTGCACACACACACTCAGGGGGAGAGATTGAGTGAGTTAGAGTTTCTGTTCAATTTTTGTTCAGATCATCCTGGACGATAGTCCCATCGTCCTGGACAATCCAGTTAAAATAGAAACCCTAATTAGGGCGACTAAGTTAAGAGGGTCTGATTAAGCAGATCATCCTGGATGATCTTTGGATCGTACGGGACGATATGCTCAAATCAGAAATTCCCAGCCGCCAGATTAAGTTAGGCAAGTTTTATTTTAGGTATTTTGGTCTGATCGTCCCGGACGATACGTGTATCATCCTGGACGATTCACTACAATCATGCCTAAATTAGTCTGGTAATTAAGGAAAGCAATTAATGTTTAATTGATACGATCACATTGTCCTGGACGATCGCAGGATCGTCCCGGACGATCGTGATCGTCTTGTGCATTTCAGCTGTACGACCCGAATTGGGTTCAGGACGATTTTGGGCCTTTATGAACTAATCGTACAGGATGATGTCCAAATCGTCTTGGACGATCAAGTCATTTTTTGGTCGTCCAGCACAGATTTCTCTAGACGACCCGAACTATCTTCTGGACGATTTTCCTCAATTTGCACTAATCGTCCCTGACGATCGCCGTATCGTACGGGACGATATGAACAACTTTTTTTACTGATCGTCCAGAAGAGCCTAATCGTCCAGACTGAATCAGCTGAATTTGAACTGATCGTACAGGACGATCTACCGATCGTCCTAGACGATCTTGGCCGACCAGTTGAGATTTAGGGCAAATTTTAAGCCCTCCTTTAAAAGAACTTTTTCCAATTTTTGGAAAAATCTTTTGCTACCTTCCTTCCCTGAGAAACCCTAGAGAGAAGAGAAAGTTGGGAGAGAGAGAAGAGATCTTGTGAGGGGGAGTTAGTGAGGGATTCACTAAGGTTGCTCCAAGCACGGATCAGAGTCGTCTTCTCTGCTCGTCGCCTATCGTCTAGTCGGTGTTCTTCGTGGGAGGATCATTTGCAAGAAGATCCGGGGTTCTCTGCCCGCTTCAGGTGGAAGCAAAAGGAGTTCGAAGGTTCTCTACCTGCTTCAGGAGGAAGCGAAAGGAGGTCAGGTTCTCTGCCTCACCGTGTGGTGAAAAGGAGGTGTTTTGTACAGGCTTCTCCGCCTTGCTGTGGGAGCAAAAGGAGAGACACTTTTGTTTAGTGCAATACCCGGAGAGGAGGCTCCGGGGAGTGGACGTAGGTCAAGTTGACCGAACCACTATAAAATCTGGTTTGCTTTTCTGATTCAATTTTGCACTTTACTTTTCAATATAAACTGCTTGGGTGAATCTCTTTGGCTGATCTTTTTGTTCTTGTTTACTTGTTTCCACTGCTAAGTGTCTAAAAGATTATTGTTGTTATCGTGAAATTTTTAAATAACCAATTCACCCCCCCCCTCTTGGTTAGCCTCGGGACTAGTTCGCTAGGGCTTAACATCCCTTTCGAACTTTCAAGTGGTATCAGAGCGGGATTCAAAATTTAGGTTTAAAAACTTTTGAATTTGATCCATGGCTAACTGTAATAATCGTAATACTGCTGAAGGTTATTCTATTACCAGACCACCGTTGTTTGACAATATTCCTTTTGATTTTTGGAAAACACGCATGTCTACTTTTCTGTAATCTATTGATTATCGCATGTGGATGTTAGTTATGGACGGATACGAACCACCTTTTCGAATGATTAACAATATGAAAATTGAATTGCCGTTTACTGATTGGACGTTTGATGATCGTGATTTAGCACAGTTGAATGCAAAATGTTTGAACTGTTTCTTTTATGCTTTGAAATCTGAAGGCTATATGCGTGTTTCTACTTGTACAACGGGAAAGGAAATCTGGGATAGGTTATGTATAACATACGAAGGTACAACTGAAGTCAAACAATCTAGGTTAAACATCTTATTACATGATTACAAACTTTTTCGCATGAAACCTAGTGAGACTATTTCAGAAATGTACACAAGGTTCACTCAGATTGTTACCTCTTTGCATGCTTTAGGTAGAGAACTTACCAACTACGAAAGAGTGAATAAGATTCTTAGATGTTTGCCTGCTTCTTATGATGCTAAGATTACTGCTATTACTGAATCCAAAGATTTAAATACTTACTCTATTGACAGCTTACTTGGATCACTCATTGCATACGAGCAAGGGGTGAACCAAAGGCAACTTGATGCAGGTGAACGCAAGAAAGAGAAGACAGTGGCACTAAAGGCCAAAGATTCAGATGCTAGCACTTCCGGGTCTGATAGCGATGATGTTGCCTTAATCACAAGGCAATTCAAAAGCTTTCTAAGGAAGAAACATAAGAACTATCAGAAGTGGAACAAGGATAAGTTCAATAAAAACTTTAAGGGTTCATCTGAATCAGTTTGTTTTGAATGCAGGAAGCCTGGATACATTAAGGCTGATTGTCCAACACTTAAAGCTCACCCAAGCAAGGAGAAGAGTGAGGAGAAACCAAAGTTCAGAAAGGACAAGAAGCGGATTCAGAAGGCGTTCTGGGCAGACTCTACATCCGACTCTTCTGAGACTGAAGTTGAAGAGGAGGAAACAAACTTGTGTCTGATGGCGGATGATCACCCTGGTCAGTCAGACCAGGAAGAGGTACGTGAGCTTACTTACGATCAGTTATTTGAAGTTTCTGAAAAGATTCATACATCGTATAGGAAGCTTAAGAAAACCCATGCTAGTTTGAAATTAGATTATTTGACTTTACAAAAAGAGCATGATTCTATAGTTAAAGATCATTCCACACTTGATTCCAATCACATGTCTCTGCTTTATAAGTTTGATGAATTGAACAAAAAATATTCTGATTTAGTTTCTGAGCATGATTCTTTGAAAACCACGTATGTTGATTTAGAAAAAGCTTTTAAAGAGTTAGATACAATGGCATGTGAAGTAGAAAGTAACAATGGCGTTTTAAAATTTGAAATTGCAAGTTTAAAGAAAGAGAATGAGTTTTTGGAAGTAAAAATCAGTGCTTTTGAAAAGACCAAAACACCGCCTACATTTGAACAGTTTTATGCACCGCCACCTTTTAAAAATTCTGTTGCAAGTTCATCAAAGCATGTTTCATACACTACTAGGAAGAGGCACTATCACTCACGACGTTTAGTTAATCCTTTTCCTGGTGTTAGATGTTTTTCATGTGGCATGTCAGGACTCATATCACACACTTGTACTGTTCACCGTAGTACACATTGGGTGTGGAGACCCAAACTGCCTGTTTCACAGTACAGCACGCATGCATCACATTCTTCTTTTCATAAGAAGGAACCCAAACATGTTTAGGTTCCTAAGACTGACATTTGATGATTTTGTAGGTGTGCTCTCACACAAGACCTCGTGAGAGCATGTGGTACCTAGACAGCGGATGTTCTAGACATATGATTGGAGATGCAAATCAGTTCATTTCACTGGAGGCCAGAGCTGGAGGCAAGGTTACACTTGAAGATAACACCACCAGGAAGGTGGTAGGCACAGGTATAATTGGTGATTCAAAGAATTTTGTGATTGATAATGTTTTGCTTGTAGATGGACTAAAACACAACTTACTGAGCATTAGTCAACTCTGTGACAAGGGATACAGCATCAAATTCCTGCCTACTGGCTGCATTTTAAGCTTAAATGATGAAGTTGTTTTGCAGGGGCAAAGGATCAACAACGTCTACAAGCTGGATGTAAGTAGCATTAAATCTGATAATTCAATTTGCTTAAAAACTGCTGCTGATGAGTCTTGGTTATGGCATAGGAGATTGTGTCATGCCAGTATGAAAACCCTTAGGAGAGTCACCCAAAAGGACTTAGTTAGAGGTGTGCCCAAGCTTAAGTTCACTAAGGATCACCTGTGTGATGCCTGTCAGTTGGGGAAGCAAGTCCAGTCCTCTTTTCACTCAGTTAAGGACATTAGCACCTCTAGACCTTTAGAAGGTCTTCACATGGACCTCTTTGGACCCATTAGCACTGCCAGCTTAGGGGGGAGAGTCTATGGTTTTGTGATTGTTGATGATTATTTAAGGTTCACTTGGGTTAAGTTTTTGTCACATAAATCTGAGTCATTTGATGAGTTTAGATCTTTCTCTACTTGGATTCAGAAGAAGTTAGGATGTGAGATTATTACCATCCATAGTGATCATGGAGGGGAGTTTGAAAATGAAAGATTTGGAAGTTTTTGTGAGAATCATGAGATTAGTCAAAATTTTTCAGCTCCTAGGACCCCTCAGTAGAACGGGGTAGCTGAAAGGAAGAACAGGACCTTAGTGGAAGCCGCTAGAGCCATGCTTGCCGAGTATTCACTTCCAAAATACTTTTGGGCTGAAGCGGTGAACACTGCCTGTTATGTGCTGAATAGGGTGAATGTGAGAGTCAAACTGAACAAGACACCTTATGAGATCATTAAGGGTAGAACACCAAATCTGTCCCACCTCCATGTCTTTGGCTGTAAGGTTTTCATTCTGAACAACAGGAAGTCACCCTTAGGAAAATTTGACCCCAAATCTGATGAAGGAGTGTTCTTAGAATATTCAAGTGTGGGGAAATCCTTTAGGGTGTTCAATAGGAGGACTTTGGTGGTGGAAGAAACAACTCATGTAGTGTTTGATGAATCTGATCCTAAGGAGTCTAGATCTGAAGTAGAAGATGAAGAGATTGTTGAGGTTACCTAAGGAGTTGGAAATACAAATTTGGAGGAAAGGGTAGAACCTCAAACCGAATTGCCTAGAGATTGGAGATATTCTTCGAGTCATCCTAAAGAACTGATCTTTGGAGACCCTTCTGAAGGTGTTAGGACTAGGCATGGACTTAGGAAGGAAGTAAACCATTCTGCCTTTATCTCAATGACTGAACCCACCAACATCAATCAAGCCCTATCGGATGAGTTTTGGATTTTAGCAATGCAGGAAGAATTGAATCAATTTATAAGGAATGATGTTTGGGAGTTAGTAGAAAGACCTAGAAACCAAAGTATTATGGGAACCTAGTGGGTCTTTAAGAATAAGATGAATGATTCTGGTGTGGTGGTGAGAAATAAGGCAAGATTGGTGGCTAAGGGGTATAATCAGATAGAAGGGATAGATTTTGAGGAAACTTTTCCCCTGTAGCTAGATTGGAAGCCATTAGAGTGCTACTAGCCTTTGCCTGTTACAAGGGATTTAAGCTATTTCAAATGGATATCAAGAGTGCCTTTTTAAATGGGGTAATTAAAAAAGATGTTTTTGTAAAACAACCCCCAGGTTTTGAGAGTTCCCAATATCCAAGTCATGTCTATAAATTAAAAAAGGCCTTATATGGATTAAAACAGGCACCCAGAGCTTGGTATGAGAGGCTTAGCACATTCCTGTTAGAAAGAGAGTTTGTTAAGGGGAGCGTAGACACCACCCTTTTTCTGAGGAGAATTGGAGATGACTTACTCATTGTCCAGATCTATGTTGATGATATAATTTTTGGATCTTCTGATAAATATTTATGTGATGAGTTTTCCAAAATAATTAGTAAGGAGTTTGAGATGAGTATGATGGGAGAATTGTCCTACTTTTTGGGGTTTAGCATAAGGCAAACGGATGATGGAACCTTTCTCAATCAATCAAAATACACTAAGGACATTTTGAAGAAATATGAAATGGACAAAGCCAAGCCAATCAATACTCCCATGCCCTCCTCAGTTCAGTTAGATAAGGATTCAAATGGAAAATCTGTTGATCAGAAGAAGTATAGAGGGATAATAGGTTCACTGCTTTACCTGACTGCTAGCCGACCTGATATCATGTTTAGTATCTGTCTTTGTGCTAGGTTTCAGGCTGATCCTAAAGAGTCCCACCTGACTGCTGTTAAGAGAATTCTTAGATATCTTTTAGGGACCCCAAACCTAGGAATTTGGTACCCTAGGCACAGCACCTCTTTTGAGATCATTGGATATTCTGACTCTGACTTTGCGGGGTCTAGGGTGGATAGGAAGAGTACCTCTGGGACTTATCAATTCATAGGACAGTCGTTAGTCTCCTGGTCCAGTAGAAAACAGAACTCAGTTGCACTTTCCACTGCTGAAGCTGAGTACATTGCCTTAGGAAGTTGTGTGGCCCAAGTTCTTTGGTTAAAACAACAAGTCTTAGATTTAGGTGTACCCGTTGGCACAATTTCTGTTTTGTGTGATAATACCAGTGCCATCTGTATCTCTAAGAATCCAATCCAACATTCTAGGACCAAACACATTGACATTAGGCATCACTTCATTAGGGACCATGTTACAAAAGGGGACATTGAGCTACATCATGTAGCAACTGAAAATTAACTGGCTGACATATTCACTAAACCACTGGCCTTTGACTCATTCAGCATTTTGAGAACCAGATTAGGAGTGATTGATATAAATGCTTGATTCTGATGACTGCTGATTTATGATCTTTCTGATTGGTATTCTGATTTCTGTTAGTTAGGTTTAGTTTTTTGATTTCTAATTTCTGTTAGTTAGTTTTTGCTTTGATTATTTACTTTCAGTTGATGTTATTTCTTCTGCTGATTTCTGTTTTAGCCTTACTGTTAGTTTGATTTGAGTATTTACTTTGATGTGATTTTCTACCTGCTTGTATTCACTAGTTCATATCTTGCACTTACTATTTTTATGTTTTTCAAAATCTGATCACCGTTCATTATTTCTGAAAATCTGAATTTCTAACTATGAGTTTTTACCTTGTTTTGGTTTGGAAGCTGGTACGCAGTGATTGATTCCACTGAACCTGTTAAAGGGAAGAAATATTGATGATTGTTTCTCTTCCTCTAACTCCTTTACTGGTGTATGGTTTCTTTCGAATAAAAATTCTTTTTAAAATTAAAATGTTAGTTTTTGAAATAGAGATTATTTTATCTTCCTACAGTAATCTGCCTCATATCAATAGTGTTTTTCAAAGTCTTGAGTCATTAGTTTGATTTTCTAAAACCAAGTGATTGCATTTATCATATGGTGTATGGCTTTTATTTTGTGGATCATTCTTCCGTACCAAGGAGAGTCATCTCCTATGTCTGGAAGATAATCTCACAGCTGAGACTCTTTAATGATCATGAAAAGGAGAAAGCTTTTAAAAGATGCGCAGTGCGCCAGATAATTTGAAAAAGAGGCATAAAATGAGCCCAAAACTGAAAAGATGCAAAATTGCCAAATTGGATACACAAAGTGTATCAAAAATCAAAAGATGCGCAAAGCGCCAACCAATTTGAAAAAGAGGCACAAAATGAGCCCAAACCAAGCTTTCTTCCCTTTTAGATTGTTAAATGTCCTAGAAAAATCTGTGCGCCACTTAATATTTTTAAAAGCTTGAGTCTGGAAAATCCTGATTTTTTATTTTTTACTTTGTAACACTATTATATTAGATATTTTTCTGGAACGAGGCTTGAAAGGATCTCTTTTCAAATCTAATGTCTTTTCTTCTGAATCGGATTTTTGTTTTGAAAGAGGTTTGCATCGATAAGGTCCCCGGGGTCGGAGTTACGAAAGTTGATTATTTCCAACCTTTTATGGATTTCAGTGCTGTCAATCGTCCTGTAATTGGTTTTTGAATCTAAAATCAAAAAAAAAATTGGTTTCCTTCTTTTGTAGTTGTTCTATTTTATGTTTTATTTCAGTGTTCTGTTTTTCCCTCCTCCTTTTTGTGATGTCAAAAGGGGGAGTCTGTTGTAGTCGTGTCTATTTCGGTTTTCTGAGTCATGTTTTCTGTATTGTTTGAGCTGTTAAATGAAAATTTAAAAAATGTTTGTTTTGTTTGATCTCCTAGTTTACTTTTATTTTCAGACTACTTTATAAATATTTGCCATCATCAAAAAGGGGGAGATTATTGCAAATCTGGTTTTGATGATGACAAACATGTTTCCAGTGTGTTTTGCTTGGCTAATCTATTTCAGGCACAAAAGACCGCGAGCCACTCAAGCTAACTCAAGATCGGGTCCAAGTGTGTCAAATGTATGATTTTTTCTTTTATTGAGTCAATTGTAATGTAACTGATCCCCTAGCCAAGTAACCTTGCACACACGCACTCAGGGGGAGAGACTGAGTGAGTTAGAGTTTCTGTTCAATTTTTGTTCAGATCATCCTGGACGATAGTCCCATCGTCCTGGATGATCCAGTTAAAACAGAAACCCTAATTAGGGCGACTAAGTTAAGAGGGTCTGATTAAGCAGATCGTCCAGGACGATCTTTGGATCGTACGGGACGATATGCTCAAATCAGAAATTCCCAGCCGCCAGATTAAGTTAGGCAAGTTTTATTTTAAGTATTTTGGTCTGATCGTCCCGGACGATTCACTACAATCATGCCTAAATTAGTCTGGTAATTAAGGAAAGCAATTAATGTTTAATTGATACGATCACATCGTCCTGGACGATCGCAGGATCGTCCCGGACGATCGTGATCGTCTTGTGCATTTCAGCTGTACGACCCGAACTGTGTTCAGGACTATTTTGGGCCTTTTTGAACTAATCGTACAGGACGATGTCCAAATTGTCCTGGACGATCAAGTCATTTTTTGGTCGTCCAGCACAGATTTCTCTGGACGACCTGAACTGTCTTCTGGACGATTTTCCTCAATTTGCACTAATCGTCCCGGACGATCACCGTATTGTACGGGACGATATGAACAACTTTTTCTACTAATCGTCCAGAAGAGCCTAATCGTCCAGACTGAATCAGCTGAATTTGAACTGATCGTACAGGACGATCTACCGATCATCCTGGACGATCTTGGCCGACCAGTTGAGATTTAGGGAAAATTTTAAGCCCTCCTTTAAAAGAACTTTTTCCAATTTTTGGAAAAATCTTTTACTACCTTCCTTCCCTGAGAAACCCTAGAGAAAAGAGAGAGTTGGGAGAGAGAGAAGAGATCTTGTGAGGGGGAGTTAGTGAGGGATTCACTAAGGTTTCTCCAAGCACGGATCAGAGTCGTCCTCTCCGCTCGTCGTCTATCGTCTAGTCGGTGTTCTTCGTGGGAGGATCGTTTGCAAGAAGATCTGGGGTTCTCTGCCCGCTTCAGGTGGAAGCAAAAGGAGTTCGAAGGTTCTCTGCCTGCTTCAGGAGGAAGCGAAAGGAGGTCAGGTTCTCTGCCTCACCGTGTGGTGAAAAGGAGGTGTTTTGTACAGGCTTCTCCGCCTTGCTGTGGGAGCAAAAGGAGAGACACTTATGTTTAGTGCAATACCCGGAGGGGAGGCTCCGGGGAGTGGACGTAGGTCAAGTTGACCGAACCACTATAAAATCTGGTTTGTTTTTCTGATTCAATTTTGCACTTTACTTTTCAATATAAACTTCTTGGGTGAATCTCTTTGGCTGATCTTTTTGTTCTTGTTTACTTGTTTCCGCTGCTAAGTGTCTAAAAGATTGTTGTTGTTATCGTGAAATTTTTAAATAACCAATTCACCCCACCCTCTTGGTTAGCCTCGGGACTAGTTCACTAGGGCTTAACATCCCTTTCGAACTTTCAGCCTTATTCTCAATATGCTAAATGTGTCAAAGGCTAAGGTTTAGTGAAAATATCTGCAAGCTGATCTTTAGTAGCCACATGATGTTGTTCAATTTCACTTTTGGCTACATGATCTCTTATGAAATGATGCCTTATGTCAATATGCTTGGTTCTAGAATGTTGGATAGGATTCTTTGAAATGCAAATGGCACTAGTATTGTCACAAAATATTGGAATGGTGCCTACTACTAATCCTAAGTCACTCAATTGTTGTTTCAACCAAAGCACCTGTGCTACACAACTTTCTAAGGCAATGTATTCTACTTCTGCTGTAGAAAGTGCTACTGAAATTTGTTTTCTACTGGACCAAAATACTAATGAATTTCCAATGAACTGACATGTTCCAGAAGTACTTTTCCTATCCACCCTATAGCCTGTAAAATCTGAATCTAAGTATCCAATTATATCAAAAGAAGAACTGTTCTTAGGATACCAAATTCCTAAATTTTGAGTTCCCAAAAGATATCTTAAGATCCTTTTTACTGCTGTCAAATGTGATTCTTTTGGATCTGCTTGAAATCTAGCACATAAGCAAACACTAAACATAATGTCAGGTCTACTAGCCGTCAAATAAAGCAAAGATCCAATTATTCCTCTAAACTTCTTTTGATCAACAGATTTTCCCTTTGGATCCTTATCTAATAGGACTGAGAAACTCATGGGTGTAGTGACTGGTTTAGCATTGTTCATTTCATACTTTTTGAGGATTTTCTTAACATATTTAGATTGATAAAGAAAAGTCCCTTCCTCATTTTGCTTTATGCTAAAGCCAAGAAAATAAGTCAAATCACCCTTCAAACTCATCTCAAATTCACTACTCATTATTTTTGAAAATTCTTCACATAAAGCTTTATCAGTTGATCCAAAGATGATATCATCCACATATATTTATACAATGAGTATTTCATTTTCAAATATTTTCATAAACAAAGTGGTGTCCACACTTCCTTTAACAAATGATCAATTTAACAAGAAAGTGCTTAATCTCTCGTACCATGCTCTAGGTGCCTGTTTTAGTCCATATAATGCCTTTTTCAATTTGAAAATATGATTAGGGTATTTAGAATTTTCAAAACCTGGAGGTTGTTCAACATACACATCCTCTTCTATCACCCCATTTAGAAAGGCACTTTTAACTTCCATCTGGTACAATTTAAAATCTTTAAAACAGGCAAAGGCTAACAAAACTCTTATTGCTTCAAGTCTTGCTACAGGGGCAAATGTCTCCTCAAAATTAATTCCTTCAACTTGGTTATACCTCTTAGCTACTAACCTAGCCTTATTCCTAACAATTACTCCTGAATCATTCATCATGTTTTGGAATACCCACTTAGTCCCAACTACACTTTAATCTTTTGGCCTTTCAATTAATTCCCAAACATCATTTCTCTTGAATTGATTTAACTCCTCTTGCATGGCCAATATCCAAAATTCATCCATAAGTGCTTGTTCTACGTTTGTGGGTTCTATCATTGAAATAAATGCTGAATGATTCACTTCTTTTCTCAATCCATGCCTAGTCCTAACTCCTTCACTTGGTTCACCTAAAATCAATTCTTTTGGATGACTCCTTACAAATTTCCATTCTCTAGGAAATTGGTTTTCCTTTTCTTTTTCAATATTATCTTCAACTTTTTGATTTTCAAGCTTCTCATTTATCACTTCAACCTCATCTTCATCCATCTTAGACCCTTTACTATCATAAGATTCATCAAAAACAACATGTGTGGTCTCTTCAACTACCAATGTCTTCTTATTAAAAACTCTATAGGATTTTCCAACACTTGAGTATCCAAGAAAGATTCCTTCATCTGCTTTCGGATCAAATTTTCCTAAAAGAGTTTTATTATTATTATGAATGAACACTTTACATCCAAAAATATGTAGATGTGAGAGGTTGGGAATTCTACCTTTAAGAAGTTCATAGGGTGTCTTATCCAATTTAGACCTTATGTACACCTTATTCAATACATAACATGCGGTACTAACTGCTTCAACCCAAAAATATTTAGGAAGTGAATATTCTGCCAACATGGCCCTTGCAGTTTCCACTAATATCCTGTTCTTTCTTTCTACAATTCCATTCTGTTGAGGTGTTCTCGGTGCTGAGAAGTTGTGTTCAATTCCAAGAGATTTGCAAAAATCATTAAACATTTCATTTTTAAATTCTCCCCCATGATCACTTTGGATACTAACTATTTCAAAACCAAGTTTTCTCTGAATCCAAGTGGCAAAATCTCTGAACTCTTCAAATGATTCACTCTTATGATTCAAAAATCTAATCCAGGTGAATCTTGTATAGTCATCCACAATAACATACCCAAATCTTTTTCCTCCTAAACTTAAGGTACTAACAGGTCCAAATAAATCCATGTGAAGAATTTCTAGGGGCTTGCTAGTTCTAATTTCCTTGATAGAATTGAATGAGGATCTCACTTGTTTTCCTAGTTGACATGCATTACACAAGTGATCTTTAGTAAAATTCAATTTGGGTAGTCCTCTAACAAGTTGCTTTTAAGTGATTTTCTTAAGATTTTTCATGCTAGCATAACAAAGCCTCCTATGCCACAACCATGATTCATCAGAAACAGTTTTCAAACACAAGGCAGTAGATGCTTTAACAGAATTAAAATCTAGCATGTAAACATTATTTACCCTATCACCATTCAAAACAACAGTTTCATTTAGACTAATAACATAACTTATAGGTAAAAACTTAATATGATAGCCCTTGTCACATAATTGACTAATACTTAACAGATTGTGTTTCAAACCTTCAACTAACAGTACATTCTCAATAACAAAATTTTTTTAATTTCCAATTATACCAGTACCTACCACTCTCTTGGTGGTATTATCTCCAAGCGTCACCTTGCCTCCATTCCTAGCTTCTAGCGATATAAATTGACTTGTATCTCCAGTCATATGCTTTGAGCATCTGCTGTCCAGGTACCAAATACTCTCACGAGGTCTTCTATGAGAGCGTTTCTATAAAATGATCAAACATTAGTCTTGGGAACCCAAACAAGTTTGGGTTCACCTCTTGACAACTTTAAACCAGATGCATGAGTGATATGCTGTGGTTTCTGCACCATAGGTCTCCATACTAAATGTGTTCTATACTTCAAAGTACAGGTATGAGAAATGTGTCCTAACCTACCACAAGTAAAACACTTTATCCCTGGAAAGGGATTCACTAATTTATTCTTCTTAAAAATTTTCTTTTTAGATCTTAAGTCAATGTTCTTGTGGTTCATTTCATGAAACTCTTCCAGCTTAGGTGGTATTTTATTTTCCTTAAGTGCTTTAATCTGGACTTCAAGATATGCATTGGCACTTTCTAAAATTGAGTTATCAATTTTCAACTCATGCTCTCTAGAATCCGACTCATCCATAAATGTCTTAAAATCTTTTTCAAGTTCAGCTTGTGATGATTTTAAAAGATTGTGCTGCTTGTTTAAATCATCATACTCATCCAACAAAATCATGTGGTTGCTATCAATTAATGCATGATCTTTTCTGAGGATCTCATAATCTTTTTGCAGCTCTATGTAATCCAAATTTAAGTTAGCATGCAATTTCTTAAGTTTCCTATATGCGGAATGTATGCGTTCAGAAACTTCAAATAATTCTTCATAGCTTAAATCACATACCTCATCCTCATCTGAATGCTCGAGATTATCAGCCATTAAGCACAAATTGGTAACTTCCTCTTCTGGTGCTATTTCTGATGAGTCTGAGGCTGAGTCCGCCCAGAAAGCTCATTGTACTCTCTTTTTACCCCTTCTATCCTTTGGTTTCTCCTCGGTCTTCTCCTTGTTAAGATTTCCTTTGAGATTGGGGCATTCTTTCTTGATGTGACCTAGCTTTCTGCACTCATAGCAAATGACTTCATTTGAAGTCTTGACATTCTTCTGGAACTTACCCTTGTTCCAATTCTGACGTCTTCTCTGCTTCCTTTTCAGGAAACTTCTAAATTACCTCGTCATCAGGGCAATATCCTCTTCGTCCTCAGGTAGCGATTGATCACTTTCAGAGTCATCCACCTTTAAAACAATGTTCTTCTCCTTTCGCTTCTCACCTACTTCAATCTGTCTTTGAGTCACCGATTGCTCATAAGTAATTAGTGATCCAAGAAGATTGTCAACAGAATAAACATTCAAATCTTTAGATTCTATTATTGCAGTTATCTTTGCATCATATGCAGGAGGTAAACAACGTAATATCTTGTTAACTTTCTCAGCATTAGTTAACTCCCTACCTAAAGCATGCAATGAAGTGGCTATGTGTGTAAAGCGAGTGTACATGTCTGAGATTGATTCATTCTGTTTCATGCGAAAAAGTTCATAGTCGTGCAAGAGAATGTTCAATCTAGTTTGTTTCACTTCATTTGTACCTTCATATGTGATGCAAAGTCTATCCCAAATTTCCTTTCCTGATTTACAGGTAGAAACACGCATGTAATATTCCGATTTTAAAGCACAAAAGAAACTATTCAAACACTTAGCATTTAGTTGCGCTAGTTCACGTTCTCAAACACTCTCCCAATCACTCTCCTCTCACTTTCCAAAAGAATTTTCGCAGAAGGCTCTGTCTTCAAAACAGTTTTGAGTCATTTTTATTCTTAGGACAGGAAAAATCGTCTAAAAACTGAATTTTCAAGTTAAGTCCGTGCCGATCGTCCCGTACGATCTTCAATCGTACTGTACGAATGGTTCAAAAGATTGAACAATTCGTCCTGTACGACTCATCAGACGAATAAGTCAGAGTCGTTCGTACGAATAGTTCATCCCGTACGAACGCTTGGACGATCAAGTCAGTAAGCTTCGTCTGATCCATTCATCCCGTACGAAGGCTTGGACGATCAAGTCAGTGAGCTTCGTCCGATCAATTCGTCCCGTACGAAGGCTTGGATGATCAAGTCAGTGAGCTTCGTCCGAACACTTCATCCCATACGAACTCTTGGACGATCAAGTCAGTAAGCTTCGTCCGAACACTTCGTCCCGTACGAACCTCTGGACGAACCCAATTTTGAGCTGTTCGTACAGTAAAAACTCATGTATGAATGATATTCGTACTGTACGAACATGCCTTAGAAAAATTTTCTAGTCTGATGGGTTCTCCCTGGAGGACATATTCTTCATATCGTACTGTATGAAATTAATTCGTATTGTACGATCAGTTTAAAAACTTTTAAACTTTTTACTGCCCCATTGTGTGTGTGTGCACAGTTATCCAACTTACAATCACACTCTCTCAGACTAAAGAAAAAAGGAGAAAAGAAAATTACAGACTTCATTTATAGTGAATAAGTGAACTTGAAGTCTTCAACAGTCTTGAGTGTGAATTTCCTGAAAAATACTTTAGTACAAACAGACAAACAAAAACTCAAAGATTATATGTTAGAAGATGAATTAGTCAAACAATAAACTTTTGTAATCATCAAAAACATAAACTGCGAATTGACTAGAATTCTCATGAACAAAACAATTCACTTCAATCAAAACACACTGGCCTTTGACTCATTCAGCATTTTGAGAACCAGATTAGGAGTGATTGATATAAATTCTTGATTCTGATGACTGCTAATTTCTGATTGTTTTTTTTTTGGTATTCTATTTTCTGTTAGTTAGTGTTTGGTTTGATTATTTGCTTTCAGTTGATTTTATTTCTTCTACTGATTTCTGTTTTAGCCTGACTGTTAGTTTTAATTTAAGTATTTATTTTGATGTGATTTTCTACCTGTTTTTATTCACTGGTTCATATCTTGCACTTACTGTTTTATGCTTTTCAAAATTTGATCACCGCTCACTACTTCTGATAATCTAAATTTCTGACTGGGAGTTTTTACCTTAGTTTGATCTGGAAGCTGGTAAGCAGTGATTGATTCCACTGAATCTATTAAAGGGAAGAAACATTGATGATTGTTTCTCTTCCTCTAACTCCTTTACTGGTGTATTGTTTCTTTTGGATAAAAATATTTTTCAAAATTAAAATATTAGTTTTTGAAATAGAGATTTATTTTATCTTCCTACAGTAATCTACCTCATATAAATAGTGTTTTTAAAGTCTTGACTCATTATTATGATTTTCTAAACCAAGTGATTGCACTTATCATACGACATATGGCTTTTTATTTTGTGAATTACTCTTCCTTATTGTGGAAAGCGTCTCCTATATCTGGAAGATAATTTCACAGCTAGGATTCTTTAACGATTATGAATAGAAGAAAGCTTACAAAAGATGTGCAATGCGCCAACCAAATTGAAAAAGAGGCATAAAATGAGCCCAAAAATGAAAAGATGCGAAAATGCCAAATACACAAAGTGTATCAAAAATCAAAAGATGCGTAGTGCGGCAAAGAAATGGAAAAAGAGGCACAAAATGAGCCCAACCAAGCTTTCTTTCCTTTCCGATCGTTAAATGTCTTAGAAAAATCAGTGGCCACTTAATATTTTCAAAAGCTTGTGTTTGAAATCCTGATTTCTGATTTTTTACTTTGTAACACTATTATATCAGATATTTTTCTGGAACGAGGCTTGAAAGGATCTCTTTTCGAATCTAATATCTTTTCTTCTGAATTGGATTTTTGTTTTGAAAGAGGTTTGCATCGATAAGGTGCCTGGGGTCGGAGTTACGAAAGTTGATTTTTCCAACCTTTTCTGGATTTCAGCGCTGTCAATCTTTTGCTTATTGGTTTTTGAATCTAACATCAAGGGAAAATTCTGATTCACTCGAGCAGCTTGATTAAAAAAAAACTTTGCTTTTGCGTATTTTATTTTTTTTGTGTGTTTTTATTCATTTTGTGTTCTTTTTTATTTCATGGTTGTCTTTTTTTTTGGATCCTGATCGTTCATCTTCATCATCCATCTTTTTCTATTTTTTTTCACATCATCCTAGACGATACCCCTATCATCCTAGACGATCTCCTTCATCCTGGACGATCCAAAAATCATCCTAGACGATTCATTCAAAATCATCCCCACACTGCTCCTGCTGCTAAAGACTCACATTATTGGTGATCGTCCTGGACGATCCGTACATCATCCTGGACGATATGATCCATATCTTCTTGATCTGATCGAATGATTGGCATTGCACCAATTATTGTCCATCATCCTGGACGATCCACTTCATCGTCCTGGATGATCCACTTCATCGTCCTGGACGATCCACGTGTCAGCCGCTGGACGATTGGAATTCAGCCCGTCCGACACACTTATTTCATATCGTCCGGGACGTTCCACCTAATCGTCCTGGACGATACCTTCTCATCAACGGTCGTCCAGTCTGACTCATCGGGACGATCGCCTATGTCTAATCGTCCTGGATGATCTCTGATCGTCTTGGACGATCGGACCGCTTTTTTGACCAATCGTCCAGGACGTCATAAATGTCCCGATCGTCCTGGACGATGTCGCGATCATACAGGACGATCAGGCTGTTTTCTATATAAACAGCAGTTTTCTTCAGATTTTTTCCACACCTTTCTTCTTCCACTCTCCTTCTACTTCCTTACCCCTTGGATTCCTAATGGCTGGTGGCAAAAGGTCTCGTCAAAAGGGTGCCAGTTCCTCTCGGGGACCGGTTGATCCTCACTTCCCCAATGCAGCCGATCAGGCTGCCTACGAGCGATATTGTGAAGTGGGGATCACACCCTCAAAAATCATAAATCCCTGCAATCTCACTTATCCTGTCCTTGACCTTTTCGCACACACCTCCCTCACCTTCATCCTGACTCTCACATTTCCCTTTAGTTCTGAACTTCTCCGCATTTTCTTTGTGAACTTATAGATTTCTGCTGATTACTCCACTCTCCGTTCTTATGTAAATCAGCGCCCTGTAAAACTTACCTATCAGGACTTTCACAATATTCTCCAACTGTCCGTCAATGGCGACAAACTTCACACCCTTACCACCGACCTAGACTATGATTGGAGTGTCGCCAATCATTTCCTTCGCAATACCAATGCCCCTTATCATGACAATGCATGCTCCACACTTCTTAAGGATGCCTGGACTATTCAGAATGTCCTTCGTTCCTCCGTCATTCCAAAGGCGGGGGATCGGATTCACATCACCCCACTTTTGTCCTTGACCACCTACTACATCCTGGCCAATAGGGAATTCAATACCGCAGACCTTATTATCCGGTACCTCGAGCACCTCACCACTATTCGGGATCCAGGTCATCGCCGTCGTCCAAATCTAGTCTTAGGACACCTCGTTGCCTATGCCCTCGAAACCAAATATGACCTGCAATATCCTGCAGCTCCAGATGTTCCTCCTTCCTTCCTCACCAACAATGCCTTCCATGTCCTCCACAGCACACGACTACATCCGGAGCCCACCCCGAATGTTGAGGAGGAGGAGGAAGAGGCCGTTCCAGCTCCTGCTGTACCCGAGGCACCTATTCCCCTTCGTATTGCCTCTCCTTTTGACCACCTAGTGCAGCATTTCGATTAGTGGGAGGCCAGATTTGACTCCTACGTGGTTGCCCAGGAGCAGCGGTACGCCGAGGATATCTAGCACTTCCATGACTATGCTGCGTAGCAGCAACAGCAGCATGAACAGGACATCACCTAACTCGGAGCCCACTTTCAGGCGATTCACACCTACTTCAACCCACCACCGCCACCTCCTCCTTCCGATCAGGATCCACCTCTGTTCTAGTTTTCTATTTTTGTAGTTATTTTCTTTTATGTTTTTGTACTTGTAATTCTATTTTCTATTTTACCCTCCTTTTTGTGATGTCAAAAGGGAGAGTCAGCTGTAGTCGTTTCAGTCTTTATTGTGTGTTATGCTTTCTGTTTTAGTTTGATTGTTAAATGAAAATTAAAAAAAAAATATCTATTTTACGATCTCCTATTTATTTTTATTTTCAAACTACTTTATAAATTTTTGCCATCATCAAAAAGGGGGAGATTGTTGTAAATCTGGTTTTGATGATGACAAACAAGTTTCCAGTGTGTTTTGCTTGGCTAACCCGTTTCAGGCACAAAAGATCACGAGCAAATCAAGCTAACTCAAGATCGGGTCCAAGTGTGTCAAATGTATGATTTTTTATTTTATTGAGTCAATTGTAATGTAACTGATCCCCTAGCTAAGTAACCTTGCACACACACACTCAGGGGGAGAGCTTGAGTGAATTAGAGTTTCTGTTAAGATTTTGTTCAGATCGTCCTGGACGATATTGACATCATCCTGGATGATCAGGTATAAACATAAACCCTAATTAGGGAGACTAAGTTAAAAGGGTCTGATTAAGCAGATCGTCCTGGACGATCGTTGGATCGTACAGGATGATATGCTCAAATCAGAAATACTCAGCCGCCAGATCAAGTTAGGCAAATTTTTATTTTTAGCTATTTGGTCTGATCGTCCCGGATGATACGTGTATCGTCCTGGATGATTCAGAACAATCATGCCTAATTTAATCTGGTAATTAAGGAAAGCAATTTATTTTTGATTGATACGATCATATCGTCCTGGACGATCGCAGGATCATCCCGGGCGATCATGATCGTCTAGTGCATTTCAGCTGTACGACCCGAACTGTGTTCAGGACGATTTGGGCACTTTTTGAACTAATCATACAGGACGATATCCCGATCGTCCTGGACGATCAAGTCATTTTTTGGTCGTCCAGCACAGATTTCTCTGGACGACCCGAACTGTCTTCTGGACGATATTCCTCGATTTGCACTAATCATCCCGGACGATCGCAGGATCATACGGGACGATATGAACAATTTTTTCTACTGATCGTCCAGAAGAGCAAGATCGTCTAGGCTGAAACAGCTGAATTTGAACTGATCGTACAGGACGATCTAGGCCGACCAGTTGAGATTTAGGGCTGGTTTTGAGCTCTCATATAAAAGATCTTTTCTTTGTTTTAGAAAAAATCTTTTGCTACCTTCCTTCCCTGAGAAACCCTAGAGAAAGAGAGAGTTGGGAGAGAGAGAGAAGATCTTGTGAGGGGGAGTTAGTGAGGGATTCACTAAGGTTGCTCCAAGCAAGGATCAAAGTCGTCTTCTCCGCTCGTCATCTTCCGTCTAGTTGGTGTTCGTCGTGGGAGGATCGTTCGCAAGAAGATCCGGGTTCTCTGCCCGCTTCAGGAGGAAGCAAAAGGAGTTCAGGGTTCTCTGCCCGCTTCAGGTGGAAGTAAAAGGAGGTCGGGTTCTCTGCCTCACCGTGTGGTGAAAAGGAGGTGTTTGTACAGGCTTCTCCGCCTTACTGTGGGAGCAAAAGGAGAGACACTTTCTGTTTAGTGCAATACCCGGAGGGGAGGCTCCAGGGAGTGGACGTAGGTCAAGTTGACCGAACCACTATAAAATCTTGTTTGCTTTTCTAATTCAGTTCTGCACTTTACTTTTTGATATTAACTGCGTGGGTGAATATCTGAGATTGATCTTTTGTTCTTGTTTAATCATTTCCGCTGCTAAATATCGAAAAGATTTTTCATCGTTGTCGTGAAATTTTTAAATAACCAATTCACCCCCCCTCTTGGTTAGCCTCGGGACTAGTTCACTAGGGCTTAACATCCCTTTCGAACTTTCAAGATTTACTAACCTACGTGAGTCATGGTGCCTTCTCCAAGGTTTATGAAATGCATGCTATGTTAAGGGCTTATGAAATTATTCCAAGGTAGGTGGTGGTCTATTTTTCTCAAGTACAGTTAGTTTTGCTTCCAAAATTTTGTTTGCACTTTCAAGAATGGAGACTTCAATTTTTAATTTTTGTTCCTTACCATCTATTTCTAAATCAGATGCTTCTAATTCTTTGAATGCTTTTTCTAGTTCAATAAGCAATATTTTCAAGGAATCATATGCATTAGAGAGGTTAGTATGCTTCTTATTTAATGCATCAAATTTATCTAATAAATTCATATACTCGCTATCTAAAGTAGAGTGCTCGGTAGTTAAACTAGCACGCTCCTTTTGTAAATTAAAGAATTCAGTATTAAGACTAGCATGCACTTTTTTAGGTTTTTGTATGAATCATGAATATTTTCCAAAAATAATGAGTAATTCTTCATAGGAAAGTTAACATACCTCATCTTAATCTGATTGATCAAGATTATTGTTAGCCATAAGACACATGTTTGGTACCTCCTCCGCTACTTCTATTTTTTGATGATTTAGAAGAGGAGTTAGCCCAAAAATCTTTCTACTTCTTTTTCTTGCCCCCCTTTAACTTTGGATTCTCTTCACCCTTCTCTTTGATCGGGTGAGTCTTCTGATTGGGCCATTCAACTCAGAGGTGAAATGGTTTCCTACACTTGAAGCAAATTATGTCAGAAGAATTTTTAATATTTTTATTGCTTTTATCTTTGCTCCAATTATCCTGATGACATTACTATTTTCTTTTCAGGAAACTCTTGAACTATCATGTCATTAAGGCGGCATCACCATCCTCCTTCACTGTAGAACTATCATGTTTGATTGAAAAGGTGTAGTTTTGAAAAAAATTTAATTTTCTATAGGGAAGTTAAATTGCTTGAATTTTAGTTTCACGATCGAACACATCATTATGAATAATATATCACCTCAAAGGGTGAACATACCATTCCCTAATAAGTTTAGGTTGCAAAACATTAGGTTTACCCCAATTATCGTAGTCAAACTTAGGGGGAGGCAACATATGATCTCAAAGGATCAAGATGATGTTTGATCAAATGTTTAACAGCAATAATTTATCTAAGAGATCATTAATTTCATAATTAAAATTATAACAATAAGATGTATTTCTTCCCAAAGAAAGAAGATATCATTTATTATTAATCATTTGAAAATGATGATAATGATCGTCGAAGTTGATTTTTCCAAAGGTAATTAATTAGAGTTTTAAAAAGCTTGACTTTAAAATTTAATCTGGGTTTCTAAATCTCCTACGAGCATAATCCCTCATAGTTAATTACATCGTAGGGGAACCAGAGTTTCCTACGAATGCTCTCGGTTAAAATAGTGGTATGAATTTTATTTAGATTTTTAAAGCTTGATGTCAAAGGAGGTAGGGTTTAGAATTTCAAGCGGGAATGGTTCAAGTTTGAACACTTATTTCTAGAGTCAAAGGAGGAAGGGTAGGGAGTGCTTTGAGATTCTGAATCACTTCAGAAACACTCCAACCTATTTTAAGTGTTGGGCTTTAGTTTGATAGAGAGAAATTTAAGTTTGAATTGTCAATTTTATTAGAAGTTTGGGATTTAATTCCTCAAGGTTGAGGTCTTATAGCCTAAGCCAGCCTCAGAACCTAGGTCTAAATTGGGTACTAAAACTCAGTGACCCAAACCTAGCTAATGTAATACAGATCTGGACATACCCTGACCTTGATTGGGGAGCCAGCTAAACCACATAAAAGGTTGAAAATCATCAGTTCGGTCTTTTGTGCAAGAGTGGGTAGGGACGTTATATTAAGTTAAGTTTAAGAAAAGCTAGGCTGACATCTAGAGCAGATCCTAATTGGCCCCTTAACATATGTTACGTATTATGAAACTTAAAATTAAATATAATTAAATTTTAGACTTATTTAATTTATTATTAATGCAATGCATGCTAGTTGACTCGAATGGTTAAATCAAATATGAAACAGTTTTAAAATTAGGCTTAAAAAATAGATTTTATCCTAGCATGCACAGACTCCCCTTGATTGATCTGCCCCTCATAGGCTAGGTGGTCTGCTAGAACCCACAGGCGGGGAGGTGCCTAATAAATAAAAAGAAAATGCAATAATTATGCATATGAGAACTCCTGGCGGTTCTGGGCTTACTTCTTAAATTTGTTAGAGTTGCTATATTATCCTAAAAATTTTAATTTTTGTTTAAGTAGAAAAGTTTTAATTATACCCTAATGAGCCTCCCATCAGGTTCCAGGCTAAAACAAAATTGACATGCAATAATTTCCAAAAAATTAGTAAAAGCAAGCAATCCTAATATCACAATCAATATATTAATCAGGTCAATTAATAATTAAATCAATCAAATTAATACTCAAATTGAAAGCCTATGTGGCAAGTGCTACTTAACAGTACAACCCAGGGTTTGTAGGTAAAGTAAAGTGGCCAAGCACCATTGACAATAACCCGGATTCTACTCCTAAGACACAAGTGACTTTTAGAATGGGTCTTCTCTTTATCCACTTCTTCATCCCTCTATGACTCCTTGGAACAACAGTTCGAATATCCAAATGAAAAGAAACTCCCCGTCGAAAGGGGTGTTATCTTTTCTCTTTGAATATTTTAAAATCATTATAATTTGGATCTCCAAATGGAGGGGAACTCTCCCCTAAGGGATGTCCCTTCCTCTTTGGATTCCAAATTGGATGCTTAATATTCCATCTCAAAGCACCTAATAATTTATAACTCAAATACTCAAATTAAATTACATTGAATTAAAATTAAAATCTAGACTCAACACCTGCAGGGGTTATCCTAAGAAATTAACATTTAAATAAACATCCCAAGCAATTAATATTTTAACTTTAAAATGCTTAAATCACAGCCATGCTTGGCCATACTCTTTTAATTTAGAAGGGGGACTTAGCAACTTCTGAAGCACCTGCCGAAAACATTATCAATTTTAAAGCTTAATTATTAACCCCTTTAAGTTTTATTATCCTGTATGAGCATAGCCACCTGCATAAGATTGAATTAGTATAAATCATCCCTAACCTAGGAGTAGATCTAATGCATAATCAATCAAAACACAGAGTGCAGAAATTAAATAAATAATCACAACAACATCAATAAATAGCATGTAGTGAAAACCATAAAAAACTTGACACACGGTAGAAAAGTAAACATCGGCCTAGCCTAGATCTAAAAGTGGTGTCCTAGTAAACTATCTAAAGTGTGTGAGGTAGGCTGTGTGGTTTGGATATATCCTATGTGGGATTTATTGTTAAAGTTGCTTAAAGGATTAACTGGTTGAAAGGCTTAAGGGAAAATCTTATTTAAAGTTTAAGTTTTAATGATTTGATATTAATTTTAATATTAATTTTTAATTATTTTTTGGATACCACGTTTATCTTTTACCGAGGCCATGAAGTTTATTTCACCTTTCTTGGGGCTAATTTAATAGCCTCGTAGGCCTAGGTTACCCAATGGTAATCAGTATAGTTAAATAGTTTGATTAAGGTTTGAATTAAGAGTTTAGTCAAAGTTTAAGTATTAATGATTTGAAATTAGACTTAAGATGTGTTTTAAATTGTTGATTGATCACCACCTTTATTGCTTACTAAGGCCATGAAGTTTATTTCACCTTCCTTGGGGCTAAGCTAACAGCCTCGTAGGCTTGGATTACCTAGCGGTAATCAGTATAATTGAGTGATTTGATTTGATTAAGATTTTAAAGTTAATTAATTTTTAAATAATGTTAGTTGAATGGTGGTTTTAAGGTTGATTAAAGATTTCTGGAATTTTAAAGTTGATTATCAAATTTTAATTATTTTCTAGATTATTTAAATGATTAAAATAATGGGTTGAAGTTTGACTTTTTGATTAAGTTTGAAATTCAGAAAGTTAGTATTTTATTAAAATGTTAGAACTTAACATGATTAGTTAGACTGTAAGTATGTTGGATTTAGATTTTTCTATATTTAGTTATGAAGGTTTGAAGTGTTGACTTAATTTTGACATAAGTTTGAACTTATTGTTGACTTTTTGACCACTAATTTTTAAAGGTTTGATATTTTTCATAAATATTAGATTTTATTTGGAGTTGAATTCTTTTGAGTTTGCTCAATTTGGATTTTTTTTGGAATTAGATATTATTTTTTAAAGTTTAAGTATTTATTGAATTATTAAATTAATTAAAGGCCTTTTTAATAATTTGAATCCAAATGAACTCCAAACTTCTTGAAATCACCTCCAAAGATCAGAGATAATCTAGGGAGGGATTATCAAGTGTTTGAGAATATTTTGAAATTTTTAATTATTTTTAATTAATTATATTAATTAAATATAAAATTTTTTAATTAAAATTAAATTAAAGTTGAATTTGATGTCAAATTAAGTAGGTTTTAACATTCATAAATTAAGGCTTAAATTTTGGTCAGTTTGAGGTATTATTTGTAATTTTTAGATTTAAATTTAATTTATTATATTTTTTGGAAGTTTTAAGGGCTTAATTAGGGTTTAATCTTAAGGGATTTAATTAAGGGGCTTAAAGGGTTAAAATTGTAGTGAGAATTTTTCCTATAGCAGGGAAGGTCACTAAGCTTAAAGAGTTTGAATTTCAAGTCAATTAGATTTAATTTTGGTTTGTTATAATTTTTGGGAAGTTTTTAAAGCTTAATTAAAGAATAATGAATTAAATATCTTAATGATTTTTAATTAAAGTGAATATTTTCCTATGGGCTGTATGTATCACTAAGTTTAAGTGTTCAAAGTTTCAAACCTAATAGACATGTATTTTAATTCAAACCAATCTAAGTTATCTAAATAAATGTCCTTTATTTTTTTTCTCCTTAATGACACTAGGTTGTATAGGACTGAAATCAAGTTCTTCTTACCCTTGGACAGTACACAACCAGCCACACCATGCAATATGAATGCCTAATACTCTATGGAGTGAGCATAATGAATAATTAAAGCTTGTTAGCCATAAGATGTATTACAAGCTTTAGAATTCAATCACATAAAGGATAGATATCTACTTGTGTTGAGATTGCTGGAGGATATAGGGAATATCCTCAAGTAATATGCCACCCAATCTCAGATTATAACCATGCATATCTAGAGAGTATAACATAGAAATTGTTATACCATTGATGATCAAAATCTACTAAAACTATGCATGGCTAAAACTCAAGATTGCATCAAATAGGCTTGATTTCAGTCCTAAACTACTTAAGATTGCATCAAATAGGCTTAGAAAAAAGTAGGGAAGATCCAAAATGGATCCTATTATTCCTCTGCCAAATTTCAAGTTAAAATAACTTATATAGTTTTATTTAAAAATAAAATATTGCTTTCTATAATTTTTAAATATTTAATAAAATATTAGTAAAAATAATTTCATTTTATTTTTAAAATAAGTTATATTAAAATCTGAACAAAACAAGCTTAAGAACATAAAAAATGGATAAGAAATGAAATTCCTATGAATTTTTGGAATTCAGGGCATGTTTTGAATTTATTTTGGGGTTTAAATAATCCAATCAGCCAATGACGCTGACTGGACGCGCATCGACAGCGGGTTTGGCAACGTAAAAGGCATCGGACAAGTGGACCAATCCACTTATCTAGCGTAGCAAGCCTTTGGGCCGTCGAATCCATCACAACGTGGATCCGACGGTAGAGATCAAACCCACGGGATCGACATCAATCTAGAATAATCTAAAGGCTAAGTTCAATCCCGTGATTTGAACCACATGGCTAGGATCAAACCCACTATTTCACTTATGCATGGTAGATTTGATCCAAGCCTTAGATCACCTGTAGTTCTGATCGAATGGATAAGATCAAACCCGTTGTTTCACTTATCCATGTTAGATTTGATTCGATCCATAGATCGCACACAGTTTGGGACTAACTCTCTGGATTTGGCCAGACGAAGAGCTAGTCAACCCACAGTTCTAAGAGATTAAACTGAACCGCAGATTCGACCCAATCGGAGTGTTGATCTAAAATGAATAGATCCAACGATGGTATAATATGATCTAAGCAAGAGTGGGGGATATTTTTCATTTCCATTGATGCAAAATCTAAAGAGTTATTTAAGAACCCATGTAAACAATTAGGGTTTAGTATTTACCATAATAGGATTGATGGATTTGGTTGATTGAAAGTTCTCTGAACTTATGGATTCTCCGTGCACAATTCTTCAGAAGACTTTGAGCTTGGAGGAAGCTTCTATAGGGTGTTGAAGTAGCTTGGATGGAGTTAGCTTCGGCTTTGCATTAACTTCACTAGTGGCGAGCTCCAAATACTAGGAAATTACTCAGGAGATGGAGAGGGAACCAAGAGAAAGCAAAATGAAATGCTTAGAGCACTGAGGAAGGACTAGAGTATGTGATTGCTTAGAATGAGATAGTCTCTACCTTAACCCTCCCCCCCTATTCCAACTGTTGCCGAAATAATGGAGGGCTGGGATGGTTCAGGTGAGATGCTGGAATGCTCGGCACATTGAAGAAATGTTATGTAGTAGGGAGACACACTGCTCAGGTGAGAATGACTAGGGGACATTCTCATGTGGAGGAGACCACTAGAGGCGATCTGGGCTGAGCTAGGGGCATGCCAGCTACTAGGGAGGTCGAGTTATAACACTGGAAGGTTTTGGAATTGATCCCATACTCTGGATGAGCTTGGATCTATCTAGGCAAAGCTTGATGGGTCGGGCTAAGGAGGTTTGACTGAACTAGCTCATATGGAGTTTATTGACCCATGACTAGTCAAAAAGGTCAAGGCTTGCTGATGTGGAGTTGAAGGTAGTGCTGGCAAGGTTTTAGAATGATTTGGAAGACATCTCAAGTCATAGATTTAAAGTTTGAAGGATGATGTGGGCCATTCAAAGAGACTTAGCCATTTTGACTTGTTTGAATACTCAATCGTAGTAAAATGTGTTAAGTTATGTTCTGAGAGATTATTTAAAATTCAAATGGCATGAGATATAAGGTATTAAATCAATGATAGAGTTATTTAAATGAAGAATCAAAGATATGTAGGGTTTAACCATTCATGGTGATTTGACCATATCAAGTTCATTATGGTTTGACCTATAATAGAATTAGGTAAATTGGAACCATTCAAGTAAATAGATTTAAAATTCAAATGGCATGAGATATAAGGTATTAAATCAATGATAGAGTTATTTCCCCTATCTCATAATTTTAAATCTATTCTCTTGAATGGTTCCAATTTACCTAATTCTATTATAAGTCAAACCTTAGATTAGTCCTAGGGGCTGGATAAATCCTAGGGCCTAGGAATATCTTAGTGGTCTGGAGTTTGAAAAAATCCTAGGGTCTATATAAATCCAAAGGTCTAGATTGGTTTGGAGGCTAGACTGATCTGAGATCAGGAGTAATCTGGAGTCAGGATTGATCTAGGGTCAGGATTGATTTGGGGTCCGGGAAAAGTCTTTGTGACCTCATACAAAAATGAGGTCAACATTTCACTATCTGAACTATTTTCTTTTAGTGCTACAGTTCTCTCGTTCTTCTTCTCTCCTGGATCACTTTGCCTTTGACTCACTCCTTGTTCATAAGCAATAAGTGGCCCAAGAAAATTATCAATCAAATAAATTGTAAAGTCTTTAGATTTAGTAATTGCAGTTATCTTGGCATCATAAGAACAAGGCAAACAATGTAGAATCTTAGTAACTTTTTTAGATTTGTAACTACTGAATAAATGTTTGCCATCATCAAAAAGGAGGAGATTGTTGTAAATTTGGGTTTCAATGATTATGATTTTGATGATAGAAAACATTTCTATTTCAAGTTGATTGTTTAATCTTTCAGGTCCACAGGAACAATTGCAAGTTCAACACAACCCAAGATTGAGTCAATCTATTTTGTAATTCAGGTCCAATATACTATTTTCACTTTATTAAGTCAAATGTAATGTAAAGGATCCTCTAGCTAAGTAACCTTGCACACACACACTCAGGGGGAGAGTTTTAGTGAGTTTGAGTTTCTGTTTTAAATTTTTTATTCATATCATCCTGGAAGATACTATATCATCCTGGACAATCCAATGAAAATAGAAACCCTTATTAGGGCATCCATGATAAGTTAGTTTGATTAAGTAGATCATCTTGGATGATCCCCATATCATACAAAAGGATAGGCTCAAATTAGAAATTCTCAGCTGCCAGATTAAGTTAGATAAGTTTTTTATTTTTAGAGATTTGGTCTAATCATCCTGGACGATACATGTATCATCTTGGATGATCCTTGACAATAATGCCTAAATTAGTTCGATGATTAAGGAAAGCAATAAATCCTTGAGTGATACGATCATATCATCCCAGACGATCGCAAGATCGCCCTGGATGATACATGTAAAATCCTGATCGTCCAGAGCACGTCACTTCGACGACCAGAGCTGCGTGTAGGATGATATTCCTAGCTTTAAACTAATCATACGGGATGATCGTGATATCTTCCCGGACGATCAAGTCTTTTTAAGATCATCCAGGATGTTTTAGCAGTACAAATAGAGCGGTGTGCAGGACAATTTTATCATTTTTGAACTAATCATACAGGATGATACACGGATCATCCTGGATGATCAAGTGATTTTGAGATCATCCAGCACAAGTTTCCCTGGATGAATAGAGCAGTCTTCTTGATGAAATTCCTAATTTACACTAATCGACCAGGATGATCGAGGAATCGTACAGGACGATCAGAATAAACTTTTCTACTAATCGTCCAGAGAAACCAGATCGTCCAGACCGATACATATAAATTTGAACTGATGGTACAGGATGATCAACCGATCATCCTAAGTGATAGTTGTTGAACAGTTGAGATTTAGGGCAATTTTTGAGCCCTCCTATAAAAGATATTTTTCTTCCAACAAGAAAAATCTTTTGCCACTTTTCTTTCTAGAGAAAATCTTGAGAGAGAAAGAGAGGGCTTGGGAGAGAGAGAGAGGATCTTGTGAGGGGGAGTTTGTGAGGGATTCACAAAGGTTGCACCAAGAAAGTATCTGAGTCATCTTCTCCATTCGTCGTCTCTTGGCTTCTCGGTGTCTTTGTGGGAGGATCGTTAGCAAGAAGATTCGAGTTCTCTGCCTGCTTCAGGAGGAAGCGAAATGAGTCCAGGTTCTCTACCTGCTTCAGGAGGAAGTGAAAGGAGTCTAGGTTCTCTACCTACTTCAGGAGGAAGCTAAATGAGTTCAGGTTCTCTGCCTCAACGGGTTGGTGGAAAGAAGTTTTTGTACAGGCTTCTCTGCCTTGCTGTGGGAGTAGAAGGAGAGTCACTTAGTGTTAGTGCAATACCCGGAGGGGAGGCTCCAGGGAGTGGAAGTAGGTCAAGTTGACTGAACCACTATAAAATCTGGTGTATTCTTTCTAATTATTTTCCGCATTTATTTTCCTGTTGATGATTGTGTGATTGTGAGTATTATTCTGTTATTGTTAAACATCTGTACAACATCGCATAACTATAAAAGTTTTTAAACATTCAAAAAGATTTTCTAAATCATTGTTTTACTCTCAAATTTTTAAAACTACCAATTCACCCCCCTCTTGGTTAGCCTCGGGACTAGTTCACAAGGGCTTGACATCCCTATCGAACTTTCAAGTACTAATTCCCTTGCTAAAATGGGTTATAATTTATCTGGTTTCATTGAATTCTCTGAGCTTTCTTTACCTAGGGAGATTAAAAGTTTCACTAGATTAGATTGGGTTGGCAACCCTTATATTCATTTTAATTAGCTTTATTTTTAAGTGGGTTTTATTTTTTTAGTTTTCTATCTTATGTTTTCTGTTGTTGGGGTGATGTTTATTTTCTTAATTATTCTGTTGTGTCTACTGGTCATTGGTACTAAATTGTTATACCTCCTCTTCTTTTGGTAGACTTTTTTGTCAGATGTGTTGTGCTGCTATACACTTTATTTGTACCTTTTCCTTTTGTTTATCATTGGCTATTATTGGAAGGGTTTTTGTTTGGATAGAAACAAGCTCCTCTTTGTTGTTATCCATATGATTTGCTCTTTTATCCATTATAAGAAAGGTTTTATTATATGTTCTGTTTCTTTTGCCATGCATTGGTCGGCTGTGTTAAGGTGTTATTTATGTCTTGGTTTTGAGTTTAGTTAAACACAGTTATTTTCTTCTTTTCATGTTTTAGATTTCAGAATTGCAATCAGGAATGATGGTCTGGGTTTGATCAACGATTGGATCTACTGGTATCCTGATTATTGCTCTTCTTCTCTCTGTGTTTAGTTAATTCAAAAGATTTTTTTTATTCATAACTCTCAATAAAAGCTTGCTTTATGGATGTTAAATCTAATTTGTATTATGAGTTGTCTCATTGGAGTGGTTGGAATTTCCTATTGGTTATTGAGCCTTGGATTCTAAATCTTGTGTTTTCCTAGTTTCTGGGAGGGTGGGCTGGAATTGATATCATAGATGTTCTTACCTTTTGCTAGTATGTTGCTTCTACTTCTACTATCCGCTGTACGTTTTGGGTGTGCATGAGTACGTTTTGGATGAGAATGGAGCAGCATTTGGGTTCTCTTCTTGACAGTACAACAGTTACTACCATCTTAAGCTCTAGTGACCCAACTATTTTCATATCCAATTTTCTTGATTATTTTTCCTTCATTTTGGGCATATTTAAACTATTACGAGAGATGATTTTATTGAGGATTATGGCTGGTGTAATGATTTCCCTTTAAATTATGTTTGTTTCATTCTTTATTTAATTATTATGGTAAGGTATATTGATATTAATAGCACCTATATTGATATTAATAGCACCTTTGGCTTATGGAACTAGGAGTTGTTGCTGGTTTTCTCTTGGTTTTGTGTGTGTTGTTTGATGTGGAGTCCTACTATAGCTTTATTGCTTAGTTTACCTATTAATGTTTGGTTTCCTGGTTGGATTATCTTTCTTGTTGCTGGATGCCTTTTGTAAATTCGAAGGTCTGCTTTTCCAAATGTTGTCGTATCCTGGATTCTCATTCAGGATTATCCTACAGAGATTCTGTCATGGTTTGGCTCAGGTTTTGTTTACTTGCTCTTAGTGGTGATGCTTTAATGTGGCATATTTTCCATGTTCCTCTAGGTTATAGTTATTATTTGAGTAGATTGTTATATGATTACTTGGTTTATAATGGGAGCTTACAGATGGCCATTAATAGGTTATTCTTCATTATTGCTATAGGGGTGTCCTACCTATATTTTGTATAAGTCTAATTGGATTCAATTGTTTTCTATTTACAATCCTTTGTATTTTTTCATGTATTGTTGTGCTTATTTTGCATTTGTAGTACTTATTTCTTATAAGTTCTTTGAACTGAGGTTTTTATGAACAAGTTGATTAATTTTTGCAAAAAGTACGTGCTGAATGTCTGCTTTATCGCCTTCCTTTTTTGGGTGCTGTTTAATTGTAGCCCTGAATGTTATTAGGAGTTTTTGTAAATCATAGTATAGGGTACCATCGGCTCTTAAGTTTTTCCTTGACTTTTTGTGTAGCTCTATCGCGTAATTGTGAGCTGAAGGTCCCCTTTAAGGACCTTATAACCTTTCTTTTTTATTAATGCAAAGGCCCCACTGCGGGTTTCCCACAAAAGGAAAAAAAATAGGATTATCAAAAATGCATTAAAAATTTAATTCAATCATAAAAATATAAAATAAGGTACATTTAAATCTAAAATAATTAATCTTTAAATGAAAAAATAAAAGCCCTATTAGAAAGTTAGAAATTAAATTAATTAAAAAGCAAAGAAAATTTAATAATTAATTAAATAAAATAATCAAAAATTTAAATAAATACTAAATGGCTTCAAACTCTTCCAATCACCATCATAGGTCAATCATGACCTCTCGAGATGATTTCATGTTAATTATAGTTAATTTCGTTCAAAAAAAACTTATATACTTAAATTAAATAATCAATTAAATTGGTTGAGTTTGTGAAAATCAATATTAAATAACTTAAAATTCGAAAAAATGATCTAAATTATATTTAACTCTAAATAAAATTTGAAATTCAATAAAAGAAATAAACCTCTAAAATTTCAAATAAAAAATTATAAGTCAATCTTCGGCTAATACATTTTATAAAAAATAAAAGAATAAATAAAATAAATAAATAAGCATAAAATAAATAAATAAATTAAATGAATCAAAGGTAAAAACATAAATTAAATAAAAAATTAAATTAAATTAAATTAAATTAATAAAAATAGAAATAATTGGTATAAAATAAATTAAAATTATAAAAATAAATTGAGCAAAATAACTTAAATAATTAATGGAAATTAATGAAATGTTAAAATAAAATTTAAAAATTAAAATTAAATTAAAATAAAAAAATAGAATAATAAATAAAAGTAAATTGATTTAAAACAAATAATTCTTAAATAACAAATAAAATTTGAATTAAATAAAATCAAGTAAATAAATGATTTGAACTTAAATAAAAACTTAATAAACAAGTAAGCTACATGTACTTACTTAATCCCTAAGGGGAGAGCAAATACATTTCACTCAAAGGCTATGACTTATCAATTAAAGGTTTTAAAGTAATTTGAAGTATTTAATTAACCTCGCTCTTTAAAACATAAATTTTTAAATTTTTAAATAAAATATTAATAAAATTAAAGGACTCTATCCAATTGCTCCATATGTTAGGAGGGAACAATACATTATAATTTTGAGCCTTTGGATTTGTTGATTTGTGAATTAACACACTTAAAAGTTATTAATTACCATGGTTCTTTAAACATTAAATTAAAATATCCTCAACTGATAAACATTTTTTAATAAAACATTAAACATCAAATCAGTAAAACTTAAACATACCTTAAATACCCTTTGACCTTAAAGAAAATATATATAAATCATAGGTAATATTAAATAAAAATAAACTTAGGACATATCTAAACGAGGCAGCCTTATAAACACTTTGAAAGATTTGCTAGGACAACCAACTCTAGCATAAGTTACTATTATGTGTAAATTGTGTATTATTTATTATGTTTAAATTCAGTTAAAATATGTTATATAAGTTATGCTTACACTGGAAATATTCAAAATAAAAGGAAAAAAAATTTAAGTGATAAATATTATCGCAGCGCTACCCAAAAATGCGTCGTAGCATTAGGATCGTTAATGACCGGGAGCCTAATTCAAACATTAGTTCGCTGTATTTCTAGCACCATGGAGACACCAAGGTTACCGCTGTGGTGAAACACACTACTACTGCATCAGAAATCTACACCGCAACCTATTTCAGATTTTGAAGAAAGAAATTGGTATGTTTGAGCTCCAACGGTATGGCTTTTGTATGTTCAAAGCACTAGCAAGCTTGCATAAGCAGGTAAGCAATATGAAATAAAGCTTTGCACTTTTGGCATCACAATTTAGATATGTGTTTAATTTCCTCATTTTGCCAGGGTGTTGGGCATCGCAATGTCAAAGCAAAATTCCAAATTGTCTTTGCAAATGCAACCTGGAGTGGATGATAATGAAGTGTGGAAACAGAGATCCCAAGACTTGGTTGCTAATAAGTAAAGAAATCTCCCTCCTGATAAAGGACTTTTTTTTTGGATTTTCGTTTAATGTTTTGTGAAGACATTTATTGTAATATATTGATTATGTATGTATATGAAGATTGAAGTAGAATTTTTGTTATATGTAAGGAGAAAAATTCTTGTAATTTTATATTTATGAAATAAATTTTTTATTTGAAGAAAAATATTTTATGTATGCTCTCATATGTACGTGATATTTTTAGAAATTTGATTGGAGATTAATTATTTGCAATTGAAATATTATGAGTCAGCATAATTAATTAATAATTGAATCTAATTTATATTTGATATGACATATATTGAGGAACATAATAATGTCATTTTATTAAAATTATTTCATTAAATTGAAGTGTTGGGAAATCATATATCTTAGGGCAACTTAAATGTGCCTTATTATTAAACATATTCCATCAAATAAATGTGTTAGGAAAGTTGACCTATTATGACACATAATATTTGTTGTATTTATTCACAAATTCCATCATATGAAGGTCTTATAAAAGCTTGTCTATTAGGACACCTATAAGTGTCCTTAAGGAGACTATGACATCAAAATTATATGTCATAAAAGTTTAGTTTTTAGGGTACATAAAGATGCCCTTAACCCTATGCCAATGGCCACCTAAATGACATTATTGTTTGATGCAATAATATATCATGTGCCCTAATAGATGCATATTATGGCCCTTTAAGGTGCCCTAATAGCCATTATTTTTTGTAGTGTAAGGTAGAAAAGATACTTTCATTTGGAGATCTCAGCCTATTTTATGGAAGCAAATTGGTTGTTGGAGGAAGTAGGACTGCGGAGAATATCAATTAATCCTTATGGGTGAAAATTTTATTATTCCTTCTCTTGTATCTCTTCTTTAATGAATGAATAAAATTAATTTTGCTTTTTGTACCTTCCATGCCTGGCTAATTCTCTATGTTTTGGGCTTATGGTGTAAAATATAGCAGATTCTAATTTAGACTCTAGTAGTTTTAATGATTATATATATATATATATATATATGTTTTCAATATCTCCCACTTATCATTTAATTCATAGAATGTCCAAATTTGTACTTAATATCTAATTTGATGTAGAGCCTTGACGGAGGAATGCTGGAGTAAATAGGAGTATTAAAATGGAATGTTAGCACACCTAAATAAAGGTTTAACTTTCTACGTTTGATGGAGGTAGTATATTTGTAGGAAGGCCATAAACCATTCTTTTACCCCTACAAGCTCAATAGAGATCTAGGATGCATATGCACTGATCCACACATAAAATTAAGAATCTAATTAAGAAAAAAACAATATTATTTTGTATTCATTAGTCCAAAACACTTTATCTATGTTGATATCAAAATCTTCTTGCAAGTTTTCATTAAGTGATAAAATCTCAAAATATCATTTTATATTCAATAGGATAATTTGTGCTTTTGAATTAAGCAGTAGCATTCTAATTGTAATTAAGCAGAACACTTCTTTATGTGAACGACACTCTTCTCTATCACTTTCTTACTTGATCGACACGTATAGTTACATATTTTATGGGCATTTATTATTTTTATATCATAAAAAACCTAAGCATATTCATATTATATGCTAATTTATGTGAAGCTCATATCATTGACTGCATAGCTTAATTTATAACTACACTAAACACAAGCTTAGCCCCCATCAAGTTTTTGATAATATTGCCATGGAAGTAATGTGTGTAATATAATTTTAAACTATATTGTTGAAATAAGTGCATATGTTGACCTACTTGTATCCTATCTTTTTATTTGTTTTATCTTTATTACATGTTTGGTAGATCGAGTAAGGGACACTTGTTATTTGATTCAAACATAGAAAAGTCCCTTATCAAAATTTTAAAAAAATAAAAAGATTTTAGATATGTCTAAATCAATACATGATCTGGACCATCCTAGACTTCGTAGGAAATATATTAATTTTGTAGTAGAAAGAATCCATTAGAGTATCAATAGACCTACTATTCAGGCCAATAACTTTGAACCGAAAAATGTCATAGTTTAAATGGTTCAAAATATCCAATTTAGGGGAACTGCAATTGAAGATCCTAACCTACACTTAGCTAGCTTTTTAAAAATTTATGCAACATTTAAGTATAAGGGTGTCAGTAATTATGCTATTAGACTTCGATTGTTCCCATTTTTTTCTAAGGGATAAAGCTGAGATATGGTTAAATTATTTTCCCCTAAGCTCTATAATAAATTGGAATAAGTTCGTACATAAATTTCTAAGTATTTCACACCACAAAAAATTATGTAATTTAGAAATGATATTACATCTTTTGCCCAGTTTGAGAGAGAGTCAATTTATGGATGTTTGAAGAGATTTAACGAAATGCCCATAAAATTCCCTCACCATGTTTTACTTGATTGGTTGGTTATTCAAATTTTTTATAATGGAATTGTAGGATGCATTAGGTCAATCATAGATGTTATAGCTGGAGGATCATTAATGTTTAAGTAAATTAAGGAAGCGTATGAATTATTTAAGGAAATGGAAATAAATAATTTCCAATGGCCTAGAGATAGAATGAATACTGAGAGAGTAGTTGGAGTTTATGAATTAGATGCTTTGTAAATTCTTTCTACGTAAGTAGCCATAGTTTTAAAGAAGTTGGATACTATTGGAGTTAATTTAGGATCAGGATGATCTATGCAATCAAAAAAGAAAATTTTGAATTATATTGGTGATAATAGTGCTCATGATATTTAAAATATGAATTGGATTGGAAGGCAAAATAACACCTTCTCCAACACATACAATCTAGGTTGGAGGAACCACCCTAATTTTAATTGGTCTAATAATAATGTTGGTGGTAACAATTAGTGAATGCAGGTCAATTAATCAAGGAGGAAATTAAAATAATCCTCAATAACCTGTAGTGAATCTTTGACTCACTTATTCCACAAGTTTTATTCAAAATAATCAGTGAAGAGATAGGAAGACACCTTTGGAAAAAGTAGTGATTCAATTGGGAACTATATTGTAAAGGCAAGCTATTTCTATAAAAAGCTGAAAACTCAATTAGGACAACTTGCAATATCTTCTAATAGCAGACCCCTTGGTATAGTGCCTAGTAATATTGAAGTAAATGCTAAGGAGAAAGGAAATGATCTTAATGGAAACCACTTGAGGAGTGATAGTGATACACCCCAACCAAATTATTAAATCTAGGCAAGTTTGGCTGATACTAGGCATCCCACTTTTGCTTCTTTTTTTTTCTTTTGGTTAAAACCCACAGAAGGGGCCTACGCGTTGACATAGGAAAAAATTACAAGTCCTTAAAAGGAAAGCTAGCTCACTACATCTCCAAGGAGCTTACAAAATAAAAAGAAAAATAAAACCTAAAAGCCAGCGATCCCCAATAAGCACAAGTACAAGAGGGCCTAATAACATTGTAACAACTAAAATAAAAGAGGCACTGGAATCAGCAATCAGCACAGCCTCGCTAGCAAAAAAAGGACCCTAAACAAAATGAGCACTAGTCTCCAAAAACCTGATAAAAATGCCCACAGGGAGACTAAAAGTAGCAGATAATACAAATAAAGAATATTAGAATAAAATAGAATATTACCTGGAAAGGTCAATCTCCCTAAATGATTAGAATTGTAATGTTAAAAGTCATAGTGCATAATTTTAGGAATGAGCAGAAAATCCCCCATATTGAAACCACCAGCAGCTAATACAGTTAAATAACTCATACACCAAGATAGAAACTAAATTAATAATCAGCAAGTCACTCCGAAAACACAACAGAAAGACCCAAAACAAGCAACAAGTAATGGCAGCAATAAGCAGATACCCGAGGAGCATAATAATAGGCAACCGGCAAACACCAAACCTGCAGTTAAAGGCCCACCAGGGATAAAGGTTAATAGAGCTCAGGAAATCACAGAACCAATAACCATCACTAGGATAGACCAAATGCTGCTCAATCCTACCTCCAAAGCAACTCAGCCACACCAGAATAAACTAGACAGATAGACCACAATAGAGGAAACCTGAAATGGAGCATAGAGAAATCCACAACACCATATAGGTCCCTGGAAGAATGAAGAATCTAGCAGAAAAGCAAAGACAAAAGCATAAAAGCGACCAACAATCCCCACCACAGAACGCAGAACCAACAACAACCACCAAATGAGAAAGAATCAGACTTTGCCCCAATAACATCACAAGGCCACTAAAGGAAGCCCCAATAACCCTAATATTTGACAAATCCAAAATAACACCAACACATAGAATAAAAATATTGCCCTAGTTCAAGATAGAGCTCCCAAAATTAACCACATCCAACCAACATGTCTAATACCAGTTAACAGACTAGCATAAGAAGGTAGGAGAGCAACAGTTAGGCAAACCGTCAGCATATAAGTTGGTACAATCATAACTCTAGCCCATAACCAAAAGACACTCAATGTGGAAGTACACAAGGGATAAAGAGATCCAAAAATAGAAGAACGGCACCAAAAATAAGGCCCATCCAATTAGAAATAACCTCTAAGCCCAAACAAAATAGAGCCAAAAGACACCACCAGTACAAAACATTACGATCTAACATAAGGAAGACCAATTCTATCTAGATTTAAAAGACCTTTTAAATGACCAGGGAGCTTAGAACAAGTGATCTCCGTATAACCATCCAAACCACACCCTAAGTTAGTAAGCCACTTAGCACAAGCGTTCCCCTCCTTAAATATAGAAGAAAAGGAAAAAATCGTAAAGACCAGCAACTATTTAATATCTCTAACAAGATAAAAAATATCAGAATTACAAATAGTATCCTCAACAGTATTTAAACATTGAATACATAAATTAGAACCAACTTCAATACCAATGTTAGTAATGCCCAGAGAAAGACACAATCTAATCCCATGAAGAATAGCCAAGAAAATGGCAAGGTTCTCATCACATCTCGGAACAGGACCCAAAATACAATAATAAGATTCCCAAGAGTATCCCTAATAACCCCACCACACCCGGTGGTAGAACCAATAACAACATTATCAATATTCAACTTAAACGAACTATTAGGAGGTTTGAGCCAGTAAACAAACCTAGATTCAGAAGAATGAAGGGCCTCCTCCAATCTGATACAAATTCATCAGCAATAAAAGAATAATTCTTAAAACTCTTAATAGTAAGAAGGTTGATAGAAAAAAGGCCAAGCACCTTGTCTTTCACATTTTTAATAATCCTATAATGGTTCATACACATACCATTAAAAACAAAATTATTTCTATCCAACCATAAATACCACAAAATAAGGGGAGTAATAACATTTCTGATATGGCCTTTAGGCTTAATGAACCAAGGCATAAGCATAACTTTAATAGATAAATTAGCACTTAAATAATTTAATTTGATAATATCATCAAAATAAGACCAAATTTTAATAGCTAAAGGACTAGAGATAAAAACATGATGCATATTCTCCACATGATAACAACATTGACACTTGGAGGGTAAGGTAAAACCTCTTTTAATCAAGTTATCATCAGTAGGGATGAACTTATGCAGAATTCTCCAAATGAAAATAGCAATAGTGGGAGGAATACTTTTATGCCAAATCATAGAAAAAATGTTAGTAGCATCATTCCTAGCTCTAAAAGCATTCCATGCATCCTTTAAATTAAATCTCCCATCTTTGGATAGGTTGCATAATAGAACATCATTGGAATCATTATTAAGGGGAAGGTTCAAAATCAATTGAATGATAAAATTAGGTATAACATTGAAAAGTTTCTCATAATCCCAACAGTTATCAGTAATAAAATTGTTCACCTTAACCGTCGTAGTAGAAGAAGTGTTCATAATGGCATCAATAGATTGACCCCCCAACTAATTATCTTGCCAAAAGAAAATGCCCCCACCACGAAGCCCCCAGGATAGGTGAGGCTCAACCATCCATTTAACTTTGTAAAGTCTCTGCCACACTTTAGAGTCACCTTGGTTAAAGTATAGGTAGTCAGGTGCCAGCTAACATAATACCTAGCAAACATAAACTTAGCCTAGAGACTCACTTTAGCCTGAAAGTTGTACCACAACCTGGAAAAAACAAGCATAGGACAAGTCAAACAAACTCTTACACCCCAAACCACCCTCATCCAAAATGCAATAACACTTATCCCAAGAAGTCCAAATAATTTTATTATGGCTAATAACACCTTTCCAAAAAAATTTGTTAAAAATCCTATGAATTCTATTGCAAACCGCCTAGGAGGGTTGAAGAGTTTGTAAAATATAAACAAGAAGAGAACAAAGAATACTCCTAATAAGAACTAATCTACCACCAAAACTGAGGAAATTAACATCCCAAGACAAAAGTTTATTCTGCACAAAAGTAATTATATCCTCAAACAGAAAAGACTTCTTTCTACCTTTAAAGAGAGGAACCCCAAGATAATTAATAGGCATTTGACCATGCGCTAAACCAGTCAAGCCTTTAATAACCAAAATATGGTCATTAGGAACTTTGTTGGAAGCAATAAAACAACACTTTTGTTTCAAAATTATGAAAAAACTCAATATGTCTATTAATCCTATTTAAAGATGCATTCGTGAAAATAATAAAATCATCAGCAGAACATAAGTGAGAAATAGGGAAACCCCCCAAGGTTCTAAAAATGAGGCTAAGGTGTTTCTCAAAGAGGTTCGCAAGACCTGTAGATAAATACTCAGTAGCAATGATGAAAAGAGTAGGAGAGATAGGGTCTCCCTATCTAAGACCATGAGAGGATTTAAAAAAACCATTACTTTTACCATTCATAATAATAAAAAAAAGGGCCCCTCAATGCAGTTTTTGATAAGATTAATAAAAGTCGAATTAAAACCAAACAACTATAAAATATTGCTAAGAAAGTTCCAATCAATGTTGTCATAAGCCTTGGAAATATCAAGCTTCAAAATCATGTTTCCACCTCTCACCCTAACATTCAAGTCATTACAATATTCTTAAGCCAGCAAAATATTATCAGCAATGGCTCTCCCCTTGACAAAACCCATTTGAAAAGGAGAAATAATTTTAGGAAGAATAGGGGTTAACCGGCTCAAAAGAAATTTATAAAGCAGCTTATTAAAAAAAGAGCACCACTAATAGGTCTAAAATCATTCCATTTACTAATAGAACTACACTTGGGAATAAGAACAATAGAAGTCGAAGTGAAAAATTTAGGAATAGTTTGACCAACAAAAAAATCCAAAACCATCGAAAAAAGATTACTACTAATAATACTCCAAGCAGTTTGGAAAAAAAAGTGGTGTAACCATCAGGCCCAGCCATAGAGTTCCCATTCATGATATGAACAATATCTCTAATTTCCTCTAATGAAGGAGGTTTAGAGAGGGAATCATTATCCTCTTGAGAAATGAGGTTAGGGATGACAGAAGGGTTATCAATATGAGCAGGAGTAAAAACCTTATTGAAATGGCTTTGAAAATGTTGAATAGCTAAATTAGCAATTTCCTCAACATCCTCAGTAACAGAACCATCATCACGATTGATTTTATGGATGGAGTTTTTGGCATGTATTCTCTTAACCAAAGCATGAAATACTTGGTATTATTGTCACCTTCAACAAGATGCTTCATAACAGCTTTTTGTTTCCAAAAGGCCTCCTCCTGGGCTTGTAAGTTAAAGAGATAATTTTTAGCAGCCAAAAGTAAAGCTAATTTATCATCAGAAGGAAGTAGTTGACAGTTAAGCTCAATAGTGTTCACTTTATCTTCAACATTCAAAATGTTGGTAAAAATGTTTTTAAAAATATTATGATTCTGCCAATTGACAACTTGCTTAAGCCTTTTAAGTTTAAACCAAATTATTTTCATACCAAAGAAAGAGTTATCAGGATGCAAGGGGGCTTGCCAATTTTCTTGAACCAGATCCATAAAAGACTTATGCAACAACGACATATTTTGAAATCTAAATTGAGGCAAAGAAATCATATATTAGGTCTTAAGACTAATTAACATATGAGAGTGGTCAGAAAGAGTTCTACCAAGATGCTCAACAGAGATAGAATTAAAAGAGTTATGCCAAAAATCATTAAACAACACCCGATCCAACAATTGCCATAAATAACCACGATTTCAAGTGAATTTGTTACTAGAGAAACTAATGTCAACAAGATTACAATCCATAATCATATTGTTAAAATCCTCCATAGACTGATGATAGGACTAGATCCCCCTACTTTTAGTAGGATTAGAAATAGTATTAAAATCACCACCAACAAGCCAGGGCAAATTACAGATACTACAAAAATTATTAAGTTGTTCCCACAAAACTTTCCTAGTCATGCTAGAAGAAGCAACATAAACAAATAAGGCATAGCAAGATAAGTTCAAAACATCAATACTACAATATAAAACTTGAGTAAGATCACCAATAATATCAAGCTAGACAGGATCATTCCAAAACACCCAAATCTTATTGGCAAAATTCGAAACAGCATGTTTAAAACCCAAACTTCTAGCAGTAGTAAGTAATAAGAAAAATTAATGAGTGGTTCAAGCAAGACAAGAATAGAAATATTATAAATGTGACATAAATTTTAACTCTTAACCTAAAGGAGGGGAAACCAATACCCCTAACATTCTAAATAATAGATTTAAACATAAGAAAAATGGCTAATGACTAGTATGCGAACGGGTGGTTCTAGGAGATTATAATATGATATTTTTGCTTTTCCTACCTTTACTACTATGAAACTTGGTAAAACTAGCATCATTATCATCTTTGGCGAAACATTTAGCACCCATATCCATATCCTCCATATCAGTAAAAGCATCACTATGATAATGTGAAATAAAATTAAATTTACTATCAATGTGTAAACTCACCTGCCTTACCTCCTAAGGCACTTCACCCTCCTCAAGGATATTTCCATGCTCCACAATTTATTTATTACTCATGTCAATGTAAGCATTTTCATTCTCCTGATCATTAACAACAGAAGGATAATTCATAGAATTAGAATAGTTATTATTGAGCAATATAAAATTTATATCATGTAAGTTTTTGTTAAGAATACAAGGACTAATAAGAGGTGAAATAACACTAATTTGGTTAGAAGTGATAACCCACATTTGCTCATCCACATTTTTAGTTTCTAAAGATAAGAGAGAACTAGAGTTGATATTGTCTCCCTGAACTTGAATAGGTTCAACAACATTGAAGGAGGTTTAATGTGAGGAGTGGCTATTATAGGATCCTCAACTTCAAGCAGTTTAAGTTCACTGCCTTCACTCAGTCGATGGTTATGACCCTCACTATCATGAGAAACTGCATTCCCATGGGACTGTTTGGCAGAATCCTTTTCCTTGCAAAGATGAGGATGTAACATGTAACATTCATTTAAAGCATGACCATGCATTTTACAATGAGAATAGAAAATAGGCAAATTTTCAATCTCCACTTTTTGAAAATACCATTAAGTTCTGAACCAATCCAAATCCCAGTAGGATGTTTCTTAGTTATGTCCAGTTCAACTAAAACATGAGCCATAGAAGGACAAGAAATCATAGTAGTGGCTTGATCCGTTTGTAAAGGCCTACCAAAGATCGAAGCCAAGCCAAAAAGAATTTGAGAATTAAAGAAATAAAGTCTCAGGTTCAAAAAGGAGATCCACACAAGAGCAATAGGGGATTCCTCACGCACATCAAAATCCAGAGTCCATTTAAACAACATCATCTAACACGCTTGAAAATAGTAGGATCTACACGAGAAAATATGGCTATAATCAAGGTCGTTAGCGAGTTGAATCACAATGTGCCTCTAATCCAACAAACCGATGTGAAAAGAACTAGAGTATCAAATTAAAATGAAAATTTTTGTATAACATCCAAATTAGGTCGCCAGAGAAGGAACTTGCCCACCAAATTAAAAGCAAAGGGGGTAGCAAGTTGAGAAACCATGACATCCACAAGCATCAAAGCCAGGCACCCTTTAAAAGATGTTTACACAAACCACAGTTTAGCACCTGATGAGAAGGATCCAGCCAAAACATCCTTGAAGGATGGGAGTGACCCTCAGGAAAAGAAGCAGATGATGGGACAGATGATGTCGGAGTCATCATCTCCCAGAAACCATAATACCAAAAAAAACCTCAAAACAAAGAGAGAAATAGGCGAAGCCAAATCCAAAAGAATAAAAAGAAAAGGAAAAAGTAAGAGAATGATGCCAGGAACAAGGAGAAAGGAGGCCGAAAGTAGAAACCCTAAATCGCCATCAAAATCATTAGAGAGCCACACGCTGCCTGATGCCACTTTTGCTTCTTCATCTTTTGTTTCCTCATGTTTAGGTTTTTATTTCTTTATTTAAATTTTTTTGTTTTATAATGTTTGAAACTATTATTAATTTTTTACTTTGGCGAAAGTTTTAAGATGTTCCTGATAAAAATTTGTTGTGCAAAAAATTGAACTAGCCCAATAACATTTACTTATTAAGCACTATAACATTCAAAACTAGCATCACACCTTTGAGTTCTCAAGAATATTCTTGGATTATACCATTACAATGTTGTATCTTGAAGTATTTTAGCACCATTATGCCCTATCAAGCACCTCAACGCTTTACTAGTAAGCGCTATAATGTTCATCTTGTTATTTTGACATTACTAATATGGTGCAATCAATGTGTCAAACTTCCATAACATTTTCATTATGACATTTTGGTGAGCGCTACAATGCAGTTACCAACACCACAGTGTTAGTTCAAAATCATTATTAAGTCAGTTGAAGCACCACGATGGTAGTCTTTATTAGTGCCACAATGCTTGTTCATGTCTAGCGCCGCTGTATTTTCCTAGTAAAAAAGTTGACTCTTTTATTTCCAAAGCATGTATAGTAGTGCCAAAAGTCCCATACTACTGTAGCAATTCTTCGATCGACCCCTTGTCAATTTCTTCATTTTAAGTGCCATAACACTGTACTCTAGAGCGCAGCGGTGCTCATGATGTTTATATATATGATGAGCTTATTTTAACTTTTTTTAGCCTATGCTTCATCACTTTTTCTCTCAAATCTACTACATATTTCTTAAGCTTCGGGTGCAAATGGTCCCTAAAATGTTTGGTAAGAAGTGATCTTCCTCATCCTTTGACAAGAGCATATTCATATCTGTTGAGTCTGAGTAAAGATTTATGGAGTTGTTAGTGAATAAAAAAGTTGATCCGTGAACATGGTTTTTGAAGCCTAGGTGGGAAAGTTAAACAACAAATAGAAAACTAGGGTTGGGAGTAGTTCTGTGAGGAGCTCTTTACTTCTGTTGTTAATATGGTATGAGAGCTTTATGCTAATGGGAAGGAAGTTGTATAAAACATGTGTTATGTTATGTGTAAGTGGGTTCCATTTTATTTTATTTCTATCAATCATGTTTATAAGCTTCAGAGCTATAAGTTTGATAAGTATACTATTTTGTGTAGAACCCCCTTTGATCCTGATAAAATTTTGAAAGTTTAGTGTAAGCTTCATAGTGGTGCTGTGTGGAAAAAGAGAGAGGGTAAAATTATTAATTTTCCTACATCTTTTTTAACTCAACTTTCTATGGCTTGGCACTATTTTATTTATGCTCACTTTTTACCTTATAATAACATTAGTGAAGTAACTAGAGTCATACTTTGCTTTATGTGCCATTTAAGTTTGTTATTCTATAGAAATAGGAAAAACACATTTGCTATTGTTTAAGCTAAATCATCAGGTGAAGTACTTCTATGGTTTGGGACATCCTTCTCTCATTTATGCTTTATGTGTCAATGTTGGTGTAAAGGGGGATTCTAGTGAAGAGAAACATTTTCCCATTTCTTCCTTGACCAATAGGAAAATTTAGGGGTTTAAGAGAGTAGGCATAGGGGAGAAAGTAACCAAGTAGGAGTTCTAGGACTCCTAATTCTTTAGGAGATTAGGTGGATGAGTTGAGAGAGACGATGGATATAGTGGTTGATTTTTATGAGTAAAGTAGGAGGGAGCTCATCACACAAATATGAAGGAAAAGCAATACCATTACCAATCGGAATTCAATGAGGAGGAGGAGGATCGTAACTTAGAGGGATAGGAGTCACTATTTTTGTTATTTTTCTTTGGTTTTTCTTTGCTTTCTTGGAAGAGAGAGGAGAGTGTATGGTGATAGATAATATTATTTCTAGATTTTTATTTCTTATTTATTTCTTTTTTCTTGGGGTGGGGGGGTGGGGGAATCCCAGAGTTGTTATGATTGTGATGTTGTGTGATGATGTAGGGTGGCCATTAGAGTTATTTTGGATCTTTTATGGAGGTTGATTAGGGGAGTATTGCTTTATGCACTAGTTATATTTCTTATTGTTATCAATACTTTGTATATTGCCATTAGCTTTTTATCATTTAATCAGAAGGTAAAAGTATCCTTTTATGTTTAGTTATGTTTGTTTACTAATTAGATTATATTATATTGTTCTGTTATTTACATTTACTTTAAATTCTTTTAAGCAAAAACTATTAAAAATTATCCTTTACATATACTTGCACTTTGATTGCTAATTTTGCCAGAATAAAAATAATAATTAAAAATTATATAAAGTTAAGATAATAATGAAACCCTATATGACAATTTGAGTACAAAATTTATAATAATTCATAATTTTAAAAGCTAAATAATTAACTAAACTAGATCACTTAAGCTATTGACTTGTTTTAAATTTTGAAACTAAACACTAATGCATTGACTGTTGAATTAAAAAATGAATACTTAAGTTTAGAGAAAGAAGTGGGTAGCTTAAATTTGGAAGATCATAGTAAACTTGAAAATGGAATTAGTGAACTTATTAAATTTGTACATTAAATTAATTAGGGTTATAAGAAGATGAAAGTAAACTGATATTTAAAATCATTAACTATATACTCCACAAGTATGAAAGAATAAAAAATGTGTAGAAATTGAAAAGAAATATTTGGAAAAGATTAAACATGACTACATTAAAAACTTTGTATGTGTTGAAACTATGTTTAAATGCAACCTAATACAAAAAATCAAATAGGACAAGGTAAGCGAACTAGCACATATGATGGTGCACTAATGAACTTCAAATTAAACTACAAGTACAACTAATACCTATGTTATATTATTCATTTTCTAAATTCAGAAATCAATTTTACATTTACAATCAGAGTGGATAGATTCAAAACAATCAATAACAAGAGAAAAATACTTCATCTACAAAAGTATCAAAATTGTCTTACAAGTTTTCCTTAAGTGGCAAAAACTCAAAAATATCATTTTACATTTTGTAGGATACTTTGTACATTTGAATTAAGTAGTAGTAGTTTTATTACAATTAAGCAGAACACTTCCTCATGAGATCAACACTCTTCTCTATCAATTTATTACTTGATCGGATCATATACTTGCATATTTCATGGGCTTTTAATATTTTTATAAATATAAAAACCTAGTCATATTCACATTGCATACTAGTTTTTTTGTAGCTCATATTGTTGACTACATAGCATATTTTACACATACAACAAGCGAGTGCCTATTCCCCCTCAATTAGGGTGCTCATACATATTAACTTTTCTACACTACATTTTATGTTATTGTTTTGCACCATAGTTTTCTAGTTTGCCTACACTTGCATTGCACTAGTCAAGTCCATCGTCAAATCTTCTCTACTACAAGAGTCAATATGGAATGCAAATAGGATCCAATGTAAATGTAAAGATTCAATATAAATGTAAAGTTGTAGATTCTTTTATATAGTTAAATTGAATTGTAAAAGTAAAGAGTTGTATAAGGTTTTAATGTTGATTCCTTATATACACATGTGAGTTTCAAAAGAAAATAATTCTTCTTCCTTTGAAGATCCTTGTCTATTGCAATTTCCTAGAACTCCATGAACCAAAAGACAAGAAGTCTAAAGTAAGTAATCATATTTAAATCTACATTATATATGAGTAAAAATCCAAGCCTGATGTGGTAGAGCTTGGCCATCCGTCTTTTCAGTAGACCCTTGGTTGTCTTTTATTCTTTTATAAATAAGTAAAAAATGTTTTATTTATACATTTCTTCCTAAATCATGCAATGTATTCATATGGGTGGTAGATTCATTACATTAGATGGCTAGATTATCTTTTTAGGTTTTATGGGTGTATGTATTCTTGCCTTTGTAAGAACATGTATGCTAGAGATAGGATGATGTAGTTTGGTACTATATACATGAACACCATTACCCTATCATACATACATACATACATTTTACTTTTTTGAAATGTAAAATATCCCAACGCACAATCCAATGATAAAGGACTGGGGTGCCCAAGGCATTCTGGGTAGCCCTACTTTTCCCTATGGGTTTAAGGTCATTATGCTGCTAGATTTTCTTAAAATATTAGACATATAGATTATATTAGACATATGTATTAAGTGCATCTTACAGAGCTTAAACTTAAGTGAAGAGCCTTTTTAAGGTGCTTTAGCTTGGTGCATTTGCATTTTTGTAAAGTCTTGATTAAAATTTGAATCAAATTCTTGATTCCAGTTAAACAATAGCTACCTATTCTACATGTATTAGACTCATACATTATATTAGAACATGTTTTTTAAGTGGTTAGCTGGCTACCCAATCTAAGCAAACATGAGTCCATATTTCATAAACCCCTTATATATCTCCTCCCCATGAGGGTTATCTAATCTTTTAAATAAATTGTATACTCAAATTAAAATTAAATTTTGTCTTAAAAAATAAATCCAAATAATATAATAAAATTAGAGTGTATTTGGGAACATGAATCTTAGGCACTCTCTATTTTTATTCAATTGACCTAATCAATATATATTCAGGCTTTATTCCTTTCTCAATTGGTAGGCTAAGAATTCAAAATCCTTGATATGAACTTTGTAAATATAAAAATACTAGTATTCAATTTAATCAAATATTTTCTCAAGATTTATCTTCAAATATAATTGAGGCTTACCTCTATAGGGAACCAGGGACCCACTAAAAACATAAACCCTACTTTAGTTTGCTAAAGTAGGGGAAAAATCTTTCGACCAAAACTAAAGTTTTTTTCCTTGGTTAATTTTATTTTTCTAAATGAAGTGTGTATATTACTTTTATCCTTTAGGATGAATATTCATTCTGTATGCTGAGTTTTATTATCAAAGTAAATACAGCTTCTATTTTTTAATTAATAGTGAGTCTATCTTTCAAGATGGTATGTTAAATAAACAAATTTGAGTAAAGAAATATATATTGAATTTGTTGGCACAATTTATTTGTCCACAAAAGTTTTTGGCTGCTCTATTGGGGATAAATTCTACATTCCATCTTTATTGGGGACTAAACTTTAAATTGATAGTACAATTACTATTTGGAGTAAGTACCAACTACCTGTCATTCTATTATTCTTTTTATTCATTTCATCTTTGAGTGGAAATAATTAACATTTAAACTTTTAATCTGCCTTAAAAGTGAATTAATCCATATTTAAATCTTCAACCTTAAAACTCATTTTCAATTCCCTAGTGTAAATATTGTTTGAAAGTTGGACAGGGCTAGATCAATCATTATAAATCATTAATCTAAATATAGATTCAATCAAAGTCTTCAATCCTAAATTTAAAATTCAATTTTAATCCTTTGCTTAGTTTGAATTCATTTGAACTGGGTGAAGATCAATCATTCAAATCATCAAATCTACTCAAACCAAAATTCAATGAAAAACATTAAAATTTAAATCTAAATTCTATCTTGAATCACTTCTCTAGTCTTAATTCATTCATATGAGGTCTAGATTCAAAGCATTTCAATTCTAAATCTAAATTTTTGATTAATTAAAATTTAAACTTATTTTGTGGATTCAGTAAATTCAGTTTAGCATCTTCTCTAAACATCAAATATCTTATTTTAAGGTTGTGAGTTCATAAATTGATACGGAATTTTGGTTTAATTCTAGAAATGACAGGAAAACTAGTTTTTAGGTTTAGCGATAACCTGAATGTTGTTGTCAACTAGGCCATGCTTTTGAAGGCACCATAACTAAATTTACTTCTTGGTTCAAGAACCTCTACATAACCCTCAATGGTCCTCAGTTCATTGCAACCAAGCCTAAGGAAATATTTTCCTAGAAAGCCACTACTTAATTCACTGTTGAGGGTGGGTCTGGAGCTACACTCACAATTATTAAACACCATGTGTTCTCTCATTCAACTTTCTCAAATCTTGTATTGAACCATAAGAAAGGTCAATCTATTATTCAACTTAAAGTACCAGTCTATATCAAGATTAAGAATAGATCATCCTCTACTACTAATGAAATGACAAAATCTTAGTGCCACAACAAGAATCACCACCTGAGGCATAGAGCTAAGGAGGGTAAATTGTTAGAGGAAGAAATCTTATTATCTACCATAATGAGAACTATAGTATAAGAATAAGTACCTATGAACTATCTGTTATTTTTATGGAAATCTCTTTCATCCTTTGTCTATTATTGCTAGAGAGGAAATCATCATCAAGATTTCAAATTCTACCTGCCCCTCCCACATGTTTGCTATAGAACACTAGTTGCTCCTTCTTTATTTGATAGGAAGAGGAAGTTTAAATTTCTACTAAAAGGGCTTATCCAGGACTACACAACTAGCTTTGGCTAGTCTTGAATTTCTCAAAAGAGTTAAAGGAGTTATAATTAATAGGGCAGAGTCAAAGCTACTTAGGAAAAAAGTAGTTACGGTGCCATCTAGAAAAAGTGACTTTATAGAAATAAACCTAATTAAACAAGTTGTAGACAAATTTTCCTTGTCATGCCACATTAGCTTCACATTCAAAATGTTTCATTTGACAAATATGCATATATCAACATTATACCATCCCAAGGGATAGATTAATATTTCACTGTCAATTTGAAAAGAAAACTCAATTTATTTACATAATCAATTACAACATAAGGAATATTTAATTCATCCCAAAGGATAAAAAGAATATTCATTTATCATTTTAATTAAGAAACTAAATCAATGAATTTATTTTCATGATCATAATAATATAAGGAATTTTTAATTCATCCCAAAGTATAAAATTTTTTTCCTCATTTTTATTATGAAATTAAATCAATATTTATAGCTAAGTCTGTGTCTATAGATTCCTCCCCTACCTTAGAAAGTAACTAAAGTAGGGTTTATTTTATTACTGGGTTCAAGACTTCTTATAAGGGTAAGCGACTATAGTTAATTACATCTCCTAAGAGAATACTCTCCATTAAAGTGAAGACTATACTTTTTAAGTTCTTATAAAATTAAAGAAATGTTTAGGCTATTAAGATTTCAACGCACAAGATTTAGATTATAAATTCTATAATTATATTTGGAATTTAGATTTAGATTTTAGATTTTGGATTTTTGAAATAGCTGAATGGGAAAGGAATGTATAGAGACTAAGAGGAGTATGCAAATTAGCTTACATTTTCCTAGAGTGAGCTGCCAACTACAATCTGAAGTATAATTAATCGCCACATGAACGCAAGATTAGATAGGCTCTATCCTAGGAATCAAGGAATTATAGTTTTGAAAACTTTATAATTAGGACTCTATAATATATATATATATATATATATATATATATATATATATATATATATATATATATATATATATATATATATATATATATATATATATATATATATATATTGTTACAACTTGGACTCCTGAGTATATAATTTTGATGATGACAATATTATTGAGTGCCTCTTTATTTCTCCTAATATTTGTTGTGTATACATGTTTGTGTGTTGACTAACATTTCAGGTACAACAGGCACCGATCTTTAAAGATTCAGGGCTCAAGACAGGGTAGAATAGGTTATGTCGAAAGAGAATGTAATTTTCATTTATTTATTTTAACTTCTTGAGTCAAGTCCTGTAAAGGTGCATGATAGCCTGGTGACCGTGCACACACACACAAGGGGAGAAATTTTAATGTTAAATATTTTAATTTTTCTGTACATCGTACTGTACGATCTGGATCGTACTGTACGATCTGGTGTTACAAAAATTAATTAAAATATTTAATTTTTTCTGAAAAAATTCTTTTGAAATATAACTAATCGTACAGTACCAACACCACATCGTACTGGACGATTTGGTATAATTAGAAACCCCGTCGAACATTAAATTAGGCAAAAATTTGAATTTGAAAATTGTTCTATTCGTACTGTATGATCTTAATCGTACTGTACGATGTTTAAAATATTGCCTAATTTAATCCTGTGATTAGTCAATCGAATTTGCGTAATTTTGATATTTGGTTCGTACTGTACGAACTGGATCATACTGTACGACTGACAGAGACAAATTTGGTCGTCCCAGGATTCGTCCTGGACGATCTGCACTTCGATTGAACTAATCATACTGTACGATTCTGAGATCGTACAGTACTAACAGGTCAAATTCTACGCATAGTACTGGACGATCCTGCGATCGTACTGTACGATATTTGACGGCTGAATTGGTTTTTTAGGGTTTTTTGAAGCCCTCTATTTAAGCTTTCTCATAAGACTTTTTAGGAGTCTTTTGGGCATTCATTGAGTTGTTTTATTCTAAAGAAAGCTTGAAGAGAGAGCTTTGGGCTAAGGAGAGAAAGGGTGGAGTTTGTAAGAGAGGGAGAAGATCCTTGTGGGCTTCAAGGGAGTGTGAGAGGGGGTTTTCACACGGTTGCTCCGGCGAACTTGCACCTGAGTTCCTCCAAGAGTCAAGGTTTGTCTTGAGGGAAGCTTTGGGAAGAAGAAGACCTCTTTGGTGTCAAAAGACCCGGCTACTCCGCCGCACCGGGGAAGGTGAAAGTGATTCAAGGTCCTCTGCCTCACCAGGAGGGTGAAAAGAAGTCAAGGTTCTCTGCCTGTGAAAGGAGTACGGTCCTCTGCCACACCGAGTTGGTGGAAGAGAGTTTGTAAGGGCTTCTCCGCCTAGCTGAGGGGGCTAAAGGAGAGACACTATAGTGATAGTGCAATACCCGGAAAGGAGGCTCCGGGGAGTGGACGTAGGTCATGGTTTGACCGAACCACTATAAATCTGGTGTGCTCTTTCTGATTTTATTTTCCGCACTTTATTTTCTTGCATCTTATTTTCTATTATAACTGCTTGGTGAAAATCTGAGAATACTTTTTCATTGTGATAATTAGAGAATAATCACCATCTTTATAATTAGTTACAAATCATCAGCTTCCGCATTTAACTAGTTAAGTTATCATTGTAAGAAATTTGAAAAATCAATAAATATTAGAACTCTTAGCGCATCTCGTACTTTCAAGTGGTATCAAAGCGGTACTCAAAATAGTGTTTTAGAAAACCTAGAGGAAAATGATCAATGGCACAATTTAGAAATATTATGGAAGGTTATTCAATAACTCGTCCGCCACTTTTAGAAAATATTCCTTTTAATTTTTGGAAAATTCGCATGTCTGTATTCATACAATCCATTGATTTTAGGATGTGGCATATGATTGAATCTGGATATTCTATACCATCACGTATTATTAATGGTGTGAAAAGTGATATTCCTTTTACTGAATGGAGTCGAGAAGAAAAAATTTATGCTCAATTGAATGCTAAATCCTTGAACTGCTTTTTCTGTGCTTTAACTTCTGAAGATTATATGATTATTTCTAATTGTATCACTGGCAAGGAAGTTTGGGATAAACTATGCATGACATATGAAGGTAGTAGTGAAGTCAAACAATCTAGATTAAATATATTATTGCATTACTATGAACTTTTTTGCATGAAACCTTATGAGACTATCTTAGACATGTACACTAGGTTTACTCAGATTGTGACGTCATTACATGCTTTAGGTAGAGAACTTTCAAACTTAGAAAAAGTCAATAAAATTCTACGTTGTCTACCTGATAAAATTGATGTCAAAGTGACTGCTATATATGAATCAAAAGACTTGAATTCTTATTCTATTGATAATCTAATCGGCTCACTCATTGTCTATGAGCAAAGTGTGAGTCAAAGACTTTTGGATGTAGGTGATGAAAATGTTATAGTGCTAAAAGCAAAAGACACAGATAAAGATGACTTAGAAAGTGATGAGAATGAGAAAATGGCATTAATAATAAGCCAATTCAAAAGTCTGCTGAAGCACAAGCACAAGAGAGAACAAAAGCGAAGCAGAGGTAAAAATGACAAGTATGATAAGCCTGCTTCTGACATTATTTGTTTTAGGTGTAGGAAACCTGGACATTTTAAAAATGAATGCCCCAATCTTAAGAAACATCTTGTAAAGAAAAAGAGTGAGGATAAGCCAATTCTAATAAGGGGAAATGAAAAGAAGCAAAAAATCTCCTGGGCAGACTTAGCTTCTGAATCATCAGAACAGGAGCAAGAGGATGAGGTAACAAGCTTATGCTAAATCATCAAGAATTTGATTGGTAATTTTGATTAGGTATAAGTATATTGAGGTTTGTTTGTGTGTTTTGTTTATGTGTTTTGTATGTTTGTTTATCTATTTTGTGTGTTTGATGTTTAGTATGTTTTAGACATGATTTCATATTTTAGTTTCTTATATGTTATTACCTTCTTTTGCATGTAGTTTAATTTATGTGTTTGCATTGTATCTCTTCTTTTTGATAATGTCAAAGGGGGAGAATGTATTGTGGTTGGTTGCATTTATGGTTTAGTTTTTTTTATAAAATTTTTCTGTTATTTAGTTTTTTTAAGTCTTATGTTATTTAATTTTAAAATATAAAAAAAAATGCTTACCCCTATTTTTAATATAATTCTCATAGTGAGGGGGAGATTAGGAGAAAATATTTTTAATTTATAAATTCAACCAATAATATTTGCCATCATCAAAGAGGGGGAGATTGTTACAACTTGGACTCCTGAGTATATAATTTTGATGATGACAATATTATTGAGTGCCTCTTTATTTCTCCTAATATTTTTTGTGTATACATGTTTGTGTGTTGACTAATATTTCAGGTACAACAGGCACCGATCTTTAAAGATTCAGGGCTCAAGACTGGGTAGAATAGGTTATGTCGAAAGAGAATGTAATTTTCATTTATTTATTTTAACTTCTTGAGTCAAGTCCTGTAAAGGTGCATGATAGCCTGGTGACCGTGCACACACACACAAGGGGAGAAATTTTAATGTTAAATATTTTAATTTTTCTGTACATCGTACTATACGATCTGGATCGTACTGTACGATCTGGTGTTACATAAATTAATTAAAATATTTAATTTTTTCTGAAAAAATTCTTTTGAAATATAACTAATCGTACAATACGAACACCACATCATACTGGACGATTTGGTATAATTAGAAACCCCGTCGAACATTAAATTAGGCAAAAATTTGAATTTGAAAATTGTTCTATTCGTACTGTACGATCTTAATCGTACTGTACGATGTTTAAAATATTGCCTAATTTAATCCTGTGATTAGTCAATCGAATTTGCGTAATTTTGATATTTGGTTCGTACTGTACGAACTGGATCGTACTGTACGACTGACAGAGACGATTTTGGTCGTCCCAGGATTCGTCCTGGACGATCTGCACTTCGATTGAACTAATCATACTGTACGATTCTGAGATCGTACAGTACTAACAGGTCAAATTCTACGCATAGTACTGGACGATCCTGCGATCGTACTGTACGATATTTGACGGCTGAATTGGTTTTTTAGGGTTTTTTGAAGCCCTCTATTTAAGCTTTCTCATAAGACTTTTTAGGAGTCTTTTGGGCATTCATTGAGTTGTTTTATTCTAAAGAAAGCTTGAAGAGAGAGCTTTGGGCTAAGGAGAGTAAGGGTGGAGTTTGTAAGAGAGGGAGAAGATCCTTGTGGGCTTCAAGGGAGTGTGAGAGGGGGTTTTCACACGGTTGCTCCGGCGAACTTGCACCTGAGTTCCTCCAAGAGTCAAGGTTTGTCTTGAGGGAAGCTTTGGGAAGAAGAAGACCTCTTTGGTGTCAAAAGACCCGGCTACTCCGCCGCACCGGGGAAGGTGAAAGTGATTCAAGGTCCTCTGCCTCACCAGGAGGGTGAAAAGAAGTCAAGGTTCTCTGCCTGTGAAAGGAGTACGGTCCTCTGCCACACCGAGTTGGTGGAAGAGAGTTTGTAAGGGCTTCTCCGCCTAGCTGAGGGGGCTAAAGGAGAGACACTATAGTGATAGTGCAATACCCGGAGAGGAGGCTCCGGGGAGTGGACGTAGGTCATGGTTTGACCGAACCACTATAAATCTGGTGTGCTCTTTCTGATTTTATTTTCCGCACTTTATTTTCTTGCATCTTATTTTCTATTATAACTGCTTGGTGAAAATCTGAGAATACTTTTTCATTGTGATAATTAGAGAATAATCACCATCTTTATAATTAGTTACAAATCATCAGCTTCCGCATTTAACTAGTTAAGTTATCATTGTAAGAAATCTGAAAAATCAATAAATATTAGAACTCTTAGCGCATCTCGTACTTTCATATATATATATATATATATTATCGTGCAATGAAATATTACATGAATTGTAATGTATAAATAAAAAAACTTTTATTCATTTATAGTTTTAAAGAATAACCTAGGGTCTATTGTAAAGGAAAGGTGGCTAAGCTCCACTTATAATAGCTTGGATTTTTACTCCTACACAAGTATACATTTAAATATGATTATTTATTATGGTTTTCAATCTTCCTAATACTAAATCTTCTATATTATTCCAAAAGATAATGATCTTAAAAAAACCAATAATCATTTCTTTGGAATCGATATATGTATATAAATAGTTATTTCTAATCTTTTATGACTCATGACACTATATAACTCGATCTAGTTATACAAAGATCTAAAATATTTATATCATTGTTTTTATATTTTCCTTTACATTATTTCCTATGTACATTCTACTTTTGTAAGGATAAAAAAGAGTAGTTATAAAAATGCACATATGAAATGGTGAAGTGTGATAAGTTACATATATATATATATATATATATATATATATATATATAAAATTATACGACTCTAAACTTTCACTCTGTTCTCTGGTGCACCATCAATAATGTAAATATGACATCTAGAACACAACAAGTAATCACACAAACATGAATACCCTCTAGGCAAGGCACTCCAAACAAACCAAATTAAATCACAGGCCTTGCCTAAGCTAGAGTTGGTTGTCCTAGTAAACTATCTAGGTGTGTGTATAAAGGTTATGTAGCCTAGATTGGTCCTAGGTTTTATTAGTTTAAAATTATCTATAATTGATTTGGTTAACTAAGGCCTTTAAGGGGTTATTTGAATTTAAGTATTTAATGATTTAGATATTTTAAAATTTATTTTTGAAAATGATTTTATTTGTAATAATTATTAATTTTAGATTTTTAGAACATAGTGCTTAACAACGTCTAAGTGTAAGAAGTTATTGATTCGATGGATATCATAGAGTGCTTCATTTTAAATAAGTGTTTTAGTCCTTAAAGCTTCCATTCCAATACACTTTTTCCCTCCTGAAAGGAATCAAGCACATGGGTACGAAAGCTATAATGTCTAAGTATTTTGTTAATGATTATTAATTAAATTAGTTTATTAGGACTATTAATTATTATTTATATTTTGTCAAATTCATTCGTGGCATTATCATAACAAGCATAAGGACCAAGTCCCCCTTAGGACACGTAGCCCTACAGCCCGATGTTATCCAGCCTCAAACTTCATTGATAGTGTGTTGGTTATTTATTTTATTATTGTTATCTGATTTAATTCATTAGGTTGTTGATTTACTAAAATTTTAATTATTTATTTAATTTTTAATATTTTAATAAATATTTTAATGCATTTAATATGTGATTTATTACCTAACTTTTTTATTTGCATCAGTTTATGAAATTTATATATTTTTATAAATACTAAACCTAGAGATGAGTAAAATGCCATTGTGTTTATTTGATTTAGATTTTTCTATAATTAGTTATGAATTTTTGAAGTTTAATGTATTCTATGTACTAAGTTTGACCCAAATCTTGAGTTTTTGATTTATAGTGGATTTGGGGTTTTTATATTTTTTATGGATAATAGTCCCATATATGAGTCCTATACTATTAAGTATGCTCAATTTGGAGTTTTATGCAATTAGTGATGAATTTTTGAAGCTTGGTGATTTAATGAATCTATTTAATTATTTAACTAGGGTGTTTTTTCTTATTTTTGTACCAAATCAGCACCAAACCTCTTGCAATTTTCCTCAAATATCAGGAATGACTCCTAAGGATGATTTCAAGTGCTTAAAATTTATTTAGTATTTTTTATATTTTTTTAATTTTTAAATTTAATTAATTCTTTAATTTACTTTATTTTTATATTATTTTTATTTTAAGTGAATTTCAAGGGGCTTTTTATTTTTCCACTCTTAAGCCTTTAGCTTTGAACAATTTGGTTTATTAAATGCAAATTTTAGTTATAAATTAAATTTATTATAAAATTTCAAAGATCCTTGGTTGATTATGGAAATGAATCTTGGGTTCCCTTAATGAAAGACCAAATGAACTCCAAATGTAATGAAACTTAAAACATAGGTAAATGAATACATATGCTTCAATCCCTCTAAAATTGGGTTCATCAAAGTCCCCCTTGGTTTCATAATCAACAATAACAACATCAAGCCTTTGACCCACTACACTAACCAAATTTGGGTGAAAGTAGTGGATTACTAACCCTTACACAAATATAAATATACCATAGAAAATTGCAAGAAATTTCTAAAAACTCTAAGAGTTATGAATTTTTAAGGTTGTGTGTCCAAAATGGACACATGACTTTGAAAATTCAAATCACAAAACCCAGAGCTCACCATTACTCAATAAATTTACCAAGAGGTGAATAACATGCTCAATAATCAACCCAAAAAATTGAGCTCAATTGGACCATTGGATCTTGTGAAAATCAAGAAAATAGGAAGACCATCATCTCTAATTTTCTCAAGTTCTATTGGTCGAAAGTTGTTGGAAATGTTTTTAGAAAATAATAGGGCTCAACCCTTTCTAATGAGCCTAGGATCATTCAATTTGGAGTTAATTTAGATTTTTTAAGAATTATTGAAGTTATACACAACAAAGGTATTTTTAAATCATTTAATAACCAGTGCCTTTATTACCTAATCATTGCTAATGATTGGGAAATGTGGCACCTTGCCACCATGGCTCGGGACACGCATCAGACTGCTATTGAGCAACTTGTTCATGTTGGCTAGTGGATCCAACCATCGATCAAAATCTCATGTAGATCAATGGCTGTGATCAAGCCATGTCGCTTGTGCAGTTTCAAAATGATGCCCATTCAAATCTATGGACCATCACACATGCATAGTTTCTAATATGGGATGTTTGATCGGCTGAAAGGACGTACCAAATTAAACAATCTAATTTAGATCAAACTGAACTAAATATTCAAATGTCTTTAACTTTTGATCTAGCTATCTAGATTTGATGAAATTTTAAACAATGGACTACAATACCCTAGACTTTAAATCCCTATAGTTTGGCAAATCCATGCATTAAGATCTTTAGAAAATTTCAATTTGAATTTAAAACTTTAGGTGAGGATATTATATAAACCTATGGATAAAATTGCAAGATCTTAGACTCAATATATTGCTTGAAGGATCCTCTTCAAATTTCAATAATGCTATAGGAGCTAGTTTCCATTGTATCTTAAGATAGCATGAGATTATCCTTTCTCTCTCCTTGTTCCACTCTCTTAATGGTTTGATGGTTTCTTGAACCATAGAAGTGCAGAGGAATCTATAGGAGAGCTAGGGGGCTTGCTATGAGGCTAGGGAACCAATTTGATTAACCCTTTTCTTAAGGGAAGATGGGGTATTTATAGGAGAGAGAAAATGTGATGGAGGATTGGATCTTGCCACTTATGCCATGGCTAGCAGCCATTTCAATTATGGACTGACCAATGGGATCTAGGGGAAAGTTCTGCAGAGTTTGAAAGCGCAAGGGTTGTTATTGAGGAAGTAATGGTTGAGCCAATCATTGGAGAGAGGTTATTTTAGGGAATCTTTCCACAGCAGCAGCTGAGGTGTCATTACCTATAGGGTGAAGGTTTTAGAGCCTATTCAGTGTAATGGTTTGGTCCAATTTGGGCTGGATCAAGATTGGTCCCAAGAAAGTTTATTTTGGGTGCAATGGTTGAGCCAGGTCAAATAATGGGTTAGGCCTCATGGTAATGTGCATTGAGTCAATACACAGCTACTTCAACCAATTAGATAATTTAATTTCTTAAGGGTTTTGTTTTGGTTCCCAAAAACACCTTTTGGTATCCTTGGTTCAACTCAAATGGCTTAACTTGGTGGGCCCATGGGCTAAAAGATTTTTGATGACTCATGAGAATCTAACAAACTATCCCCTAGAGTTTGGTTCAATGGTGAGGTCAAAATCATAAGTTTTAAATTTTTTTAAGTATATACGACATATTTTTGTCAACCATGGTTGACTTGGTCAACAAAGTTTAACCAAGGGTCAATGATGGGTCCAACACATTCCAAATGATATTCTGGACATGTCGGAAGTAATCCCATAGTTTGGTGGGGTCATTATAAGCCAATTGATGAAGCATACGAATTAAAAGAGAAAATGACTACTAATAATTTCAGTGGCCTACTGATAGTACAAATCCTATGATAGTAGCTGGAATTTATGAAATAGATGCTTTGTTAATCTTTACTACACAAGTTGTAGCAATTTCTAAGAAGTTGAGCATGATTGGAGTAAATTCTAGATTAGGATATGAATCATCTATGCAATTGGAGGATCAATATTTAAATAAAGATAGTACTGTGCAAGGGATTCAAAATGTTAATTTGATTGGGAGGAAAAATAATCCATACTCTAATACTTGTAATCCTAATTGGAGGATCCATCCTAATTTTAATTGGTTAAATAATATTAGTGGTAACAATCAATAGAATTTTGGTCAAAATAATTAAGGAGAAAATTGAAACAATCTCAACAACCTATTATTAATCCTAGACCTTCATATCCTCAAGGATTTATTCAAAACAATCAATTTGAAAATAAAAAATCACCTTTGGAAGAGGTAGTGATGTAGTTAGGGACTCATTTGAAAAATGAAGCTGCTTCTATTAAAAATTTGGAAACTCAATTAAGTCATTTTGTAATTTTAATTAGTAGTAGACCTCTTGATTCAATGCCTAGCAATATTGAAGTTAACCTGAAGGAGAAAGTAAAATATATTATCAAATACCATTTAAAGTGTGGTATTTATGTACCCAGTCAAATTTAAAAATCTAGGCAAGTGTGGGTAAAGATTTTAGACTTAGCGCTCAGTGGGAGGCAACCCAACTTTGTGTTTAGTGTGCCATGTTAATTTTCAGTTTACGTGTATCATATTGTATATTTCATTATTCTTAAAATGCTTGCATTTTGTTTTGTTTTATTGATTGAATTTTTGATCTAATTCTAGAAAAATAAGTGATGAGTAAAGAATTAATCTAGCAACGCAATGTAGTGTGTCAAAACGAGGTAGCACTACTCTTCAAAGCAACATGATTTTGAAAATAAGCACTACAATGACAAACCCTCTAAAAAATGCTCATTTTCAACAACTTTATTTATTCTTAATTAATGCCACAGTGCTACTTATTTAAGAACCATAGGATGTAGTCATGCAAGTCAAAAAGTGTTTCAATAAAGTCAAACGGGGTTGTATGATCATATCTTTAATCATGACACTCTGGTGAGCGTTCCCGCATTGATAACTAACATCCCTGTGCTAATGCATTTTCATTATTGTTGCAATAAGAGCACTGCGGCAATTATCAACTCAAGGGTTGCTACACAACAGTGGCCAATTTCAAAGCGATGCAGTAATTTTTTATAAATAGCACCACTGTGCCATGTACATCTATCACCTATCAATTTAACTATTTTGTCATTTTGTTCATTGATTGAGCATCGTAGCGCTGCTTCTCACAGCATCATAGTGCTTCAATGATCCATAAAAACGGCCCATTTTTTTCATTTCATTCCAAGCATTTCAGTACTTTTAAACTCTCATCCTTTAAAAATAAAAAAAAATCTTCTCACGAAGAATGACTCTCAAAATATTTGGAAAGAAAAGGGTTTTTTCTTCTTATGATAAGAGCAAGTTCCTTTCTATAGATGTAGAGGCTACATTTGTTCACTTATTTTAAGGGTTGGGAACACTTAGGATCCCTTCACTACCATAGTGAATGTAATAAGAGAATTTTTTTCTTAATAGAAATGAGGCAGATGATAATAAATGTTATATGAGGAGTAAGTGGGTCCATTTCAATCCTATATCCATTAACAAATCTATAAACTTTGAGATTTTGAATTTGATGAGTATACTACTTTCATTGGGATGCCTATAAATCTTGAGGATTTTTTGAACATTTATTGAGGGCCTAATAGTGGACCAAGTTGTAAGAAGCGAGAGAACAAAATTATCAGATTCCTTGCTACCAGTCTTACCAAAACCCTCTAAGCCAAGCATTACATCATTTCAGCCTGTTTAACACTAGCATAAATATTAATGAAGTCACTCGTGATCATACCCTTTTGAATTATTCTATTCAAATGGCAAATTCCATTGATGTAGGAAAATTTATTTTCTCCTCTTTCTATTTGAATCACTTGACCATTCATTAGCCATTAAGGATAAATTTGTGACAACTTCCTCAATTTTAGTCTCTAAGGAGTCTAAATTTGAATTAAATCATATGCAGGCTATATTTTCATCTTATTTTACTTGCTTTATCCCTTGTCCTCAACTTTATCTTTTTTTGTTGGTTCTTTATATTTGGACACTCTTATTTGATATGATAAGTAATCAAAGTGTTAACTATAATAAAATCAACCATGGCATTAGACAACCTCTCTTCTTCTCCCTAGGAGACCGATAAAGTAATTACCCCATCCATCTCTCTATGTTCTCTAAAGAATCTAAAGAGAGGATTAAAAGTTGGTGTTAGGGGAGAAGAACCAAAATTAATTTTCATATAGACACGCTTGAAATAATGACCATCAAGATTAGTATATTTATGAAGATGTTGTTAATTAAATAATGTATGATGAGTGTTATTAGGATTATTTTTTCATTATAGAGGTTGACATTTATTGACCAATTACCTTATATAAGGATAATTGGGGTCATCCAAATAGTAGGTTCCCTTCAAACACTCACTAAGTTCACCTCACTCGGCCAACATCATTTACATTTACCTTAGTGAGAAGCCTCTTCTCCAAGTCATGTGAATCACTAGAACCATCCCAACTATATGAATCACTTACTGAGATTGCTTCTTTGTAGCTTCCATAACATCCTTCCATGCCTTCTATTTACATTAGTGAAAAAAATCTCTTTAAGCTTACTTTCCTTGATGAGGCACCCCTACGAAGCTCCTAAGGTGCCTATATTCCTCAATTTCATGAATATGGTCATGATGGTAGGTTTAATACTTCAATTGGTCATGGAGGTGACCTCCTACCCTCATCGGTATTGGCCTCTTGATGAACTCTTTATTTTGGATTGTCACAACTAACCTAACCTTTAAGAGTCAAAGAAAAGTAACAGTCACCAACAAGTGAATTATAGGTGGAAGCAGACACCTAACAAAAAAATCATCCCAACTTTCTTCATTTTTTGCTTTCCCCTCAAGGGATAAGTTCTATGATGTTATGCAACTTTCTTCTTATTGTTATAAAACTTTCTTTTAGCTCGTCACTCTTAGGATAACTTTACTTTCCCCTGAGAAACTATTAGAATTTCTATCTAATATTAATTTTCTACTTCCTCTTTGTCACCAAAATGGTGCTAGTTCTTTATTGTGCCCCTCAACATTAAAGTAATTTTTGTCAAGTTATGCAGCTCAGCCAAAGTTTGTAGCTACTATAAGGTAGGTGCAGATTTGAAAAGTCCTTCACATAGACCTTAGCTTAGAGTGGTTTGGGACACATCTTATATCAACTTTTAGAATCAAGTATTAAAGAACCATAGTGATGTCATACCCTAAGATCAACTTTGGAATAATTTGTCTTTTATCTTCTAGTGTATCTTCTAGAGCCACAAATATTTTACACACATAATTGAATAATGGAAGCCATCATATATAATAAAATATATTTATATTTATCAATGAAAGAAATCTTTTATAATAGTAAGGTAAATTACTATCTCATATGCCTAGTTCAAAGAGCCTTGACTACTAAAGAATAAAATACGTAAAATACAAAAGCACCTACACCAATAACTCCAAATTAGAATCATTCAACTAGATCCTTTCCCTTTCTAAAAAAATCCTATAAACCACAGAGTGAGCTAACAACTCAATTGGTTATCAAAGCCTACAACTACTATCAATTCATAATAGTACGAAGAATATGCATATAATCAATCAATCCATATGAGTATGAACAATAACAATCATTATAAATAGTAAAAATTAATATTATCAATCAAAATTACTAACCATTTTATATAGTATAATATTAGTGGAATCATGAATCTTTGTATATATCATACATTAATCTATTTATATCAATTATAATAAATAATATTATCTTTATATCAAGTCATGCGTATTAATGTTCCTATTATGTAGTATAATGAATCAGGTGCTTATTTATATGCATAACAATCTGCATCAACACATATAAAACATATACATGTGTTTTACATCAATATTTATTAGTCTCACCATATGCATGTATCCTATTTCTATCATATAATTTCATATCACTTATTTAAAGAAAAGTTCATTTACCTACCTTCTTATACATGGTAACATGCCTCTGGCCAACATGAATCAATCAAACATTTATTGCCAACCATTCTTGCTTTCACACATATGTTATAACATTTATATCGTATTAGTAAATATCATGTACATAGTGTATTATGCAAAAAAGTATGTTATGCCAAATAGACAATAACTATATGAATGTCATGTATTTAATATCAATATTTAATACATTGACTCCTAATTATTTTATACTTATTATTACTCTACTCATTTTAAATAAAATAACATACACACACACATACACACATATAGTCCTCTAAAAATATTCAAGATAATTATATCTATTACATATCAAAAGTTACATGATGGAAATGATCTATATTAGCTGATAATGCTTTTTTATTAAATTTAGGAGAGAGAAAATAGACAAACACAAAAATATAAAAAATAAAGGTAGGGTTAGAGTTATCAACCATGATTAGAACAACTTTCATAATTGGAGCAATAAAAAGTGTTGGTTAAATCCCTACTTTCTCCCCCCTCTCTCGTCCTTCTTAATCTCCCTTCTCTCCAATTCTCCTCTCTTCTCTTACCTTACCATACAAGAGAATTGGTAGTGGGATGGGGGTGGTGAGATTTTTTATAATTGGAATTAAATTTTTTATTTAAAAAGAAATTAAAATCCATGACCCAACACCACAATGCTCAAATCCTCAATACCGCAGCAACACTCAATCTAGAACCCTTAGACAAGGAGGGAAACACAGCTATGCTCGAACGCACAACACCGCAAATCTCCTAGTCAAACGAAATCTATTCATCCAAATTTTTTATTTTTTGGAATCATTTAATATATTATTAATTATTTTAAAATCAGATTTATTATAATCTACCTACCTATAAAATTTTTCATCCTCGATATTTCCCTTCATATCACTAAAAAAATAGCATTGACTATTATTTATTAATCATGTTAGTCATATCATTTATTCAAGCCATTCACACATGTCTATGAAAATCTATTAATCATATAGAACTTAGTTATGTTATGTAATGATCAATTAAGTTAATTGATAAAATTCTATAGAATTCAATAAAATCAAAAAATTATACCAATAAATATTTTTGGTACTTCTCTCACTTTTTGTTCAATTAGATTATACACACTTAGCTGTATTAGTGTTATTATCATAAAGGTAGTGTAATCTCTTTAACTCCCACTAATATTTATATCATCAATCTTATTCACACATTCCTCATTATATCTCCTAGAGGCTGAACTCCTCTATCGATATGCATGTTTGGTCTAGTCTATCATATAACCTGATGTCTCTCATTATCCTAACTATGGGTAATCAATAATTCTATGCCCATGTTAACTATATCTAAAGCACTATCATATAATCAAAAAATATTATCCCAGATGCCTCCTACCATAATTGGTACACTCTGACAAACTTTAGCAAACCTTTCTTATCTCCATCACCTTCTATAGTTATTTATTCTCCTATTCTCTTCCTACTCAAGTTATATCTGAGCCAGGAAATGACTAAATAATTTTCGACGATACTTGCCCTTTCTACTAGTTCTACAAATTCTCTTATTCTCCGTGGTACCAAGGGATGCCTTATTCCCTCTTATAATCCTCTTAAAAATTTGTAATAGTTCTTATAAGTAGTACTAATCACATGAGGAGCATACTTCACAATTATATTGAACTTAACTTCATACTACACTATAATTTTTCCCTATTTTAATCTCATAAAGGCTTCTTACATCTACTATTGTAAGGTGGATAAATAAACTAATCTCTAAAAGTGATGATGAACTCCTCCAAGGTGACTAGTGATTTCAATATACCCCAGAATTTCTCTCTCTCTCTCTCTCTCTCTCTCTCTCTCTCTCTCTCTCTACTGGCTAATCCACAATATTTCAGCCTCACCTTCAAATAAGAATAATTTTTGTGGAACTTTCCTTTTCTCCAAAATGTGCATACTATCAAATATTTTTTCTATCATTAGCAACCAAGCTTATGCTACTTATGGTTCTACAGCTCTCTCGAATAGCAGGTGTTTCTTCTTGCAAAACATCTATAAGCACTTTTCCTTTTCAGTTTCCTTATTCACGTTCAATCTACTCTAAGCATCACTATCAGTTAGAATATCAAATTGGAAAACTGTGTAGACTATTAGAACTCACTAGTGCTACTATGCTCTATACATTTGATACATCATCATATCCAGATGGATCCACTGCACTCAGCATAGTTCTCTTTCCTTATAGATTATGATTCCATCATACATATACATGTATTCAAGAATGAAAAAATAAATGCAACTTAGAACATTTCAGTTTTTACCCATCTCAATCAATTCTTATGGCATTGGTTACAATTTAATTCATCCAATAACCATCACACTAGTACCACTCTATCATGCTCCAATATTAACTTTAAGAGAATTTTTTGTTTATCTTCTAGTTTATAGATGAGAGCTAATAATTTATCATATAAAGAATATAATAACAAAATCCATTATATACTATATATAAATCTATATTTAGCATTCCCAAAAATTCCTTATAATATTGAGACAAATCATTATCACATTAGTGTATTTCAAAGACTCCTAACTATAAAAGATTAAAAAAGTTAAAAATATAAAAGTACCTATACTAGCCACATTATATTAGCCTTACTCAATTGGATCATTACCACTTCTTAAAAAATCATGTAAAATATAAAGTGACCTAATAGCTCAATAGGTTACTAAAACTTAACTACTATCAATGTATAACAGTTGAAATAATAAGCATATAGTCATTCAATCAAGATCTATATGAATAATAACAATCACTATAAATAGTATGGATCAATATGAACAATCTCAATTAGTAACAAGTGTATATTAATATAATATTAAGGGAATCATGAATGTACAAATATATTAGATTTGATTCTACATCTATTGTTTATAATAAATAAATGTTATCTATATACCAAGTCATATGCATTATTGTTCCTTTTATGTAGTATTATTTGTTAGGTTTTTATTTATATGCATAACAATCTACTTACATGTTGTATAGTAAATGCATGTGTTTTATAATAATCATTATCTATTTTATCATATGCATTTATCAACCCTTATCCTGTATAATGCTCCTATCATGTCATATAATATCACTATTATAAATATCATATGTAACTATGTCATACGTATATGTCATGTAACAATAATAATAAGCAAGGAAGGAAATCTAAAATGTGGTATTTTCAATATTAAGTCTTATAGGTCCTCAAGACCACGCAAGAATTAGCCTCAATCACATCACTCCTGTGAATAAGAATTGATGTCATCTATTAAATGTCACTAGTTGAGTCACTTTATTAATAAAGTTATCACTTCCAGCCTGTGTTGTAAATCTGGGCCCAAGTATAGTGATTTTAATGAAAAAAAAATATTATTGTTTCTTTACTACTGCTATTCTTGCATATCTATTTTGTTTGCCCTGCTCATTAACCTTTCAGGACCAAAGGTTCACTTCAAATGTCAATTAGAAGACTAGAATTGAGTCAGTTTATAATTTCTATTCCAATATATCTTTTACCTTTTCTTGAGTCAAATATACTATGATGGATCCTGAAGCTAAGTAACCTTGCAAACACACAATCAAGGGGAGAAATTTGGTGAATTAGAGAATTTTCTATTTTTTAATCATATCGTACAGGACGATTCTAAATCATCTTGGATGATCATTTAAAAATAGAAACCCTAATTAGGTATCCCTGATTATTAAGTTTGCTTAACAAATCATCTTGGATGATTTATATCATGCAGGACTATCAGTACTGATTGAAATAAATAGCCGCCAATAATAATTTAGGTAAGATTTCATAAATAAAAATTTGTTCTTATCATACAGGATGATTTGTATCATCCTGGACAATTCATGGCAATCATACCTAAACAAATCCCTTGATTAGGGGATTAATTATAGTTAAATTGATCAATCAAATCATACGGGATGATCAGAGATAATCATACTATATGATCTAAGAACTACATGGCATGATAATTAATCGTCACCCATCATACAGGAAAAAAATGATAACTTTTTCAACTAATCATCATGGACGATACCTCTACTTTATACAGGATAACCCGCATCTGCATGGGAAAATAATTAATCATTAGGCATCGTACTAGATGAACTCTGTGCTATATGGGATGATAATTAATCACCAGCCATCATACTGGACGATCAATAGCCACTTGTGAACTAATCATCCAGGATGATTGAAAGATCGTACGGGATGATTTGTTCGAATATTTAAACTGATCGTACATAGAAATGCTGATCGTATTGGTTAAAAGGACTATTTTTTTACTAATCATACAAGATGATATTTGAATCATCTTAGATGATCTTAACTGCCAAATTAAAAATTAGGGCTATTTTTGAAGCCTCCTGCTTAAATTCTCTTAATTACTGCTAAGCAAATCTTTTGCTGCTGTTCTAACCCAAGTGAGCTTAGAGAAGGAGAAGAAGAGTTTGGGAGAGAGAGAGAGGATCTTATGAGGGGGAGTTTGTGAGGAGGTTCACAAAGGTTTCTCTAAGCAAGGATTCAATCATCTTCTTCCTTCTTCATCCTTAGTTACTTAGTGGCTCTGGGGACACGATCATCAGCATCAGATCCAGGTCCTCTGCCTACTCTAGAAGGGAGTAAAAGGAATCTAGGTTCTCTGCCTTCACCAAGAGGGTGAAAAAGGATTTAAGGTTCTTTGCCTTACCGGGTCAGTGGAAATATTATGTAAGGGCTTCTCCTTCTTACTGTAGAGGAAAAAGGAGAGACACTAACTGATTAGTGCAATACCAAGAATGGGAGGATTTAGGGAGATGACGTAGGTCGAATTTGATCGAACAACTATAAAATTTGAAGTGCTATTTCTTATTACTTTTTTTACATTTTATTTCAGCATTTTTCTGTGATTTCTTCTGTGGTTGAAATCTCTGATTTTGTTATCATCTTCCACTTAAAATTATTCAGTTTTAAAATATCTAAAAAGATAAAAAAAAATTTTCCTTTTTTTAAAAAATTTTTAAAACACTAATTGACCCCCCCCTCCTCACGGTTAGCGTCAGGCTTGTTCTACAGGGTTTCATAACCCTCACAAACTTTCAAGTGGCATCAGAGTGAGATTCATAAATTAAGTTTTAGAAAACTTTTGGATTTCGATCAATGGCTAACTTTGGTAATCACAACACTGCAAAAGGTTATTCAATTACTTAACCACCTCTGTTTGATAACATTCCTTTTGATTTTTGAAAAACTTGCATGTCCACCGTTTTATAATCAATTGATTATCGCATGTGGATGTTAGTTAAGGATGGATATTTTGCACCTTTTCATCTTGAAAATAGTGTTAAAATTGAAATTTCTTTTACTGAATGGACAACTGATTATAAAGATCTAGCACAACTGAACGCTAAATGTTTGAACTATTTTTTTGTATATCTTAAAATCTGAAGATTACATGCGTGTCTCTACTTGTTCTACTAGAAAAGAAATTTAGGATAGATTATGCATAACGTATGAAGGAACAACTGAAGTTAAACAATCTAGACTGAACGTTTTTCTTCATGACTGTGAACTCTTTTGTATGAAACCTAGTGAATCAATTTCTAAAATGTATACTAGGTTTACACAAATTGTTACATTCCTATATCCCTTAGGAAGAGAACTCAAACTATAAAAAAGTGAATAAGATTCTGAGATATTTACCTTCTTCCTTTGATGCAAAAATTACTGCCATTATTAAATTTAAGGATTTTAATATTTATTCAATCGATAACATACTTGGATCACTAATTGCTTATGGGCAAGGAGTGAACCAAAGGCAGCTTGATGCAAGTGAAAATAAGAAGGAGAAAGTGGTAGCCTTAAAGGCTAATGATTTTGACACTAATGTTTCTAGTTTAGAAGATGATGACATTGCTTTAATAACTAGATAATTCCAAATCTTCTTGAGGAAAAAACAAAAGCATCATAAAAAATGGAATAAAGGTAAAAATAATAAAAAATTTAAAGTATCTTCTTATGTTATTTATTTTGAATGCAGAAAGCCAGGGCATCTTAAGTCTGTGTGTCCAACTCTAAAAGCTCACCCAAGAAAGGAGAAGGGTAAAGAAAAGCCTAAGTTCAAGAAGGACAAGAAAATGATCCAAAAGGCTTTTTGGGCAGACTCAGCATCTGACCACTCTAAAACTGAAGCAGAAGAGGAGGTAACAAACCTGTGCTTAATGGCTGATATTCATCGTGATCACTCTGATCAAGTAGAGGTATGTGAGCTTACATATGATCTATTACTTGAAGTTTTAGAAAGAGTTCATTCTTTATATAGGAAGCTAAAGAAATCACATGCTAGCCTTAATGTTGAATTATTAAATCTACAGAAAGAGCATGAAATTCTAAGGAAAGATCATTCCACTATAGATAGTAATCACATGGCTTTACTAGATGATTTTGATTCCCTGAACAGAAATCATCTTGATTTAACTACTAAGCATGACTCCTTGAAAAAATTATATGTTGAATTAGAAAAAGAATACAGGTACTTAGATACTCTTACATCTAATTTAGATAGTAGGGAACATGTATTGAAAAAAGAAATTCAATTCTTAAAAGTGCAAATAAATTTTTAGAAGCTAAATTAACTACCTTCAAGGAAAATAAAAAACCACCTTCACTGAAAGAGTTTCATAAACAATCAATAAAGCATGCATCATTCAAACTTAGGAAGAGGCACTATAACCCAAATAGATTAGTAAACCCTTTTCTTGGTGTTAGATGTTTCTCTTGTGGCATGCTAGGATATATCTCCCACACTTGCACCATTCATCATAGAACACTTTTGGTGTGGAGACAAAAATTGCACAATTCACAGCATAGTATGCATGCATCTCACTCCTCTTTCCATAAGATGGGACCCAAACCTGTTTAGGTTCCCAAATCTAACATCTGATAATTTTATAGGTGTGCTCTCACAAAAGGCCTTGTTAGAGCATGTGGTACCTGGATAGCGGTCGTTCAAGGTATATGACTGGAGATACAAATCAATTCATTTCGTAGGAGGCTACGGCAAAAGGTAAGATAACACTTGGAGATAACACCAACAGGAGAGTGGTGGGCTCAGGTATAACTGGTAATTCAAAAAATTTCATCATTAAAAATATTTTGCTTGTAGATGGATTAAAACATAATCTACTCAGCATCAGCCACCTCTATGATAAAGGCTTCCACATAAAATTTTTGCCAACCAGCTGCATTATAAGTTGAAATAACAAAATTATTTTGTAGAGAAAAAGGATCAACAATGTTTATATACTATATCTAAATTACCTTAAAACTGATACTTCTCTTTGCTTAAAAATAACTGCTGATGAATCATGGTCATGACATAGGAGATTGTGTCATGTAAGCATAAAAAGCCTTAGGAAGATCACCCAAAAAGACTTAGTGAGAGGAATACTCAAACTTGAGTTCACTAAGGACCACTTATGTGATGCCTATCAGTTAGGAAAATAAGTCAAATCTTCCATCCACTCAATCAAAGACATTAACACTAGCAAACCCTTAGAATTCCTTCACATGGATATCTTTGGACCTGTCAGCACTTTAAGCCTAGGAGGGACAGTTTTTGGGTATGTAATAGTTAATGATTATTCGTAATTTACTTGGGTTAGATTTCTATCTCATAAAAGTGAATCATTCAAGGTGTTTAGATCTTTTTCCACTTGGATTCAAAGAAAACTAGGTTGTGAAATCCTAACCATTCATAGTGACTATGGTGGAGAATTTGAGAATGAAAATTTTGAATCTCTCTATAAGGAGCAAGGAATATATCACAACTTTTTAGCTCCTAGGACCCCACAGTAGAATGGGGTAGCTGAAAGCATGAACAGGACCTTGGTAGAGGCTGCTAGAGCCATGTTAGCTAAATACTCACTTCCTAAATATTTCTTGGTAGAAGCAATGAATATAACCTGCTATGCTATGAATAGGATTAATCTTAGATCCGAGCTAAACAAGACACCCTATATAATTCTTTAGGGTAGGAAACCCAACCTTTCTCACCTTCGTGTCTTCGGATGTAAAGTGTACATTATCAATAATGGTAAGTCTCAAATAGAAAAGTTTGACCCAAAATTTGATGGAGTGTTCCTAGGTTACTCAAGTGTTTAGAAATCCTATAGAGCTGGTAGTTTTTTTTTTTTTTTTGAAAGATTGCAATTAGCATTGAAACATAAAAAAAAATGACTTACGAGAAAAAAAACCTAAGTGATAGCTACTCTATCACAGTCCTTCCTAATCAAGTCATAAACACTTGAAGGAAGGACATCATCAAGACAATATTCCCAAAGAAAATTGCCCCCTAAAGCAAATTGGGCACAAGCATTAGCAACACAGTTGCCATCCCTAGACGTGAAATGGAAGATTACATTTTTAAAAACATCAAGAAAGGAAAGATCCACTTCGTGATTCTTCTTGCTGCAATTCCTCACGGAAGTAGATTGTTTGAGTAAATTGATAACATTTTTGTTATCTCCTTCAATTACTATACCTTGTTTTTCCACCATCCAATCTTTGATAACCACTTTGAAGTTGAGGATAGAAATCAGCTCTAACATTGATATGTCCCAATGTACCATCTTCCTTCCATATGCCATCAAAAATCTTCCCTTATGATCCCTTAGGATTCCAGCTACGCTTTCTTCCTTGCTTTGCTTTAAAGACGCATCAACATTGAGTTTAATCCAATTGGTAGGTGGAGGAAACTAAGTTTTAGACAGCATTTGCTGATTAGCTTCCCAGTTCATGCCAATTGGAATCGTTAACGGTTGGATAAATTCAGCCAAAATCTGTGCTGCAACCAAATCTTCACTCCTTGGTTTCCTCCCATGCGTACTCAAATTCCTTTCCTTCCAGTTATGGTAAACTGCTGATATGTACAGCTTAACAATTCCTGGATTAGAATCGGCCATCTTCTCCATCTTATTAATGCAATTTGTAAAATTGTTGAAGCATGGTAAAACAATGCCCCACTTCTTTAGAGCAGAAAATATTGCTTTCAGCTTTATACATTCAACAGTAATGTGATCACTGTCCTCCATAACAGCACAACCTCTCGGACAGATTGCTGTTTCAGATAATTTCCTTCTATATATCCACACCTTCGTAGGTATTGCTTGGTTAACCAATCTCCACCAGAAGAGGAAAACTCTAGGCATGATTTTCAGTTTACGCATCCAAACTATTCTGTTTTGAATTCCAGAGCACTTGATAGAAGCTTGATAAGACAAAGAAGTAATAATCTTACCAGAATTAGTATGCATAAGTTCCAAGGTGTCATCCTCCTCTTCTCCATTAATGGGTATTCTAAGAATGATGTTCATCAAGTCTTCAGAGAACATTTTGCTAAGCAGCTCCTTATCCCATCTTCTATTTTTAATCAAATAAGAGACTTCTTTATTCTCTAGATTAGCAAAATCACATTTTGCTGGCCATCTGTTTAAATTGCAATCAAGAATCCAATTTTCATTAAGGATATTGATTCTTTCACCATTAGAGATCTTCCATCTTGTAATAGGCTTTAAGAACATTCCTCCATCTCTAATGATATGCCAAGCTGTAGAAGAATGTCTCTTAACTTCACTGCTCCATATATCCATCCTGTATTTGTTTGCAAGAATTTTAGTAAGAAGGCCTTCCTTCCTCTTAACATAGTTCCAAGCAACACGAGCTCTAACTGGACCATGTCTCTCAGTAGCCCCTTGAATGCCAAGCCCTCCAAGATTAATCGGTGTACACAGCTTATCCCAAGAGATATAATGCATACCATAAAGCTTATTCTCTTTATGCCACAAATAGTTCCTGTAATACTTATCCAAATCTTTGAGTATGCTTTTAGGAATCAAAGAATGAGCCATACTATATAAAGGGATGGAGGAGTATATTGAATTAACTAAAACTAGCTTCCCAGCCAAAGACAAATTTCTTGATCCCCAAGTATTGAGCTTATCCATTTCCTTCTCCAGGATTTCACTGTAGTCATTCGCCTTCAATCTCCTGATAGCCATCTTGACCCCAAGGTATTTGAACTCCTCCACCGCCCTATAGCCAAGAATGCCTTTCAATTTCTTCCTCTTGGACCGAGATACTGATTTGCCATACATGACCACTAATTTATTTTTGTTGATGATTTGCCCAGTCCAGCTACTGTAATCATCTAAAATGGACAAAACAATCCTTTCATTTCTACAAGAAGCCTTGGCTGCTATCAAAATATCATCCGCAAAGAGCAAGTGATTTATTTTAGAAGTATTAGGAGCAAGTTGAATACCCAAGTCATTGCCTCTTTCCACAAATACTTTGGATAAAAGCTCAGAGCAAATAATAAATAAGCTAGGAGATAGCGGGCACCCTTGCCTGAAGCCACATTCAGCCTTAATCCATCCACTTTTTTCCCCATTAATGATAATAGAAAATAGAGGGTAGCAAATGCATTCCTTGATAAGATTAATAAAGCCAACAGGAAATCCTACATCATACATGATTCTATATAGGATTTCCCAACTCATGCTATCATAAGCTTGTTCCATGTCAAGTTTGAGAAGCATAAACCCTGGTTTAGATTTTGAAAATTTAAGCTTATTGACCAGTTCATGAGCCACAAGGCAGTTATCAGAAATCATTCTACCCATAACAAAAGCACCTTGGTTATCCGAAATTATTGTTGGAAGGCAAGTTCTAAGCCTATTCAAAATCAGACAAGCAACCATCTTGTAAATGGTTTGACACAAGCTTATAGGACAGAACATACCTGGCTTATTAGCATTAAAGCTCTTTGGAATGAGTACTATCAAAGTTTCCTTCCAAAATTTTGGCATTACCCCAGTCTTGAAAAACTGAGAAACAGCATTCCACACTTCTTCATTCACAATGCTCCAAAAGAATTTAAAAAAACATGGATTCACTCCATCATTACCAGGTGCTGTGTTGTTGTTCATATTCATCACCACTGAGATCAAATCCTGCTTAGTAACTTCATTAGAAACTAAAGACTTCTGCATATCACTCAACATTCCTTCATCTAGAAACCCCCGGGGAGCTTGGTCAGCATACATTTTCTTTTCCTTCATTTATTCCTTAAAAATTCTTCAAAAACTGCTAGGATATCCTCTGGATCTGTAATAACTTGACCATGGGAATCAATCAATTTCTTAATCGTATTGTTATTCCATCTGGCAGATGCAAAGGAAAGGAAAAAGTGTGAATTCTGATCCCCCTTTTCTAGCCAATGGGATTTAGACCGTTTCTTCCACCACATAGCAAGCCTAGCTAGAGTTACATTCAGATCATTCACCTTTCTTCTCAAGATGAGTAGCTTTGCTAGATCCAAGCCATAATTACTTTCTTCTTCCTTCAAGGATAAAATATCCCTTTGCAACTCCTCTTTGTACTTGTTGAAGTCTTTTAGCTTACTTTTACTCAAAAGAAAAGGTTCTTCATTGACCTTTTCAATTTCCTTTGAAGTATAACAGCAGGTTCTCCAAAGTCTTTCTTCCTCCAAGCATTGGTCACCACACCCCTAGAAGCTTCAAAAGAACACCAAGCATTTTCAAACTTTAAGGTTTTATGCTTCCTCACATTGGAAGTAAAGTTAAGCAAAAGAGGGCAATGATCGGAGGCAACTCTAGGTAGATGATTAGTGACAGCTTAAGGCTTTAGTGTTGAGGCAAATTCTATCCAATCTTTCCCAAATCCTAGCAATCCCTTCTTCATTATTGCACCAAGTAAATTTTGGTCCAATAATCCCAATATCATGAAGATCATTATTGGTAAGGAACTCCTTCATCTCTTGAGGTCCTTGAGAAAACACAAACCTCTTCCCTCCCATCTTATCATTTTTTGAGAGAATACAGTTAAAGTCACCTCCTATAATACAAGGCAAGTCCTTAGTAGTGTAACATTCAATTAACTCCCACAATTTCATCCTTTCATATTTGTCCTTGTTAGCATAAACAGTAGAAACATTCCACAAATCACCATTGGGACTTTTAAGGCAACCAACAATACATTGAGAAGAATATTTCAAAATCTTAGAGGAAGAAATTTTATTCCTCCAAGGAACCAAAATACCACCTGATTTACCTCTACCATTGACATGGGAGAAATCCCATTCACTACCAATGATTCTTTTCACCTCAGAAGCATCCAACGAACACAACTCAGTTTCCAATAGACCAATGAAAAAAATACCATAATCCCTTACTAAACTATGAAGGTAGCGGGCAGCCTCTTTTTTCTTGGCTCCCCTACAATTCCAAAAAAGAACCGACATTATTGTTTAAGATTGGGGTTAAAACCCCCATTCCATTTAACTTTTCCACCCTCCACCTTTCTATTATGAGCAATTATATTACTTGAGCCTAAGGATTTGAGCTCTTTCAATAGTTTTACTTTCTTACCAGATGAAGAACTATCCTTAGCAGCCATCTTCAGCTCTGAATTGTCCTTGCCCTCAATCTGACATGAATGTGGCTTCCCACTGCTAGAAATAATCAATCTTTTTTTACCTCCCAATTCTTTATTAAGAATTTCTTCTTCCTCAACACCTTCATCCTCATATGCTCCCAATACTTCAATATTCTCTTTACTCAATGGAATGAGTTCCCTGTTAAGGTTACTGTCATTTTTAAGATAGGGAAAACCTGAGTTCGCAAGTAATCCATTAGGATCTACTTGAGTTCACAGGAATCCCTTCCCATCTTCATTCCTGCCTTGATCGATAATTAACCCAGCAGCTAACTTGTCATGTTTCGTTTCCTCAATTCCTCCTTCAAGCGTACCCTTATTAGCTTCATTCGCTTCCAGAATCTTCACACCCTCAGCAAGCTTTTCCATCTTCGCAATAATCTCTTCCCCATTACTATTTTCCATATCCTTCCCACCATCAAATTTATGACCCATTTCCCCATCAAGGACAGGCATTTTATTCCCTACTTGAGCAGCCTTTTAAGTCAATTGCCAAACATGATCAGAATTATTTTTCCCCTTCTAAAACTTTTGAATTGTAGCTTTATCAACATTTCTATATGGTCCAACCCTTCTAACTTTATTTCTGTTAACTAGAATCCAAGGACCATAGGTAGTAGAATCAATTGCTACCGGTTCATTCTCCACAACAGTCCCTTCTCCACCTTTATTGTTAGCTCTCACCACTTCTTTAGGGACGTCACAAGCTTTATCACATTCATCTTTCACATGGCCTATCATTCCACATTGGAAGCATAAAGATGGAATTTTTTCGTATTCTAGTTTTTGAAAAAACCTCCCTGATATGCTATCAACCCACACTCCTAAAGGAAGTCTTAGATCTATCTTTACCCGAATACAAACTCGTGCAAATTCACGTCTGCCCCATTGGAATAAATTACCATCCAGCATGAGAGGTTTACCTATCATTGAAGCAATCCTTGCAATGTTCTTTTCATCGCAACAATGGAGAGGGAGATGTGGCATCCTAATCCATATTGGAGAGGTCAATCCACCCATAGACAATGGTGAAAATTCTGGCTTCCATTTTTCCATTCCAATTATATACCCATTCATAAACCATGGCCCTCCAGTTAAAACTTCCTCCATTGCTTCTATTGACTTGAAGGAACACAAAAACCATGCTTTCCCTAGTGTAGTGAAGTGAAAATTACCTATTTTGCTCCACTGTCGTCTTACTTCCCATGCCACCAAGTGAGAAGGAATTTCCTTTCCAAACACTTTGAAAACTAAGGAATTAGACAACTTATTAGCATTCACATTCTCCATTTCTTCATTTAATTTCACTGACTTCCCATCCTCGGACAGCACAACATCTTCTTCATTAAAGTTTAACTTAATGTATGGCTTGGGTCTCCAAGGATTATTATTCATTTTAGGATAACTTTTCTTGGGCAAACCATCATCTACCTTGTCCACTCCTGCTTCCTTAGTACCCAGTAAGCCTGATTTCAATCTAAGAGGGCTACTATTCGTTCTAACAATGTTCACATTATTCTCCATACAATCACCAAGCTCAGCTGAGACGCATCCACATGCGATAGTCTAGAGACTGTAAAAATGTAGACATGCGTATTTTCCAGAAATCAAACGGTATATTGTCAAATAAAGGTGGACGGGTTATAGAATAACCCTCCGCAGTGTTACGGTTACCAAATTGAGCCATGGATCTTACGTTTCTAGGTTTTCTAAAACACTATTTTGGAACCCCGCTCTGATACCACTTGAAAGTACGAGATGCGCCAAGAGGGGTAGTGAATTGGTATTTTAAAAAATCAATCCTAAACAAGAGTTCTATTTTTTATTTTATTTTTTAAAAGATAACTCAACGAATAACGTGCGGAAGCAAGTACAACGTTCACAATGATAATATTGGTAATTCAATTGTAACTTTCACAATACAAGATTTAAATTTATATTTTTCACCAAGCAATTTAACGTACTAGTTAAGAGCATGAAAAGTAAAGTACGGTAAAATAGAAAAAATACACCAGAAATTTTTATAGTGGTTCGGTCACTTGTCCTACATCCACTCCCCGGAGTCCTCTACTCCGGGATTTGCACTAGTAAAAGTTGACTCTCCTTTTGCTCCCACAGTAAGGTGGAGAAGCCTTTTACAATACTCACTTTCACCTCCCTTGGTGCGGTGGAATACCAAACGATATGTCACCCTCCCGGTGACGGTAGCAGACTTTCTCCTTTTTCTCCCTCCTGGACATGGCAGAGTACCTTGACGATGTTGATCTTGAAGTGACTCTTCCCTTGAGAACTTTCTCGAGACTGCCCAAAGCCAGAAGAGGAGAAAAACATGCAGATACCTTGGAGCCACCGTGTGATCACCTCACACTACTTCTCCCTTACGCTCAAGCTCACCTTCACCTTCCTCTTGCAAGCCCTGGATCTCTCTGAGGAAAAACTTCTCCTTCACGAATCTCCTTCTTCCCTCAAAGCCTCTCATACCAAGAGGATAGACCAACTACTCTCATAAAAAAATTTATGTTGTTTCTATATCAGGCTTTCAGAAAACCCTAAAATTCTAACTTTTGCGTCTCTGTTTGTACAGTACGATATATAATCGTACAGTACCATCAATTCAAATACAGCTTCATCCAGTACGAGCACAGACAAACAGTTATCAAATTTTATACATATCATATTATACGATATGTATATCGTATAGGACGATCATGTTGATTTCTACTATTCATACATGACGATCTGTGGGACGATCCCTGGGACGAAAGAATTCGACTCTGCCAGTCGTCCAGCACTCCACTAATCGTACAGTATAATTAGTTCATTTTCAGGATATCGTCCTGTAAGATACGAATATCGTCCAGGACGAACAGAACAAAAAACCTTGGTTTCCTCTGGTACAATCGAAGGGACGAATGAAATCATCTCTGCCTGTCGTACAGTACGATATATAACCGTACAGTACGATATATAATCGTACAGTACGATTGACTTAAAATAAGAAACCAATGTTTATTTCTAGATTACGGGAGATAATTTTGGTAAGTATTGAATTAATCATACAGTATGATCTTAATCGTACAGTACGAATAGTTCAGAAAATCAAAAATATAAACTTACCAAACTTATTCTGGCGGCTAGGGTTTTTCAATTTAATCTCATCGTACAGAACGATAACTATCGTACAGTACGATTAGATTACAAAGATAATCATCTAAAAAATAGCCGTTAGCCTGAGTATTATTAATTAATCGTACAGTACAATTTTAAATCATACAGTACGATATTCTTAAAAAAAAATTTAACATTTAAAACCAATCTCCCCTTGTGTGTGTGCATGGTTGTTCCTTTCACATACATGCTTCTGTGGCGGACTCAAGAAAATAAAAATAAAGAAATAAAAATTACAGACTTTTCAACAACTACAATGACAAGAAATAAAAACAACATAAATAACTACAAGAACTCAAAATTCTTGATCCTGATCCTGAGGTGGTGGTGGAGGTCGTGGAAACAGTTGGTAGTACTGATGGAGGGACACAAACTGGTGATCAATGGAGGTGAAGCGCTCCCTAAACCATTTCATATCAGTTTTATATTCCTAATATTGCTGTGCAATGTGGGAATCCAGCCTAGTTTCCAATCGATCGAGGCGTTGAATAATGTCATCGTGAGGGTAGTCGGGATGAGCAAGACCATGTGGGTGGATTAGTGGTGGTGGAGGGGCGTTAGCAGGTGCAGCAGCCTCTTCTTCATCAAAATCAGGATCGGTGTGAGCGGCCCCCCGATAGAATAAGATGCGAAAGGAGGCATCTGAGTAGAAGATAGGAAGATGATCTGGAGGTAGCGGCTAATGAAGTTGGTACTTGGCATCTAAGATGTATCCTAGGACATGCCCTAAAGTAAGGTTCAGTTTTTGGCGAGCACCGAGATATCGGTATGCAGACAGGGAATGGATGTAATCAAAAACCATTTGGGCTTCATTGAATTTTGTTCTAGATATTTTTAGATACGTGATGACAGAAAGCAGTGGAGTAATATGGATGCGGTCTCCAGCTTTAGGTATGATGGACGTGCGAAGGACATGCTGGATAACGCGGGCATTCTGATTCAGGGTTTGGACAAGGGGCAGGTGTTAATTGGATGGGACACCTCTAAGGGTCATATTAACTGATGTCCAATCATAATCATGTGAGATCATAGATTGGGGATGAGGGCCGTCAGAGGATAGCCCAATGTGTGCAGCTATGTCGTTGACGGTGATAACGACGTGCTGTTTACAGACATAGGAATTGAAGGTTGTGTTCTCTAGGTCTACTTTGAGATTTGCAAGAAATTCAAAAAGAAGTTCGGAGTGGAAGGGAAATGCTAGAGTTAAAAGGAATTAAAGAGTGGCGGAGGCAAAGAGGTTCATCACCTCGAAATTCAAAGCGGCTTGATTCAGCATTCAAGATTGGGTGATTTTGGCTTCTTTGAACTTAGTGTAAGCCTTCTTATCTGCAGCGGATAGAAAATGATCGTCGAATCGCCGGGAGGAGGAAGAACCCCCGATGACCATTCGGCCGCGCTTACTGGCACCAGACATGGTTCAAGAAGAGAATTGAGAAAGGGAGGAAATTTGGAGTGAGTGAGAGTGAGTGAGTGTATGCAAATAATCCCTCCATTTTATAGAATATGGGAACTATCATACAGTATGTTTGAAGATCGTATAGTATGATAGGTGCAATAATGTCATCTGGATGACCGTTCAAAAAAGAGAGTCAAATCGTACAGTACGATTAGAATCGTACTGTACGAACGTGAGTGAGAGTCGCTCGTTCTGAGAAGTCGTCTGAATGAACTTTGACAAAAATAATCATACAGTACGAACAGGTGTTTGTACAGTACGAAAGGCAATAATTTTCGTACCGGCCAGGTTTAAATTCATCCCAATCCATTTGCCATGTAGATCGTACAGTACGATATGTGTTTCGTACAGTACGATGGCCAATAATGTGTATCGTACAGTACGAGTGGGCATCATACAGTATGATACGTGCAAGACATGAGAGATATGGACCGTGAATGGGAGTGGACGGATAAGATTTGAGTGATTTTAACATTATCGTACAGTACGATATTGGATCGTACAGTACGATTGGCAGAGAAATTCAAGGTTTGTCATCAGCAAGGTAAGAGGATCAGGAAACCATTTTTTTTTTTTGTGTTTTAGGCTTGAATGTCTATGACACCTAATTTTGTTCTTAAGGTGCTAAATGTGTCATAATCTAATGGTTTTGTGAAAATGTCAGCCAATTGATCTTCAGTAGCAACGTGGTGCAGTTCAATATCTCCTTTGGCTATGTGATCTCTGATGAAATGATATCTAATGTCTATATGTTTTGTTCGTGAATGTTGAATTGGATTTTTGGATATACAAATAGCACTAGTGTTGTCACACATGATTGGAATGGTTCCTACAGGTAGTCCTAGATCTAACAGCTATGTTTTAACCATAAACCTTGTGCAACATAGCTACCTACCGCTATATATTCTGCTTCGGCTGTTGATAGGGCTACCAAATTCTATTTTCTACTGGACCATGAAACTAACGATTGTCCAATAAATTGACAAGTACCAGAAGTGCTTTAACTATCTACTCTACATCCTGCAAAGTCTGAATCTGAGTACCATAAGATTTCAAAAGTAGTGTTGTGTCTAGGATACCTTATTCCTAAGTTAGGGGTGCCTAGTAGATATCTAAGAATTCTTTTGACAGCAGTCATGTGAGATTCTTTCGGGTCAGCTTGAAAGCGGGCACAGAGACACACACTAAATATTATGTCTGGTCTACTAGTAGTCAAGTAGAGAAGAGACCTAATTATTCCCCTATACCTCTTTTGATCTACAGACTTCCCACTGGGATCTTTATCCAATTGAATGTTAGAGCTCATGGGTGTATTCATAACCTTAGCATTGTCCATTTCATATTTTTTCAAAATATCATTTATGTACTTAGATTGGCTAAGGAACGTTCCACCTTCCATTTGTTTTACACTAAATCAAAGGAAGTAAATAAGTTCTCCCATCATACTCATTTCAAACTCATCACTCATTATTTTTGAAAATTCATTATATAATTTTTTCTCCGTCGATCCGAACAAGATGTCATCTACATAAATCTGAACGATGAGTATCTTAACTCCTACCTTCTTCAAGAATAAGGTGCTGTCCACACTACCCTTAACAAAGCCTCTATCTACTAGGAACGTACTAAGTCTTTCATACCAGGCCCTAGGTGCTTGTTTTAACCCGTATAATGCCTTTTTCAGTTTGAATACATGGTTTGGAAATTGTGCTCTTTCAAACCCCAGGGGTTGCTCCACATAAACATCTTCCTTGATTACCCCATTCAGGAAAGCACTCTTGACATCCATTTGATACAGCTTGAAATCCCTAAAACAAGCAAAGGCGAACAGTACCCTGATGGCTTCTAGTCTAGCTACCGGAGCAAAGGTCTCTTCAAAATCTATTCCTTCAATTTGGTTATACCCCTTTGCTACTAACCTAGCCTTGTTTCTCACTACTATTCCAGAGTCATTCATCTTATTTTTAAAGACCCATTTAGTTCCAACCACACTTTGTTCTTTAGGTCTCTTGACTAATTCCCATGCATCATTCCTAACAAATTGGTTCAACTCTTTTTGCATTGCTAGGATCCAGAATTCATCTCCTAATGCTTGATCTATGTTTGTGGGTTCAATCATAGATATAAATGCAGAATGACTAACCTCTTTCCTAAGTCCATGCCTAGTTTTTACCCCTTCTGATGGGTCTCCTAAGATCAGTTCTCTAGGATGATTAGAGGAAAATTTCCAATCTCTAGGCAGATGTTCCTGAGGTTTCGCTCTAGTCTCTATGGTAATGGTTTCTACTCCTCGTATAATCTCAACTTCTTCTTCTTCATAATTAGATTCAGAGGTCTTATTTGATTTATCAAATACCACATGGATAGATTCTTCTACTACTAGAGTCCTCTTATTAAAGATTCTATAGGCTTTACCTATAGATGAGTAGCCTAAAAAAACCCCTTCATCAGATTTAGGATTGAACTTTCCTATGGGTGACTTGCCATTGATTAAAATAAAATATTTACAACCAAAAACATGTAAGTGAGATAGATTGGGTGTCCTACCCTTAACCAATTCATATGGTGTCTTAGTAAGTTTGGATCTAACATTTACCCTATTTAGAACATAACAAGCAATATTGACTGCTTCTTCCCAAAAGTATCTAGGTAAAGTGTATTCAGCTAACATTGCCCTAGTAGCTTCAACTAAGGTTCTATTCTTCCTTTCTGCTATTCCATTTTATTGAGGAGTTCTAGGGGCAGAAAAATTTTGTTCTATTCCTATCTCTTGACAAAATGATTCAAACTTATCATTCTCAAATTCTCCACCGTGATCACTGTGAACTGTCTTAATTTCAATTTTCTTTGAATCCAGGTGGAGAACATCCTAAACTCTTCAAATGACTCACTCTTATGAGCTAGGAATTTTACCCAAGTAAACCTAGAGAAGTCATCCACTATTACAAATCCATAAGATTTTCATCCTAGGCTAGCGGTACTAACAGGTCCAAATAGGTCCATGTGTAAAATTTCTAGTGGCCTAGTGGTGTTGATATCCTTGATTGTATGAAATGAAGATTTAACTTATTTTCCTAATTGGCAGGCATCACAATGATGATCCTTAGTAAAGTCTAACTTTGGTATGCCTCTAACTAAGTCTTTCTGAGTGATGTTCCTAAGTGTTTTCATACTAGTATGGCATAGTCTCCTATGCCATAGCAAAGAGTCATTAGCTATTATTTTCAGACACAAAGAGTTTGAGTTTTCAATACAGTTTAAATCTAACATGTAAACATTATTTATGTGTTTTCCTTCTAACACAAGTGTATCATTTAAGCTAATCATGCATTTATTAGAAAGAAATTTTATGTCAAAGCCCTTATCACATACTTGACTAATACTTAAAAGATTATGCTTTAAACCATCAACTAAAAGTACATTCTCAATAACCAAATTCTTAGTGCTTCCAATGATACCTGAGCCCACCACTTTCTTGGTGGTATTGTCTCCCAAAGTTACCTTGCCTCCTAACCTGGCCTCCAGTGCCACGAACTACTTCATGTCTCCAGTCATGTGTCTCGAGCACCCACTGCCCAGGTACCAAATGCTCTCACTAGGTCTTTTGTGAGAGCATCCCTCATCTTCATCTGATTGATCAAGATTATCATTAGTCATAAGACATAGATTCATTACCTCCTCCTCTGCTTCTTCTTTCGATGATTCTGAGGTAGAGTCGGCCCAAAATGCTTTTTGTGTCTTAACCTTACCCTTCTTAAACTTTGATCTTTCCTCACCCTTTTCCTTGGTTTGATGAGTCTTAATGTTGGGGCAATTAGCTCGGAGATGTCCAGGTTTCCTGCACTCAAAGCAAATCATGTCAGATGCAACTTTAGTATGCTTTGAGCTTTTACCTTTGTTCCAATTACTTTGATGACGGCGCTGCTTTCTTTTCAGAAAATTTTTGAACTGATGAGTCATCAAGGCGATGTCATCATCTTCCTCTGCAGATGAGCTGTCACTTTCAGAATTGTTTGCTTTTAAAGCCACCATTCGCTCTTTCTTCTTTTCACCTGCATCACTTTTTCGTTGACTCACTCCTTGCTCGTAGGCAATGAGTGACCCAAGTAAATTATCAATAGAATAAATGTTCAGGTCTTTTGACTCAATTATTGCAGTGATTTTAGCATCATATGAGTTAGGCAAAAATCACAGTATTTTATTAACTTTTTCAGAGTTGTACAACTCTCTCCCAAAAGCATGCAGAGATGTTACAATCTGGGTGAATCTAGTGTACATATCAGATATAGTTTCACTAGGTTTCATGCGAAATAGTTCGTAATCATGTAGCAGTATGTTCAACCTAGATTGTTTGACTTCACTAGTTTCTTCGTACGTGATACACAGTTTGTCCCAAATTTGCTTACCAGTAGTACAAGTTGATACTCGCATATAGTCTTCAGATTTTAATACGCAAAAGAAACAATTTAGACATTTTGCATTTAACTGTGCAAGTTCTCTATCCTCAACGCTCCATTCATTAAACGATATTTCAGTTTTAATTTCATTCAACATACGAAATGGTGCAGAATAACCTTCTTGGACCAACATCCACATGCGATAGTCTAGAGACTGTAAAAATGTAGACATGTGTATTTTCCAGAAATCAAATGGTATATTATCAAATAAAGGTGGACGGATTATAGAATAACCCTCCGCAGTGTTACGGTTACCAAATTGAGCCATGGATCTTACGTTTCTAGGTTTTCTAAAACACTATTTTGAAACCCCGCTCTGATACCACTTGAATGTACGAGATGCGCCAAGAGGGGGGATGAATTGGTATTTTAAAAAATCAATCCTAAACAAGTGTTCTATTTTTTATTTTATTTTTTAAAAGATAACTCAACGAATAATATGCGGAAGCAAGTACAAACTTCACAATGACGATATTGGTAATTCAATTGTAACATTCAAAATGCAAGATTTAAATTTATATTTTTCACCAAGCAATTTAACGTACTAGTTAAGAGCATGAAAAGTAAAGTACGGTAAAATGGAAAAAATACACCAGAGATTTTTATAGTGGTTCGGTCACTTGACCTACGTCCACTCCCCGGAGTCCTCTACTCCGGGATTTGCACTAGTAAAAGTTGACTCTCCTTTTGCTCCCACAGTAAGGGGGAGAAGCCTTTTACAATACTCACTTTCACCACCCTTGGTGCGGTGGAATACAAAATGCTATGTCACCCTCCTGGTGATGGCAGCGGACCTTCTCCTTTTTCTCCCTCCTAGAGATGGCAGAGTACCTTGACGATGTTAATCTTGAAGTGACTCTTCCCTTGAGAACTTTCCCGAGACTCCCCAAAGCCACAAGAGGAGCAAAGCATGCAGATAGCTTGGAGCCACCATGTGATCCCCTCACACTACTTCTCCCTTACGCTCAAGCTCACCTTCACCTTCCTCTCGCAAGCCCTGGATCTCTCCGAGGAAAAACTTCTCCTTCACGAATCTCCTTCTTCCCTCAAAGCCTCTCACACCAAGAGGATAGACCAACTACTCTCATAAAAAAATTTAAGCTGATTTTATATCAGGCTTTCAGAAAACCCTAAAATTCCAACTTTTGCATCTTTGTTCGTACAGTACGATATATAATCGTACAGTACGATCAGTTCAAATACAGCTTCGTCCAGTACGAGCATAGATGAATAGTTATCAAATTTTATACATATCGTACTATACGATATGTATATCGTACAGGACGATCATGTTGATTTCTACTATTCGTACAGGACGATCTGTGGGACGATCCCTGGGACGAAAGAATTCATCTCTACCAGTCATCCAGCACTCCACTAGTCGTATAGTAAGATTAGTTCATTCTCAGGATATCATCCTGTACGATATGAATACCGTCCAGGACGAACAGAATAAAAAACTTTGGTTTCGTCTGGTATGATCGAAGGGACAAATGAAATCGTGTCTTTCTGTCGTACAGTATGATATATAATCGTACAGTACGATTGACTTAAAATAAAAAACCAACATCTATTTCCTAATTACGGGAGATAATTTTGGTAAGTATTGAATTAATCGTACAGTACGATCTTGATCGTACAGTACGAATAGTTCAGAAAATCAAAAATATAAACTTACCAAACTTATTCTGGCGGCTAAGGTTTTTCAATATAATCTCATCATACAGTACGATAACTATCGTACAGTATGATTAGATTACAAAGATAATCATCTAAAAAATAGCCGTTAGCCTGAGTATTATTAATTAATCATACAGTACAATTTTAAATTGTATAGTACGATATTCTTAAAAAAAAATTTAACATTTAAAACTAATCTCCCCTTGTGTGTGTGCATGGTTGCTCCTTTCACATACATGCTTCTGTGGCAGACTCAAGAAAATAAAAATAAAGAAATAAAAATTACAGACTTTTTAACATCCTATTCTACCCAATTTGAGTCTCCAGTAACCTTGAGCAGTGTGCATCTGACCTGAAATGTTAGTGCTCAAATACAAGGATAAGCATTTGTAATCTTATGGAAGTCCATATGAATTCAGTAAGTATTAGTTGTCACCATCAAAATTAAGTGCTCGGGATCCTAGATTTCAACAGTTAGATTAGAAGCCATTAGGGTGCTGCTAGCCTTTGCCTGTTTTAAGGGATTAAAACTATTTCAAATGGATGTTAAGAGTGCTTTTTTGAATGGGGTAATAAAAGAAGATGTGTATGTTGAACAACCTCCTGGCTTTGAAAATTCACAATTTTCTAATCATGTGTTCAAATTAAAAAAGGCTTTATATGGACTAAAACTAGCACCCAGGGCATGGTATGAAAGACTTAGCACATTCCTACTAGAAAGAACCTTTGTTAAAGAGAGCGTAGACACCACCCTATTTCTAAAAAAGGTAGGAGATAAATTACTAATTCTCTAAATCTATGTTGATCATATTTTGTTTGGATCTTCTGATGAAAAACTTGTTGCAACTTAGTTTTCAAAACTATGTTTTTTTATATATATCATATGAGTTTTCGATGATACCAAAATATTATTATATTGATTACTATTTCTCCTAACATTAACTGTATATATTTTATTTGTATTTCTTGTGTGTACTAATATTTTAGGGAAATCAAACTCTAGACTGCCGTAGACTTTAAGATAGATTAGATTTGGGTTTTTTTAATTAAAGTCTGTAAATTTCCTATTTTTTCTTGAGTCTAAGAGAGTGTGATTATAATTGGGTAAACATGCACATACACACTGGGGCAGTGATTTAAAAACTTAAATTTTAAAACTGATCATACTGTATGACTTTTAAATCATACTGGATGACTTATCTTGGTAGTTCCTCCCAAAAAGAAGTTAATCAAATAATGCCAGGAAAATTTAAAGTATTATTCATACTGTACAATTTTATGTTCATCTTATACGATCTATTTTCATATAGATGATTCATAGAGTATGAAATGATGTTTTCCAGATTTGTACTAGGGAAAACATGATTTGAACGAATAGTTCATACTATATGAAGTTGGATCATTCTAGACACTGGTTAGATTACAAAATCAGGTTCTTACCTATTTGCCCCTTACAAACTCAACAATTTTTGAACTGATCATACTTTATGAAGATGGTTCATCCTGGATGTCGGTCAGAGTACTAAAATCAGGTTCATACCTATTCGTCCCGTACGAAATCAACAATTTTGAACTGATCATATTTTATGATGTTGGTTAATACAGACATTGATCAGAGTATGAAATGAGGTTCTTACAGCATCGTATATCACTTTTTCAACTGATTGTACTTATGAAGTATGATCATACTATAAGATCCATGTCTGTTCAACTTGAAATTTTTATTTTTCAGGACAATTTTTCTTATTCATTGTATATAAGGGTCCTAAAAACTAACTCTCTAGAATCTTACTATGAATTTCTCTTGAGTGGGCCTTAAGAGAGTGTTTGGGAGAGTGTCTTGAGATTGAAAAGTGAGAGATCTTATGAGAGGCATTTGTGAGGGAATTCACAAAGTTACCCAAAGGTGAGGATCTCTTATTTGTTCTTTATAATTCTTTCCTACTTCCTTGAAGGCTCTTGAGATAGGATTTTCAAAGGAGACCTGGTACTCTTCCATCACCAGGAGGGTGAGAAAGGATGTTGGTACTCTGCCATCACCAGGAGGGTGAGAAAGGATGTTGGTACTCTACCATCACCAGGAGGGTGAGAAAGGATGTTGTTACTCTGTCATAACCAGGAGGGTGAGAAAGGACGTTGGTATTTTGCCATCACCAAGAGGGTGAGAAAGGATGATGGGTTCTCTTCCTTCACTAGAAGGGGAAAAAAGGACAACGGTTCTCTACAGCACCAGATTGGAGGAAGAGAGGTTTTCGTAAGGGCTTCCCTACCTTACTAGTGGGCTTAAAGGAGAGTCACTAGTATTTAGTGCAATACTTAGAAAAGGAGTCTCCAGGGAGTGGACGTAGGTCTAGTTGGACCAAATCATTATAAAATATGGTGTCTTCTATTCTTTAGTTTTTACTGCATTTTTATTTTTTTGTATTTTTTATTTTTTGTTGTTAAAAAATCATTTTTAAAAAAAATTATTACTGTGCTCAAAATATTTAATCAGTTTTCTAAATAACCATGAAATTTTTAAAATTACCAATTCACCCACCCCCTACCCCTCTTGGTTAGCCTTGGGATAATTGCTTTAGGTTTAACAACCTACTTGGACTTTACAAGTGGTATCAGAGCCAATTTCAAACACTAAGGTTTAGATAACTTTTTGAAAATTGATCATGGCTACTTTTGAAAACTGGAACACTCCTGAAGAATATTCGATCACTAAACCACCGTTATTTGTTAACATACCTTTTAACTTTTGAAAAACACGTATGTCTACTTTTCTTTAATCGCTTGACTATCGCATGTGGATTTCAGTACAGGAAGGTTACACTAGTCCCACTAGACTTATTGATGGCATAAGAATTGAAACACCTTTTAATGATTGGATAGTAGAAGAAAAAGAACTAGCTCAGTTAATTGTTAAATGCTTAGATAGTTTTTTTGTGCACTAAAATCTGAGGACTATATGGGTGTTTCAACCTGTAAATTTGGAAAAGAAATATGGGATAGACTTTGCATTACATATGAAGGAATAAATAAGGTGAAATAATCTAGATTGAATATTTTATTTCTTGATTATGAACTATTTTGCATGAAACTGAATGAGTCAACCAGTTACATGTATACTCATTTTACACAGATAGTCACCTCATTGCATGTTTTAGGTAGGGAACTAATGAATTCGAAAAAAGTAAATAAAATCTTACGTTGTTAACCTACTGCTTATGATGCAAAGATAACTGCCATTACAGAGTCAAAAGATTTAAATGTATATTCTATTGACAATCTACTTGGATCACTGATTGCTTATGAGCGAAGAGTGACCCAAAGATAGATTGATGTAGGTGACAAGCAGAAGGAGAAGAATATCACATTAAAAGTGGATGAATCGGAGAGTGATCAATCACAGTCTGAGGATGAAGATGATATTGCACTCATGATAAGGCAAATTAAAAAGTTTCCTTAACAGAAAGTAAAGGAGACATCAGCAGTGGAACAAAGGTAAGTTCCACAAAATGTAAAAGCATCTAATGATGTAATTTTTTATGATTGCAGGAAGCCTGGACATATCAAATCTGATTGCCCAAATCTCAAAGCCAATCCTAGCAAGGAGAAGGTTGAGGAGAAAACCAATGTAAGGAAGGGCAAGAAGAGACTGCAAGGAGCATTATAGTAGACAATCTTGATCTAGGTGGACTCAACATCAGATGCCTTAAAAACTGAAGTAGAGGAAGAAGTCTCTAACTTGTGCTTAATAACAGATAATCTTGATCACTCAGATCAAGAGGTGGTATGTGATTTATCCTATGATGAATTATTCAAAGTTTTTGAGAAAATTCATACTACATATAGAAAACTCAAAAAGCTACATGTTAAGTTGAACTAAGAATTTTTGAATTTACAAAAAGAGCATGAAATCCTTAGGAACGATCATGCATCAATTGATAGCAATCACATGAGCTTATTGGATGAATTATATGAGTTGAACAAAAAGCATGAACTATTAAAATCATCAAACACTTAACTTGAAAATAATTGTAAAGTTTTTATGGAAGAAGCTGAACCTAGAGAAATTGATTTGAGAATGAAAATTTCAATGTTAAAAAATACAAACTCATATCTAGAATTAAAAATGAAAGCTATTATGGAAAATAGATCGACACACACACTTGAACAATTCTATGAGTCTAAGTAAAAGAATAAAAGTTTAAAACCTAGGATGTGACATTATAACTCATATAGATTAAGAAATTCTTTTCCTGGAGTGAAATATTTTTCATGTGGAATGTTAGGACACATATCCCACACTTGCGTAATTCATAGTAGAAAACACCTAGTGTGGAGATCAAAGATGCATAAATCATAGCATATCACACAAGCATCTGTTTTATCATTGCCAAGAGGTGAACCGAAACTTGTTTGGGTTCCCGAGTCTAACATTTGATCTTTTTGTAGAAATGCTCTCACACAAGGCCTCGTGAGAGCATATGGTACCTGGACAGTGGATGTTCAAAGCATGTGACTAGAGATGCAAATTAATTTATAATGCTGGAAGCAAGGAATGGAGTCAAGGTAACACTCGGAGATAATACCACTAAGAGAGTGGTAGGTACATGTATGATTGGCAAAACGAATAATTTTTTCATTGAAAATGTATTATTGGTTGAAGGCTTAAAATATAACATGTTGAGTATATGTCAGCTTTACGATAAAGGTTATAGTGTTAAACTTTTTCTCACAAACTGCATTATAAGCCAAAATGGAATTGATATGTTGCATGGAAATAGGGTAAATAATGTATACATGCTTGATTTAAATTTTATAAAATCTTCTAATGCTTTTTGTCTCAAAACAATCACTGATGAATCATGGTTATGGCATAGAAGACTTTGCCATGCAAGCTTAAAAAATCTTAAGAAAATTACCCAGAAAGTGTTGGTTAGAGTAATACCCAAGCTAGACTTTACTAAGGATCACATGTGTGATACATGCTAATTAGGAAAATAGGTGAAGTCATCTCTTCATTCAATTAAAGATCTTTGAACTAGAAAACCACTAGAAGTCATACACATGGATCTTTTTGAACTACTTGGCATTGTAAGTCTAGGAGGAAAAGTCTTTGGATTTGTAATTATTGATGATTTTTCAAAATTTACTTGGGTCAAGTTCTTATCTCATAAAAGTCAATCATTTGAAGAATTTAGAAATTTTTATACTTTGATCTAGAGAAAGCTAGGGTGTGAAATTTTATCAATTTAAAGTGATCATAGAGGATAGTTTTAAAAGAAAAAATTTGAAGATTTTTGTAAAGAATAAGGAATTGATCATAACTTTTCATCACCTAGGACCCCTTAGCAGAATAGGGTAGTCGAAAGAAATAGTAGAATATTGATACAATCCACAAGAGCCATGTTGGCTGAATATTCACTTCCAAAATATTTTTGGGCTGAAGCGGTTAGTACAGCTTGTTATGTTCTGAATAGGGTGAATATTAGATCCAAATTGAACAAAATACCCCATGAACTTCTTAAGGGTAGAACACCTAATCTTTCACATCTACATGTTTTTGGGTGTAAAGTGTTCATTCATAATAATGGTAAAACTCCTTTAGAAAAAATTGATCCAAAATGAGATGAAAGAATTTTTATGGGATATTCTAGTGTTGGGAAATCCTATAAGGTTTTTAACAAGAGAACTTTGGTAATTGAGGAGACCACACATGTAGTTTTTGATGAATCTAGCATTTCAGAAGAGCGAAGGTTGGAAAAAAATCATATTGAAGATATCTCCCATGGAATTTGAAAGATAAATTTGAAAGAAAATGTTAAAATGGAAAACCCTTAGCCTAAAGAATAGAAATTTTCTAAGAGTCACCCTAAATAATTGATTTTAGGTGAACCGAGTGAGGGGTTAGAACTAGGTATGGACTTATCATGGAAGTAAATTATTCTGCCTTTATATCAATGAGTGAACCCACTAATATAAATCAAACACTTTCGGATGAATTTTGGATTTTGGCCATGCAAGAAGAATTGAATTAATTTGATAGAAATGATATTTGGGAATTGATTGAAAGGCCTAAGGATGAAAGTGTTGTTGGAACTAAGTGGGTATTCAAAAGTAGAATGAATGATTCAGGTGTTGTGATTAAAAATAAGGCAAGATTGGTGACTAAGTGGTATAATCAAATAGAAGGAATTGATTTTGAAGAAACTTTTACCCCTGTAGCCAGACTTGAAGTGATAAGTGTTTTGCTATCTTTTGCCTATTTTAAAGGTTTTAAATTGTTTCAAATAGATATTAAAAGTGCCTTTCTTAATGGGGTGATACAAGAGGATGTTTATGTCGAGTAACCTCCATGTTTTGAAAATTCAAAATTCCCAAATCATGTGTTTAAATTGAAAAGGGCAATGTATGGACTAAAACAGGCACCTAGGGCTTGGTATGAGAGGTTAAGCACCTTCCTATTAGAAAGATTATATATTAAAGGAAGTGTGGACACCACTCTCTTCTTAAAAAGGATAGGAGAAGACACACTCATTGTTCAAATATATATTGATGATATCTTATTTGGATCAACCAATAAAAATCTATGTGATGAATTTTCAAAAATAATGAGTAGTGAATTTGAAATGAGTTTGATGGGAGACTTGAGTTATTTTCTTTGTTTTAGCATAAAGCAAAATGAGGAAGGAATATTTCTTAGTCAACCAAAGTATGTTAAGGACATCCTTAAGAAATATGAAATAGATAATGCTAAACCAGTTACTACACCAATGAGTTTCTCAATGTAGTTAGAAAAGGACACTAAGGGAAAATTTGTTGATCAAAAGAAATTTAGAGGAATAATTGGATCAATACTTTACTTGACTGCTAGCAGACTTGATATCATGTTTAATATTTATTTATATACTAGATTTCAATCTGATCCAAGGGAATCATATTTGATAGTAGTAAAAAGAATTTTGATATCTTTTGGGAACTCAAAACTTAGGAATTTGGTATCCTAAGCACAGCTCTTCTTGTGAAATTATTGAAAGTTTGATAGGGAAGTTAAGCCCTGATGAACTAGACCCGAGGCTAACCAAGAGGGGGGGTGAATTGGTTATTTAAAAAATTTATGAGCAACAGGAAAAATATTTTTGATAATTTGCAGCGGAAATAAGTAAACAAGAAATGAAAAGATCAACCACAGATTTCACCCAAGCACATAATAATAGAAAAATAAAGTACAGAACATAATCAGAAAGAGCACACCAGATTTTATAGTGGTTCGGTCAACTTGACCTATGTCCACTCCTCGGAGCCTCCCCTCCGGGTATTGCACTAACACGAAAGTGACTCTCCTTCTACTTCCACAGTAAGGCGGAGAAGCCTGTACAAAACTCTATTCCACCAACCCGGTGAGGCAGAGAACCTGAACTCCTTTCACTTCCTCTTGATGCGGGCATAGAACCCAGACTCCTTTCGCTACCTCCTGAAGAAGGCAGAGAACTTGGACTCCTTTTGCTTCCTCCTGAAGAGGGCAGAGAACCCAGATCTTCTTGTGAATGATCCTCCCACAAAAAACACTGACAAGATGAGAGATGATGAATGGAGAAGACGACTCTGATCCTTGCTTGGAGCAACCTTTGTGAATCCCTCATAAACACCCCCTCACAAGATCCTCTCTCTCTCTTTCCCAAGCTCTCTCTCTCAAGGTTTCTCTGAAAAGGAAAGTGGCAAAAGATTTTTCTTGTTGGAAGAAAAAGATCTTTTATATGAGGGCTCAAAATTTGTCCTAAATCTCAACTGGTCGGCCAATATCGTCCAGAAAGATCGGTCGATCATCCTGTACGATCAGTTCAAAATTACCTGTTTCAGCCTAGACAATCTGGTTCTTCTAGACGATTAGTAGAAAAAAGTTATTCAGATCATCCCGTACAATTCTTTGATCCTCCGGGATGATTAGTGTAAATTAGGAATTTTGTCCAGAAGATCGCTCTGGTCATCCAGAGGAACTTGTGCTTGACGATCTCAAAATGACTTGATCATCCAGGACGATATGTCTATCGTCCTGTATGATTAGTTTAAAAAGTGCGAAAATCATCCTGAGCACCGCTCTAGACGTACAGGTGAAACATGCTGGATGTTTTCAAAATGACTTGATCGTCCGTAATGATATGGGTATCATTCCGTATGACTAGTTTAAAATTGGGAATATCGTCCTACACACAGCTTTGGACATACAAGTGATAGGCCTTGGACGATCATGATTTTTAACACATCATCCCGTACAATCCTGTGATCGTCCAGGACGATATGATCGAATCAATCAGACCTCAATTACTTTTCTTAATCACCAGACTAATTAGACATGATTGTAATGGATTGTTTAGGATGATACTCGTATCCTCCGGGATGATCAAATCAAATCTCTAAAAATAAAACTTGCCTAACTTGATCTAGCGGTTGAGAATTTCTAATTTGAGTCTATCATCCTGTACGATCAATTGATCATGCAGGACGATCGGCTTAATTAGACAGAGTTAACATGGTCACCCTAATTAGGGTTTCTTTTTTCACTGGATCGTCCAGGATGATGTGGATATCGTCTAGGATGATCAGAACAAAAATTAAACAGAAACTCTAATTCACTAAAACTCTCCCCCTGAGTGTGTGTGTGCAAGGTTACTTAGCTAGGGGATTAATTACATTATATTTGACTCAAGAAAGGAAAAACATTATATTTAGACACACTTGGACCCGATCTTGAGTTGGCTTGAATTGCATTTATTCTTTTATACCTGAAATAGGTTTGCTAAGCAAAACAAAATACAAACATATTTGTCATCATCAAAACTATACTTTTTGAATCCAGATTTATAATAATCTCCCCCTTTTTTATGACAGTAAATATTGATGAAGTAGTTTCAAATAAAACAACCAGGAGTTAACCAACGCACATACGAAAAACAAATATCATTTCAAATTTCATTAAACATAAAATACAATAAGGAGAATAACTACAAAATAAGAGTAATATAAAAAATAACTATAATAGTACAGGAAACTACTAGTCACTCAAAATACTAACTTCCTCTTTTGACATCACAAAGAGGAGAAGGAACAGACACAATAATACAAGCAGAAAACATCACAAAATATAAAGCTAAAAAGGAGGCGGATCCTGATCAGAAGGAGGAGGAGGTGGTGGCTGAAAGTAGCTGTGAATGGCGGTAAAATGGGCTCCAAACCAGGCCATGTCCTGGTCATGTTGTTGTTGCTGCTGAGCAGCATAGTCATAGTCATTGAAGCGTTGTAGATCCACAGTATGCTGCTCCTCCTGGGCAGCCACATAAGAATCAAACTGGGCCTCCCACTGGTCAAACCACTGCACTAGATGATCAAAAGGGGATGCAATACAAAGGGGAGTAGGTGCATAAGGTGCAGCAGGAACAAGAACAGCTTCTTCCTCTTCCTCCTCAATATTCGGGGCGGGCTCCGTATGTAGTCGAGTATTTTGGAGTACATGAAAGTAATTATTTGTGAAGTAGGAAGGAGGGACATTGGTAGGGACTTGATATTGTAGATCGTATTTGGTCTCCAGAGCATATGTAATGATGTGCCCTAGAGCTAGATTTGGGTGTCGTCTATGGCCCGGATCCCTAATGGTAGTGAGATGCTCAATATAACAGAAAAGGACATCGATAACATTGAATTTCTGGTGGGCCATAATGTAGTAGGTGGTCAGGGAAAGTAAAGGGGTGATGTGAATGCGGTACCCAGCCTTTGGGATGATGGAGGAACGAAGGACATGTTGAATGGCATGGGCATCCTTAAGAAGGGAAGAGCAAGCGTTGTCGTGGTAGGGGGTGTTGGTATTTCTAAGGAAGTGATTGGCGACACTCCAATCATAATCAGGATCAGAAACTAGGGTGTGGAGTTTATCACCAGTGACAGAGAGTTGAAGAATATGGTGAAAATCCTAGGCGGTGTGTTCTACAGGTCGCTGATTAATGAAGGAGTAAAGGGTGGAGTAGTCAATGGTGATGCAAAGATTTACGAAGAAGACCCTGAGAAGTTCAGTGCTGAAGGGTAAGGCCAAGGTGAGGATGAATGTGAGGGAGGTATGCACAAATAGATCTAGCACAGGATAGGCAAGAGTGCGGGGGTTGATGATCTTGTATTGCGTGATTCCAACTTCAAGATATTATTGGAAGGCAGCCTGATCGGCTGCATTTGGAAAGCGGGGATCGACATTTCTTCGGGAGGACCTTGATACCTAAATCTCTTTCCACCAGCCATTAGAATCACAACAGAGGAGGTATGAAAGGAAGAGGGGCAAAGAAAATTGAAGAAAATTGGCTGTTTAAGTAGAAGTCGGCCAGATCGTCCTGTACGATCGCAGTACCGTCCAGGACGATATGAGTAATTATGACGGCCAGGATGATTGACCAAAAAGGTGGTCAGATCATCCAGGATGATCAGAGATCATCCAGGATGATTAGAGACAGGCGATCATCCCGAGGAGTCTAGCTAGATGACCATTGATGAAAAGTATCATCCAGGATGATGAGGTGGATCGTCCGGGATTATATGCAATAAATGCATAGGACGGGCTGAATTTGAATCATCCAACTGTTGACACGTGGATCATCCATGATGATGAGGTGGATCGTCCAGGATGATGAACAATAATTGATGCATTCTCAGCCATTTGATCAGGATCACGAAATAAAGATCATATTGTCCAGGACGATCATAAATAATTGGGGCATCTCAATCATTTTATCAGAGTGGGGATGATTTGAGTGGATCATCTAGGATGATGTATGGATCATCCAGGATGAAGAAGATCATCTAGGATGATGTGAGGATCATCCAGGACGATGTAAAGAAAAAGTGAAAAATATGAAGGATGGAGAGGAAAGATAAGGGATCCAAAAACACATACAACAAAAACAAAAAGAAAATAAAGGCAAAGTAAATGAAACTAGAAATGAGAAACACAAAAATATAAGAAAAACAACGATTTTTTTTTGAATCGATCCGCTCCAGTAAATCAGAATTTTCCCTTGATTTTGAATTTAAAAACCAATAAGAAGACGATCGACAGTGCTGAAATTCAAAAAAGTTAGAAAATTGACTTTCGTATCTCCCACCTCGGACTCCTTAGAGATGAAAATTCCTTTCAAAATAAAAATCTAATTCAGAAGAAAAGAAATTAGATTCGAAAAGAGATCCTTTTAAGCCTCGTTCCAGAAAAATATCTGATATAATAGTATTACAAAGTAAGAAATCAGAAATCATGATTTATCGTCTCAAGCTTTTGAAAATATTAAGGGTGCATTGATTTTTCTAAGACATTTAAAGAACTGAAAGGGAAGAAAGCCTATTTCTTTGTGGGCTAATTTTGTGCCCCTTTTTCAATTTGTTTGGCGCTTTGCGCATCTTTTGTTTTTTTTATACAGTTTGTGTATTCTTTCAATTTTTGGTGACATTGCACATCTTTTCAGTTTGGGCTAATTTTGTGCCTCTTTTCATTTTGGCGCTCTTTGCGCATCTTTTGTAAGCTTTCTCCCTCTCAAAATCGTTAAAGAATCTCAGCTGTCAAATTACCTTTCAGACATAAGAGACGAAAAAGCTCACTCTCTACAATAAGGAAGGGTAATTCACAAAATAAAAACTATACATCATATATATGATATGTGTAATCACTTGGTTCAAAAAATCATAACCATGACTCAAAACTTTGAAAACACTATTCATATGAGGTAGATTACTGTAGGAAGATAAAATAGATTCCTATTTCAAAAACTAACTTTTTAATTTTGAAAAAGATTTTTATCCAAAAGAAACAATCCACCATTAAAGGAGTTAGAGGAAGAGAAACAATCATCAATGTTTCTTCCCTTTAAAAGATCCAGTGGAATCAATCACTGCTTACAAGCTTCCTAACCAAAAAATAAGGCAAAATTTTCAGTCAGAAATCTAGTTTATCAACAGTAGTGAGCAGTGATCAGATTTTGAAAGGAATAAAATAGTAAGTAAAAAAATAGGAAATCTCATCAAAATAAATACTCAATTCAAAACTAACAACAAGACTAAAATGAAAATCAGCAGAAAAACAAAAACCAACAAGAAACAGATAATCAAATCAAACTACTAACTAACAGAAATAAAATAAAAAATAGACAAATAAGAAATCAGTAGTCATCAAAATCATGCATTTATGTCAATCACACCCAATCTGGTCCTTAAAATGCTAAATGAGTCAAAGGCCAGTGGTTTAGTAAATATGTCAGCCAGCTAATTTTCAGTTGCTACATGATGTAGCTCAATGTCCCCTTTTGTAATACGGTCCCTAATGAAGTGATGCCTTATATCAATGTGTTTGGTTCTAGAATGTTGGATTGGATTCTTAGAAATACAGATGGCACTAGTATTATCACACAGAATAGAAATTGTGCCTACTGGTAATCCTAAATCTAAAACTTGTTGCTTCAACCAAAGAACTTGGGCCACACAACTTTCTAAGGCAATGTACTCAGCTTCAGCAGTAGAAACTGCAACTGAGTTTTGTTTTCTACTAGACCAAGAGACTAAAGACTGTCCTATGAATTGACAAGTTCCAGAAGTGCTCTTTCTATCCACCCTACACCCTGCAAAGTCAGAATCAGAATATCCAATAATCTCAGAAGAGGTGTTGTGCCTAGGGTACTAGATTCCTAGGTTTGGGGTCCCTAAAAGATATCTAAGAATTCTATTATTAGTAGTCAGGTGGGACTCTTTAGGATCAGATTGAAACCTAACACTAGGATAAACACTAAGCATAATATCAAGTCGGCTAGCAGACAGGTAAAGAAGTGATCCAATTATTCCTCTATACTTCTTCTGGTCAATAGATTTTCCACTTGAATCCTTATCTAACTGAATAGAGGAGCTCATGGGAGTGTTGATTGTCTTGGCTTTGTCTATTTCATATTTCTTCAAAATGTCCTTTCTGTATTTAGATTGATTGAGAAAGGTTCCATTATCCAGTTGCCTTATGATAAACCGCAAAAGTAGGACAATTCTCCCATCACACTCATCTCAAACTTCTTACTCATTATTTTAGAAAAATCATCACATAGATGTTTTTCAGAAGATCCAAAGATTATATCATCAACATAGATCTGGAAAATGAGTAAATCATCTCCTACTCTCCTTAGAAAAAGAGTGGTGTCTACGCTCCCCTTAATAAACTCTCTTTCTAACAGGAATGTGCTAAGTCTCTCATACCAAGCTCTGGGTGCCTATTTTAATCCATATAAGGCCTTTTTTAATTTGTAAACATGATTTGGATATTGGGAACTCTCAAAACCTGGGGGTTATTCTACAAAAATATCCTCTTTTATTACCCCATTTAAAAAGGTACTCTTGACATCCATTTGAAACAGCTTAAATCCCTTATAACAGGCTAAGGTTAGTAGCACCCTAATGGCTTCCAATCTAGGTACATGGGAAAATATCTCCTCAAAATAAATCCCTTCAATCTGATTGTACCCCTCAGCCACCAATCTTACCTTATTCCTAACCACCACACCATAATCACTCATCTTATTCTTAAAGATCCACTTGGTTCCCACTATACTTTGATTCTTAGGTCTTTCTACTAACTCCCAAACATCGTTTCTTATAAATTGATTCAGTTCCTCTTGTAAAGCTAAGATCCAAAATTCATCAGAAAGGGCTTGATTGATGTTGGTGGGTTCAGTCATTGAGATAAAGGCAGAATGGTTTACTTCTTTCCTAAGTCCATACCTAGTACTAACACCTTTAGAAGGGTCTCCTAAGATAAGTTCTTTAGGATGACTCGAATAATATCTCCAATCTCTAGGAAATGTGTTTTGAGGTTCTACCCTTTCCTTAATATTTGCATTTTTAACCCCTTGGGTAATCTCTCCTACCTCTTCTTCTTCCTCAACTCTAATCTCCTTAGGATCAGATTCATCAAACACCATATGAGTTATCTCTTCCACCACCAAAGTCCTCTTATTAAACACCCTAAAGGATTTCCCACACAAGAATAGCCTAAGAACACTTCTTCATCAGATTTGGGGTCAAACTTTCGTAAGGATGATTTCCCGTTGTTCAGAATGAAAACCTTACAGCCAAATACATGGAGGTGGGACAGGTTTGGAGTTCTACCCTTAATGATCTCATAAGGTGTCTTATTTAGATTGGATCTAACATTCACCCTATTCAGTACATAACAGGTAGTGTTCACTGCATCAGCCCAAAAGTATTTTGGAAGTGAATACTCAGTAAGCATGGCTCTAGCGGCTTCCATTAAGGTCCTGTTCTTCCTTTCAGCTACCCCGTTCTGTAAGGGGTCCTAGGAGCTAAAAATTTGTGACTAATCCCTTGCTCCTCACAGAAAATTCCAAACTTCACATTTTCAAACTCTCCATCATGATCACTATAAATAGTCAAGATCTCACAACCTAACTTCCTCTGAATCCAAGTGGAGAAGGACTTAAATTAATCAAATTTCTCAGATTTATGTGACAAAAATTTAATCCAAGTGAACCTCGAGTAATCATCAACAATCACAAAACTATAGACTTTTCCCCCTAAGCTGGCAGTGCTAATGGGTCCAAAGAGATCCATGTGAAGGACTTCTAAAGGTCTAGAGGTACTAATATCCTTAATGGAGTGAAAGGAGGACTGTACTTGCTTCCCTAATTGACATGCATCACACAGGTGGTCCTTAGTGAACTTAAGCTTGGGGACACCTCTAATTAAGTCCTTTTGGGTGACTCTCCTAAGGGTTTTCATACTATCATGACATAATCTCCTATGCCACAACCAAGACTCATCAGCAATAGTTTTTAAGCAAATTGAATTATCAGCTTTAAAGCAACTTACATCCAGCATGTAGACTTTATTGATCCTTTGTCCCTGCAAAATAACTTTGTCATTTAACCTTAAAATATAGCAAGTGAGCAGGAATTTGATGTTGTATCCTTTGTCACAGAGTTGACTGATGCTTAGTAGGTTGTGTTTCAGTCCATCTACAAGCAAAACATTATCAATCATGAAACTCTTTGAATCACCAATTATACCTGATTCTACCACCCTCCTGCTGGTGTTGTCTCCAAGTGTAACCTTGCATCATCCATGGCCTCCAGTGAAATGAACTGATTTGCTTCTCCAGTCATGTGTCTTGAATATCCACTATCTAGGTACCACATGCTCTCACGAGGCCTTATGTGAGAGCACACCTACAAAATCATCAAATGTTAGATTTAGGAACCCAAATAGGTTTGGGTTCCTTCTTATGAAAAGAAGAATGCAATGCATGTGTGCTGTACTGTGAAACAGGAAATTTAGGCCTCCACACCCAATATGTACTACGGTGAATAGTGCAGGTGTGGGAGATGTGTCCTAACATGCCCCAAGAAAAATGTCTAACACCAGGAAAAGGGTTAACTAATCTACGTGGGTGATAATGCCTCTTCCTAGGTTTGTATGAAACATGATTTGATGATTTTGAAATAGATTCTCCAAAAGGTGGAGGTGCATAAAACTGTGCAAAAGTATGTGGTGTTTTATTTTTCTCAAAAGCACTAATTTTTACTTTTAGAAATTCATTTTCTTTCTTCAAACTTGGAATTTCAAATTTCAATGCTCCCCTACTACTCTCCACATCACATGCCATGTTATCTAATTCTTTAAAAGCTTTTTCTAAATCAACATGTGAGGTTTTCAGTAAATCATATTCAACAATCAAATCAGAATACTTTTTGTTCAACTCATCAAATTCATCAAGTAGTGACATGTGATTGCAATCAATAGTAGAATGATCTTTAATCAAAATTTCATGCTCTTTTTATAAATTCAGAAATTCTAGTTTCAGGCTAGCATGAGTTTTCTTAAGCTTCCTATATGATGAATGGATTTTTTTAGAAACTTCAAGTAATTGATCGTAAGTAAGCTCACATATCTCTTCCTGATCAGACTGACTAGGATGATCATCAGCCATCAGACATAAGTTGGTTTCCTCTTCAGCTTCAGTCTCTGAGGAGTCGGATGTAGAATCTGCCCAGAATGCCTTTTGAATCCGCTTCTTTTCTTTTCTAAACTTGGGTTTCTCCTCACCCTTTTCTTTTCTTGGGTGAGTTTTAAGTGTAGGACAATCAACCTCAATGTGTCCAGGCTTCCTGCATTCAAAACAAACAGTATCAGATGAACCTTTCAAATTTTTACTAGACTTATCCTTGTTCCACTTCTAAAAGTTCTTATATTTCTTCCTTAGAAAGCTTTTGAATTTCCTAGTGATTAAGGCAACTTCATTGCTATCAGACCTAGAAGAATCAGTGTTAGCATCGTTGTCCTTCAGCGCCATGGTTTTCTCCTTCTTCTTCTCACCTACATTAAGCTATCTTTGGTTCACACCTTGCTCATAAGCAATGAGTGACCCAAGTAAGTTGTCAATAGAATAATTGTTCAAATCTTTCGATTCAGTAATTGCAGTTATCTTAGCATCAAACGAAGAAGGCAAACATCTCAAAATCTTGTTCACTTTTTCATAGTTTGTAAGTTCTCCTTCTAAAGCATGCAAAGAAGTGATAATTTGAGTGAATCTCGTATACATTTCAGAAATAGATTCAGTAGGTTTCATGCAAAAACGTTCATAGTCATGAAGCAATATGTTTAACCTAGACTGTTTGACTTTAGTTGTACCTTCATAAGTGATGCACAATCTATCCCAAATTTCTTTACCAATTGTACAAGTAGAAACACGCATGTAATCCTCAAATTTTAAGGCACAGAAAAAATAGTTTAAACATTTGGCATTTAGTTGGGCTAAGTCACGATCATCAAAAGTCCAATCAGTGAAAGGCAGTTCAGTTTTAACATTATTAATCATTCTAAAAGGTGGTTCATAGCCATCTTTAACAAGCATCCACATGCAATAATCTATAGATTGAAGAAAAGTGGACATGCGAGTTTTCTAAAAATCAAAAGCTATGTTATCAAACAATAGCGGTCGTATAATTGAATAACCTTTAGCAGTATTACAATTTCCAAAGTTAGCCATGGATCAAATTTAAAAGTTTTTAAACTTATTTTTTGAATCCCTCTCTGATACCCCTTGAAAGTCAAGTGGGTATGCTCTGATACCACTTAAAAGTTCGATAGAGATGTTAAGCCTTGATGAACTAGTCCTGAGGCTAACTAAGAGGGGGGTGAATTGGTTATTTAAAAAATTCATGAGTAACAGAAAAAATCTTTTCGATAATTTGCAGCGAAAATAAGTAAACATAGAAATGAAAAGATCAACCACAGATTTCACCCAAGCAGAAAATAATCCAAAAATAAAGTGCAAAAAATAATCAAAAATAGCACACCAGATTTTATAGTGGTTCGGTCAACTTGACCTATGTCCACTCCCCGGAGCCTCCCCTCCAGGTATTGCACTAACACGAAAGTGACTCTCCTTCTACTCCCCAGCAAGGCGAAAAAGCCTGTAGAAAACTCCTTTCCACTAACCCGGTGAGGCAGAGAACCTAAACTCTTTTCACTTCCTCCTGAAGCGGGCAGAGAACCTGGACTCCTTTTGCTTCCTCCTGAAGTAGGCAGAGAACCTGAACTCCTTTCGCTTCCTCCTGAAGCGGGCAGAGAACTTGGATCTTTTTGCAAACGATCCTCCCATAGAAAATACTGACAAGATGAGAGACGATGAATAGAGAAGATGACTCTGATCCTTATTTGGAGCAACCTTTGTGAATCCCTCACAAACTCCCCCTCATAAGATCCTCTCTCTCTCTCTCTCCCAAGCTCACTCTCTCAAGGTTTCTCTAGAAAGGAAAGTGGCAAAAGATTTTCTTATTGGAAGAAAAAGATCTTTTATAGGAGGGCTCAAAATTTGCTCTAAATCTCAAATGGTCGGCCAATATCATCCTGAATGATCAGTTCAAAATCATTTGTTTCAGCCTGGACGATCTGGTTCTTCTGCACGATTAGTGGAAAAATGTTGTTCAGATTGTCCTGTACGATTCTGTGATCGTCTAGGATGATTAGTGTAAATCAGGAATTTCATTCCGAAGATCGCTCTGGTCATCCAGAGGAACTTATGCTGGACAATCTCAAAATGACTTGATCGTCCAGGACGATATGTCTATCATCCTGTATGATTAGTTCAAAAAGTGTTAAAATTGTCCTGAGCACCGGTCTAGACGTACAGGTGAAACATGCTGGTTGTTTTAAAAATGTCTTGATCGTCCGAGATGATATGGGTATCATCCTGTACGATTAGTTCAAAATTGGGAATATCATCCTACTCACAGCTCTGGACATACAGGTGATAGGCACTAGATGGTCAGGATTTTTAACACATCGCCCCGTACGATCCTGTGATCGGCCAGGATGATATGATCGAATCAATCAGACCGTAATTACTTTTCTTAAACACAAGACTAATTTAGGCATGATTGTAATGGATCGTCTAGGATGATACATGTATCATCCGGGATGATCAGATCAAATCTCTAAAAATAAAACTTACCTTACTTGATCTGGCGGTTGAGAATTTTTGATGTGAGCCTATCATCCTGTACGATCAATTGATTTTTAGGATGATAGGCTTAATCAGACAGACTTAACTTTTTCACCCTAATTATGGTTTCTATTTTCACTTGATCGTCCAGGACGATGTGGATATCATCTGGGATGATCAGAATAAAAATTGAACAGAAATTCTAATTCACTAAAACTCTCCCCTTGAGTGTGTGTGTGCAAGGTTACTTAGCTAGGGGATCAATTACATTACATTTGACTCAAGAAAGGGAAAACATTACATTTAGACACACTTGGACCCGATCTTGAGTTGGCTTGAATTGCATTTGATCTTTTGTACCTGAAATGGGTTAGCCAAGTAAAACAGAATACAAACATATTTGTAATCATCAAAACTATACTTTTTGAATCCAGATTTACAACAATGTCTATAAGGCCCTCCAAATTTGAAGCGAATCTGAGACCTCTGACCTCAGAAATTCAATTTAAATCTAAAGGCTTTAAAACCTTTAAATATTTATAGCCTATATCATTGAACCTTCCACCTTGTGAAAATTGACCTTGGGACCTTCTCTAAAACCTTTGACCATGTCCATAACCCTTTTTATGACATATTGAACATACAATTACACTTTGGTGGACCCAGGTTGACCCATAATTGATTAGGGGTACAAATTACTAAATTGCCTCTTAAAGGAAAACTTAGAATTTTCTCCAAACCTTAACATGGCTCAGTCAAATCAAATATTGGAACCTCCTCTAATGTATCATAAAGATCATCAGGTTACCGAATGACCTCTTAATGGTTGACCAAGTTAACTCATGTTTATCGAATGACCTCTTAAGGGTTCAAATGGTCATTTCAACTCAAATGATCGTTCTGTTGCATAAGACCACCTCTATTAGTCTTAAATCACTCACTTGAACTTGTTAGACCCAAACCCAACCCATGATTTAACATGGTTTATCAAGTCACCCATGGTCGACCAAATTAGCCCTTAACCTACACCAATGTCAAAAAAAATGCTTTAACCCATTTCAAACCAATTTAATCAATCAAAATCATTCAATTGGATATGCCAAACATGTATAAATTTTTTCCAAGCCAAGTCTCCCTTGATTTGACTTGGTCAAATCAATTAGAGGGGTCAAACCCTCTAAACTTTTATGCATTTGGTCAAAACTCCAACCCATGGCTTCAATCACTTGGCTAATTAATTAAGCAGCCAAATGCACCTCTCTGATTTCTACATCATCCCAATTGACTGGTTTGACCAATCAAATGTGACTTCAAATGGGCTTATATGGCTATGCCACCTTGGTAATCCTTTTCTCTATTCAAAACCTTCTTTACCATATTATAAAGCAGCTCTTTCCCCTCCCAAATAAGTCCTAATGAAGCCCCAAATCCATACTTAAGTAATGGTTTGACCAAATGAGGGAAAAGCTAGTGGTCCCCCTTCCCATGGACCAAGTGAGGTCTCTCTCAACTCCAGCACTCCCCTTGGCTTCTAACAGCCTTGGCGGACACACATCACGTATGTAATCCTCCCTCAATCAAATCTAAGCAATCTATTCAAAAAGAGGAGGGTTAAGTTGGGGAAACTTGACCTACTACGTAACATTCACTTTCATATCATTCAAACTCCACCTCCAATAGCTTCTAGTTTTCATATCCCTTCCCCAGCTTCTCCTTCCATTTCTTAAGCTTTCCCAAGCTTTTCTCAACAAAACCTAAACCTCAAATCATCATTTTGGATAAGACAGAGGGTTCTAGTGAGAGAAAATGGGTCTTGACTAACATATTTTAATCTTGTCATCATTTGCTTATTGAGTCTTCTGCAAAGTTATAGTGGACATCACTAGGAGAAAAAGAAGCCCAAGAACTCAAAAATCCATCCACTGGTTGGTGAGATATCTAAACTTTTAGGTTAGATTTTAAGTTAAAACTAATCACAATCTATAATGTATGGAGCCTCCGAGCTCCATTCATTGGAAGATTAGGACACCATAGCTTATGTTTCACATTTCATCACACTTTAACTAGTATTTTAAAAGTTATGTCTATTTGAAATTTTAATTCTTTTTTAACTATGTTTTTTTGGTTTGATCAAAATTGTTTGATTGTGCTGAATACGCAATCGGACGGTCCAAATTATGCCACATTTCCCCAAGATTAATAATGGATGACTACGGTACTAAAATGAGTGCCATTTCATGGAACTCGAGAAATGTGGCATGATCGTATCCATCCACATCACCATCTTTGATCTGACGGCACTAAGATATACTGACTCAGATTAAGACCGCGGTGGTGGTGTGCGAAAAGTTAAATTGACCAAAAATGGATTTAAATTTTTAATTTAAATATCCAGAACATCAAAAATTTATAGAAATCTATTTTTTACCAAATTAAGTGGTTTTGTCTCATTGGAAAGGTATTGACCCCTACTATCTATTTAAATTTAATTAAAAGTATTTTGATCACTGAATTATGAGTTATTCGTATTTATTTAAAATTAATTTTTGATAATTTTCTCACAATCCACTGGTCAAACTGGACATAAATTTTGGTGAAAATTTTTTAAGCATCTTAGTCATTCCCTGTATTTTTCTTAGCTCCAGATGCTCTCTAGATTGATGTGGGGAGAATTTATAAATTGATGGGTCCATTTTGGACCCAGAACTTTAAAAATTCATAACTCTCCAAATTTGATAGAATTAGGTTGTGTGTTTACTATGGTGTACATGTATATGTGTCAAGGTTAGATAACCAAAGTTTCAAACCCAATAGAATACTAATGACACCTAAAAAAAATGGATGTACATGTATATGTACTCAGATTAAGATCGCGGTGGTGGTGTGCTAAAAGTTAAATTGACCAAAAATGGATTTAAATTTTTAATTTAAATATCCAGAACATCAAAAATTTATAGAAATCTATTTTTTTACCAAATTAAGTGGTTTTGTCTCATTGGAAAGGTATTGACCCCTACTATCTATTTAAATTTAATTAAAAGTATTTTGATCACTGAATTATGAGTTATTCATATTTATTTAAAATTAATTTTTGATAATTTTCTCACAATCCACTGGTCAAACTGGACATAAATTTTGGTGAAATTTTTTTAAGCATCTTAGTCATTCCCTGTATTTTTCTTAGCTCCAGATGCTCTCTAGATTGATGTGGGGAGAATTTATAAATTGATGGGTCCATTTTGGACCCAGAACTTTAAAAATTCATAACTCTCCAAATTTGATAGAATTAGGTTGTGTGTTTACTATGGTGTACATGTATATGTGTCAAGGTTAGATAACCAAAGTTTCAAACCCAATAGAATACTAATGACACCTAAAAAAAATGGATGTACATGTATATGTACTCAGATTAAGACCGCGGTGGTGGTGTGCTAAAAGTTAAATTGACCAAAAATGGATTTAAATTTTTAATTTAAATATCCAGAACATCAAAAATTTATATAAATCTATTTTTTACCAAATTAAGTGGTTTTGTCTCATTGGAAAGGTATTGACCCCTACTATCTATTTAAATTTAATTAAAAGTATTTTGATCACTGAATTATGAGTTATTCGTATTTATTTAAAATTAATTTTTGATAATTTTCTCACAATCCACTGGTCAAACTGGACATAAATTTTGGTGAAAATTTTTTAAGCATCTTAGTCATTCCATGTATTTTTCTTAGCTCCAGATGCTCTCTAGATTGATGTGGGGAGAATTTATAAATTGATGGGTCCATTTTAGACCCAGAACTTTAAAAATTCATAACTCTCCAAATTTGATAGAATTAGGTTGTGTGTTTACTATGGTGTACATGTATATGTGTCAAGGTTAGATAACCAAAGTTTCAAACCCAATAGAATACTAATGACACTTAAAAAAATGGATGTACATGTATATGTACTCAGATTAAGACCGCGGTGGTGGTGTGCTAAAAGTTAAATTGACCAAAAATTGATTTAAATTTTTAATTTAAATATCCAGAACATCAAAAATTTATAGAAATCTATTTTTTACCAAATTAAGTGGTTTTGTCTCATTGGAAAGGTATTGACCCCTACTATCTATTTAAATTTAATTAAAAGTATTTTGATCACTGAATTATGAGTTATTCGTATTTATTTAAAATTAATTTTTGATAATTTTCTCACAATCCACTGGTCAAACTGGACATAAATTTTGGTGAAAAGTTTTTAAGCATCTGAGTCATTCCCTGTATTTTTCTTAGCTCCAGATGCTCTCTAGATTGATGTGGGGAGAATTTATAAATTGATGGGTCCATTTTGGACCCAAAACTTTAAAAATTCATAACTCTCCAAATTTGATAGAATTAGGTTGTGTGTTTACTATGGTGTACATGTATATGTGTCAAGGTTAGATAACCAAAGTTTCAAACCCAATAGAATACTAATGACACCTAAAAAAAATGGATGTACATGTATATGTACTCAGATTAAGATCGCGGTGGTGGTGTGCTGAAAGTTAAATTGACCAAAAATGGATTTAAAATTTTAATTTAAATATCCAGAACATCAAAAATTTATAGAAATCTATTTTTTTACCAAATTAAGTGGTTTTGTCTCATTGGAAAGGTATTGACCCCTACTATCTATTTAAATTTAATTAAAAGTATTTTGATCACTGAATTATGAGTTATTCGTATTTATTTAAAATTAATTTTTGATAATTTTCTCACAATCCACTGGTCAAACTGGACATAAATTTTGGTGAAAATTTTTTAAGCATCTTAGTCATTCCCTGTATTTTTCTTAGCTGCAGATGCTCTCTAGATTGATGTGGGGAGAATTTATAAATTGATGGGTCCATTTTGGACCCAGAACTTTAAAAATTCATAACTCTCCAAATTTGATAGAATTAGGTTGTGTGTTTACTATGGTGTACATGTATATGTGTCAAGCTTAGATAACCAAAGTTTCAAACCCAATAGAATACTAATGACACCTAAAAAAAATGGATGTACATGTATATGTACTCAGATTAAGACCGCGGTGGTGGTGTGCTAAAAGTTAAATTGACCAAAAATGGATTTAAATTTTTAATTTAAATATCCAGAACATCAAAAATTTATAGAAATCTATTTTTTACCAAATTAAGTGGTTTTGTCTCATTGGAAAGGTATTGACCCCTACTATCTATTTAAATTTAATTAAAAGTATTTTGATCACTGAATTATGAGTTATTCGTATTTATTTAAAATTAATTTTTGATAATTTTCTCACAATCCACTGGTCAAACTGGACATAAATTTTGGTGAAAATTTTTTAAGCATCTTAGTCATTCCATGTATTTTTCTTAGCTCCAGATGCTCTCTAGATTGATATGGGGAGAATTTATAAATTGATGGGTCCATTTTGGACCCAGAACTTTAAAAATTCACAACTCTTCAAATTTGATAGAATTAGGTTGTGTGTTTACTATGGTGTACATGTATATGTGTCAAGGTTAGATAACCAAAGTTTCAAACCCAATAGAATACTAATGACACCTAAAAAAAATAACTATACATGATGTCTAAACAACTTAAAAAAATTCTTAGGACATTCTACACACACCTAATAGGGGTGAAACTTTGTAATACTAAGATTATTGACATTTCACACCTTATATTTATATTTCACTGAATTTGAAGCCCATTAAGTCTAAAAATTAGCTAAGTCAAAATTCTGCCCCTTAAGGGCCCCTGAAACTTCAAAAAAATATAATAAATCTAATTTAACTCCAAAAAATATAAATAACATATCAAAGTATTCAAAATTAAACCCTTTACTTAGAAAAATTAAAGACCCATTACTGGACCTTGAATTTGAGCATAATTTAAAATTTTATAAAAATTAATAATTAATCAAATTAATTAATTAAAAATTATTAAAAATCCCAAATAAGTTTCAAACCCTTGAAAATACTCCTACAAGTCATCCCTGACCTTTGGGATTGATTTTAAGGAGTTTGAAATGAGTTTGGTGCAAAATATCAAGACTTCCTTAATTAAGTAATTTATTACTCAATTAAATACCAAAATTTCAAAAATAAAAAGTTAATTCCAGAAAAATCAAAATTAAACAAACTCAAAGTCATTAGACTCCTTTAATGATTTAATATTTATTAAAAATGTTAAACCTTCAAAAATCAGTCAAAGTCAAAAAGTCATATTTTTTGTCAACTTTAGTTTAAATTTGAGCCCAAACTTACAAATATCATAACTTAAACTAAAAAAATCTAAATCCAGCAAACTTAGTATCTTTTTACTCACCTTAGGATTTACTATTAAGAAAAAATATTAAAATTCTAGAAATTAACATAAATTAAAAAGTCAAATTTTAATCACTTAATTTAATGAATTAAATAATTCATAAAAAGTCTAAAATTTTAATAATTGATTAAAATTCCAAAAAATAACAAATTGATTATTGAAATCAGTCTTAAAATATATAACAAACGCTCTAGCGATGAAATTTTTAGGATGGACTACCTTGAGCTATGGGGCTACATGTTCTAAGGAGATCTGGTTCATCGAGCCTACCATGACAACGCAATGAACGGATTTAATGGAGTGTAAAATCATAAATTAATTTATTATTAATTATTTAACCAAAATTAAATCTTTAATTCAACTATATTAACCTAGTTTTTAGGATGGGCTACTTTGAGCTGTGAGACTCGGAGGCTTGGTTGCTCGAGCCCGCAATAATAACGCCACAAACAAGTGGATGGAAAATATTATTTAACTTATCATTCAAATTAGTAGCTAATAATTTAATTTAAAAATCATCAACCGTTAATTTTAATAAATTAAATTAATTAAATAATAATGGTTACTACTAGGTAAATTAGGCCTACGAGGCTATTAACTTAGCCCTAAGAAAGGTAAAATGAACTTCATGGCCCTGGTGTAAATAAAGGTATTAATCACTGAACACTTAAAATACATCTTAAAATTAACATTAAAGCATTAATACTTAAACTTAAATTAAAAATCCCCATTAAGCCTACAATAAAAAAATTAAAACATTAGATAACTTTAATAACTATCCAACATAGGATATACCTAAGCTACACAGTCTAAAGCACACACTTCAGATAATTTATTTGGACAACCAATCCTAATTTTAGGCTAGGCCAGTAATTTTACTTTTTCCTTTTTGCTACTTGTGTACTAGGCTTTCTATGATTTTTACTACATGCTAGTTATAATTGATTGATTGATGTGATATTTATTAATGTGTTAATTTTATTATGTAATCTGTGAATTGATGTGATGGCTATTAGATTATTCCTATGTTAGGAATGATCTAGATGCTCACAAGATTTTCTGAAGGTGACCATGCTCATGTAGGGCTATAAATTAAGGGGGTTGAATTAAAATATAACTAACATATTTTTTGTAGGTGTTAAAAATGCTAGGTCCCCCTTAAAATTAAAAGAGCATGGCCATGTATGACTATATTTTGATTTGAGCAATTTAATTATAAAACTATATGGGATAATTTTTATTATAATTACTTAGGATAACCATACAGGTTATCTAGAGTACTTTTTTTATTTTCCATATGTATTTTATGAAAGTTTATTAGGGTTGTTATGCCCTTATGAACTAGTGCCAAGGCTAACCAAGAGGGGCGGTGAATTGGTATTTTAAAAATTCTTACATAAAATAAAAATTATTTTTATCTTTTTGAATATTTAAAACACAAACAATTTAAGCAGAAGAAATAACCAAAATCAAATTTTCAACCATGTATCAAATCACAGAAATATATGGAAATTAAAATGTAGAAAAATAAATGGAAAGAGCACACCGATTTATAGCAGTTCGGTCAACTTGACCTACGTCCACTCCCCAGAGTTCCCCTCTAGGTATTGTACTAGACTATAGTGACTCTCATTCTACTCCCACAATAAGATAGAGAAGCACTTATAAAATCTTTCCATCGGCACCGGTGAGGTAGATAACCTTGACTCCTTTTGCTTCTAGCTAAAGTTGGCAGAGAACACTAGAATACTTTTGCTTCCTCCTAAAGTAGGTAGAGAATCCCAACTCCTTTTGCTTCCTCCTAAAGCAGGTAGAGAACCTAAACCTGATGCTAATAATCAACTCCCTAGAGTCACCACGGAACCAAGGATAAAGAAGGAAGACGACGATCAAATCCTTACTTGGAGCAACCTTTGTGAATCCCCTCACAAACTCCCCCTCATATGATCCTCTCTCTATCCCAAACTCCCCATCTCCTCTAAGCTCTCTTACAGTGGAATACAACAAAAGATCTTGTTTACAAGTAAAAATAGTGTTCTTAAATAACATGCTTCAAAAACCATAATTTTCTAATTTTACACAACTGATCATCTAGGATGATCGTCGGATCGTCCTGTACGATTAGTACAAAACTGACTAAATCATCCAGAATATAGTTCGGGTTGTCCAAGAGATAAATCAGGATGAAATGTAGAAATATAACTGATCATCCAGGATGATGCCCATATCATCCTATATGATTAGTTCAAAATAAGACATTATCATCTAGCAGATAGTTCGGGATGTCCAATAAATGAGCTGGGATAACTTGAAACATAACTGATCATCCAGGATGATGTCGATATCATCATGTATGATTAGTATAAAATGGGACATATCGTCTGATAGATAGTTCAGGACATCCTGGACAAAGTTAAGGTTTTTCTTATTGATCATCCTGGACAATCCTGCGGTCATCCTGGACGATATGATCGATCAATCTAACCTTAATTACTCTCCTTAATCACCAGACTAATTTAGGCATGATTGGTATGAATTAGCCAGGATGATGTGGGATCGTCATGTATGATTCGACACATAAATTCAATTTTAAAACTTGCCAAAATAAGTTTGGCGGCTAAGTATTTTTTATTTAAGAATATTGTCTAGGAAAGTGAGGTATCATCCAGGATGATATACTTAATTAGGATAACTTATCCCAGCTGCCCTAATTAGGGTTTCTAATTTTAACTAATTGTCCAAGATGATATTCGGATCATCCTGTATGATATGATCAAAAATAAAAAAAAAACTCAAACTCACTAAATTTCTCTGCTTGAGTGTGTGGGTGTAAGGTTACTTAGCATCAGGATCTACTTTATTTCATTCGACTCAAGAAAAGGTAAAAAACCATTGGAATTTGAATTTACAAACTGACTCAGTTTTAATCTACCCAATCTTGAGCTAGTTTGAATTGCACTTGATCTTGTGAACTTGAAAAGTTAGTAGGAATGGAAACTACAAATAGATGTGTAATAGTAACATTAGTAGAGAAATAGAAATGTTTATTATCATCAAAATTATGATCATTGAATCCAGATTTGTAATAATCTCCCACTTTTTGATGATGGCAAATATTTGTTAGATAATTTCAAATCAGGCAAATAAAAAATGAAATTTAAGTAAAGTAAGGTAAAGCAAAGCACATTTTACTAACACAAGTAAACAATATAGTACTAAACCAACACTACTCCCCCTTTTAACAGCACAAAAAGGAGGAAAAACATAAAGTAGAACACATACGTGAAAGAACAATAATACAAACATCACACAACAAAAACAAAATAAATAAACTACATATACGATGGACCCTGATCAGGTTGAGGAGGTGGAGGTGGCAGGATCATCCAAGATGATGTCAACAAAATTTGATAAAGTTGGATGATGAAGAGGAACGATCAAGGGAGTCTAAAATACAAAAAAGATTCAAAACAAAATATAAATGAAAAATTAAACAAATAATAAAAAAAAATAAAAACAAAGTTTTTTTTTAATCTATCAGCTCCAATAAATCAAAATTTTTCCTTAATTTTTTATTCAAAAACCACTAAGAAGAAATTGACGAGTTGAAATCTTGGAAAGTTAGAAAATTGATTTTTGTAAACCCTACCTCTAACTCCATACAGGTTCAAATTTCTTTCAAATAAAAATCTAATTCAGAAGAAAAGAAATTAGATAAGAAAAATGATCCTTTCAATCTTTGTTCTAGAAAAATATCCGATAAAATAGTATTGCAAAGTAAAGAATCAGAAATCATGATTTTTAATCTCAAGTGTTTGAATATTTTAAGTGGCATATGAATTCTTCTAAGATTTTTAAAGATTTGAAAGAGGAGGAAGCTTATTTCTATGTGGGCTCATTTTGTACCTCTTTTTTAATTATTTAGCGCACTTTGCGTATCTTTTGATTTTTGATACACTTTGTGTATCTTTTTAATTTATTGGAGAACATTGTGCATATTTTTAGTGTTGGGCTCATTTGTGCTTCTTTTTCAGTTGATTGGCACACTTTACGCATCCTTTATGAGCTTCCTTTCTTTAAAAAATTTTAAAAGACTCTCAGTTGTGAGATTATCTTCTAGATATAAGAGAAGAAAAATTCACCCTCTTAGATAAGAAAAACTAATCCACAAAATAGAACCATTCTGATATGATAAATGTAGCTACCTGATTAAGAAAATATGAAAGTGATTCAATGATTTGGAATACTACTCATATGAGATAGATTACTGTAAGAAGATAAAATAGATCTCACTTTTAAAGTCTAACTTTTAAATTTTGAAAAAGATTTTTATTCAAAAAGAAAAATACACCATTAAAGGAGTTAGAGGAAGAGAAACAATCATCAATATTTCATTCTTTAACTATTTTAGAGAAGCCAATCATTGCTTACAAGCTTTTAAATAAAACAAGGCTAAAATCTCATTTTGAAATCAAATTTATCAGCAGTTGTGAGCGGTGATCTGATTCTAAGGAAAATAAATAGGAAATCAAGAACAAAAGGAAAGCACATAAAAAGAAATAAGCAAATCAAACAAACAATAACAAAAAATAAGGAAAATTAATAGGAAATATAAAAACACATAAAAAAAATAGAAAAATAACTCCAAAAAAAAACTAAGTGTTGAAACATAAAGAGAGAGTATTAATTTCAAGCATGAATATTTATCACACCTAATCTGGTTCTTAAGGTGCTAAAGGATTCAAAGGCTAATAGTTTTGTGAAATATCTGTCAGTTGGTTTTTAGTGGCTACGTGATGTAGCTCTATGTCTCCTTTGATAATATGGTCCCTAATGAAGTGGTGCCTGATGTCGATGTGTTTGGTCCTGGAGTGTTGAATTAGGTTCTTTGAAATGCAGATGGCACTAGTGTTATCGCATGTGACAAAAATTGTGCCTATAGTAAGTCCTAAATCTAGAGTTTATTATTTTAACCAAAGGACCTGGGCCACGCAACTTCCTAAGGCAATGTATTTAGCTTTAGTAGAGAACAGTGCAACTGAGTTCTATTTTTTACAGAACCAGGTGACTAAGAATTGTCCTATGATTGACATGTTCCGAAGGTGCTCTTTCTATCACCCTACATCCTACAAAGTCAGAATCAGAATATCTTATAATTTCAAAGGAGGTGTTGTGTCTAGGATATCATATTCCTAAGTTTTAGGTTCTTAAGAGATATCTAAGAATTCTCTTAACAGTAGTTAGGTGGGACTCCTTTGGATCAGCCTGAAATCTAGCACAAAGATAAATACTAAATATAATATCAGGTCTGCTAACAGTCAGGTAAAGAAGTGATCCAATTATTTCTTTGTACTGCTTCTGATTAATAGATTTTCCATTTGAATCCTTATCTAACTGGATACTGGAACTCATGGGAGTGTTGATTGGCTTGGCTTTATCTATTTCATATTTCTTCAGGATGTCCTTAATGTATTTTGATTGATTAAGAAAAATTCCATCATCCATTTGCCTTATGCTAAATCCTAAAAAGTAGAACAATTCTCCCATCATACTCATCTCAAATTCCTTACTCATTATTTTAGAAAAATTATCACATAAATTTTTATCAGAAGATCCAAAAAGTATATCATCAACATAGATCTGGATAATGAGTAATTCATCTCCTACCCTCCTCAGAAAAAGGGTGGTGTCTACACTGCCCTTAACAAATTCTCTCTCTAATAGGAATGTGCTAAGCCTCTCATACTAAGCTCTGGGTGCCTATTTTAATTTATAAAAGGCCTTTTTTAATTTGAAAACATGATTTGGAAATTAGAAATTCTTAAGCATAGGGGTTGCTCTACAAGCACATTTTCCTTAATTATCCCTTTTAAAAAGGCACTCTTGACATTCATTTGGAAAAGCTTAAATCCCTTATAATAGGCAAAAGCTAGTATCATTCTAATGGCTTTCAAATGGGCTACAGGGGCAAAAGTTTCCTCAAAATCAATCCCTTCTATTTGGTTGTACCCCTTAGCAACTAATCTTTCCTTATTTCTAACCACCACACTAGAATCATTCATTTTATTCTTAAAGACCCATTTGGTTCCTGCTACACTCTGGTCCTTAGGTCTTTCTACCAGCTCCTAAACATCATTCCTAATAAATTGGTTTAGTTCCTCTTGCATGGCTAGGATCCAGAATTCATCAGAAAAGGGTTGATTGATGTTGGTGGGTTCAGTCATTCAAATTAAGGTAGAGTGGTTTACTTCTTTTCTAGGTCCAGGCCTAGTTCTAACACCTTAAGAAGGGTCTCCTAAGATCAGTTCTTTAGGATGACTCGAAGAATTCTTCATTCTCTGGGCAGTGAAACTTCGGGTTCTACCCTTTCCTCTAGATTGGCAGATTCTACTCCTTGGGTTACTTCTACAACCTCCTCTTCTTCTACCCTAGACCCTCCAGAATTATCAGATTCATCAAACACAATATAAGTGGTCTCCTCAATAATTAGGGTTCTTTTATTGAAGATTCTATAAGATTTCCCAACACTTGAGAAACCTAGGAACACTCCTTCATCATATTTTGGGTCAAACTTTCCTAGTTGAGACTTCCCATTATTCATAATAAGCACTTTACATCCAAAGACATGAAGGTGAGAGAGGTTGGGTGTCCTACCCTTAAGAATTTTATAGGGTGTTTTGTTCAGCTTAGATCTAAGATTTATCCTATTTAGAATATAACAGGCTGTATTCACTACTTCTACCCAAAAGTATTTAGGAAGTGAGTATTAAGCTAGCATGGCTCTAGCAGCTTCTGCTAGGGTCCTGTTCTTCCTTTTAGCTACCCCATTCTATTGAGGGGTCCTAGGAGCTAAAAAATTGTGATCTATCCCTTGCTCCTTATAGTAGGTTTCAAACTTCACATTATCAAATTCTCCACCATGATTATTATGAATAGTCACAACCTCACACCCTAGCTTCCTATGAATCCAAGTGGAAAAAAATCTCAACTCCTCGAATGATTCACTTTTACGGAGCCACAAATAATAGTTAATATTCAGATACCCAAAGACTTTCCCTCCTAAGCTTGAAGTGTTGATAGGTCCAAAGAGATCCATGTGTAGGACTTCTAAGGGTTTGATAGTTTTATGTCTTTGATTAAGTGGAAGGAGGATTTGACTTGTTTTCCAAACTGACAGGCATTATACAGGTGGTCCTTCATGAACTCTAGTTTGGGGACACCTCTCACTAAGTCTTTTTATGTGATCTTCCTAAGGCTTTTCATGCTTGTATGAAACAATCTCCTATGTCACAGCCCTGATTCAATAGTAATTTATTTAAACAAATAGCAACATATGCTTTAAAGCAATTCAGATCCAGCATTTAAACATTGTTGATCCTTTTTCCATACAAAATAATTTTATCATTTAAGCTTATAATGCAACATGTTGGCAGAAATTTTATACTAAAATATTTATCATAGAGATGGCTGATACGGAGCAGATTGTGTTTCAGTCCATCTACAAGTAAAATATTATCAATGATGAAATTTTTTGAATCACCAATTATACCTGCTCCCACCACTCTCCTGGTAGTGTTGTCTCTAAGTGTTACATTACCTCCTGCCCTGATCTCCAGTAAAATGAATTGATTTGCATCTCCAGTCATATGTCTTGAACATCAACTGTCCAGGTACCACATGCTCTCATGAGGCCTTCTGTTAGAGCATCCCTATAAAATCATCAAATGTCAGATTTAGGAACCCAAACAGGTTTGGGTCCCTTGTGATGAAAAGAAGAATGCGATGCATGCATGCTATCCTCTAAATTTTATAATTTTGGTCTCCATATCAAATGTATTCTATGGTGAATTATGCAAGTGTAGGAGATATGTCCTAACATGCCGCAAGAATAACATCTCACTCTAGGAAAATGGTTAACTAATCTACGTGGGTGATGGTGCCTCTTCCTAGGTTTGGATGATGCATGCTTTGATGATTGTATATAAAATTCTTCAAGTGATGGTGGTTTTTTATTTTCCATGAAGGTAGTTAATTCAGCATCAAAAAATTTGTTTGTACTTTCAAGAATTTAATTTTCCATTCTCAATCCATGCTCCCTACTCTCAAAATCAAATACAAGAGTTTCTAATTCCTTGAATGCAATTTCTAATTCAACATGTGATATTTTTAACGAATCATGCTCAGCACATAAATTAAAATGCTTTTTATTTAATTCATCAAATTCATCAAGTAATGCCATATTATTGCTATCCAAGGTGGAATGATCTTTAATCAAAATTTCATGCTCTTTTTGTAAGTTTAGAAATTCTAGTTTCGGCTAGCATGCAATTTTTTCAACTTCATGTATGATGAATGAATTTTCTCAAAAACTTCAAGCAATTGATCATAGGTTAATTCACACACCTCTTCTTGATCAGAGTGATCAAAATGATCTGCCATCAAGAATAAGTTGGTTACCTCCTCTTCAGCTTCAGTTTCAGAGGAGTCAGATGCTGAATCAGCCTAGAAAGCCTTTTAGATCTTCTTGTTATCCTTCTTGAACTTGGGTTTCTCCTCATCCTTCTCCTTGCTTAGGTGAGTCTTAAGTATAGAGCAATCAGACTTTAGATGCCCAGGCTTCCTGCATTCAAAGCAAATAACATCAGATGAACCTTTAAAATGCTTACCAGATTTACCTTTGTTCCACTTCTGATGATACTTTTGTTTCTTCCTCAAGAAGCTCTTGAATTGCCTTGTGATTAAGGCCATGTCATCATCCTCAAAACCTAAAGAGCCAGAGTCAGAATCATCAGCCTTCAAGGCTATGGCTTTCATCTTCTTCTTTTCACCTGCATCAAGCTGCCTTTGGTTCAGTCCATGCTCGTAAGCAATTATTAATTGAAGTACAATTAAATAATTAGTCAGATCTTTTGATTCAATAATTATAGTAATTTTAATATCAAATAAAGAAGGCAAACATTGCAAAATCTTGTTCACTTTTTTATAGTTCGTAAGCTCTCTTCCTAAGGCATACAGGGAAGTGATATTCTATGTAATCTAGTATACATCTCAAAAATTGATTCATTGGGTTTCATGCGAAAGAGTTCATAATCATGCAAGAGAATATTCAGTCTAGATAATTTAACCTTGTTCATTCCTTCATAAATTATGCACAGTTTATCACAAATTTCTTTACCAGAAGACAAGTTAAAACACGCATATAATCTTTAGATTTCAATGCACAGAAAAAAATAGTTTAAGCATTTTGCATTCAGTTGTGCAAGATCTCTATCATCAGTTGTCCATTCAACAAAAGGAAGTTCAGTTTTGACACCATTAAAAAGTCTATAATGTGTAGTATAACCTTCTCTAACACGCATCTACATGCCATAATCAATTGATTATAAAAAGGTGGACATGCAACTTTTCCAAAAATCAAAAGGAATATTATCAAATAAAGGTGGTCATATGATTGAATAATATTTCATAGCATTTATATTAACAAAGTTAGCCATGGATCAAATTCAAAAGTTTTCCAAAACTTGATTTAATGAATCATGCTCTAATTTTGCTTGAAAGTTCGTTAGGGTTGTTAAGCCCTTATGAACTAGTCTCAAGGCCAACTAAGAGGGGGGTTGAATTCGTATTTTAAAAATTCTTACACAAACTAAAAATTATTTTTGTCTTTTTGAATATTTAAGACACAAACAATGTAAGAAAAAGCATATAACAAAAATTAGATTTGAAAGTTCGATAGGGATATTAAGTCCTGATGAACTAGTCCCATGGCTAACTAAGAGCGAGGGGTGAATTGGTTATTTAAAAAATTAGTGAGCAACAGGAAAAATCTTTTTGATTATTTACAGCGAAAACAAGTAAACATATAAATGAAAAGATCAACCACAAATTTCACCCAAGCAGATAATAACAGAAAAATAAAGTGCAGAAAATAATCAGAAAGAGCACACCAGATTTTATAATGGTTCGGTCAACTTGACCTATGTCCACTCCCCGGAGCCTCCCCTCCAGGTATTGCACTAACACAAAAGTAACTCTCCTTCTGCTCTCACAGGAAAGCAGAGAAGCCGGTACAAAACTCCTTTTCACTAACCTAGTGAGGCAGAGAACCAAAACTCCTTTCGCTTCCTCCTGAAGCGTGCAGAGAACCCAGACTCCTTTCACTTCCTCCTGAAGTAGGCAGAGAGCCTGAACTCCTTTTGGTTCCTCCTGAAGCTGGTAGAGAACCCGGATCTTCTTGCGAATGATCCTCCTATAGAAAACACTGACAAGATGAGAGACAATAAATGGAGAAGATGGCTCTGATCATTGCTTAGAGCAACCTTTGTGAATCCCTAAAAAACTCCCCCTCACAAGATCCTCTCTCTCTCTCTCTCTCTCCCAAGCTCTCTCTGGAAAGAAAAGTGGAAAAATATTTTTCTTGTTTAAAGAAAAAGATCTTTTGAAGGAGCGATCAAAAATTGCCCTAAATCTCAACTAGTCGGCCAATATCGTCTAGGATGATCTCTAGATCATCCTGTACGATCAATTTAAAATCACCTGTTTCAGCCTGGATGATCTGGTTCTTCTAGATGATTAGTAAAAGTTGTTTAGATCGTCCCGTACAATTCTACGATCATCCGGGATGATTAGTATAAATCAAAATTTTCATCTAGAAGACCGCTCTGGTCATCCAGAGGAACTTGTACTGGATGACCTCAAAATGACTTGATCGTCCAGGATAATATTTCTATCGACATGTATGATTAGTTCAAAAAGTGCCAAAATCATCCTGATCATCGCTCTGGACGTACAGGTGAGACATGCTGGACGGTCAGGATTTTTAACACATCATCCCGTACGATCGTGCGATCATCCAAGATGATATGATCGAATCAATCAGACCTTAATTACTTTTCTTAAACACCAGACTAATTTAGGCATGATTGAAATGGATCGTCTAGGACAATACACGTATCGTCTGGGATGATCAGTTCAAATCTCTAAAAATAAAACTTGCCTAACTTGATCTGGCAGTTGAGAATTTCTGATTTGAGCCTATCATCCTGTATGATCTATGAATCGTCTAGGATGATCGGCTTAATCGGATAGACTTAACTTGGTTTCCCTAATTAGGATTTCTATTTTTACTGGATCATCTTGGACGATGTGGATATCGTCCGGGACAATCAGAATAAAAATTGAACAAAAACTCTAATCCACTAAAACTCTCCCCCTTAGTGTGTGTGTGTAAGGTTACTTAGCTAGGGGATCAATTATATTACATTTGACTCAAGAAAGGAAAAAAATTATATTTAGACACACTTGGACCCAATCTTGAGTTAGCTTGAATTGCAATTGATCTTTTATACCTGAAATAATTAGCCAAACAAAATAGAACACAAATATATTTGTCATCATCAAAACTATACTTTTTGAATCCAGATTTGCAACAATCTCCCCCTTTTTTATGATGGCAAACAATGATGCAGTAGTTTTAAATAAAACAGACAGGAGTGACCAATGCACGTATAAAAGAAAATATTTCATTCCAAATTTTACTAAACACAAAATAAAAAAAGAAAAAAAACTATAAAATAAGAGCAATATAAGAAATAACTAGAATAGTACAAGACTAGAATAGTACAAGAAACTACTAGTCACTTAAAACACTAACTCCCCCATTTGACATCATAAAAAGGAGGAGGAACAGACACAACACTACAAGCAGAAAAAAAACACAAAACACAAAGCTAAAATAGAGGCGGATCCTGATCAGAAGGAGGAGGAGGTGGTGGCTGAAAGTAAATGTGAATGGCAGCAAAATGTTCTCCAAACTAGGCAATGTCCTGGTTGAGTTGCTATTGCTGCTGAGCAGCGTAGTCATTGAAGCAGTACAGATCCTCAGTGTGCTGCTGCTCCTGGCAGCCACATAAGACTCAAATCGGGCCTCCCACTGGTCGAACCACTGCACCAGATGATCAAAAGGGGATACAATATGAAGGGAAACAGGTTAATCAGGTAAAGTAGGAACAGGAATAGCTTCTTCCTCTTCCTCCTTAATATCTGGTGCGGGCTCCGGATGTAGTCCGGTACTATGGAGTACATGAAAGGAATTGTTTGTGAAGTAGGAAGGAGGGACATTGGGAGGGACTGGATATTATAGATCATATTTGGTCTCCAGAGTACATGCAATGATGTGTCCTAGAGCTAGATTTGGACGTCGTCTATATCCCGGATCCCTAATGGTAGTGAGATGCTCGATATAGCGGAAAAGGAGATCAGTAGTATTGAAGTCTCGGTGGGCCATGATGTAGTAGGTGGTCAGGGAAAGTAAAGGTGTGATATGAATGCAGTCCATAGACTTTGGGATGATGGAGGAACGAAGGACATGTTGAATGGTATGGGCATCCTTAAGTAGGGAAGAGCAAGCGTTGTCGTGGTAGGGGGCGTTGGTATTTCTAAGGAAGTGATTGGCGACACTCCAATCATAATCAGGATCAGAAACTAGGGCGTGGAGTTTATCTCCAGTGACAGAGAGTTGAAGGATATGGTGAAAATCTTGGGTGGTGAGTTCTACAGGTCACTGATTAACGAAGGAGTGAAGGGTGGAGTAGTCAGCGGAGATGTGAAGATTTATGAAAAAGACCCTGAGAAGTTCAGTGCTAAAGGGGAAGGCTAGGGTGAGGATGAAAGTGAGGGAGGTATGCACAAACAGATCTAAGACGGGGTAGCTAAGGGTGCGGGGGTTGACGATCTTAGATTGTGTGATTCCAACTTCAAGATATCATTGGAAGGAAGCCTGATTGACTGCATTTGGAAAGCGGGGATCGACATTTCCCTGGGAGGAGCTTTCATCTTGATGCCTATATCTCTTTCCACCAGCCATTAGAATCACAAGACAGGAAGTATGGAAGGAAGAGGGGTGAAGGAAACTGAAGAAAAATGGCTATTTAAGTACAATTCGGTAAGATCGTCCCGTACGATCGCAGGATCGTCCAGGACGATATGAGTAATTATGACGACCATGACCATTGGTCAAAAACAAGATCGGATCGTCCAGGATGATCAGAGATCATCCAGGATGATTAGAGACATGCGATCATCCTGAGGAGTCCAGTCAGATGACCGTTGATGAAAAGTATCATCCAGGATGATGAGGTGGATCGTCCGGGATGATATGCAATAAATGCATAGGATGAGCCAAATTTGAATCATCCAACTACTGACACGTGGATCGTCCAAGATGATGAGGTGGATCATCCAGGATAATGAACAATAATTGGTGCATTCTCAGTCGTTTGATCAGGATCAGGAAATATGGATCATATCGTCTAGGACAATGTAAGGATCGTCCAGAATGATCACCAATAATTGGTGCATCTCAGCCATTTGATCAGAGTGGGGATGATTTGAATGGATCATCCAGGATGATGGATGGATCATCCAGGACGAAAAAGATCATCTAGGATGATGTGGGGATCGTCTAGGATGATGTGAAGAAAAAGTGAAAAAGATGAAGGATGGAGAGGAAAGATCAGGGATCCGATAAACATGTACAATAAAATAAAAATAAAAATAGAGGAAATAAAACTAGAAACGAGAAACATAAAAACACAAAATAATATGGTTTTTTTTTAATCGATCAGCTCCAGTAATTTAGAATTTTCCCTTTATTTTGAATCCAAAAACTAATAAGAAGACGATCGACAGCGCTGAAATCGAGAAAAGTTAGAAAATCAACTTTCGTAACTCCCACCTCGGATACCTTATAGATGCAAATTCCTTTCAAAATAAAAATTTAATTCAGAAGAAAGAAATTAGATTCGAAAAGAGATCCTTTCAAGCTTCATTCTAAAAATATATCTGATATAATAGTATTACAAAGTAAGAAATCAGAAATCATGATTTTTCGCCTCAAGCTTTTGAAAATATTAAGGGTGCATGAATTTTTCTAAGATATTTAAAGATCTAAAAGGGAAGAAAGCCTATTTTTTTGTGGGCTCATTTTGTGCCCCTTTTTTTTCAATTTATTTGGCGCTTTGTGCATCTTTTGATTTTTGATACACTTTGTATATTCTTTCAATTTTTTGCGATATTGCGCATCTTTTCAGTTTGGGCTAATTTTGTGCCTCTTTTTTTTGGTGCTCTTTGCGCATCTTTTGTAAGCTTTCTCCCTCTCAAAATCGTTAAAGAATCTCAGCTATCAAATTACCTTCCAGATATAAGAGACGACAAAGCTCACTCTCTACAATAAGGAAGAGTAATTCACAAAACAAAAACCATATATCATATGATAAGTGCAATCACTTAGTTCAGAAAATCATAATAATGACTCAAAACTTTGAAAATACTATTCATATGAGGTAGATTACTATAGCAAGATAAAATAGATCTCTATTTCAAAAACCAACTTTTTAATTTTAAAAAAGATTTTTATCCAAAAGAAATAATACACCATTAAAGGAGTTAGAGGAAGAGAAATAATCATTAATGTTTCTTCCCTTTAACAGATCCAATGGAATCAATCACTGCTTACAAGCTTCAAAACCAAAAAATAAGGCAAAATTTTTAGTCAAAAATTCAGTTTATCAGTAGTAGTGAGCAGTGATCAGATTTTGTAAGGAATAAAATAGTAAGTAAAAAAATAGGAAATCTCATCAAAATAAAAACTCGAATTAAAACTAACAATAAGGAAAAATGAAAATCAGCAGAAAACAAAAAACCAACAAGAAATAGATAATCAAATCAAACAACTAACTAATAGAAACAGAATAAAAAATAGACAAATTAGAAATCAGTAGTCATCAGAATTATGTATTTATGTCAATCACACCCAATCTGATCCTAAAAATGCTAAATGAGTCAAAGGCCAGTGGTTTAGTAAATATGTCAGCCAGCTTATTTTCAGTTGCTACATGATGCAGCTCAATGTCCCCTTTTGTAACATGGTCCCTAATGATGTGATGTCTTATATCAATATATTTGGTTCTAAAATGTTGGATTGGATTCTTAAAAATATAGATGGCACTAGTATTTGTTACAAATCTGGTTTTGATGATGATAAACATATTTCTATTGAGTTTTTGCTTGGCTAACCCATTTCAGGCACAAAAGATCACGAACAACTCAAGCCAACTCAAGATCGGGTCCAAGTGTGTCCAATGTAATATTTTTCTTTTTCTTGAGTCAATTGTAATGTAACTAATCCCCTAGCTAAGTAACCTTGCACACACACACTTAGGGGGAGAGCTTGAGTGAATTAGAGTTTTTGTTCATTTTTTGTTCATATCGTCCTGGACGATCTTCACATCATCCTGGATGATCTAGTAAAAATAGAAACCCTAATTAGGGCGACCAAGTTAAGAGGGTCTGATTAAGCAGATCCTCCTGGATGATCATTGGATCGTACGGGAAGATATGCTCAAATCAAAAATTCTCAGCTGCCAGATCAAGTTAGACAAGTTCTTATTTTTAGATACTTGGTCTGATCGTCCCGGACGATACGTGTATCATCCTGGAAGATCCAGTACAATCATGCCTAAATTAACTTGGTAATTAAGGAAAGCAATTACTACTTGATTGATATGATCTTATAATCCTGGACGATCGCATGATCATCCCGGACGATCATGATCATCTAGTGCATTTCAGCTGTACGACCCGAACTATGTACAGGATGATTTTGGCACTTTTTAAACTAATCATACAGGATAATTCTCGTATCGTCCTAGACGATCAAGTCATTTTTTGATCATCCAAAACAATTTTCTCTGGACGACCCGAACTGTCTCCTGGATGATATTCCCCCATTTACACTAATCGTCCCGGACGATCGCAGGATCGTACGGGATGATATGAACAACTTATTGAACTGATCGTCCAGAAGAGCCAGATCGTCCAGGCTGAAACAGCTAATTTTGAACTGATCGTACAGGACGATCTATCGATCGTCCTGGACGATATTGGCCGACCAGTTGAGATTTAGGGCAAATTTTGAGCCCTCATATAAAAGATCTTTTTCTTTGTTTAGAAAAAAATCTTTTGCCACTTTCCTGTCTAGAGAAATTCTAAAGAGAGAGAGTGTTTGGGAGAGAGAGAGGATCTTGTGAGGGGGAGTTAGTAAGGGATTCACTAAGGTTGCTCCAAGCACGGATCAGAGTCGTCTTCTCCGCTCGTCATCTTTCATCTAGTTGGTGTTCGTCTTGGAAGGATCGTCGCAAGAAGATCCGGGTTCTCTACCCGCTTCAGGTGGAAGCAAAAGGAGTCCGGGTTCTCTGCCCGCTTCAGGAGGAAGCAAAAGGAGGTCAGGTTCTCTGTCTCACTGGGTGGTGGAAAGGAGGTTCTTGTACAGGCTTCTCCGCCTTGCTATGGGAGCAAAAGGAGAGTCACTTTTTGTTTAGTGCAATACCCGGAGGGGAGGCTCTGGGGAGTGGACGTAGGTCAAGTTGACCGAACCATTATAAAATCTGGTTTTCTTTTCTGATCTTATTTTGCACTTTACTTTTCTGATATTAACTGCTTGGATGAATATCTGTGATTGATCTTTTCGTTCTTCTTTACTTGTTTCCGCTGCTAAGTATCGAAAAGATTTTCATTGTTGTCGTGAAATTTTTAAATAACCAATTCACCCCTGCTCTTGGTTAGCCTCGGGACTAGTTCACTAGGGAATAACATCCCTATCGAACTTTCAAGTGGTATTAGAGCGGGATTCAAAATTTCTATTTAAAAACTTTTGAATTTGATCCATGGCTAACTATAACAATTGTAATACTGCTGAAGGTTACTCAATCACACGACCGCAATTATTTGATAATATTCCTTTTCGGATTTTGGAAAATACGCATGTCCACTTTTCGGCAATCTATTGATTATCGTATGTGGATGTTAGTTAAGGATGGTTATGAAGCACCACATAGACTTGTAAATGGCATTAAAACTGAACTCCTGTTTGCAGATTGGACTTTTGATGATCGTGACTTAGCACAATTAAATGCAAAATGTTTGAACTATTTCTTTTGTGCTTTAAAATCTGAAGACTATATGCGTGTTTCTACTTATACAACGGGAAAAGAAATCTGGGATAGATTGTGTATAACATACGAAGGTACAACTGAAGTCAAACAGTCTAGGTTAAACATCTTGTTACATGATTATGAACTTTTTCACATGAAACCTAGTGAGACTATTTCAGAAATGTACACAAGGTTCACTCAGATTGTTACCTCTTTACATGCTTTAGGTAGAGAACTTACAAACTACGACAGAGTGAACAAAATTCTTAGATGTTTGCCTTATTCATACGATGCTAAGATTACTGCCATCACTAAATCTAAAGATTTAAATACTTACTCTATTGACAGCTTACTTGGATCACTCATTGCTTACGAGCAAGGGGTGAACCAAAGGAAACTTGATGCAGGTGAACGAAAGAAGGAGAAATCAGTGGCACTGAAGGCCAATGAGAGTAATTCTAGTTCTTCCGGGTCTGATAGCGATGATGTTGCCTTAATCACTAGGCAATTCAAAAGCTTTCTAAGGAAGAAACATAAGAACTATCAGAAGTAGAACAAGGGTAAGTCCAGTAAAAATTTTAAGGGTTCATCTAATACTGTTTGTTTTGAATGCAGGAAGCCTGGACACATTAAGGATGATTATCCTACACTTAAAGCTCATCCAAGCAAGGAGAAGGGTGAGGAGAGACAAAGTTTAGAAAGGACAAGAAGTAGATTCAGAAGGCGTTCTGGGCAGACTCTGCATTCGACTCTTCTGAGACTGAAGCTGAAGAGGAGAAAACAAACTTGTGTTTGATGGCTGATGATCACCCTGGTCAGTCCGACCAGGAAGAGGTATGTGAGCTTACTTACGATTAGTTATTTGAAGTTTTTGAAAAGTTTCATACATCGTATAGGAAGCTTAAGAAAACTCATGCTAGTTTGAAATTAGATTATTTGACTTTGCAAAAAGAGCATGATATGTTAATTAAAGATCATTCCACTGTTGATTCCAATCACATGTCTTTGCTTGATGAATTTGATGAGTTGAACAAAAAATATTCTAATTTAGTTTCTGAGCATGATTCCTTGAAAACATCGCATGTTGAATTAGAAATTGCTTTTAAGAAATTGAATGATATGGCATGTGATTTAGAAAGTAATGAAAGTTCAAGAACTTTTGAAATTGCAAGTTTAAATAAACATATTGAGTTTTTGAAAGTGAAAATCAGTGCTTTTAAAAAGAACAAAACACCGCCTACTTTTGAATAATTTTATGCACCGCCACCTTTTAAAAAATCTATTGGAAATTCATCAAAGCATGTTTCATACACATCTAAGAAGAGGCACTATCACTCACGACATTTAGTTAATCCTTTTCCTGGTTTTAGATATTTTTCATGTGGCATGTTAGGACACATCTCACACACTTGCACTGTTCACCGTAGTACACATTGGGTGTGGAGACCCAAACTGCATGTTTCACAGCACAGCATGCAAGTATTACATTCTTCTTTTCATAAGAAGGAACCTAAACCTATTTAGGTTCTTAAGACTGACATTTGATGATTTTATAGGTGTGCTCTCACACAAGACCTCGTGAGAGCATGTGGTACCTGGACAACGAATGTTCTAGACATATGTCTAAAGATGTAAATCAGTTCATTTTGCTAGAGGCCAAAGCTGGAGGCAAGGTTACACTTGGATACAATACCACCATGAAGGTGGTAGGCTCAGGTATAATTAGTGATTCAAAGAATTTTATGAATGATAATGTTTTGCTTGTAGATGGACTGAAACACAACTTGCTGAGCATCAGTCAACTTTGTGACAAAGGATACAACATCAAATTCATGCCCACTGGCTGCATTTTAAACTTAAATGATAAAGTTGTTTTGCAAGGGCAAAAGGATCAATAATGTCTACAAGCTGGATGTAAGTAGCAATAAATCTGAGAATTCAATTTGCTTAAAAACTGCTGCTGATGAGTCTTGGTTGTGGCATAGGAGATTGTGTCATGCCAGTATGAAAACCCTTAGGAGAATCACCCAAAAGGACTTAGTTAGAGGTGTGCCCAAGCTTAAGTTCACTAAGGATCACCTGTGTGATGCCTGTCAGTTCGGGAAGCAAGTCTAATCCTCCTTTCACTCTGTTAAGGACATTAGCACCTCTAGACCTTTGGAAGTTCTTCACATGGACCTCTTTGGACCCATTAGCACTACCAGCTTAGGGGAGAGAGTCTATGGTTTTGTGATTGTAGATGATTATTCGAGGTTCACTTGGGTTAAATCTTTGTCACATAAATCAAAGTCATTTGATGAGTTTAGATCTTTCTCTACTTGGATTCAGAAGAAGTTAGGATGTGAGATTATTACCATCCATAGTGATCACGGAGGGGAGTTTGAAAATGAAAGATTTGGATATTTTTGTGAGGATCAAGGGATTAGTCATAATTTTTCAGCTCCTAGGACCCCTCAGCAGAACGGGGTAGCTGAAAGGAAGAACAGGACCTTAGTGGAAGCCGCTAGAGCCATGCTTTCCAAGTATTCACTTCCAAAATACTTTTGGGCTGAAGCGGTGAACACTGCCTGTTATGTGCTGAATAGGGTGAATGTGAAAGTCAAACTGAACAAGAAAACTTATGAGATCATTAAGGGTAGAACTCCAAATCTGTCCCACCTCCATGTCTTTGGCTGTAAGGTTTTTATTCTAAACAATGGCAAGTCACCCTTAGGGATGTTTGACCCCAAATCTGATGAAGGAGTGTTCTTAGGATATTCTAGTATGGGGAAATCTTTTAGGGTGTTCAATAAGAGGACTTTGGTGGTGGAGGAGACAACCCATGTAGTGTCTGATGAATCTGATCCTAAGGAGTCTAGATCTGAAGTAGAAGATGAAGAGATTATTGAGGTTACCCAAGGTGTTAGAAATGTAAACTTAGAGGAAAGGGTAGAACCTCAACCCACACTTCCTAGAGATTGGAGATATTCTTCGAGTCATCCTAAAGAACTGATCTTAGGAGACCCTTCTGAAGGTGTTAGGACTAGGTATGAACTTAGGAAGGAAGTAAACCATTCTGCCTTTATATCAATAACTGAACCCACCAAGATCAATCAAGCCTTATCGGATGAGTTTTGGATCTTAGCTATGCAGGAAGAATTGAATCAATTTGTAAGGAATGATGTTTAGGAGTTAGTAGAAAGACCTAGAAATCAAAGTATTGTGAGAACCAAGTGGGTCTTTAAGAATAAGATGAATGATTCTGGTGTGGTGGTTAGGAATAAGGCAAGATTGGTGGCTAAGGGGTTTAATCAGATAGAAGGGATTGATTTTGAGGAGACCTTTTCCCCTGTAGCTAGATTGGAAGCCATTAGAGTGCTACTAGCCTTTGCCTGTTATAAGGGATTTAAGCTGTTTCAAATGGATGTCAAGAGTGCCTTTTTGAATGGGGTAATAAAAGAGGATGTTTTTGTAGAACAACCCATAGGTTTTGAGAGTTCCCAATATCCAAATCATGTTTATAAATTAAAAAAGACCTTATATGGATTGAAACAGGCACCCAGAGCTTGGTATGAGAGGCTTAGCACATTCCTGTTAGAAAGAGAGTTTGTTAAAGGGAGCGTAGACACCACCCTTTTTCTGAGGAGATTAGGGGATGACTTACTCATTATCCAGATCTATGTTGATGATATAATTTTTGGATCTTTTAATAAATATTTATGTGATGAGTTTTCTAAAATAATGAGTAAGGAGTTTGAGATGAGTATGATGGGAGAATTGTCCTACTTTTTGGGGTTTAATATAAGGCAAACGGATGATGGAACCTTTCTCAATCAATCTAAATACCCTAAGGATATTTTGAGAACCAAATTAGGAGTGATTGATATAAATGCTTGATTCTGATGACTGCTGATTTCTGATTATTCTAATTGATATTCTATTTTTTGTTAGTTAGTTTTTGGTTTGATTATTTGCTTTCAGTTAATTTTATTTCCTCTGTTGATTTCTGTTTTTAGCCTTACTGTTAGTTTGATTTGAGCATTTACCTTGATGTGATTTTCTACCTATTTTTTTTATTATTCACTGGTTCATCTCTTTTATTTACTGTTTTATGCTTTTTAAAATCAGATCACTGCTCACTACTTTTGCTAAACTGAATGTCTAACTAAGAGTTTTACCTTAATTTTATTTGGAAGCTACTGAGCAATGATTGATTCCACTGAATCTGTTAAAGGAAAGAAACATTGATGATTGTTTCTCTTCCTCTAACTCCTTTACTGGTGTATTGTTTCTTTTGGATAAAAATCTTCTTCATAATTACAATATTAGTTTTTGATATAGAGATTTGTTTTATCTTCCTACAGTAATCTACCTCATATGGATAGTGTTTTCAAAGTTTTGACTCATTGTTATGATTTTCTAAACCAAGTGATTGCATTTATCATACGACATATGGCTTTTGTTTTGTGAATTACTCTTCCTTATTGTGGAGAGCGTCTCCTATATCTGGAAGATAATCTCACAGCTGAGACTCTTTAACGATTATGAATAGAAGAAAGCTTACAAAAGATGCGCAGTGCGCCAATCAAATTGAAAAAGAGGCATAAAATTAGCCCAAAATTAAAAAGATGTGAAAATGCCAAATACACAAAGTATATCAAAAATTAAAAGATGCGCAGTGCGCCAAACAAATTGAAAAAGAGGCACAAAATGAGCCCAACCTAAGCTTTCTTCTCTTTCAGATCTTTAAATGTCTTGGAAAAATCCGTGCGCCACTTAATACTTTCAAAAGCATATGTTTGAAAATCCTGATTTCTGATTTTTTACTTTGTAAGACTATTATATCAGATATTTTTCTGGAACGAGGCTTGAAAGGATCTCTTTTTGAATCTAATTTCTTTTCTTTTGAATTAGATTTTTGTTTTGAAAGAGATTTGCATCGATGAGGTGCCCGAGGTGGGAGTTACGAAAGTCAATTTTTTCAACTTTTTATGATTTGCAGTGCTGTCAATCGTCTCCTTATTGGTTTTTGAATCTGAAATCAAGGCAAAATTCTGATTTAATGGAGGAGCTTGATTTAAAAAAAATGTTCCTTTTATGTGTTTTTCGCTTTGATTTTTATTCGTTTTATTTTATTTTGTGTCAGTTTTAGTTTTATGTTTTTGTAGCTGCTATTTTTTTTTATGCTCTGTTGGCACTATTTTTGTTTTGTACTGATTGGTTCTGTTAGGTTTTGTTTATCCTCCTCCTTTTTTTGATGTCAAAAGGGGGAGTCAGTACTAATTTTTGTTTTCAGTACTAGTTTTTATTCCTGTTATGTTTTAGTTGTAGTAGCTTTGTCCCTGTTATATTTTGTACCTGTGTTTGTACTACTTTGACTGTTCAATTTTTTTGATCTCCTTGTTCTTGTATTTCTAAACTACTGAACATAGGTTTGCCATCATCAAAAAGGGGGAGATTGTTGCAAATTTGGTTTTGATGATGACAAACATGTTTCTATTATGTTTTTGCTTGGCTAACCCATTTAGGCACAAAAGATCACGAACAACTCAAGCCAACTCAAGATCGGGTCCAAGTGTGTCCAATGTAATATTTTTCTTTTTCTTGAGTCAATTGTAATGTAATTGATCCCCTAGCTAAGTAACCTTGCACACACACACTCAGGGGGAGAGCTTGAGGGAATTAGAGTTTCTGTTCATTTTTTATTCATATCGTCCTGGACGATCTTCACATCGTCTTGGACGATCCAGTAAAAACAGAAACCCTATTTAGGGCGACCAAGTTAAGAGGGTCTGATTAAGCAGATCGTCCTCGACGATCATTGGATCATACGGGATGATATGCTCAAATCAGAAATTCTCAGCCGCTAGATCAAGTTAGGCAAGTTCTTATATTTAGATACTTGGTCTGATCGTCCCGGACGATACGTGTATCATCCTGGACGATCCAGTACAATCATGTCTAAATTAACTTGGTAATTAAGGAAAGCAATTACTACTTGATTGATACGATCATATCATCCTGGACGATCGCATGATCGTCCCGAACAATCATCATCGTCTAGTGCATTTCAGCTTTACGACCTGAAATATGTACAGGATAATTTTGGCACTTTTTGAACTAATCGTACAGGATGATTCCCGTATCGTCCTGGATGATCAAGTCATTTTTTGATCATCCAAAACAATTTTCTCTGGACGACCCGAACTGTCTCCTGGACGATATTCCCCGATTTACACTAATCGTCCCGGACGATCGCAGGATCGTACGGGATGATATGAATAACTTGTTAAGCTGATCGTCCAGAAGAGCCAGATCGTCCAGGCTGAAACAGCTAATTTTGAACTGATCGTACAGGACGATCGATCATCCTGGACGATATTGGCTGACCAATTGAGATTTAGGGCAAATTTTGAGCCCTCATACAAAAGATCTTTTTCTTTGTTTAGAAAAAAATCTTTTGCCACTTTCCTGTCTAGAGAAACCCTAGAGAGAGAGAGAGTTTGGGAGAGAGAGAGAGGATCTTGTGAGGGGGAGTTAGTGAGGGATTCACTAAGGTTGCTCCAAGCACGGATCAGATTCATCTTCTCCGCTCGTCATCTTTCGTCTAGTTGGTGTTTGTCTTGGAAGGATCGTCGCAAGAAGATCCGGGTTCTCTGCCCGCTCCAGGTGGAAGCAAAAGGAGTTCGGGTTCTCTACCTTCTTCAGGAGGAAGCAAAAGGAGGTCAGGTTCTCTGCCTCACCGGGTGGTGGAAAGGAGGTTCTTGTACAGGCTTCTCCGCCTTGCTGTGGGAGCAAAAGGAGAGTCACTTTTTATTTAGTGCAATACCCGGAGGGGAGACTCCGGGGAGTGGACGTAGGTCAAGTTGACCGAACCACTATAAAATCTGGTTTGCTTTTTTGATCTTGTTTTGCATTTTACTTTTATGATATTAACTGCTTGGGTGAATATCTGTGATTGATCTTTTCGTTCTTGTTTACTTGTTTTCGCTGCTAAGTATCAAAAAGATTTTCATTATTGTCATAAAATTTTTAAATAACCAATTCACCCCCCCCCCTCTTGGTTAGCCTCGGGACTAGTTCACTAGGGCTTAATATCCCTATCGAACTTTCAGTATTATCACACATAACAAAAATTATGGCAACAGGTAATCCTAAATCCAAAACTTGTTGCTTTAACCGAAGAACTTGGGCCACATAACTTCCTAAGGCAATATGCTCAGCTTCAGTAGTGGAAAGTGTAACTGAGTTCTATTTTCTACTAGACCAGGAGACTAAAGACTGTCCTATGAATTGACAAGTTCCAGAAGTTCTTTTTCTATCCACCCTACACCCTATAAAGTCAGAATCAGAATATCCAATAATGTTAAAAGAGGTGTTGTGCCTAGGATACCAAATTCCTAGGTTTAGGGTCCCTAAAAGATATCTAAGAATTCTCTTAATAGCTGTCAGGAGGGACTCTTTAGGATCAGCTTGAAACCTAGCACAAAGATAAACACTAAACATAATATCAGGTCGGCTAGCAGTCCAGTAAAGCTGTGATCCAATTATTCCTCTATAGTTCTTCTGATCAATAGATTTTCCACTTGAATCCTTATCTAACTGAACAGAGGAGGTATGGGAGTGTTGATTGGCTTGGCTTTATCCATTTCATATTTCTTCAAAATGTCCTTAGTGTATTTAGATTGATTGAGAAAGGTTCCATCATCCATTTGCCTTATTCTAAATCCCAAAAAGTAGGACAATTCTCCCATCATACTCATCTCAAACTCCTTACTCATTATTTTAGAAAAATTATCATATAGATGTTTATCAGAAGATCTAAAAATTATATCATCAATATAGATCTAGATAATAAGTAAATCATTCCCTACTCTCCTAAGAAAAAGGGTGGTGTCTACGCTCTCCTTAACAAACTCTCTTTTTAACAGAAATATGATAAGCCTCTCATACCAAGCTCTGGGTGCCTGTTTCAATTCATATAAGGCCTCTTTTAATTTGTAAACATGATTTTGATATTGTGAACTCTCAAAACCTGGGGGTTATTCTACAAAAATATTCTCTTTTATTACCCCATTTAAAAGGCACTCTTGACATCCATTTGAAACAGCTTAAATCACTTATAATTGGCAAAGGCTTGTAGCACCCAAATGGCTTCTAATCTAGCTACAGGGGAAAAGGTCTCATCAAAATCAATCCCTTCAATCTGATTATACCCCTTAGCCACCAATCTTGCCTTATTCATTACCACCACACCAGAATCATTCATCTTATTCTTAAAGACCCACTTAGTTCCCACTATACTTTGATTCCTAGGACTTTCTACTAACTCCCAAACATCATTCCTTACAAATTGATTTTATTCCTCTTACATAGCTAAGATCCAAAATTCATCAGAAAGGGCTTGATTGATGTTAGTGGGTTCAGTCATTGAGATAAAGGAAGAATGGTTTACTTCCTTCCTAAGTCCATGCATAATTCTAACACCTTCAGAAGGGTCTCCTAAGATCAATTCTTTAGGATGACTCAAAGAATATTTCCAATCTCTAGGCAAAGTGTTTTGAGGTTCTACCCTTTCCTCTAGATTTACATTTTCAACCCCTTGGGTAATCTCCCCTACCTCTTCTTCTTCCTCAACTCTAGTCTCCTTAGGATCATATTCATCAAACACCACATAAGTTATCTCTTCCACCACCAAAGTCCTCTAATTAAACACCCTAAAGGATTTCCCCACAATAGAATAGCCTAAGAACACTCCTTCATCATATTTGGGGTCAAACTTTCCTAAGGATGATATCCCATTGTTCTAAATAAAAATCTTACAGCCAAAGATATGAAGGTGGGACAGGTTTGGAGCTCTACCCTTAATGATCTCATAAGGTGACTTGTTCAGATTGGATCTAACATTCGCCCTATTCACCACATAATAGGAAGAGTTCACTGCTTCAGCCCAAAAGTATTTTGGAAGTGAATACTCAGCAAGTATGGCTCTAGCGTCTTCCACTAAGGTCATGTTCTTCCTTTCAGCTACTTCGTTCTGTTGAGGGGTCCTAGGAGCTAAAAAATTATGACTAATCCCTTGCTCCTCACAGAAAGTTCCAAACTTCACATTTTTAAACTCTCCATCATGATCACTATGAATAGTCAAGATCTCACAACCTAACTTCCTCTGAATCCAAGTGGAGAAAGACTTGAATTCATTAAATGACTCAGATTTATATGACAGAAATTTAACCCAAGTGAACCTCAAGTAATCATCAATAATCACAAAACCCTAGACTTTCCCCCCTAAGCTGGCAGTGCTAATGGGTCTAAAGAGATTCATGTGAAGGACTTCTAAAGGTCTAGAGGTGCTAATATCCTTAATGGAGTGAAAGGAGGACTGGACTTGCTTCCCTAATTTACAGGCATCACGCAGGTCGTCCTTAGTGAACTTAAGCTTGGGGACACCTCTAACTAAGTCCTTTTGGGTGACTCTTCTAAGGGTTTTCATACTGGCATGACATAATCTACTATGCCACAACCAAGACTCATCAGAAGTAGTTTTTAAGCAAATTGAAACATCAGCTTTAAAGTAACTTACATCCAGCATGTAGACACTATTGATCCTTTGTTCCTGCAAAATAATTCTATCATTTAAGCTTAAAATGTAACAAGTGGGCAGGAATTTGATATTGTATCCTTTGTCACAAAGTTAACTGATGCTCAGTAGGTTGTGTTTCAATCCATCTACAAGCAAAATATTATCAATCATGAAATTCTTTGAATCACCAATTATACCTGATCCTACCACCCTCCTGGTGGTGTTGTCTCCAAGTATAACCTTGCCTCCAGCCTTGGCCTCCAGTGAAATAAACTGATTTGTATCTCCAGTCATGCATCTTGAACATCTGCTGTCCAGGTACCATATGCTCTCATGAGGTTTTGTGTGAGAGCACACCTACAAAATCATCAAATATAAGATTTAGGAACCCAAACAGGTTTCGGTTCCTTTTTATGAAAAGAAGAATGCAATGCATGTATGCTGTGCTGTGAAACTGACAATTTGGGCCTCCACATCGAATATGTACTACGGTGAATAGTGCAGGTGTGGGAGATGCATCCTAATATGCCACAAGAAAAACATCTAACACCAAGAAAATGGTTAACTAATATATGTTGGTGATAGTGCCTCTTCCTAGGTTTGTATGAAACATGCATTGATGATTTTGAAATAGATTCTTCAAAAGGTGGAGGTGCATAAAATTGTGCAAAAGAAGGTGTTTCATTTTTCTCAAAAGCAGTAATTTTTACTCTTAAAAATTCATTCTCCTTGTCAAGACTTGTAATTTCAAATTTCAATGCTCAATTACTACTCTCCACTTCACATTCCATGTTGTCTAATTCTTTAAAAGCTCTTTCTAAATCAACAAAAGAGATTTTCAATAAATCATACTCAGTAATCAAATTAGAATACTTTTTATTCAGTTCATCAAATTTATCAAGTAAAGACAAGTGATTGTTGTTAAGTGTGGAATGATCTTTAACTACATAATCTTGCTCTTTTTGCAAGGTTAAGAAATCTAATTTCAGACAAGCATGCAATTTTTTAAGTTTCCTGTAAGATGCATGAATTCTTTCAGATATTTCAAATAATTGATCATAAGTAGCTCACATACCTCTTTAATATAGTATCAGATGAACCTTTAAAATTTTTACTCGACTTACCCTTGTTCCACTTCTGAAAGTTCTTATATTTCTTCCTTAGAAAGCTTTTGAATTGCCTAGTAATTAAGGCAACATCATCACTATCAGACCCAGAAGAATCAGTGTCAGTATCGTTGGCCTTCAGTGCCACAGTTTTCTCATTCTTCTTCTCACCTGCATCAAGCTGTATTTGGTTCACCCCTTGCTCAAATGCAATGAGTGACCCAAGTAAGTTTTCAATAGAATAATGGTTCAAATCTTTTGATTCAGTAATTGCAGTTATCTTAGCATCAAACGAAGAAGATAAACATCTCAAAATCTTGTTCACTTTTTAATAGTTTGTAAGTTATCTTCCTAAAGCATGCAAAGAAGTGACAATTTGAGTGAACCACGTATACATTTCAAAAGTAGACTCAGTAGGTTTCATGCAAAAAAGTTCATAATCATGTAGCAATATATTTAACCTAGACTGTTTGACTTCAATTGTATCTTCATAAGTGATGCACAATCTATCCCAAATTTCTTTACCAGTTGTACAAGTAGAAACACACATGTAATCCTCAAATTTTAAAGGACAGAAAAAATAATTTAAATATTTGGCATTGAGTTGGGCTAAGTCACGATCATCAAAAGTTCAATCAATGAAAGGCAGTTCAGTTTTAACATTATTAACCATTATAAAAGGTGGTTCATAGCCATCTTTAACAAGCATCCACATACGATAATCAATTGATTGTGAAAAGGTGTACATGCGAGTTTTCCAAAAATTAAAAGGTATGTTATCAAACAATGGCAGTCTTGTAATTGAATAACCTTCAGCAGTATTATGATTACCAAAGTTAGCCATGGATCAAATTCAAAAGTTTTTAAACTTAATTTTGAATCCCGCTCTGATACTACCTGAAAGTTTGATTGGGATGTTAAGCCCTGATGAACTAGTTCCGAGGCTAACCATGAGGGGGGGTGAATTGGTTATTTAAAAAATTCATGAGCAATAAGAAAAATCTTTTCAATAATTTGCAGCAAAAATAAGTAAACACAGAAACAAAAAGATCAATCACAGATTTCACCCAAGCAAATAATAACAGAAAAATAAAGTGCAAAAAATAATCAGAAAGAGCACACCAGATTTTATAGTGGTTCGGTCAACTTGACCTATGTCCACTCCCCGGAGCCTCCCCTTTGGGTATTATACTAACACAAAAGTGACTCTTGTTTGGCTCTCACAACAAGGTGGAGAAGCCTATACAAAACTCCTTTTCACCAACCGGGTGAGAAAGAGAACCCAGACTCCTTTCACTTCCTCCAGAAGTGGGTAGAGAACACAGACTCCTTTCGCTTCCTCCTGAAGCAGGTAGAGAACCTGAACTCCTTTCTCTTCCTCCTGAAGCTGGCAGAGAACCTGGATCTTCTTATGAGTAATCCTCCTACAGAAAACACCAACAAGATGAGAGACGACGAACGGAGAAGATGACTGTGATCCTTTCTTGGAGCAACCTTTGTGAATCCCTCATAAACTCCCCCTCATAAGATCCTATCTCTCTCTCCCAAGCTCTCTCTCTCTCTCAAGGTTTCTCTGGAAAGGAAAGTGACAAAAGATTTTTCTTGTTTGAAGAAATAGATCTTTTAAAGGAGGGCTTAAAAATTGCCCTAAATCTCAATTGGTCGACCAATATCATGATCGTCCTGTACGATCAGTTCAAAATCACCTATTTCATCCTAGATGATCTAGTTTTTCTAGACGATTTGTAGAAAAAAGCTGTTCAAATCATCTTGTATGATTCTGTGATCGTTTGGGATGATTAGTGTAAATCAAAAATTTCATCCAGAAGACCGCTCTAGTCATCCAGAGGAACTTGTGCTGGCGACCTCAAAATGACTTGATCATCCAGGATGATATTTCTATCATCTTGTACGATTAGTTCAAAAAGTGCCAAAATCGTCCTGATCACCGCTCTGGACGTACAGGTGAAACATGCTGGACAGTCAGGATTTTTAGCACATCATCCCGTACGATCTTGCGATCATCCAGGATGATATGATTGAATCAATCAAACCTTAATTATTTTCCTTAATCACCAGACTAATTTAGGCATGATTGTAATGGATCGTCCAGGATGATACACGTATCATCCGGGACGATCAGATTAAATCTCTAAAAATAAAACTTGCCTAACTTGATCTAGCAGCTGAGTATTTCTGATTTGAGCCTATCGTCCCATACAATCTATGGATCATCTAGGACCATCGGCTTAATCAGATAGATATAACTTGGTCACCCTAATTAGGGTTTTTATTTTCACTGGATCGTCTAGGATGATGTGGATATCCTCTAGGATGATCAAAAAAAAAATTGAACAGAAACTCTAATCCACTAAAACTCTCCCCCTAAGTGTGTGTGTGCAAGGTTACTTAGCTAGGGGATCAATTACATTACATTTGACACAAGAAAGGAAAAAAATTACATTTAGACACACTTGGACCCGATCTTGAGTTGGCTTGAATTGCATTTGAAATTTTGTATCTGAAATGATTAGCCAAACAAAATAGAACACAAACATATTTGTTATCATCAAAACTATACTTCTTGAATCCAGATTTGCAACAAAAATTTCCACCATATATCAGATCATAGAAATATGCAAAAATTAAAATGAGGAAAAATAAATGAAAACTGCGCACCAGATTTATAGTGGTTCAGTCAACTTAACCTATGTCCACTCTCCGAAACCTCCCCTCCAGGTATTGCACTAGACTATAGTGACTCTCCTTCTGCTCCCACAGCAAGGCAGAGAAGCCCTTACAAAATCTTTCCACTGACACTGGTGAGGTAGAGAACCTTGACTCCTTTTACTTCTACATGAAGAAGACAGAGAACCCCGGAATCCTTTTGCTTCCTTCCAAAGCAGGCAGAGAACCCCAACTCCTTTTTCTTCCTCCTGAAGCTGGAAAAGAACCTAGATCTGATGCTGATAATCATCTCCCTAGAGCCACCACAGAACTAAGGACGATGAAGGAAGATGACGATCGAATCCTTGCTTAGAGGAACCATTATAAATCCCCTCATAAGATCCTCTATCTCTCTCTCCTAAACTCTCCCTCTCCTTTAAGCTCTGTTGGAGTGGAATACAATAAAAGATTTTATTTACAAGTAAAAATAATTTGCTGAAATAACAGGCTTCAAAAACCCTAGTTTTCCAATTTTACGTAATTGATCGTCTAGGACGATCGTCGAATTGTCCTGTACAATTAGTAAAAAATTGACTAAATCATCAAGAATATAGTTCAGGTCATCTAGGAGATAAATTAGGATGATATGTAGAAATATAACTAATCATCTAGGATGATGTCATATCGACTTGTATGATTTGTTCAAAATAAGACATTATTGTCCAGTAGATAGTTTAAGATGTCCAGCAGATGAACCGAGATGACTCAAAATATAATTGATTATCTAGGATGATGTCGATATTGTCCTGTATGATTAGTACAAAAGGGGACATATCGTTCAACAGATAGTTTGGGACATCCAGGAGAAAGTTAAGGTATTTCTTATTGATCATCTCAGATGATATGATCAGTCAATTTAACCTTAATTACTCTCCTTAATCACCTGACTAATTTAGGCATGATTGGTATGAATCATTGAGGATGATGTGGGATCGCCATCTATGATTAGACACATAAATTCAATTTCAAAACTTATCTAAATAAATTTGGCAGTTGAGTATTTTTTTTATTTAAGAATATCATCCAGAATGATGAGGTATCGTCTAGGATGATTTACTTAATCAGGATAGCTTATCCCAGTTGCCCTAATTGGGGTTTTTATTTTTAACTGATCATCTAGGATGATATTTGGATCATCCTATACGATATGATCAAAAAGAGAAAAAAAACTCTAGCTCACTAAATGTCTCCCCCTGAGTGTGTATGTACAAGGTTACTTAGCATCACGATCCACTTTATAACATTTGACTCAAGAAAAGGAAAAAAACTATTGGAATTTGAATTTATAAATTGACACAATCTTAATCTACCCAATCTTGAGCTGGCTTGAATTGCACTTGATCTTGTGGAACTGTAAAGTTAGTAGGTAGGGCAACTACAAATAGATGTGCAATAATATCATTAGTAGAGAAATAGAAATGTTTGTTATCATCAAAATTATGATCCTTGAATCTAGATTTGGAACATTTTAATTAACTTGAGTTATGAAAGTTAGATTTTAAGATGGGATATTAACCATCCAACTTGAAGTCCAAAGAGAAGGGATACATCCATCAAGGGAGAGTTCCTTTTATATCATATGATTTGAAAATCCATAGAGGAAAGAAACACCTTTTGGGGAGGAGTTCTTTTTCATTTATGTATATAGACCCGACAATTCTAAGGAGCTTGTACAAGGGAGGATGATGAAGAAATGAAGACACAAGAATATCCCATTCTTAAAATTACTTACATCATAATTAGGACTAGAATCTTGATTATTGTCAGTGGTACCCAACCACTTTTAATTTCTATAGATATTGGGTTGTAATTATTGTAACTTATTCTCCCGAGTTTATGATTTTGATGATAACAAATATTATTGATTTCCTTTTTATTTCTCCAAGTATTTATAGTGCACATTTATTTATGTGTTGACTAACATTTTAGGTATACTAAGCACCATTCTTTGAAGATTTGGGGCTCAAAATTGGGTAGAATAGAATGTGTTAAAAGAGCCTGTAATTTTCATTTATTTCCTTTTATTTCTTGAGTCAAGTCATGTAAGGGTGTATGTTTCCCTGGTGATCAGTCACACACACACACAAGGGGAGGTAAAATAATTTTAAATATTATAATTTTTTTGTACAACATACAGTACGATATAGATCATATTATACGATCTGTCGTTACAAAAAGTAATTAAAATGTTTTATTTATCTAAAAAATAATTTTAAAATATAACTAATCGCATAATACAAACACCACATCATATTGGATTATTTTTTTAATTAAAAATACATTGTTTATTAAATTAGGAAAATATTAGAATTTTAAATATTATTCTATTCATATTATATAAACCTAGTAGTACTGTACGATGTTTAAAATATTACTAAATTTAATATCGTGTTAATCAATTGAATCTGCTTAATTTTGATAATTTACTATCATATTATATTATCAACAGAGATGATATAAGGTCATCCCAGGATTAGTCCTGGATGAATTATAATTTGGTTGAACTAATCGTATTATATACCATACGATTTTAATATATCGTACTGTACTAAATCATAATTATATAGTACAAATAGTAAAAATTTGAACTGATGGTATTATACTAAGGGGGGATTGTACAGCACTGACAGGTCAATTTCTGGGTATCGTATTAGACGATCCTGCGATCATACTATATGAACTTTGACGACTAAGTTTAATTTTTAGAATTTTTTTAATCCCTCTATTTAAGCTTTCTGATAAGACTTTGTAAATTTTTTTTGACATTCATTGAGATGTTTTCTTTTGAAGAAAGATTAAAGAGAGAACCTAGAAGTTGGGAGAGAAAGGGTGGAGTTTGTGAGAGAGGGAGAAGACCCTTGTGGGTTTCAAGGGAGTGTGAGAGGGAGTTTTATAAGGTTGTCAAACTTGTACCTGAGTTCCTCCATGTGCTAAGGTTTTTCTTGAGGGAAGCTTTGGGAAGAATATATATTTGGTATCAAAGGACCCAACTACTTTATCGCACTGGGAAGCTGAAAGTGATTCAAGGTTCTCTACCATCACTAGGAGGGTGAAAAGGATTCCAAGATCTTTACTTTCACTAGGAGAGCAAAAAAGATTTCAGGTTCTCTGCCTTCGCTAGGAGGGTAAAAAAGGATTCAAGATTCTTTGCTTTTACCAAGAGGGTGAAAAAGAATTTCAGGTTCTATACCTTCACCATAAGGGAGAAAAAGGAGTCTAGGTTCTCTATCTCACTGGGAGGGTGAAAATATTATAGTCTACTGCCGCATCGAGTTAAAGGCTAAGATTTTGTAAGGGCTTATTCGCCTAGCTGTGGCGGCTAAAGGTATGTCACTAAAGGTTTAGTGTAATGCCTAGAGAAGAGGACTCTGGGGAGTGGACGTAGGTCATTAATTGACCGAACCACTATAAATCTCTGGTGTGTTCTTTTTTATTTTACTTTTTTGTATTTTACTTTTTTTTGCATTTTATTTTCCTGAAAATTATATGTTGAGAATCAATGATTGATGTTATATCGAGTTGATTAAATTATCAACACTAGTATTATAATTATTTTTAAGTTTATTAGCTTCTAGATCAGGTGATCAATTTATTTATTTTAAGTTATAGAAAAATCATAAAAAAAAAAAAAATTTGTTATAAAAATTTTAAATTAACCAATTTAAACCCCCCCCCCTTTCTTGGTATGCCTAGGGATAGTTCATTAGATGAATTGTTATTCATTTGAACTAATCATAATGTGCTACTGTACATTCATCTTGTATGTTCTGAACATATCATATAGTACTTAATCAAATACTATAACATGAATAATGAAAATTTTAACTGATCATGTTGTACTAACTGGTGATCGTACACTACTTATAGGTCAAATTCTGGGTATCGTACTAGAAGATCCTACAATTCTACTGTACAAACTTTGATGGCTAAGTTGAATTTTTAGGAATTTTTAAGCCCACTATTTAAGCTTTCTCATAAGACTTTATAAGAGTCTTTTTAGCATTCATTGAGACATTTTCTTCTAAAGAAATCTTGAAGAGAGAGCCTAGAACTTGAAAGAGAAAGGGTGGAGTTTGTGAGAGAAGGAGAAGATCCTTATGGGTTTCAAGGGCGTATGAGATAGAGTTTTACACAATTGCCAAACTTGCACCTGAGTTTTTTATTTGCCAAGGTTTATCTTGAGGGATGCTTTAGAAATAAGATCTCTTTAGTGTTAAAGGACCCAGCTACTCTGTCGCACTGGGGAAGGTGAAAGTGATTCAAGATTCTTTGTCATCACTATGAGGGTGAAAAAGGATTCCAAGTTCTCTACTTTCACCAGGAGAGTAAAAAAGGATTCCAGGTTCTCTACCATCACCATGAGGGTGAAAGAAGATTCGAGGTTCTCTACCCTCACTAGGAGGGTGAAAAAGAATTACAGGTTCTCTGCCTTCACTATGAGGGTGAAAACATAGTCCAGGTTCTCTGCCTTACCAGGGGGTGAAAAGATTACGGTCATTTACTGCACCAGGTTAGTGGCAGAGATTTTGTAAGGGCTTCTCCACCTAGCTATTGGTGCTAAATGAGAGTCACTAAGGATTTAGTGCAATACCTGGAGAGGAGAACTCCGGGGAGTGGACGTAGGTCATTGTTTGATCTAACCACTATAAATCTCTAGTGTGTTTGTACTGATTTTTTATTTTTTGCATTTTACTTTTCTATATTTAATATTCTATGATAACTACTTGATGGAAATCTATGATAGCTATTTTGTTATGTTTTGATTAGAATTCTTTCATCATCATTGAAATTTTGGATAAGTTTATTTGCTTTCGTAATATGTGATAAGTATTGATTGCTTCTCTTAACTACAAAAAAATTAAAAAGTTAAGTTTTATTTTTTATTGAATGCAAGCAATATTTAAAAAATACCAATTCACCCCCTCCCCTCTTGGTGTGCCTTAGGTAAGTTCATTGAGGTCTTATAACCTCCTCGAACTTTCAACTGGTATCAGAGCGGGCCTCAAAAGAAGTGTTTTAAAAAACCATGGGAAAACAATTGATGGTAAACTTTGGAAATAGAAACACCGTAGAGGGTTATTCAATATTCCATCGCTTTTTGATAATATTTCATTTAATTTTTGGAAAATTTGCATGTCTAGTTTTCTGTAATAAATTTATTTTTGAATGTGGCATATGATTCAAACTGGTTATTTTATACCTATAAGTATTATCGATGGATCTAAAACTAACATTCCTATTATAGAATTGATCAGAGAAGAATAAGTCTTTGTATAATTAAATGCTAAATGCTTAAATTACTTATTCTGTGCACTTATGTCTGAATATTATATGAGTGTTTCTATCTATACAACTAGTAAGAAAATATGGGATAGATAATGCATTACATATGAAGGTACTAGTGAAGTCAAATAATCCAGGTTGAACATATTATTGCATGATTATGAACTTTTTTGTATGAAATCTTATGAGACTATCTCAGACATGTACACTATGTTTACTTAGATAGTGACATCATTGCATGCTTTAGGAAGAGAACTTTCAAACTCTGAGAAGGTCAACAAAATTTTACATTGTCTATCTAATAAGTTAAATGCCAAAGTCATTACTATATGTGAATCAAAAGACTTAAATGCTTATTCTATTGATAATATGATTGTCTCACTCATTACATATGAGTAAAGTGTGAGTCAAAGACTTTTGGATGCAAGAGAGATAATAGTGCTTAAAGCCGAAGATATAGATAAAAATGGCTTAGGAGATGATGGCAGTGAGGTGATATTATTTATAACAAGCAAATTCAAAAGTTTCCTGAATTGCAAGCACAAGCATCAACTAAATTGGTGCAAAAGAAAATAATGGTAAAAATGATATATTTTCTTATGCCATCATTTGCTTTGGGTGTAGGTAACCTAGACATCTAAAGTTCAAATGCACTAATTTTAAGAGCCACCCTATGAAGGAAAAGGGTGAGGATAAACCAAATGTAAAAAAGGGGAACTAAAAAGAAGAAAAATAATCTCCTAAGCAGACTTAGCCTCTGACTCATCAAAACAGGAGTAAGAAGAGAAGGTAACAAACTTATGCTTAATGGAAAATGATTCAATTGTTAACTCTAATCAGGTATAAATATGTTAAGTTTTGTATATGTGTTTGTTTATCTATTTATTTTTTTTAATTATGTTTTATGCTTGATTGTATGTTTTAGTTTCTATTTGTATATTTTCTTAATTGTTTATTTTCACTTCTTTAAATTTTTTTGCTTAATGCATTTAGTTCAATTACTTTGTTATGTTGTCCCTCCTTTTTTGGTGATGTCAAAAGGGGGAGTAGATATTTGGTTGTATTTGTTCATCTATTATTTAGTTATAATTTTTTTAAATAAAAAAGAAGAAAAATAAAAAAATATTTTCCCCTATTTTTTAAAATAATTCTCTTAGTGAGGAGGAGATTAGGAGAAAATAATATTAGTTTGCAAATTTAACCAATAATAATTGTCATCATAAAAAAATGAGAGATTATTGCAACTCAGGCTCCCGAGTTTATGATTTAGATGATAACAAATATTATTGATTACCTATTTATTTCTCCAAGTATTTGTAGTGCATATTGGTTTATGTGTTGACTAATATTTCAGGTACAACATGCACCATTCTTTGATGATTTGGGGCTCAAGATTAGGTAGAATAAGTGTGTTAAAAGAGTCTATAATTTTTATTTATTTATTTTTAATTTCTTAAGTAAATTCCTATAAGGGTGTATGTTAGCTTGGTGACCATGCACACACATACAGAGGGATGTAAAATAATTTTAAATATTTAACTTTTTTAAACATCATACTATATGATTTGTTATTACAAAAATGAATTAAAATATTTTATTTATCTAAAAAAATAATTTTAAAATATAACTAATCGTATAGTAAGAACACCACATCGTACTAGATGATTTATTTTAATAAAAAAAAACCAGCCATTTATTAAATTAGGTAAAGTTTTAAATTTTAAATGTTGTTCTATTCATACTATATGAACCTAATTGTACTATATGATATCTAAAATATTATCTAATTTAATCCCATAATTAATCAATCAAATATACTTAATTTTGATAATTTGATCATACTGTATGAACTGGATCATACTGTACGATCAACATAGATGATATTTGGTCATCTATAGATTCATCTTGGATGAATTGTAATTCAGTTGAACTAATCATATTGTACTACTATTTATTCATATTGTACTATCTAAATAGATCATACTGTACTAAATCATAATCATACAATAAGAGGAGCATAATTTTGAACTGATCGTATTATATTGACTAGAGATCGTACAGTACTAACAGGTCAATTTCTAGGTATTATATTGGAAGATCTTGCAATTGTACTATACAAATTTTAATAATTAAGTTGAATTTTTAGGGTTTTTTTTAAGCCCTCTGTTTAAGATTTCTCTTAAGATTTTATAAGAGTCTTTTTTGGCATTTATTGAGTAATTTTTTTTTAATAAAGCTTGAAGAGTGAGCCTACAACTTGGGAGAGAAAGGGTGGAGTTTGTGATAGAGGGAGAAGATCCTTGTAGGTTTCAAGGGAGTGTGATAGGGAGTTTCACACAGTTGCCAAACTTGCACTTGAATTCCTCCATGTGTTAAGGTTTGTCTTGAGCGAAGCTTTGGAAAGAAGATATCTTTGGTGTCAAAGGACCTGACTACTCCACTGCACCGGGGAAGGTAAATGTGATTCGAGGTTCTCTACCTTAACCAGGAGGGTGAAAAAGATTTATAGGTTCTCTGCCTTCACTAGGAGAGTGAAATGGATTCTAGGTTCTATGCCTTCACTAGGAGAGTGAAATGGATTCTAGGTTCTATGCCTTCACTAGGAGGGTAAAAAAAGATTTAAGAATCTCTTTATTCACCAGGAGGGTGAAAAAGGATTTAAGGTTCTATACCTTCACTATGAGGGTGAAAAAGAAGTCCAGGTTCTCTGCCTCACCAGGAGGGTGAAAAGATTATGGTCCTTTGCCGTACTAAGTTGGTGGAAGAGATTTTGTAAGGGGTTCTTCGCCTAGCTATTGGGGCTAAAGGAGAATCACTAAAAGTTTAGAGGAATACCTGGAGAGGATGACTCTGGGGAGTGGACGTAGGTCATGGTTTGACCAAACACTATAAATCCCTAGTATTTGTTCTAATTTTTTATTTTTTGTATTTTACTTTTTTACATTTAATATTTTATGATAACTGCTTAGTAGAAATCTGTTATTGCTATTTTGTTATGTGTTGATTAGAATTCTATCATCATCATTAAAACATTGGATAAGTATATTTGCTTCCGTAATAGGTGATAAGTATTGATTTCTTCTCTTACCTATAAAAAAAATAAAAAAGGTCAGTTTATTTTTTATTGAATGCAAGAAGTATTTTAAAAATACCAATTCACCCCTCCCCCCCCCCAACCCTTTGGTGTGCCTCATGCTAGTTCATTGAGGTCTTACAACCTCCTCAAACTTTCACTAATTAAGTGGCATTTGCCATATGATCTTCTTTTACACCTGCTTGGTTTATATTTTAATTTATTGATTTGATTAATTTTTTTAATTTTGTACAGTACCAGTTTCATAATCTTCTGAGGTTTCTTACTCTTGTATGTCATTTTGATTTTTCTTGGAAGCATTTAGGATCTTTATGGACTAAAACTAATTCAACTCAAAATTAATTAAAATTTTTAAGCCAACATAGAAAAATAATCAATTTTAAGACGTATGGTCGAGTTCATTGAGGGTCTTAAGAATACATCTTAATACCTTCTCTTCCTTATTAGGCACCTCCCAGCCTGCGGGTTTTGGCAGACCACTTAGCCTATTAGGGTGCAGTTCAGTTTAGGGGATGTTATGCAATCTCTAAGAAAACAAATTATTTTCTAAGCCTTATTTTTAAATTACTTCATATTAATTTTATATATAAGGCCAATTAGCATGCATTACATTAAAAACTAATTAGAGAATTAAAATTTTAATTACATTTTAAACATAATCTTTCTATATAAGTAATGGGCCACCTAGGACATTCTCTGGATGTCGGCCATAATTACTCAAAACTTAAACAACAACCCACCCATTTTTTATAAGTGATCAGACTCATGGTTTTGAAATGTTGGATGGTTTCTAGCTCCCAAACCCAGGCTAAGATAAGTCCAGATGTGTATTGCATTAGCTAGGTTCAGGCCACTATTATTTAGTGCCTAAAATTAGACTTAGGATCCAAGGCAGACTCAAAATCATAAGACCCTAGCTTCAAGAATATAATCTCAACTTTCTAATAAAATGATAACTCAAATTAAATTTTATCTAAAAATTAAAATTTAAAACCCAACATATAGGGTAGACTGAGGCTTTTCTAAATCACTTCAAAATCCCAAAATACCTCCTATTCTCCTCTATTGACTTTCAAAATAAGTGCTGAAATTTGATCCGATTCCAATTGAAACTCCAACCTTGCTCCTTTGATATCACTTATTAAAAACTCAAAATTAAATTTCTACCATTATTTTAATATGAAGTTTTTATAAAAAACTCAAGTTTCCTATCATATAATTAGCTATAAGGGCTTGCCCTCGTAGGAGATTTAAAGACCCTAGATCAATTTTGAAAAATTAATTAATTCTCCTTAAGAAAAACTAGCATCAATGGTGATCATTATCATCATATTCAAATTATTGACAGTAGACGATGTTTTCTTTCCATGATAAGATATATTATTTATCATCATGACTTTGAATGTAAAATTAATTATACTTCATCTAAACTATCATAGACAAATACTCGATTGAATATCATTCAACTCTTCAGGGTTATATGTTGTTTTTCCCTGAATTTATATATAATACTCAGGATGAGACTTATAATTTTATTATCTGAACCCATAGGAAATGATATTTTTGCATCTCGAGGTGATATATTATTCATAATGACGTGTTCAACTTCAATATTAAAATTACAAAAATTAAATTTTCCCAAAAAAAAATTAAGTTCAAATTCTTTGCACCCTTCCAAAGCAAGCAAAGCTTTCAAAAATAGTTTCATGGGAAGATCTTTACCTTCCTACTGGGATGGGATGCCTTGGTTATCAATCTGCTGTTTCAAGGCAAGGTCTTTTAAGGGCACAATTATCATGGAAACATCTTCAAAATCCACATTCATTGCTAGGTAGGAACATTATTGCTAAGTATGGGAAGGATATATAGAGAGGAGAAGTAAAGAGAGGAACTTCAGTAGTGTGCCACATTTTGGTAGAGGGAGCTAAGTATCTGAAGCTATTAATAAGATGGAAATTGGTTAATGGGTTGAATGTCAGTGTTCTAGAAGATGTTTGGATCTTGGATAGAAAGTTGGAAAGGTGGCTTACTTAGTAAATTTTTTTTTGAATTTATAAGGATTAATAATTGCTCAATTGCTGGAAAAGGATGGGGAGTCGAATGTTGCAAATTTTCAAAAATATTTTGGAGAGCAAATGATTAACTATATTCAACAAATCCCTTTTTACTCAAGCATCTTAGAAGATCAACCATAACTAATTTATTGGAAGTTTGGTAGATCAATTATAGCTTTGGCTTTTGAACTTTGTTTATAATATAATGTATCTTTAAGTGTCAATTTGAAGTAGATGAGGAGGTTGAAATTGATGCCTAGGGAGTTGTTATTTTGGTGCAAAATAAGAAGGAATGCTTTGCCCATAAATGCTTGGCTGGTGTATAGAAGGCTGTAAGAATTTAATCTATGTCCAAGAGGATGTAATCTAATTGAACACATTAAACATATTTTACTGTAAAAAACTAAAAGATATTATTGCAAGATTTATTTACTAGGGATTTTATATATTAATTTTTTAAAAAATTTAGAAAGCTTGAAAGAGATTGAAATGAAATCGTTAACTAATCTTAGTATGGTCAAGATGTAGTGCTCTATTGAGTATCAAACTTGGAGAGCCAGAAATGCTTATAAATATGGCAAGCACGTGTGTTCCACTTCAGTAATTGTTGTATATGTTCTGCCTATCTAATTTATTCAACCACAATTATAATATTAGGTTGTTAACCACCTCATATAGATGAATCACAAAAATTGGCATCATCCACCTCCTGAATGGATACAATTAAATGTGGATGCATCACTGCTATAATCAAGTCGGGCAGGCTTAGCTAGAGTAATAAAGAATTATAAATGTAGATTTTTATTGGCTTATGGTAATAAATATTCACTAGGACTCAGCCTTAGTGGAGTTATTGGTAGTAATTTCTCTAAGGAATGTGATCCAAGAATGGATATATGATAAGCATGGTAGTATAATTGGAGGTGAAAATGTTAATATTATGAAGATGCTTCAATAATCAATGGAGATGATCAAATGGAAATGCAAAGTAAATTTGGATAAGGATTTAGCTTTTCTTAAAGAGTTTAAGCAAGTTGTTTTCCGTTATGTTTCTAGATAATGTATTAATGTGGTAGATTTTTGTGCCTCTTATTTTGTATTAGAAGATTTTCTTTGCAAAAATGTAGCTAACAATAACATTCCATTATCTTTATTAGCATTGATAAGTAAAGAAGGTGATAGAATAGCTATCACCTAGTACTTTATAATTGTTCTCTTTATTTAATGCAAATTGTAGTTCTTCAAAAAAATGATTGAAATATCTATTTATGTAAGGAAGATTGTCCACTAGTCCATCTTATTTATGGTTAGTGGCATAACTTCACTAAGTTATGGCCACCTTGCTCTTTTTTACAACCTTATGCATGTAAGTTTGAGTTCTAGGAAACCCAAAGAGGAGCATCTTTTCCCTAGTGCTACTCTAACTAAGAATAAAATCCAATCATTTTGGATTTCTTTCAAGGAACTTAGGAGATTTCAAGCCAACCTACCCATCCCAATCATCTTTGAGTGGGAGCTCTAAGAGTTTCAACAGATCAGCTAGCTGATCTCATTACTCAAATGCACTAAGGCTTTGAGAGACTATAGCAGAACATAGGTGGCTTGGAGTAGTGGTTCTAAAATTAGATGGATTATTTGATGGAGAAATAGGGCAGGCAATTCTAATATTTGGCCGATTTCACTCAGCCTTGGTTAAAATATTTGGGAATCACCAATTGTACTTTGGACCTAATAGGACATTCTTTCCAAAGGCATCTACCTACTATCCCTTCCATATAGTGGTAGTAATAGTAAAAGCAGCAAAAGCAGCTAAGGTAACAAGAGAAGAGGAAAAGGAGGATGAGCAGTGAAAGAGGATTGGTGTTTTTATTTAATTTTATCCACTATAGGAAAATTCATTATTACCGTCGGACAAAATCCATTGGTAACAATGAAATTTGTCAAAAATTGTAGATTTTTGGCGGAGTTCTGACGAAAATCCCTCCAACGGTAATTCACACATCAAAAAAATATTACCGGCGGAATAATTTTGCCGGTGATATTTTTGGAGGACTTTTCAGCGTACTTCCGGAGAAAATAACAGCGGATAATACACCCCAATAAAAATGATGCCCCACTTACCATCAAATATTACCGGCGGACTAGTCACCGGACATTTCTGGCGGAGAATTCACCAGAACATATGATCTATCTTATTACTGAAACAGTTTCTGGCGGCAAATCCACCGGAAACCTGTAGCATAAATAAAAAAAACCTACTTACCTTTAAAATCATATTTCCACACCTGTCAATAGAAGATACAATAACATGTACCAATTCTAATCAATAACATTCTCAATTATATTATAAAACATGTGTAAATAATAAATAAATAAACATGTACACAATAAACATAAATAATAGAAGTAGAAAAGAATCCACAAGAGTATATTATAAAATATATCCAAAATAACATCCTCCTCGGTTGATGCAAATGTCCATAAGAGTATATTATAAATCATATCCAAAACACATCAATATAAATGTCCAAATTCATAAAATAAATAAATAACATCTACCCTGAATCTGTTTCCTCCTCAACTGTTGTACTCCTCCCACTACTCATCTGCTCCCTCATCTTTCATAATTGTTCTAACATTTGAGCTTATTACATTTGCATCTGCTGCTGCATCTTCAGCTGCTACTACTGCATCTTCATCTACCAATCAGCTTGTGCTTTCCTTACTTATTCTAGCTCGGATGTAGGGGCAGCTATCTGGTTTCTATATAAAGACTCCTGGGTACTAACTGAAAAATTGGAGCCACCAGATCTCTGCCCCTCATATACATGGGCTTGCGAGCCTATATCATATACTCTATCATGCTGCATTCCTCCTACCGCTTGCGACTAAGTACGGTAAACAGAATATTCAGTTGATCCACCAGAAGAACCTTCACCTGCTGCAGCCTGGCTCTCTCTTGGCCTTGTATACCCCTCCTATAAAAGTCAATAAAAATTTAAGTAATTTATGTATAACTTCATAAAAATTTAACTTATATACTTACAAAGGCTTTCCTCGCACGCTCGTCAACCCATTACTGGTCCTCCTGCCGCTTGTGGGTATGATTATGCAATTCAACAGGAGTTAGTTCTCTACCCAGCACCGCTTTCTGTAACAGACATATACTAGTATTCTTATTAAAGAAAATTATTAAAAGATTTTAAAATTCCTTATCAAATATCTTATGTGCTCAATATGTGGAACAGAACCCCCAGTATGAAGGGAACTACCCAATCCCCCAACATCAGAAGCTCTATTCTATCTATTTTGATCCCTCCTCCTGCTATAGTATGGGCTTTTCCAAGCACTGCTCAACTCTGCCCATACACTCTCACCCATCCAGAGTAGTCACTGACCTGACTTTCTAATGTCTGTAAATATGTCTCGCATGTGAGTTGAGCTATGCTTCTCAAAATTCTTTCTAATTTTATCAGTATGTTGTGGTAGCCAACAAAAATCTTTCTGCATTTAAAAATATACAATAAAGAATATATATTTTTGTTAGCTTATGTAAATAAAATATAATACATAACATTTTAAAATAATAACAAACCTCAAACTCTCTAAACCACATGTTCCAGACTTCTTTCAGGATTTTTTTCCAAGAAAGATAAGGAGCATCGTATTTGCTATGAATTATGTCCCGTATTTTATGCGTTGGCTGCTTCGACGGATGAAACCTGAAAGAAATATGTTAGTTGTCAAAAAAATTAATTTTATTTTATTTGCATGGTTGAAATAAATTAGTACATACGTGTCATCATCAGGTTCAATCAACATGCGACCCTCTATCTCATGCTCTACTGCAGCTAGGGTGGAAGGTCCACCTATCATGGGCTGAGGAGGTATTATAGCGGGCTGTTGTAGTGGTGGGACATATGGTTCATATGGATATGGATATGGATATGGAAGACGGCCACTATGAGGAGGTGGGGGTGTGTAGTATGGGTAGAAAGGAGTACTCTGTGTAACATCCGGTGAAGGTAAGCGTGGGTCTGGTGAGTAGAACGTCTGTAGGCTACTAGCTACAAGAGTAGGTAAAGGCGGGCTTGGCTGACTCTAGGTAGCAGGCTGAGATGAAGAGGTGCTCTCAGTACGTACAGGCCTGCTGGAAGGGTCAACTGTAACCTTCTTGTACCTATCAAATATATTTTTTATCAATCCTCTCTGACGGTCATCACCTGAAGCCATCTGCACAAAAATTTAAGAAATATTAGCAACATAATAAATAAATGCAAGTGCAATAAAAATAAATATATGTACAATAAAAATCACTTTTATACCTTATGATGATTCACTTTCATATGATGAAACTTCTGTACCACTATCAGATTCATCATGAATGTCCTCTAGGTTTAAATCTACTTTCTCTAACTATAACTCACTCTCAGTAGTTACAATTTGATCATCTACATCATAAACAAGATCTTTTATATTTGACATAAACTCTTCTTGATGTGCTGGTGGTATTGAAGTAGTCTTTTCAATAACTCCCCTGAGTTTGGTCTTCATAAGTATGAGCCAATCTTATTTGCCTCGTACTCTATTCAGGTAATTAGCAAAATAGACTTGGCTGGCCTGACTAGCTATGATAAATGGGTTAAACTTTGAATATAGCCTTCCCCGCTTAACTTCTGTTATACTGTAAAGCTGATGTATTCATGTACCTCTATTCTGTACTAGATCAAACCACTAACAATTAAATAGATACATTTTGTTCCCATGATTAAGATATTCGAACTGTATTATTTTTTGTAATACCCCGTAGTACTCAGAATCATCACCTGTATGGATATTCTCTCTTAATTACACATACACCAGAATTCTCTATTTTCTTATCTTCACACCAAAATTTTGTTTAGAATTTATAACCATTAACTAAAAAATTTTGATAACACTTCACAGCTCTATTTGGTCCCCAAGATAGATCTAGTAGTCCATGATATTGCAAATTACTACCTTGAGTGTGCACCTAGTTAGTAGGTAAAATATCATTAGCATGCTTATTAACTAATTAAAGACTTATTAATTGAAATAAAAAGGTGATATGTACTGTATTTTTAAACCAAATAAAAAATTCTATTTCCACTATCTTTTGCACTTCTACTTGTTCTGTTGTGTTCAAACCATCAATAAAACTCCTATAAATATTAAGATTTAGATTGAATTCATGAGTAACAAATTTATGAGCAAGCTTATTCATACTTACTCGAGATATGACCCAACTTCATCGCAGTTAAGCAAGATATATAAAGTGGAAACTTGCATCTCCTTATCAATCAAATAGTGCTTTGTGCTAGCGCCTAAGGGTTCACCATTTTTGTTGAATACAGATAAGTTTGAGGATTGAGCCAAATTTTCAGGTGCAGTGCTCTGACTTGATTGTGAGGCTATTTCAAAGTAGTACGAGCAAAACTGGGTTGTCTCATACATTAAATATGCTTCGTATATTGAGCCTTCAGGATGTGCTTTATTTTTAACAATCTTCTTAAGTTTATTTAAATATCTCTCAAAAGGATACATCCATCGATACTGAACAGGTCCACCAACTCTAGCTTTATATGGTAAATGCACGGGAAGATACTCCATAGAGTCAAAAAAAGTTAGAGGAAATATCTTCTCAATTTTACATAAAATAAAATGGATATGCTGCTCCATAATAATCAGATGCTCTACATTTAGTTTTGAGGAGCATAAATCTTTGAAGAAGATATTAAGCTCGATCAAGGGCTTTAAAATTTGATCTGGCAGATAACTAAAGGCAGTTGGTAGTAGACATTACATAAAGATATGACTATCATGACTCTTCATACCAAATAATCTTCCAGTTCTAATGTCAACACATTTGCTTAGATTTGAATAATATCCATCAGGTACCCGTAAACTCTTGACCCATTCACAAATAGCTCGTCTCTACTCTAAAGTCAAGGTGAAAAGAGCTTTTAGTTTAAAATTTTTTCCATTCCCACCATCCTTCAGTTCTAATGCTTTCCTCTTACAAATCTCCTTTAAGTTCATCCTTGCTTTTATGTTATCATTGGATTTATCTTTAATGTCCATGATTGTATTGAATATATTATCAAATACATTTTTCTCTATATGTATCACGTCTAAGTTATGTCTGATCAAGTTTGTCCTCCAATATGGTAATGACCAAAAAATACTTTTCTTAGTCCAATTGTGGTTGACACCATACCCTGATAATTTGTAATCAGCTAATGTTGGAGAATCCACTATTGTGGGCATGGACCTTACTCTTTTAAATATTTCTTCACTAGTTAATATTGGAGGAGGTGGTGACATAACCATTTTGGTTTTGAGAAAACCATCCTTATTTCGCCTGAAAGGATGACATGTAGGTAAGAACATACGATGACAGTCAAACCAAGTGTTCTTCCCTCCGTGCTTTAAAGTAAATAACTTTGTATATTCTATATAATGTGGACAAGCTAATTTTCCAGAAGTGTTCCAACCTGAGAGCATACCATATGTGAGAAAATCACCAATTATCCAAAGTAATGCTGCCCTCATAATGAAGTTCTATTTGGTGGAGATATCATATATACTTATTCCCTCTTCCCATAATAAATTCAAATCATCAATTAACAGTTGTAAGAATACATCGATCTTTGCTTTCGGATTATGTGGCCCTAGAATGATAAGCGTTAGAAACATATAAGGAGTTGTCATGCACAACTCTGGGGAAAGATTGTATGGTGTGAGTATCACAGGCCAACATGAGCAAGGTGAAGCAGACTGGCTAAATGGAGTGAAATCATCTGCACATAAACCTAATCTTATATTTCTTGATTATGAGGCGAAGGTGAGATTTGTATGATCAAAGTATTCTTTATGCCATCTCATATATGCAGCAGATCTCATGGATACATATAACCATTACAGTCTAAGAATTATGGGTAAGTAAAATAACCTACTAGCTGGTACTTCCTTCAGCTTTCTTTTTATGATAGATTTTAGTTTGAATCTCGATGCGTTGCAACAACGACATGTAATTTCTGATTGATCATCTTTATAGAATAACATGTATCTTTTGACACAAAAATCTATCTTTGTTTATGTCAAACCAAGCTTGAAAACCAACTTCTTAGTCTGATATAAATCTATAGGAATGATGTTATATGCCGGATTGTTTTTTTTTTTAGCAGTCCAATGAATTGATTAAAATATTCACGGGGGACATTATATTCTATCTTGATGCTTAACATCTTAACAGCAACGGATAACTCTGAGTGAGTAGTACACCCCTTCCATATTGGTTGTTGAGAAGCATGCAATAAATCATAAAAATTTTATTCTTCTTTATTAGGTGACTCAAGATTAGCTTCTGTATATTATTTAAATTGTGCTCCACTTGCATCATGAATTAAGTCCTCAAGATTAGGTAGAATATGTTCTTCCTCATCTATAGTAGCACTTATCGATGGGCCACATTGAGAATCGAAATGTGATTCATACTCACCATAAGAAGTCCAATACCAATATTCTGGCATGAAGCCTTAACTATATAGATCAACAGTTACGTCATCTAGGCTTAGCTGCACCTGATTTTTATGTTTAGAATATGGGCAATAGATCATTCCATCTGAGATGAAGCTGGGCAGTTGAGAAGCTGTCTGAATGAAAATATTCACCCCTCTAATAAACTCATCAGTTAATATCTTTCACCATTGCGCCAATCGATTATACATCCAACTTCTTTGAGTTCTGATATCCATAATATAACCTACATATAATATGGATATATTAAAAAATGTTATAACATTTATTGAAGAAAAATACAAAAACTCTTAGCCTTCTCGGAAGGCCATCATTTTAATTGAGTAAAACATACTAGACTAAGGCTCCGTCTAGGATGACATTTAGCATTTCGTGTAAACTCTCACTACATCACATAGCTTCGAGTGTATCGACCACTAATTTCTTTCTTTGCTAACCTGGTCATCAAAAGGCTGCAATTTTATGTGACAAAACCATCTAAGGCGACTCTCTTTAATCTTATCTTCGATTGGAGCTACTCCAACCTTTTCACGTATATGATCATTTCATATCTTGTCTCTCAGAGTAAAGCTCTCATCCACCTGAGCATCCTTATCTCTACAACACTTAACTTAATATTATGCTTCTCTTTTAATGGGCAATATTCTGCACCATAAAGCATTGTAAGTCTAGCCACCATCTTATAGAATTTCCCCTTAAATTTAAGGGGGACTTTTCTATCATACAACATACCCAATGCATTCCTCCACTTTAACAATCCAACTTGAATTCTACTAATAATATCCCCATCTATTTCACCATCACTTTGAATAATAAACCCAATATATCGAAAATGTGTACTCTTATTAAAGACTTGACCACCCAAAGTCACAATTCTCCCACTAGATCTATTAATACTAAAATTTTCAATAAGAAGATTCTTAAATTTTAGATCTACACAAACGGAAGCCTTTAAACTCTAAGGTTGATCTCTATAATTCAAGTTTTCCTTCAACTCCTCTCTAGTCTTATCAACAAGAAGAATATCATCATTAAAAATTAAGCATACACCAAGGTACAATCTCTTGCAAATGTCTAGTGAGAACATCCATGACTAAAGCAAAAGGGAGAAAGTTACCTTCACACCAAGCGAACATCGTCAAAGAAGTGAAGTCAAATAGTGAAATTAACGACGTCGAAGTAGCGACCTCGAACAGGCACGAGGGAACGTTGCCCGATGGAGCGAAGGAACATCATCGTCAAAGGAGCGAAGTCGAACACGAACATCGTCGAACGTCGTCGAACAGCGAGGGAACGTCATCGTCGGAGCATCGTCGAACAGAGAGAAGAAGCCAAAGGAAATGAGCAACCAGGCACGGAGGGCATGAAATAGGGCCTTTACGGGTGGATTTTCCAGTGGGTAATCCGTCGGTAATATCACCGGCAGATATTGTGCCAGTAATATTTCATCGACTTCAAATAAACCGGCGCAAATTACACCAGTAATTTTGTCGGTCCTTTCCGGCGGGAGATGAGTCGGAAAATAAAAAGTTTCTGGCGTAATTCTAGCGTATATGCACCGGTAATTTAGCGAGAGTAAATCCGCCGGAAATTCCGCCACACACTTACCGTCGGAATATCCGCCGGTATTATCGACGCTGTTTTCGGCGTATATTATTCGCCGAAAATTCCGACGGTAATGGGTTATTTTCTTGTAGTGATCTTTATATATATATTTTTATTTTCCTTACTACCTTATTTTCTTTTTCTTTTCTGTTTTTATTTTTTGTTTTTATTTAAATGTTTGTGGTTTTATGCTTAGTTATGTTAAGATGGAAAATAACTAAATTTAAACAACCCTATATGAGAACTAATGAATATCATTAAAGATAAAAATTCCTAATAAATAAAAATCATAAATCACATTTAAGCACTTGAATAATTACTACTTGATTGATTGATTAAAGATTTAGTAAAAATGTAATATTTAAATTAATTACAATGTCCATTAGAAGCATGTAATTATGGAATTATAAATCCTGTAATAAACCTTAAATAATAATAACATAGGTTACCTTATGGGGAGCTACAAACAAGTATTCAACATTATTATGAAGTACTTAGAAAAAATATAGAAAGAAAAGAAAAGAAGAAGAAACAAAGAAAAAGAAAAATAATGAAGAAAAGGAAAGAAGAAGCAAAGAAAAAGCTAAGTACTTAATTATAAAAAATTGGTACACGAAAGTCTAAAGTCCACCTAAGGATCTAAGGAAGAATTAAGCTAAGGAGAATTCAAGGAATTATTATACATAACAAAGCTTGTAATTAGACTTGAAGATTAAATGAATATGAAATTTTCCTTAATCTAAAATTTATAAACACTAAGTAAAAAAACATTTCACTTAACACATTTAAGAGCAAGATTTACTAGAAATAATAGTTGAGATGAAATGTTAGGATGCTTGATAGATGTTATATTAATTAAAGTTACCAACCATCAAATATTACAATGAACATCATTAAGTTAGTATTTCTTAATTTTTGAAGATTCTAGAGTTACATTCTAGCAAAATAAGATCGTCTATAAAAAAGTGTATAAGGATTACTTGAGGATAAGTAATAATTCATGTTTGGAGGAATGTGTTAGTGAAACATTTTTTATTATTTGTAATATTTTATTTTACTTTGAAAAGGCCTCACTTGATGATTTTTTTGCAAGAGAATTTTCATAAAAACCCACAAAATTGGATATTGTGACGGCGTGACATTTAAACAAAATTTTTTACTAAAGATAGTTAGCAAGGCATCGCAGTGGTGCAAATTTCTAGTAGTTAATTTAGTTACCATAGGGAGGCAACATGATTTAGTCAAAGCACCATAACAATATACTTTATCTGTGTCTTGATGTTAATCCATTTCAGTAGTGCTGCAATGCAACCATTAGCAGTGTCGCGATGCATGGGTTAGATATATATGTTAAATATAAATTGTTCAGTTAAATTATGAGTGGAGACTGTCCAATTATCTTGTTGTATTTAGTCTTAAGCAGAGTTTAGGGAGAGGGCAAATGTTTGTAAGTCATTCAGAGTAAAAGAAGTAATTAGACCTTGTGGCAGACACCATAACCACCTTAAAGGAAAATTCATGAAGATGATGAATTATAGCTTGCACAAAAATGTATCATTAATATCTAGTAGAGAGACAGCTGACTCAAAGTTAGTGACATGGTCAGCAATATTCATCCTCCTCTTCTAATAATCCAAGTTAGGAATCTTAAATTTTGTTGGAGGCTAATGTGTTTGTTTGTGTTTAGCCATGTGTGTTGGGTGTTTTTATTCACACAAAAAAACACACACACAAATAAAGGATTTACTTTTGTTCAAAATCACTAATCAAATGTAAAAGGAAAGTTTAATTTTTCTAATGTGTAAATCCTGTTTAGAACGTATCAAATAATAAAATGATAAATAGACTGTCAATGCCAAGAGAAAAAGTACTAGAATTATCCTATGTGCTAGTTACTACTTAGTGGACTGTTATTTATATCTAGTTCAGCTAATAAAAAGGTGTTGGTAGTTGTAAAAGTGAAAACTTCAAAATGAAAGAACAAAGGTTTTCTAATTTTTTATGATGTTTTGAAACTATTAATCCTTAAAACAACATGATTGCATTAAAGAGGGTTATTTTTTATAGTTGTTGTTGTTAGAGCAATTGTTCTCCTTATCTCTGTCGAGTTCATTAGAGACTAAGTAAGGAACAACACTAATTGCAGTTAAACTATCTCCTTAAGACCCTATAACCTTAACCACAATATGTCTATGCATGGTAGATTACGTTTTAAATTCTCTAATTACTTTTTCAGTCCATCCATCGAGGCTTAAGATCACACTATATTTGAATTTATGCATAAGGCTTATAAATAAACCAACTTAAGTGAGGAGAAAATAAAAGCAATGTGTATATAAATAACACTCAACTCTACTCTAGGCAATATAAATCTTCTAAATCATCAAAGATTCAGATAAGTAGATTAGCTACACAAGGAGGCATTAAAACTAACAATAAACACAATAAACATTACAAATATTTTATTATATTAATTTGTTCATAAGTATAATCTCCAGATATAAACCATAATATAAGAAAGTAAACACAAGTAAAGTTTAGTAATGACCCGGAAGTAATGCTATAATCCTTTGCTCACTCCATATTTTAATCCACTTTAATACAGGACTGCATATAATGAACACAAGCGACACACTCCATTATACAACTCTCACACACTCATACTCGCTCACAAAATGACACTACAAATGACTCCCCCAAGTTGCCAACCTCTTGATTCAAGGAATAAGGTGACTATTTATAGTTTTCAATTTTTAACTAAACTAGCAATGAGGAGCTCTTGAACTAGTGGGCCAGATCGTCATACATCGTGTCGAATCGTCGATTCAACAGACTCCCACAACGGCACTAGGATATTTAGCACTGCAACGCTTTGATCTCTTGTTGCGGCGTTGACTAGATAGCACCTTGACTCTGAAGGTGCAGTGCTGCGGAGCTAAAATGAGTTCTAGCACTGGGGCGATGGACTTCTGGCGCTACGATACTACTGATCGACTATTTGAATATTCTAAATGGTACTGTTAGCACAGGGCATTAAAAGGTACGATCAACTTAATTTGAAACAAGTTGATATGATTTGAACTTGATTTTTAGATATTTAAATATATGTATTATCATATTAGAGAAATATATATATATATATATATATATATATATACTTTTATTTTTGAAATAGTTGAATTTTGTACTTTTGTGCCTATTTTAAATAGCGAAGAATGTAAAAAAAAAATCATTCCCGTATGAGAATAAAAACAAAATAAATAAATAAATACGAATCCGCTTCAGCCCGAATTTGTTGCACCACCGGAGCAAAACATTGGCCTAGGCGCACGGCCCTAAAAATAGAAGACAGGGAGAAGAATGAAAGAAGGGGCGACGCAGCTTCCCCTCCCCGTAAAGTTCTCACAGCCGCCCGCCCATGGCTTCCGTTTCCCCATTCCCCACTATAACCTCCGCTACTCTTCCTTCCTTATCCTCCATTCTGTCTAAGGCCCCTCCGAGGGTTCATGCGCGATGGAGGCCTTGGACTGCTTCCCATCCCTCCACCTTCCTCTCCTTCTCCTTTGCTGTATTCTTCTCCCCGTTGCCTCCTCCATCTCCAACTTCGATGCCGCCACCATCGCCCGCCGCCAGCTTCATAACCTCCCGGAAAACGGCAACCTCCCTGAAGACTTTGAGTTCAACGTCAAGATCGACGTCTACATAAAAAATACTCGCCTCCACCACGCCTACGTCGCCCTTCACGCCTGGAAACAAGCCTTATATTCCGATCCCTTCAACACAACAGGCAATTGGATTGGGCCCGATGTCTGCAACTACACGGGCGTCTTCTGCGCCCCCGCCCTCGATGACCCCTTCGTCGACGTCGTGGCTGGCGTCGACCTCAATGGCGCCGACATCGCTGGCTACCTCCCAGCCGAGCTTGGCCTCCTAACCGACGTCGCACTTATCCACATAAATTCCAATCGCTTCTGCGGCATCATTCCCAAGAGCTTATCCCGCCTCTCCCTCCTCCACGAGTTGGACGCCAGCAACAACCGCTTCGTCGGTCCTTTCCCCTCCGCTGTTATCTCCATGCCCGCTCTCAAGTATCTTGATCTCCGGTACAACGACTTCGAGGGTCATCTCCCCGCCGAGCTCTTTGAAAAGGCCCTCGATGCGGTATTTCTCAACGACAACCGCTTCCACTCTCCCATCCCGGAAAACCTGGGCAGCTCTCCTGCTTCCGCCATCATCCTCGCTAACAACCATTTCATCGGGTGCATCCCAAAGAGTGTCGGCAATATGTCTGGAAAACTTAATGAAATCCTCCTTCTTGGGAACGACCTCTCAGGCTGCCTACCGCCGGAGATCGGTGAGCTTGCAAATGTCACAGTTTTCGATGCTAGCGGCAACTTCTTCACGGGCTCCGTGCCCAAGACTTTCGCAGGCCTCAGCAGCGTCGAAGAGATTAATCTGGGTCACAATTTACTTAGTGGTGTTGTTCCCGCAGAGGTTTGCCGGCTGCCCAAACTTACGAATTTTAGTTACTCCTTTAATTACTTCAAGGGCAATGCCCCTGAGTGCTCAGCTACCTCAAGGCCTGGCGTAGTTTTTGACGACAAAGGCAACTGTATTGCCGATCGGCCTGGGCAGAAGACGCCTAAGGAATGCGATCCTTTGGTAAGAAAGCCCATCGACTGCAGCAAGTCTAAGTGCGCTGGTGGTTCCAGTAGAAAACCCAGCCCGAAGCCCATTGGTCCCTCGCCGGTGACCCCAAAGCCTTCTACGGCGAACCTAACGCCAGCACCCGAAGCACAAGCTCCGGCACCAAAAAAGCAGACGCCTGCACCAGCTCCAGCTTCAGTAAATCCTGCTCCATCTCCCGTGGCTGATAGCCCCACTTTGACGCCGGAGGAACCTACACCTTCGCGAGAGCCCAGCTCGAGTCTGGTGACGGCCCCATCGCCAACCCCATCTGTATCGCAATCACCGACACCTGCACCAAAGCCTGTTAGTAGCTCGCCGCCGCATGTGGATGAGGCTCCATCTCCTCCTCCTACGGAGGAGGTATCGTCTCCACCAATCTCCATGCCGCCTACTCCGCCCACTTCACCGCCACCTACACCTTCCCGTTTGTTCTTATCTCCTCCGCAACAAGTAGCCCACTCCCCGCCTCCTCCAGTGCATTCTCCTCCACCGCCGCCGGCGGTCCAATTCCCGCCCCCTCCGGTGCATTCACCAACGACGCCAGCTGTTGTCAGCTCCCCGCCACCTCCAGTGTACTCACCACCCCCACGACCACCGGTGTACTCACCCCCACCTCCGATTCACTTCCCACCCCAACCGGTATACTCACCTCCACCACCACCAGTCCACTCCCCACCACCTCCGATTCACTTCCCACCCCAACCGGTATACTCAACTCCACCACAACCAGTCCACTCGCCTCCACCACCACCAATTCTCTCACCTCCTCAATATGTCCACTCCCCGCCACCTCCACCGCAGCCTGCCATCTCACCAGCACCGCCAGCTCTGTCGCCTCCGGAATTCCCTGATATTATTCTCCCCCCCGTCGGTGGGTATAGCTACGCATCTCCGCCACCACCAATTTACCCGGGCTACTAACGGCTACTGAACGTTGGAATATGTTTTGAGGTCTCCATCAACTTTTTGTTATGAACGATGGCTAGTCGGAGGAGCTGATCTCTCTGCTGTTTCTTTGTAACGAAATTACAAAAAGGTCAGAAAGTTAAGAGAAATTTATTTATTTATTTTGGGTATCTGCTGCAAAGAAGAAGAGGGCGGGGAAGCATCAAAATGAAACATTAAAAACAAGAAAAAAGTTTATATATTTTATTTAATGATATCACTTTCATAGTATTACGTTGTTTTGGTTAAGATTTTTACGACTTTGTACAAAAAAAATTATCTTCAGCATCAATTATGTTAATCTTATATTTTTTTCTCTTACCTGTATTATATATTATAAAATAAATGAAATTTCCCCGTTGTCCTTCTTTTATCCATAACATGTCACGTTTGATAATATATAGAAATGTATTGATTTTACAAGTCAAACTAAACTCTCTCTCTCTCTCTCTTTATATATATATATATATACCTGAGGAGAAAGTTCATTATCCTAAATTATAAAATGTGGATTATAAGTGTTACATTCTGGAATATTCACAGTGATAGAGAAATATAAAATTTGACGTCTTAGATTTGTATGAAGATCCAACACATAATCAAATAAAAGAGAGGGATGTAGCGTTCATAAGAGATATTTGAGTTTTTACGTAAAAACCCTTGAATATGGGGAAAAAATCATAGGGCCTGGCTCATTTTGAATGAATCCACTAGTGTTTGGAGTTGATTATAAATGCGGCCCCTCCTTGGGGGGAAGGCCTTAGCTTGATGTAGTAAATATACATCATATAGAGTGCATTACATGGTGGGAATTGGAAGAATTAGTATTGACATGTTCGTTTGATCGGCATGACTATAATCGTCAGGCTAGTAAGGTCGAAAAGATCGTAGCTGTGTGACGGAAGTCAGAAGGTTCATAGTTGGCAGGCGAAGGTGGTTAGAAAGACAATAGTCTGGTGATAGAGGTCGAAAGGATCATAGTCTGGTGACAGAGATTGGAAGGACTGTAGACGATATAGGACAAAAGGATCATAGTCGGCGGGCAATGGAGATCAGAAAGATTGTAGTCGTGCGACAGTTTTCAGGAGCAAATCCGATTATAATCGATGGCCAAACATAAGTCCAACAATAATTGGTGGTCGGGTGGAAGTCCAGCAGCAATTGATGGCCTTGAGGAAGTCCGGCGACAGTCGGTGGGCGGGCGGTGGTCATGAAGGAGCTTGGTGGCAAGAGAGATCTCAGATTTCTCTTCATCTTCTTTCTTCTTTCTATTCATTGCTCCCCTGGTCTATTTATAGTTTTTTTATAGTGGCATGACTAGTAAATAGAGAGGAGATCAAGGGTATGTTGGAAGTGTTTTGAATGGACGGCCGATATCGACACCATTGATCATGAACGGTTTATTGAGTATTTGAGTACCTTATTTATGTCAAAATTTAACGATCTTAGGATCGTTGGATTTGTCTCATCGAGCCGCTCGATTCGACTATAAGAATGTCAAGTTTGGAAACCATTTGGCTATCGAATTTATAGCTTGAACCTTCTAAATGTGTTTTGGGTCTTCCATTTGGACCCATTTGGGCTTGGATTGAGTCGAGTTTGGCGTCATTACGTATCTTTTTGAGACGTACGTTCAGTTTGAGCATAAGTTTGCTGAAATCAAAGTTCGGATGGTTCCAGATTTAATTTCAAAAGTTTTTTAGTTGATATTGCCTCGAGATTCATGCTTGATCAAGATAATTTTTTTGATGATATATCAATAAGAATGACTAAATTGATAATACAATAACAAGTGTTCTAGTGATTTGTAGGAACAAATTAAAATTATAGTTGTTGATGTTCTAAAGGAACAAATAATTCAATTTTTTAATTGTTAATCGGACCACCAAAAAATTTGAGATTGGGCATTTTTTTTGAAGTAAAGTTTCTTTCTCTCTCTCTATATATATATATATATATACATATATTACTTTCATTTTTTTTTCTTCAGTGAAAAAGACTTAACTCACCATATTTCAAATTGTTGGCATAAGAATTTTAACATCTTATTTCATTCTTTATGAATTTAATTATAAGATTATAATCAAATCCTAAGCTTATAACTGATACCAATTTTTGAATATACTTATCTTTTCTCTTTCTTCCTTTTCTTTTTCTTTTAGAACTATTTTCATAGTTTTTTTTTTATGAAGTATATAGTTAATGATTTTGAATATCAAATTTTTTTTAAACCTCCTTATGATGTTAATGATTTTTATGTATGGATTTATTAAGATTACTAATTCCAAGTTCAAGTTGCTTATGATTTCTAATTTTAATTTAATCATATCTAATCTTTAAATCTTAATTATTTAGGTTCAATTCAAAGGTTAATACTTAAAGGTATAACTTAAAAATTCAATTTAATAAAATAACTTAGATGATCTAAGTTAATTAAGTATTAGTTTTTCCACTCTATAAAGTATAATCAATGTTCATTTGGGCTATAATATTGGGTTTTATTATTATCCTAATATTACATAATTTTTAGTTATCATCTTTATTATGGTTAATTAAATAATAAAAATGCAAGCATTTAATAGAAGACATTGAAAGTAATTATAAGCATAAGGAAAAGTTTTAAAAAATGTAAATAAATACAACTAATGCGGTGGTGCTTGAAAGGTCAGTGCCGCTACGCCCAACAAATGAAATAACACCATGGTGCTATTATTTTAGATTTGTCGTGGTGCTTACTAACTTGGATCAGTTATATAGTGAACAGTCACATCATTTTGTTGATAGATTATGTCGTTTGGAAGTTATAACTGCTACGCCGTGACACAACTGACTTTCAAATGTTGCAGGGCCAAAATGGAAATTTTGGCACCGAGGCATGATAGATTTTGACACTGTGACACTTGAAGATAGTGAGCATGGTACTGTAAAGTATGTCATTCGACACTGTAATGATGTCCGAAAGAGAAGTTTGAACCGTAATTTCAATCTTATAGCACTCCGGCGGTCCCTATGATGGTGCTGCGGCTTTGATTTGTACGATGCCACGGCATTAGATGAGAGTTAGAATTTTATGCCTTTTTATATTTTTCCTGCACAATACAACTTGAATAACACATTTTCATTAAAATATAACACATAAAATAATACATTATTTACACTTATCAGGCTCCCCTTCTTTCTCTGTTGTTGGGTGGCAACAAATTTTATTCCCCCTCTACCACCTATTAAGAGGAAGATGTAAAGTTAATCAATAATTCACCTACTCTTACATTTGATCATCCTATTACAACATCTGTAGAAGTGAGAAAGAGAAAGTTTAAGAGCTTATTAAAGGGTAAGGTCCAAGTATGTGTTGACAACTTCAAACTGTCTAAGGAAGATTTTTAAGGAGCATAAAGCAAAATTATTAGTGAGAAAGCTGAAAGAAAAATTCTTAAGCAAGATATTACTATTGTTCAAGTGTGAGGTTAGTTGAATACCAATGGTTAAGATAGGAAATCTAAATATTTTGGTGTGTCTCTGATTACAGATGGATATCGTCGATAACCTAGATGGTTCTCTAAGAAAATTGACATCATTGTCTTAACAAGTGTTTAGATCCAAAAAGTTTCTTGGAATTTTATAGAAGTAAAGCATTCTTCTTGCCATATTCATTAATAGGGATCTTCATTTTCATCAATAGTCCATAATAATCCGACAATAATTTTCCATCACTCTTATGTGGATGAGTCATCTAGACTTAACTGGCACCACTTATAAAGCCAATCATCTTCTCTCACATATGAGGAGACTAAACTCTATAATTCAGCCAACCTCAACTTCTAGTGGAAAGAAGATTTGGCGATCTAAAGTGGTAGCCACGCCTTCTACACCTATTAAGATTAAAGATCATATAGAGGAGGAGATTAAAGAATGAATGTAAAAGAAAAAGAACAAGTGAGGTCCCCATCGAGTTAAGACTATAATCCACTTAAGAGTATAATCCTCTTTGTTATGATTTGTGTAAATCCATTCGTTAAAGTGAATTCTGATACAAGTTATTCTTGATGATTACAAAAGCTTATTATTTGTTTTATTCTTCTCCTAACAAATATTGGAGTTTCTTTCTTTTGTGTGTACTAACATATTTTTCAGAAAATTCACACTCCAGATTGCTAAAGACTTCAAGTTCATTTGTTAATACTTACTGTAAGTGAAGTTTGTATTTTTATTTTTTTGAGTCTAAGAGAGTGTGATTGTAAGTTGGATAACTATGTACACACACACAATGGGGGAGTGAAAAACTTAATTTTTAAAATTGATCGTACAGTACGATATTGGATCGTTCGGGACGATTTGTATTATATGTCCTCCACAACGAACCTGTCTGCCTGGAAATTTTTTTTCTAAGTTCAGTTTGTATAGTACGAAATATAATTCATACAGGAGATTTTGAGGTACGAACGACTCTGAATTAGGTTCGTACTGGATCATACGGGATGAATCATTCAATTTTTGAACTATTCGTATAGTATGAAATAGAATTCGTATAGGAGATTTTGAGATACGAACGACTCTGAATTAGGTTCGTACTAGATCGTATGGGACGAATCGTTCATTTTTTAAACTATTCATACAGTACGAAATAGAGTTTGTATTTTGAGATACGAACGGCTCTAAGTTAGGTTTGTATGGGATCATACGGGATGAATTGTTCTGTAATTTGAACTATTCGTACAGTACGATGTGTGATCATACGGGACGATCGGTACGTGTGAAACTTAAAATTTTTAGTTTTTGGATGATTTTTCTTGTCCTAAGTACTTAAGGGTCTTAAAACTGACTTGAAGAAAGATCCTTCTGCAAAAATCTTCTTGAGAGTGAAAGGGAGAGTGTTTGGGAGTAAGTGTTGAGAGATCTTTGAAGAGAAAATTATGAGAGGATTCATAAGGTTATCCAATAGTGAGGATCTCATTATTTGTACTTCAAGCATCTTCCTAATCTCCTTGGAGGCTCTTGCAAGAGGATTATTTGAGAGGTTTTTGGTTCTCTGCCGTCACTTGGAGGGTGAAAAAGGATGATTGGTTCTCTGCTGACACCTGTAGGGTGTGAAAGGATGAGTGGGTTCTCTGCCTTCACTAGGAGGGTGAAAAAGGACGACGGTTCTCTACCGCACCGGGTTGGTGGAAGAGAGTTTGTAAAGGCTTCTCCGCCTTATTATGGGGGCAAAAGGAGAGTCGCTTGCGTATAGTGCAATACCTAGAGAAGGAGTCTCTAGGAAGTGGATGTAAGTCGTGTTTGACCGAACCACTATAAATTCTGGTGTTTTCTGTTCTAACTTTTTACTTTTCTACATTGTTACTTTTATGCATTTTATTTTTCTGTAGTTGAATTTTTGTGGTTGAAGAAAGCATTAAAAAAAATTATCTCTATTCATACTGTACGAAGATAAATCGTACTGTACGATTTGCTTAAGTTTTTTAATTAAAAAAGATTTTCAAAATTCCAAGAGAATTTTTAAAAGGACCAATTCACCCCGTAAAATTCCAAGAGAATTCTTTAAAAGGACCAATTCTTGGGGTGTTATCCTAGACTTGACCCAATGCTTATTAAACCAACTAAATAAATAGGATGAATATAACTTGAGAATGGAAAAAATAGAATATATGATGTTGCAATGGCTACTTTACAAAATCAAGGGTCTCCACCACCACAAACACAAGTTGAGTTTCCTTAATCGGAGTTTGTTCAAATATTAAATAAAAAGAAAGAGTTTATAAAAGAAGAAGAAGAAGAGAAAACAATAAAATTAGAAGAATATTCTATACCACTAATAGAAATCTGCCCTCTTCTTTCAATAACTTTGATGGTACCAATAATCCAAAGGAATTTATGGCACTTTAGATCATGTTATTGTAATGCCAGAGGTAGTGATGCACTATTATTCTAATAGGTTCTTAGAAGCTTTTAAATGGATGCGTTTGATTTGTATGGAAAGTTGCCAAATATATCATTTTGTACCTTCTCTAAGTTTGAAAATCTAATTATATATATATTTGCATAGGCTCAAAATTATATAATGGTTGGAGATCATATAGTGAGGAATAGAAACCTGGAGAATCTTTAGTAGATTGTATCCTCTAGTGGAGAAATCTTAGCATGAAGTATGTATGTACCTCAATTATAAGGGCATCATGTGATCAAAATTCTTCTTAAAAATATCCATGGCTGGTAGATTTCTTACTTAAGGATTTCATGAAAAAAATGTTAAAAAAACTCTTAAGTAAATCCTCAAATCCTTAGGAAGAGGCATCGCAATTATCTTTTCTCAAAGACCAACCTTCTTGTATTAGGTAGTTAAAACCCCAGAAGATCATTGAAAACCCTAAACCATAAAAACTGAATTTTCCTTAAACCTGAATATGGCTTAGTCAAACCAAGACATGCAACCTTCTCTAAACATATCTTGGATATGATTTGAAATCCATTGAATAAAATCAGAAGCCCTAGTCAACACTAGTTAACCAAGCCAACCTAGGTTGACCAAATTGCCCTTTTGCCCTTTCAACTACATTATATGCATGGAGACCCAACCTAACCATGGGACCACCTCCAACAAATCCTAAACATCATTTATAATGCATTGAACCAAGTTACAACCCTTGGTTAACCTCGGTTGACTTTAAGTTAACCTAGGTTGACCAAAGGGCCCCTTAAGCCCTTAAACATGCATTTTGCACTATATGACTTCACCAAGCCATGGGACAACATCCAACGAGTCCAAAACACCATTTGGATTGAGTTGACCCATCATTAACCCATGGTCAAACTTTGTTGACCAAGTCAACAGTAGTTGACCAAAATTGTCATATTCACTTCAAAAATTCATTTCTCATTATTTTGACAAAATTATTGAACCAAACTTATGGGGACTATTCATGAGGTAAACATGAGTATCCTAAAAAAATTCTAAGCCTTGGGCCCACATGGTTTGACTGATAAAGTTGAAGCAAGTGCTAAAAATGGGAGTTTCTTAATCTAATTCATCCTTACCAAAATAAATTTTGAAATTACTATAATAGGTGTGTATTAATCCCATGCACACAAACCAAGAGTTTGAACCCATGGTTTGACCTGGTTTAATAGTATGGGTTAAACTAAGCTTTCCAAAACCCATATTTTTGGATCTTAGACCAACCCACCACAACTTGAACCCAACAAATGGATTGAATAGGCTTTAGAACCTTCCCTCTATAGCCCACATCAAGCTCTTACCTCCTAGGTAGTTGAGGTGGCATGATTCCTTAAAATAACCCCTCTCCAATAAATAGTTCAATCATAACTTCCCCAATAACAAACCATATGTATTCAAACTCTCTAGAACCATCCCTTGGATCCCATTAGTCAGTCCCCAAGTGAAATGGCTACTGGCCTTGGCTTAGTCGGCAAGATCCAAGCCCTCTATTAAATTTTATCTCTCTTACAAATAGCCCCACTTCTCAAGGGTTTGAGATTGATCAGACTGATTCCCCAGCCAATAGCACACCCCCAACTCTCCTATAGCCTCTCCAACCCATCACTAATTCAAGAAACCTCAAACTAGTAAGAGAGAGAAAGGATAATTCAAATACATTTCTTAATCTAGCCATCATCAGCCCTTGGAGTCTTCTATAAAGTTAAATAGCCCAAGATCTCTCAAATCTATCCACAGGAAAGTGAGAAATTTCCATTTTAAGTTTAAATTTTAGATTCTAATTTCTCCTAAATCTCAATGCATGGAGCCTTGAAACTACTAGGATTGAAAGTTTAGGTTGCTTAGATCTTATGTTTTAAATTTTATCTCATTTGAGTGATTGGATCAAACGTTATAAGTATTTAAAGTTTTGTTTATTTTTAAACTAAACAAATCCATTCAATTTGAGCCATCCGATCAGCTGATTGGACGCCCATATTAGAAATTGCACACACATTTGAATTTAGGCTCAAACGTAAGTTCTTAAGATCAACTAGCAGGCCACATGGCTGCATCTTATCATTCCATGCAATGGTCAAAATGACCTCAAATTTGGATGGAGTATATTGGAGTATATCCTTGACCTACCATAATTTTCTTAGGTCTTGATCTAACCAGATTTTCTATGATTTTGAATTTTCAAGTTCATGGGTTCATTTTTAACCCATAACTTTAAAAATTCATAACTATTAATGCACTAAGAATTAGGTTTTCATTTCTATGTGGTTTGTTTATATGTCTATTAGGGTTAGTTTTCCACTGATTTTACCCAATTTTAGTAAGTGTGGCTCCTTAAATAAATTACCAAAATTATAGATGTATTTACCTTTGGTGTCTAATTTTTAATTCTAGGTAGGCTTTGATGAGACAAAATTTAGTGGATTTGAAGCACATATATTCATGTACTGATGTTTTAAATTTCACTACATTTGGAGGACATTTGGTCTGTCATTTAGTAAACCCAAGATTAATGTACATAATTAACCTAAGATTTAAAAAATTCATAATAAATTTATTTAATATAAAAAAATAATATATCAAAATTCCCAAAATTAAAAGAACAACAGAGGAGAAATAAAATCCCTTTCATATTCATCCAATATTAAAATAAATTTTAGAAATTAAGAAATTCAAAAATTAGTTAAAATAAAAAATTATAAATATATAAAAATTACCAAAATAATTTAAACACATGAAATCATCCCTTGAGGTTATTTTTGATATTTGGAGAAGATTTTAGGAGGTTTGGAGTTTATTTGGTTAAAAAGGAAGAAAATACCCCTAATTAAATAATTAAATAAATCAAAAAATACATTAAACTTTAATAATTCATAACTAATTCCAAAAAACTCCAAATTGAGCAAACTTAAAGGCATTGGACTCATTTATAGGTCTAGTATTTCTGAAAAATATAAAAACTTTAGAATTCACTGTACATCAAAAAGTCAATATTTGTGTCAAACTTAGTTCATATAATTCATCAAACTTGTAAAATTCATAACTAATTATAGAAAACTCTAAATTTAGTAAACTCAAAGCCATTGGACTCATATCTAGGTCTAGTATTTATAAAAAATATAAATATTCCAAAAACCAATGCAAAGTAAAATATTAAGATGGATCCAATGTTTAATTCATTAAAACATAAAAAATTAATAAATCATCATAACATTAGTAAATAACATTAAATGAACAGCCAACATTCCTGTCAATGAAGTTTTAAAGCATAACTACCTTGGGATATAGGGCTACATGACCTAAGGAGGCCTTAGTTCTCGTGCCCCTTGTGACAACGCCACAATTGAATTTGATAAAATGTAAACATTAAAATGACAAACTTAATAAATCATCAATCAATCAAATTAAATTAATTTAAAAAAATTGATAAAATACTTAGACATTATAGTTTTTATACTCTTGTACTCGATTCCTTTCAAGAGGGCAAAGGTGTATTGGATTGAGAAACTTTGAGGACCAAAATATATAATTAAAATGGAAGACTCCATGCTATCAATTTACCTTAGTTCTAGAGGGTTGGTAGCATCAAACTTTTGAGTCTAGGACATACTAATCAACAACTTCAGGTGCTTAGAAGTTGTTGAATGCTATGTTCTTTAAAACCTAAAATTAAATAACTTTAATAATCAAAATATCTTTAAAAGAATTTTAAAACAACTAAATCATTAAAAATTAAACTCAAACCACCCTTTAAAGACCTTGAATAAATAAATTAATTTATAGATAGTTTTAAACTAATTAAGCTTCGAAATAGTCTAAGCAATATAGCTTTTCTAAACATACTTAGATGATTTGCTAGGACAACCAACTCTAGCCTAGGCTAGGTTGGTGGTGTGATTTGCTTGTCAGGTGCTTTTCTTGGAGAGTAGCTTATGTATGTTTATTTATTTTCAATAATCTGGATGTCATACAATTTAAATTATGTTGGTGACTTAAGCATTTTGAAGGTTACATTAGAAACATTAGGTCATCACACAACTGCTTTGCACCATACATGCTTTTATATTGCCTTTAAATTCTTGCAGGAGTGAAAGTAGAATGTACCTAGGAATGATGTATACATGCATAAGTCATTATAAATTTAAAATATATATAGATTGAGTTGTACAACATCTTGAATTGTAAACCATTTAAATATACTTACTTATACTTATATAAATGGGGCCCCAATAAATGATATCCTTTCCTTTGGAGGATACTCTCTTTTAGAATTCCATAGAAGACTTAGAGTTTGAAGACCATAAGCAACTATATTTGAATATATATATATATGGTAGGGTTATAAACCCAGCTTTATTATTATGGAGCTTGGCCACCTTTTTTTAGAGAGTTTGAGTCTATTATATATTATCAAATCAATGAATAAATAAATTAGTTTTTATATTCAACATTTTATTTATTTATATTGCTTCATATATTGCATTCATATGGGTGGTAATTTGCATTAGTAGGTAAAAGTTTTTTTAGGTTTTTTTTAAGTGTATATGTTCTAGACTTTGTAGGAACATATATATTAGTTCTAGGATGATACAGTATTAGGTAATATATACACAACCCCTTTACCCAATCTTGCATACATGCATGTATTTTATTTCTGCAATGAATGTTATGCCAAAATTTTATGCCCATTATGGGCAATGTAATGGGATCCTTATTATGCTTGGAGGAAGCTATACTTTCCCTTTGGTATAGAGCCGTTATGTTGCCAAAAATATAGTTAAGTAAATTAAATAAGATAAAATTTAGAGTTCTTAGTGAGTCTTCTCACTAGTGTCATTTGAACTTAAAGTTAAAATTGAAAGTTCGTGAGGGTTATAAAACCCTAAAGAACTAGTCCCGAGGCTAACCAAGAGGGGGGTGAATGGGATATTTAAAAATATATTTAACAACAAGAAAAAAACTTTTTATATCTTATAGTGGAAGTGAAATAATTCAATAATAAAAAGATTAATCAGTAATTTCACCCAAGCAGTTAATCGCAGTAAAAATAAAGTGCGGAAAATAATCAAAATGAACACACCAGATTTTATAGTGGTTCGGTCAACCTGACCTACGTCCACTCCCCGAAACCTCCTATTATAGGTATTGCACTAAACCTTTAGTGGCTCTCTTTTAGCCCCCACAAGTAGGCGGAGAAGCCCTTACAAAATCTCCTCCACCAACCTGGTGCGGCAGAGGACTATAATCCTTTCAAAGGCAGAGAACCTCGAATCCTTTTCACCTTCCCCAGTGTGATGGAGTAGCCGGGTCCTTTGACACCAAAGAGATCTTCTTCTTCCCAAAACTTCCTTCAAGATAATTCTTGAATCCGATGGTACTAAGGTGCAAGCTTGCCCGAGAAACCATGTGAAACCCCCTTCACACTCCCTTGAAAATCCCCTCCAAAGATCTTCTCCTTCTCAAACTCCACCATATCCTCTTTCCCTTTCAAGCCTATCTCTTCTAGTTTTCTCCAGAAGAAAAATGACTCAATGCATGTCAAAGACACTTACAATATCTTTGGAGAAAGCTTAAATCGAGGGCTTTAAAAACCCTAGAAACTTAATTATGGCAATAAAGATCATCTAGTATGATCGCAGGATCGTCCGGTATTATGTGTAGAATTTGAAAAACCCTAGAAACTCAATTCTGGTGACAAATATCATCTAGTACGATCGCACGATTATCTCGGACGATGTGCAAAATTTGACCTGATAGTCCTAAATGATCACCAGATAGTGCTGTACGATCAGTTTAAATTTATACTGATCATCCCGTATGATATTGGGGATCGTCCAGGATGATTAGATGAATAATTATGGTATTTCATCTTATTTAATTATGGGTTATCCCATGCATCCTGTATGTTATCCAAGATGATTATTACTAATCGTCCTGTATGATTAGATTAAATAAATTACCATAATTATTTCCCTAATCACATGATTAATTTAGGCAAGATTTGTTCACATCATAAAGTACAATATACATCATACGATATGATTAGTATATAATTTGAATTTCTAATTATTGCCTAAATTATGATTGGCGGCTGAGTTTCTTGATTTGAACCGATCATCCTGGACGATCTGGATCATCTAATATAATTATTTCAAAATGTATTAATTACACAATTAGCCATTTTGATGAGCTGATCATATAGTATGATATAAATTATATAGTATGATATAAATCGTATAGTATGATTAGTTTAAAAATTAAACTTCCAATTTATACTCAATCTCACTTCCCTTAAGTGTGTGTGTGCATGGTCACCAAGCTAGCAAACACATTTACAGGACTTGACTCAAGAAATCAAAATTACATCAATAAATATTACAAACTCTTTATAGCATAATCTATTCTACCCAATCTTGACCTTTGATTCTTTATTGGATGGTGCATGGTGTTCCTGAAATATTAGTATACACATAAGCAAGTATAGAATGAAAATATTAGGAGACATACAGATCTGAGCCAACATGTTTGTTATAATAAAAAATATAAACTCGTGAGCTTGAGTCACAACAATCTCTCACTTTTTTATGATGACAAACATTACTAGTTAAATTTGCAAACTAAAAGTATGCTCTCCTAATCTCCCCCTTACTAAGATAATTATATTCATAATAGTGGAAACATAAAAGAACTTACTTTTTTTAAAATTTTTAATTAAGATAAATAAAATAACATATAAACTAAAACATAGGACTTAAACTCAAATACAACTAGCCAAATACATTCTCCCCCTTTAACATTATCAAAAAAAGAGAAACACATAAAAATAAGAAACAGAACAATCATAACAAAAATAAAGATCATATGAACCTTGATCAAGTGGAGGTGGTGGTGATGTATGAGAAGAATCAATTAATTTCAGCAAATTTTCTCGAAATGAGAAAGTTACCTCTTGATATTATTCAAAAACTTAGTAAGAAATGAATTGACCTCACTTTTGTTACTCCAGCTCTAGCTCCTTATAAGCTATATCTTTTTTTAAAAAAATCTAATTTAAGAAAAAAAATTTGAGATAGAAATATAATTATTTTCAATCTCCTTACATGAAATATATCTAATAGAATATCCATGCAAAAGTGGTGAGTCAAGAATCATGATTTTTAAACTCAAGTAAAGTCAATATCAATTGACACATGAATTCTTCTAAGATTTAAAGATTTAGAAAGAAGCTAACTCATTGTGGGCTCATTTTGTGCCTTTTTTTTTAATTTTTGGCTCACTTTGCGCATCTTTTCAGCTTTGGGCTCATTTTGTGTCTCTTTTTTAATTTTTGACGCTCTTTACATATCTTTTGATTTTTGATGCACTTTTTGTATCTTTCAATTTTGATATATATTGTACATCTTTTCAGTTTTAAGCTCATTTTGTACCTCTTTTCTTTTTGGAAACTTGCTTTCTTTCTCTATCTTTAAAGACTCTCAGTTGTAAAATTATCTTCCAAATATGAGAGAAGAAGAACTCACTCTCTTATATAAGGAAGAGTAAACCATAAAGAAAAATATGTTCCATATGATATGTCCTAAAAAAAGCTTGAATAAGAAAATATGAAATAGATTCATCAACTTGCAAAAGATCTGTATGAGATAAAAAAATGTAGGACGATGAAAAAGGTTTAATTTCTAAGTCCAATTTTTAATTTAAAATAGATTTTGATTCAAAAGAGAAATATTCCCATTAAACAGGTGAGGTGAACATTTAGAGAAGTCAACCATCACTTAAAATTTTAAGTAAAAAAGAGGTAAATTTTCATTTTAAGAAAAAAATGTGATATGAGAGAAGTGATTTTGATTCTCTAAAGCATATACAAAATAAAATGTGATACGTGTGTGTTGATCAGAGAAACTACACAAAAATTTATGGAAAATAAAATAAAAGATAAAAAATATAGATATAAAAAATACAAAGAGAACACAAAAAATAAACACAATTATAATGAATAAAAATATGCACGCACATATTAACAATAAAAATAAATAAACAAACAAATAAAACTTTATTCATCATTAATTTGCTCCTGGTCTAATGATTCAGAAGCTAGGTCTGCCCATGAGATTTTTTACTTTGTATAATTTTCCCTTATTGCAATTTGCTTATTTTTATCCTTTTTCTTCATAGGATGAGTTTTTAAATTAAGGCACTCATTTTTCATGTGTCCAGATTTTTTTCATCCAAAGCAAATACCGTCAGAGGAAATCTTAACATTCTTATCATTTTTACCTTTGTTCCACTTTTGTTGATGCTTATTGTTGTGCTTTAGTAGACTTTTTAATTTGCTTGTTATTGATACTAACTCCTCACTTTCATCATCTACTAAGCCACTTTCATTTATGTCTTCAGCTTATAGCACTATAGTTTCACCTGCATTCAAAAGTTTTTGACCCAAACTTTGCTTGTAGGTAATGAGTGAGCCAATCAGATTATCAATAGAATATTCATTCAAATTTCTTGATTCACAAATAGCAACGACTTTGGCTTCAAACTTGTCAATTAGACAACGTAAAATTTTTTTAACCTTTTCAAAGTATGAAAATTCTTTACCTAAAGCATGCAATGATGTCATAATTTGAGTAAATCTAGTATAGATGTCTAAGATCGTCTCATAAGGTTTCACGCAAAAATATTCATAATCATACATTAGAATATTCAACTTAGATTGCTTAACTTCACTAGTACCTTCGTATGTAGTGCATAATCTATCCCAATTTTTCTTGCCACTAGTACATATAGAGATTCTCATGCAATCATCAGAATTCAAGGCAAAGAAAAGATAATTCAAATATTTAGCATTTAATTAAGTATTGATCTATTCTACTCTACTTCATTTAGAAAAAGAAATATCATATTTTACTCCTTCTATAATACGTGATGGTACATAATAACCTGTTTGAATCATATGCCACATTCGATAATTAATTGATTACAAAAAAGTAGACATGCAAAATTTTCAAAAATCAAAAGAAATATTTTCAAATAAAGGTGGTCGGGTGATTGAATATCCTTATATAATATAACAATTTCCTAAATTTGCCATAGATTTTTTTTTCAAATGTTTTTTAGAACTTAATTTATGAATCCCTCTCTGATACCACTTGAAATTTTGTGAGGGTTATGATACCCTAAACAACTAGTCCTGAGGCTAACCAAGAGGGGGGTGACTTAGATATTTAAAAATATCTTTAATAATAAGAAAATAACTTTTTATATCCTGTAGAGGAAGTGAATTAATTCAACAATAAAAAGATTAATCAGATATTTCACCCAAGCAGTTAATCGCATTAAAAATAAAGTACAAAAAATAATCAGAATGAACACACCAAATTTTATAGTGTTTCGGGCAAACTGACCTATGTCCACTCCCCAGAAACTCCCATTCCAGGTATTGCATTAAACCTTTAGTGACTCTCCCTTATCCCCCACAGCTAGGCATAAAAGCCCTTACAAAATCTCTTCCACCAACCTGGTGTGGCAAAGGATTGTAATCCTTTCACAGGTAGAGAACCTCGAATCCCTTTCACCTTCCCCAGTGTCGCAGAGTAGTTGGGTCCTTTGACACCAAAGAGATCTTCTTCTTTCCAAAACTTCCCTTAAGACAAAATTTCAATCTAATGGTACTAAGGTTCAATTAAGCTTGCTGGAGCAACCGTGTGAAACCCCCTCCACGCTCCCTTGAAAACCCCCTCCAAGGATCTTCTCCCTCTTAAACTCCACCCTTTCTTCTCTTCCTTTTAAGGCTCTCTCTTCAAGTTTTCTCCAAAAGAAAAATGACTCAATGTATGTCAAAGACACTTACAATGTCTTTGGACAAAGCTTAAATAGAGGGCTTAAAAAATCCTAGAAACTCAATTCTAGCGGCAAAGATCGTCTAGTACGACTGCTAGATCGTCCAGTACGATGTGTAGAATTTGAAAAACCCTAGAAACTCAATTTTGGTGGCAAATAATATCTAGTATGATCGTAGGATCATCCAGGATAATGTACAGAATTTGACCTGATAGTCCTAGACGATCACCGGATAGTCCAGTACGATCAGTTCAAATTTGTACTGATCATCCCATATGATATTGGGGATCATCCTGGATGATTAAAAGAATAATTATGGTATTTTGTCTTATATGATTGTGGGTTGTCCCATGCATCCTCTCAGTTGTTCAGGATGATTATTACCAATCGTCTTATTCGATCGAATCAAATAAATTACCATAATTATTCCCCTAATCAAAGGATTATTTTAGGCATTATTTGCTCACATTGTACAATACGATATACATCATACAGTATGATTAATACATAATTTGAATTTTAAATTATTGCCTGAATTATGATTAGTAGCTAAGTTTCTTTATTTGAACTGATCATCTTGTATGATCTAGATCGTCTAGTACGATTAGTTCAAAATGCATTAATTACATAATTAACCATTTTGATGAGCTGATCGTGCAGTACAAATTGTTCAGAAATTGAACTTCTAGTTTATACTTAATCTCACTCCCCCTGAGTATGTGTGTGAATGGTCACCAAGCTAGCAAACACCTTTATAGGACTTGACTCAAGAAATCAAAATTATATCAATAAATATTACAAACTCTTTACATTATAACCTATTCTACCCAATCCTGAGCTCTGATTCTTTGTTAGATGGTGTATGGTGTTCCTAAAATATTAGTATACACACAAACAAGTATAGAATAAAAATACTAGGAGACATAGAGATGTGAGCAATAATATTTATTATCATCAAAAATATAAACTCATGAGCTCGAGTTGCCCCTATAGGGAGTCTACTACCTAGAATAAAATAAACTCTATCATCTTTCCTTTCTAAGGTAGGAAATTGATTTGTGGAATGCAGACCTACCTTTGAATATTGGATTAATTTCATAATTAAAATGATAGTTCAATGTTTCTTTTATCTTTTGGGGCTAATTGAATATTCCTTATGCAGTGTTCGATCATGAATGCAAAGTTTCTCTTCTCAAATCGATAGTGAAATATTAGTTTATCCTTAGAGATGGTATAATGTCAATCAATGCAAATTTGATTAAAGAAACTCAAAATATAAATTTAAAGCAAATCTTGTATGCATTGCATTTGGATATTAAATTAAATTTGCCTACAGATTTTTCTGGCCACTCTGGTGGGGATAGACAGCTCTCCATCTTTAGTGAAGACTTTTTTTAAGATACAGATAGATTTAATTAAATATTTGGGCTATTAGATTTAATATAGACTCAATCTTTAGATTATAAATTCTAAAATTGAATTTCTCTTTTGTTCAAACTCCTTTCATTAATGTCTCTATCTAAATCTAAATTCAAATCAAGTTCATACCTTCTTCCATTATCCACACTTGAGAGTCTTTGGGCAAGATTCCTTGTTCAATGTTCTTTTAAAAGATAAATTTAAATCAATCTTCAATCATCTTTTTAAGTTCAATTCCAAGCATCTGTCTAGTCTATGTTTATATAGGCTAGGTTCATTTAAAAGTTAAAATCTCTTATCAGCTTTAATTTAATCATGCTTTGGGGATTCAGTAAACTTTACTCAGTATATCTTCAAACTTATGTCTTGCTTAAAGGTCAGTGGATTTTAGAGATTAATATATGATTCTGATTAATTACAAAAAGAATGAATAGATAACTGATCTTCTCATTCTCCAACAATGTGAACATGAGTGCCAACCAAGGTCCATCTACTGATATTACTATGAACTATTTTGGATTAATGGACATTGTTCAGTTTAACTTTTGAGCTCCACACTCTATTGTGGTCAAAGCTAAATTTGCTCAACTCCCAATTGAGGGTGGGTTTATTGTTACTCTTGTAACTTCTAAACCCTCAATATTCTCCTGCCTTTCTTTCCAAAGGTTAACTGATAGCCAAAAGGGAAAGGCACCAATCATATCTAAACTTTCCAATGTGGGAAAATTTGGGATGGGTTCATCCTCCTTTTCTAAACTTTCAAATGCTGGAAACTTTAGGATGTGGTCATCCTTCATTGCAACGGATATGACTAAATCTCAAAGGAGGAACAAGATCATTGTCTTAGGTGAAGGTTAGTGAAGGTGAAAATGATCAAAGAGAATAATCTGATCAATGATGCAGCTTACATAACTAAACTGAAGTCCACTAAAATTATAGCTAAGGAATCTAAAGTTGTGTATAAATCACTTGAGACAAGTCGCAATCATTTCTATCACATGTCTCATGCTGTTGGGGAAGAGAATATTATTCGAATAACAAATTATTCTCCTTTTAGTTTTGGACTTGAAGATAATGGGGCAGAAAATAAAAAATAGATTAAAATGATATTCTAGGATTAGTGGGGGAATTTAAAGAATATTAACAAAAATATTTTTGAAAGTAAGATTTTAGATTTTAAGATTTTGTCTGTGCATGAGGATGCTAATGTTATGTGGAAAAAAGTGGCTAGTGATATTAAGAATATTGCAAAAGATGTGCTTGGAGATTCAAAGGGAAAAGCTCCTAATAGTAAAAATAGTTAGTGGTGGAATCCAAATGTGCAAGAAAAGATTAAAATAAGAAGATTTGTTATAAAAATTGGTTTAATTGTAAAAATTCAGATAATTGGAAAATATATAAAGAGGCACGTAAGGAATCTAAGAAAGCAATATGCGATGCAAAGAGTTTAGCTTTTAGTGATTTATATGATAGATTAAATACTAAGGAGGGAGAATGATATATGTATAAGTTAGCCAAACAAAGAGAAAGGAGTAGTAAAGATTTTGTTTAAGTGAAGTGTATTAAGGATGAAAGTCAAAAAGTACTTTTTTAGATGATATTCAACAAGGGTGGATGAAAAATTTTGCTAAACTTTTTAATGAAGAATGTGAAAATAAAATTGACTGTAGTGACCTTAGCACCCTAAATGAAAATAAAGATTTCTGGTTTTATCGGCGTATTAGTAAAACTGAAGTTAAAGAGGGTTTAAAGAAAATGAAGGGTGGAAAAGCTATTGGACCTGATGATATTCCTATAGAGGTGTGGAAATGCTTAGGAGATGAAGGAATTTCTTGGATTACTAAACTTTTTAATACTGTATTGAAGACTAAAAAGATGCTAGATGAGTGGAGAATGAGTTTGTTAATCCCTATTTTTATGAATAAAGGTGATGCACAAGATTGTGCAAATTATAGAGGAATTAAGTTAATGTGTCATACTTTAAAACTATAGGAACAAGTTATGGAGCATAGGTTGTAGCATGATACTAATGTTTCTCAAAATCAATTTGGATTCATGCCGGGTAGGTCTACTATGAAAGCCATACATTTATTAGGAGGTTTGATATAGAAATATAGAGAGAATAAGGAGGATTTACATATGATATTTATTGATTTAGAAAAAGCATATGATAAAGTTCCAAGAGAAGTGCTATGGAGAGTTCTTGAAAAGAAAGGAGTTAATAACGCTTATATTTAAATCATTAAAGATATGTATGCAGGAGCTATTACTTGTGTTCAAACACAAGGGGGTTTGACCAAGTATTTCCCTATTTTGGTTGGATTACATCAAGGATCAGCCTTAAGCCCATATCTTTTTGCTTTAGTCATGGATGTTCTGACTAGGCATTTGTAAGAGGGTGTACCTTGGTGTATGCTTTTTGCTGATGATATTCTTCTTGTTGATAAGACTAGAGAGGGAGTTGAAGGTAAACTAGAATTGTGGAGGTCAACCTTAGAGTCTAAAGGTTTTCACTTGAGTAGATCTAAAACGGAATATATGGAGTGTAATTTTAGTAATAATAGACCTAGTGAGGGAATGGTGACTTTGGGTGATCAAGTCATTAATAAGAGTACACGTTTTAGATATCTTGGATTTATTGTTCAAAGTGATGGTGAAATAGATGGGGATATTATCAACAGAATCCAAGTTCGATGGTTGAAGTGGAGGAATGCATCGGACTTATTGTGTGATTGAAAAGTACCACTCAAACTTAAGGGAAAATTCTATAAGATGGTGGTGATACCTGCAATGCTTTATGGTGCCGAATGTTGGTCATTAAAAGAGAAGCATAATTCTAAGTTAAGTGTTGCTGAGATGAGGATGCTCTGGTGGATGAGTGGCTTTACCCTTAGAGATAGGATACGAAATGAGAATATTCGTGAAAAGGTTGGAGTAGATCCAATGGAAGATAAGATTAGAGAGAGTCTCCTTAGATGGTTTGGTCACATAAAACGGCGGTCTCCCGATGACTCGGTTAGGAAAGTAGAGGTTTTAGATTTGACTTATGTTAAGAAAGGTAAAGGTAGACCTAAAAAGACTTGGTTAGAAAATATTGGAAATGATCTTTTTTTATTAGATTTAAATGAGAATTTGACTTTTAACAGGACACAATGGAGAAAAAGAATTCATGTATCTGATCCCACATAGTGGGATAAAGGCTTGATGTTGTTATTGTTGTTGAACAAATTCTTCTCTTCAAATATTCCTAAGGCACCTGTTGTAGTCTCTCTATATGAATGAAAGAAGAAATTTAAAAGTTTGTTAGACGGATTAGTCTATGATCGTGCAAAAAATTATGGATAATGTAAGTTAGAATTCTTATATGTGAAAGGAGTAATATCTTCTCAGGCGGAGTCTAAAATGTATAGAGAAAGAGTTATCCCGTCAACTAAAAGAAGAAGAATCCAAGTAAGGGATTCTAGATATAAAAATATAATAAGCAAGGTCAGTTATACAAGGGAGTCAAGAGGACTCTCTCAATCCAATTCCAAATCAATTCCTACTGATAATCAAAAGAGTAAAGCTGTTAGTTATTGAAGGCATGGTTTAATTCATCCTCCTCAGTCTATTCAAGTGAGGAGTGATATCATTAAAGTATCCCATTAATCTATGGCTCATCAAGCACCAAGGGATAATTGACATTATTTGAAAAGTAGTAAATCATCTTCTCATTCTCATATGGTAAGATTGAAACCAACGAGTCAGTCAAACTCATTAGCTGTAGAGAAGAAGGTTTGGTGGACTAAAATAGTTGCCACTTCTACTGCATTTGTTGTCAATATATATGGTATAGTAGAAGAAATGAGAAAGAAAATTAGAGATCAAGAAGAACCTTCTTCAAAGAAAGAACACATCCCAGTTGACACGCACAATGTAACTGGATAATCCATAGAAGAAATGATGAACTATTTTAAAGAAAGTATTCAGAAAATAGACGAGCAAGAAGCTTATGAAATAGCATCTTTAAATGGTTTAGATGAGGAAATGACTAAAAGTGTATTCATGGTGGATACACGATCGTCTACCCTGGAAAACAAAAGAAGACAAAAATAAATCCAGTAGACATGAAAAATATGGAGAAAGAAGATGACGGTGAAGAATATATCCTAGATCTAACTAGAATTCTTCTAGATCAACTAAGTTGGAAGGATGAAAAGATAACTAGAATGGAGAAGAAAAAGAAAGAGTTAATGGAGGAAGAAGTTCCTTCTACTAAAGCTCACATTGATTCTACTCTAGTCAAGTTTGTATAACATTGCAATAAATCAAAAGAGGTAATGAAGAAAAATAAAATTGAATTAAAAAAAGTTAGAGAAAGAGATAGTACAAATAGTAGATATAAAGAAAATGATAGAACAATAAGTGAAAGAAGCTCTAGCAAAGTCTAAGGGTACCTCATCTTTTCTAAGGGTAGATCCAACTTAGAAGAATATGACTTGGTTCCTTATCCAAAAGGATTCATGCCACCTTCCTTTAAAAGTTTCAATGGAACTTCAAATCCTAAATAACATCTGTCTCTCTTTCGAGCTAGTTATTGTAATATAAAAGGTCATGATGCATTATTATTTAGGTAATTTGTGATCAAGCAGCTTGTCTAGCATCGCATTTGAATGGTATGCTAAGATATCCAATGGGTCAGTGCACACTTTTATTGAGTTAGAGCAAATATTTGTGAAAAGGTTTGTTGGGGCACGCCATCCTGTTATAGTAAGGGATCTTGTAGTGGAAAAATAGAATCTCGATGAAATTTTAGTAGAGTACATCTTTAGATGGAGGAACATCAGTATGAATTATAAATCTCAACTCCAAGAGCAGTATACTATATAAAATGTTTTTTAGGGGAAACAAGCTGTGGGGCCTATGTATTAATAGAAAAAAGGATTAGAAGGTCCTTAGAGGGAACCTTCAGCTCGCTAATGCTCGACAGAGCTATAAAAATAAATAAAAGAAAACCTAAGAGTTTATGGTTCCTTATTCTAGAAGATACAAAAAAACCTAATAACATTCTAGGTCTGCCAGAGGATAGAGCCCAAAAAAGGAAGAAAATAGTAAACACCTTCAGCACCATCCTCCTACCAAAATTGTCTAGCTTGTTCCCAAAAGTCTCGTACCCGTCAACCTACAAAAGGCTCAGACAGCAAAACTGATACATATATGACATGAAATATGCAAGATTGTACTTACTCAACATTAAAAACCAAAAGGATATAGATTCTATAGTATTCGGGCAGCACTTAGTCATCAACAAAATAAGAGTCTTAAGGCTTAAAAACAAAGCAGCATAAGGTTGGGACCCATAACTGTTAACGACTTAAACACTTGGCAGTAGTCCATATTTAAAACCAGAATACTAATAAAATCAAAAGCACATAGGAAGTTAAACCACATGGGATTGCCCAGCCAGTTGTGACTAGAAATTTTTTTAATGATATTACCACCCAGGCCCCCAATGAACTAGAACAGCTGCCATACGCATAACCCTGAAACCCCCAACACAGAAACTAGTTTAACAACCAGAATCCATACCGACCAGCCTCATATAAGGTAATTAGATGAGTTGTCCCAAAATGCAGGTAACCAGTTTGAGTCAGCCGAGAAGAAAGAGTAACAGTAGGAAAAGTAATATGCACCATACGTACAATCCAAGTATTTGCTGAAACCATATTAAACCAAACAGTTTGGAGCAAAAGAAAAATCTAGGTTGATGTTGACATGATACCCACATCAATGTTGATAGCGCAACACCCAAAAAATGTTAAACCCAGACCTATTAAGATAAAAATTTGAGGACCTGTAGATCTAAAAAGCCACAGGCTAAGAGATACATTAGACTCAATCCAGTGCCTGTAATTCATGTTAAAATAGATAGCAAAAGAATTAGTAAAGCATATAAAGCCGGCCACAAAGGACCAGTAAAACATATAAACAAAAGCCTTAATACAGTACAACAAGTAATGACCAAAAAACCAAAATTAGATAGTTCTAACATAAGGAGTGCCCAAACGATCCAGCCTAGTTAGACCCAACAGCTTGGGTGGTAAAGAGGATCCTACAAATTCCATAAAATCATGCAAACTACAACCCAACTCAGCAAAAAAGTCGGTAGCAACATTTCATTCCCTATAAATGTGAGATATAAAAAAGTTAATAGAAGATAACAACTGATTAATCTCCCTGATAATATAGAAACAAGAAGGATTAGCGATACCATTTCCAAAAATATAATGAAAAATTATCTTAGCATCCATTTTAATCCAAATATTAGAAATCCCAAGAGAAATGCATAATTCTAACCCATACTTTAAAACCAACATTTCAGCCATAATAGCCATTTTAGATTCAGAGGGACCCGCAAAAGCAGTAACAATATTGCCAATAAAATCCCAGATGATACCACCACAACTAGCTTTCAGTCTATTAAAAGCACCATAAATATTAAGTTTGTAATATCCCATATTAGGCTTAGCCCATCTAACTAAAATACTTTTGGAAGAATTTCTAATAGAACCCTCACCAAAAATACCAAAGTGCTCGGCAAGTTGAATGGAGTTTTTGAAAAACTCTAAAGTAATCAACTTAGCCATGAATAGATATCTCACTTTATCCTTAGTCTTGATGACTAAGGACAAAGCATTCATAGCAATATTCTCATGCTTAGCCTCATTCCTACTCCTACTCTTCCAGAGAAACCAACATATAATGGCGAGTAGCACATTTCTAATATGTTTCTTGATAGGGACTACCCAGTCATGCAATATATTAATGATGTTGTAATAATTCTTACAAAATTGAGTGCTAAAAAAGTTATCAAAATAAAGCCAAACTTTAAGAGCAACAGGCCCATTAGCAAAAACATGATTCAAATTCTCAATATGGTAGCAACATTGATATTTAGACACAATATAAAAGCCTTTCTTCATCAAAATAGTGTCAATAGGCATATAATTATTGTAAATCCTCCATAAAAGTATAGAGTAAGAGCCAGGAATACCTTTTTTCCAACATGAATAGAAAATTGTAGACTTAGGTTGAACAGGGCTAATAGAATGCCACACCTCTTTGAAAGCGAAACTGCCATTGTTAGAATTATTAAATAAAACATAATCTTTTTGATCAAGTTGAAGCGGCACTTTCAAGATGAGATTAATAACAAAATCCAAAACCATATCAGCAAGATAAGTTAAATTCCATGAACCATCTTGAATAAAATTAGCCACTTTGCAAACACTATTGGAACAAGTGTTGATCAAATTATCTATAGAAGAGCAACCAAGCCAGTTATCTTGCCAAAAAAAGATATCCTTGCAACCCAGGCCCCATTGAATGAAATTTTTAGCATCACATTTAATAGAGCAAAGTCTTTTCCAGTTGTTCTCCATTTCTAAAAAAATAATTAAGAGGATGTTTACCAACACAATATTTAACAATTATGAATTTAGACCAAAGGCTATTATTAGACCTCAGATTGAACCAAAGTTTAAAAGAAAAACTAAGGGCCATGCCACTTAAGTTCTAAAAACCAAACTTGCCTTCATCCTGGACACCAGAACATCTACCCCAAGAAGCCCATAAAATAGCCAATTTACTTTCTTTAGCCCCCCAAAGAAATTTGTTGAAAATCCTTTCAAGTCTAGTACAAGTATTCTTAGTAGGAGATAAAGTATGAAACAAATATATAGGAATGGGGCAAAGAACACTTTTAATCAAAACTAATCTACCACAAAAAGAAAGAAAATTGAAGGCCCAAGCAGCGAGTTTTTTTTTGACATTAAAGACAATATCCCCAAACAAATGAGATCTTTTTCTACCTCTATAAAGAGGAGTACCTAAGTACTTAAGAGGTAAATGCTTATGTAAAAAACCATACTTATCCTAGATTAAAAAGATTCTGAGCTGAGTAATAGATTTAGCAGTAATAAAGCAACTTTTCATAGGATTAAAAATTAAACCACTAGCCTTTTGGAATGTATCAAAAAATTTAAAGAGGATTTCAAGCATCTTCCTGGACCCATTCATAAAGTAATAAAATCATCAACAAAACTTAAGTGAGACACAAAAAAACCACCCCTAGTGCGATATTATAAATTAGGGTGATTTCTAAACAAATTATTAAGACCTCTAGAAAGAAATTTAGTAGCTATAATAAATAAGCCAAGAGATAAAGGACCCCCTTGCCTAAGGCCATGAGTAGAACTAAAAAAATCATGATTCTTACCATTGATAATCACAGAGAAAAAATATTGCTCAATACTATTTTTAATGAGTCTAATAAAATCTTGATTAAAACCAAAAGCTTGAAGCATAATATAAAGAAAATCCCAATTCAGATTGTCATAAGCTTTGGTAATGTCAATCTTAAAAATGATATTCCCCTATACAATTTTAGCTTCTAAATCATGAACAAGTTCTTGAGCTAATAAAACATTATCAAAGATAGAACGACCTTTCACAAAGCCAGTTTGTTCAAGAGAAATGATATTAGGGAGAATTAAAGCAAGTCTAGCCATAATTATTTTAGTAATCAACTTGTTGAAAAAAGAGCACAAATTACTAGGCCTATAATCCCTCCAAAAGTTAGTAACATCACTCTTGGGTATCAAAATAATAGCTGTAGAAGTAAAAAATTTAGGATATGGGTTTCCTTTACAAAAATCAACAACAACATTAATCAGGTCATCTTTAATAATATGCCAAGTTTTTTTAAAACAATAAGTAGTAAATCCATCAGGCCCTACAACAGAATAAATATTCAGCTCTTTTATGATCGTTTCAATTTCAATATCAGATGGAATTCTAGTGAGCATAATATTATCCTCATCAGTCACAATCGATGGGATAATAGAGAAATCCAAATCTAAAGAAGGAATAAAGTTTTTGTTAAAAGCCTCCTTAAAATAATTAACACCAGAGTTATAAACTAATTCAGGAGACTCAAGATGTTGACCTTCAGGTGTAGAAATCTTGTGAATATAACTAGTAATTCTTTTATGATTAACAATATTATGATAGAATTTAGTGTTTCTATCTCCCTCAGCTAAAGGCTTGCTAGCAGCTTTTTATTTCCAGTAAGTTTCTTCTTGTTCTTGAAGATTGACTAATTTATCGTTGGCTTTATTTAAAAAGACCAGATTATCCATCGAAGGAGTATTCAAGTAAACATTATCGGAAAGGATAACTTGTTTCTCAGATTCCAATATGTTAGAGAATAAATTCTTAAAAACACATTTGTTCCACCAATTTAAACTTTGCTTAAGACACTTATGTTTAAGCCAAAAATGAGTCATGTCAAAACAATTGTTGTTGGGAAATAACGGAGCATGCCAATTAGCTTCAACATTAGAAAGAAATGAATCATGTAAAAGTCACATATTTGAAATCTAAAATTAGAAGTAGTGGTGTTGTCTAGCATAAAAATGTCCAAAAGTAAAGGAACATGATCCAATAGGGTTCTAGACAAATGCTCAATATGGGTTTTTGGATACTTAGCAATCTAAACATTATTAAAAAGGATACGATATAACCTTTGCCACATAGTACCTTGGTTCCACGTATAACCATTACCAAAAAATTTGATATCATGTAAATTCGAAGTTAATATTTTATCATTAAAATCCCCCATAGCTTAGGAATTTGGAGATCTACCCCTAATTCTCTCAGAAACATTAGTGATAGTGTTGAAATCACCTACAATAATTCATGGTTTGAAATTATTAGAAGAAAAATTCATAATTTCATCCCATAAAATCCTCCTATCAAACCTAGAACAAGAAGCATACACAAAAGACCCAATGCAAGAAAATTGCAAATAACTAATATTGGTATGCACAATTTGAGGAAGATCTTTAAGAATGGTTAAATTGACCAAATGTTTCCAAAAAATCCAAATTTTGTTAGAACAATTACTAAAAGAGCAATCAACCCCAAGTTTAGAACATATGGAAATGATCTTGGAATCTGATATTAAAGGTTCAAGTAAAACCAAAATGTAAATATTTTAAATCTGGAAAAGATTCTTGACCCTATCCCTAGAAGGGAGGTTACCAACACCCCTAATATTCCAGATGAGGGCTTTAACCGTTGGAAGAGGAATTACAAGAAGCTCGAGTAATTCTAGAATATTGACCTTCAGATAATTTGTTACTTTTAGATTTCTTCCTCCCCACTTTATTAAAGCCCTCATCCATTTTATTGACAGTTGAAGGAGTAGACACCATATCAACATCATCCATACCAACAGATTTTCCTAATAAAGCAGCATTTTTGATAGATACAATCTCTCCTTCTTTTATATGTTCTTGCTCAAATCCTTCTTCATTCTCCACTTGTTCCCCATTACTAACATTTAAAGTACAATGATTATTCACCACATTGCCGTCACCAATACCATTTGAAGAGTCAAGCCCTCCATTTCCATTTAGAGCAATATCCTTCAATGGCATACTTCTAGAATCCGAATTTTCTTTAACTTGACCGACAAGTCCATCTTTTGGGGGAATAAGTAGAGGATCTACTAATAAGTGATTTCCATCATCCTTTTTCTCCTCATTTTTAGGAATATCTGTAGGCACAACAATCATGTTGTCAAGCTCAACCAATTTTTCATTGTTAACTTCTAAAGGAATAAGGGTCTGTTGGTCTCCACCATCACCAACATTCTTACCAGAATGCTCCACCGCCTTTAATTCTTTGCTCCCTTTTTTTAAATTAGGATGAGCCACAAAACATTCATTAAATGAATGTCCATGCACTTTGTAATGAGAGCCAGAATCTGGAATTTTTTCAAACTCAACCTTTTGTAAGTATCTTGAACTTTTTGAACCAAGCCATACTTCACGCGGATGTTTTTTGGTTATGTCCAATTCCACCAAAATCTGTGCAACAGAAGGCTGAACCTAGAAGCTGTGGCTTGGTCAAATTGAAGAGGTCTTCCAAAAATTGATCCCAAGGCGTGAAGAACATGCGGCTAAAAAAAAATGCAATCTCAAATTTGGAACCATGGCCCAATTGCTTTCTTACTTAAAGGGTTCACAATCAAATTTTGAGAAGTTATTAAGTAAGGCCTCTTATCTCCAAGAGGAGATGTCTCAATTAACTTTTTAAAAGATCAATCCCATATAGAAATGAAAAGAATAAAACCTTATAAGGTCTTGGAAAATAAGTCTTGAATAGTGTCTGCAGTGGATAAAGGAAAACAACCAATACAGATTCAGGCAGAAAATTCAAGCCGTCCAATATAGTATCAACAATATAATAAACTCCAGAATGATCAACAGTTCAAAACTAGACCCTATTACACTTCAGAAGATAATAAGCAAAGGTTTGAGTCACATAAGAATAAAAAACTACACATTCAAAAGGGAAGTTATTAGTGGAATCTTAAAGAATCTTCTAAAGATAAATGAATTCAAATTGCCTAAACCAAAGAAACTAGAAGATGTGGGAAAAGTGGGACAACCAAAGAATTGCCCATATCATCGGATGATCATTCATAATATAGAGGACTTTGTAGCTTTCAAAGATTGGCTTAAAATAAGCGTTAAAGATGGATCGATAGTAATACCTAAAGAGTATTGGATTGATTCTAATCAAGGATCAGCTAAATGCATAATTGGTTAGCCTTACGTAACAGTCTCAAATTTAAAATCAAAGAATGATTGGGATATAGCTTTATTCTGATCATCTAATAAAATTCTAGAAAAACTCTATCATTCATCTGCCCAGGAATCTTAAAGAGTGCAGAGTCCCATCTAGGTTGATCTGACACCTCCTGAAGAAGTACATAAGAGAGTTTTGATTGAAGAACTTGAGAATTAATCAGCTGGTCAGTCTTCAATAGTTTAGAAAGAAGAACCCAAAAATAAAAATAGTAGTACAAAAATTAAAGTTGTAATTTCCTCAAATGGGAAAGCAAAATCTCTTATGCCTCTTACATTGTATGATTTCTATATCCTCCCTCTAGAGACTAAGAAAGTAATGAAGAATGATTTAGTGTACATTATGTCTATCTTTGGTGATGATGACACAAGTGATAACATAAATAATATAACAAAAAATAAATCTAAAAAATCAGAAATAAACTTAGATAAATTGAAAGAACCCTTCAATATTTCTCTGATAGTGATTCCCCTATTCTTGTTGTTCAGGGTGATCCTATTTGTAAAAAAAATTAAGATGTTTGACTTTGATAATTTGTACACAGCTCACCTTGGCTTGTTGGTTGAGAGCTTAGGTTTCCAACTAAAAGGTCTTTGGTTCGAGTCTTTGTGTTTGCAATGTGTGTGTGAGCTTGCCTTGATTGGCCTAAATGTCACAAAAAAAAAAAGATTTTGATAATTTGTCAAATGAAGAATTAAAGATAAATTAACATATACAATCAAAAGAACTAACTGTCCCTTCCTCAGAAGTGATAGCCCAAGTAAATCTCCATAGTGTTATGGTGTCATCACCAGCAAAACCCGTAGCCAACAAAGGAAAGCAATGAAAGTTCGATAGGAATGTTAAGCCCTGATGAACTAGTTCCGAGGCTAACCAAGAGGGGGGGGGGGGTGAATTGGTTATTTAAAAATTCGTGAGCAACAGGAAAAATCTTTTCGCTAATTTTTAGCGGAAAGAAGTAAACACAGAAACGAAAAAATCAACCATATATTTCACCCAAGCAGATAATAACAGAAAAATAAAGTGCAAAAAATAATCAGAAAGAGCACACCAGATTTTATAGTGGTTCGATCAACTTGACCTACGTCCACTCCCCGGAGCCTCCCCTCCGGGTATTGCACTAACACAAAAGTGACTCTCCTTCTGCTCCCATAGCAAGGCGGAGAGGCATGTAGAAAACTCCTTTCCACCAACCCAGTGAGGCAGAGAACCTAAACTCCTTTCGCTTCCTCCTGAAGCGGGCAGAGAACTCGGACTACTTTTGCTTCCTCTTAAAGCAGGCGGAGAACCTGAACTCCTTTCGCTTCCTCCTGAAGCGGGTAGAGAACCCAGATCTTCTTGCGAATGATCCTCCCACAGAAAGCACCGATAGGATGAGAGACGACGAATGGAGAAGATAACTCTGATCCTTACTTGGAGCAACCCTTGTGAATCCCTCACAAACTCCCCCTCACAAGATCCTCTCTCTCTCTCCCAAACTCTCTCCCTCTCTAGGGTTTCTCTGTAAAGGAAAGTGATAAAAGATCTTTCTTGTTAGAAGAAAAAGATCTTTTAAAAGAGGGCTCAAAAATTTCCCTAAATCTCAATTAGTCGGCCAATATCGTCCAGGACGATCTGTCGATCATCCTATACGATTAGTTCAAAATCACCTGTCTCAGGCAGGACGATCTGGCTCTTCTGGACGATTAGTAGAAAAAAGTTGTTCAAATCATCTCGTACGATTCTGCGATCGTTCAAGACGATTAGTGTAAATCAGGAATTTTGTCCAGAAGATCACTCTGGTCATCCAGAGGAACCTGTGCTGGACGACCTCAAAATGACTTGATCGTCCAGGATGATATTACTATCGTCCTGTACGATTAGTTCAAAAAGTGCCCAAATCGTCCAGAGCATCGCTCTGGACATACAGGTGAAACATGCAGGACGGCCTCAAAATGACTTAATCGTCTGGGATGATATCTATATCGTCCTGGATGATGAGTTTAAAAATAACCAAAATTGTCCTGTTCACCGCTCTGGACGTATAGGTGAAGTGCACTGGACGGTCATGATCGTCCCGGACGATACTACGATCATCCTGGACTATATGATTGTATCAATTAAATATTAATTTCTTTCCTTAATCACCAGACTAATTTAGGCATGATTGTACTGGATCGTCTAGGATGATACACGTATCATTCGGAACGATCAGATCAAATCTCTTAAAATAAAACTTGCCTAACTTGATCTGGCGACTGAGAATTTCTGATTTGAGCTTATCGACCCATACGATGGATGGATCGTCCAGGACGATCGGCTTAATCAGACAGACTTAACTTGGTTACCCAAATTAGGGTTTTTGTTTTCACTGGATCATCCAGGACGATGTGGATATCGTTCGGGATGATCAGAATAAAAATTTTAAAAGAAACTCTAATTCACTAAAACTCTCCCCCTGAGTGTGTGTGTGCAAGGTTACTTAGCTAGGGGATCAATTACATTAAATTTGACTCAAGAAAGGGAAAAATTACATTTAGACACACTTGGACCCGATCCTGAGTTGGCTTGAATTTCCTGAAATGATCAGCCAAGAAAAATAAAATATAAACATGTTTGTCATCATCAAAACTATACTTCATGAATCCAGATTTGCAACAATCTCCCCCTTTTTTATGATGATAAATATTGATGCAGTAGTTTCAAATAAAACATATAGAAGTAACCAATGTACGGATGAAAGAAAACATTTCATTTCAAATTTTACTAATCAACTAGAATAGTACAAGAAAACAACTACAAACAAAATAAACAACTACAAAATAAGAGCAATACATGAAACAGCTAGAACAGTACTGGAAACTACTAGTCACTCAAAACACTAACTCCCTCTTTTGACATCACAAAAAGGAGGAGGAACAGACACAATAATACAAGCTGAAAAACATCACAAAACACAAAGCTAAAAAAGAGGCTCAAAACACTAACTCCCCCCCTTTTTTAAATTGATCCGCTGCAGTAAATCAGAATTTTCCCTTGATTTTGAATCCAAAAACCAATAAGAAGATGATCAAAAGCACTGAAATCCAGAAAAGTTGGAAAATCGACTTTTGTAACTCCCACCTCGGACACCTTATAGATGCAGATTCCTTTCAAACCAAAAATCCAATTTAGAAGAAAGAAATTAGATTCGAAAAGAGATCCTTTCAAGCCTTATTCCAGAAAAATATCTGATATAATAGTATTACAAAGTAAGAAATCAGAAATCATGATTTTTCGTCTCAAGCTTTTGAAAATATTAAGGGTGCGTCGATTTTTCTAAGACATTTAAAGATCTAAAAGAGAAGAAAGCCTATTTCTTCGTGGGCTAATTTTGTGCCCCTTTTCAATTTGGGCTAATTTTGTGCCTGTTTTCATTTTGGCGCTCTTTGCGTATTTTTTGTAGGCTTTCTCCCTTTCAAATCGTTAAAGCATCTCAGGTGTGAAATTACCTTCCAGACATAAGAGACGACAAAGCTTACTCTCTACAATAAGGAAGAGTAATTCACAAAATAAAAACCATACATCATATGATAAGTGTAATCACTTGGTTCAAAAAATCATAACAATGACTCAAGACTTTAAAAATACTATTCATACGAGGTAGATTACTGTAGGAAGATAAAATAGATCTCTATTTCAAAAATTAACTTTTTAATTTTGAAGAAGATTTTTATCCAAAAGAAATAATACACCATTAAAGGAGTTAGAGGAAGATAAACAATCATCAATGTTTCTTCCCTTTAACAGATCCAGTGGAATCAATCACTGCTTACAAGCTTTCAAACCAAAAAATAATGCAAAATTTTCAGTCACAAATCCAGTTTATAAGCAATAGGGAGCAGTGATCGGATTTTGAAAAGCATAAACCAGTAAATAAAATCCAAGTAGGAAATTGCATCAAAATAAATATTCGAATCAAACTAACAATGAGGTTAAAATGAAAATCAGCAGAAAAATAAAAATCAACAGAAAATAGATAATCAAATCAAACAACTAACTAACAGAAACAGAATGAAAAATAGACAAATCAGAAATCAGTAGTCATCAGAATCAAGCATTTATGTCAATCACACCTAATCTGGTCCTCAAAGTGCTGAATGAGTCAAAGGCCAGTGGTTTAGTTAGTGTGTTAGCCAGCTAATTTTCAGTTGCTACATGATGTAGCTCAATGTCCCCTTTTGTAACATGGTCCCTAATGAAGTGATGCCTTATATTAATGTGTTTGGTTCTAGAATGTTGGATTGGATTCTTAAAAATGCAGATGACACTAGTATTATCACACAGAACAGAAATTGTGCCCACATGTAATTCTAAATCCAAGACTTATTGCTTCAACCAAAGAAGTTGGGCCACAGAACTTCTTAAGGCAATGTACTCAGTTGCAACATTGGAAAGTACAATTGACTTCTATTTTCTATTGGACCAGGAGACTAAAGACTGTCCTATGAATTGATAAGTTCTAGAAGTGCTCTTTCTAAAGCATGCAAAGAAGTGACAATTTGAGTGAACCTCGTATACATTTTAGAAATAGATTCGGTAGGTTTCATGCAAAAAATTTTATAGTCATGAAGTAATATGTTTAACCTAGACTGTTTGACTTCAGTTGTACCTTCATAAGTGATGCACAATCTATCCCAAATTTCTTTGCTAGTTATACAGGTAGAAACATGCATGTAATCTTCAAATTTTAAGGCACAGAAAAATAGTTTAAACATTTGGCATTTAGTTGGGCTAAGTCATGATCATCAAAAGTCCAATCAGTGAAAGGTAGTTCAGTTTTAACAATGTTAATCATTCTAAAAGGTGGTTCATAGCCCATCTTTAACAAGCATCCACATGCAATAATCAACTGATTGTAAAAAGGTGGACATACGAGTTTTCCAAAAATTAAAAGGTATGTTATCAAACAATGACGGTCAAGTATTTGAATAACATTCAGCAGTATTACGATTACCAAAGTTAGCCATGGCTCAAATTCAAAAGTTTTTAAACTTAATTTTTTAATCCCGCTCTGATACCACTTAAAAGTTTGATAGGGATGTTAAGCCCTGATGAACTAGTCCCTAGGCTAACCAAGAGGGGGGGGGGGGGTGAATTGGTTATTTAAAAATTTGTGAGCAACAGGAAAAATCTTTTCGATAATTTACAGCAAAAATAAGTAAACACAGAAATGAAAAGATCAACCATAGATTTCACCAAAGCAGATAATAATAGAAAAATAAAGTGCAGAAAATAATCAGAAAGAGCACACCAGATTTTATAGTGGTTCGGTCAACTTGACCTACATCCACTCCCCGGAGCCTCCCCTTTGGGTATTACACTAACACAAAAGTGACTCTCATTCTGCTTCCACAGTAAGGCGGAGAAGCCTGTACAAAACTCCTTTCTACAAACCCGATGAGGTAGAGAACTTGAACTCCTTTCGCTTCCTCTTGAAGAGGGCAGAGAATCTGGACTCCTTTCGCTTCCTCCTGAAGCAGGCAGAGAACCTGAACTCCTTTCGCTTCCTCCTGAAGCGGGCAGAGAACCCGGATCTTCTTGCAAATGATCCTCCCACAGAAAACACCGATAGGATGAGAGATGATGAACAGAAAAGATGACTCTGATCCTTACTTAGAGTAACCTTTGTGAATCCTCACAAACTCCCCCTCATAAGAACCTCTCTCTCTCCTAAACTCTCTCTCTCTCTCTAGGGTTTCTCTGTAAAGGAAAGTTGCAAAAGATCTTTCTTATTGGAAGAAAAATATCTTTTAAAGGAGGGCTCCAAAATTACCCTAAATCTCAACTGGTCGGCCAATATCGTCCTGTACGATCAGTTAAAAATCACCTATTTCATTTTGGACGATCTGGCTCTTCTGGATGATTAGTAAAAAAAAGTTAGTCAGATCATCTCGTACGATTCTGCGATCGTCTGGGATGATTAGTGTAAATAAGAAATTTCATCTAGAAGACCGCTCTGGTCTTCCAGAGGAACTTGTGCTAGATGACCTCAAAATGACTTGATCATCCAGGATGAAATTACTATCGTCCTGTATGATTAGTTCGAAAAGTGCCCAAATCTTCTGGAGCACCACTCTGGACGTACAGGTGAAACATGTAGGACGACCTCAAAATAACTTGATCATCTGGAATGATATCTATTTTGTCCTGGACGATTAGTTCATAAATAACCAAAATCATCCTGATCACCGCTTTGGATATATATGTGAAATGCAGTGGACTGTCATGATCATCCCGGATGATACAGCGATCGTCCTAGATGATATAATCATATCAATTAAATATTAATTGTTTTCTTTAATCACCAGACTAATTTAGGCATGATTGTACTGGATCATCCAGGATGATACACGTATCATCCGAGATGATCAGATCAAATCTCTTAAAATAAAACTTGCCTAACATGATCTAGTGGCTGAGAATTTCTAATTTGAGCTTATCGTCTCGTATGATGGATGGATCGTCCAAGACGATCGACTTAATCAGACAGACTTAACTTGGTCGCCCTAATTAGGGTTTCTATTTTCACTGGATCATCCAGGATGATGTGGATATCGTCTGGGACAATCAGAACAAAAATTTAACAGAAACTCTAATTCATTAAAACTCTCCCCCTGAGTGTGTGTGTGCAAGGTTACTTATCTAGGGGATAAATTACATTACATTTGACTCAAGAAAGGGAAAAATTACATTTAAACACACTTTGACCCGATCTTGAGTTGGCTTGAATTGCATTTGATCTTTTGTACCTGAAATGATTAGCCAAGCAAAATAGAACACAAACATGTTTGTCATCATCAAAACTATACTTCTTGAATCCAGATTTGCAACAAACAAGTGGCGGATAATCCAGAAACTTCAATACTAGTTCAAATAAATCTTGATGTGGCTAATTTAGATGTTCCTAAAGTGGATTATAATGTGTTAGCATATCTTAGAAAACTGTCTTTAAAACTTAGTATCTACGATTCTTTTGTTCTTTCCAAAGAGATGTGAGAGGCTTTAACCAAGGATTACTTGATCTAGAGATCTATATGGCTTAGTTAGCATCAACGTAATCTGAAGAAACATTAAGTTTCAAAGTGATTCTAAAAGTTACATTTTTAGATGATGATTTACTATTGGGAACTATGGATCATAATCATCCATTATATATATATATATATATATATATATATATATATATATATATATATATATATATATATATATCTGTGATTATAAAAAATTATAGATTATCTCATGCCCTTGTCGATCCAAGTACATCGATCAATATTATGACTCTTAGTTATCCACATACCTGAAGGTGGATACTCACAAACTCAGTTCTAATAAAATTATGTTACAAGGGTTCAATGAATAAGGTGAGAGAGCTTTGGGTTCAATCACTTTGATGTTAAAAGTAGGAAACCTAAAGACCAAAGCCAAATTTTATATAATAGATTTCAAATCTTCTTTTAATGCCCTTTTGGGTAGGCCTTGGCTACATTAATCTATAATGGTGCCTTCCATCCTTCATCAGTATATCAAATACAATCATGAGGGAGAAGAGCACTGTATTCAAGGTGACTTATAACCATTTTTCAATTCATGAAGTCAGTATATATGAAGATGCTTCATATTACCTGCCTAAAAAGCATAATATTTTCTTTAAAATCTTAAACTGGTTCAAGAAGAAGTAAAAGAAAAGAAAAGAAAAAGAAAAAGAAAAGGAAAAAAGAAAAGCTTTTTGATCTCTAACATGATGTTCTTTGGTCACCCTACCCTCCCTCACAAAGAGGAAGTAGAATGTTTCAACGATTTAGAGGAAGAAATCGAGGATGAAAAAATAGACTAATGAAAGAGAATAAACTGTAGTACATACAAATATAGGTACCTACAATACATATCGATTTGGAATCTAGTTCAAAGGATAAATCCTATGTGGTTGATAAAAAGACATAGGCCATAAAATATAGGAATAATGCAAAATGGCTAAAGTTTGAGATTTTTATAGAAGTTGACAGTGATAAGGACAAGGTCCATATCACTAGGGAAGCTGATTCAAATCTATTTACTTTGGAGAAGTTAAAAAAGTATATGGGAAATATTACCCTTACTCCACTCTCCCAAAGTGATATAAAAAGGTTAGAGGTGAAAACCTCTCTTTCTTTAAACCTAGAAACCAAAGCCAACATCTTTTTACCCTCTACTAGAAAATTTACTGAAACCAATATTACCCTCAATGAATAATTTATGGATGAAATGGTGAAACAACCTTTTGACTGGTACTCTAATTATGTAAGAAAGTTCATTAAGCAAGGTTTAATGCAATCAAATTGGACTAGAGGTGAAGCTCAATAATTTAAACATTTATAGGATAAAAGAAACCACAAACATATTTCAAGATCAAACATTGGCTTCGCTACTCTTTCTTCGTATGATGATGATGAATATTACTTAGTTATATCTAATAATCTAGATCATAATACTCTCTTTTCAGTGAATGTTAAACCCTTAAAAACCTCTATTTGGAAAGTTCAGATGATATAGATGACTCTCAAGTTAGGGATGTACCTCCAAAATGTGAAGAGGAGATCAAATCTATAATTGATGATTTGAAAGAAATAAGTCTGGGAATTGAAGAACCTCGTCCAATTTTTATAAGCTCATTATTGAATGTGGATGAGGTAAAAAATTGGTGGAATTATTATAAGAATTCATAAGTTATTTCAGCTGGAGTTATGAAGAAATGCCTAGATTATCCCAAGATATAACAGTCCATAAGCTAGAAATTTAGCCAAGAATGGCTCATGTTAAACAAGCACCTCAATGAGTGCGACTTGATATAGAACAATACGTGATTTCAAAAGTTAAAAAGTTAATTGATGTAGGCATTATCAAAAAGGAGCAATATCCAACCTAGTTAGCTAGCATCATTCTAGTCAAGAAGAAGAATGATCAAATTCGTGAATTCATTGATTTTAGAGATCTAAACAAAGCTTATCCTAAAGATGAGTTTCCACTTTCTATACTAAAACTTATGGCTAATGTTGCTTCCTCTCATGAGATATTTTCTTTTATGGATGGCTCATCTTGATACAATCAAATTAAAATAGCTCATGAGGATTTAAAGTATTGATCTTTCAAGAAGCTTGTAAGTGTCTACTATTACAAAGTCATGCCATTTGGGTTAAAGAATGCTGGAGCAACTATTTGATTAAAAAGTTATCACTTTTAAAAGATTAATTATCTTTGGGCAATTTAATTTCTTGAATTTTAATTTTAAAATTGAACGCATCATCATAAATGATATATCGTCTTAGGAGACAGCATACGATTCCTTAATGGGTTAAATTTATAGAATTAAAATTTCATCATGATTATCGTAGTCAAATTTGAGCAAGAACTACATATGACCTTGGAGAGTCAAATTGATTATTCACTCGGGTGTTTAACTATGATAATTTAGATAAGCTATCATTAATTTCATAATCAAAGTTACAATAATAAGTAATATATCTTCCTAATGGAAGAAGATATCAGTCATTATTATATGTTTGAAAAGAAGATAATGATCATTGATTTGACTTAAATTTTTCCAAAGATAATTAATTAAGGTTTTGAAAATTTGATTTTGAAATTTTTGTTGACCTTATTTTCATCACACCTTGGGTTCAAGGGGTCAGACCTGACCTATTGAGCCTAGACCCATGCTCTGGGTCAACCTAGTTGACCAGGTCAACCCAGATTCAACCACTTAGCCCGTTTGACCCTATTTGATTTAAAATCCATTTCAAACCTATCTCAAGCATAAACCCCTCATCCCTTGGGTCTATTTGACCAAGGTTGACCAAGTCAACCTTTGACTTTGTCAACCCAAGTCTTCCTTGGTCAAATTAACCTATTTAACGTCAAATTAAACCTATTTAATGCATTAAAACCCTTCATAATGCCTCCTTCACTCAAACCATAGCTAAGGAACCTAATTTTCCTCATAATTCACTCAAGATCCATTCCTAGCCATCCATCCTAGGGTTAAGACTATAAATAAGAGTCTTAGGGCTTCATTAGGGAGATATTGACTTTACTCTTACCCTAAGCCTCCTCGAGCCCGACACCCGATTCCATCAAACTCCCCTAGTCTCCCCTAACCTTTCCCAAGTCAAATCCACTGCAAACATTTCTTTTTCTGGTTGATTGTCTAATCTTTCAGGTCTGCAGGATCAATTATAAGTTCAAGCCAGTCCAAGATTGAGTCAGTCTATTTTGTAATTCAGGTCCATTGTACTATTTTCATCTTTATTGAGTCAAATGTAATGTAATTAATACCCTAGCTAAGTAACCTTGCACACACACACTCAGGGGGAGAGTTTTAGTGAGTTAGAGTTTCTATTCATTTTTTGTTCAGATCATCCTGTACGATATTCACATCATCCTTGACGATCTAATGAAAATAGAAACCCTAATTAAGGGAACCAAGTCAAGTCGATCTGATTAAGTAGATCATCCTGAATGATCTTTGGATCATACTGAATGATAGGCTCAAATCAAAAATTCTCAGCCGCCAGATCAAGTTAGGCAAGATTTTATTTTTAGAGATTTGGTCAGATCGTCCCGAACGATAAGTGTATCATCTTGAATGATCCTTGATAATCATGCCTAAATTAGTCTGGTAATTAAGGTACACAATTAATACCTAATTGATATGATCATATCGCCCTGGACAATCACAGGATCGTACGGGACGATGTGTTAAAAATCCCGACCGTCTAGTGCCTATTACCTGTACGTCTAAAGCTGTGTGCAGGACGATAATCCCATTTTTAAACTAATCGTACGGAATGATACCCATATCATCCCGAACAATCAAGTCATTTTGAAATCATCCAGCATGTTATAATCTGTACGTCCAGAGCTGTGAACCGGACGATTTTGGCACTTTTTGAACTAATTATACAGGAATATAAACATATCGTCTTGGACGATCAAGTCTTTTTGAGATCATCCAGCACAAGTTCCCATGGACGACCAAAGCTGTCTTCTGGACGAAGTTCCTTATTTATACTAATCATCCTGGATGATCGTTGAATCATACGTGACGATCTGAACAACTCTTATCTACTAATCATCTAGAGGAACCAGATCATACAGGCTGATACATGTGAATTTAAACTGATCATACAGGACCATCGACTGATCGTCCTGGACTATCTTTGATGACCAGTTGAGATTTAGGGCAATTTTTGAGCCCTCCTTTAAAAGATCTTTTTTTTCAATAAAAAAAATCTTTTGCCACTTTCCTTACCAGAGAAAACCTAGAGAGAGAGAGAGAGAGAGAGGATCTTGTGAGGGGGAGTTTGTGAGGGATTCATAAAGGTTGCTCCAAGTAAGGATCAGACTTATCTTCTCCAGTCATCATCTCTTATCTTACTGGTTGTTCTTGGTGGGATCGTTTGCAAGAAGATCTGGGTTCCCTACGTACTTCAGGAGGAAGCAAAAGGAGTTCGGGTTCTCTGCCTGATATTTTCTGTTTTCTTCATTTTGCTTGAGTTTTTTGTTTGATGTGCTTACCTGTTTTTACTTTAGAATTTTTCCTTTCCTGCTAATTTTCATTTGCTGATTTTATTTACTAATTTTTTGCGTGTCTATCTTTCTTCTTTCTTATTTTTATTTACTGCTTACTCACTTTTAAATTAGATCACTGCTCACTACTGCTGAAAAACTAGATTTCTGACTGAGAGTTTTGCCTTATATTTATTTGAAAGCTTATAAGCAGTAATCGACTCCTCTATATCTGTTAAAGGGAAGAAACGTTCATGATCGTTTCTCTTTCTCTAACTCCCTTTAATAGTGTATTATTTCTTTCGAATAAAAATCTTCTTCATAATTAAAAAGTTAGTTTTTGAAATAGAGATTTATTTTATCTTCCTACAGTAATCTACCTCATATGAATAGTATTTTTAAAGCTTTGAATCAGTGTTATATTTTCTTGATCAGGTGATTGCACTTATCATATAATATATGATTTTTATTTTATGAATTACTCTTCCTTTTTGTAGAGAATGCGTTTTGTCGTGTCTTATGTCTGAAAAAAAATTTTACAGCTGAGATTTCTTTAACGATTATAAAAGAAAGCAAGCTTATAAAAGATGCGCAAAGTACCAAACAAAATGAAAAGAGGTACAAAATGAGCCCAAACCTGAAAAGATGCGCAATGTCACAAATTGGAAAGATACACAAAGTGTATCAAAAATTAAAAGATGCACAGTGCGCCAAAAAAATTGAAGAAGAGGCACAAAATGAGTCCACCAAGAAATAAGCTTTCATCCCTTTCAGATACATAAATATCTTAAAAAAATCCATGCACCACTTAATATTTTCAAAAGCTTGAGATTAAAAATCATGATTTTTTATTCCTTCCTTCGGAATACTATTTTATCAGATATTTTTCTGGAATGAGGCATGAAAGGATCTCTTTTCGAATCTAATTTATTTTCTTCTGAAGTAGATTTTTGTTTGAATGGAATTTGAACCTGTAAGGTGATCGAGGTAGGAGCTACGAAAGTCAAATTTCTAACTTTTTTGGATTTTAGCGTTGTTAATTTTCTTCTTGTTCGCTTTTGAATTGAAAATCAGGAAAAATTCTACTTTACTGGAGCTGATAAAAAAAATCATTATTTTTAGTTTTGCTTTCTCGTTTCTACTTTTTATTTACTCTATTTTTTATTTTCTATTTGTCTTATGTGTTTTTGGGATCCCTAATCTTTCCTTCAGGGTCCGCCTTGTTATTAGATTGTTTGTTTTACTTTCTTTGTGATCTATTAGTTTGCTGTTATTTTTATCTTTTTTGTTCCTCCTTTTTGTGATGTCAAAAGGGGGAGTTATTTTTGTGTTGTAGTAGTTTCATTTGTTATTTTTGTTATAGTTATGTCCTTTGTTGTATTGAATGTCACTGGTTATCAATAATTAATAAAATTGATCATCTCTCGCATGTGCTTTACTTATTGCAATCTAGTTAATTTGAAATTACTGAATAAATATTTGCCATCATCAAAAAGGGGGAGATTATTGCAAATCTGAGTTTTAAGGACTATGATTTTGATGATAACAAACATTTTTGTTTATGGTTGATTGTCTAATCTTTCAGGTCTGCAGGATTAATTGCAAGTTCAAGCTAGTCCAAGATCGAGTCAGTCTGTTTTGTAATTCAATTCCAATGTATTATTTTCATCTTTATTGAGTCAAATGTAATGTAATTGATCCCCTACATAAGTAACCTTACACACACACACTCAGGGGGAGAGTTTTAGTGAGTTAGAGTTTCAGTTCATTTTTTGTTCAGATCATCCTAGACGATATTCACATTGTCTTAAACGATCTAGTGAAAACAGAAACCATAATTAGGACAACCAAATCAAGTTGATCTGATTAAGCAGATCATCCTTGATGATCCTTGGATCGTACTGGATGATAGGCTCAAATCAGAAATTCTTAGCTGCTAGATCAAGTTAGGTAAAATTTTATTTTTAGAGATTTGGTCTGATCATCCCGGATGATACGTGTATCATCCTAGACGATCCATGACAATCATTTCTAAATTAGTCTGGTAATTAAGGTAAGCAATTAATACCTGATTGATATGATCATATCGTCCTGAATGATTACAGGATCGTACGGAACGATGTGTTAAAAATCCTGACCGTCCAGTGCCTATCACCAGTACGTCCAGAGCTATGTGCAGGATGATAATCCCATTTTTGAACTAATTGTACGGGACAATACTCATATCATCCCGGACGATCAAGTTATTTTGAAATCATCCAGCATGTAATGACCTGTACGTCCAGAGCTATGAACCGGACAATTTTGGCACTTTTTGAACTAGTCGTACAGGATGATAAATATATCGTCCTGGACAATCAAGTCATTTTGAGATCGTCCAGCAAAAGTTCCCTTGGACGACCAGAGCTATCTTCTGGATGAAATTCTTGATTTAGACTAATCATCCCGGACGATCGCCGAATTATATGTGACGATCTGAATAACTCTTGTCTACTAATCGTCCAGAGGAAACAGATTGTCTAGGCTAATACATGTGATTTTCAATTGATCGTACAGGACGATCGACCGATCGTCCTTGATGATCTTTGATGACCAGTTGAGATTTAGGGCAATTTTGGGCCCTCCTTTAAAAGATCTTTTTCTTTCAACAAGAAAAATCTTTTTCCACTTTCTTTACTAGAGAAAACCTAGAGAGAGAGAGAGAGCTTGGGAGAGAGAGAGAGAGGATCTTGTGAGGGGGAGTTTGTGAGGGATTCATAAAGGTTCCTCCAAGCAAGAATCAGAGTCTTCTTCTCCAGTCGTCGTCTCTTATCTTACTGGTTGTTCTTAGTGGGATCGTTCGCAAGAAGATCTGGGTTCTCTGCCTGCTTCAGGAGGAAGCAAAAGGCATTCAGGTTCTCTGCCTACTTCAGGAGGAAGCAAAAGGAGTTTTGGTTCTCTGCCTCACCAGGTTGGTGGAAAGGAGTTCTTGTACAGGCTTCTCCGCCTTACTGTGGGAGCAAAAGGAGAGTCACTTTGTGTTAGTGCAATACCCGGAGGGGAGGCTCCGGGGAGTGGACGTAGGTCAAGTTGACAGAACCACTAAAAAATCTGGTGTGTTCTTTTCAATTACTTTCTACACTTATTTTCTGTTGGTGATTGTGTGATTGTTCTTATTATTCTGTTATCGTTAAACATCTGCACAACATCGCATCACTGTAAAAGTTTTAAAACATTCAAAAAGAATTTCGTAATCGTTGTTTTGTTCTTGAATTTTTAAAACTACCAATTCACCCACCCCTCTTGGTTAGCCTCGGGACTAATTCATAAGGGCTTAACATTCCTATCGAACTTTCAATTACATATTATAAGGGATTTAAGCTGTTTCAAATGGATCTCGAGAGTCCCTTTTTAAATGGGGTAATAAAGAGAGGATGTCTTTGTAGAGCAACCCTCAGGTTTTGAGAGTTCCCAATATCCAAATCATATTTGCAAATTAAAAAAGGCCTTATATGGATTGAAACAGGCACCTAGAGCTTGGTATGAGAGGCTTAGCATATTCCATTAGAAATAGAGTCTGTTAAGGGGAGCGTAGACACCACCCTTTTCCTTAGGAAAGTAGAAGATGATCTACTCATTGTCTAAATCTATGTTGATGATATACTATTTGGATGTTATGATAAAGACCTATGAGATGATGTTTTTGAAATAATGAGTATGGAGTATGAGATGAGTATGATGGGAGAATTGTCCTACTTTTTGGTGTTTAGCATAAGGAAAATGGATGATGGAACTTTTTTGAATCAATCAAAATACACTAAGGACATCTTGAAGAAATATGAAATGGACAAAGCTAAGCCAATTAACACTCCCATGAGTTCTATTGTTCAATTAGATAAGGATTCAATTGGAAAATTTGTTGATCAGAAGAAGTTTAGGAGAATAATTGGATCACTGCTTTACTTGACTGCTAGCCAACCTGATATTATGTTTAGTGTTTGTCTTTGTGCTAGGTTTTAAGCTGATCCTAAAGAGTCCCACCTGACTGCTGTTAAGAGAATTCTTAGATATCTTTTAGGGACCCCAAACCTAGGAATCTGGTACCCTAGGCACAGCACTTCTTTTAAGATAATTGGATATTCTGATTCTAACTTTGTAGGGTGTAGAGTGGATAGAAAGAGCACTTCTGGAACTTGCCAGTTCATAACACAGTCATTAGTCTCCTGATCCAGTAGAAAATAAAACTCAATTGCACTTTCCACTACTGAAGCTGAGTACATTGCCTTAGGATGTTGTGTTGCCCAAGTCCTTTGGTTGAATCAATAAATTTTGGATTTAGGATTACCTTTTGGCATAATTTCTGTTCTGTGTGATAATACTAGTGCCATCTGCATTTCTAAGAATCCAATCCAATATTCTAGAACCGAACACATTGATATAAGGCATCACTTCATTAGAGACCATGTTATAAAAGGGGATATTGAGCTACATCATGTAGCAACTGAAGATCAACTGGCTGACATCTTTACTAAACCACTGGCCTTTGACTCATTCAGCATTTTGAGGATTAGATTAGGTGTGATTGACATAAATGTATAAATCTAATGATTACTAATTTCTGATGTTATCTATTTTCTTCATTTTGCTTTAGTTTTTTGTTTGATGTGTTTTTCCGTTTTTACTTTAGAATTTTTCCTTTCCTGTTGATTTTCACTTGCTGATTTTTATTTATTGATTTTTGCGTGTCTGTCTTTCTTTCTTCTTATTTTTATTTACTGCTTACTCACTTTTAAATCAGATCACTACTCACTACTGCTAAAAAATTGGATTTCTGACAGAGAGTTTTGTCTTATTTTTGTTTGAAAGTTTATAAGCAGTAATCGACTCCTCTATATCTGTTAAAGGGAAAAAATGTTGATGATTGTTTCTCTTCCTCTAACACCCTTTAATGGTGTATTATTTCTTTCGAATAAAAATCTCTTCTTCATAATTAAAAAGTTGGTTTTTAAAAAAGAGATTTATTTGATCTTCCTACAGTAATCTTCCTCATATGAATAGTATTTTCAAAGCTTTGAATCAGTGTTATGTTTTCTTGATCAGGTGATTGCACTTATTATATAATGTATGGTTTTTGATTTGTGAATTACTCTTCCTTTATGTAGAGAATGAGTTTTGTCATCTCTTATGTCTGGAAGGTAATTTTACAGCTGAGGTTATTTAACGATTATGAAAGGAAGCAAGCTTACAAAAGATGCGCAAAGCCCCAAACAAAATGAAAAGAGGCACAAAATGAGCCCAAACCTGGAAAGATGCGCAATCTTGCCAAATTGGGAAGATACACAAAGTGTATCAAAAATCAAAAGATGCACGGTGCGCCAAATAAATTGAAAAAGAGGCATAAAATGAGCCCACAAAGAAATAAGCTTTCTTCTCTTTCAGATCCTTAAATGTCTTAGAAAAATCCATGTGCCACTTAATATTTTCAAAAGCTTGACATTAAAAATTATGATTTCTGATTCCTTCCTTCGGAATACTATTTTATCAGATATTTTTCTGGAATGAGGCTTGAAAGGATCTCTTTTCGAATCTAATTTATTTTCTTCTAAAGTAGATTTTTGTTTGAATGGAATTTGAACCTGTAAGGTGATCAAGGTTGGAGCTATGAAAGTCGAATTTCTAACTTTTTTGGATTTTAGGGTTGTTAATTTTCTTCTTGTTCGCTTTTGAATTGAAAATTAGGGAAAATTCTATTTTACTGGAGCTGATAAAAAAAAATCGTTGTTTTTAGTTTTGCTTTCTCGTTTCAATTTTTTATTTACTCTATTTTTTGTTTTCTATTTGTCTTATGTGTTTCTGGGATCCCTAATCTTTCATTCAGGATCCACCTCTTTATTAGATGTTTGTTTTGCTTTTTTTGTGATCTGTTAGTTTGCTGTTATTTTTGTCTTTTCTATTCCTCCTTTTTGTGATGTCAAAAGGGGGAGTTATTTTTGTGTTGTAGTAGTTTTATTTGTTATTTTGTTATATTGAATGTCACTGGTTATTAATGATTAGTAAAATTTATTGTCTCTCTCTTGTGCTTTACTTACTGCAATCTGGTTAATTTAAAACTACTTAATAAATGTTTGCCATCATCAAGAAGGGGAAGATTATTGCAAATATGAGTTTCAAGGACTATGATTTTGATGATAGCAAACATTTCTATTTCTGGTTGATTGTCTAATCTTTAAGGTCCGTAGGATTAATTGCAAGTTTAAGCCAGTCCAAGATCGAGTCAGTCTGTTTTGTAATTCAGTTCCAATGTACTATTTTCATCTTTATTGAGTCAAATATAATGTAATTGATCCCCTAGCTAAGTAACTTTGCACACACACACTCAGGGGAAGAGTTTTAGTGAGTTAGAGTATCTGTTCATTTTTTGTTCAGATCATCCTTGATGATATTCACATCGTCCTGGATGATCCAGTAAAAATAAAAACCCTAATTAGGGCGACCAAGTCAAGTCGATCTGATTAAGCAGATTGTCCTGGATGATCCTTGGATCATACCGGACGATAGGCTCAAATCAAAAATTCTCAGCCGCCAGATCAAGTTAGGCAAGATTTTATTTTTAGAGATTTGGTCTGATTATCCCGGACGATACGTGTATCATCCTGGATGATCCTTGATAATCATGCCTGAATTAGTCTGGTAATTAAGGTAAGCAACTAAAACCTGATTGATATGATCATATCATCCTAGACGATCGCAGGATCATACGGAACAATGTGTTAAAAATCCTGACCGTCCAGTACCTATCACCTGTACGTCTAGAGCTGTGTGCAGGATGATAATCCCATTTTTGAACTAATCGTACGGGACGATACCCATATCATCCCGGATGATCAAGTCATTTTGAAATCATCCAGCATGTTATGACCTGTACGTTCAGAGCTGTGAACCGAATGATTTTGGCACTTTTTAAACTAATTGTATAAGATGATAGGCATATTGTCCTGGACTATCAAGTCATTTTGAGATCGTCCAGCACAAGTTCCCCTAGAAGACCAGAGCTGTCATCTGGACAAAATTCCTGATTTACACTAATCGTCCCAGACGATTGCCGAATCGTACGTGACGATCTGAATAACTCTTGTGTACTAATCATCCAGAGGAACCAGATCGTCCAGGTTGATACATGTGATTTTTGAACTGATCGTACATGATGATCGATCGATTGTCTTGGACAATCTTTGACGACCAGTTGAGATTTAGGGAAATTTTTTAGCCCTCCTTTAAAAGAACTTTTTCTTTCAACAAGAAAAATCTTTAACCACTTTCCTTACCAAATAAAACTTAGAGAGAGAGAGAGAACTTAGGAGAGAGAGAGAGGATCTTGTGAGGGGGAGTTTGTGAGGGATTCACAAAGGTTGCTACAAGCAAGGATCAGAGTCGTCTTCTCCAGTCGTTGTCTCTTGTCTTACTGGTTGTTCTTGGTGGGATCATTCGCAAGAAGAGCCCGATTCTCTGCCTACTTTAGAAGGAAGCAAAAGGAGTTCGGGTTCTCTGCCTGCTTTAGGAGGAAGCAAAAAGAGTTTGGGCTCTCTGCCTGATCGGGTTGGTGGAAAGGAGTTCTTGTACAGGCTTCTCTGCCTTTCTGTGGGAGCAAAAGGAGAGTCACTTTGTGTTAGTGCAATACACGGAGGGGAGGCTCCGGGGAGTGGACACAGGTCAAGTTGACCAAACCACTATAAAATCTGGTGTGTTCTTTTCAATTACTTTCCTCACTTATTTTCTGTTGGTGATTGTTCTTATTATTCTATTATCGTTAAACATCTGCATAACATCGTATGATTGTAAAAGTTTTAAAACATTCAAAAATATTTTCGTAATCGTTGTTTTGCTCTCGAATTTTTAAAACTACCAATTCACCCCCCTCTTGGTTAACCTCGGGACTAGTTCATAAGGGCTTAACATTCCTATCGAACTTTCAGTGAGATCTCGACGAGCCGAGCTTAAGAACCATTCATAGCAGTTTGCAATTGATCTAGACGTTGGGACCTCAAGGATCCTTCTACAAATTTATTGGTGGACAATCTACAAGCTTAACAAACCCAAGAACTCTTGAATCCATCCATTGGATTGAAGTAAAACCCTAATCCTAGAAAAGAACACATAGGGTTAATTAGCTTTTCATTAAGCTCATTTTAGACCGTGAATCTTACCCCACATGAATGCTCTTCAAGCCTAGTGTCTTCGTTTAAAATTTCATTGAAATTTATCATGTTATTTGTGAGAACAAGATGAAAATACCCTTAGGCTTCAGTTTCGCCCTATGTCCGAGTATACGAAATCCTCACTGTTGATCATTTGATCAACAGCGGAGATTCCATCATTATGTGGTCTCTTCCGAACTGTGGAACCAATCTCGCCGCTACACTGTTCGTCCGGCTTGATTAGAGTCGTTGGTTTCAAACAGCGGAGGATCAGACGACTCTCGCGCTACGCCGACATGGTTAAGTGCCGCGGCACTAATAAAATTACTTCTAAAATTATTTGAATAAACCTATTTTAAATATGAATTAATATTTATTTTAGTATAATATTAAATATTTTTATAACTATTAAATATTTTATATATATCTATTTTAAATAATTAAAAATTTATTTTTTAAAATATGTTAATTTAAAATAAAATTTATTTATGGTATATTTATTATTATTTATATAGTTTTAATTACCTAAATATTTAAATACTTAGTTAATAGTTATAATTATTAATTACGTTTAAATAATAATAAATATATATTTTTTTTCATTTTCAACAAATTCAAAAAACTATTTATGATTATTTAATTTAAAATTAATTATAATTTAAGAAACATTTTCACTATTTTAAGTAATTCTAATTAATTAATATTTAAACTTTTAATTAATAATTATTTAATTTAAGATTTGATTATTTTCTAAAATTATAAAAAATCATTTTTTACTAAAATATCTTAAATTTCAGAAACTTTAATATTTGATTTAATATAATTTTCTAATTTTTTTAAAATGTTAGTTATTTTAAATTATTTAAAAATAGCTTTTAATTGTTTTAACTTTAATAACTCATAACTAATTCACTTTAAATCCTAAAAATATGTATAATGCCTTAAACATTTTAGAAAATTAAGAATTTTAATTTAAAATTCTTTTTAGATATTAAAATTGAATTTTTATTAATTATTTCTCTATTATTTAATCATTTAAATATTTAATTGCTATTCAAATATTATTTAAATAAATAATGATTTATTTTAGAAATTAAAAACTATTTTTACACCCTCCCCTTAGGTGGTCAGTGGATCTCTCAATGAAATACTTTGAATTATTTTTATTAGTTAATTGTAAAGCTTATATGTTTATATATAAGTTAATATATGTGTATTTTAAACATTTTAAAATTATACATGTATTTAAATCTCTTGACTTTGAGAGATCTACTTTTGGAATTTTAAACATAAGCTATGCATGTGAATAGCATTCATGGGGGAAGGATTAATGGGTGATTAGGCTCTAATCATTCACTAACCACATCATTAATCTCATTTAATTAGTGTTTAGTAGTCCTTCTTGCATGTGTAGGTTGCATGAGTACTTAGTCTAGGCTCTCCTAGGTCTAAGGGCATGGTGTGCTATGTTTTCATGCATCTCCTTTTATGTTACCACAAGGGTTAGACAATAACACTTGATTTAAACCTATTCAACTTAGTGACACCCTAAGATAATAATTAAGGACTCGTCTAGCAGACTCAGAGAAATTCTAGGAGTTTGCGTACACCCCCAAATGGCTTGATACTGGAAAAACTTAAACTTAGTGACATCCTAAACCCCCTAAAATTTTCTAGGAATTTTCAGGATTCTTTAAACCCCTTAATTAACAAACCCTAATTAACCTTTTAATTAAGACCCGGTAACTTCAAAAAATTCTTATAAATTCAAATTAGATATGAAAATTACCCATAATATATCAAACTCTTCAGAATTCAATCCTTAATCTCAAAAAATTAAATGCCCTATAATTGGAGTTCAATCTAAATCTTAATTTAACTTTGATTATGAATAACTCTTTTAATTAAATTAAATAATTAAAAATTATTAAAAATTCTAAATTTTCCCCAAACACTTGAGAACACTTCCTTAGGTCATTCCTGACCTTTGTAGGTGCTTCCAAGGGGTTTGGAGCTGATTTGGATCAAAACTCCTAAAATAGCCCTTAATTAAGCAATTTTAATAATTCATTAATTGCCCAAAACTTCTAAAAATCATAACTTTGCCTAGAAAACTCCAACCCCAGCAAACTCAATGTCTAATTACTCTTTGTAAGATCTAATATTTAATAAAAATACTAGAACCCCTAAACCTAGCTTGCTTCTAAAAATGACATTTTGGACACTCTAACTTAGTAGATAGGATGACCTCGGACCCTCTAAAATTCATTAACTCAATTTAATTTTTAGAAAAAATTACCCCAAGGTTTCAGCTAATCTCCTAACTTGATAATGAACCATTTAATATATCTTCATATTAGCTTTCAAATAAACTAAATCAACTTAACCAACCCTGATTACTACTGGGTAACCCAGGTCTACGAGGCAATTAACTTAGCCCCAAGGAAGGTGAAATAAACTTCATGGCCTCAGTGAGAAATAAAGGTAGTAATCACTTAACCTTTACAATATATCTAATTCAAGCTTTAACACATTATTGTTTAAACTCAAACCAAAATTTCTCCTTTTGGCCTTCAACTAACTGGGTCACAAGTAACTTTGACTAAACCCCTTTACATAGGATACATCTAGACCACACAGCCTTCTTACACACACATAAAATTATTTGTTAGGGCACCACTTATATCTTTAGGCTAGGCCGGTGTTTACTTTACTACTGTGTGCCAGATTTTTTGAGATTTCATTGCATGCTGTGATTGAAAATTGATTGATATGTTTGTTTACTTTTACTGATCTCTGTATATTGATGTGATGGGCGATAGATTACCCATAGGTTAGGAACAATCTCTGATACTAACAATTTCATCTACATGTGGCCATGCTCATGCAACGCTAATAAAGGGGGGGCTAAAATTTGTAAATAAATATCATATAAATGCTTGCTACAGGTGTTTCAGCTGCTTAGCCCCTAAAGATAAATGAGGGCTAAAAAGAAGTAAATCATAATAGCTACAGGTGCTTCAGCTGCTTAGCCCTCAAATAAAAAATAGCATGGCCAAGTGTGGCTGGTATGAGTACTTTACTGTTCATATATTTAACTGCTTTGGATTGACCTGATATTTAAATACTTCGGATAACCTTGCAGGAGAGTCTAAATTTTTTTTCAGTTTATGTTAATGTAATTTGATTGTAATATTGTGTTGTGAAAGTGCACCTTTGAGTTGGGATACACAGGTCCAAAGCTTGGATTTCAAAGTGGAAAGGATACCCCTTCGGGGAATAGTCTTTTCCCATTTAGAAGCCTAAATTTGGATCATTTTACTATCCAAAGTGGAAAAAAATAACATCCCGTTCGGGGGAAGAGTTCCCTTTTCCCACTTTGGGTATCCAGCTATGACAAATCTAAGGAGCCTGAAGAAGAGAAGATCGAGGAGTTGAATACAAAGAGTATCCCACTCAAATTCACTTGCGTCAGTACTAGGATTAGAATCTGGGTTATTGTCAGTGGTGCCTGGCCACTTTACTTTTCTGTAGATCCTGGGTTGTAATAAAAGGAAGTTGGCATATGGATATTTATTTTGATTAATTTGATTATTTAATGTGTTTAATTTAAACTGATTGTGATTAGATTTTGCCTACTTTTCTTAGTTTCTTGGTATTTGTGTGCCACTTTTATTTTAGCCTGGATTCGATCAAAGACTCATGAGGGTACATCCAAAAATTGTTCTACTTAAACTTAATTAAAAATTTTAAGATAATATAGAAACTCTAACGCTCTTAAGAAGTAAGCTCGAGAATGCTAGGAGTTTGTATAGTATATTCATTGCATTATTCTTTCCATTTGTTAGGCCACTCCCCGCCTGCGGGTTCTGGCAGACCACATGGCCTATGAGGGTGCAGATATGTCAAAGGGAGCCTGTGCACTCTAGGATAAAACCTATTTTTTAAGCCTTTTTTTAAAACTACTTCATATATGTTTCAAGCATTTAATCGAGTCGATCAGCATGCATTGCATTAGAAATTAATTTAAAAGTGGGTGTAAAACTTTAATTGCATTTATTTTAGCATTTTCATTCAATATAAGTCAAGGGACCACTTAGGATAATTTCTAGATGTCAGTCCCACTTCTCAAAAACTCTAAACGTCCCTACCACGCTTTCATAAAAATGAATGGACCTATGGTTTTAAATCGACTAGGTGGTTAGCTAGCTCCCCAATCCAAGCTGGAGTAAGTGCAGTTTTCTCACTATATTAGCTAGGACACAGGTGTTAGTATTATGTGTAGAACACTAAATCCACTAGATTTAGGGTTTAAGGATACTACTATCAGTGTTACGTAGTATGCCTCATCGGTGGGTAAGTTCTCTATCCCTCAGAGGCTATAAATCCTGCCTATCTGCATCACACGGATGATGCCACCTCCATAATTCTCTCTTACATACTCTAAGAGTATTATTTATTTCTTTTCTCTAGTTTCTTCTCATTACCTTAGTCCCTCTAGATGCTGATGTGAACCGTCTATATTGAATATGCTAGGTTGAGCCCTTTCTTTCCCCTTGAGTAGGAACTTTTTAGTCTCCTCCCTTTGTGCCAATCCCATCTGAAAGAATAATATAGGATCCTTAATTGAGAGTCTTTTTAGGCCTTGGCTTGAGATGTAATTAACCACGGGGGCTTATTCCCATGGGAAACCAAATCCTCTAATCAAATAAACCTCACTCGAGATGATGTATTGGGTGGGAAAACCCCGTGACTCCGATAGGGTCATGCATGTTATTACCCATCGAGGTGCATAAGAAAGAGTTAATATCCTCAATGGTTAATCATATGTATGATCTAATATGCCCTCTCGTCGGCCCACTTGTAAAGGGTGCAAAGGCCTGCGATCATTTTATCCCATGGGATAGTGTGGTCGTACCCTTTGCATTCTGTTTCCCCGCACGGCGGTGTCCTTTCAAAGGTCCACAAATTTGATCTTGGTTTCTAAATCTCTTATGAGCGCAAGCCCTCATAGTTAATAACATCATAGGAAACTAGAATTTTCTATGAATACTCTCCATTAAAATAGCGATAAAAATTTTATTTTGAGATTTCAAAGTTTGTTATCAAGGGAGGTGAGGATTAAAAATCCAATTGGGATTGGATCAAGGTGAGCACTTATTTCTAGAGGCTAAATGAAGAATGGTAGGAGGTGCTTTAGGATTCTAAAATAATTCAAAAATACCTCAATCTACCATACCTGTTGGGCTTAAATTTGAATTGAAAGATATTTACGTTTGAATTATTAATTTTATTAGAGAATTAGGATTCAATTCTTGAAGGTTAAGGTCTTATAGCCTGAGCCTGACTCAAAATCTAAGTCTAAATTTGGCACTAAAAATTAGTCACCCAAACCTAGCTAATGCAATGCAGGATCTAGACTTACCCCAGCTTAGATTGGGGAGCCAGCTAACCACCTAAACACATCAAAACCATGAGTCCAGCCTTTTATGTTAGAGTGGTAGGGACATTTGATTAAGTTAAGTTTTTGAGAATAGGCCTGACACTAGAGCAGTCCTTAATTAGGCCTTTGACTTATGTTAGGTAGTATGAAGCTTAAAGTAATTGCAATTAAGTTTTTGACTCATTTTAATTTATTTTTAATGCAATGCATGCTAGTTGACTCAATAAATACTTAAATTAAATATAAATCAATTTTAAAAAGGCTTAAAAAATATGTTTTTTCCCTTGAGATTGTATAGATTCCCCTTGACAAATCTATACATTCATAGGCCAGGTGGTATGCCAAAACCTACAGGCAGAGAGGTACCTAACAATTGAAAGAAAGTGCAATAAGATGCAATGCGAACTCCTGATGATCTCAGGCTTTCTTCTTAAAAGTGTTACAGTTTCTTCATTATCTTAAAAATTTTATTATAATTAAAGTAGAAAAAGTTTTAGCGATCCCTCACGAGCCTCCGATCGGGTTCCAGGAAAAGTTAAAGATTGACATAAAAAATTGCCAAAAAACTACTAAAAATAAGCAATCCTATTTTGTAAACCAACACAACAATCATTAATCAAATCAATTAATATTCAAATTAAAAGTTTATGTAGCAAGTGCCACTTAATATTACAACTCAGTATTTGTAGAAAGTAAAGTAGTCGGGTACCACTAACAACAGCCCGGATTCTACTCCTAAGACTCGAGTGATTTAAGAATAAGATTCTTCTTGATCTTCGCTTCTTTATCCTTCTACGGGGCTCCTTGGATCATTGGGTCTGGATATATAAGTGAAAAGAAACTCCTCCCTGAAGGGGTGTTTTTGTCCTCCTTGGATACTCAAAGTATCCTAATTTGTGAATTATGAAACAAAGAGGGACTCTCACCCAAGGGATGTCACTCTTCTCTTTAAATTTCAGATTGGATTTATGTCCCACCTCAAAGTCACTTGACTTAACTACAACTCAAATATATTAAATTACATTGAATAAAAATTAAAATTTGGACTTGGATCACTTATAGGGTTATCCTAAGCAATTGTATTTAAATCATCTTAAGCAGTTAATATAATGAAATTTAAAATGCTCAAACCTGTCATACTTGGCTATGCTTTTTTAATTTTAAAAGGGGGACTTAGCGCAGTAACAATACCTATAGCAATTTAATATTTATGATTTTGCTCCCTTTTATTTTCAATGCTCTGTATGATCATGCCTACCTGTATAAGATTAAATTAGCATAAATCATCGCTAACCTAGGGGTAATTCTAACACCCATCAATAATATAACAGAGTATATAAATTAAATAAATAATCATATCAATAGTAACAATAAGCATGTAGTGAAAACTCAAAAATCTTAGCAGACAACAGGAAAGTAAACACCGGCTTAGCCTAAATTTAGAAGTGGTGCCTTAGCAAACTATCTAAGTGTGTGTAGTAGGCTATTTGGTTCAGATATATCTTATATTGGGTAATTAGTTAAAGTTGTCTAATGTTTAGGTTTATTGAAGGTTAAAGGATAAATTTGGTTAAAGTTTAAATATTAATGTATTAAGGTTTGTTTTAAAATATATTTTTGTATGGTTGATTGATTAAATGGATTTAATTAGTTATAAATTAAAAGACTAATATAATTTAATTAGTTAGATTAGTTATCAATTTTAAGGATTAGATTAATTTAAATTTTTTATCAACTTGTTCGTGGCATTATGCCACCAGGCTCGAGGAACTAGGCCTCCTTAGGACACTTAGCCCCGCAGCCCGGAGTAGTCCATCCTAAAAACTTGATTAATGTAATTAAATTAAGAATTTTATATTGATTAAATTATTAATAATCAATTAATTTTAATATTTTACACTCTATTGAATCCATTCATGGCATTGTGCCATGAGGCTCGAGGAATCAGGCTTCCTTAGGACACTCAGCCCCACTGCCCGGAGTAGGCCATCCTAAAAACCTTATCTTTGGAGTAGTTATTATGTATTAAAGGATTGGTTGATCAATTTTATTAATTATATTAAAAATTTTTAAAATTTTGATTGATTATTAAATTTTTGAATTTTTTGGATGAGGGTAGACCCTATGATAAGCCTAATTAATATGTAATTGATAGATCATGAATTAGGGGTCATTTAACTAGGGCTTGAAGTGTTTGAAAACTAATTGGAAAAGGATTTTAGGATAAGGCCTTTGAATATTAGATTTTGGTTTGGAAATTTAGATTTAATCTAGATTGATATAAGATTTGGGTAGATCTTAGGGTCTGAATTGATCTAGGTTCTAGGTAGATCCTAGGGTCTGGATTAGCTCTAGTGACCTCATATAAAAATGAGGTCAACAAATGGACCCCCAATATATATAGTAGTATGTAGTTCTATTACACATATTGGCGTTGACCGAATTGATGGGTCAAGTCTGAAATTTTGATTCTAAAGGAATGCAGAAAGCTATTCATAAAGAATCAAGCTTTGAATTGATACTAGGGTAGTGCCGCAGAGGTGTACTCTACCACTAGTGGGTCTAATCCTAAGGAAAGGGGAAACCTAACCTTAGAGGAAAATAATATCTTGGTGATTGTGTAGGAAGGAAGAACTCTTAACTATAAAGGACTAAGTTTGAATTTTGATACTATGGTAGTGCCGAGAGGGGCGTACTCTACCACTAGTAGATCTAATCCTAAAGGAGAGAAGAACTTAACCTTAAGGAGAAAAAGCTTAAATGATTATATATGAAGGAAGAACTCTTAACTATAGAGGACCAAGTATGGGTTTTGATTCCAAAGGATGGGAAGACCTAACCCTAGAGGATTGAGTTTTGAATAGATACTAAGGTAGTGCCACTAAGGGCATACTCTACCACTAATAGATATAATCCAAAGGAAAGAACCTAACCTTAAGAAAAAGAAGCTTAATTTTAAAATTTGAAATGAAAATTGACACTAGGAGGGTGCCACAGAGGGGCGTTCTCCACCACTAGTAAATCTAATCCCAAGGAAGGAAGGGGCCTAACCTTAAGGGGAAGAAGATTGAATGATTGTATAGGAAGGAAGAACTCCTAACTATAGAGAACCAAGTTTGAATTGTTACTAGGGTAGTGGCACGAGGGGTGTACTCTACCACTAGTAGATCTAATCCTAAGGAAGGAAGGAACCTAACCTTACGGAGAAGAAGATTGAATGCTCGTATAGGAAGGAAGAACTCCTAACTATAGAAGACCGAGTTTGAATTTATACTAGGGTAGTGCCACGAGGGCGTACTTTACCACTAGTAGATCTAATCCTAATGAAGGAAAGAACATAACCTTAAGGAGAAGAAGATTGAATGATCATATAGGAAGGAAGAACTCTTAACTATAGAGGACCGAGTTTGAATTGATACTAGGGTAGTGCCACAAGGGGAGTACTCTACCACTAGTAGATCTAATCCTAAGGAAGGAAGGAACCTAACCTTAAGGAGAAGTAGATTGAATGATCATATAGGAAGGAAGAACTCCCAGCTATAAAGGATCGAGTTTGAATTGATACTTGGGTAGTGCCATGAGGGGCATACTCTACCACTAGTAGATCTAATCCTAAGGAAGGAAAGAAAGCATGATGCTCACATCTATCCTTAAAGAAAAAATAAACTGGAGGACCCTATGGGAAGGAAGCATTGCTTTCCACAGAGGATTGTATCTAGATTTTAAATTTAGGATGATGCCATGGAGGGCGTGCTCTATCACTAAAGGATGATCTTGTGGAGAGGAAACTTTCTCTACATGAAAGGTCAAATCTAGAATTTAAAACTAGGATGGTGCCAGAGAGGGCGTGCTCCATCACTAGTGGATCTAATCCTACGATGACTCACATCTAACCTTAAGGAAAAGAAAATAGAAGATCTTGTGGGAAGGAAGCAATGCTTCCCACAGAGAATTTTATCTAATATTTGAAACTAGGATGGTGCAACAAAGGGTGTTATCCATCACTAGTGGATGATCGTATGGAGAGGAAACTTACTCTACATAGAGGATCGAATTTTAATTTTTAAACTAGGATGGTGCCACAACGGGCGTGCTCCATCATTAATGGATGATCTTGTGGGGAGGAAATTTTATCCATATAGAGGATCGAATTTGATTTTGAAACTAGGATGGTGCTATAGAGGGCATACTCTATCACTAGTGGGTGATCATATGGGGAGGAAACTTGCTCCTTATAGAGGATCAAATTTGGATTTTGAAACTAGGATGATACTATTGAGGGCATGCTCCATCCCTAGTGGATGATTATATGGGGAGGAAATTTGCTCCAAATAGAGGATCAAATTTGATTTTGAAACTAATTTGGTGCCACAACGGGCATGCTCCATCACTAGCGGATGATCTTGTAGGGAGGAAACTTGCTCCACATAGAGGATCAAATTTGATTTTGAAACTAGGATGGTGCCATAGAGAGAATGCTCCAACACTAGTGGATGATCATATAGGCAAGAAATTTCTCTATACAGAGGATCAAATCTAGATTTTGAAACTAAGACGGTGCCACAATGAGCATGCTCCATCACTAGTGGATGATCATGTGGGGAGGAATCTTGCTCCACATAAAGGATAGAATCTTGATTTTGAAACTAACATGGTGTCACAAAGTGCGTGCTCCATCACTAGTGATTGATCATGTGGGGAGGAAACTTGCTCCACATAGAGGATCAAATCTAGATTTTGAAATTAGGATGATGCCACAGAGGGCATACTCCATCACTAGTGGATGATCATGTGGGGGGGAAACTTGCTCCACATAGATGATTGAATCAGATTTTGAAACTAGGATGATGCCACAGAGGGCGTACTCTATCACTAGTGGATGATCATATATGGAGAAAACTTACTCCACTCAGAGGATTGAATTTGATTTTGAAATTAGGATAGTGCCATAGAGGGTATACTCCATCACTAGTGGATGATCATGTAGGGAGAAAACTTGCTCCACAAAGAGGATTGAATCTCAATTTTGAAACTAGGATGGTGCCACAATGGGTGTACTCCATCACTAGTGGATAATCATGTGGGGAGAAAATTTTCTTCACACAGAGGATCAAATTTGATTTTAAAACTAAGATGGTGCCACAAAGGGCATACTCAATCCCTAATGGATGATCATGTGGGGAAGAAACTTGCTCCACATAGAGGATTGAATCTAGATTTCAAAACTAGGATGGTGCCATAATGGGTGTGCTCCATCACTAGTGGATGATCATGTGGGGAGAAAACTTGCTCCACACAGAGGATCAAATCTAGATTTGAAATTTAAAACTAGGATGGTGCCATAGAGGGCGTACTCCATCACTAGTGGGTCTAATCCTAAGTAAAAGAAGCATGGGGACTCACACCTATCCTTAAAAGACTAGATAGTGACTAATTAGGATGGGGCCCAGTAGGCTTAAATCCATCAATAGTCAGTCAAGATCCTAGAAGGTAAGAAGCACAGGGACTCACACCTACTCCTAAAAGATCAAATTTCTTTTGAGTTTTCAATGACTAACCGAGCTAGAAAGTTTGGGAACTCATATCTAATCAGGGGGCCTAGCCAAGGAGATAATATACCTAAACCTCTAAGGATTTTGGAAAGAACTATCACACCTGATTTAATTTCAATCCGAAGGAAAGGAGGCACGGTGACTCACACCTATCCTTAAAGGACTAGAGAGTTTTGATTTTGGTTTTGAATTGGATATAAATTTTGAATTTTGGATTGCGATTGAATTTAGTTTGGTTTGAAATTGATTAAAATTTTAATTTCAGATAGAGATCTGAATTTGGAAGATTTTGAATTTGAATTTGGAGAATTTTGAATTCAAATTTTTTTTAATTTTAAGAGAATTTTGTTGATGTTGAATTTGATACTCATCTCGCATGGTACTTCTTGAAGAGCCTCCCCGATATTTGAAATTATTGGGTGGCATCCTTTATAATTGATCAGTTGATGTTTGAAATTCCCTCTTAGATTGTCTCTAAGATAAGAGGTCATTCTTATATTGGTTCAAACTCCCCCACCGATCTCTCGGTAGGCTAAGATAGGCATCCGAAGAACTAGGACCATGTCTCCTACTTGGAAGGTTCTAAGTTACACTATTTTATCACCAGCTTGAACCATTCAAGTTTTGTACAACTCAAAATTTTGTTGAGCCTTGGAGATGACGCTCTACAAGTCCTAGAGCTCCTCCAATTGGATTCTGGCACTCTTATTAATTGTAATTTGATCTTGAATGGCAATTTCCAGCGAAGTAAAACACACCTCTAGTGGGATTGACGTTGGACTTAGCATAGAGTGTAATTTTGTAGATAAGTCTTTGAAGGAAAATATGCCTGTGTAAGGACTCACACTTATTCCTCAAGGAAAAGATTTGAATTTTTTTTATCAGGAAAAGAAAATTCATTCATTTTATTTGAAAATTTCCTCTTAACAATTTGGACCCTATCAGAATGACATATGGGAACAAATTTATAAGTACAGTGAGAAGTGGATCGACTCCAACAAATCTTGAAATATTTAGGGATTTAGATTTTGTTGACCTAGTCCAAGTTTTGTAGAAACTGAATTGGGGTTTCCCTTATATGAATTTTAATTAAAATAGATTTCAAAAAGGTTTAAGTTGAATAGAGAAATTTGATCTTTTCAATTCTTTTGCATGAAAATTTTTTATTTGATAGATAATTAATGCATGATAGAAAATCTGGATTCAATATTTTTTAAAGTTAAGTAATTAAAGTTGATTGAGTTTTCTTTTGAGATTTAAGGATTTACGAAGAAGGAAGCCTCTTTCTTATTTATGATGGCGCATACTGCTCATCTTTTGATTTCTAGCATGCTTGCGCATCTTTTAATTTGTTTTGATTTCTTGATAAGAGGCTTCATTTTCTTTAAAACCTTAAAGTGATAGCTCTTTTATATGCCAAGATTACCTCTCAAGTGTAAGGGAAGAGAAGTCCTTCTCTTATGTGAGGAAGTATAATCTTTAAGGCAGACCTAATTTTTTTGATAAGAATATTAACTTAAATAGGAAAGCCATTGAACAAATTTTAAGCATGCAAGAGATATCTATTTTATTAAAAATTGCTAGAAGAATGATAAGATTTTTATTTCTAAAGCCAACTTAGGTTTCATATAGATTTTAATTCAAAAGTTAAATCAACCCACACAAGCGGAAGATTGATAAGATTTTTATTTCTAAAGCCAACTTAGGGACCCTAAGTTTTGAGCTGTGTCAATCATAACTTTTTTCTGTTTAAGACTTAAAGTAGAGGTCAAATTCCTTTAAAAAGATGAATCAACTATCTTGAAAATCTAGACCCAAAAAATTTAAGGAAGGGTATGTTTTACTTAAAGATTGTAACTCTAGGTGGCATGACCCTTAACCATATGGAATTATATTATCCACAATCTCTTAGGAGGAAGAGACTGTCTTGGGATCTATACTATTCCTAGGTGATGCTGCATCATTTTAATCAAAAGATTTATCGCGATAGGACCCCTTTAAAAGTTAAATTTTGACAGATCACTATCTGATACAATCTTAGATTAATGCCCCCTCTCTCGTTACTAGTGGCCTAGTAGTTAGGAGAATGGCACCCCGAGTGGTTTCTACACTTCCTTCTCTATAGATGATGTAGTGGGGCACATGTAGTAACATGACCTAACATCTTCCAGTAGAGTGGATGGGTCATATCCTTCACTGGGGGCCTATGGCCTATTGCTAGTGATTGCTTGGTTCTAGCTTGATTGATCCTTTCTATATAATAGTCAAAAGGGTATGGTGGAGGTTGTGCTGCTCTTCTCAGAACCTCCCTCCTTTGGGAAACAGGAAGAGGGTGGAAATGATTTCCACTAAGGAGGCAGTACATGCAAGGAGTAATGAATTCTTGATTGGCCTCAGATTTGACTTTCTTAAAGGCTTTAGACTCAATGATCTTTCTAGTCTTAATGAACTTCTTTCTAACTCTTTGAAGGCAGTTCTTCTTCTGGTTATTGCTGGCAAAGGTAGTGTTAAAACTTGACCCAATCTCAGACATAGATGACCTCTCATATGTTATCACTAGTTTTTGATCTTTATCCTTCATAATAGAGGGTCAGTAGGAAAGGGGGCGATAGTGGCCTCCATTTTAGAGATGGGGGAGTCAACTCCTAACCCTAAGGTAACATCCACCAAGCAAAAATTCTTTTGTGTTCCAACAGATAGATTAATTCTGGTTTCTCCATTTACTGATAACTTGAAGTTTTGAAATCCTATTCTAAACTGGATTGAGTTGCCAGAGGTAATTTCTTCTACTATCGAGTTTCTATCCAGGGAGAAGATGAGTTTCTCAGCCATTTAAGTATTCTTGATTTTCTAAAATTTAAAGGAAAATGACTTGAATTAGTTGATGTTGGAAATGAATTTGAATTTTGAACTTGAATGATTTAATTCAAAATTTTATAACTCAATCATATTAAGTTTATGCTCAATACAGTGGTTTATAAAATTGATGAAGAGAACTTAAGAATTGAACTTAACTCTTTCGCTCTACCAATTGATTAGTGAGAAAAATATCAAAGCTCAAATTTGATAAGGGTTTTGTATTTTGAGATTGAAATTGATTAGGGTGATTTAAAAAAGGATTTGATTTTGAAAACTTGACAGACTTTTCTCGACTTTTGAAACTCAATATATTGAACTTGTATTCAACATAATGGTTAACAAATTAACTAGAAGATTCTAGGGATTAGCTTGACTCTTTCATCCCATCAATTAAATTTGGGTGAAATGTTAAAGCTTGAATTTGAAATTAAAGTTTAAATTGAACTTGAATTTGAGAGTTTGGAATCAAATTTGAACTAATGGTTAAAATTAAATTTAGATTTGTAGTTGAAATTGAATTCAAATTTAAGGCTGAAATTGAACGGATCTTCTTCAAATTTTTAAACTCAACACATTGAGTTTTACTCAAATATGCAGGTTTAGAAAATTGACGTGAAGATCCTATGAATCAGGCTTGACTCTTTCTCCCCACCAAGTGGTTTGGGGGTGAAATGTTAGAGCCTAGATTTTGATTATATTAAAAGAAGGGGATTTGAAATTTAAAAATGTGGATTTGAATTAGTTGATTTTGAATTTGAGTTTCAATTTTGAATTGAGTTGATTAATCTCACATTCTGGAACTGAACATATTGAGTTTTTGCTCAACACGAGGTTCAAAAAATTGAAATGAGAATCTTGAGAATTGGGTTTGACTCTTTCATTCCACCAAGTAACTTGGAGGTAAAATGTAAAAGCCTAGAGTTAGATTCTACAGATCTTCTTTAAATTCTGAAACTCAACATACTAAATCCCATTCGAATATGCAGGTTAATAGAATTGAAATGAAGATCCTAAGGTATGGCTTGACCCTTTCGCTCCACCAGTTGACTTGGGGGAAAAATATTTAAGCCCAAATTCGACTAGAAAGATTGAATCTTGAAATTGACATTGTAGGAAATTGGATTTGCATTACATATGTTAAACTACAAGAGGATGTTGTAGAAAACATATAATAATGAGGATCAAAACTAATTTGAGTAATTTTGAAAAGGATTTTAAAGGTTTGAAATATTTATAGAGTTTTCTCAAGTCCTTGAAACTTAATATGTTGAATTTACACTCAATATAAAGGTTTATAAGTTTACCACGTAAACTCAAAGAGGTAGGTTTACCTCTCTTACCCCACCAGTTAGGTTGGAGGCGAAATGTCAAAGCCTAGAATTGACTAGAGAGTTTTGGATTCTGACAAGGAGATTGAAGAGTCTTCTATAAATTATGAAACTTAACATATTTGGATTTATTTGAACATGTGAGTTTATAGCATTTACAGAAAGATCTTAGAAAATTTGGCTTGACTTTTGCTCTGCCAATTGACTTGGAGATAAAATGTTTAAGCCTGGGTTTTATTAAAAGATTTGAATTTTGATTTTAAAACTGAAGGAGATTCTATAAGTTATGAAACTTAACATGCTTGAGATATGTTTAAGCATTCAAGTTTGTAACATTTACAGGAGGATTTTAGAGGATATGGCTCAACTCTTTTGCTCTACCAATTAAGTTGGAGGCAAAATTTCCCAGCCCGACTTTGATAGAGGTTTCCTCGCTCAACTCTCTTTTGACATGTCTTATTGAAGATGGCCACACTCACCCAAGAAAGAAATGGGTAAAGGGACCAACAGAAGGAAGGGTAGTCAAAACTACCGATGCAATAAAATTTCTACCTATATTTTAGATGGAGAGAGAGATTTATCGTTGGCGGAGTAACCATTTTTTGTTTGATTAAAAAGTTATCAATTTTAAAAAGATTAATCATCTTTGGGCAACTTAGTTTCTTAAATTTTAATTTTGAAATTGAACGCATCATTATGAATGATATATCGTCTCAAGAGACGAGCATACCATTCCTTAATGGGTTTAATTTACAAGATTAAAATTTATCCTGATTATCGTAGTCAAATTTGAGCATGAACTACATATAACCCAAGAGAGTCAAAATGATTGTTTACTTAGGTATTTAACTATAATAATTTGGATAAGTTATCATTAATTTTATAATCAAGGTTATAATAATAATTGATATATTTTCCTAAGGTAAAAGATATCAGTCATTATTGATTGTTTGAAAATGAAGATAATGATCGTTGATTTTGACTTAAATTTTTCCAAAGATAATTAATTATAGTTTTGAAAAATTGATTTTGAAAATTTGATTTGGGTTTATAAATCTACTATGAGTGCAAGTCCTCGTAGTTAATTATATTATAGGAAACTGAAATTTCCTATAAATACTCATGATTAAAATAGCGGTAGAAATTTTATTTTGAGATTTCAAAGTTTGATATTAAGGGAGGTGAGGATTGAAAATCCAATTGGGATTGGATTGAGGTGAGCTATTATTTTTGGAGGCCAAATGAATAATGGTAGAAGGTGCTTTGGGATTCTAAAATAATTCAGAAACACCTCAATCTACCCTATATGTTGAGCTTAATTTAAATTGAAAGATATTTAAGTTTGAATTGTCAGTTTTATTAGAAAATTGAGATTCCATTCCTGAAGGTTAAGGTTTTATAGCCTGAGCCTGCCTCAGAACCTAAGTCTAAATTGGGTACTAAAAATCAATCACCCAAACTTAGCTAATGCAATATAGGATCTAGACTTACCCCGATCTGGATTGGGGAGCCAGCTAACCACCTAAATGCTTCAAAACCATGAGTCCAACCATTTTTGTTAGAGTGGTGGGGACGTTTGATTAAGTTAAGTTTTTGAGAATAGGCCTGACATCTAGAGTAGTCCTTAATTAGCCTTTTGACTTATGTGGGGTAGTACGAAGCTCAAAGTAAATGCAATTAAATTTTTGAGTCATTTTAATTTGTTGTTAATACAATGCGTGCTAGTTGACTCAACAATGCTTAAATCAAATTTGAAGCAATTTTAAAAAGGCTTAAAATAGGTTTTTTCCTAGTGATTGTACAGATTCCCCTTGACAGATCTGCACCTTCGTAGGCCAAGTGGTCTGCCAAAACCCACAGGTAGGGAGGTACCTAATAATGGAAAGAAGTACAATAAAATGTAATGCAAACACTCAACGGTCCTGGGCTTACTTCTTAAAAGTGTTAGAGTTTCTATATTGTATTAAAAATCTTATTATAATTAAAGTAGAAAAAGTTTTAGCGATCCCTCATGAGCCTCCGATCGGGTTTGAGGAAAAATCAAAGATCGACATGCAAAATTATCAAAAAACTACTAAAAGCATGTAATCCTATATCACAAACCAAAATATCAATCATTAATCAAATTAATTAATTAAAAGTCCATATAGAAAGTGCCACTTAATATTATGACCCAGGGTCTGCAGAAAGTAAAGTGGTTGGGTACCAATGACAACAGCCCGGGTTCTACTCCAAAAATTGAAGTGATTTGAAAATGGGATTCTTATCGATCTTCACTTCTTCATCTTTCTATGGGGCTTCTTGGATCATCGGGTCCGTATATCCAAGTGAAAAAAAATATCCCTGAAGGGGTGTTTTCATTCATCCTTGGATCTCAAAGTATCCTAATCTAAATCTTATAATGAAGAGGGACTCCCCTAAGGGATGTCACTCTTCTCTTTAAATTTTAGATTGGATTTATGTCCCATCTTAAATGTCACTTGTCTTAATTACAACTCAAATATATTAAATTACATTGAATGAAAATTAAAATCTAAACTTGGATCAGTTGTAGGGTTTCCTAAGCAATTGTATTTAAATCATCCCAAGCAGTTAATATAATGAAATTTAAAATGCTCAAACCAGCCACACTTGGCCATGCTCTTTTAATTTTTAAAGGGGGACTAAACATAGTAGCAATACCTGTAGCAATTTAATATTTATGATTTTGCCTCCTTTTATTTTTAATGCACTATATGAGCATATCCACCTGCATAAGATTGAATTAGCATAAATCATCCCTAACCTAGGGATAATTCTAGTGCCCATCAATCACATCATAGAGTCCAAAAATTAAATAAATAATTATATAAATATTAACAAATAGCATGCAGTGAAAACTCAAACATCTTGGCACACAATAGAAAAGTAAACACCGACCTAGCCTAGATTTAAAAGTGGTGCCGTAGGAAACCATCTAAGTGTGTGTAGTAGGCTGTTTGGTTCAGATATATCTAATATCGGGCAATTAGTCAAAGTTGTCTAATGTTTGAGTTTATTGAAGGTTAAAGGGTAAATTTGGTTAAAGTTAAAATGTTAATGTGTTAAGGTTTATTTTAAAATGTATTTTTTTAAGGCTGATTGATTAAAAGATTTAATTAGTTGCTGATTTTATGGATTAGATTAATTTAAATTTTACATTAATCGGTTCATGGCATTGTACCACCAAGCTCGAGGAACTAGGCCTTCTTAGGACACTTAACCCTGTAGCTCATAGTAGTCCATCCTAAAAACTTGATTAATGTAATTAAATTAAGAATTTTAATTTAGTTAAATTATTAAAAATTAATTGATTTAAATATTTTACACTCCATTAAATTCGTTCATGGTATTGTGCCACTAGGCTCGAGGAACCAGGCCTCCTTAGGACAATTACCCCCGTAGCCCGAAGTAGTCCATCCTAAAAATTTCATCTTTGGAGTAGTTATTGTGTGTTAAAGGATCGGTTGATTAATTTTATTAATCAAATTATAAATTTTTGTAATTTTGATTGCTTATTGAATTTTTAAATTTTCTGGATGAGGGTAGACCCTAGGGATAAGCCTAATCAATATGTAATTGATAGATCATGAATCGGGGGTCATTTGATAGGGGTTTGAGTTGTTTGAAAAATAACTGGAAAAGGCTTTCAGGACAGGGCCTTTGAACATTAGATTTTGGTCTGAAAATTTGGATTTGATCTAGATTGATCTAAGATCTAGGTAGATCTTAGGGTTTGGATTAATCTAGGGTAGGGTCTAGATTGGCCCTAGTGACCTCATATAAAAATGAGGTCAACAACAACTTATCAACGAGCAATGATGAAGATTTTTGATGAACAAATCCACCATCAAGTGGAGTGTTATGTCAATGATATAGTTGTTAAAAGTCTTTAAAGAGACAATCATTTATATGATCTAAGAGTTAATTTTTAAATATTACTTAAGTATAACTTGAAAATGAATTTGTTAAAGTATGAGTTTTGTGTCACATCAGGAAGTTTTTTAGGTTTTGTTATCCGACATTGAGAAATCAAGATATATCCAAATAAAATCAAAGCAATAATAGAAATTGCATCACCTAAAAGTCTTACTCAATTAAGATCTCTCCAAGGTAGATAGGTATACCTTAGAAGATTTATATAGGATCTTCCAAGCAGAGGTCAGCCAGTTATCAATTTATTTAAGAAAAATGATCATTTTAAGTGGGATAAACATTATTAGAAAGCATTCAATAGTATAAAGCAGTATCTGACAAATCCTCCCATATTGGTTGCTCCCATTCTGGGGAAGCCGCTGATTATATATACAAAAGCTTAAACTAAATCTCTTAGGGCCTTGTTAGCTTAGGTTAATGAGGAAGGAAAAGAGAGTATACTTTACTATCTAAGTAGATGTATACTTCTAGCTGAAGTAAATTATCCTCCAATAGAGAAACATTGCTTAGCTTTAATCTTTGCAACTCAAAAGTGAAGGCATTGTTTGCTTTCCCATAAAGTGAATCTAATATCCAAAATAAATACATTATAATATCTGATGACTTGTCCAATACTGTAAGGTAGATTAGTTAGATGATCAATAATTTTGTCACAATTCGAAATCACATTCATTCCTTTACGAGCAATGAAAGGGCAAGCTATGAAAGATTTTTTAGATGCTCATCCATTACAGGATGATTGTCGGATAAATGATGAACTATTAGATGAACAAATCATGAAACTAAAATCAAATAAGTAGTCCATCTGGGAATTTAATTTTTGTGATTCTTCTTCCAATCAACAAGAAACACTTGATCATATTTCCTCATGAAAAGCTAGAATTAGTATAGTATTCATTACCCAAAATAGGGTGTAATGTATTACTCTTATCTTTTGTTAGAATCTTATACGAACAATGAAGCTGAGTATGACGCACTGATAACTAGGTAAGAATTGATGATCCTAAATGACATTCAAGAAATTAAAATTTTTTGAGATTCACAACTAGTGATAAATCAAATAGCCAGTACATATCAAGTACTAAAAAATATGGTTACTTATCATCAATATGTAATGCATCTCCTTAAGCAAATTCTAAATGTAACATTGTACAAGATTCTTTATGGATATGATTCTATAGTAGATGCCTTAACATAGTAAGCTAAATCTTTGGCTTGTCCTGAAGGAGATTCAATTATAATAAAAGTACAAGGTCATCAGGTTCTATCATCTATAGATATTGAATATATAAACATAAAATCTCTCATCGAGGTGGAAATTGATTTAGTAGTAAATGACAATGTGTTGGATTGGAGGAAACCTTATTGAATAGCTATGAGTAAACAAGCTCCCTTGGGATAGATCGATAACAACAAAGTAAAAGAATATCCCTATCCTATACATTAATTAATGACACCTTATATAGAAGATCATTTGATCAGATGTGGTTAAGGTGTTTAAGTAAATTAGAAGGTTTAAAAATAGTAGAAGAAGTACATGTCAAATTATGTGGCATGTGTCAATCAGGTCCAAAGATGAAATGAAAATTAAAAGTACGGATTATTATTTTCCATCGATGATTGATGACTGCATAAAAATTGTATGTTGTTATCACCAATGCCAAGTGCACGGTGTTGTTCAACATAAACCACCAAATGTATTACACCCAATAGTTACTTCATGGCCTTTTGAAAGATATAGAATGAATATTCTCAGTCCAATTGATTTGCCATCCTCCAATGGTCATAGGTTCATCATAGCAGCTATAACTTCTCAAAATGGGTAGAAGTATTTCCCTTGAGAGAAGTTAAAGATTATCATGTTCTAAATTTCTTTAAAGATCATATTGTATATAAATTTGGTATGGCTCGTTGAATCAAATATGATAATGGTCCGTCATTTAGAAGCACTTAGATAAATAACTATGCTAAATGTCATAACATTGATTGGAGATACTCAATAATCTATTATCCCCAGACAAATAGATTAGATGTGGCCTTCAATAAAATGTTGGTTCAAATTCTGAAGAAAAAATTGAATGATAATAAGTGCCAATGGAATTAAAAGTTAGGAGAAGCTTTGTGGGAATATATAACCATATATAAAACTTTAACACATTCTACGCCATTTGCTTTGGTATTCAAAACAGTATTGTTCTCTTTCTAGAGGTACAACTACCTTCACTACACATAGCTGTTAGTTATAAGATCATAGAAGAACAAAATGCAAAATTTAGATTAAAAGAACTTGATAGCTTAGAAGAGAAGCATTTGATGGCTCAATAGAACCTCAAATTACATAAAGCTAAAATGATTCAAGCACATGATAAATTATTTCGCCTGAGAACATTCCAAGTAGGAGACTTGGTATAAGTTCTGTGAAGACCCATTTTAGCTTATCGAAAGATAAGTGATAAATTCAAACCAACTTGGGATGATCCGATTGTGATAGAAAAGGCATATCAAGGGGGATCTTATTTGTTGCTTGATTATAAAGATCATCCAATGTTACCTATAAATGGATGATATATTAAATGTTATTATGGTGGATAGTTTTAAAGGAGAAATGTTATAATAAATTAAATATTTCTTGCAATTTTTTTTATATTACTTTAATGTACTAAAATTTTGAAAGAAACTAGGTCCACTTGATAAGGCTGGGTATGAATTTTATACTAAATCTTATAAGTTTTAAATTCTCTAAATATTATTAAACTATATCCATAAGTAAATATTTTAAAGTCCTTTATGTCATCCCTTCTTTTAAGGTTATAATGGTTTAATCATCTAAATCCTCATATTAGGGAGTTGCCTCTCGTTTGATCTTCCATCCTCATCTAAATCATCTATTAGGTATATGGTCATTTACATGCATCCTATATGCTTCATTAAAATGTCCTAGTGGTGGAACAAGCCCCTCATGGCGCTACCCTAGTTTAAATTCTAATCCTCTTAGGTTAGGTATAAGTCTGTGGTATAGGCATCCTTTCTTTATGATCATCTGCTAATAGTGGAGCAAGCCCCTCATGGAACCATTCTAGTATCATTGAACCTACTAGTGGTAAATTAAGTAAGCCCCTCGTAGCACTACCCTAGCTTAAATTCTAATCCTCTAAGGTTTGGTATAAGTCCTTGGTATAGGCATCCTTTCTTTATGATCATCTGCTAGTGGTAGAGTAAGCCTCACGTGGCACTACCCTAGTTTAAATTCAAATCCTCTATGGTTAGGTATAAGTTTATGGTTTAGGCATCATTTTTTTATGATCATTAGCTAGTAGTGGAGCAAGCCTCTCATGGTTCCATCCTAGTAACATTGAACCTGCTAGTGGCAGAGCAAGCCCATCATGGCACTACCCTAGTTTATGTTCTGATCCTTTTTGGTTAGCTATAAGTCCATGGTAGAGGCTTCCTTTTCTAATGATCATCTACTCGTGGTGGCAAGCCCTTAGTGGCACCATCCTAGTCTAAAACTCAAATTCTCTATCTCAAATTCATTTCCATTTCGGGTCATGATCCTTGAAATCTCTAGGGATTTTATTATTCACTTTGGTTAATGCCAACACGTGTAATTTACTTTTCAAGCTCATCACATATGTTTGGGGTCCATCTGCTAACCTCATTTTTATGTTAGGTGAATCATCAACATCAAACATTTAATAATGACACATAAATCATTAAACTACACTTCAAGCTTCAAATCCAACTCATCATTGTGTTTTGGCATAGTAACCGGGTCATTGGCACTAAAATCATCACTAGATAGTCACCATAGTCTGTCATTTGATCACCTATTCAATCACTTGACAATCACCAAATGATTGTTAATGATATGATCATTACAAAATTAAATCTCCCCTTAATCATTGACATTCAATGATCATGTTCTAATCAAACCAAAATCAAATATCCACATCCATCAATAGATAAAATTAATCGATTATTAGCTGATCCTTGCTCAATTATTGATAATCATCACTGATTGTCAGTGATCTAAACATTAAAAATCAAATCCCTCTCTCAAATCTTTAACTAAATAAAATTCATTGAATAAATCCATTGATCAATTTAAAACTCCAAAATTTAGTGTCAGAACCAAACCGAACACCCCTTAGTGCATAACTTATTTTTGGAGAAATTTTCTCTACCTTGAAACCTGACCAAATGACCTTGGATTCCTGATCCATCATTGCATATTGATTAGTCATGTCCCTAGGGTCAACCACATAAATTTAAAGGCATTTCAAGACTCCTAACCCCTAAAACTCAAAGCATTTATAATAGGCTCTAAAAATTTCAAATATGTGTAGCCTACATCACTTAACATGACATCTTGTGATTTTCGAAAGTTCAATATAGTTTGTTAAACCTTATTGAACTGCCTTAGGCACGCTAAGAAAGGGGGGGGGAATGAATTGGTTATCTAAAAATTTCTTTACAAAAAAATTACTTTTGATATTTTTAAAAGTTGGATAAAAATTGAGATCACAAAATGGAGAAGCTAAAGAAAATAAAATTAAAATACTGATATTTATTTATTTTGTTTTTATCATTTTCATTATTTATAGAAAATAATTCATAGATATCAAAATAATTTTATCTCAGATTTTAGGAAAATAGTTTGTAGGAAATAAAAATGCTAGAATTAAAAATGCAAGTTAAATAAACAAACATACCATAAATTTTATAGTGGTTCAATCAAACCTTGACCTACGTCCACTCCCGGGAGTCCTCTTCTTTGTGTATTATACTAAACTTTTTAGTGACTATCCTTTAGCCCCCATAGCAAGGTAGAGAAGCCCTTACACAATCTCTTACACTAACTTGATGTGGCAGAGTACCATAATCTTTTCACCCTAAGGGTGAGGCAGAGTACCTTAAATCCTTTTTCACCCTCTTGGTCAAGAAAGAGAACCTTGAATTCTTTTTCATGCTCCTGGTGAAGGAAAATAACCTGGAGGATCTTTTTCTTTGAAGTCCTTCTTCCCAGATCCACCCAAAAGATCATTAAAAACACTTGGAGGAACTAAGAGAGAAGCTTTCTTGGAGCAACGGCGTGAACCCCACACATTACTTCTCCCTCTCACAACTTCTCCTTTCCTTCTTTAAGCTCTAAGTTCTCTCATAGCTCTCTCACAGAAAAATACTCAACAACCAAAGATTTTTTTAAGTCTAATAAAAGTGTTTAAATACGAGGTCTTTAAAAAGCCCTAAAAATTTAATTATGCCATTTTTATTCATATGGTACGATCGATGATCATATAATACAATTAGTTTAAAAACCATTTCACCTAGTATGATTTGACAGTTATAGTATGACATGTTCAAACTTTGCATACAGATTATACACTATCATCACAGGATCGTACGATACGATTAGTTCATTATTTTTAAGGTAATACATGATCAAGTCTGGGATAATTAGAAATAGTCTCTTTCAGTCGTATAGTATAATTGACATTGTAAAATATGATTAGTTCAAAAATTAAGGTTTTTTTATAGATTATCCACGAGATGACCAAATTTCATCTCTGCCAATTGTCAAGTATGATCCACATCATACTGTACGATCTATCTTATTTATTAAACCTTGACTTGATTGACCAATCACAGGATTAATTTAGGTAAGATTTTAAATATCAAACAATATAATCTGGTTTGTAGAGCATGATCAGTTTAAAATTTAAAATTTAAAAACTTACCTAAAATATTATTGGAGGCTGGGTTTTTTGAGTTGAACTGATTGTCCAATACGATATAGTTTGTACAATATAGTTAGTTAAAATCATTAATTATACAATTAGCCATTTTTAATGATTTTTTGAATAACGAATCTTATAGTATGATCTGGATCATATGGTATGAATTATAGAAAATATTAAATTCATTTTTTCTCTTCTATGTGTGTGTGCATCTTCGCCAAGTTTGCATACACCTTTACATGAAGAAGACTTAGGAAATATAATATAGAGAAATGGAAAATATAGGCTCTTACAAATATTTATCCAATTCTATCCAGACTTGAGCCCTAAATTTTTCATTGCAGAGTATATGATGAACCTTAAATGTCAGTACACACAAAAGCAAATATGCATTACAAAAACTAGGAGAAATAAAGAGACAATCAATAATATTTGTTATTATCAAAATTACAAGCTTGTGATCTCGAATTATAAGAATCTTCCCTTTGTGATGATGACAAATATTATTGGTTGAATTTTTATGATATTTGTATTTTCTCCCAATCTACCTCTTATAAAGTGAATTACTTTAAAAATAGTGGAGAACAAATACAACCAAACAACTACTCCCCCTTTTGACAGCACCAAGAAGGAGAGACAATACATTATAAGAAAGAAAAATACAACAAAAATAATCAGAATAGAAAAAAATAGAAATTATAATAAAACACATAGCCATGAAATACGATGGTCCTTAATTAGGTGGTGGTGGTGGATGAAAATATTAGTGAAGAGTAGTGAATTGCTTAGTGAACCACTCCCTATCAACCACATGCTACTGCTATAGCTATTGGTGGTGCTATAAGAGCGGATCATTCTACTACTGAACTCGCATTCAGTGTTCGTTTCATTCTTTAATATGTGAAGTGATCCTTGTGTTCAAGCTTGCTAAACCCTCTACCATTGTGGTGTAGAGGTCAACGTGGGCTGCAGAGGCTGGTTCAAGTACATCACCTAGTGGTGGTGATGGAATTCTCCCCTTCCTCATCAAATATAAGCTCCTCTTTTGTCCCATCTCCCTAATGTCTATAAAAAAGAATATGAAAAGAGATATTGATGTAAAAGATGGGGAAATTATCTGCAAAGCCAATATACATAAGTTGATATTTTTTGTTCAAAATATATGTTACTATTGACCTCATTTTTGTATGAAGTCACTAGGACCAATCCAGTCCCTAGATTAATCTAGACCCTATGATCTATTCAGACTCTAGAGCTATCCATACCTTAGATCAATCTAGACCCTAGGATCTGCCAAGTCCTTTGGATCTATCTAGACCCTAGATCAGCTCATGCTTTACGATAAATTCAGATCTTAGATCAATTTAGATTTAAGCCAATCCATTCTTCAAATTAATTCAATCTAGATTCAAATTAAATTTAAACTTAGTAAATCCAGTCTCAAATCCAAACATCAATCTTTTAAACTTCCATCAAATTGAGACCTCACTCAAAATCAATCCATACTTCAATGTTCAATCATACCTTAATCAACCTTCAATCATATCGAACCAAGAATAATCATTTAATTGGTTGTGATTGATTTGGATAACTCAAACCTAATTAATCTAATCCAGAATCCAGCTCAAATTTAGAAATCCAGACCAATATCCAAGGCTAATGGTTGAGGTCATGAAAGCCTTTTTCAGTGATTTTTCAAACACTTCTAATCCGACTCAAATGACCTCCGATTCATGATCTATCAATTAAATATTTATTAGGCATGTCTATAGGATCTACCCTCCAAATTTGAGCTCGATTTTAGGACTTTAACCTTAGAAACTGGATTAAAATCCAAAGGCTATAAAACTTTTAAATATTTATGGCCTATGCCACTAGACCTGCCACCCAGTGGATTTTGACCTTGGAGCCTTCTCCAAACCTTTTTATCACATCAAGATGCTTGATTATGACTTGTTAAGCATTAAATTATATTTTGGTGTACCCACTTTGACCCCTAGTTGACCAAGTGTCAAAATAACCAAAATACCCCTTAGGGTTTGAACAGTCATTTCAAACCAAATGGCCTCCTCTTTACATGAGACCACTTCCAGCATATTTCAAATATCAAACAAAACACCTAAACCCAGGCTTTGGATCAACCAAGTTGACCAAGTCAGCCTAGGTTGACTAAACAGATCCTTATGGGTCCAATATGTCATTTTGATTGAATTAAACTCTCCAGACCTTGGGACCACCCCTAGAAGACACAAAACATTATTTCAAACCAGTTAAGCCCAGACCCAGCCCCTGGGTCAACCTAGTTGACCAAGTCAACCTAGGTTGACCCAATGGACCTTTAAGGGCCTAAATGGTCAATTTGACCATTTGGGCCATTCCAACCCTTAAAAACACCTCTACCAAACTTTAAATATAAAAAAAAATATGTTCAACCCTGACCCAGGTCCTAAGTCAAGCTGGTTAACCAACTCAACCAGTGTTGACCCAATCAACGATTAAACCTCTTTTATATTGAATCAAGCTTTAAGCATATTCAAACCTCACTAAACCCTCAAACCCATGTCATTTGATGTTTTGATACTCCTTAGCTTTTCATGAGTCAAATCATCTATGTTTGACTTGGTCAAACATTGACTCATGGTCAAATTGTGTATTCCATATACTCTTCCACTTATGACTTTAATCCAAATGCTTTGAAAAATTCTTGAGTTCACTCCATTTTATACTTTAAGTGTTTTTGAGCATGCCATAAGTCAAGTCATGGTCAATTTGACCAAGTCATACTAATACCATTTAGCTAAACTTCCTTGTATATCCATTATTCCAAGGTTCTAAGCATCAAGGCCCTTTACAACCTATCACATTGACACCTAGGCATCACTTACATACCACCTCACATGATGTTGATCAATTGATTGGTCAAACCAGTCAACAAAGGGTCAAAGGGGCTTCTAAATGGTTAAACTCCTAATCAAACTTGTTAAATTAAACCCCTCTTAATCCCAGCTACTTGAGCTTCTTCCAGAACATTCTTGAGAACATTTCATGGCCTTTGGATTAAAATCAAATAGCTCAGATCATCCCCATGTTCTTACAAGGATAAGATTTTTATTTTTATTTTTTATTTTAGAGGAAATCCACTACCGGGCCTATGCGTTGATAAAAAAAAAAAGGATTACATGGCACTTAAAAAGACCTCCAGCTCGCTACTCCTCAAAAGACCTACAAAGAAAAATAAAAAAGAACCTATGAGACATATGTCCTTACTAATCGGAAGCACAAGATTACCTAATAACATTCTACAAAGGCAAAAAATAATAGCCCACAAGTAGAAGAAAAGATTATACTCAATCAGCTCAATCTTCTCAACCAAAAATTAGCCCTGCACAAAACCAGAAAAAATCTCCAAAAACCTGCAAAAAAAACCTGCAAGGACAATTGTAATAACAAATAATAAAAATAAAATAATGATAGTTTTAATAGGAAAAATAGTTAAAAGGGAATACAACCCTCTGCTAAAAATATAATAATGCAAATTAACTTCATGAAGGTGCATAAGGATGAAGAAAGCATTCCAATAATGCTTATAGATAACCTTGATATATAACCTCAAGCCACCAAAACTAGAAAAAGATAGGGCCATCAAACCTATAAACCCCAACCCACACACAAAGTTCATACCCAAATAACCAATACGGTAACCAGCCACATTAAGATCAACATAAACCCAAAACTGAAATCTCTCCAACAAGAAGATGGTAGGCAAAGAGGGAATCTAACATAGATAATCCAACAAATCATGAAGATCAAGCCAACTCCACCTCCAGCATTTAAAAAGAAAACAAACAAGAATACTGGTGGGAAATAAACAAACAGCATCGTAAGTAATCCAAATGTTGTAGCCCAACATGTCGAAGCCAAAAATCGCCACACAGCAAATCTGACCATGCATACAGCACCTCGAAAGAACCATAGAGATAATATTCAAACCCAAAAAAGGCTCAGGATAATATCATAATCATAACCAAAGTAAGACACCTACTGCTCAAATCTAATCCATTACAAAAAAAACCCGTTGGAATAGGGAATAAAACAATATGCCATATAACCAGCCAACAAATAGTTAGAAGGGATGATAGCATAACAACGCAAAACCCAAAATTAAGACACCCAGAAATCAACCAGCAACAATCAGACCCCTCAACCAAAAAACCAATTATGTACCCCGTCCAACCACATAATCCTCTAAGGAGAGGAGGAGCAGTTGAACAACAAAGGAGCTAGAGGTTTAGATCAACTCGATTGCAATCATTGACATACTTCATGAACTGCTCGATCACAAGGACCAAAGGCCAAAAAACCCTCTTGAAACAATCACAGCTCATAAATAAATCAAAACCAAAACTAACCACCCGCAACAAATTAGTAGCTTATAACATAAGGAAGACCCATATGGTCAAGTCTAGCAAGTCCCACAAGCTTGCCAGGAATAGAATTACTTATATATTCCACAAAATCTAATAAATTGCAACCCATGTTAGCTAAAAAATAAGTAGATGAATTGCCTTCCCTGTAAATGTGAGAAATATTATAGGTGGTCACAGTTGAATTTCCTTGATAATGTAGAAATAAGGGGGATTGGCATTAGAAAAACCATTAATATAATGAATCACAAGCTTGGCATCAACTTCGATCCAAACACTAGTAATCCCTAAAGAAATACAAAGTTGAACACTATACTTTAAAGCTTGAAGCTCAGCCATAATGGCATTTTTAAAAGGCGAGGGACCCACAAAAGCCACAATAATATCACCATTATAATCACGGATTATCCCACCACAACCAGCAATCAAGGTTTTAAAAGAACCATCAATATTGAGTTTATGAAAACCAAAGGGAGGTTTCATCCATTTAAAAATAATATCTTTACAATTATGGGTATTAGAAGAAATATTCATATAAAAAACCTCAGCTATTTTTAAATAACCATTAAAATTACTCCCATTAATCAAATTAGCCAAAAATAATTCCCTTACTTTATCCTTAATTTTAATAATAATACTCAAAGCATTCATGGTAATTTTATCATGTTTCGATTCATTTCTACTTTTCCAAAGATACCAACAAATAATAACAAGAAGAATATTACAAATGTTACCTTTAGAAGACACAAACCAATCATGCATAATGCTTTTAATATTATAATACTCATTACAAAACTAATTTTTAAACAAATTATCAAAAAATAGCCACACTTTCATAGCAATGGGACCATTAGCAAAAACATGATTTAAATTTTCCAAGTGAAAACAACATTAGCATTTGGAAATAATATTTAAACCCCTCTTGATTAAAATACTATCCACAGGTATGTAATTCTGCAAAATTCTCCAAGTAAGAACAGAATAAGAAACATGAATACTGTTATACCAAATGCCAGAAAAAATTAGAATGCTGTCCTTCTTGTCAAGTTGGAGGGGAATTTTCAGAATAAGATTAGTGACAAAATTTGGCAGCATCTCAAAAAGATAATCCACATTCCACATACCATCATGAAAAAATTGAGAAACTTTGCAATTACTAGTAGTATGAGTATTATGTGAATTATCAATAGAGGAATACCCCAACCAATTATCTTTCCAAAGAAAAAAAAGTCTCCCAACCCAAAACCCCATTGAATTAAATTCTCAGCATCCCATTTAATGGAACACAATCGCTTCCAATTAAAAGAGTTCCCTTTTTAAAAGAACACAAGGGAGGATGCTTGCCAACGCAGTACTTAGCAGCCATGAACTTAGCCCAAAGTCTTTTCTTAGTTCTAATTAAACCAAAGTTTATAAGAAAAAACAAGAGCTATATAACTTAAATTCTTAAATCCAAGCTTTTGTTCATCTTGAACACTAGAGCATTTATTCCAAGAAGCCCAACAAATAGCCAACTTACCCTCCTTAGCTCCCCAAAAAAACTTGTTGAAAATTCTTTCAAACCTACTACAAATAGTCAAAGTGGGATATAACGTATGAAATAAATAAATGGTAATAGAACACAAGACACTCTTAATTAACACCAATCTACCACCAATAGAAAGAAAATTAAAAGCCCAAGTAGAAAGTTTTTTTTAATAGTCAAAAAAATATCCCCAAATAAATGCGAACTCTTCCTACCCTTGAAAAGAGGGGTGCCTAAATACTTAAGGGGTAACTGCTTATGCATAAAACCAAAATTGTTCTGAATCAACATGATCCTTTGACTAGAAATAGACTTGTAGTAATAAAGCAACTTTTATGAGGATTAAACATTAAACCACTGGAAGTTTAGAATTGATGAAAAAATCTAAAAAGTATGTTAAGCATTTTTTTGGACCCATTAGTAAAAATAATAAAATCAATAGCAAAGCTCAAATGCGAAATAGGTAAACCACTCAAAGTTCGATACTCTAACGTGGGATGTTTCATGAAAAGATTATTAAGAACTCTTGAAAGAAATTCTAGGCCAAAATAAACAAAGTAGTTGATAAGGGATCCCCCTGCCTTAAGTCCTTGGGAAGACTTTAAAAAGCTTTGATTCTTACCATGAATAATAATCAAAAAGAAACAATACTCAATACAGTTTTTGATGATTTTGATAAAACCATTACTGAAACCAAAAACATTAAGCATGGTATAAAGAAAATCCCAATTGAGGTTATCATAAGCTTTGGTAATATCAATTTTGAAGATTGCATTACCACCAGTAATTTTAGCCTCCAAGTCATGAACTAATTCTTGGGCCAATAAAACATTATCAAAAATAGAACGATCTTTAACAAAACTAGTTTGTTCTAAAGAGATAATTTTTGAAAGAATTAAAGTTAATCTACTCATGATCAACTTGCCAATGAGCTTTTTGAGAAAGGAGCAGAGAATAATAGGCCGAAAATCACTCCAAAAATTAGTGACATTACTTTTGGGAAAAAGTACAATAGAGGTGGAAGTAAAAAACTTAGGATAAAGATTGCCCTTAAAGAAATCAATAACAGCGTTGACCTAATCTTGTTTATTGATATGCCAAGTTTTCTGAAACAAATTAGTCGTAAAACCATCAGGACCAGCAACAGAATCATTATTCATATCTTTGATAATCATCCAAATTTCATCAATAGAAGGAATTTTAGTAAGCATATTATTATCCTTGTCAGAAATAATAGAAGGAATGAAAGAGAAGTCCACATCCAACACTGAATTACAATCCTTGTTAAACACATTCTTAAAATAATCAATACCAGATTCATAAATTAAATCAGGAGAATCAATATGAGACGCATAAGGATTAATAATTTTGTGAATAAAACTAGCAACCTTCTTATGATTGTAAATATTGTGAAAAAAATTAGTATTCCTATCTCCCTCCACAACAAATTTAGAAGCAGCTTTTTGTCTCCAAAAAACTTCTTCTTGCATTTGAAGTTTAAATAAAACATTTTTGTTCTCATTAAGTAAGGAAAGGTTCTCCATAGAAGGATCAAGCATATAATTATTGTCAGCCAAAGCGACTTGATTCTCAGCATGATAATATTCAAAAATAAGTTCTTGAACACAACTTTATTCCACCAATTCAACTTTTGTTTAAGCCTTTTGAGCTTAAACCAAAATCAGGTCATACCAAAAATATTGTCGGAAGGAAATAAAGGGGCATGCCAATTGCTTTCAATAATATTAAGAAAGGAGTCATGAAGAAGCCACATATTTTGAAATCTAAAAGGAGAATGAATACTATTCTGCTGTATAGAAATATTTAAAAGCCGGGGAGAATGATCAGATAATGTTCTAGATAAATTCTCAATGTGAGTACTAGGAAAATTAGAAATCCAACTGTTATTAAAAAGAATACGATCTAAGCGTTTCCACATAGTAGCTTGATTCCAAGTAACAACATGGACATTAAAACCAATATCATGCAAATTAGAGTTTAAAATCATATCATTAAAGTTTTCCATAGCTTGAAAATTGGGAGGATTCCCCCCCCCCACCCTCTCAAAAGCATTAGAAATACTGTTAAAATCACAACAAATCATCCAACACTCAAAAATATTATTAGAAAAATCAGAGATTTGAGACCATAAAATTCTCCTAGTAGTCATAAAGCAAGAGGCATAAACAAAGGAAGCATAACAAGAAAATTTAAGAAACATAATGCTAGTATGAACTACTTGAGAATAGTCATACAGAATGCTTAAGTTAACCTAATGTTTCCAAAAAAATCCAAATTTTATTAAAATAATGACTAAATGATAAATCAAATCCCAACTTAATATAAATTGAATCCAGCTTCGAAGAAGAAATTAAAGGCTCAAGTAAAATCAAAACGTTAATGTTATACAACTTCCACAAATTTTTAACTCTATAGGGAGATTACCCACACCTCTAATATTCCAAATGATGGCTTTAACCATTGGAAGAGGAAGGAACAGAAGCTCGAGTAACCCTAGATGATTATCCATCTAAGAGTTTAGCATTTTTATTTTTCTTCCTACTAACTTTTCTATATCCATACACGGTATTGTTAGTGTTTTGGGAAATGGGAGGAGACAACAAGGAAACATCATTTACGCATTTAGAATTCCCAATTAGAGATTCATTCTTGATAGATAAAATTTCTCCTTCCTCAATATGTTCTTCCTCTCCATCATCCCCATTTTCAGAATGGTTCCCTTTCGGATGATTTAACTCATAATGTTTATGTATCAGAACACCCTCGTCTTCTTCATTGTTTGAAACTTTTTCCAGGTTCTCAATTTGAATCACTTCCTTCGAAGGCATGCTAGAAATAATATTTTGTAAAACCAAACCATCCGTAAGATTCATATTTTGAGATTCCAATATGGTAGACTTCTCTAAATTTTCAACTTGATCACTAATAAAAATATCCAAATGTGCAGTTTCTAAGTTGTCCCGAAACCTCCATAGGACCATTGTTCACCTCTATAGTAATGATAGCCTCATTATTTTTAAGGTCCTTCACATTAGATATGTCCACAGCCTTCCCTCCCTTATTTCCTTTCTTGAGATTGGGATGAGCCAAAAAACAATCATTAAAAGCATTACCATGAACTTTGCAATGAGGGAAAAAATTAGAGATATTTTCAAATTCAACCTTTTGGAGATAACCAGCTGCTTCAGATCCAATCCACACTTCTTTAGGATGTTTTTTGGTAATATCCAGTTCCATAAGAATCCGGGCCATGGAAGGTCTCATTCTAGAAGCAGTGGTATGGTCGGATTGAAGGGGACAACCAAATTTTGATCCCAAAGCGTGTAAAACAAGCTAGTTAAAGAAATGTAAACTCAAATTTTAAAAAGATAGCCAAACAGGAACTATAGGAGATTCTTCTTTAATGTCAAAGTAAGGAGTCCACTTCAATAATCTCATTTGACAGTTATTTATGTAATAAGATCTCCTAACAAAAATCCTATTATAGTCGAAATCGTTAGAAAGTTGAATCGCTACATGCCTAGCGTCCAACAAACTAATAGAAAAAACCCTAGAAAGTTTAAGATTGCCATAAAATGACCTAAGTAGAATCGAGGTTGAGGTGTCTTAACTAAAACTTCCCAACCAAAGTAAACTGAAAAGGGGAGGTAAGTTTCATTAAATATTCTTCTGAAACCAACAAAGCAGGAACTCCTTCAAAAGAATAACAAGTGAATGAGAAACCAGAATCTTTCATGGACGCACTGCCCGCCAAAACATTATGAAAATAATGAGTTTGGGTAGAAGAACTGATACCCGAAGCATAAAAAAAACCATTATTAACTCTGACAGATCCTGCCGGAGGAATACCCCAAGGTGTCGTGACAGTCGAAGACGGACCTGTCGCCATTACACCTACAAAAACACCAAAGGCCAAAAGGCCTCAGGTGGAGGAAGCAAGGAAAAAAGCCACAAATTAAGAATAATAAACAAAATCCCAAAAGACTATAGGAGAAACAACAAAAAGCTATAGAAGAAACCTGATTTCTAGAGCCCGAGCATACTATAGGAGAGAGAATATGAATGTTAGTAAAATGGTTACAAGGATAAGATGATCTTTCAACATAGGATGTCCTTGCACCCATCCTTTCCCTCTTCTCCAAAATGCTCCCTGGATAGGTGGAAGCATCCAAGAGTCTAGCCAAAGCAATCAAGTCTATCAAAACCGCCTTCAATCTTTTAAATAGGGCAAAACCTAAAACATTAGCTCATGCTCACCCCTAGAAATGTCTCACTTTCCTTCAGCTTCCATAACTCAATCTCTATTCGTTTGAGCTCTACACCTTCTCTTCTCCATATTTTAAGTTCAAACCCTCCATCAAAAGCTCACCGAAGGCAAGATCTCCAATGAATGAGACCAATCTCCATCCAAGCTAGCTTGCAGTTGATCCAGAAATTTTCAGGCCGCGATTTCTTCTATAAACTTAAGCTCGGACAAACTACAAATTAAGAGCTGTCTTAAACGGATTAATCCATCCTTAAACCAAGGTGAAATCTTAAACCCTAGACTAGAACACTTAGGGTAATATAACTTCTCATTAAGTGTGTTTTAGACCGTTAAAATGACTCCCCACTCATGCTCTTCATCTGTGGATCCTATGTTTAAAATTTCAAGTTGAATGATTGCATATTTTCAAAGAACGAGAAAAAACCCCATTTCTAGGGTTATTTTGCAACGTGCAGCATTTATACATTTTTGGATTGTCGATCACTCGATCAAAGATCTGGATCGAGCTGTTCCATGGTTCTTTTTAATTAGGGATCAAATCTTATGGTGTAGTTTCTCGTCCGGCATAATCCTAGCCGCTCATTCCAGATGGCGGGTGATCCGACAGCTATTGCATTTTACCGAAGTGGTTAAGTAGCGTGGCAATCATTTCCTTATCGTCATCAATCATTAGCAATGAATGTGTGATGGTGCAATCATTGCTAATGATTGAGCGCCGCACCGTAGTTATGGATCCCCCAATCGTAGCATGACGTGTGTCCTCTGCCAGCGCTAGCGCTGCTAGAGACCAATTAAGTTATTTTTTAAATTATTTTTAAATGAATTTTAAATGCAAAAAACTTTAAATAATTATTATAAATTAAATATTAACTCAAAAATTACATATTACATATCAAATTATCCAGAATTTAAAATCCTTTTAATTAAAATTAAGATTAACATAAAATATTTTATATATTTCAAATAATTTTAAAAATTCAAATATTACTATTTTTAATTATTATTCACTTAAATATTAATTAAATATTTTAAAAACCCTTAAATTCAGATTTAAATATTTTAAATAATTCAAGAATTATTTTAAAAATATTTTAATTTCAAATTAAAACCAATTTATAATATTTTATATTTTAAATTATTTTAGTTAATTAATTAAATATTTAAATATTTAACAAATATTCAATTAAAATTTTTTTGAAAATTAAAAAAAAAATTATTTAAATAATTTAAAATTTTATTTCAGTTTAATTTAATAATTATTTTAAATATTAATTAATTTTAAATTAATTTAAATATATTTAATTAACATAAAACTTCTAAAATATAAAAGAAATTCAAATTAAATCATAGAAATTAATGTAATATATCAAAATTTTAAGAACTTTTAATATTTTAATTTTAAGATTTTAAACTTATTTTAATATTTTAATTTCTAATATTTTTATTTTAAATTAATTTTAAGATTTAAAACTTAATTTATTTTAAATAATTTGAATTACTTAAATATTTTCATTATTTAATTTATATTGAATTAAATATTATATTAAATATTTTCAAAGATAAAAATTTATTTTTAAATTATTTTAAATAATCAGAGCATGTCTCAAAAAATATTTTAATGATATTTTAAATTTTTAATTTTAAGACTTATTCTTTCATATATAGGTTAATATATGTATATATTTTAAAATTTTATTTTTGTATTTTATATATATATATATATATATATATATATATATATATATATATATATATATATATATATATTAAATTTTAGAGTATTGAGAGATCCCTTGAAATTTTAAACATAGGGTGAGCTTGAATCAATGTATTTGATGGAGAATAATTATTCACTAATCAAGTGGTTAACTATCCATACTAGTCTTATCTTTTGCATGTGTAGAATGCACACACTCACTTAGTCTTAGGCTCTCCTAGATTTAATACTTGATTGTGTGTGTATTCATATGCTTGTCCAAGGGATAGCAAAACCCTGATTCAGTCATACACAACCTAGTGACATCATTAAGGATAATACTTAAGAAAATATTTAGAGAAATTAGATTAATTTTGATAATTAGGATAAACTTTCTATTGACATGAGACTTTGAAAATTCAAATTTAGTGACATCTCCAGCTCATAGAAAAATTTCCAACAACTTTAAACATTATTAAGCCCCAAATAATCAACTTAATATTAAACCCTTAATTAAGCATTAAAAACTTCTAAAAATTCTAATAAATCCGATTTTAAACTAAAAATTACATATAATACCTATAACTAACCAAAATTAAGTCATTAATAAAATAAAAATAAAAGCCCCTTGATTGAACTTTAATTTCAACCTTAATTTAATTTTAATTAAATATTAATATTTAATTAATTAAAAATAATTAAAATTCAAGAAAATTCCCATACACTTGGGAATCTCTCCTTAGGTCATCCGTGATTTTTGGATGTGATTACAAAGAGTTTGGAGTTCATTTGGAGCAAAATCGTTAAAACCCCATAATTAAATCAATTAAATAATTCAAATAAATACCCAAACTTCAAAAATTCATAATTAATTAAAAAAAATCCAAATCTTATAAACTTATAATCTAATTACTTATATTAATATATATTATTTAAAAAAATTATAAAATTTAAATAAATCAATCTTAATCTAAAAGTCAAATTTCAGCCCCTCTAATTTAATAAAAAAAATAATCCATAAAATTTTGAAAATTCAATAAACATTTAAAATTCCACCAAACATTAATAAATATTAAAATCATTCAACCAACCCTTTAATACACAACAACCACTAGAAAGATGAAATTTTTAGGATGTACTGCATCGGGCTATGTGGCTAAGTGTCTTAAGGAGGCCCGGTCCTCGAGCACATGGAACAACGCCACGAATAGATTCAATGGAATGTAAAACCTTAAAACCATTTGATTATTAATAATTTAACCAAACTAAAAATTCTTAATTCAACTACATCAACCAGGTTTTTAGGATGGACTACCTTGGGCTATGGGGCTAAGTGTCTTAATGAGGCCAAGTCTTCGAGCCTGTGAAACAATGCCATGAATTAGTTGATGAAAAACTTAAATAAATTAGTTTTAAAATTAGCAACTAACCAAGTCAATCAAAATTTATTAACTCCCTAATCCTTAACCAATCAAAGGATTTAATCTATACTAGTTACTACCGGGTAGCCCAGACATACGAGGCTATTAAATTAGCTCCAAAGAAGATGAAATAAAGTTCATAGCCTCAGTGAGCAACAAAGGTAGTAACCAATCAATCTTTAAAAGGCATTTAAAAAATTAATTTTAATACATTAATATTTAAACTTTAATTAAATTCTTTCCTTAAACCTTTAAACCAACCAAAACATCAAACAACTCTAACCAATTACCCTATATAGGACATATCCAACTCACACAGCCTACCTCACACACTTTAGATGGTTTGCTAGAACAACCAACGATAGTATTAGGTTAGGCCGGTATTTACTTTCTACTATGTGATGGGTTTTTCAGATTTTATTGCATGCTGGTTAAAAATATGTTGATATGATTATTTATTTAATTTCTACACTCTATGATATAATTAACTGTGTGTTAGATTACTACTAGGTCAGGGATGATTTATTTACTAATTCAATCTTATGCATGTGGGTATGCTCATATAGGGCACAAAAAGCTAAAGGGGGCAAAATAAAAAAAAATCAAGCTTTAAAATTAATGATGTTTTCTGCAGGTGCTTCAAAACGCTCAAGTCCCCCTTTAAAAATTAAAAGAGCATGGTCAAGTGTAGCTGTGATTTGAGTACTTTAATTTTTCATTAATATTAACTACTTGAGATGATTTAAATTAGAATTATTTTGGATAACCCTGGAGGTTGTTCGAGTCTAGATTTTTTATTTTATTCAAATTTAATTTAATTCAAGCATTGAGTTATAAATTCTCAAGTAACATTTGAGATGGGAGATGAATCCAATCTGAAATTCAAAGAGAAGGGTGACATCCCATAGAGGAGAGTCCCTCTTTAATTGAAGATTCAAATTAGGATACTTTTGAATATCAAAAGGAAAGAGATAACACCCCTTTCGAGAGGGAGTTTCTTTTCATTTAGATATCCAAACCTGATGATCCAAGGAGCCCACAGAATGATGAAGAAGTAAAGAATGACAAGACCCATTCTCAAATTCACTTGTGTCTTAGGATTAGAAATCTAGGCTTGTTGTAAGTGATACCCGACCACTTTAATTTTAGTAATTCTAAGTTGTAATATTAAGTGGCACTTGCCACATAGACTTTCAATTTGAATATTAATTTAATTAATTTGATTATTGAATTATGTTTTTACTGTGTGATTAGGGTTGCAAGCTTTATTTAGTTTTTTTAGCATTTTTGCATGTCAATCTTTGATTTAGCTTGGAATTCGATCGGAGGCTTATGAGGGTATAAAAAAAATCTTCTATTCTAATTAAATTAAAAAGAATTAAGCTCATATAGAAATCCTAATGATATAAAGAAGTAAGCTTGGACCGCTGAGAGTTTTTCATGCAAACATATTAAAATTTTCTCTACCTTGCTAGGCACCTCCCTGTCCGCGGGTTCTAGCAGGCCACCTAACCTTTTAGGGTGGGATCCAGTCAAGGTGATATTGTGCAATTTATAGGATAAAATTTATTTTCTAAGCCTGATTTTTAAAACTACTTCATTTTGATTTTAAGCATTTATCGAGTCAACTAACATGCATTGCATTAGAAACAGATTTAAAAAAGTGTATAAAAATTTACTTGCATTTTAATTTAAGTTTCATATCACCCAACATAAGTCAAGGGACCAATTAGGATCTGCTTTAGGGGTCTACCCCGATTCCTTAAACTTAACTTAATTAAACATCCCTGCCACACTTACATAAGTGACCAAACTCATGATTTTAAAGCACCCATATGGTTTGTTAGCTCTTCAATTTAGGCTGGGGTAAGTCCAAGCTCACATTGCATTAGCTAAGTTCTGTTTATTGATTTTTTAGTGTCTAATTTAGATTTAGGTTCTAATGAAGGTTCAAGCTATAAGACTTAAACCTCCGAGAATTGAATCCTAACTTTCTAATAAAATTGGCAAGTCAAACTTAAATCTCTTTTAATTAAAATTTAAGCCCAACACTTAAGATATGCTGGGGCACTTCTGAACTATTTTAGAATCCCAAAGTGCCTCCTACTATTCTTCCTTTGACCTTTGGAAGTAAGTATTCCACTTTGATCCAATCTCGATTGAAAATTCTAATCCTTGCTTCCTTTGACATCAAGCCTTGAAATCTAAAAATAAAATTTCTACCATTATTTTAATCGAGAGTATTCATAGAAAACTCAGGTTTCCTATGATATAATTAAGTAATAGGGTTTGTGCTCGTACGAGATTTAAAAACCCAAATCAATTTTTAAAATTATGTTTTTAAAACCTCAATTAATTATCTTTGGGAAGATCAAATATGACGATCATTATCGTCATTTTTAAATGATTAATAATAAGTGATGTCTTCTTTCTCTGGGAAGATATTTTATTTTATTATTACGATTTTTATTATGAAATTAATTATCTCTTATCCAAATTATTATAGTCAAACACATGATCAAACATCATTTTGATCCTCCGGGATCATATTTTATCCTTTTGCTGAGTTGACAATGATAATAAGGATAAAGTTAAGGTTTTGTAATTCAAACCCATGAGGGAATGACATGTTTTCCTCCTGAGGTAATATATCATTTATAATGACATGTTTGATTTCAAAACTAAAAATTCCATAAATTAAACTTTCCCAAAAAAAATTAAGTTTTTCAAAACCAACAACTTATTTAATCAAATAACTACTAAAAGGCATAAAGTAATACTTTACTTCCGTCAAGTGGATGGATGATGGATAGCAGAAAGATTTTGAAAGTAGCTAATAATCAAGTGGGATTGATTAAATTGAGTATTAGATAAAATGAAATATGTGACTAAAGATAAGAATGGAGTGATGTTGACTCTATCTCTAGCTTTAGGAAGAACTGATGTTTGAAGATCATGCTGGTTTACTCGGGTATTTTGAGTCAGGGAATGAACAAAGGGTTGGTGGTGATTTAAAGAAACACTTCTAATTTTTAGGCTCATAGCGGTCCAATTATAATCTCCTCTAAAAGAAAACAAGTGGAGTTTAGGCCTGCCAATGAAAAGATGTAGGTAGTTTGCTAGATCCTGTGTGTTACTTTTTATAGGCATCTTACACACAGGGGCATGTAATGAATTCAAAAAAAAGCTAAAAATTAAAATGAAATGTAGGGGTTAGGAGAAAATGTAGTGAGGTGGATGCGAAAAGGCCCATTACCTGATATTGTAAAATATTTTGATCAAGAACACAAATGATAGTTTGATGCATGCATTATTAAATCAATGATAGGCTAACTCATCCTCAACTAATTTAAATCTGTCATCCATAGGATGATAAGAAGAACTCCCTTGAAGTAGACGTGCTCTCTTACTACCTCATGCTATTTAGAATTCTAATGCTAGAAAGGTGGTGGACAATGATAGAAGGATGTTTGGTCAATCGAAACCTTAGAATTCCATTCCTTATATAGATTTTTTAGTTAATCGTATAGTATAATCACTATTCTTACAGTACGATAAAGAGAATTTAAATTATCAAGCTGACTTGTTTGAGAAAGTGGCCCAAATCATATAGTATGATTGGGATCGTACTAGTTGATCTTCATAAAATGCTTTCATCCTGAGGAGTCACCTCTACGATGGCTGACTAAACTAATCATTTAGTATAAAATAGGTGTATGTATAGTATGATAGTTCAATTATTATCATACTAGCTAATTTAATTATGTCTAATGGTGACACGTAGATTGTATAGTATGAATGAGGTTCATACAGAACAATATAAATAACTTTTTATTTTTCAAAATTTATTTTTAATTTTTTTTTAAAATGTGTGGTGTGTGATAATCAGAGAACTTTTACTAACTAGAAACAATAAAAAACCAAACTAAAATAATAAAATAAAAATAAAAAATAAAAATATGAAAACACACGAATCATATAACTGCATAAGTTATTGATTTCACTCTGCCCTAAATCAAGCATGAATGTCAATAACACTTAGTCTAGTCCTCAATGCGCTAATGGTGTCATAGCTTAAGGGTTTGGTGAAGATGTCTGCCAGTTGATTTTTAGTGGCTACATAATGTAGTTCAATATCTCCCTTAGCTACATAATCTATAATGAAATGATGTCTGATGTCTATATACTTAGTTTAGGAGTGTTAACTTAAATTTTTAGAGATGTAAATGGCACTAATATTTTCACACATAATTGAAATGATTCCTATAAATAATCTAAGGTCAAGAATTTGTTACTTTAGTCATAAGACTTGAGCAACACAACTTCCTACTACTATGTATTTCACCTTAGGGGTGGATGGGGAAACTTAGTTTTGCTTCCTACTAGACCAAGAAACTAATGATTTTCTTATGAATTAATAGGTTCTAGAAAGACTCTTTCTATCTATTATACACCTTACAAAGTTTAAGTCTGAATATCCAATAATTTCAATTGAAGAGCAATGTGTAGGATACCAGATACCAAAGTTTTGGGTGCCTAGAAGGTATCTAAGGATCCTCTTGACTGCTATCATATGGGATTCTTTAGGATCAACTTAAAATCTAGCTTAGAAATAAATACTAAACATAATATCAGGTCTGCTAGTAGTCAAATATATAAGAGATATTATTATCTCCCTATACTTCTTCTGATTTATTGATATTCCATTTGGATCCTTATCTAATTGAATGGTAAAGCTTATGGGTGTATAAATTATCTTATCATCTCATATTTCTTTAAAATATCCTTGATATATTTACTTTGACATAGAAATATACCATTATACCTTTGCTTCACACTAAAACCAAGAAAATATAATAGCTCTCCCATCATACTCATCTCAAACTCTCTACTAGTTTCTAACAAATTATTATAAAGTTTTTCATTAGTTGATCCAAAAAATATATCATCCACATAAATCTGAACAATGAGTGTATCAACTCCTACTTTTTTTAGGAATAGGGTGGTATCTACACTACCCTTAACCAAAGATCTGTCTAGGAGAAATGTGCTAAGTCACTTTGCCCTAAGTGCTTTCTTTAACCCATACAATGCCTTTTCAATTTGTATACATGATTGGGAAAGGTAGAATTTTTAAATCTAGGGGGTTATTCTACATAGATATCTTCCTTGATAACCCTATTTAGGAAAGCACTCTTTATATCCATTTGATAAGTATAACTTAAAGCCACTATAACAAGCAAAATCTAACACACTCTAATGGCTTCTAACATTGCTATAAAGGCAAAGGTTTCCTCAAAGTCAATGCCTTCAATTTGATTTTATCCCTTAGCTACTAATCTGGCATTATTCCTATTCAGTACTCCAGAATCATTCATCTTATTTTTGAATACCCACTTAATACCAACTACATTTTGATCCTTAGGTCTACTAACCAACTCCCATACATCATTCCTAACAAATTGATTTACTTTTCTTACATAGCTAGGATCCATAATTCATCAGACAGGGCTTAATTAATCTATATTTGTGGGTTCGACCATAGAGATTAATATAGAATTACTAACCTCCTTCCTAAGACCATGCATAGTTCTAACTCTTATAGATGGTCTCCTAAGATGAGCTCCTTAGGATGATTAGATGAGTATCTCCAATCTCTAGGAAACAACTCCTAAGGCCCTTCCCTATCTCTTAGGTCAATAGATTCTACTCCTTAGATAACTTTTATCACTTTTTCTTCTAACCTAGGCTCACCAGATTCATTAGGTTCATCAAATGCAATATGGGTCGACTCCTTTGCAACTAAGGGCTCTAATTAAAAATCCTATAGCCTTTACCTATAGATGAATGACCTATGAAGCCAGATTTGTGATCAAATTTTCCTAGAGAAGATTTTCCATATATAAGAATAAAGTACTTACATCCAAAGACATGAATGTGAGAGAGATTGGGTGTCATTCCCTTAGTAGCTCATAAGATATCTTATTGAGTTTAGATCTAGCATTTACCCTATTCAAAACATAACAAGCAGTATTCATTGCTTTTGCCCAAAAATATTTAAGGTGTGAATATTCAGCTAACATTACCCTAGTAGCATCCACTAATGTTCTTTTCTTTCTTTCATTAATTATACTCTATTGAGGTATTCTAGGGGCAAAAAATTTATAATCAATTCCTATCTCATAGAAAGATTCAAACTTATCATTCTCAAATTCTCCATCATGATCACTATAGAGAGTAGATATTTCACATCCTAATTTTCTTTAAATCCAAGTGGAGAATTTTCTAAATTTCTCAAACAATTCACTTTTATGAGATAAGAATCTAACCTAGGTGAATCTAGAGTAATCATCAACTATTATATACCTAAAAGTTTTTCCACCTAAACTGATTGCACTAATAGGCCCAAACATGTCCATATGCAAGATCTCTAGTGGCCTAGAGGTGGAGATGCCCTAAATGGAATTAAATGATGATTTGGATTATTTCCTAATTGGCAGGCATCACAAAGGTGGCCCTTAGCATAATCTAGCTTGGGTATGCCTCTAACTAGGTCTTTCTAAATTATTTTTCTAAGTGTTTTCATGCTTTCATGACATAGTCACCTATTCCATATCCAAGATTCATCAATAATAGTTTTCAAACATAAGGAATTTGAATAATTAACACAATTCAAGTCAAGCATGTAAATATTATTTATTCTTTTTTCTTCCATAATAAATTTTCCATTTAAGCTAATTAGACATCTAGTAGATAGAAATTTAAAGTCAAATCTTTTATCACATAGTTGACTAATACTAAGAAAATTATATTTCAATCCATCTACTAGCAAAACATTTTTAATAATAAAATTTTTAGAGTTGCCAATAATACCTAAATCCATCACTTTCCTGATGGTGTTATCTCCCAATGTAACCTTGCATACTATCCTGCCCTCTAGATCTCCAATTATGTTTCATAAATATCCACTGTCCAGGTACCACATACTCTCAGTATGCCTTTTATGAGAGCACTCCTACAATGTTAATTAAAGATTAGATTTGGGAACCCAAGTGAGTTTGGGTTCCTCCTTATGCATTAATAGATGGGATGAATGCATGTTATGCTATGATGAAGATGACATTTTCCTCCATACTAGATGTGTTCTATGGTGTACAATGCAAGTGTGGATGATATGTCTAACCATGCCACAAGAATAGCACCTAACACCTCGAAATGGATTTACTAACCTATGTGAGTGGTAGTGCCTCCTTATAGGGATATGAGATGCATGTTGTGTTTTAGGCTTATTCCATTATGCTAGTGTGGGAGGTGGTTTATTGTTTTGAAGTGTATGGATTTTTTCATTCAAAATCTCATTTACATTCACATAACTATCAACTTCAATTTTCAATGCATTCTCACCATGGTTTAGTTTGATTGCAACTATTTTAAATTCCTTGAATGCTTCCTCTAATTTAATATGTTTAAATTTTATGGATTAATGAGTTTTAGTTAACTCAATATGCTTCTTATTAAGATCATCAAATTTATCAAGTAAAGAAGTATGCTCTTTATCTTATGAAAAATGTTCAGATCTCAGACTGTGATGCTACTATTCTTATTCAGAAAATTTTAAACATAAATTTTCTTGCAATTTTTTTTTAATTTCCTATGTGTCATGAGTTTTTTCAAAAATAATAAGAATCTTGTCATAGGATAGTTGACTTACCACATGTTGATCAGAATGATCAAGATTATCATTTGTCATAAGACAAATTTGTTACCTCTTCCTCCACTTCATATTCTAATGAGTTTGACGAGGAGTCTGCCCAAAAGGCTTTCTATGTCCTTTACTTGCCCTTCTAAAATTGGGTTTTTCTTTACCCTTATCTTTGGTAGGGTGAGTTTCTTGTGTGTCCTAGTATCCTGTATTTAAAATGAATATTTTTAAAGGAAACTTCAGTACTTTTACCTCATTTACCTTTGTTCTATTTTTGATGATGTATTTTCTTACACTTCAGAAAGCTCTTGAATTGCTGGGTCATCAATGCAATATAATCATCTTCTTTTTTTTTTTGAGAAAGCCAGAAGCTAATTTATTGAAGAAAAGATACCACATTACAAACTAAGTAATATCTCCATATTGAGTATCCTCCTTAAGTAAAGAAACAAAAGCAGGAGGAACCTTATTACTACTCAAATCATCCCAAAACAAATCAATAGAATGAGCATAGTTAGCACAAAAATCTGCTAACTTATTACTTCTCCTATCCACACTATGGAAGACCACTTGGTGAAAACTTTGTAGAAAAGACAAATCTTGGATTCTTAGAAAGCCAACCCTTGAAAGCGGTTTTTTCATAGCCTTTTGAATCAATTCAATGACATTCTTATTATCTCCTTCAATAATAATCCCCATGAACTCATACATCCATTCTTGAATGAAACTCTTGGCCGACAATATAGCTAAAAGCTCCAAGGAAGATGAATCCCAATGCATACTTTTCACACCAAAAGCATTCAAAAATCGTCCTTTGTGATCTCTGAAAATGCCCCCTATACCGGCATTGTAATTACTCCTAAGAGAAGCATCAATGTTTAACTTAATCCATTCGGGTGGAGGGGGGTGCCAATGAGGAGACAGCTCCAAGAACTGGTTAGAACCCCAGTGATCCGAACTTCCTTTGAATGAAGCCGCAGCCATACTTACTGCGTTGCCAGCAATAACAATGTAGCTGTCTTCCTTTTCATCATGAACAGCTTTACACCTACTCAGCCAGGTCAAGTAAACTACTGAACAAAATATATTACCTATAAAAGGATCAGAAGAAGCCAAAGCTTTCAGCCCCCTCACACAATCAGATAACGAAGTGAAAACCGGCAGACGAAAACCCCAGCACCTGAGCAAGTCACACACTTTTAACAGCTTACCACATGTAGCCACAATATGATCCAAATTTTCTGCTTCTTCACAACCTGTAGGACAACCTGCATCAATCACTACACCTCTGTGAAGAAGAAACTCTTTCGTAGGGATAGCTTTAAGCAATAACCGCCACCAGAAAACATTAACCCGAGGCCTCAATTTGATCTCACGCCTCCAACGCCAATGCTGATCTTCACCTACAGTTCCAATCCGTTTCTCATATATAACAGCTGACAGTGATTTACCAGGACAATAAGACATCACCTCCAGTTGATCATCCTCCTCCTGATGCATAATTGGAACCATTTTAATAATTTCCACCAGCTGCTCTCCACACATCAACCTCAGCTTGCCTTCATCCCATTCCCCATGAGTAATAAAATTATCGAGCTGCAACATGCCCTCATCCATATTAGCCACAAAGGTTGGCCATTTTGCTAACGGTTTGTCTAACAACCATACGTCATTAACGGTATGAATGGACCTTCCATCAGCAATTCTCCATTTGAGCACTTCTCTTAAAGACAAAAAACCATTAGCAATAATCTTCATAGTAGGAGAACTATACCTGTTTAAGAGAAACTCCCAAAGATGATTCCCATATTTTGCCCTCAAAATCCTGTATAAGAAGGAGGGGTAGTTTGATATCATGTTCCACGCAAATTTAGCTCGAAGAGAACTAACTCTAGAAACTATAGAATGAATCCCTTGACCACCAAACCTACACGGCCTACAAAGAGTATCCCAAGAGACATAGTGTAGACCCTTCCTACCAACCTGCTTATTCCATAAGAACTCCCCGCATAATTTGTCCAATAACTTAAGAATACCCAAGGGAACCAGCGAGTGAGTAGAAATGAAGATAGATAAAGATGAGAAAACAGTTTTAACAAGAAGGATCTTTCCTGCTAGAGAAATGAACCGGTTACCCCAAACATTCAAGATATTGAAAGCTTTCCCCATAATTCTACCAAAATCATTGGCATTAAGCCGCCTTAAAGATATCTTGACACCAAGATACAACAATTCTTTTACAATTTTGAAGCCCAAAAGCTTAGCTAGAGACCTCCTCCGAGTCTTCTTGACTGACCTTCCAAATAAAATAGAAGATTTCAAACTGTTAACCTTTTGACCCGTCCATTTACCATACTCCAAGACGATCTTATTTAGCTTCTTTACTTTCCTACCGTTAGCCTCCAAGAAAAAGATGATGTCATCTGCATACAGCAGGTGGGAAACCAAATCAGCATTTGGTGCAATTTTAATCCCCAACCCTTTCCCACGTTGGGTAATAGCATCTGACAGCAATTGAGAGCATAGAATAAAAAGGTATGGTGACAAGGGGCATCCTTGTCTGAACCCACTCCTTCCTTCAATCCAATTAGAACCTTTTCCATTAATCATAATGGAGTATCTTGGACCCGAAACACACTGCAATATTAATGAGGAAAAAAAGTTAGGGAAACCATATTTCTCCAATACCTTCTTCAAAGTGCCCCAACTCATACTATCATAGGCTTGTTCCATGTCTATTTTCACAGCCATAAGTCCTTTCTTAGACTTGGAATACCTGAATTTATTACAAATTTCTTGGGTTAACAATATGTGATCAGAAATTGATCTGCCTTTAACAAAAGCTGCTTGTTCTTCTGACACCACCTTGGGGATAAACCCAATCATCCTATTTAAAAGCATTTTGGCCGCCAATTTATAAATAGTTAAACACAGACTAATAGGTCTGAAGCTAGAAGGATACAGAGGATTTTCACTTTTGGGAATAAGGATAATAAGAGTATCCTTCCAACTAGGGCTCATAATCCCAGTAGTAAAAATTCATCAAGGGCCCTCCACACATCTATACCAATAATCTTCCAGTAAGTTTTGATAAAAGAGTAGGTAATACCGTCACTGCCAGGAGAAACATTAGAGACCAGCTTACTCACCTCCAAATCCAGCTCTTCTTTCTTAAAATCAGCAAGAAGAAAATTCCTGTCAAGATCATCTAGTATACTTGAAGGTCTCGACCACCCCTTGAAACTGCATTTTCTCTCCTTCCATTTTTTCTCAAAGTATTCATTAAAAACACCTTCTATCAACAGATTCTCTTCCACCAGCTCCCCCCTATCATTTTTAATTTGATGAATACAGTTGGCATTTCTTCTACCCGACGCAAAAGCATGAAAATATTTAGTGTTAGAATCCCCATCTGAGAGCCAGTGAGCCTTAGCTCTTTGCCTCCACCAAGTATTGAGCCTAGCCAAGGTAGTATTCAACTCATGAACTTTGAATTTCAGCAGCATCAGCCTATCGTCCGGAAGCTTTCCCACTTCAGATTCTCGGTTTGGAGTTCTAAAATCTCTTCTTTCAATTTGTCTTTTAAGTCGTTCAAATTTTTGTACTTTGAGCGACTCCAGAAAAAAAGAGCTCTTAAAGCTCTTCTAAACTTTACATTGAGAACTGTTGCATTATCAGCAAATACTCTTTTATCCCAAACTTTAGAAACAATGCCAACCGCGGCCGGATAAGAGGACCAAACATCTTCATACCTTAGCATGTTTCTCTTCCGAAAGCTTTCAGGTAACAAGTTGAGGAGGATGGGACAATGATCTGAAGCAATACGTTGGAGGTGTCTAACCGTAGGCAGTTGAATAGAATTCAAGGCTTCAGTATTCAAGATGCACCTATCCAGCCTTTCAAGAATTCTAGCTCCATTCTTCTTGTTGTTGCACCAAGTAAATCTAGGACCAATGAATCTCACCTCGTGAAAATCAGATTTATTCATAAAAAAACTCAAATCCTTAACACCTTGAGAGAGAACAAATCTTTTCCCACCCTTCTTGTCGTCCTGAGACAAGATACAATTAAAGTCCCCTCCTATAATAGTAGGAAGTTTATCCTTTGCCACCTCCTCTAGTTCATTCCACATGCTCCTTCTTTTGAAGAGATCATTACTACCATAAATAGAGGCAATTATCCATTTACCAATAGTAGCAATGTTGAATTCTCCCACAATAAACTGAGAGGAGTCTTTGATGACAGAAAAAGAAGCTAAGTCTCTTCTCCAACATACCAAGATACCACCTGATAAACCCATAGCAGGATGAAACACAAAATCCCAATTTGAACCAATTAGCTTGTCACACTCATGCCTATTAAAATTTGAAACCTTGGTCTCAAGAAGACCAACAAACATCACATCGTGTTCCTTTACGAACTCCTTCAGATAATGAGAGGTCTCACTCTTTCTAGCCCCTCTACAATTCCAGGCCCCTCTACAATTCTAGCCCCTCTACAATATAATCATCTTCATCCACTATAGAGCTGTTACTATTAGAATAATTGGCCTTTAGTTCCACAGTTTTCTCCTTCTTCCTGTCACCTACATCAAGTAATCTTGGACTCACGCTTTGCTCATAGGAAATAAGTGCGCAAAGTAGATTATAAATAGAATACATATTCAAATCTTTCGATTCACATATTGCAGTAACTTTAGCATCATAACTACAGGTAACAATATAAAATTTTGTTAACCTTTTTAAAGTTTTATAGTTTTCTACCTAAAGCATATAAAAATGTCACTATCTAAGTAAACCCACTATCATGCCTGAGATACTCATTTGGTTTCATGCGAAATAGTTTATGATCATGCAAATTAAACGAGATTGTTTGACTTCATTAGTTCCCTCATAAGTGATACATAACCTATCCCAAAGTTCCTTGCCAGTTGTAAAATAACAAAAAGACAAATGAAATATTATCGAATAATAAAGGATGGGTTATTGAATAACCCTCCACAATATTCCTATTTCTAAAATGTTCTATTTGATTTTTACTCAGAGATTTTTAAATCACTAATTTTGATACCCACTCTGATACGAAGTGAAAGTATAGTAGGGGTTGTTAAACCCTGTTGAACTGACCTAGGAACACCAAGGGGGAGGGGGAAATTAGTTATTTAAAAATTTCTTTATGAAAAAAAGTTATTTTTGATATTTTTAAAACTTAGATAAAAATTGAGATCACATAATATAGAAGCTAATGAAAATAAAATTCAAATACTAATGATTATTTATTTAGTTTTTATTAGTTTTCTCATTATTAAAAATAATCCATAGATATCATATTAATTCATCTCAAATTTCAAGAAAAAAGTATGCAGGAAATAAAAAAGTAAGAAATTAAAATGCAAGTAAAAGAAATGAACACATCAAAAATTTTATAGTGGTTCGGTCAAACCTTGACCTACATCCACTCTCCAGAGTCCTCTCTGGGTATTATACTAAACTTTTTAGCGTCTCTCTTTTAGCCCCCACAGCAAGGTGGAAAAGACCTTACATAATCTATTCCACCAACCTAGTGTGGTAGAGTACCATAATCTTTTCACCCTCTTAGTGAGGTAGTATACCTTGAATCCTTTTCAATCCTCCTGGTGAAGGCATAGAACCATGAATCCTTTTTCATCCTCCTAGTGAAGGTAAAGAATCTAGAAGATCTTCAGCCTTCAAGTCCTTCTTCCTAGAGCCACCCAAAAGATCAGAAAAGACACTTGGAGGAATCAAGGTAGAAGCTTGTTTGGAGAAACCTTGTGAATCCCCTCAAACTACATCTCTCTCTCACAACTTCTCGTTCTCCTTCTTTCAATATCTAAGTTTTCTCATAGCTCTCTCACAAAAAAATACTCAATTGCCAAAGATTTTTTTTAAAAGTCTAATAAGAGTGTTTAATTATGAGGTCTTCAAAAAACCTAAAAATTTAATTCTATTATTATTATTCATCTAGTATGATTAGTTCAAAAACCTATTCATCCAGTATAATTTGAACAGTTGTAGTATGACCTATTCAAACTTTGTATACTAATCATACGGTATGATCACAGGAATATATGATATGATTAGTTCATTATTCTTAAGATCGTACAAGATGAACTTCAGGATGATTAGAAATCATCTCTATTAGTCATCTAGTATCATTAAAATCATACTTTATGATTAGTTCAAAAATTAAGGTTTCATCCAAGATGATCCACAGGACGACAAAATTTCATCTCTACCAATCGTCCAATACGATCCACATCGTACTATATGATCTGCTATATTTATTAAACCTTGATTTAATTGACTAATTATGGGATTAATTTGTATAATATTTTAAATATTATAGTATGATAAGTTTAAAATTTAAAATATATAAACTTACCTAAAATATGATTGGCAGCCAGGGTTTTTGAGTTCAACTGATCATCCAATACGATCTTGTTCGTACAATACGGTTAGTTTAAAACCTTTGATTATACAATTTGTCACTTTTACTAATTTTCTAAATAACAGATTGTACAATATGATATGGATCATACAATATGAACAACAAAAAATTTGAAATTCATTTTTTCCCTCTCCTATGTGTGTGTGCGGGATCGCCAACCTTGCATACTCCTTTAGATGAATAAGACTCAAGAAATATAAAATAGAGAAAGGAAAATTATAGACTCTTATAAAACATTTATCCTATTCTATTGAGACTTGAACTCTAAATTTTTCCATACATGGTGTATGATGTACTAGAAATGTTAGTACATACAAAAGCAAATATGGACTACAAAAACTAGGAGAAATAAAGAGGCAACCAATAATATTTTTTGTCATCAAAACCACAAGCTTGGGATCACGAATTGCAACAATTTTGACCTTGGAGGCCTCTCCAAACTCATTGATCATGATCAACATCACTAGCACGGTGCATTAACCCAATATTGAACCATAAAACCCTAAAACCCTAAACCTTGAAAATTGAATTTTCCTTAAACCTCAACATTGCTTACTCAAACAAAGCTATTCAACCTTCTTAAAACATATCCAAAATATGATTTGTAATTGATTGAACCAAACCCCAAGCCTTGGTCAACCCTAGTTGACCAAGTCAACCTAGGTTGACCAAATTACTCATTTTGCCCTTTAAACTATATTACATGCATAGAAACCCAACCAAACCTTGTGACCACCTCCAAAAAACCTTAAATATTATTTACAATACATTGAATCAAGTTCCAAACCTAATGAAGTTAGTTCATTCATAGTGATCAAACACGGCTAGTTCGGGCTCTGGCGATTCCGAGTGCGACTCTGGCTTCCATTGTTCCTCCTTGCGATCTCTACTGCAGTTTGTGGATATTTTTATTATTTTTGATTCTATGATTTTGTTCTCTGCTTCTCCAGGCCTTTCGGTCCTAGGTCGTGCTTTTCTTCTCATGGAGGCGAGTACGTCCACCGTGATTCCTGGTGTCTAGGGTGCTCCACCTTCGGCTCTGATGGGTCCTCTTAAAGGTTTGCTAAATAATGGTGGTTCTAGTTTTGCATCTCATTCTTTCTGTGATTTGCTTGCTGGTTCTTCTTCCTCAAAAGAACCTAATTTTTATTTCACTAAATCGGTGGTTAGATGTTTCCCTGTGATTTTGATGTCTGATAACGATATTATTAAGCTTGCTAGTCCATTTCAGTTTACTCTTGTGGGTAAGTTCTCTGTTCGATGACCAAATCTCGATGCTATTCAAAATTTTTTTGGGAAGTTAAAACTATTTGGTAATTTTTTTATAGGTTTGCTTGATGCTAGGCACGTTTCTATTCAGTTGTCTAATGACCTTGATTATAGTAGGGTTTTTGCTAGGAGGTCTTACTACATTCTCAACTGTCAAATGAGGCTTCTAAAATGGACTCCTTTTTTTGATGTTAAAGAAGAATCACCGATTGTTCCTATTTGGATTTTGTTTCCTAATTTATGATTACATTTATTTAACTCTTTCGTTCTTCATGCATTGGGTTCCATCTTTGGTAGACCGCTCCAAACGGATCAAGCCACTGCCTCTCGTTCGAGGCCTTATGTGGCTAGGGTTCTGGTTGAGATTGATATCACTAAGAAACATACAAAAGAGGTTTGGCTAGGTTCAAAAAACTCTGGGTATGTTTAGAAAGTTGAGTTTGAAAATGTTTCAGATTTTTGCGTGCATTGTAAAATTCATGGGCATTCCATTAATGACTGCTATGTTGCTCATCCTCAACTTCGTAAGAATCTTGTGCCCTCTAAAGCTGTGGTTGGTCCCATCGATGGTGAACTAGTTGTGCTTAGAGGAAAGGATCCTCTGAAAGTTAAGGAATCAATAGCCTTTGGAGATGACATAGAGAAGGAGACCTTATATTCATCCTTAAGAACTGAAGATTTATAGGCTAATATAGTCAGTGATTATAATACAAATATTGATAATGTTGAGGAACATGTTCTTGTTGTTGCAGGGGAGAGTGATGATGGAGATAAAACTGGTGATGACTTTCTTATTATTGATCAGTTGGTTAATCAGGGATTGAAGGAAAATAGGAGGGGGTCTCTAGGTGATCCTAAAGTACGTGCTATTTATGAAGTTACTGAGAGGGATGTGACAATGATCCTGAGCATAACATTAAAAATTATCAGGTGAATGAAGAGGATGATAACATGGACATGGAGGAAGGAGAAGTTGGTATTCTTGATACTTCTAAGGATTATCTTAAGGTCTCCACCATCAACTCTATGTCATCTCCTCTTGTAAAGGCTAACAATTTTGAGGAAGGTTTTATTGTTGTTGGAAAAAAAAAGGGAAAGAAAAAAATCCTAATGCCGAGCACTACCTATAGGGTCACTAGAGCTTCTAACCAATCTATTAATGATTAAAGCTATTGTGTGGAATATTTGGGGTTTGGGTGTCTCTCTATCTAAGGATAGAGTTAAGAATTTGTGTAGGATTCATGGTGTCCATCTTCTGGTTTTACTGGAGCCTCTTATTACTACTAATAATTTGGATTCTGTTCGCACTAAATTAGGTTTTGATTTTGCTTTTGGCAATTGTACTAATAAAATTTGGATTTTATGGAAATGCTCTATTACTTTAGATGTTATTTCAGATTTACCTCAACTGGTTAATTCAAATTTCTTGCTATGCTTCTTTTGTTTATGCTTCTTGTTCTAGATATGGGAGAAAGGTACTTTGGGATCAACTTATTGGTTTTTCTTCCTCTATCTCCGTGCCTTGGTTGATAGGTGGGGATTTTAACTGCATAACTAATGTTGTTAAAAGAGTTGGAGATAAGCCTCTAAATTTTCAGGCCATGGAAGAATTCAATGATATGACTATGAAAAGTAATTTGCATGACATTGGCTTTTATGGGTGCAATTTTACTTGGAATAAGGGTACTATGTGGAAAAGACTTGATCGCATCCATTTTAATAACTGTTGGATTTCATCTTTTCCTAATACCTTCATTGAGTATTTAACTCGCACTTTATCTGATCATTCTCCTTCACTTTTAGGCATTAAAAAGACTAGTAGTAATACTTTTCAATGTTTTAGATTTCAAAACATGTGGCTTGTTGATGATAATTTCTTACATACTGTGCAAAGTAATTGGGACGCTCCTTTATTTCCTTCTGATAATGTTTATGGTATGACCACGCTTTGGTTCAAACTTAAAAGGCTTAAGCAAAAACTTTCTTGGTGGAATAAATGCATTTTTAAGAAAATTTTTACTAGTATCTTGCATGCTGAAAAAGATGTCGATGATGCTAAGATAGTTTATATGCAGAATTCATCTTTTGATAATTTGACCAATCTCAATGTTGCCAAATTTACTTTGTACAAGCTTCAGGAAAATGAAGAAGCCTATTGGAGACAAAAGGCTTCTTACAAATTCTTTGTAGAGGGTGATCACAATACTACTTATTTTCATAACATTGCCAATCATAATAAAGTTAGTATGCAAATTCATAAGATCACTTCCCCTGATGGTAGTGTTATTGAAAACCCTGATTTGATTGCTTCTTCAGGCATTGAATATTTTAATAAAGCTTTTAACTCCAACTTTAAGCTGAATTTTAATATTGATTTCTCTTTGATTCCTACTCTTATATCTTAAGAGGAGAATGTGATGTTGACTAGCATGCCTACCGAAGATGAAATCTGGCTTACTTTAAAAAGAATGAATTCTGACTCTATTGTGGGTCCTGATGGTTTCACCAATAAATTCTTTCAGAATTCTTGGAGTATCATTAAAAATGATCTTGTTAATGTTGTGGTGGATTTTTAAATGGGTAATCTTATTCCTAAATTCTTTAATACAACTTCTATAGCTTTAATTCCCAAATCTAATAACATCAATTTTTGGAATGATTTCTGTCCTATTAGTTTATGTTCCTTTTTCAATAAACTTATTGCTAAAATCTTGATGTGGAGGCTTGCATTATTACTTCCCAATATCATTTCCTTGGAACAAACTAGTTTTGTTAAAGGTAGATCTATATTTGACAGCATTTTACTAGTTCAAGAATTAGTCCATGATTTGCATGCTAAGGTTGCTGGTGGTAATATTATGTTGAAAGTTGATATCACTAAAGCTTATGATAACCTAAATTGCGATTTTCTTTATGCTATTTTAAGACTTTTTGGATTTAACTTGCAATTCATTAATCTTATCAAGAATAGTATTGAGTCCGGTTATTTCTCTGTTATTATTAATGGTAAGTCCCATGGCTTTTTCAAATCTTCTCATGGTTTAAGGCAAGGAGATCCTCTATCCCTTGCCCTTTTCATTATTGCTGTGGAATTTTTATCTTGTGGTATAAACAATCTTTTTAGGAGATACCCTTCTTTGTAATTTAAAATGGGTGGTGGGCTTCCCATTACCCACTTGAGTTTTTTGGATGACTTCATTATTATTTCTAATGGATCTATTAAAATGTTACACATTCTCTTCAAGTTCCTTAACTCATTTCAGCATGCTAGTGGTTTAATTTTTAACATTTCTAAGAGTTGTTTTATTCCTGCTAAGTCCATTTCTTCTACCCGTATTAATAGTATTGAAAGGAAATTTAATTTGAATAAGAGGCTTCTACCGTTAAAGTATTTGGGTTCTCCTCTATACAAGGGGAAGAAACGTTCTCATTTATTTGATGATATTTTCTCGACTATTCATAACAAACTTTCCTCTTGGGCTTTCAACTTTCTTTCTTATGGAGGTAGGCTTGTTCTTATTAAGCATGTTTTGTGTTCTATTTCAATTTACTTGCTTCATAATTTGTGTCCGACCTCTAGTGTTTGTAGGAGAATGGAAACTTTATTTAATAAATTCCTTTGGGGTTTCATGGATGGAAACCGTTCCATTATTTGGGGATCTTGGAGTAATTGCTCGGGGATGATGGATGAGGGTAGATTAGGTTTCAAAAATTTTTCTGATATGATCCAGACTTATAACCATAAACTGTGGTTCAATTTTAGAGCTAAAAAAAGTCTATGGGCTAAATTTATGGTTTCAAAGTTTTGTGATGGGAAGCACCCTCTGAACTGTGCTTTTAGACAAGGTAATTCTTTCATCTGGAAAAGATTATGTAACATTAAGTGGCAAGCAGAAGGTTTTATTTAATGGGGGATGGGAGATGGGAATATCTTCTTCTGGCAGGATAAATGGCTTGGTAATTTCTTGATCGATAATCTTTTACACACTCACTCTATCTCTACTTGCAAAGTTAAAGATTTTATTGTTAATGAGAGTTAGAATATTGATTTACTTTCCAACTTTGTACCAGACTTTATTATTAAGTTAATTATCAATATTTCTATTCATTTGGAGGACGAGGATCGCATTCTGTTTAATTATTCTAATGATGGTTTGTTCAATACTAAACAAGTTTGGAATTTTATAAGGCAATCCTTACCTAATAATACTCTTTACTTAGCTTATTAGTATGCTAGCATACCCCCTACTTACTCTTTTCTTATTTGGAGGATTTTGTATAATTATTTGCCTTTGGATACCATTTTATTTAAGAAAGGTTTTTATATTATCTCCAAATGTTGTTGCTGCTATCAAATTGAAAATATGCTTCATGTGTTTGTTCAGGGCCCTATTGCTATGAAAGTTTGGGTTTATTTTGATAAGATGTTTAATGTTTTATCTACCACGAGATACAATTCTTATTTTAACCTTCTTAAAGAGTGGTTTACTCCCACTAAAGGACATATTAGGAATATCCTACCTGTTGTCATCTGTTGGTTTTTGTGGAGTAGTAGGAATGCCTCTAAACATGAGAATAATAAGATGGATTCCTTAAATGTGATTACTAAAGTTAAGAATAAAATATACCAACTTTTTTTTGCCAAGTTAATTAATGCTCATTCTTTTAAAGGCTTTCTTCATTTGACTTGTGAATTTGGTTTGGTGTTTAATTCCTCTAATGTCCATGGTAATGACAAAATTATTTATTGGAAAAAGCTATGGGAGGGATGTTTTAAACTTAACATCGATGTCTCCATGAATAATCTTAATGTGGGTTGTGGTGGTATAATTCAGGATTCCAAGGGTTTTTTTATTATGGCATTTATGGGTCCTTCGAATGCTATTACTTCCATTCAAGCAAAAATTGAGGGTCTCATATTTGGGATTCAATTATGTATTTCTCTTGGCATAACTAATATTTAGATTGAAGTTGATGCATTGCTCTTATTGCATTATCTTAATGGTAACACTTCTTCTAATCCAGCTTATTTCTATATATTAAGAGATATTAAATACCAGCTTTCTCTAATCTTGCATCAATTAATACTAATATTAACACTTCTTCTAATCTTGCATCAATTATATAGTCTGTTATATTTTGATGGAGGGAAATGATGTAGCTGATTCTCTGGCTAAAACGGGTTGTAACCTTACTGGATTTATTGAATTCAATGATCACACTCCCTAAAGAGACCAAAGGTTTATTGAGACTGGACCGACTGGGTATTCCTTACATCCAGTTTAAATAATGGTCCTACTATTTGTTGTTTGTTTTCACACTATGCTCTGTCTGTTTTCTTGATCTTTATGCTTGTGATCCTCTTTGCTTTCTTCGGGTGAAGTTTTGACCTGTGTTATTTTATTTTGTCACTTGCCTTTTGGTGGTGGGTTCTTTATGTTGTGCTTGGCTGGTGCCTCCTACCTTTTGGTCTTTATTTTATCCTTTTTCACCCCTATCTTTTGTTGCAATCCAGGATCCCGAGCACTTGATTTTGATAATGATAAATAATACCTACTGAATTAATATGTTCTTCTTTGAAAACTATAAATGTTTATTTTTGTCTGTGAGCACTAACATTTTAGGTAAGATACAAATAGTTCAAGACTGTTGGAGACTCAAGATTGGGTAGAATAGAATGTGCAAGATCTTGTATTTTTATTTTCTTTTATTTTTCTTTTCTTGAGTCTGCCACAAAAGCATGTATGTAAAAGGAGTGACCATGCACACACATACAGAGGGAATTTTTTTAAGAAGAAATTTTTTTTAAAAAATAAATCATACTGTATGACTTTCAATCATACTGGACGATAAGTCATTAATACTCAGGCTAACGGCTAAATTCTGAAAGATTAGTTTTGGGAACTAATCGTACTGTGTGATGGTTACCATATTGTATAATGGTTATCGTACTGTACGATTCATTTCTATTCAAAAACCCTAGCTGCCAGAATAACCATGGTAAGATTTTGATTTTAATTTTCTTAACTAATAATACTGTACAATACCTATTATACTGTACGATCATTTCAAATCTTGCCAAAATTATCACCCCTAATCAGGAAATTAAATCTTGGTTTCTTAAGTAATTACATTCGTACTATATGATAGGAATCGTATTGTACGATGGACAGAGACGATGTCAATCGTCCCATAAATTATACTAGATGAAACCAAGTTTTTTTTATACTATTCATCCCAGACGATATTTATATCATATTGGGCGATAACCTGAAAATATTCTATTCGTATTGTATGAAGGGTACAGTGCGGGATGATGGTCAGAGATGAATTCATTCGTCCCAAAGATCATCTATACGAATAGTTAAAAAATAACATGATCATCCTGTACGATCTTACAATCGTATAGTACAATCTTACGATCGTACAGTACGATATTCATAAAATCTGTGAACTGTTCGTCTGCCCTCGTACTGCACGAAGCTATTTTTGAACTGATAGTATTGTATGATATTATATCATAATGTACAAACAGAAACATCAAATTGGAATTTTTAGGGTTTTTTGAAGCCTGATTTAAAAGGACTTTTTATTTTTCAATGAGATGTTGTTGAGGCCGTGGTTGACAGAGGAAGGAACTCTTGAGGGGGAGCTTTTAGAGAGATCCAAGGTTTGTGAGAGGAAGGAGAAGGTGAGCTTGAGTGTGAGGGAGAAGGAGTGTGAGGGGATCACACGGTAGCTCTGAGTTAGCTGCATGCTTGCTCCTCCTGTTGCCTTGGTGAGTCTCAGGAAGGTTCTTTAGGAAGAGAGGCTTCAAGGTCAACGTCCTCAAGGTACTCTGCCGTCTCCAGGAGGGAGAAAAAGGAGAAGGTCCGCTGCTGTCACCAGGAGGGTGACATAGTGTCTGGTATTCCGCCACACTAGGGAGGTGAAAGTGAGTCTTGTAAAGGCTTCTCCGCCTTGCTGTAGGAGTAAAAGGAGAGTCAACTTTTAGTAGTGCAAATCTCGGAGTGGAGGACTCCGGGTAGTGGATGTAGGTCAAGTGACCAAACCACTATAAAAATTTCTGGTGTATTTTTTCCTGTTTTTTTTTTCACACTTTATTTTTCATGTATTTATTTACAGTTTTAATTGCTTGGTAAAAAATCAGATTATAATTTTTGTACTGTGAGATTTGCAATTGTGTCACCAATACCGTAGTTGTGAACGAATATTTAGCTTCCGCATTCTACTTGTTAGGTTGTTATTTTAAAAATAAAGAAAAGTAGAACTTCTATTTTGGATTTATTTTTTAAAATACTAATTCACCCCCCCCCCCCCCTCTTAGCGCATCTCATACTTTCAAGTGGTATCAGAGAGGGGTTTCAAAATAGTGTTTTAGAAAACCTAGAAACAGAAGATCCATGACACATTTTGGTAACCGTAACACTGCGGAGGGTTATTCTATAACCTGCCCACCTTTATTTGACAATATACTATTTGATTTCTGGAAAATATGGATGTCTACATTTTTACAGTCTATAGACTATCGCATGTGGATATTGGTTCAAGAAGGTTACACTGCACCATTTTGTATCTTGAATGGCATTAAAACTGAATTATCTTTTAATTAATGGAGCAATGAGGATAGAGAATTCACACAATTAAAAGCTAAGTTCTTGAATTGTTTCTTCTGCGCATTAAAATTAGAATACTATATGCGAGTGTCTACTTATAGTACTAGTAAGGAAATATGGGATAGATTGTGTATCACGTACGAAGGAACTAGTGAGGTCAAACAATCTAGGCTAAACATACTGCTACATGATTACAAACTATTTCTCATGAAACCTAGTGAAACTATATCTAAAATATACACTAGTTTCACCCAGATTGTGACATCCTTCCATGCTTTAGGGAGAGAGTTGTCTAACTCCAAAAAAGTGAATAAAATAATATGATGTTTGCCTAGCATGTATTATGAAAAAATTACTGCAATAACTGAGTCCAAAGATTTAAGTGTTTATTCAATTAACAATTTTCTTAGGTCACTCATTGCCCACGAGCAAGGAGTGAGTCAATGACAAAGTGATGGAGGTGAAAAGAAGAAGGAGAGAATTGTGGCTCTAAAAGTGAATAATTCTGAAAGTGACAGTTCTGAAGCGGAGGAAGATGACGACATAGCCTTGATCACTCATTAGTTCAGGAATGTTTTGAAAAGAAAGCAACAACATCATCAAAGCAATTGGAACAAAGGTTAAAGCTCAAAGAATACTAAAGTTGCATCTGACATAATTTGCTTTGAGTGCAAGAAACTAAGTCATCTCTGAGCTGATTGCCCCAATTTTAAAACTCATCAAACCAAGGAGAAGGGTGAGAAAAGGTCAAAATTCAAGAAGGGAAAATTTATGACATAGAAAGCATTTTGGTCCGACTCTGCTTTAGAATCATTAGAAGAAGAAGCAGAGGAGGAGGTAACGAATTTAGGTCTTATGACTAATGATAACCTTGACCAATCATATCAAGATGAGGTATGCCAACTTTCTTATGATGAACTTCTAATTATTTCTAAAAAAATTCATGACTCGTATAGAAAGTTGAAGAAAATGCATGCTAGTCTTAACACTGATTTTAGTACTTTACAAAAAGAGCATGCTAGTATAATTAATGAATTTTCTAACTTTGATAGAGATCATATGTTCCTGCTTGACAAATTTGATGTATTAAACAAGAAGCATATTGAATTAACTACTACACACGATTCCTTGAAATCATCACAAGTTAAACTAGAGAGTGCATTTAAGGAATTAAAAGAACTTGCATTTAACTAGATAGTAGTGAGCATACATTGAAATTTGAAATTGCCAGTCTTAAGAAAGAATATGAATTTCTAAATGTAAAAATTCATGCATTTAAGAATAATAAAACACCCCCTACATTTGCTGAATTTTATAAACCTCCATTACTTAAAAATTCTCATTCAATGTCATCACAGCATGCATCATACAGATCTAGGAAGAGGCACCATCACCCACATAGATTAGTGAACCCATTTCCCGGTGTTAGGTGTTACTCTTATGGCATGCTAGGTCACATAGCCCACACTTGCACAATTCACTATAGGACACATCTAGTGTGGAGACCTAAGTAGCATTTATCACATCATAACATGCATTCATTACATTCATACAAGCATAAGGTGGAACCCAAACTCACTTGGGTTCCCAAAACTAATCTTTGATTGACATTATAGGGATGCTCTCACAAAAGACCTAGTGAGAGCATGTGGTACCTGGATAGTGGCTGCTCGAGGCACATGATTGGAGACATGAAGCAGTATGTGACACTGGGGGCCAGGTCAGGAGGCAAGGTGACTTTGGGAGACAACACCTCCAGGAAAGTGGTGGGCTCAGGTATCATTGGAAATTCTAAAAATTTTGGTAATCGAAAATGTTCTTTTAGTTGATGGTTTAAAGCATAATCTTTTAAGTATCAGTCAACTATGTGATAAGGGTTTTGACATAAAGTTTCTTTCTAACAAATACATGATTAGCTTAAATGATACACTTTTGTTAGAAGGAAAATGTATAAACAATGTCTGTATGTTTGATTTAAATTGCATTGAAAACTCAAACCCTTTATGCCATAAAATAATAGCTGATGACTCTTGGTTATGGCATAGGAGACTATGTCATGCTAGCATGAAAATAATTAGGAACATTACGCAGAAAGACCTAGTTAGAGGCATACCTAAGTTAAACTTCATTAAAGACCATCTATGTGATGTTTGCTAATTAGGAAAATAAGTAAAATCATCATTTCATTCAATCAAGGATATCAACACCACTAGGCCACTAGAAACTCTTCACATGGACCTATTCGAACCTATTAGTACAGCTAGCCTAGGAGCAAAATTATATGGATTTGTAATAGTGGATGACTACTCCAGGTTTACTTGGGTAAAATTCTTAGCCCGTAAAAGTGAGTCATTTGAAGAGTTTAGAACTTCCTCCACTTGGATTCAAAGGAAATTAGGATGTGCAATTTCAACAATCCATAGTGATCACAGTGGAGAATTTGAGAATGATAAGTTTAAATAATTTTGTCAGGAGATAGGAATAGAACATAATTTCTCTGCCCCTAGAACTCCCCAGCAAAATGGAATAACTGAAAGAAAGAATAGAACCTTAGTTGAAGCTGCTAGGGCAAAGTTAGTTGAATACACTCTTTCTAGATATTTTTGGGCAGAAGCAGTGAATACTTCTTGTTATGTTCTAAATAGGGTTAATGTTAGATCCAAACTTAATAAGACACCCTATGAATTGCTTAAGGGTAGGACACCGAATCTTTCTCACTTACATGTTTTTGGTTGAAAATGCTTTATATTAATCAATGATAAGTCACCCTTAGGAAAGTTTGATCCCAAATCTGATGAAGGGGTTTTCTTAGGGTACTCATCTGTAGGTAAAGCCTATAAAATCTTTAATAAGAGGACCCTTATAGTAGAAGAGTCTACCCATATGGTATTTGATTAATCCGATAAGATCTCTGAACCTAATCATGAAGAAGAAGAAGTTGAGATTATTCAGGGAGTTGAAACCATTGCCATAGAAAATAGAGCTAAACCTCAGGAGCACTTGCCTAGAGTTTGGAAATATTTTTCTAGTTATCCTAGAGAATCGATCCTAGGAGACCCAGCAAAAGGTGTGAAAACTAGGCATGGACTTAGGAAAGAAGTCAGTCATTCTGCATTTATTTCCATGATTGAACTCACGAACATAGATTAAGCCTTAAGAGATGAATTTTGGATCCTAGCAATGCAAGAAGAGCTAAACTAATTTGTTAGAAATGATGTTTGGGAATTAGTCAAGAGACCCAAAGAACAAAGTGTGGTTGGAAATAAGTGGGTCTTTAAAAATAAGATGAATGACTCTGGAATAGTAGTGAAAAATAAGGCTAGATTAGTAGGAAAGGGGTATAACCAAATTGAGGGAATAGATTTTGAAGAAACCCTTGCTCCAGTAGCTAGACTAGAAGCCATCAGGGTACTCTTAGCCTTTGCTTGCTTTAGGGGTTTCAAACTATATCAAATGGATGTTAAGAGTGGTTTCCTAAACGGGGTAATCAAAGAAGATGTTTATGTTGAGCAACCCCTGGGGTTTGAAAACTCATAATTTCCAAACCATGTGTTTAAATTGAAAAAGTCACTATACAGGTTAAAGCAAGCACCTAGAGCCTGGTATGAAAGACTTAGTACATTTCTACTAGATAGAGGCTTTGTTAAGGGTAGTGTGGACACCACCCTCTTCTTAAAAAGGGTAGGAGATGAGATACTCATTATTCAGATTTATATAGATGATATTTTCTTTGGATCTTCAGAGAAAACCATATGTGATGAATTTTCAAATATAATGAGTGACGAGATCGAAATGAGTATGATGGGAGAACTTAATTATTTTCTTAGATTTAGTGTAAAAAAGATGGAAGGTGGAACATTCCTTAGCCAATCTAAGTACATCAAGGATATTCTTAAAAAGTATGAAATGGACAATGCTAAGGCTATGAATACTCCTATGAGTTCTAACATTCAATTAGAAAAAGATCCTATTGGAAAGTCTGTAGACCAGAAAAAGTATAGGGGAATAATTGGATCACTTCTCTACTTAACTGCCAGTAGACCGGATATAATCTTCAGTGTATGTCTCTGTGCTCGATTTCAAGCAGACCCAAAAGAATCTCATATGACTGCTATCAAAAGAATTCTTAGATATCTACTTGGCACCACAAACTTAGGAATTTGGTATCCTAGACATAGCACTACTTTTGAAATCTTAGGGTACTAAGATTCAAATTTTGCAGGATGTAGGGTAGATATAAAAAGAACCTCTGGTACCTGTCAATTTGTTGGGCAATCCTTAGTTTCATGATCCAGTAGAAAATAAAATTCGGTAGCCCTCTCAACAGTTGAAGCAGAATATATTGCAGTAAGAAGCTATGTTGCTCAAGTTTTATGGTTAAAATAACATCTTTTAGATCTTGGACAACCTGTAGGAATCATCCCAATAATGTGCCATAACACTAGTGCAATTTGCATATCTAAAAATCCAATTCAGCACTCACGAATAAAGCATATAGACATCCGACATCACTTCATAAGAGATCATGTAGCTAAGGAAGATATTGAATTACACCATATTGCTACTGAAGATCAACTGACTGACATTTTCACAAAACCACTAGCATATGATACCTTTAGTACGTTGAGAATAAAATTAGGTGTCATCGATATTCATGCTTGATTAAAAAAAAAACTATGTTTGTGTGTTTTATGTCTATGTGTTGTTTTTCTTAAAAAAAATGGGAGTTTTTTGATCGTCTCACACCCATCTTGCTGATACCCAACCTTGGATTCCTGTGCACATCATACTGTATGATTGATAATCATACTATACGATCCTTATTAATACCCAGATCACAGCCTTCAATATCATCAACGGTCCAGATATGCCTGATAGTGTAAACATCGTACTGTATGATCCACCTAACGTACTATACGATCCATATTATTGATCATTGTACTGTCCAAAGCACCACTCATATTGTACGATCCACATGTCATTTTGGATTGGGATGAATTTAAACTCGGCCGGTATGATCATTATTGTGGTAAGTACTGTACGAACACATGTTCATACGGTATGATCAATTTAGTCAAACATTGCTCCCTTCTCTTTCAACTCCTTGCTCCCTTCAAACATTTTCTGCTCTTTGGCTAGTGGAAGCAAGCGAGGCCGACTGATCAAGAGAAGCTCCTCCTCCTCTCGGCAGTTTGACAATCACTTTCTCTCTGCAGCTGACAAAAAAGCATACAACAAATTCAAAGAGGCCAAGATTACTCCTTCCCGCATGCTTAATCAAGCTACGCTTAATTTTGAGGTTATAAATCTATTTGCCTCTATGAATCTACAATTCCTCCTTACACTAGCTTTTCCATTCCACTCTGAACTCCTCTATGAATTCCTTGCAAACCTTCAGATCGACTTAGAATGAAAAACCCTTACCTCCTATGTCTATAGACATAATGTCATCATCACTAAAATTGACATAATTGAACACATTGGCTTATCCACTGAAGGACCTCGTCCCCAATCTCTCCTCATAAATGATTTTGATTGGACATCTGTGAACATGCTTCTTAGGAATGTTCCCAGCAATTAACACCTACATCTTATCCAAAGTCTTAATCGAAATGCCCGTATTATCCAGCATGTACTTCGCATATCCATTATACCTAAAGCTGGAGATTGCATACACATTACCCCGTTGCTGTCTGTAGTCACCTAATTAATCATGTTCTCCACCAAATTTGATGAAGCTCAAATGATCTTAGACTATATTCATGCCTTGGCTGCTTTCCGATATCCCAGTGCCCGAAGAAAACAAAATCTTGCTCTAGGCCATATCATTGGATACATCCTGGATGCCAAATATCAACTCCACTATCGTCTCCCTCCGGACAATCATCCTATCTTCTACACAGACGCCTCTTTTTCTATTCTGTTCCATCGGGGGCCACGCACGTTGATTTTGATTTTGATGAAGAAGAGGCTACTGCTCCTGCTGAAGCACCTCCACCACCACCAATACAACCACCTGGACCTGCCCACCCTGCCTACCCTTACGATGACATTATTTAATAGCTTGATTGCCTGGAAACTAGACTGGATTCCCACATTGATCAACAACATCGCCAGTACGTAGATGACATGCGATGGTTTGGGGAACGCTTCACCTCAATCCATCACTAGTTCGTGTCCCTCCATCAGTACTTTCAAGTGATTTCACCACCTCCACCACCACCTCTGGATCAAGATCCTGACTTTTGAATGCTTTAGTTTGTTTGTGTTCTATCATACTTCCTTCTATTAGTTTCTTGTGTTTGTGTTTGTTTTGTAATTCTTGCTTTTGTACTGTTATGTGATGTTCTTCTCTTTTTGCTGCTGTCAAAAGGGGGAGAAGTTCTTTGATGTTATGTTCTACAATTTAATGCTATTTTTCATTCTTATTGTGTTCTATTACTTTCATTTTGTTATATTTAAATTTCAAAAAAGAAAACAAAAAAATGAAAATAGAAAAAGAATTTTGAAACTCCTCCTATATTTTAAAATCCATCATTCTAGTGAGGGGAGCTAAGGAAGAAATAATATGTACTGTGGGTATCAGATAATATTTTTTGACACCATTAAAAAGGGGGAGATTGTTAAAATCCAGGATCTCGAGCACTTGATTTTGATGATGACAAATAATACCTACTGAATTAATATGTTCTTCTTTGAAAATTATAAATGTTTATTCTTGTCTGTGAGCACTAACATTTCAGGTAAGATACAAATAGTTCAAGACTGCTGGAGACTCAAGACTGGGTAGAATAGGATGTACACGATCTTGTATTTTTATTTTCTTTTATTTTTCTTTTCTTGAGTCTGCCGCAAAAGCATTTATGTAAAAGGAGTGACCATGCACACACATACAGGGGGAATTTTTTTTAAGAAGATTTTTTTTAAAAATAATAAATCGTACTGTACGACTTTTAATCGTACTATGTGATAGGTCATTAATACTCAGGCTAACAGCAAAATTTTGAAAGATTAGTTTTATGAACTAATCATACTATACGATGGTTATTATACTGTACGATTTATTTTTTTTTTAAAATCCTAGCTGCTAGAATAACTTTGGTAAGATTTTGATTTTGATTTTCTTAGCTAATCATACTGTACGATACCTATTGTACTGTACGATCATTTCAAACCTTGCCAAAATTATCACCTGTAATCTGGAAATTAAATCTTGGTTTCTTAATTAATTACATTCGTACTGTACGATTGAAATTGTACTTTATGATGGACAGAGATGATGTCAATCATCCCATAAATCATACTAGATGAAACCTAGGTTTTTTTATACTATTCATCCCGGACAATATTTATATCGTACTGGATGATAAACTGAAAATGATCTATTTGTACTGTATGAAGGGTATAGTGCGGGATGATGGTCAAAGATGAATTCGTTTGTCTCAAATATCATCCCGTACGAATAGTTAAAAAATAACATGATCATCGTGTATGATCTTTGGATCGTACAGTACGATATTCGTAAAATCTTTGAACTGTTCATCTGCTCCCGTACTGGACGAAGCTATTTTTGAACTGATTGTACTGTACAATATTATATCTTACTGTACGAACAGAAACATCAAATTGGAATTTTTAGGGTATTCTGAAGCTTGATTTAAAAGGACTTTTTATTTTCAATGAGATGTTATTGAAACCGTGGTTGATAGAGGCAGAAACTCTTGAGGGGGAGCTTTTGTAGAGATCTAAGATTTGTGAGAGGAAGGAGAAGGTGAGCTTGAGCGTGAGGGAGAAGGAGTGTGAGGGGATCATACGGTTGCTCCGAGCTAGCTACATGCATGCTCCTCCCGTGGCCTTGGTGAGTCTCGGGAAGGTTCTTTAGGAAGAGAGGCTTCAAGGTCAACGACTTCAAGGTACTCTGCCGTCTCTAGGAGGGAGAAAAATGAGAAGGTCCACTACCGTCACCAGTAGGGTGACATATCATATGGTATTCCACCACACCGGAGAGGTGAAAGTGAGTCTTGTAAAGGCTTCTCCACCTTACTGTGGGAGCAAAAGGAGATTCAACTTTTAGTAGTGCAAATCTCAGAGTGGAGGACGCCGGGGAGTGGATGTAGGTCAATTGACCGAACCACTATAAAAATTTATGGTGTATTTTTTCCTTTTTTTCACACTTTATTTTTCACGCATTTATTTACTGTTTTAATTATTGGTGAAAAATCAAATTGTAATTTTTGTACTATGAGATTTGTAATTGTGTCACAAATATCATAGTTGTGAATGAATCATTAGCTTCCGCATTCTACTTGTTAGGTTGTTATTTTAAAAATAAAAAAAGTAGAACTCCTGTTTAGGATTAATCTTTTAAAATACCAATTCACCCCCCTCTTGGCACATCTTGTACTTTCAAGTTCGTCTTTCCTTAAGTTGTTGGTTTTTGTTGGGGTGTTGGGTTTTGGGTTTTACTAGCTGGTTGATATAGGTTATTCTTAGGTCTCAGTTATCAGGGGCTTTTTTATATGGCAGCATGGTTTTCCTACTAGAATTATGTGTCCTATTTTGAATTCTATGTTGGCATCTTCTTTGGCTGTTGCTAAGAATTATGGTATTATTTGGAGCCTTGGTTTCCGTCATGTGCATATTATGGTGTTCCGTGCTGATGCTATTTTCTGGGATAACTTTGATTATATTTGGGATTGCTCCACATATACCTTCTCGTTGAATGGTTGTGGGCTCTGTGGTATTTATCTTTACTTCACTAATCCTGGCCTGTTTACTTGTTATAAGAGGGAGCTTGGTTTAATTGGTTTTGATTCTAATGGTGGTTCAGCTTACAATTGTTTATGTTTTTTCGATTGAAGTCTAGTGGTACTACATTAGTTATTGTGATGGTCATAAGTCTGGTGCCGGTTCTGCTTACAATTGTTTATGCTACTGCCTGATTTTCTATCATGTTATTATTAGCAATTCACATTTTATGTTCCATAGTTGGTGGCATTATACTATTTCAGGCTCTGATTGGGGGTTTCACTGCAGTTTTGTTACTCTGCTCGTTACTATTCAGTCTTTTTGGATGCAGCTGCTGTTTAGTCATATGAAGGGGAAGTACATGGACAATTTCAATATTATTCTCTACTTTCTGATTTCTAATTTACAGAATTTTACCTCTCTTTGGATTTTAATTTTTGAGATTAGCCTTGTTAATCTCTCTGTTAGACATAATTTGCTCTTTAATTTTTTGTTTAGTGTCCTCACAGGCCACTTTTTTAGGTTTTTGAAGACTAGTTCTCGTTTTGTGCAGGGACCGAGTTTGGTTGGGAAGGTTGTGCTGAACGTGCTTTTTTATGCCTTTCTTTGTTAGTTTTTAGAATGTTATTAGGTGGCTTTGTACTCGTGATTAGTAGGGATATCTGGCTCTTAGGATCTTTTTTGACTTTTTTTTGTAGCTCTTTCAAGCAGTAGTGAGCTGGAGGTCCCTTTAAGGATCTTGTACTACTTTTTTTGATATTAACACATAGACCCGTCAGTGGTTTTAACCAAAAAAAAAAGTTCCAACCCTTGGTCAATCCTGGTTGACTAAGTCAACTTAGGTTGACCAAAGGGCCCCTTAAGCACTTACACATGCATTTTGCACTAAATGACCTTGGAAAGCCATGAGTTCACCTCCAACAAGTCCAAAACACCATTTGGAATGAGTTTGACATGTACACAAATTTAAATTTATTGCCACACAAGTGTCTCTTTAAAATCTTTATAGGTTTCTTTATAAAAACTTTTTTTATAGCTTTCTTTAGTCAGATCTACATAGATTGACATTATATCACCTCAAAGGATAGACTAAGGTCTCACTTGTCGATTTGAGATGAGAAACCTTTAATTTATTTTTGTGATCAAACACAACATAAAAAATATTCAATCTTACCCCAAAGGATATAAAGAATATTCTTCTATCACTTTTATTATGAAATTAAATCAATGAATATATTTTCATAATAAGAACTGTATAAAGAATATTTAATTCATCCCTAAGGATAAAAGGAATATTCACATATCATTTCAATCATGAAATTATATTAATGAATTTATTTTCATAATCAAACTATATAAGAATATTTAATTCATCCCTAAGGATAAAATGAATATTCACTTTTCATTTAATCATGAAATTAAATTCATCTATTTATTTTTATAATCAAATATATAATAGATATTCAAATTGCCCCTAAGGATAAAAAGAATACTCACTTATCTTTTTTATTATGAAATTAAACCAATGTTTAAAGCTTAGGTCTACGTCCACAAATTTTTCACCTATCTTAAAAAGAAACTGAGATTGTTTATTTTATACTAGGTTCTAGACTCCTTATATGGACAAGCCCCTATAGTTAATTATATCTTCTAAGAGAATACTCTCAATTAAAGTGAAGACTAAAGGTTTATAAATTCCTACAAATTTTAAGAAGTGATTAGGCTAACAAGATTTCAATGTACAAGCTTTAGATTATAAATTCTATAGTTGCATTTGGAATTTAAATTTTGATTTGAGATTTTGAATTTTGAAAGAACAGGATAAGGAAAAGATTGTGCAGTGACTGAGGGGGTGTATATAATCTAAACTTACACCTATCCAAAGTGAGTTACTAGCTAACAATCTTAAGCATAATCAATCACCATATGAATGCAAGATTTGATAGACTTTATCCTAGGAATCAAGGATTTATATCTCAAAAAATTTATAATCATGAATCTACAATATGTATATTATCGCACAATGAAAAGATGCATGAATAATTATATATAAATAAAAGAACATTTATTCATTTATAATTTCAGAGTACAACTCAGGGTTTGCAAAAAAGAAATGGTGGTTAGGCTCCATAACAACAAGCCTAGGTTTCTGTGACTAAATAAAATAGAGTTGAATATGATTATTTATTTTTGGTCTTTAATCTTCTGAATGCTGGATCTTCTATAATATCCCAAAAAAAATGACCTTCAAAGGAAGAAGAATCATTTTCTTTTGGAATCTATATATATAAATAATCATATTCAATCTTTTACAACTCTAGACACTTTATAACTCAAGATAACAATACAAAAATATGAAACATTTACATTTAGCTCATTGCTTTTCATATACATCATCACTTAAGAATATTCTACTTTGTATGAATATAAAAGAGCAATATAGAAAAAATGCATTTATGATGGTGTAGTGTGAGAAGTTATATATATATAAATGTAAATTGAAATGAAAAAGCACAGCAATGATTTTTCACTCCGATCACTAGCACACCAACAAAAAGCAAATATGAAATTCAGAGTATAAAAAGTAAGCAAACACACATGAGTACCCTCTAGGAAAGGCACTCCAAGCAAACCAAATCAAATCATTGGCCCAACCTAGGCTAGAATTGGTTGTCCCACTAAACCATCTAAGTGTGTATAAAAGGCTATGTGGCTTGGATAATTCCTAGGTTTTATTATTTTGAAATTATTTATAAATGAATTTATTTGTTCAAGGTCTATAAAGGGTGGTTTGAATTTAAATTTTAATGATTTAGGGATTTTAAACTTCTTTTAAAGATATTTTAATTATTAAAATTATATAACTTTAGGTTTTAAAGAATATAGCGTTGAACAACTTCTAAGTGTCAGAAGTTATTGATCAACAAGTTCTAAGCTCATATTTATAATACTAACAATCCTCCAAGAATGGGTAGATGGATAGCATAGATTCCTTCATTTTAATTAAATGATTTGGTCCTTAAAGCCTCCAATTCCAATACACATTTGCCCTTCTAAAATGAATTACACATAAGGGTATATAAGCTATGATGTCAATATATTTTACTATGATTTTATTTAAATTAAATTTATTTTTTACAAATTTATTTAAGTCTATATTTTAATATTTATATTTTGTCAAATTCATTCTTGGCATTGTCACAATGAGTATGAGGACCCAAAGCATCCTTTGGACATATAGCCCTGTAACTCGAGATAGTCCAGCCTAAAAACTTTAATGATAAAAATGTTATTTATTTATTTAATATTATTTACTGATTTAATATCCTTGAATTAATTATTTATTAAAAATTTAATGATTTATTGATTTTCATATTTTAATGAATATTTTAATGCGTTAAGTATAGGGTCCATTTCTTAACTTTTTTATTTATATTGATTTATTGAATTTTTATATTTTTTATAATTATTAGATGTAGATATGGGTCGAATGCCTTTGATTTTGCTCAATTTAAAGTTTTCTATAATTAGTTATGTTTTTTACAAGTTTGGTGCTTTTAATGAACTAAGTTTGACCAAATTATTAACTTTTTGGCTTACATAAAATTCTAGAATTTTTATATTTTTTATAAATATTACAGCACAAGATGAGTCTAATGCCTTTGAGTTTGCTCAATTTAGAGTTTTTTTAAATTATTTATGAATTTTATAAATTTGGTGTAATTTTGGATTTATTTAATTATTTAATTTGGGCTATTTTCTCATTTTTATACCAAATCAAATCCAAACCTCTTGAAATCTTCCCCAAAGGTTAAAAATGATCTCTTGGGTTGATTTCAAGTGTTTAAAATTATTTTGATACTTTTTATATATTTTTAAATATTTATTTTAATTTATTAGTGAATTTATCAATTTCTAAAATTTATTTTAATTTGGATGAATATGATGTGGCTATATTTTTACATCTATTGTGCTTTTCATTTTGACCAATTTGATGTATTATTTAAAATTTTTAATTTTAATTTAATTTTATTGTGAATCCTTAAAAATCCTAGGTCAATCATTTACATGATTCTTAGGTTTGCTAAAAGACAAACTAAATACCTCCAAATGCAGTAAAATTTGAAACATAGGTACATGAATAAATATCCTTCAAACCCAATGAATTTGGGCTCATCAATACCTCCCTAGGTTAAAAAATCAACCACCAAATCTAAATGCATCTATAGCTTTGGTGATTTGTTTTTGGAGCTAGACTCTGGAATTGTCTAAAATTAATGTCTAACTAACCCTTGCACAAATAAAAACACACTACAAAAAAAAATCTAATTTTGAATGTGCAACAAATTATGAATTTTCAAAGTTATGGGTCTAAAATAGACCCATATGAAAGTTCGTGAGGGTTGTTAAAACCTAATGAACTTGTCCTAAGGCTAACCAAGAGGGGGTGAATTGGTTATTTTAAAAAATCTTTAATTAAATGAGAGATTTAAAACCCTTTAATGTAGAAGCAGATCAGTTTCATAATAACACAAATTTTAGAGATTTCAAGCACATACTGAAATTAAATTGAGAAAAAAATAATTAAAAAGAACCATCAAATTTATAGTAGTTCGATCAACTTAACCTACGTCCACTCCCCAAAAACCTCCTTTCCAGGTATTGCACTAAAGTAGTGTATCTCCTTTTGCCCCTATAGCAAGGCAGAGAAGCCCTTACAAAATCTTTTCGTAGACCAGGTAAGGTAGAGTACCTTGAATCCTTTTACTCCCTCCTAGAGTAGGCAGAGAACCTGAAAAATCTTTTACCTCTCTTGGAGTAGGCAGAGAACCTTTAAATTCTTTTACTCCCTCCTGGAGTAAGTAGAGAACCTGAAAATATTTTTACTCCCTCCTGGAGTAGGCAGAGAACCTAGATCTGATGTTGATGAAGATCTTCCTAAAGCCACCAAGGAACCAGACAAGCAACTTGACGAAGATGATGGAAACCTTACTTTGAGCAACCTTTGTGAATCCCTCATAACTCTCCCTCATAAGAATTTCTCTCTCTCCCAAGCTCTCTCTCTCAAGAAGACTAAATAATAAAAGATTATCTCAAGGATAATAAGAGAGCTTAAATAGAGAGCCTTTGAAAAAATGCCCTAATTTTAATATGGCGGTACTGCTTGTCCAATATGATCATACGATTGTCCTGTACTATTAGTTCAAAAATACCAATTCTGCTAGTATGAATTGCTTAGCTTTGGATGATTAGTTCTAGAGAAATAGACGGATTGTCCTGGATGATTATAATATTATCCCGAATGATTAGTATAAAAATATTGAACATCAACTAGTACGATCCTCGGTGATGCCTTATCATCTCATGCACTTCTCTATCGTCTAGTACAAAAGAGGTCAATCATCCAAGACAATTAGTTAAAAAATTATGGTATTCATCTGGGATGATATGTGGCAATCCCTTATCATCCCATGCCTGTTATCTATCATCCAGGATGATCGTCACCGATCAAGTTGTATGATCAGATCAAATCAAATTTCACCATAATTGTTCTCCTAATTACATGGTTAATTTAGGCAAGATTGTCATATATCGTCAAGGATGATAAGGATCATCTTGTACGATATGTACAAAACTTGAAAATTAAAATATTACCTAAATTATGATTGGCGACGAATTTTCACAATCTAAACTGATTGTCCTGTACGATCTATATCGTATAAGATGATTAGTTTAATCTCTTAATTAATACAGATGCCCTAATTTGGGTTTTCTATTTTAAACAAATTATCCAGTATGATATAAAGCATCCTGCACAATTAGGTCAAAAATAAGAAAATTTCTCTAACTCACCAACCCACTCCCTTGAGTGTGTGTGAGCAAGGTTACTTAGCATGGGCTCCACCAGATATATGACTTGACTTAAGAAAGGTAAAAAGTATATTCAAATAGAAATTACAAATAGACTCAACCCTAGTCTACCCGACCATGAGCTAATTTGCATTGTAAGTGAACTTATGGACCTGAAAGGTTAGTAAGCGGGGCAATAAAATATATGCAATAATAGCAGTAGTAAAGAAATAATAATATTTGTTATCATCAAAATCTAGAACTTGGGCCCAGATTTGCAATAATCTCCCCCTTTTTAATAATGGCAAACATTATTATTAAAAAATTTCAAAGCCTCTCACATTCTCTGAAACTCCCCCTTAGAGGATGAAATTCATAAAGTAAGTGGAGTAAAAAATATTTTTTTAATGCAAAAATAGAAAACACTAAGTGGAAAATCAACTGAATAGAAAATAAGCTTTATTAATATAGAATATATAGGTAATTAATAACAAACTACTACTCCCCCTTTTAACATCACAAAAAAAGAGAAAATAACTAAAAAGCAACAAAAACATACAGAAAAGACATCACAAAAGTAAAGAACAACACACAAATAGACATTACCAAAATAACTAAAAAAATAAGCTAGAAAATAGGAACCATCCTGATCCGGGGGAGGAGGTGGTGGTGGTCACTAAAAGAATTTGTGAATGGAAGCAAACTGCTCCCCAAACCAGGCCATATCCAAATAAAGGCTTTGGTTTCTAGAGAGAAAAGCAGCAACTTGTTTTCAAATTTTCGTTAAGGGATTCACGGAGGGAGTCCAGGAGTCTGGTGATTATCACTGGCTCAGCCCATCGCGAAGCCGGATGGATGCTCGCCGACCATCCTCCGGTGGGACGTCAGAGGTAGGCAGATTTGACAAACATCTTTCTTATTCTAATCGTGATGTTTCTGATTCGCGTTGTAAGGCTTCGAAGGGAGCCTTAGTTATTAGAGAAGGGGGTTTCGTTCATCAGGATAAGGTGAATTTTGTTGATGGTAAGGGTAAAGCAATTGCTACAGTTTCTGATTGCAAAAAATCAAAGGATCCTATCTCTCCAGTTTTTCTCCATTAAACAACCATGAAGCTTCTCCATCCGACATGAAAATCTTTGTTAATCGATTTGGTTTTTTAAATGCAATCCCTGTCATTAGCGACATCATGATAAATGTGAATGCCATGACTTTGATTAACAAAGATGATTGTGTTATTGATGAGAAATTGTCTACTGGAGATTCGCCTTTACGGGATCATATCGCGGTTGGAACTGAAACAATGAAACCCTTGGCTATTGATGAATCAGTTTCTGGTGGGATCAATGATCTGACAGAGGTTAGGAATTATGTTTCTGGAGAGCTGAATGGTCTCAAGCAGGTTTGTAACCAGGTTGTCCCGCCTGTAGATTTCAACAAGATGGATAATTCTTACCCAAATGCCTGGAGTAGAAAGAGCAATATTAGAGTTGATAAGTTAGATCTGGGTTCATTTTTGTCAGCTGATGGAAAAGCTATGAAACTGCATATGGGGAATGTGGTGGAGAATACTAAGAAATTGGAGAAGGCTTTAATTATCAAAGTCTTTGGTGATAATGTTCCTTTCTTTGTTATTAATCAGGAGTTGAGGAGACAATGGAGTGGCTTTGGGAGGTTTCAACTCACAATGTTGGGAGGAGATTGGATTCTCTGTTCCTGTGAGGAGGATTCAGTCATGGATTCAATTTTATCGGAAGGACCTTGGCTTGTTAAAGGTCACGTAATTGGGATTGATAATTGGTCTTCTACTTTTTCTCCGGATTCTTTGAAGGGCTTATCTGGGCCTGTATGGATTCGATTACCCAATCTACCACTGCAGTGCTGGGATGATATAAACATTGGTAGAATTTCTTCTCAAGTGGGAAAGCCTTTTCTTTTGGATGGAAACATGTTCCAATGGAATAGGAGAGAATTTGCTAGAATGTGTGTGAGGATTGAGCTAGGTAAGCAACTTCCTCTAGGCGTTTGGGTGGAGGGAGATTCAGCCAAATTCTTCCAAAAAATTAAATATGAGAAGATCTTTAAAATTTGCTACAAGTGCAAAAAAATTGGTCACCTAGTAAAGAGCTATCTTGAAAACAAAGTAGTGGTGAACAAAGTCATGAAGGGGATTAACAAACCTTCAGCAGTAGAGGTTGCTGATAAAAAACAACAAGTCTCTGATGGAATGGGCTAGGAGAACAGTGGAGAGCATGGTTATGGACCGTGGATCCATGTCAGGTATGGGAAGAAAATGAATGTGGTGGGTTCTAAATACCAACATCCTTTTAAACTTAATGGTAAACCTGCTCCTGTTTTGAAATGGAGAGCAGCTGTTTCTCAGAATAATGATAAGAAAGATGATGGCAATGAGGAAATTGTTCAAAAATTGATTCCAAATATATCTATCATACAAGATGAAGGTCCTAATGTAGTTGCTTCTTCTATGGGTAAAGAGGTGGAAGAGGGTGAATTAATAGCAGATCAGCGGGAATGTTCACCTGCAGCTAAAGTTGAATCAAGGGTTGTTAGTCAGTCTGCTCATTTGGTGGGGAATTTAACGAAAAATAAGTTTGAGCTTCTTACTAATTTAGCAGATGAAAGTATCAATGAGGTGGTGGTCGCTGATGAGTTAGTAGTAAGCAAAGGCAAGGCTAACTTATCAATCCATCTTGGCTTGGATAGGGAGGAGGACACTAGTAAAATTGGCTCTAACACAGTCAAAAGGAAATTGGGTAAGGAGCTGAAAACACTTGGGCCAATTAAGCTTATGACTAGAAATAGAAAGGTAGATGTGGGAAATAGAAGCATGGGTGTTGGGGTTAACTCCCCTACCAATCAATGAATTCCATAGCCTTTTGGAATTGTAGAGGAGCAAGGAAAATCCATGCTTCTCTATATCTTAAAGAGTTTGTAAAGAAGGATGGTGTTATGTTTGTTGGTTTATTGGAAACAAAAGTATCTTCTATGGATAGAAAGGACATTAATTTGCTTATTGGTGAGGATTGGAATTTTTTTCATTTTCCTTCTGATGGACTTTCAGGAGGAATTTTGGTGCTTTGGAATACTAAGGTTGCTTCATTTACTACCTTGTATTCTTCCTTTCAATGTGTAATTGGAGATTTAGAATTTCATAACAAGGAAGTTTGGAGGATTTCTACTATCTATGGGAATAAAAACTTGTATACAAGGAGGGAATTGTGGAAAAGTTTGGAGGAGATTGCATCTAAAGAGCTACCATCGGTTTTGGGTGGTGACTTTAACTGCATTCTTTCTAGGAATGAGAAAAAGGGTGGAAAAAAATTTTCTTTTTCATAAGGTTCGATGGAGATGAAATATTTTGTTACTTCTAATGACCTCCATGAAGTGGAGTTTATGGGACCTTCATTTACTTCGTGCAACAATAAGTTGGGGGGAGCTCGTATTCTAGAAAGGTTGGATAGGTGTTTTGTTAACACAATGGCTATTAAGTCTTCTAGATTGTTGGTTGTTCATCACCTTCCCAGAGTGGCTTCGGATCATTGCCCAATTGTGTTGAAAATTGGGAATCATCCTTTGAAATCAGATTTTAATATCAAGTTTGAAGACACTTGGGATTCTCACTATGCTTCTACTGGCATTGTTAGAAAGGCGTGGAACAAGAGAATTGAAGCTGGCAATGCCGACATTCTAAGCATTAAATTTAGGAGGTCATTGAAAGCTCTTTTCTATTGGAGAAAAGCTAAGCTGGATAACCTACAGCAGAAGAAAGAGATCCTTATGGAGGAGATTCTTCAACTACAAATGGAGGAAGATTTGGGTGGAAACTTATGTGCGGAGCTGGTTCTTATTCTCAGGGCAAAGGTTAAGGAGCTAAACAGTATTCTAGCTCAGCTGAACACATGGTGGAAGCAACGGGCCAAGGTAAAATGGATCAAGGAAGGTGATTTAAACACTAATTTTTTCCACTCTTTTGCTAGTGCTAGAAGGAATACAAATCATATTTTCAAGATTAAGGATGAGCATGGTGTGATTGTTGAGGAACAAAAGCTGATTGAGCAGATTTTTTACAATTTCTTTGCAACTAAATGGAAGGATAGATCATGCTCTTGAGATGGCTGGCCGTCTCCAAGAGGTATGCTGAATGGCAATGAAAAAGATATTCTCAATGCTGAGCTTTCCATGGGAGAAGTAATCAAAGTGGTCAACGATTTTGGTGGAGGTATATCACCTGGTATTGATGGTATTTCAAATTATTTTGTTAAAACCTATTGGTCCATCATTAGACTTGATATTTGGGATGCATTAAAAAGCTTTTTTGACACGGGTATTATGGTGGATAATTGGAAAGATACTCAAGTGCGGATCATTCCAAAGACCCAATTATTTCTGCAGATTTCAGGCCTATAAGTCTTTGCAAAACTATTTATAAGCTTGCTGCTAAAATTTTGCTCAACCGAATGGCTCCAATCCTTCCTAAATTGATTTCTGTTAATCAAGCAGCCTTTATTAAGGGTCGGTCTCTCTCTGATCAGGTGTTAGTTGCTCAAGAGATATTTCATAAATTTAGATACTCTATAGCTTCTAAAGGGTTGGTTGCTTTCAAGATAGATATGGAACAGGCTTATGATAGCATGTCTTGGAAAACTCTTGGTCAAGTCTTAAAGTATTTTGGCTTCCCTATTCATTTTTCCAGGCTAATTATGGAGTGTGTGGAAAACCCAGAATTTTCTATTCTTATCAATAGGAATTCTTCTAATTGGATATCTGCTCATAGTGGATTTCATCAAGGTTGTCCACTTTCACCATTCCTCTTTGTTCTTTGTTCTCAGTTGCTTTCTAATGCTTTCATCCAGGAAGAGAGTGTGATTGGGATCAAAATTAATCCTAATTCTCGCAGGATCTCTCATCTGCTTTATGCAGATGCCATTTTAATTTTCTCTTAAGCTAATGTAAGATTGGTTAAGAGGATTAAGAGAATTCTTGGTGACTATTATAAAGGGACGGGGTAGAAGATTAACTTGTCTAAATCTTCTTTGACTTTTGGAAAAGTGGTGAAAAAGATGAAAAGGAAGGCCATTGCTCGGATTATGGGTTTCAAACCTGTAAAAGAGTTTATTTATTTGGGTGTCAAAATAGCCTTGAGAAGATTAGTAGGTTTTGACTTCTACTTCTTGTTGGAGAATGTTATGGGTAAATTAAACACTTGGGGAAGTAAATTTATTTCGCTACCTGGTAGAATTACCCTTACTAAATCTGTTATTCTGGCAATACTGGTGTTTCATTGTACTCATGCTTTGATTCAGACTGGTATCTTGGCAGAAATTGATAAGGCTTGCAAGAATTTCATTTGGCACAAGAATGGTAGTAAGAATGGAATGCATTATGTCTGTTGGGATGCCTTATGCAGGTCTGTCTAGGTAGGGGGGTGTGGTCTACACTGTTCGGTTAAAAAGGTACAGGCTTTAAGAGCAAAGATTGCTCGGAAGTATATCAATGATAATGATTCTCTTGTGCTTTGTGTATTGGAACCGATGTATGGGATGTCTTGCTGGAATTCTGAAGTCAAGCAGACAGGGTCTAGTGCTTAGAGGATCATCTTAAGTGGCACCAAAGCTCTCAGATCAATTGTAAGATGGAAGATCTCCAATGGTATAAATGTCAATGTGCTAGAGGATGTTTGGATTCTGGATAAACCATTAAACAAATGGCCTACTTTTATCTCCAATCCAATTACCAAAGAGTTTACTGTGGATCAGTTTATTAGTAATGGAAAGTGGGATGTCGACAAGCTAGTTCAGATGGTTGGGGAGGATTTAATGGGATTGATATGTAAGATTCACATTGATCTTGATGGAGTTAAGGACCAAATAGAACTTCTGTATCTAAAGACTGGGAAAACTATTTCTGCCATGGTCTCTGAACAGGTGAATAGAGATCTGCCGAGAACGCTATACTGGCCTTGGATCATGAAATTAAACTTAAATTTCAGAGTGGAAGCTTTCTGGTGGCGCTTATATCACAAGGCTATCCCCACTTTCAAATTCCTGGAAGATAGAAGATTAAAAATGGGGAACTTCTGTCCTTTGGGATGCAGGAAGATGGAGGACATTGGACATGTGGCGGTGTCTTGCTCTAAGCTGATTCAAATTATTGGTATTCTAAATCGGTGGGGATTCCCTTTACCAGTCTTTGGAAACTTTGAGGAATGCTGTAGCTGGTTGGATTGGAATGCTTCTTCACAGAAGTTCATTGCTAATTTATATTGCTCTATGATTTTCCTTTGCTGGAAGTCCAGGAACAAACTTACTCATCAAGGCAAGGAAGATAAAAACACATGGATTGCGGCTGAGGCGCTGGGAGTAGCTTCCATTTCTCTGGACAAGGGAAAGAATTCGGGCCTGTGGGATGCTAATCAACCTCTTCGGTTGTCAACAAAACTTTGGCATCCTCCTCCACCTGATTGGATAAAGATAAATGTAGATGCTGCCTTATTGAATTCTTATTCTGCTGGAATAGGGGTGGTGGTACGGGATCACAAAGGGAGATTTATGGCAGCATTTGGACTGCAGGACAATCACTGGGATATCTCTTGTTTGGAATTGAAGGCTTTCTTCTCTTTAAAATCTGTTCTTAAATAGTGGAAATTACAATTCAAAGGTATTATATTTGAAGGAGATAATGCAAGTGTGATTAAAAGCTTGCAACAAGGATACAAAAGAAGGAACAACCCGATTTTAGGAGATGAGCTTGATTTCTTGTCTTTCATTAAAGAATTTGATCTTGTTATTTTTAATTGGGTACATAGGGATTGTAATAAGTTAGCGGACTTATGTGCTAACTATGCTCTTCATGGAAGTTTTTTGTGGGATGACTTTAGTTTGAAGAACATTCCTCCTTCCTTTTATCTGTTGTTAAAGGAGGAATGTGATGCTATTAGTTTGTAATTTCTTTATCTCTTTTTAATGCATTTGCTTCATGCACTCTTCAAAAAAAAAAACAGGCCATATCCTGGTTGTGCTACTACTGGTATTGGCTATATAGGCATCAAAGTGAGCTAAGTCCTAGGCATGTTGCTGATTCTGTATGACTACGTAGGACTCAAACCTAGCCTCCCACTGGTCAAACCTCTCTACCAGCTGATCTATCTAAGATTGCTTGCAGATGGGAGCAGGTGTAGGAATAGGTGCTGGGCCTTCCTCGTGTTCTTCTGCTTCTTGATAGTGAGCCTGGAGGTAAGAGGCACTGTGAAGGACATGGAAGGAGCTATTGGAATAGAAAACTGGAAAGTGATCAAGTGGTGTAGGATACTGAAGCTTATATTTGAACTCTAGGATAAAGGAAATGATATGTTCTAAAGCTAGATTGGGCAATCTCTTATAGAGGGGATCTCGAATAACTATTAGATTTTCAAGGTAGAAAATAAGAAGGTTCGTTATACTAAGGTCAATTCCAGCAATTATGAAATAGGTTGTAAGAGACAACATAGGAGTAATATTTATCCGATCACCAACTTTTGGAATTATGGAGTTACAAAGAATATGCTGGATGATCCTAGCATTTTGGACTAAGGTATTAATAGTACAAATGTGATTGTTAACATTAGATTCTCTCAAAACTATGTTGACTTGGGTCCAATCAAAATTAGGATTTGAAGCTTGAATGTGAATTTTTTCACCAGTAGTTGAAAGATGGAGAAATTCATATAGGTCTTTGTAGGTGATCTCTACTGGCCTGCTATTAACAAAGGATTAGAGGACAGTACCCTTGCTATTGATTCTTAAACTTGCAACAAATTCAAAAAGTAATTTAGAATTGAAGGGAAAGGCCAAAGTGAGGATAAATCTAAGAGTTGTATGGGAAAAAAGTTCAAGTACTGAAATTTTAACACCTCTTGATTGACTATTTTGGAGGGGTTCATGCCAGCATTTTTGTAATGGTGATAAGCTGCTTCGTTGGCTTCTTCAGTGAATCTAGGATTGATGTTTCTCCTAGAGGAGCTACCTATGAGGGCTTGAGAATGCTTTCCACCAACCATTATAACGGAGAAAAAGCTCAAGAGGGAAGGATAAAGGATTGGAAGGGTGTGCAGGAAATGAAGAAAATTTGTAGTTCATAAAGAAATTGCCAGATTATATAGCATGATTGTGAGATCATCCTCAACGATTGGCTGCAATCAATTCGACTAGATGATCGATCAAAAAGTTGGGCTTATCGTCTAATATGATGAGACATCATATGGGATGATTAGATATAGGACGATCATCTTAAGGATTCATCATGTATGATCGTTAACTAACTGGATAATACAAGATGAACACGTGTATTATCCTAGATGATGTCTCATAATGGATCGGCCCAACTACATTCAAATCGTCCAATGCTTTCTACCATGTGGATCATCCAGTATGATGTATGAATTATATGGGATGATCACCAATAATTAATTTATATGAGCCGTTGGATGTGCTGTGATCAAAGAAGTGTATTTTTGTTCAAATCGTATAGGACAATGTGAGCAAAACTAGAAAAATTTAGGAGATGGAATGTGATGATCAAGAGGTTTTTAAAATAAAAACTGAAAGCATGAAAAGCACAAAACAACAAAAAAACTAAATAAAAACATGTCATAAATCAAAATCAAATATTTTTTTGAATCAATTAACTCCAGTAAATAATAAATTTACCTTATTATTAGATTTTAAAACCCATAAGAAATGAATTAAAAAAACTAAAATCTAGAAAGGGTAGAGAACCGATCTTATTAACCCTAGCTCAGACTCCTTACAAGTCAAAAATCCTTTTTACAAAAAAATCTACATTAGAAAAGAAATTAGATACAAAAAGTGATCTTTTCAAACTTCATTTCAGAAAAAATATCTGATAAAAATAATATTGCAATGCAATGAATCAAATATCATGATTTTCAAATTCAAGTGTTTGAAAATATTAAGTGGCACATGGATTTTTCTAGGATTTAAAGATTTTAAAGAGAAAGAAGCTTATTTCTTGGTGGGCTCATTTTGTGCCTCTTTTTTAGTTATTTGGTGTATTTTGCACATCTTTTGATTTTTAATACACTTTGTGTATCTTGCAATTATTTGGCCGTTATTGTGCATCTTTTTAGTTTTGGGCTCATTTTGTGCCTCTTGTCATTTTTATGAGCTTTCTTCCTTTCAAAACCTTTAAAGACTCTTAGTTGTGAGATCATCTTCCTGATATAAGAGAAGAAAAACTCACTCTCTAATATAGGGAAGAGTAAACTACAAAATAGAATCATATCCATATGATAAATGTAATAACCTGATTAAGAAAACTTGAAAGTGATTATTTGACTTGGAACATTATTCATATGAGATAGATTACTGTAGGAAGATGAAATAGATCTCTATTTCTAAGTCCAACTTTTAATTTAAAATAGATTTTGCTTCAAAAGGAAAATACACCACTCAAAGAGTTTGAGAAAGAGTGACAATCATCAAATCTTCTTCCTTTAACTATTTTTAGAGAAGTTAAACATTGCTTACTAGTTTCTAAAACCAAATGCAAGGCAAAAATGTCATTTGAGAATTCAATATCAGAAGTGACCATTGATCATATTTCTTTAAAAATATTGAAGGAAATAAATAACATAAAATTAAAACCATAAAACATAAACACATACAAGGAAATAGAGATATAAATAAAATAAAACACTAAAGGAAAAACACTAGAAAATTAAAAACATAAACACATAAAAAGATCTGATATACACATAAAACAACCAAAAAGGATAGAAATAAAAAGCATGAATATCTATTATACCTAATCTGGTTCTTAAGATGCTAAAAGTTTCAAAGGCCAGTGGTTTTGTAAAGATATCAGCAGGTTAGTTTTTAGTGGCAACATGATGTAGCTCTATGTCTCCATTGGTAACATGGTCCCTAATGAAATGGTGCCTTTTGTCAATGTGTTTGGTCCTGGAGTGTTGGATTGGATTTTTTGAAATATAGATGGCACTTGTGTTATTATATAGGATTGAAATTGTGCCTACAGGTAATTCTAAATCCAGAATTTGTTATTTTAACCAAAGGACTTAGGCCACACAACTTTCTAAGGCTATATATTCAGCTTCAGTAGTGGATAGTGCAACTGAGTTCTATTTTCTACTGGACCCGGAGACTAAAGACTATCCTATAAATTGACATGTTCCAGAAGTTCTTTTTCTAATAACTCGGCATCCTACAAAATCTGAAGTAGAATAACTTATGATTTTAAAGGAGGTGCTATGCCTAGATAACCCGATTCCTAAGTCTTGGGTTCCTAAGAGGTATCTAAGAACTCTCTTAATAGCACTATAGTGGGACTCTTTTGGATCAACCTGAAATCTAGCACAAAGATAATCACTAAATATAATATCAGGTCTGCTAGCACTCAAGTAAAGAAGTGATCCAATTATTCCTCGGTATTTCTTTTGATCAATAATTTTCTCATTTGAATCCTTATCTAACTAAACAGTGGAACTCATAGGAGTGTTGATTGGCTTGGTTTTATCAATTTCATATTTCTTAAGAATGACTTTAATGTATTTTTATTGACTAAGGAAAGTTCCATCATCCTTCTGCCTTATGCTAAATCCAAAAAGGTAGGTCAGTTCTCCCATCATACTCATTTCAAACTCATTACTCATTATTTTTAAAAATTTATCACATAGATTTTTATCAAAAGATCCAAATAGAATATCATCAACAAAAATCTAAATAGAATATCATCAACATAAATTTAGAAAATAAGTAGTTCATCTCTTGCATTTTTCAGAAATAAGGTGGTGTTTATGCTCCCCGTAACAAAGATTCTTTAAGTAGTAATGTGCTTAGCCTTTCATATCATGCCCTGGGTACTTATTTCAGTTCATATAATACCTTTTTTAATTTGAACACATGATTAAGAAATTATGAATTTTAAAATCCTGGGGGTTATTCAACATACGCATCTTCTTTTATTACCCCATTTAGAAAGGAACTTGAGATATATTTTGTACAATTTGAATCTCTTAAAATAGGCGAAGGCTAGTAGCATCCTAATGGCTTCTAACTTAACTACAGGGATAAAGGTCTCTTCAAAGTCGATTTCTTCTATCTGATTATACTCCTTAGCACTAATGTTGCCTTATTTCTCACCACCACATCAGAATCATTCATTTGGCTTTTAAAAAGCTATTTAGTTCCAACCACACTCTGCTCCTTAGGTCTTTTAACTAGCTCCCAAACATCATTCCTCACAAATTGATTTAACTCTTCTTATATGGCTAGCATTTAGAATTGATCAGATAGGGCTTGATATATATTGGTGGGTTTAGTAATTGAGATGAATGTAGAGTGGTTTACTTATTTTCTAAGTATGGTTAGTTCTAACACCTTTAGATGGGTCTCCTAAGATCAGTTTTTTACGATGACTTGAAGAATATCTCCATTCTCTCGACAGTGAAATTTTAGGTTCTACCCTTTTCTCCAGATTTATAGATTCTACTCCTTGGGCAACTTCTACTACTACTTCTTCTTCCACCCTAGACCCTCCAGAATTATCAGATTCATCAAAAATGACATGAGTGGTCTCCTCTACTACCAGTGTCCTTTTATTGAAGACTTTATTAGATTTTCTAACATTTGAGTAACCTTGGTATACTCTACATCCAAAGACATGAAGCTGAGAGAGGTTGGGTGTCCTACCCTTAAGACTTTAATAGGGTGTCTTGTTTAGCTTGGATCTAAGATTAACCCTATTTAGAATATAACAAACTGTATTCACCGCTTCTTCCTAGATGTAATTAAGAGTTGAGTATTCAGCTAACATAGCTCTAGTAGCTTCTACTAGGGTCCTGTTCTTCCTTTCAGCTACCCCGTACTGTGGAGCGGTCCTTGGAGCTAAAAATTTGTGATCTATCCCTTGCTCGTTACAGTTAGATAAAAAATTTTTATTCTCAAATTCCCCACCGTGGTCACTATTAATGGTTAAGATCTCACAACCTAATTTTCTCTAAATCCAAGTGGAAATGAATTTAAACTCCTCGAATGATTTACTTTTATGAGATAAAAATCTAACCCAAGTAAACCATAAATAATTATCAATAATTACATATCCAAAGACTTCCCTCCTAAGCTTGCAGTGCTGATAGGTCCAAAGATATCCATCTGACCATTTGCTAGTGATAATATCTTTGATTGAGTGGAAAGAGGATTTGACTTATTTTCCTAAATGACAGGTATTACATAGGTGGTCCTTACTGAACTCTAGTTTGGGAATTTTGAAAGTTCGTTAGGGTTGTTAAGCCCATATGAACTAGTCTCGGGGCTAACAAAGTGTGGGGTGAATTGGATTTTTAAAAACTTCTTTAACTAAAAGAAAAATCTTTTTATAACTACAGTAAAAATGAATTAAATCAAAAACAAAAAGATAAATCACCGATTTCACCCAAGCAGTTAATCACAGTAAAAATAAAGTACGGGAAATAATCAGAAAGAACACACCAGATTTATAGTGGTTCGGTCCAACCTGACCAACATCCACTCCCCAGAACCTCCCATTCCAAGTATTACACTAAACCCTTAATGACTCTCCTTTAGCCCCCACACCTAGGGGGAGAAGCCCTTATAAAATCCCTTCCACCTCCCGCGGTGCGGCAAAGAACCTGAAATCCTTTTTCACCCTCCTGGTGAAGGCAGAGAACCTAGTCCTTTAACACCAAAGAGATCTTCTTCTTCCCAAAACTTCCCTCGAGACAAACCTTGAATCCGATGGTACTGAGGTGCAAGCTTGCCGGAGCAACCGTGTGAAACCCCCTCCACACTCTCTTGAAATCTCCTTCAAGGATCTTCTCCCTCTCAAACTCCACCCTTTCCTCTCTCCATTTCAAGTTCTCTCTTCAAGATTTCTCTAAAAGAATGAAGACTCCTTTGGAGAAAGCATAAATAGAGGGTTTTGAAAAACCCTACTAAAATAATTTAGGTGCCAAATATCAACCAGGATGATCCTGAGATCGTCTTGTACCATCAGTTAAAAAATAACCCTTCTAGTCATAACGTCCTGCATAGTCCTGTATGATTAGTTCATGAATTTGTATAGATTGTTCGGGATGATCTTATGATTATCCAAGATGATTAATTCAATTTGGTTGGCAAATAATATATCATCCAACAATAGTCTTGGGTCATCCAGGATGATAGCCTGTATGATCAGAAGAAATATGGTTTTTATATTGGATAGTTTAGGAAAATTAAATATGTCGGCAAACATCATCCAGTATGATATATAGATCATCCAGGATGATCTGATTGAATAATTTAACCATAATTAGTTCCCTAATCACATGATCAATTTAGGCATGATTGACATTGATCGTCTTGAACGATCTTGATTGTCCAGGATGATTAGAACTAAAATCTAATTTTAAATCCTTGTCTGAATTATCATTGGCGGCTATTTTCTAAGATTATAAGGGATCATCCAGTATGATTAGTTCAATGAGCTGATTGTCCTAGATGATCAAAATCATCCAGTATGATTAGTTTAAAAATTAAACTTCTGGTTTTGACAAGATCTCACTCCCTAGAGTGTGTGTGTGTGCATGGTCACTAAGCTAGCAAATACCTTTACGGGACTTGACTCAAGAAATCAAAAATTACATCAATGAATATTATAGACTCTTTATAGCATAACCTATTCTACCCAATCTTGAGCTCTGATTCTTTGTTGGATGGTGCATGGTGTTCCTGAAATATTAGTATACACACAAATAAGTATAGAATGAAAATACTAGGAGACATAAAGATGTGAGCCATAATGTTTGTTATCATCAAAAACATAAACTCATGAGTTTGAGTAGTAACAATCTCCCCCTTTTTGATGATGGAAAATATTACTGGTGAATTTACAAACTAAAGGTAGTTTCTCCTAATCTCCCCCTCACAAAGATAAAGATTTTAAAAAATAGGGGAAAACAAAATTTTCTCTCTCTTTTTTTTAATTTTTATTTTAAAATAAAATAAATAAAACAAAATAAATAACTAGATAAAAAGATAAACTAAATAAATACAACAAAAAAATAATAATACTTTCAAATACAACACAAATACAATAGTACAATCTCCCCCTTTGACATTATCAAAAAGAAGAGTACAGAAAAAATAGTTCAAACATTTAGCATTCAATTAAGCATTAATCTATTCTACTCTACTCCATTCATTAAAAGGAATATCAATTGTAATTCCATCTAAAACACGTGATGGTAAAGAATAACTAGTTTGAATTATATTCCATATTTGATAATCTATTGATTTCAGAAAAGTAGACATGCAAATTTTTTAAAAATCAAAAGAAATATTTTTAAATAAAGGTGGTCAGGTGATTGAATATCCTTCTGTAATATTATGATTTCCAAAGTTAGCCATGGATATTTTTTCAAAAGTTTTCTAAAACTTAATATATGAATCTTGCTCTAATACAACTTGAAAGTTCAATAGGATTGTTAAGCCCTTATGAACTAGTCCCGTTGCTAACCAGAGGGGGGAGGGGAATTGGATATTTAAAAACTTCTTTAACTAAAAGAAAATTCATTTTATAACTTGCAGTAGAAATGAATTAAATCAAAAATAAAATGATAAATCAAAGATTTCACCCAAGAAGTTAATCACAGAAAAAATAAAGTGCGGGAAATAATCAGAAAGAACACACCAGATTTATAAGGGTTCAGTTCAACCTGACCTACGTCCAATCCCCAGAACCTCCCGTTCCAAGTATTGAACTAAGCCTTTAGTAACTCTCCTTTAGCCCCCACATCTAGGTGGAGAAGCCCTTACAAAATCTCTACCACCTACCCCGGTGCGGTAGAGAACCTGAAATCCTTTTTCACTCTCCTGCTGAAGGTAGAGAACCTGGTCCTTTGACACCAAAGAGATCTTCTTCTTCCCAAAACTTCCCTTGAGATGAACCTTAAATCTAATGGAACTGAACTGAGGTGCAAGCTTACTGGAGCAATCCTGTGAAACCCCCTCCACACACCCTTGAAACCCCCTCCAAGGATCTTCTCCCTCTCAAACTCCACCCTTTTCTCTCTCCCTTTCAAGTTCTCTCATCAAGCTTTCTCCAGAAGAATGAAGACTCAAAGGTTTCCAAAGACTCATACAATATCTTCGGATGAAGCTTAAATAGAGGGTTTTGAAAAACCCTACCAAAATAATTCAGGCTCCAAATATCGTCCAGGATGATTTTGTATGATCAGTTTAAAAATAGCCCTTCTAGTTAGAACATCCAGCATAGTCCTCTACGATCAATTCACTAATTTGTATAGATCATCCAGGATGATCCTGCGATCATCCAGGATGATTAGTTCAATTTGTTTGGCAAACAATATATCATCCAGTAATAACCTCAGGTCATCCAGAACGATAGCCTATACAATGAAAGGAAATATTGTTTTCATCTTGGACGATTAGGAAAATTAAATATGTTGGTAAATATTATTCAGTACGATATACAAATCATCCAGGATGCTCTGATTGAATAATTTAACCATAATTAGTGCCATAATTATAAGATTAATTTAGGCATGATTGATATTGATCATCCAGGATAATCTAAATCATCCGGGATGATTAGAACAAAATTTGAATTTTAAATCCTTGCCTAAATTATCATTGGAGACTATTTTCCAAGATCATAAAGAATTATCCTAGATGATTAAAATCATCCAGTATGATTAGTTCAATGAGCTGATCATCTTGGACAATAAAAATCGTTCAATATGATTCGTTCAAAAATTAAACTTTTAGTTTTGATAAGATCTCACTCCCTAGAGAGTGTGTGTGCATGGTCACCAAGCTAGCAAACACCTTTATAGGACTTGACTCAAGAAATAAAAAATTACATCAATGAATATTACAGATTCTTTGCAGCATAGCCTATTCTACCCAATCTTGAGCTTAATTCTTCGTTGGATAGTGCATGGTATTCCTAAAATGTTAGTATACACAAAAACAAGTATAGAATGAAAATACTAGAAGACATAAAGATGTGAGTCATAATACTTGTTATCATTAAAAACATAGACTCGTGAGTTGGATTCCCAATAAATTTCTCTCACTAAGTCTTTTTGGGTGATTTTTCTAAAGCTTTTCATAATTGCATGATATAGTCTTCTATGCCATAACCAGGACTCATTAATAATTATTTTTAAGCAAAAAGTAGTGTCAGATTTAATGCAATTTAAATCAACCATGTAGTCATTTTTTATTCTCCCTCCCTACAAAATAGTTTTGCTATTTAAGCTTATTATGCAGCTGGTTGACAAAAACTTTATGCTGAAGCTGTTATCACAAAGCTGGCTGATGCTGAGTAGATTGTGTCTCAAACCATCTACAAGTAAGATATTTTCAATGATGAAATTTTTTGAATTGCTTGTTATACCTGAGTCCACCACTCTCCTGGTGGTGTTATCTCTAAGTGTCACCTTACCTCCTACCCTAGCCTCCAGGGAAATGAATTAATTTGGATCTCCCGTCATGTGCCTTGAACATCCATTGTCCAGGTACCACATACTCTCATGAGGCCTTTTATAAGAGCACTCGTACAAAATCATTAGATTTCATATTTTGGAACCCAAACAGGTTTGGGTCCCATCTTGTGGAAAGAAGAATAAAATACAAGCATGCAATACTGTTAATTTTAAAATTTGGGTCTCCATAAATGTGTTCTAAAGTAAATGGTGCAAGTGTGGGAGATGTGTCCTAGCATGCCATAAGAAAAACATCTAACACCAGGAAAAGGGTTAACTAGTGTATCTGCGTGATGGTGCCTCTTCCTAGGTTTGAATGATATATGACTTGATGAAGGTTTTTAAAATTCTTCAAGTGAAGGTAATTTTTTATTTTTCTTAAAAGTAGTTAATTCAGCTTTCAAAAACTTGTTTGCACTTTTAAGAATTAAATTTTCTACTTTCAATGAATTATCCTCATTATCTAATTGTGATGCAACAGTTTCTAATTCCTTGAATGCATTTTCTAATTCAATATGTTATTTTTTCAAGGAATCATTCCTTTTAGTTAAATCATGATGCTTTTTATTCAAAGAGTCAAATTCATCTAACAAAGCCATGTGATTGTTATCCAGAGTTGAATGATCTTTTGTTAGGGTTTCATGCTTTTTATGCAAAATTAAAAAAATTAGATTTTAGGCTTGCATGTAATTTTTTAAGGTTTCTAAATGAAGAATGTATTTTTTAGAAACATCAAATAATTATTCATAGGTAAGCTCACATACCTCCTTTTGATCAGATTGATCAAGATGATCATCTGCCATTAAGCATAGGTAGGTTGCCTCCTGTTCTACTTCAATTTTAGAGGAGTCTGATGCAGAGTCCGCCTAGAAAGCCTTTCGGGTTCTTTGCTTGCCCTTCTTGAACTTAGATTTTTCTTCAGCCTTCATCTTGCTTGGGTGAGCTTTAAGAGTTGGGCAATTAGACTTTAGATGTCCTGGCTTCCTTCATTAAAAAAAAATAACATCAGAGGAAATGTTAGAATTTTTATTATTCTTACCCTGATTCCATTTCTAATGATGCTTTTGCTTTTTCCTTAAGAAGCTCTTGAATTGCCTAGTTATTAAAGCAATGTCATTATTTTCAAAACCAAAAGAATCAATGTTAGAATCATTAGCCTTAAAGGTTACAATTTTCTCTTTTTTCTTCTCACCTGCATCAAACTACCTTTGGATCACTCCTTGCTTGTAAGCAATGAGTGATCCAAGTAAGTTATCAATTGAATAAACATTTGGATCCGTAGATTCAGTAATGGCAATAATTTTTGCATCAAAGAAAGAAGGTAAACATTTCAAAATCTTGTTAACTTTTTTATAATTTGTGAGTTCTCTTCCTAAGGCATGCAAGGATGTAATAATTTGTGTAAACCTAGCGTACATTTTAGAAATAGATTCACTAGGTTTCATGTAAAATAGTTCATAATCATGGAGTAAAATATTCAGCTAAGATTATTTAACTTCATTTGTACCTTCATATGTTATGCATAGTTTGTCCCAAATTTCCTTGCCAATAGAAATAATGGAAACACACATATAATCTTCAGATTTTAAGGTACATAAAAAATAGTTCAAACACTTAGCATTCAGTTATGCTAAATCTCTATCATCAGTAGTCCATTCAGCAAAAGGAATTTTAATTTTAACACCATTTACTAACCTATAAGATGTAAAATATCTTCCATAAACTAACATCCACATGCGGTAATCAACTGATTTTAAAAAGGTGGACAAGTGAGTTGTCCAAAAAATTAAAAGGAATATTATCAAATAATAGTGGTCGTGTAATTAAATATCCTTCTACAGTATTATGATTACCAAAATTAGCCATGGAACTTTTTTTCAAAAGTTTTTCAAAACTTAATTTAAGAATCCCTCTTTGATACCACTTAAAAGTTTGTGAGTGTTGTTAAACCCTAAAGAACTAGTCCTGAGGCTAACCAAGTGAAGGGGTGAATTGATTATTTTAAAAAATCTTTAACAAAATGAGAAATTTAAAACCCCTTGATGCGGAAGTAGATCAATTTCATAATAACACAAATTTTAGAGATTTTAAAAACAGATTAATACATAAAAAATGCAAAAATTAAATGCAAAAAAAAATAATTAGAAAGAACACACCAGATTTATAGTGGTTCAGTCAACTTAACCTATGTCCACTCCCCGAAAACCTCCTTTCCAGGTATTGCACTAAAGTAGTGTCTCTCCTTTTTCCCCCACAAAAAGGTAAGGAATCCCTTACAAAATCTTTTCACCGTTCAGTGAGGAAGAGTACCTTGAATCTTTTTACTCCCTCCTGAAGTAGGTAGAGAACCTAGAAATGCTTTTCTCCCTCCTGGAGTAGGCAGAGAACCTTGAAATCCTTTTACGCCCTCCTGGCGCAGGCAGAGAACCTAGAAATCCTTTTACTCCCTCCTAGAGTAGGTAGAGAACTTGGATCTGTTGCTGATGAAGATCTTCCCAGAGCCACCCAGAACCAAAAAAGTAGCTTGATGAAGACGATGGAAATCGTACTTGGAGCAATCTTTATGAATCCCTCAAAACTCCACCTCACTAGGATTTCTTTCTCTCCCAAGCTCTCTCTCTCTCTTCTCTAGTTCTCTCTTAAGAAGATTGAATAGTAAAAGATTATCTCAAGGATAATAAGAGAGCTTAAATAGAAAGCCTTCAAAAATAAGTAAATTTTTATTTTTAACTAATCATCCAATACATTATCAATTGCCATGTACGATTAGGTCAAAAATAGGAAAATTTCTATAACTCACCAGCCCACTCCCTTGAGTGTATGTGTGTAAGGTTACTTTGCTTGGGGTCCACCAGATACATGACTTAACTCAAGAATGATAAAAAGTACATTTAAAAAGAAATTTTTGACAGACTTAACCCTAGTATACCTGACCTTGAGCTGATTTGCATTGCAAGTGAACTTGTAGACCTGAAAGGTTAGTAAGTAGGGAAAACAAAATAGATATGCAATAATAGCAATAGTAAAGAAATAATAATATTTGTTATTATCAAAATCACAGTATTTGGGCATAAATTTGCAACACTATACACTCAAAAATTCAACTCAGAAAAATCTTAGTCAAATCAAGAACTAAGAAAATTAGGACATGTTAAGGATACACCCTAATATATGCCATCAAAATTTGAGGTCAATCTGATAACTGGATTATGAGAAATTAAAAAAAGGAAACTAATCTTCTCTATTCTTCTCTAAATCCTATGGTCAAAATTATTTGAATTTTTTTCTTAAATAAAGTAGAGCTCAAGAGCTTTCCAAGAATCTCAAGAACATCCAATTTGTATTTAAAATGGATTTTCTATGAATTTCTAAAGTTATATGTATTTAATTGATTTTTTAAATCAATTAATTACAATTTAAATTGGAGATGCCATTCTGGAACTAACGTGTGTCCCAGACACGCAACAAAATGAAACCACGTGACACGGTTTCACTTAACCATGTCAGCATGAATTCTCAGCCATTAGATCCAATAACACGGGATTCAACACTCTAGGATTAGCCACATAGGCGAATATACATCTGAATGGTATGAGTTTGAGCCCCAATCTCATTTCACAATTTTGTTTGGGTGATATGGCCCATTCTAGGCCATCCAATTGAGCATTTAGCATGATCAGATGACTTTGTTTAAATCATAGAAAATTTATTTCAAAATGAACTAGAATTTCAAATGCATATAACTTTTGATTCCCCCAACCAAATTTGATGGAATTTCAAAAATAGGATCAAGGTATTCTAATGTTTCAATCCACGGAGTTTTTAAGGCTCCATGCATTAGGATTTTGGAGAATTCTAGGTTTGGTCATAGAAGTTTACATATAAATTATAAGTTAACCAGTAGTTGGATTTTCTTGATCTTAGGCATGATTGAAAGTTATTGAGATCCTCTTTAACTCTCCAAAAGACTCCAAGTGCTGGATCTGGCTGGATCAGAAGTTGAATTGTAATTATTCTTTCTCTCTCATTTTCTCTCTCTCTCTTGAGAGTTAAGGATATTCTTTAACTGGGGGTTGCTGGGAAATGATTAGAGGAGACTAGGGAGAATGCTAGGTAGATAGGAAATTCAGTTGATTAACCCTTGGGACTTTGGAATGGGGGTAGTTATAAGAGAGAGAAACTGAGACCAATGGCCAAGAGCTTACCACATAAGCTATGGCCCACCACAAAATCAGTTTTGTACTGACCAATACGAGCTCAAGGAATGTTCTGGAGAGTTTGAAAGCACATGGGATATTATTGGAGATGTTATGGTTGAATCAATCATTAGAGAGAGGTTATTTTGGGGAATCTTGACACTTTAGTTGCTTAGGAGGCTAAGGCTTGACATGGATTCCTATAGGAATGTTCTAGAGTGCATTCAATGCATTGGTTGGGTTCAGGTTGGGCTTGGTTGGTCTAGGGTCCAAAAAATATGGGTTTTTAAGAGCTTGGTTCAGCCCATACTTTTAAACTAAGACAAACCATAGGTTCAAACTCTTGGGGTGTGTGTATGGGGTTAATTTGCACTTGTTAAAATAGTTTTTAGAATTTATATTGATAAGGATAGAGATTTGGATCAAGAAAACCACATTTTTAACAAGTGGTTCAACCCTATTGGTCAAACCATATGGCCCTAAGGCTTGGAAAATTTTTAGAAGACTCATGTTGACCTCATGAACAATCCCCATGAGTTTGGTTCAATGATCTATTTAAAAATCAAAAGAAATGAATTTTTTAAGTGCATGTGGTGATTTTGGTAAAATAGGGTTGACCTATTCTACCAGGTTTGACTAGGGGTCAAAGGATGGTCAAACTCATTCCAAATGGTGTTTTGAACATGTTGGAAGTGGTCCTGTACATTGGTGGGTCATTTAGTACAAAAATGCATTTTTAAGGGTTTAATGTGCTATTTAGTCAACCAGGTTGGACCATGGAATGTAGTTTAAAGGGAAAAAAGGTAATTTGGTCAACCTAGGTTAACTTGGTCAACCCAGATTGACAAGTGCATGGGTTTTGGTTCAATGGATGTCAAATGGTGTTTTGAACATATTTATAGAAGGTTATATGGCTTGGTTTGATTGAGCCAAGTTGAGGTTTAAGAAAAATTTAGTTTTCAAGGTTAAGGATTTAGAGATTTGTGCTCAACCATGGTCAACTAAGGTTCAATATTGGTTTAATGAATCATATTTAGGTCAATGATGATGTTCAATAGATTTGGTGAAGCTTCAATAGATTTGGTGAAGCTTTCAAGGTCAAAGTCCACAATATGGTATGTTCAATGGCATGAGCTATAAATATTTGAAGGTTTTATAGCCTATAAAAATGCTTTCAGTTTATGGAGTTAGGAACCTTGGAATGACTTCAAATTTATGTGGTTGACTCTAGGGACATGTCTAGTCGATATGCAAATGATAGATCATAAATCTGAGATCATTTGGTTGGATTTTGAAGTGACCATAATTTCTTCAAAAATATGTTATAAACCAAGGGGTTTTGTCATGGCTTTAACACTGAATTTTAGAGTTTTAAGTTTATAATGAATTTAATCACTGGATTGGATTTAGTTTTGATTCAGACAATGGCTTTGGAATTTTAGGGTTTTGAATTATTTAGATCATTAATAATCAAGGATAACCATCAATGATTGAGTAGGTGATCAGCTGATTATCACTGGGTACAATCAATTGATTAATTTAGGATTGATTTTTTATTTAGGTTTTGAATTGATCAATGATGATCAATGATTGAGGGAATTTTAGTTTTATGATGATCATATCACTAGCAATCATTTGGTAATTGTCAGGTGATAAATCAAATGATCAAATGATAGTCATGGGTGATTGTGAAGTGATGATTTATGTGTTAATGATTTAGATAATATGCTAATCCACAATATAGAGTTTGATTTAGAGTTTTAAGTATGATTCAATGATTGATGCTTGGATATTAAATTTTTATTTAAATTATTAATCTTATCCCAAAATGAGGTATACTGGACCCATCGTTGACCCATAATCAAATTTGGCTAACTAGGTCAACCCTAGTTGACCAATATCACTCTGCACTTAAAAAATTCATTTGTCATGATTTTTGCCAAATCATTGAACCAAACTCATGGGGACTACTCATGAGGTCAACATGAGTCTCCTAAAAAATTTCCAAGCTTTCGGCCTGCATGGTTTGACCAATAGGGTTGAACTAAGTGCTAAAAATAGGGTTTTATTGATTTGAGTTACTACCCTTATCAAAATAATTTTTTTTAAAATTACTGTAACATATGTGTATTAACTCCATGCACCCACCCTAAGAGTTTAAACCCATGGTTTAACCTAGTTTAAATGTATGGGTTGAACCAAGCTTTTCAAAACCCGTGTTTTTGGATCTTAGACTTGTTACAATCCAAGATCCCTAGCTTGTGATTTTGATGATAATAAACATTATTGATTGAGAATTTTTTTCTCAAGGCATATCTTGGATATTGTTTTTGATTGTGGACGCTAACGTTTCAGGTATAGAATACACCATTCAAGATTATTGAAGACTCAAATTTGGGTAGAATAGAATGTTAATCAAAAGGGTTTGTAATTTTAACTTTCTAATATTTTTGATTTCTTGAGGTAGGTCATGTAAGGGTGCAAGCAAACTATGTGACTGTGCACACACACACACAATCATATTATAAAATTTTTAAACTAATCATACTGTACGATTACAATCATATTATAAAATTAATTATACAAAGAAGAGGGCTAACGCATAATTGAATCATTAATGTTAATGAGCTAATCATAATATACGATGTAGATCGTACTGTACAATTTCTCTTGATCAAAAAATCCTTAGCTACCAGATAAATTAAGAAATTTAAAATATCAATTTTGAACTAATCATACCGTATAATTAGAATCATACCTTATAATATTTGAAATCTTATTTAAGTTAAACCCCATAATTGGTTAATGAAATATGGCTAATCATATTATACGATCTTGATGGTACTGTATGATTAATAATGATGAAATCTGGTCATCCGAGAGATTGTACCGATGAAACCTTAATTCTTAAACTAATTGTATAGTGCGTTATCTATATAGTATTGTACAAACTATGGTATTACACTAACCATATTGTATAATTTGAATGGTACCAAATGATTAATAGAGACAATTTTCAATCATCCCTGTGATCGTCCCGTACAAATAGAGTAAATTTAAACTAATCCTATTGTATGAAGTTGCGATCATATTATATGGTATGTTTATTAATATTGAACAGTTTGTGTGAATGCTGTTATCATTATACTGAATGGGTCCTATTTTTGAACTGATTATATTGTACGGCCCTGCATCATACTGTACAAACAGAGATGACTAAATTGAAAAATTAGGATTTTTTGAAGCATTCAACTTAAGCAATCTTTTGAAGTCTTTTTCAGAAAAGACTTTGGTTGTTGAAGAATCTCTAAGGGAGATCTTTTCTTGAGAGCTTTGGGGTTAGATAGGAAGAAGAAATTGAGGTTGTGTGTGAGGGAGACGTAGTTTAAGGGGTTTCACACGGTTGCTCCAGGAAAGCATGCATCTAGCTTCCTCCTATTGCCTTGGAGAGTTCTTGAAGATTCTCTTGGGAGATCAGCTTCAAAGTTAAGATTCTAGGGTTCTATGCCTTCTCTAGTAGGGAGAAAAAGGATTGTGGTTCTCTATTATCTCTAGGAGGGAGAAAAAGAATTGTGGTTCTCTGTTGCCTCTAAGAGGGAGAAAAAGGAGTGAAGGTTCGCTGCAATTACCTTGAGGGTGACATAGCTTCCGGTTCTCTACCGCGCCAGGGTTGGTGGAAGGGATTCTTGTAAGAGCTTCTTTTCCTTACTATGGGGGAAAAATGAGAGAGAATATAGTGATTAGTGAAATGCTCAAAGATGAGGACTCTAGGGAGTGGATGTAGGTCAAGGTTAACCAAACCACTATAAAATCTGGTCTGCTCGTTCTTATTTTTACTTTTCTACACTTTTTATTTCTATAATTTGAGCTTACTGTATGAATCTCATTATTTACCATCAACTGCAATTAGGTGAATTTGTAGTTTGAATAAGAAAAAAAATTCATATCATGATTAATATAATTATGCTTGAAAACAAAAAATATTTTAAACCTTGATTCGCTTTCGTATATGTTAGGATTATTGTTTCTTTTAGAATTTTTTTTAAAATCATTCTCTAGCAAGAATTTTTATTATTACAGTAATTTTTTTTTAGAAGTATCAATTCATCCCCTTTCATGGTGCGCCTCGAGTTAGTTTATTGTGTTGTTAGAACCTCCCTAAACTTTCAAGACCAACCCAGCTGAACTTGAACCAAATTAATGGATTGAATGGGCTCTATAACATTCCTTTTATAGCCTACATCAAGCTTTCGCCATAAGTAGCTGAGGTGGAAAGATTTCTTAAAATAATCTCTCCCCAATGATTTGTTCAATCATAACTTCCCCAATAACAACTCAGGTGTTTTTATACTCTCCAGAGCCTCCCCTTGGATCCCTTTGGTTAGTCCCTAACTATAATGGCTGCTGACATTAGCTTAGGTGGCAAGATCTAAGCCCTCTATTACATTTTCTCTCCTATAAATACCCCAACTTTCTAAGAGTTTGGGGTTGATCAAACTAATTCCCCAGCCTCATAGCAAGCCCCCAAGCTCTCCCATATCCTCCCCAACCCTTTCATAATTCAAGGAAACCTCAAACTAGTAAGAGAGAGAAATGATAATTCAAATCCATTTCTTGATCCAGCCATCATCAGCCCTTAGAGTCTTTTATGAAGTTGAAAAGGGTCTCTCAAGCATTCCAATCAGTCGAAGATCTGTAAAATCCATCCATAAGTTTGTGAGAAATCTCCATTTGAAGTTTAAATTTGAAATTCCAATTTCTCCTAAATCTTAAAGCATGATGCCTTGAAACTCAAGGCATTGAAAGTTTAGGTTGCCTAGATCCTATGTTTTAAATTTCATTAAATTTGAACTGTTGGATCAAACATTACAAGTATTTAAAGTTTAGTTCTTTTTTTAACTAAACAGATCCACTCAATCTAAGCCATCCGATCAATAGACCAAACAGCCTAGATCAGAAAATACACACGCATCTACACTGAGGCTCGAATGCAGGTTCTTAAGATCACATTATAGATGTGGTCGTATGCTATCCCTACATCCTATCCATGTTCAATCCAATGGCTGGATTTCATTGCTACCTCAGATAAGTGACAGTAGCAGTGCATCAATGCATCTGTAATCAATGTTAATGATTGGCAATGATCACACACCCACTAAATTTAAATTTAAAATGAATTAAATAATTCATTTAAATTCATATAACTTCCAAAAATCATAGAAATTTCATTATTCATCTAAATTGAGTGTTCTTGGGCGTTGCTAGAAAGCTCTTGACCTTACCTATTTTCTAAAAATAGTTTCAACAATTTTTGCCTAATGGAGCTCAAGTAAAATTGAGATGATTATTTTCTATTTTTCTTGAATTTCTCAATATCCAATGGTCAAATTGACCTCCAATTTGGATGGTGTATATTAGCGACTATTGAAACTTCATGAATGTTGTTAAACCTTTGAGAACTAGCCCGAGGCTAATCAAGAGGGGGCGGGGGTGAATTGGTTATTTTAAAAATTCTTTAACATAAAGAAATTTTTTTTTAACTTTTTTTCAATATCTAAAAATAAACAATTTATCCCTTAATGCGAAAGCAAAAATAATTTCACAATAACAAAAATTAGAGATTTCAAATAAAAAACAAATCACAGAAAAATATAAAAATCAAATACAGAAAATTAAATAGAAATAACACACCAAAATTATAGTGGTTTCGTCAACTTGACCTTCATCCACTCCCCAAAAAATTCCTTTTCAGGTATTGCACAAAAAGTAGTGTCTCTCCTTTTGCCCCCATTGCAAGGCAAAAAAGCCCTTACAAAATCTTTCCACCGACCTGATGAGGCAGAGGTCCTTGAATCCTTTTACTCCCTCCTGGAGTAGGCAAGGAACCTAGAAATCCTTTTACTCCCTCCTAGAGTAGGCAAAGAAGCTTGGAATCCTTTTACTCCCTCCTAGAGTATGTAGATAACCTTGGAATTCTTTTACTCCCTCCTGGTGTAGGCATAGAACCTGGATCTGATGCTGATGAAAGTCTCCCCCATAGCCACCAAGGAACCAAGAAAACACCTTGAAGAAGATGGTGGAAACCTTGATTGGAGCAACCTTTGTGAATCTCTCACAACTCCCCCTCACTAGGATCTCTCTCTTTCAAGTTCTCTCACTCTTCCTTCTCTAAGGTCTCTCTCAGATTAACTTAGCAACAAAATATTTTCTAATAAGAGTATTAGAAATCCTTAAATAATGGGCTTCAAATAACTCTAAATTTTAAGAGATCCATCATCTGTTCGTGTAGTATGATACTCATATCATACAGTATGATTAGTGAAATTTAGAATCATCCATCAAGTTTATATAGATAAACTATTCAAACTTTAAATATTTTGTACAGTATGTGTTGCAAATTTGGATACAAGTATTATACTTTTATAATAAAAAACATTATTTTCTTTATATTTCTATCACTGCACATTTGTTTTTGGTTTCCCTACCTACTAACTTTTTTAGGTCCTCAAAGATCACTCGCAAAACAAATCAGCTCAAGATGTGGTCTACCTGAAATTTCATTTCAATGTAATTTTTCCCTTTCTTGAGTCAAATATAATGTGATGGATCCCTAAGCTAAGTAACCTTGCACACACACACTCAGGGGGAGAAATTTGGTAAGTTTAGAGTTCTTATATTTTTGATTATATCATACAAGACAATCTAAAATCATCCAGGATGATATGTTCAGAACAGAAACCCTAATTAGGGCATCCCTAAAAATTAAGCCGGTGGTAATATAATTTTCAATGTTGATATCACCAAAGCACATGATAAACTCAATTGGAAATTTCCTTATGCCATTTTAAAGCTTTTTGGTTTTAATTTGGAATTCATTAATCTTATTAAAAATAGCATTGAGTTTTTTTATTTCTCAGTTATTATTAATGGTAAGCTCCATAGCTTTTTTAGATCTTCGCATGGTTTAAGATAACTAGATCCTTTATCTCCTGCTCTTTTTATTATTGCTGTGGAATTTTTATCTCGTGGTATTAATAATCTTTTTAGGATTCACCCTACTTTTCAATATAGGATGGGTGGTTGTTTCCCCATTACCCACATGAGCTTTGTGGATGATTTCATTATTTTCTCTAATGGCTCTATTAAAATGTTGCATATTCTCTTTAAATTTCTTAATTCTTTTCAGCATGCTAGTGGTTTAATTTTTAACTACTCTAAGAGTTATTTTATTCCTACTGAGTCTGTATCTCCTACTCGTATTAATAGTATTGAAAGAAAATTGGGTTTAAGTAAGAGCTTCCTTTCGTTAAAGTATTTGGGTAGGCCTCTCTACAAGGGTAAGAAACATTCTCATTTATTTGATGATATTTTCTCTACTATCCATAAGAAACTTTCTTCTTGGGCTTTCAATTTCCTCTCATATGGAGGTAGACTTGTTCTTATTAAACATGTTTTGTGTTCTATTTCTATATATTTGCTTCATACTCTGTGTCCGACTTTAAATGTTCATAGTAGAATGGAGACTTTATTTAATAAATTTCTCTGGGGTTCAAAGGATGGTAATTGTTCTATTGTTTGGGGCTCTTGGAGGAATTGTTCAGGGGCTATGGATGAGGGAAAATTAGGTTTCAAAATGTTTACTGATATGATTAGGACCTTCAATCATAAATTATGGTTTTCCTTTAGAGCTAAAAAAGGTTTATGAGCCAATTTTATGGTTTCTAAGTATTGTATTGGGAAACACCCTTTGAACTATGTTTATAAAAATGGTGACTCCTTCAACTAGAAAAGATTATGTAACATTAAGTGGGAAGCTGAGGAGATTATTCAATGGGATTTGGGAGCTGGGAAAATTTTTTTTGGCAAGATAAATGTTTGGGTAATTTTTTGATTAATAATCTTTTATATACCCATTCTACCTCTGCTTGTAAAGTTGAAGATTTTATTAGTAATGAGGGTTGGAATATTTTGATTCATTTAGAGAGTGAAGATTGCATTTTGTTTAATCATTCTAATGATGGTAAATTTGAAACTAAAGTTTGGAATTCTATTAGACAAATTCTTCCCAAGAATTCTCTTTATTTAGCCTTTTGGCATGGGAGTATACCTCCCTCTTACTCCTTTCTTCTTTGGAGGATTTTGCATAATTATTTGCCTTTGGATTCTATTCTTTTAAGGAAAGGTTTATATATTGTTTCCAAATGTCAAAGTTGCTATCACATTGAGAATATGAATCATGTGTTTATTCAAGACCCTATTGCGATGAAAGTTTGGTTCATTTTGATAATATTTTTAATGTGCTTCTTACTACTCGGTTTAATTCTATTGTTGATCTTCTTAATGAGTAGTTTACTCCCACTAAAGGTCATATTAGGAATATTCTTCCTATCATTATTTACTGGTTTCTTTGGAGTAGTAAGAATGAGTCTAAACATGAGAATATTAAAATGGATGCTTTAAATGTCATTTCTAAAGTGAAGAATAAAATTTATCAACTTTTTGTTGCTAATATTTTAAAGGTTGATTCTTTTAAAGGTTATCTTCATGTGTCTTGTGAGTTTGGTTTGATTTTTAATTCCTCTCCTACTGGTTGTAATGACAGGATTATTTTCTTGAGAAAACCTATAAAGGGCCATTTTAAACTTAATGATGATGGTGCTAGGAATAATTTAAATATGGGTTGTGGTGGCAATATTCTGGATTCAAATGGTTTTATGATCGTTGCTTTTGTGGGTCCCTCTAATGCTAATAGTGCGATTCAAGCTAAAATTGAGAGCCTCTTGTTTGGGATTCAATTAAGCATTTCTCTGGGGATCACTAATATATGGATTGAAGTTGATGCTATGCTCTTAATTCATTATGTTGATGGTAACATCTCCTTCAATCCTGCTTATTTCTATATGCTCAGAGATATTAAGTACTGGCTTTCTCTCATTACATATAAAATTTTGCATATCTTGAGGGAGAGGAATATAACAGTCGATTCTTTGGCTAAATTGGGTTGCAACTTAACCGGTTTTATTGAATATTATGAGCATACTCTTCCTAAGGAGACTAAAGGGTTTGCTAGATTAGACCGGATGGTTCTTCCTTACATTCTCTTTAACTAGTTGTCTTGGCTTTTAGTTCTTTTTTCCCTAATTATGGTTGATTGGTTTGGTCTTTTATGGTCTTCTATTGGTTCCATTTTGGGTTTCCAGTTTGTTGTTTTTCTATGACGTTTACTGTTACCAGATGGACCTCTATTGGATGGTTTGATGTCTTATTCTATTCTTTATGGAAGTTGTTTTACTGTAGTGGTTGGTTGAGGATTAGCAATGATTGGGATTCTATTTCTACTGATTTAAATCCTCATTGCTGTCCTCTTTTCCTTGGTTTGTGGCCTATGGGGGGTGTGGCTTTTGTTCCTACTAACCTTTTCCCATGGGGCATTTTGTGTGTTCTGGCTTATTTAGAAATGGTTGTTGCTCCTCTGACTTGTTCAGCATTTTGATATTTAACTAGGGTGGCTGGGACACTGTTATTTATTCTTATAGAGCTGTGGGTTTTATGTATCTTGCTTTCTTCATTTTCCCTGTCTATTTATTTGTTGGTTCCATGTGCTGCTTTCGTATGGCTAGTTCTAGGATTAGGTGTGAGTGGCATTTAGGGTTATTTCATGAAGGTACATGTACTACCAACCTGAGCTATGTCCCTACTGATGTCTTCAATTCTATGGCTTTTCTTATTTTCTTGGCTGATATGAAGATCTACGGTTCATTTAGTGGTCGAAACTATCTCAGAAGTGGCTTTTTAATTACTTGTGTTTTTTTGGTTCTATGTTGCTTACTATTTGGGTGTTTACTGCTGTTATCTTATTTCAGATTTTGGTTATGAGATCAATTGCCAGTATAAAGGTTACAATTGTAGTCCTAAGAATGGCTGTTCTAAGCAGTTGTTCCCTCTTATTCATCATTATATTTTGTCTTTTTTTATGATGGCTTATGCTTATGTGATGTGTAAGAGCTCTTGTAATATCTTTATCACTCTTAATTATACTTATCTGTTGAACTTTCTATTAGCTTGTCCCTATTAAACTTTTGGTTTAGTGTCCTTGCAGGCCTATTTTTCAGGTTTATGGAGGCTCTTTCTCGTTTTGTACAGGACCTGATTTTGATTGGGAAGGATGTGTTGAATCTGATGTTCTATTACCTTTCCTTTTGTGTTTTAAGAATGTTATTAGGTTGCTTTGTATTTGTGCTTAGTAGGGATATCCGGCTCTTAGATTCTTTTTTGAATTTTTTTATAGCTCTTTAGAGTAGTAGCGAGCTGGAGGTCCCTTTAAGGACCTTGTACTATTTTTATTATATTAACATGTTGGCCCCCTCTGAGGGTTTTAACCAAAAAAAAGTTTACTTAAATAATCATCCTGAATGATTTTGTATCATACAGGACGATCAATATAAATCTTGAAATTAGTCGCCAATCAGATTTTAGGCAATATTTTATTTTTTATATTTTGAACTAATCGTACAGGATGATCCTCATCGTCCTAGATGATCCATGACAATCATGCTTAAAAAAATCCTATGATTAGGGATTTAAGTATGGTTAGATTGAACAATTATATCGTATAGGACAATCGATAGATCGTCCAAGACAATTCATGATTTTTTTCTTAATGTACTTGACGTCCTGATTGATTTATCATGATGATATTCATTAATTTGAAATAATCATACAGGATGATCGAAAGATCATCCCGGACGATAAGTATATTTGTTCTAATTAGCCTCGACGTCCCAAATAATTTCTCAGGACGATATGCTTTGATTTGAACTAATCGTACAGGACAATCGCAAGATCATCCAGGATGATAAGTATATTTATTCTAATCGGCCTGGACATCCCAAATGATTTCCTTGGATGATATGCTTTAATTTGAACTAATCATACGAACGATCACAAAGTCATCTTGGATGATAAGTACATAATTTTGTTCTGATCGTATAGGCAACACAGATCATCCTGCCTGGATGGGCTAATTTACATTGATCATACAAGATGATATACATATCATCTTGGATGATATGTTGACAAATTAAAATTAGGGCACTTTTTGAAGGCTCCCTATTTAAGCTCTCTAATTGTCTCTTTAGTCAACCTTTTTTATTATTGAGTCTAATCCAAAGAGAGCTTAGAATAAAAGAAGGAGAGTTTGGGAGAGAGAGAGGGAGAATATTTTGAGGGGGAGTTTGTGAGGGGATTCACAAAGGTTGCTCTAAGAAATGATTCAATCAACTTCTTCCTTCTTCGTCCTTAGTTCCTTGGTGGCTCTGAGGAGATGATTATCAGCATCAGATTGAGGTTCTCTGCTGGTTGTAGGAGGGAATAAAAGGATTGTTAGGTTCTCTTCCTACTTCAGGAGGGAGTAAAAGGATTTCTGTGGCTCTCTGCCAACTCCAGGTGGGAGTAAAAGGATTATGGGTTCTCTGCCTCACCGGGTCGGTGAAAAAGATTTTGTAAGGGCTCTCTGCCTTGTTGTGAGGGCAAAAGGATAAACACTAACTGATTAGTGCAATACCTAGAATGGGAGGTTCTGGGGAATGGACGTAGGTCAAATTTGACTGAACCACTATAAATCTGCTATGCTTTTTCTACTTATTTTTTTGCATTTAGTTTTGCTTATTTTTGTGATATGATATATGATTCAAATTTTTCATTTTGATTATTTGCTTCCGCTTAAACTGTTTGTGTTTAAAATATTCAGAAAGATTTCAAAAAGATTTTTTTTATTTGTTTAACGAATTTTTAAAATACTAATTCACCCCCCTCTTGGTTAGCTTCGGGCTAGTTCTATAGGGTTTAACACCCCTCATGAACTTTTAAGTGGTATCAGAGTAGGATTTATAAAATCAAGTTTTAGAAAACTTTCGAATTTTGTTTAATTGCTAACTTTGGTAATCGCAACACTGCATAAGGTTATTCAACTACACGACCGCCTCTATTTGATAATATTCCTTTTGATTTTTAAAAAACTCGCATGTCCACCTTTTTACCATTAATTGATTATCGCATGTGGATGCTTGTAAGAGAAGGATATTCTACACCTTATAGACTTGTAAACATTAGTAAAATTGAAATTCCTTTGGCTGAATGGATAACTAATGATAGAGATCTGGCAAAACTGAATGCTAAATGATTGAACTATTTTTTTGTGCATTAAAATCAGAAGATTATATACATGTTTCCACTTGTTCTACCAGTAAAGAAATTTGGGACAAACTTTGCATTACTTATGAAGGAATAAATGAAGTCAAATAATCTTGGTTGAACATCTTACTTCAAGATTACAATTTTTTTGTATGAAATCTAGTGAAATAATTTCTAAAATATATACTAGATTTACACAAATTGTTACATCCCTGCATGCCTTAGGGAGAGAACTTACAAATTATGAAAAAGTGAATAAGATTCTGAGATATTTACCTTCTTCCTATGATGCAAAAATTACTACCATTACTGAATCTAAGGACTTAAATGTTTATTCGATTGATAATTTACTTGGATCACTAATTGCTTACGAACAAGGAGTGAACCAAAGGCAACTTGATGCAAGTGACAAGAAAAAGGAGAAAACTATAGCCTTGAAGGCTAATGATTCTAACACTGATCCTTCTGGTTATGATGATTATGATTTGGCTTTAATAACAAGACAATTTAAAAGATTTTTAAGGTAGAAACAAAAGCATGATCAGAAGTGGAATAAAGGTAAGAATAATAAAAATTCTAAAGCTTTATCTGATGTTATTTGAAGTGGAATAGAGGTAAGAAAAATATATAAAAGGCTTTCTGGGCTAACTCAGCATCTGACTCCTCTGAAACTAAAGCTTAAGAGGAAGTAACCAACTTGTGCTTGATGGTAGATCATCTTGATCACTCTGATCATGAAGAGGTATGTGAGTTACATATGATCAATTATTTGAAGTTTCTGAAAGAATTTATTCTTCACATAGGAAGCTCAAGAAAACACATGCTAGCATCAAAGCTAGCTTTTTAAATCAATAGAAAGAGCATGAATGCTTAAGGAAAGATCACTCCACTCCGGATAGCAACCATATGGCTTTATTATATGAACTTGATAAATTAAATAAAAAGCATTCGAATTTAACCACTGAGCATGATTCATTAAAAATATCTCATGCTGAATTAAAAATTGCATTCAAGGAATTAGAAGCTCTTACAACTAATTTAGAGAGTAGGGAGCATGCATTGAGAATGGAAAATTCAATTCTTGAAAGTTCAAACAAATTTTTTAATGTTGAATTAATTGCTTTCATAAAAAATAAACAACCACCATCACTTGAAGAATTTCATACATAATCATCAAAGCATGCATCATCCAAACCTAGGAAGAGGCACCATTACCTACATAGATTAATTAATCATTTTCCTGGAGTTAGATGTTATTTTGTGACATGCTAGGACATATCTAACACACTTGCACCATTTACCATAGAACTCATTTAATATGGAGACGAAAATTGTAAAATTCACAACATAGCATGCATATATCTCACTCTTCTTTCCTTCACAAGGGACCCAAACCTGTTTGGGTTCCCAAATATGACATCTGATGATTTTATATCTGCAGAGCATGTGGTACCTAGACAGTAGATGTTTAAGGCACATGACTGGAGATGCAAATCAATTCATTTTGTTGGAGGCCAGGGCAGGAGGCAAAGTAACACTTGGAGACAACACCACCAGGAGAGTGGTGGGATTAGGTATAATTACTTACTCAAAGAATTTCATCATTGATAATATTTTTCTTATAGATTGATTGAAACACAATCTGCTCATCATCAGCCAGCTTTATGATAAAGGCTTCAGCATAAAACTTTTTCCAACTTGTTACATTGTAAGCTTATGTGACAAAATTATTTTGCAGGAAAAAGGATAAAAAATGTCTACATGTTAGATCTAAATTGTTTTAAAGTTGATATTGCTATTTACTTGAAATAATTGCTGATGAATCATGATTGTGGCACAGGAGATTGTGTCATGTAAGCATGAAAAGCCTTAGAAAGATCACCCAAAAAGACTTAGTGAGAGATGTCCCCAAACTAGAGTTTACTAAGGACCACCTGTGTGATGCCTATCAATTAGGGAAGCAAGTGAAATCCTCCTTCCACTCAATCAAAAACATTAACACTAGTAAACCCTTGGAAGTCCTTCATATGGATCTCTTTGGACCTGTTAGCACTTCAAGCTTGGGAGGGAAAGTCTTTGGGTATGTGATTGTTGATGATTATTTGAGGTTCACCTGGGTATGATTCCTATCCCATAAAAGTGAATCATTTGAAGAATTTAGATCTTTCTCTACTTGAATTCAGAGAAAATTAGATTGTAAAATTTTGAGTATTCATAGTGAACATGGTAGAGAGTTTAAAAATGAGAAATTTAAAACCTATTGTAAGGAGCAATGGATATATCATAATTTTTTAGCTCCTAGGACCCCTCAGTAGAATAGGGTAGCTGAAAGGAAGAATAGGACCCTGGTAGAAGCCACTCGAGCCATGTTAGCTGAATACTCACTTCATAAATACTTCTGGGCAGAAGTGGTGAATACAGCCTGTTATATTCTGAATATGGTAAATCTTAGATCTAAGCTAAACAAAACACCCTATGAAATTCTTAAGGCTAGGACACCCAACCTCTCTCACCTTTATGTCTTTGTATGTAAAGTATTCATTTTGAATAATGGGAAGTCTCAACTAGGAAAGTTTGATCCAAAATCTAATAAAGAAGTGTTCCTAGGTTACTCAAGTGTTAGGAAATCCTATAGAGTCTTCAATAAAAGAACCCCGACTGTTGAGGAGACCACACATGTTGTGTTTGATGAATCTGATAATTCTGGAGGGTCTAGGGCAGGAGAAGAGGAGATTGTAGAAGTCACCCAAGGAGTAGAATCTGCCAATCTGGAGGAAAGGGTCGAACTTGAAGTTACATTGCCTAGAGAATGGAGATATTCTTCGAGTCATCCTAAAAAACTTATCTTAGGAGACCCTTCTAAAGGTGTTAGAACTAGGCATGAACTTAGAAAAGAAGTAAACCACTCAACGTTCATTTTAATGACTGAACCCACCAACATCAATAATGCCCTTTTTGATGAATTCTGGATCCTAGCCATGCAAGAGGAATTAAAATAATTTGTTAGGAATGATATCTAGGATTTAGTAGAAAGACCCAGAGAACAGAGTGTAGTAGGAACCAAATGGGTCTTTAAGAATAAAATGAATGATTCTAGTGTGGTGGTTAAGAATAAGGCACAATTAGTGGCTAAGGAGTACAACCAAATAGAAGGGATTGATTTTGAGGAAACTTTTGCCCCTTTAGCTCGATTAGAAGCCATTAGAGTGCTACTAGCCTTTGCTTGTTATAAGAGATTTAAGCTTTTTCAAATGGATGTCAAGAGTGTAATAAAAGAATATGTGTTTGCAGAGCAAGCACCAGGCTTTAAGAATTCTCAATTTCTAAATCATATTTTCAAAATAAAAAAGGCTTTGTATGGATTAAAATAGGAACCCAGGGCATGGTATGAGAGGCTTAGTACATTCCTACTAGAAAGAGGGTTTGTTAAGGGGAGCGTAGACACCACCCTTTTTCTGAGGAGAGTAGGAGATGAATTACTCATTGTCCCGATCTATATTAATGATATACTTTTTGGATCTTCTGATAAAAATTTAAGTGATGATTTTTCAAAAATAATGAGTAAGAAATTTGAGATGAGTATGACGGGAGAATTGACCTACTTTTTGGGATTTTGCATAAGGCAAATGGATGATGGAACTTTTCTTAATCAATCAAAACACATTAAGGACATCTTGAAGAAATATGAAATGGATAAAGCCAAGTCAACAAACACTCCCATGAGCTCCAGTGTTCAATTAGATGAAGAGTCAAATGAAAAATTAGTTGATCAAAAGAAATAAATAGGAATAATTAGATCACTACTTTACATAACTACTAGCCGATTTGATATAATATTTAGTGTTTATCTCTGTGATAGATTTCAAGCTGATCCTAAAGAATCCCACTTGACTGCAGCTAAGAGAATCCTTAGATATCTTTTAGTAACCCAAAACATAGGAATCTGGTATCCTAGGCATAGCACTGCCATTGAGATTATATGATATTCTAATTTAAACTTTACAGGATGTAGAGTGGATAGAAAGAGCACCTCTGGAACATGTCAATTCATAGGATAATCCTTAGTCTCCTGGTCTAGTAGAGAATTGAATTCAATTATATTATCCACTGTTGAAGCTGAACACATTGCCTTAAGAAGTTGTGTGGCCCAGGTCCTTTAGCTGATATAACAAATTATGGATTTAGGACTCCATGTAGGCACAATTTTAGTCCTATGTGTAGCACTAGTGCCTTATGCATTTAAAAGAATCCAATTCAACACTCCATGACCAAACACATTGACATAAGGCACTACTTCATTAGGGACCATGTTTCCAAAGGAGACATAAAGCTACACCATGTAGCTACTGAAAACCAACTATTTGATATCTTCACAAAACCACTATCCTTTGAAACCTGTAGCACCTTAACAACCAGATTGGGTGTGATAGATATTCATGCTTGAAAATGATGCTTTCTGTTTAGGGTTTTCATTCTCTAAGTATTGTTTGATTTATTTGCTTATTTCTCGTTACATATTTTTTGCTTTTGTCTTTTTAATTTATTGTTATTTTTTGTTTCATTTGATTTGTTTGATTATTTCCCTTTACATGTTTTTGCCTTTATGGTTTTAATTTCATGTTGCTTTTCTTCAATATTTTAAGAATTAGATCACTGCTCACTTCTACTGATGAACTTGCTTTCTAAATGAGATTTTCGCCTTATTTTTGTTTAGAAGCTTGTAAGTAGTGATTGACTCCTCTAAAATAGTTAAAAGAAGAAACATTGAGGATTATTTCTCTTCCTCTAACTCCTTTAATGGTATATTTTTCTTTTTGAATAAAATTCTTTTTCAAAATTAAAAAGTTGGACTTTGAAATATACATCTATTTTATCTTCCTACAGTAATCTATCTCATTTGAGTAGTGTTCCAAATCATTGAATCACTTTCGTGTTTTCTTAATCAGGTGGTTGCATTTATCATATGAGAATGATTCTATTTTGTGATTTACTTTTTCTTATCTATGAGAGTGAGTTTTTCTCTTCTAATATCTAGAAGTTAATCTCACAACTAAGAGTCTTTTAGAGGTTTTGAATGAATGGAAGCTCATAAAAGATGTGCAAACTACGCCAATAACCTGAAAAAGAGGCACAAAATGAGCCCAACACTGAAAAGATGCGCAATGTTCACCAATAAATTGAAAAGATACATAAAGTGTATCAAAAATAAAAAAATGCACAAATTACACCAAATAACTAGAAAAAGAGTCACAAAATGAGCCCACAAAGAAATAAGCTTCCTCCTTTTTCAAATCTTTAAAAATCTTAGAATAATCCATGTGCCACTTAATAAATTTAAATACTTGAGATTAAAAATTATAATTTCTGATTCTTTACTTTGCAATACTACTTTATCAGATATTTTTCTTGAATGAAGCTTGAAAGGATCACTTTTTCTTATCTAATTTATTTTCTTCTAAATTAGATTTTTGTTTAAAAGGAATTTGAACCTGTAAGGTGTCCAAGGTAGGGTTTACAAAAATCAATTTTCCAACTTTCTCTGGATATCAGTGTTATTGATTCATTTCTTTCAAGTTTTAGATTTAACTTTGAGCTAAATATTATCATTTACAGGAGTTGATAGATTAAAAAAAAACTTATTTTCATTTGAATGAATAGTTTTATCTTATTTTTCTGTTTTGATATTCTCTAATTTTTTAGTTAATTGTTTTTAGATCCTCCTTGATCACCTTTTTTCATCATTCAATGCCTTAGAATTTTTGTTCACATCGTCTTGGACTATATCTCTATCGTCCTGGAAGATATCACCATATCACTGTTCAATCCAAAACCAATGATTGATCTGAATCTATTATTGGTAATCATCATGAATGATGCACATGTTCATCTTGGATGATCCATGTGGCAAAAATAGTTAGATGATTTGAAATAAAGTTGGTATAATCAATAATGACTCATTATCCTAGATGATCCACTTGTTTGTCCTGGACGAACGAGCCGATCAATGATCGTACGGATTGACTCCTCAAGATGATTATCTATGTCTAATCATCTTGGACGATGCCTGATCATTTTAGACGATTGAATCACCTTTTTGACCAATCGACTGGGATGCTATTATTGCTTCAAATCGTCCTGGATGATATCACGATCGTCCTAGATGATATGGATAACTCTTTATAAACAGCCCAATTTCAGGCTATTTTTCTCACCCAAATACTCGTTCTCTCAATTCTTATCACTCAAATCTTCTCTATGGCTTGTGGCAAATGTTCCAGAATGCAAACAGGTAGTTCCTCCTGGGGAACTATTCACCCCCGCTTCATTGAAGCAGCGGATCAAGCTGCTTATGCTCATTACAAATCTATAAGGATCACACCTTCCAAAGTGGTCAATCTAACTGTTCTGACCTATAGGGTACTCGATCTCTTTGCTCATACATCTCTTGCTTTCATTCTGACCCATGCTTTTCCCTTTAATTATGAGCTTCTATTTCAATTTTTTGCCAGTCTTCAAATCAATTCCTCCTATACTTCCCTACAATCCTATGTGAATAAATGATCCGTTGAAATCACATATCAGGACCTACATGAACTTCTTCATCATTCCACCACTCGTGATAAAATTCACATTTTTCTTGCCGATCCTGATTTTAATTGTAGTCCTGTTAATACCCTCTTTAGGAACATAAATGCCCCTTTTTATGACTCTATAGCCCATTCTTTAGTAAAATATGCACGGACTATCCATCATGTTCTTAGAACTTCTGTTATTCCCAAAGCTAGGGATCGCATTCACATCACTCTCATCCTTTCCCTCACCACTTACTACATAATAGCTTGTAGAGATTTTAATGCCGTCGTTTACCTAATCAGATATATTGATCATATCATTAGCATTAGGGATCCCAGCCATAGGAGAAAACCAAATCTAGCTTTAGGACACATCATTGCTTATGTCCTTGAAACCAAGTATAACCTTCAATATCCTCACCCACCTGACTACTAACCTACCTTTTTTCTAATAACTCCTTCATCATCCTCCATAATACTCGCCTTCATCCAGAATGTGGGGTGGATGTAGGAGAAGAAGTAGAACCTATTCTTGCTCATGTTCTATTCGCCAGCAGTCCCAGATAGATCAGCTGGTGGAGCGGTTTGACCAGTGGGAGGCCATATTTGACTCCAGTGTAGTTGCATAAGAGCAGCAACATACAGAGGATGTTGATCATTTTAATGCCTATCTAGCCCAATAGCAGCAGCAGCACGACCAGGATATGGCCTGGTTTGGGGAACAATATGCTTCCATTCACAGTCTATTTTAGCCACCACCACCACCTCCTCTTCCTGATTAGGGTCCTTCTTACTTTTAGTTTGCTCAGTGTTTTTTGTAGTGCTTGTACGGATGTTCTTTTATGTGCTTTGTTCTGTTTTGTGTCTTGCCTCCTTTTTATGATGTCAAAAGGGGGAGTAGTCTATCATTTGTCTTATTTTTAGTGAAATTTATCTTGCTTTAATTTGGTTCCTATTTTCTAAATGTCTTTTATTTAATTAAAATTAAAAAAATAATAATACAAATATTTCTAATAAACAATATTTGCCATCATAAAAAAGGGAGATTGTTGCAAATCTGGATATAGGTTTTATATTTTTAAAGATAACAAACATTATTTTCATCCTAGATGATCCATGACAATCATGTCTAAAATAATCCTATGATTAGGGATTTAAGTATGGTTAGATTGAGCAATCATGTCATACAGGATGATTGATACATCGTCCAGGATGATTTATGATTTTTCTTTTAAATATATTGGACATCCCGAATGATTTATCCTGATGATATTCATTAATTTGAACTAATGGGATGATAAGTATATTTTTTCTAATCGATCTGGATGTCTCGAATAATTTCTCAGGATGATATGCTTTGATTTGAACTAATCGTACAGGATGATAACAAGATCATCTGGGATGATAAGTACATTTGTTCTAATCAGCCTGGACATCCTGAATGATTTCTCATGATGATATTCTTTGATTTGAACTAATCATACATGATGATCGTAAAGTTGTCCAAGATGATAAGTATATAATTATTGTTCTGATCGTACAGGCAACACAGATTATCCTACCTGGATGGGCTGATTTACACTAATCATATAGGATGATATTGTCGGCAAATTGAAATTAGGTCACTTTTTAAAGGCTCTCTATTTAAGGTCTCTAATTATCTTTTAAGACAACCTTCTTTGCTATTGATTCCAATCTAAAGAGAGCTTAGAATAGGAGAAGGAGAGTTTGAGAGAGAGAGAGAGAGAGGGAGAATATTGTGAGGGGGCGTTTATGAGGGGATTCACAAAGGTTACTCCAAGAAAGGATTCATTCATTTTCTTCCTTCTTCATCTTTGGTTCCTTAGTGGCTCTGAGGAGATGATCATCAGTATCAGGTTGAGGTTCTCTACCAACTCCAGGAGTGAGTAAATGGATTGTCAGGTTCTCTGCCTACTCTAGGAAGGAGCAAAAAGTTTCTGTGGATCTCTATCAACTCTAGGTGGGAGTAAAAGGATTCTTGGTTCTCTGCATCAACGGGTCAGTAAAAAAGATTTTGTAAGGGCTTCTCCGCCTTGCTATGGGGGTAAAAAGAGAGACACTAATAGATTAGTGCAATACCTGGAACGGGAGGTTCGGGGGAGTGGACGTAGGTTAGATTTTACCGAACCACTATAAATCTGCTGTGTTCTTTCTACTTACTTTTTTGTATTGAGTTTTGCTTATTTTTGTGATCTGATCTATGATTAAAATTTTTTATTTTGATTATCTGCTTTCACTTAAACTGTATATGTTTAAAATATTAAAATAGATTTCAAAAAAAAAATTTGTTTTCTTAACAAATTTTTAAAAATACCAATTCATGCCCCCTCTTGATTAACTTCAGGCTAGTTCTATAGGGTTTAACACCCCTCACAAACTTTCACTATGATCAAAATATCATACGGTTTGAACTGTAGAGATTTCTTCTATTCATTTGGGATGATCTCTAGAATGACCAAAGTCGTACTCTATCAATCGTATAGCACTTGGGATATCGTATCGTACGATTAGTGCAAAAATTATGGATTTTATTCGATACGATCTATGGTATGACCAAATTCATACATTGTCAATCGTATGGTATGAATAATATCATACAGTATGATCGATGATAATAATTATCCATAATTTGATTGCCTGATATCAAAGGGTTAATTAAGAATGATTTTAATTAGGGCATACAGTACGATCCAAATCATACTATATGATCAATACATAATTAGTATCTTCCTTAACCTCTAACAGCTAGGCTTTTGAACGAGCACAATATATCGTATAGTATGAATTTAGTCATACAGTACGAACCAAAGTCGTATAGTATGATTTACTTAAAAATAAAACTCTCTCAAAAACATTTTTCTCTCTCACCCTATGTGTGTGTGCAAGGTTACTTACTAATGATATCCACCAATTACATGATATGACTTAAGAAAGTAAAAAATATAGAGCAAATTAAAAATACAGACTGTAACCCTAGTCTACCCAGTCTTGAGCTGATCAGAATTATAAGTGAACGGTGGACTGAATTCCTGAAACATTAGTACACATAACACAAAACAAAATATCACAGAAATTGAAGAAAGCCGTAACAGACACAATAATGCTTATTATCATCAAAATCACAGTGCTTGGCTAAGATTTATAATAATCTCTTCCTTTTTTATAATGGTAAACATTGTTGTTTAGGATTTTCAAAAAATTACTTTCCTCTAAACTCCCCCTTATAAATAATAACATGAAAAATAAGAAATAATCAACAACAAAATTCTCCTCCTTTTAACATCACAAAAAGAGGGAAACAACAGGAAGAAAAAAAAGAAATAGAAACAGACATAGGAACAAAAATAGAAATAGAAACAGAAATAGAACTAAAAAATAAAATAGATTCAAAAAGACTAACAACTCAAGGTAAGAAAAATATCACAACTCTGTTAACTTGCGTGGGCATTTTTAGAATGTAATAAACTTACTCTATAAACAGAAAAAGCTAAAATAAGAAAAGTGTTGACTTTATTGCAACCAAAGGATTTTGATTCAAGAGTTTGCACACCCAGCTTAGAATCTTCACAGGCTAAAGTTTGTCATTTAAACAAAAAGCTAACTCATGAATTATAATTAAATAGGGAAACTTAACCTTTTCAGACTGCTAGCATGAAATATATCAAATATAATATTACTATAAAAGTGATGAATGAAGAACCATAACTTTTCAAAATCATGTATTAAATATGTTATTAAACACAGGGATTTTCTAAGATTTAAAGATTTAATAGAAAGAAAAGCTAATTTAAGTTGGGCTCATTTTGTGCCGCTTTTATCAGCTTTCTACTCACATTGCGCATCTTTTGTTTTTGATACACTTAGTGCATCTTTTACTTTTGGCATCATTACGAATCTTTTGATTTTGGGCTCATTTTGTGCCTCTTTTGACTTTTGCAAATTGCTTCCTTTCTAAATCTTTAACAATCTTAGTTGTAAGATTATCTTCCAAATAGAAGAGAAGAATAACTCACTATCTTATATAGGCTGGAATAATCTACAAAGTAAACCCGAGCTTTCAAATAAGAATAAATAGCCTAATGTAGAAAAAAAATAAATTTCATTCTTCAAATTTTGGAATATATCCTTGATAGAAAAATATGTAATATAGTGAATAAGATTTCATTTCAACCATCTTAATTCCAATTCGATTTAGATTTCTATGTTTACACAAGGAATTATCATGCAAAGGAAATAAGAAGGGATTTATAAATTCATGAATTTTTATCCTTTTAGTTTTAAAAAAAATGTTAGCAATTACTTATTCAAACTTTCAAGTCAGAATAGAAGTATTTTCATTACAAACAGCAAAGAGCATTAAAGTTAGAGTTAATTTGTACACTACAATTTAAGTCATACAGTATGATTTAATTAGTATAGTATGAACACAAGTAATACAGTATGATTAACAGAACCAACAATTTAGTAGTCTGAAAAATTTTCAAGCAAAGAGCACATAAAATAACCCATAAGAATTACTAAAAACAACACAAAAAGGACTAAAATGAAAATTCATTACAAAATAAAGTAAACATGAACAAGCATAGATAAAAAAAGAAAAATACCACATAAAAATAAAACAAAACTACAATTATGGTGGATCCTGATCATGAGGTGGCTGTGGAGGTGGTCGAAAAAACTGATAAAAGCTATTATCCTGTTGCTGGATTGAGGTGAACTACTATTGATATTTCTAAATTGCTCCCTTAACAAACCCATATCATTATCAAGTTAGGTTTGTTGTTGATCCAAGCGAGTCTCATGTTAGTCAAACCGCTGAATTAACTCCTCATATGGGTAGTGATGAGGAGGTGGTTCAGGTGCAGGATCAGCTGCAGGAGCAGCATCTCCTTCTTCATCAAATAGTGGGTCTTCTAGCTCCTTATCCCTATGAAAGAGCATCTAGAAGGACACATCCAAAAAGAAGATTGGAGTGTGGTCAGGAGGAGCAAGATATGTGATATTGTATTTTTTATCCAAGATATATCCAATCACATGTCCTAAGGCAATATTTTATTTCCTTCTAGTGGCTGGAAGTCGAATGGAAGTCATATTTTGGATGTAATCAATTAACATTTGGGCTTCACCCATTTGAGCTTTTTAACATTATGAAGTAAGTGACAAGTGAAAGTAGGAGAGTGATGTATTCCTGGTCTCCAGCTTTAGGTACGATTGATATTCTGAGAATATGCTGGATAACTCTGGCATTTTGATTAAGAGTGTGAACCAAGGGTTGGCGGTAGTTTAGAGTAGCATTTCAAAGTAAGAGATTTATAGCACTCTAGTCAAAGTTAGATCTGGATTCCATAGCAAGGGGTCTATTTCCTTGGGTGTTTAACTGAAGATGGATTCCTATATCCTCTTTGGTGATTTCCATATTCTGACATCACAAACTGGAAGACATTATAGTAGCATCCCCACTAATCCTAAGGTTTGCTAAAAACTTATAAAGGATTTTATGTGGAAAGGATAGGCTAAAGTGAGGAGGAATTTGAGTGCAGTGGAATTGAAAAGGTGCATTTCCAGATAGCTTAGGGCCTATTGGTTGAGAAGCCTAGAAGGAGTGATTTTGGCTTTTTTGTATTTATGATAGATAGCTTCATTAGAAGTTATCAGAAAATGATGGTCAGTAGGGTTGCAAAACGAGGAAGCACCCTTGGTTTTTCGACTGTGTTTTCCACGGCCGGCCATTACAAAGATTGGAATGAAAGAAGGGAGGATTTGAAGGATAGTGTGAAAATTTTGAATGAATTGTGTCTAATTAAATAGAGTTTTAGTGGATCATATAACACGATTGTGAGATCGTACGGGACGATCGAGAGTAATCAATTTGGCAAGACCATCAGTCAAAAAGGTTATCTGATCATACAGTTTGATTAGACATTGTATGGGATAAATAGAGATAGGGAGATCATCCTAAGAAGTTAGGTAGTATGACCATTGATGAAAAGGTTTGTACAGTAAGAATAGGTGTTCATACAGAATGATCAATAATAAATGTCATACCAACCAAAATGAATTCATTTAGAGACATGTGTATCGTTAAGACAAATAGGGGTTTTGTACAGTATGATTGTTAATTATAGATACAATCTGGATCATCCATTAAGCCAATGGTTATGATGAAGGTAGTGTTGTGCAGATTGTACAGTACGAATGTGGTTTGTACGGTATGATAGAAGATGAAATTTTTCGCTTTACAGGAAAAGATAGTAAGTTTCAGTGAAGTGGTTTATGAGATGATCAGGGTACAATCATAAAGCATGATAATTAATAAAATTAAAACCAAAAGGACAAAAATAAAAATAATGAAAAATATATAATAAAAAATATCAAATAATAAAATGAAAAATAAAATTATAAAAAAATACAAGACAACTAAAATAAAAGCATAAAAATACAAACACATAGGCATAAAAAAATAAAAAGAACAGAAACAGAAAGTGTCAATTTCAAACATGAATAATGATTGCACCTAATCTGATTCTTAGGGTGTTGAAGGTTTCAAAATCCTATGGTTTTGTAAAGATATCAGCAAGTTGATTTTAGTGGCTATATGGTGCAGCTCTATCTCCTTTAGTAACATGGTCTCTAATAAAATGCTGTCTTATGTCTATATGTTTGGTTCTGGAGTGTTGAATTGGATTCTTAGAAATGCAGATGGCACTAGTATTATCAGATAGGATTTGAATTGTGCATACAGGTAGTTCTAAATCTAGAATTTATTTCTTTATCCAAAGGACCTAGGCCACACAACTTCCTAAGGCTATGTACTTAGCTTTAATAGTGGACAGGGCAACTGAGTTATGTTTTCTACTAGACCATGAGACTAAGGACTGTCCTATAAATTGACATGTTCCAAAAGTGTTTTTCCTATCAACTCGGCATCTAATAAAATCTGAATAAGAATATCCTATAATTTTAAAGAAGGTGCTATGCCTAGGATACCAGATTCATAAGTCTTGGGTTCCTAAGAGATATCTAAGGATTCTCTTAACATCAATCAAGTGGGACTCTTTTGGATCAGCTTGAAATCTAGTACAGAGATAAACACTAAACAAAATATCAAGTCTGCTAACAGTTAACTAAAGAAGTGATCCAATTATTCCTCTATATTTCTTTTGATCAACAGATTTTCTATTTGAATCCTTATCTAACTGAATTGTAGAACTCATGGGAGTGTTGATTGGCTTAGCTTTATCTATTTCATATTTCTTAAAAATGTCCTTAATATATTTTTATTGACTAAGGAAAGTTCCATCATCCTTTTGCCTTATGCTAAATCCAAGATAGTAGGTTAGTTCTCCCATCATACTCACCTCAAACTCCTTACTCATTATTTTTGAAAATTCATCACAAAGACTTTTATCAAAGGATCCAAACAAATAATCATCAAAATAAATTTGGACAATGAGTAGTTCATTTCCTACCTTTTTTAGAAATAGGGTGGTATCTACACTTCCCTTAACAAAGGTTCTTTCTAGTAGGAATGTGCTTAGCCTTTCAAACCATGCCCTAGGTTCTTGTTTTAGTCGATATAATGCCTTTTTTAATTTGAATACATGATTAGGAAATTGAAACTTTTCAAAGCCTGGGGGTTGTTCAACTTACATATCTTCCTTTATTACCCCATTCAGAAAGGCACTTTTGACATCTATTTGGTACTGTTTGAATCCCTTAAAATAAGTGAAGGCTAGTAGTACCCTAATGGCTTCCAATCTAGCTACAGGGGCAAAGGTCTCTTTAAAGTCAATCCCTTCTATCTGGTTAGACCCCTTAGCCACTAATCTTACTTTATTTCTCACCACTATACCAGAATCATTCATTTTATTTATAAAAACCCATTTAGTTTCAACCACACTCTAGTCCTTAGGTCTTTCAACTAGCTCCCAAGTATCATTCCTTACAAATTGATTTAACCCTTCTTGTATGGCTAGGATCTAGAATTCATCAGATAGGGCTTGATTAATATTAGTGGGCTTAATTATTGAGATAAAGGCAGAGTGGTTTACTTCTTTTCTAAGTCCATGCCTAATTCTAACACCTTTAGATAGGATAACTTGAAGAATATCTCCATTCTCTAGGCAATGAGTTTTTAGATTCTACCCTTTCCTATATATTTGTAGATTCTACTCCTTGGGTGATTTCTACTACTTCTTCTTCCACTATAGACCCTCCAAAATTATCAGATTCATCAAATATAATATGAGTGGTCTCCTCTACTACCAGTGTCCTTTTATTAAAGACTCTATAGGATTTTCTAACTTTTGAGTAACCTAGGAACACTCCTTCATCAGATTTTGGGTCAAACATTCCTAATTGAGACTTTCCATTATTCAAAATGAACACTTTACACCCAAAGACATGAAGGTGAGAGGTTGGGTGTCCTACCCTTACGGATTTTATAGGGTGTCATTTAGCTTGGATCTAACATTAACCCTATTCAGAACATAACCAACTATATTCACCGCTTCTACCCAAAGTATTTAGAAAGTGAGTATTCAGCTAACATGGCACTAGTGGCTTCTACCAGGGTCCTGTTCTTCCTTTTAACTACCCTATTCTGCTGAGATGTCCTAGGAGCTGAAAAATTGTGATCTTTCCCTTGCTCCTTACAGTAAGATTCAAAATTTTCATTCTCAATTTCTCCACAGTAGTCACTATGAATGGTTAAAATTTTACAACCTAGTTTCCTCTGAATCCAAGTGGAAAAAGACCTAAACTCCTCGAATGATTCACTTTTATGAGATAGGAATCTAACCAAAGTAAAGCTTGAATAGTCATCAACAATCACATACCTAAAGACTATCCCTCCTAGGCTTGTAGTGATGATAGATCCAAAGAAATCCATGTGAAAGACTTTTAAAGGTTTGCTAGTGTTAATGTCTTTGATTGAGTGGAAGGAGGATTTAACTTGCTTTCCTAATTGATAGGTTTCACATAGGTGGTCCTTAGTGAACTCTAGTTTGGGAATTCCTCTTATTAAGTCTTTTTGGGTGTTTTTTTAAGGCTTTTCATGCTTGCATAATGCACTCTTCTATGCCATAACCAGGATTCATCAGTAATTACTTTTAAGCAAAGAGCAGTATCAGATTTAATGCACTTTAGATTAAGCATGTAAACATTATTGATTCTCCTTCCCTGTAAAACTATTTTTTCATTTAAGCTTATAATGTATCTAGTAGATAGACATTTTATGCTAAAGCCTTTATCATAGAGTTGGCTGATGCTGAGCAGATTATATTTTAATTTATCTACCAATAAAATATTTTCAATGATAAAATTTTTTGAGTTGCCAATTATACCTGAGCCTACCACTCTCCTGGTGGTGTTATCTCCAAGTGTCACCTTGCCTCTTACCCTGGCCTCCAATGAAATGAATTAATTTGCATCTCCAGTTATGTGCCTTGAACATCTGCTATCCAGGTACCACATGTTCTCATGAGGCCTTTTATGAGAGCACTCCTACAAAATCAATAGTCATCAGATTTGGAAACCCAAATAAGTTTGGGTTCCACCTTATGAAATGTGGGATGAAATGCTTGCATGTTATGCTGTGAATTATGCAATTTTGGTCTCCACACCAAATGTGTTCTACGGTGAATAGCTCAAGTGTGGGAGATGTGTCCTAGAATGCCACAAGAAAAACATCTAACTCCAGGAAAAGGGTTTACTAATCTATGTGGGTCATAGTACCTCTTCGTAGGTTTGAATGCATGTTGTGATGGTGTGTTATGAAACTATGCAAGTGTAGGAAGTGTTTTATTTTATTTGAAAGTAGTTAGTATAGCTTGTAAAAAGTTATTTGCACTTTCAAGAATTTAATTTTCTTCTTTTAATGCATGCTACTTATTATCTAATTGAGATACAAGAGTTTCTAGTTCCTTGAATACTTTTTTTAATTCAATATGTGATATTTTCAGGGAATCATGTACAATAATTAATTCAGAATGCTTCTTATTTAAAATATCAAATTCATCTAATAAAGTCATGTGATTACTATCCATAGTGGACTGATCTTTTCTTAGGCATTCATGCTCTTTCAGCAGAATTGAAAAGTCAAATTTAAGGCTGGCATGTGATTTTTAAGTGTCCTATATGTAGTATGAATTTTTTTTGAAACTTTGAATAATTGATTATAGGTAAGTTCACATACATCCTTTTGATTAAAATGATCAAGATGATCATATGCCATTAAGCATAAGTTGGTTACCTCCTCTTCTGCTTCAGTTTTAGAGGAGTCTGATAATGAGTCTACCTAGAAATCTTTTTGAGTCCTTTGCTTACCCTTCTGGAATTTAGATTTTTCTTCACCCTTCTCCTTACTTGGGTGAGCTTTAAGAGTTGGGCAATCAGACTTCAGGTGCACTGGCATCCTGCATTCAATGCATTTAACATCTAAAAAATTTTAGAATTTTTATTATTCTTACCTTTATTCCATTGGTGATATCATTTTTGCTTTTTTTTTAAAAGCTCTTGAATTGCCTAGCCATCAGTGCAATGCCATCATCATCTTGTCTAGAAGAGTTACTATAAAAATCATTAGCCTTTAATGCTACAGTTTTCTCTTTTCTCTTTTCACCTACATCAAGATACCTTTGACTCACTCCTTGCTCATAGGCAATGAGTGATCAAAGTAAGTTATCAACTGAATAAATATTTAGATCTTTAGATTCAGTAATGGCAGTGATTTTTGCATCATAGGAAGAAGGTAAACAATGAAAAATTTTGTTAACTTTTTCATAATTTGTAAACTCTCTTTCTAAGGCATGCAGGTAAGTAACAATCTGAGTAAAGCTAGTATACATTTTAGAAATTGATTCACTAGGTTTCATGCAAAATAGTTCATAATCATAAAACAGAATGTTCATCCTAGATTATTTTACTTCATTAGTTCCCTCATATGTTATGCATAGTTTATCCAAAATTTCTTTTCCAGTTGAACAAGTAGAGACACACATGTAATCTTCAAATTTTAAAATATAGAAAAAATAGTTCAAATATTTAGCATTAAGTTAGGCTAAATCTCTATATTCTATTTTCCATTCAAAAAAGGGAAGTTCAGTTTTTATGCCATTTACTAATCTAAAGGGTGCAGAATATCCTTCTTGAACTAACATCCACATGCAATAATCAATTGATTTGTAAGAAAGTGGAAATACAAATTTTCCAAAATTATAAAAGAATATTATCAAATAAATGTGGTCGTGTGATTAGGTATCCTTCCATAGTATTATGATTACCAAAATTAGCCATGGATCATTTTTTGAAAGTTTTCTAAAACTTAATTTATGAATCCCACTCTGATACCACTTAAAAGTTCATCAAGGTCATTAAACCTTTGAGAACTAGCCCGAGGCTAACTAAGAGGGGGGTGAATTGATTATTTTAAAAAAAATTTAACAGAAAGAGAATTTTTTTAAAACTTTTTTTCAATATCCCAATATAAATAATTTATCCTTCAATATGAAAGCATAACTAATTCCATAATAACAAAAATTAGAGATTTCTAACACAGAACAAATCATAAAAAAAAGTAGAAATTAAATGTAAAAAAAGTAAATAGAAAGAATACAACAGAATTATAATGGTTCGGTCAACTTGACCTACATCCACTCCCAGAAAACTTCCTTTCCAGGTATTGCACTAAAAGAAGTGTCTCTCTTTTTTCCCCCACCATAAGGTGGAGAAGCCCTTACAAAATCTTTCCACTGACCCGATGAGGCAGAGTACCTTGAATCCTTTTACTCCCTCCTGGAGTAGGAAGAGAACCTAGAAATCATTTTTCACCCTCCTGGAGTAGATAGAGAATCTTAGAATCTTTTTTACTCCCTTCTGGAGTAGGAAGAGAACCTTTGAATTCTTTTTCTCCCTCTTGGAGTAGGTAGAGAACCTAGATCTGATGCTGATGAAAGTCTCCCCCAGAGTCACCAAGGAATGAAGAAAGCAGCTTGAAGAAGATGGTGGAAACCTTGCATGGAGAAACTTTTATGAATCCCTCACAACTCCCCCTCATAAGGATCTCTCTCTTTCTTAAGCTCTCTCTCCTCCTTCTCTAATCTCTCTCTCAGATCAACTGAGCAACAAAAGATTTTCTTATAAGAGTATTATAAATCCTTAAATAGTGGGCTTAAAAAAACTAAAATTTTAAGAGATCTATCTCCTATTCGTATAGTATGATACACATATCATACAGTATGATCAGTGTATTATAGAATCATCCAGCAAGTTCATATAGATGAACTGTTCAAACTTTAAACATTTCATACAGTATGATCAAAATATCATATGATACGAACTATAGATTTCTCTTCTGTTCATTTGGGATGATCTCTAGGATGACCAAAGTCATACTTTATCAATCATATAGCACTTGGGATATCGTGCCGTACGATCAGTGCAAAAATTATGGATTTTATTTAGTATTATCTATGGGATAACCAATTTTGTACACTATCAATCGTACGGTACAAATAGTATCATACAATACAATCGACGATAATAGTTATCCATGATTTGAGTGCCTGATATCGAGGAGTAAATTATGAAAGATTATAATTAGGGCATACAATATGATCCAAATCGTACTATACGATTAGTACATAATTAGTATCTACCTTAACCTCTAGCGGCTAGAGTTTTGATAGAGAACAACATATCATACAGTATGAATTAAGTCGTACAGTACAAAATAAATCATATAGTACAAACCAAAGTCATATAATATGATTTACTTAAAATAAAACTCTCTCAAAAATATTTTTCTCTCTCCCCCTGCGTGTATGCAAGGTTACTCAGCAATAATATCCAGCCAGTTACTTGATACGACTCAAGAAAGGAAAAAATATAGCAAATTAAAAATACAGACTATAACCCTAGTCTACCCAGTCTTGAGTTGATCAGAATTGCAAGTGAACGGTGGACTGAATTCCTGAAATGTTAGTACACACAACATAAAACAAAATATCATATAAATAGGAGAAAGCAGTAACAGACACAATAATATTTGTTATCATCAAAATCACAGTGCTTGAATCATATTTGCAATAAATATCCTTGACCTACCCTAATTTCCTTGGGTCTTGATCTGACCAAAATTTTTGTGATTTGAATTTTGAAGTTCATGGGTCCATTTTTGACAAATAACTTGGAAAATTCATAACTACCCCTACACTTAGACTTAGGCTTTCATTTCTTTGTGGTGTTTTTATATGTATGTGAGGGTTAGTTTGCTACTGATTTCACCGAATTCCAAAATGTGTATCCCCTTAAATAAATCACCAAAGCTATAAATATATTTAACTTTGGTAAATAATTTTTAAACCTAGGGAGGATTTGATAAGCCCAAATTTAGTGGGTTTGAAGAATATGTATTTGTGTACCTATGTTTCAACTTTCACTTTATTTGAAGATCATTTGGTCTTTCATTTAGTGAACCCAAGATTCATGTATAAAAAAGACCCAGGATCTTTAAAAATTCATAATAAACTTAATCTTAATTAAAAGAATACAAATAATATATCAGAATGCTCAGAATTAATTACAAAATAGAGAAAAAATAAAGCCATATCAGATTCATCCAAAATTAAAAATTAATTGTAGAAGTCAAGAAATTAACTAATAAAAATTACCAAAATATATTTTAAACACTTTTAATCATCCCTACAGATCATGTTTTACATTTGGAGAAGATTTCAAGAGGTTTGAAGTTGATTTGGTATAAAAATAAGAAAATATCCCTAATTAAATAATTAAATAAATCCAAGAATACCTTAAACTTTAATTATTCCTAATTAATTCTAGAAAACTCGAAATTGAGCAAACTTAAAGGCATTGGACTCATCTCTAGGTCTAATATTTTAAAAAAATATAAAAACTCTAGAATTTATTGTAAATCAAAATGTTAACATTTGGGTCAAAGTTAGCTCACAAAATGCATCAAACTTGTAAAATTCATAACTAATTACAGAAAACTCCATATTCACTAAACTCAAAGGCATTGGACTCATATCTAGGTTTAGTATTTATTAAATTTATAAAAAATTTAGAAACTAATATAAATAAAAAAGTAAAGTAATGAACCCTTTTTTCAATGCATTAAAATATTCATGAAAATATGAAAAATCAATAAATTATCATAACTTCAGTAAATAATGAGAAAAATTATATTAAACCAGTAAATAATAATAAATAAACAACTAAAATTCATGTCAATGTAGATTTTAGGCTGAACTACCTTAGGTTGCAGGGCTACATATCATAAGGAGGCCTTAGTCCTCGTGCGTGAGAATGCCTCGAACAAATTTGATAGAATGTAGATATTAAGATGAAAAACTTAATAAATCATCAATCATTCAAATTAAATTAATTTTTAAAAATCATTATTAAAATATTTAGATAATATAGGTTCTACACACTTGTACTTGATTCCTTTCAAGAGGGAAAAGGTATATTGGATTGAGAAGCTTTAAGGACCAAAACATATAATTAAAATGAAAGACTCCATGCTATCAATCTACCGCAGTTCTGGAGGGTAGGTAGTATTACATTTTTGAGTCTAGGATATACTGATCAACAACTTCTAGCACTTAGAAGTTATTGAATGCAATGTTCTTTAAAATCTAAATATAACTAACTTCAACAATCAAAATATCTTTAGAAGAAATTTAAAACCTTTAAATCATTAAAATTTAAACTCAAATCACCATTTAAAGACCTTTAACAAATAAATTCATTTATAAATAATTTTTAACTAATAAAGCTTAGGAACTATCCAAGCCACATAACTTTTCCACACAAACTTAGATGATTTGCTAGGACAACCAACTCTATCCTAGGCTAGGTCGGTGGTGCAATTTTCTTATCAGGTGCTTTACTTTGAGAGTATCTTAGGTATGTTTATTAATTTTTACCAATCTTGATACCATACATTTTAAACTCTTTTTGGTGCACTTAGGCACTTTAACGACTACTTTAAAAACATTAGGTTATTACATAACTACTCTACACCTTACATACTTTTATATGTTTCTATATTGCCTTATAATTCTTGCAAGAATCAAAGTAGAATGTACCTAAAAATGATGTATACATGTATAAGTCATTATAAATGTAAATGTATATAGATCAAGTTGTACAACATCTTAAGTTGTTAAATATTTAAATATGCTTGCTTATACATATACAAATGGGGCCCCAAAAGATGACATCCTTTCCTTTGGAGTATACTCTCTTTTGGAATTCCATAGAAGACTTAAATTCTTGAATACCATAAGTAAGTATATTTTAATCTATATATATGGTAGGATTAGAAACCAATGTTTATTGTGGTTGAGCCTGGCCACCTTTCTTTTCTATAGAGTTTGAGTCTATTATAAATTATCTAATAAATGAATAAATAAATTGGTTTTAATAATTAGTATTTCATTTATTTATATTCCTTCACACATTAAATTCATATGGGTTGTAATTTGCATTAGAGGTTAGAAGTTTTCCTAGTTTTTTGGAGTATATGTTCTAGACTTTGTAGCAACATATATACTAATTCTAGTACGATACAGTATTGGGTACTATATACATAATCCCTTTATCCAATCATGCATACATGCATGTATTTTATTTCTGTAATGAATGTTAAGCCAAACCTTTATGCCCATTGTGGGCAAGGTAATGGGGTCCTCATTATGTTAGGAGGATGCTAAGCTATTCCTTTGGTATAGAGTAGTTATGCAAGAAATTTTGGTGGGTTAGAAAATTTAGTTAACTAAATTAAATAAGATAAAATTTAAAGTTACTAGTGAGTATTCTCTCTAGTGTCATTTGAACATAAAGTTAAAATTACACATCTTGAGTCATAAATTTTAGATTCTGAATCATTTGATCTCTTAGGATAGAACTTAGCCTATCATGCATTACATATAAGGTGATTGAATGTGCATTAGGAATCATAACCGGAAACTCACTCCATACAACCTATAAATACCTCTTTAGTCTTTGCACATTCCTATTCAATTCTTTTAAAATTCAAAATCTAAATTCTAAATTTAGAGGACAACTAGAGAATTTATAATCTAAAGCTTATACATTAAAACATGTTAGCCCAAACATTTTCTTAGATCTATATGTATTTAAAAATCTTTAGTCTTTATTTAATCGAGAGTATTCTCTTAGGAGAAGTGATTAACTATAGGGGCTTGCCCTTATAGGGAGTCTATATTCCATAATAAAATAAACCATATCTTAGTTTTTTCTAAGGTAGGGGAATGATTTATGGAATGCATACCTAAGATTTAAACATTGGATTAATTTGATAATTGAAATGATAAGTGAATGTTTCTTTCATCCCTCATGCTTATTCAATATTTCATATACAATATTCAATCATGAATAGAAAGTTTCTCTTCTAAAATTGATAGTGAAATATTAGTTATTCATTAGGGATAGTATAATATCAATCTATATAGATTTGATTAAAAATACTAAAAATATAAATTTAAGAAAATCTTGTGTGACATTGCATTTGGATGTTAAATAAAATTTGTCCACAACTCTCATTTATTGATGTGGATCATAGCATGTGCATCCTTAGATCTCTATCTAGCTTATAGGGATATAAAGGAAGGTTTATGGCCTTTCTATAATAATTTTATCTCCATAGAATATAGAAGGTTAAACATCCCATGTCTAAGCATGCAAAAATTTCATTTCAATACTCTTATTTGTTTTAATATTCCTCCATCAAGATAATATATCACACTAGTTTTTAACTACATGCATGACCATTATATGCATTAACTTAATTTTGAGAGAGATTAAAAACTTCCATTATATGTGTTAAAGTATAAGTGCCTACATTAATACTAGCATTGAGATCACACCATTAGTCCAAAATGAAGAAATTAGCTAAACAATAAAAAGAAAGAAAGCAAACCAATTTCTATTCCTTGCATAGAAGAAAATGCAGGAGGAAAAGTAAAGTAAAATATCACCCAAATAATGCATATGCACTATCCATATTCCTCTCTTCTCCAACTATAGGGTTGCTCACGATAAGATAGGCTAAGATCTTCAAAATAGTATCTTGGTATTCCCTATGGACAAATTTTCCTTTCTTTTCATTATCCACAAGATCTACTTTAAAATGTTTCTTTTATCAAATTTGTATAGATTAACATCATACCATCCTGAAGGAGAGACTAATATTTCACTATTAATTTAATTTCATCATCAAAAGTAGTATAAAAAATATTTAGTTCATCCTAAAAAATAAAAAGAATATTCATTTATTATTTTGATCATAAAATTAAATCTATGTGTTTATTTTCATAATCAAATGACTTATGAAATATACCAATCCTTAAAAATGAGAAGACAAATTGAAACACCCATTTTAGAAGAGAGAAACTCCCATTTTTTTTCAAAATTTTTATTCCCGATTTTCTTCCTGTTTTGTGGCATTTTGTTAGGAGATGGTGGCGGAAGGTTGTCGATCGTCGGTGGACTCCTCTTTGTCAGATATTCATAATGAGGCTTTGGGTGCTCAAAATTTTGAGGCATCCATCCGTCCTCTTGCTGGGGCAGATGCTGGAGCAGAAGGAAAGCAAAGAAGATCGTCGTCTGGTATTATTATTAAGGAATCAGCGGACTCTAGTTCTAGGGATGTTTTTCATGTACAAGGTAAAGGTAAGGATATTGTGCAAGATCTTGACTGTATAACACCTAGTTTTAACAAGTGCCTTGGCAATCCCTCGTCTAAGCCGAATGATGCGGAAGCTTCGTCTTCAGGCTTGAAAATTTTTGTTAACATATTTGGTAATTCAAATGCAATCCCCGACAAAGGTGTGAAAAATGCAAATTCCATGACTTTTGTTAACCTAAATATTCAAAATGATGTGAAAGTGTCTGCAGTCGGTTTAAAGGATTCTAAGGCAGTGATTGGAGGAAATGAAGCTGTGGTTAATGATGGAATGCCTTTTAAGCTCGGGGTTGGTCCTATAATGTGTAATCCTTAGTCAAAGAAGGGACATATCAAAGTTAATTTTGAGGGTAGTAGTGCTATGTTGATAGAGGATGGCAAAGCTGTTAAGCTTCTTGAGTCTAACAAGATTTCTAATGCTAACATTCTGAAATACTCTTTGGTGACTAAGGTTTTTGGTAAAGAGATTCCTTCCCACATAGTGGCATGGGAGCTAAGACGTCAGTGGTCACAATTTGGTCAGTTTCACTTTACTACCGTAGGGATGAGCTCGCTCTTGTGCTCTTTTAGAAATGCTTAAGCTTTGGAGGGAGTTCTTTCAGGTGGCCCTTGGTTTGTGAATGGTCATATAATGGGTTTGAAAAATGGTCTCTAGAGTTTACCCCTTTGTCTATCAAAGGTTTGTCCTCTCCTATTTGGATTAGGATGCCTCATTTTCCATTACAATGTTGGGATGAGGTTAATGTGGTGCGGATTGCTTCAATGGTGGGAGTTCCTTTGATGTTGTACGGAAACATGTTCCAATGGGGAAGAATGGAATTTTCAAGGGTTTGTGTGCGAGTGAAGCTGGACCAAAGTCTTCCCCGGGTGTTTGGGTGGAAAGTATGGAGGGAAGGTTCTTCCAAAAAGTAGAGTATGAAAAGGTTTCCTATTTTTGTTATAACCGTGGGATGATTGGGCATGACAATAATCTTTGCAGTAAGAACGATTTGAAGGCTCAGGAGTCGGTTGAAGGTCTGTTAAAGGGAGGGAAAGGTGTATATGAGAATATGGGTCAAGTCTCTTTGAATGTCTCATATGGTCCTTGGATGCATGTAAATTACAAAAAAAAGAAGATGGTAGCTCGTGGTGCTCCTAAGAAGGTCTTGCTTAATAAGAACAGTGTGGTGGAGGCAGTTATTCCTAGTGGCAATATTACTAAGGAGCTGTTGGGAGCTAATGGTGTGGGATGCAGATTGAGAAAAGTAATTTTGAGATAGCTGAGGAAGGTGAGATTCTTATGAACAATGAGGTGAAGAGTTATAATGTGCGCAACTTGGTTCTTAACCAATCTGAAGCGGAGTTTGAAATCCTGGAAGCGGTCAAGTATTCTCCGGTGCTACTAGTAGTAGATAAAGAGGAGGCTAATTTTGTTTCTGTGCCTATGGTCGGTACAGAGAACGATTCTGCTAACACGGACCTTATTTATGGAGATGTGGATGGTTCTGATGATATTCATCATAAGCTACTAGATGAAGAACTAGAGAAGGATGGTCTTCCTTCTTCTTTGAGTGGGGAAGATGGGAAGGGGTGCTTGCGAACTCAAGTATTTCCTACTAGATTACTTGCAAACTCAGGTATCCCCTATCAAAAAATTGATTTTAAACTCAAAAAAGAGCTGAGATCCTTGGGGAAGGATAACATTATTAAGCATTGTACCTATTAGAGGTAGGAGAGGGAGAAATGCCAATTCTTATCTTTAAATGTCTTCCTTAGCATTTAGGAATTGTAGGGGGGCTAGGAAGAGTGGAGCCTCTCATTATCTTAAGGAGATTGTTAAAAAGCATGAAGTTATCTTTGTTAGGCTTGTAGAGACTAAGATCTCTACGTTTGATAGAAGGGAGTGTGATAAATTAATTGGTAGCAATTGGAATTTCTTTCTTTTTCCTGCTGAAGGTCTTTCAAGAGGGATTATGACTTTGCTGGAGAAAGGACTTGGCATCTTTCATTGTGTTAGAAGACTCTTCTCAAGTAGTTATTGGTGAATTGAGAATTTCCAGTGCAGGTGTGTGGCTTATTGCCTCAATTTATGGTAGTACGGACTCTTATATAAGAAGAGGATTGTGGATCAAACTTGAAAGTTTCTCTAGCAATAACTTTCCTTTTCTTATAAGTGGTGATTTTAATTGTATTTTGTCCCAAGAAGATAAGAGAGGAGGGAAGAGATTTGTTCTTTCTCAAGGTACTCAAGATATGTGTAATTTCATGAATAGTTGTGATTTCCATGACTTGGGAGTTATTGGTCCAAAATTTACTTGGTGTAATAATAAGAAGGATGGAGCCCATATCTTTGAAAGTTTGGACTTATGTCTTTTAAATTCTGCATCTTTGAAAGCTTTCCAAACGACGGCAATGAGGCATCTGGCCTGGATAGCGTCAGACCACTGTCCTTTACCGATTAAGTTTCTGCCTTCTGAATTTCAGAGGAACAAAATGCTAAAGTTTGAAGAGGTTTGGTCTTCGTATCCTGCATCTCTTACTATTGTGTCTAACTCCTGGGGTAGGAAAGTGCAAGGAGATGTTGTTGCTTCCTTCAACTCAAAATTTCGAAGAGCTTTGAGAGCATTATTTTTTTGGAGTAGAGCAAAACACTAAAACTTGTTGATCTTGAAGGAGGGCTTAAAGAGGGAGATTTTTTAGCTACAAGTTGAAGAAGTTGAGTTTGGCGGGCTTACTAAAAATAAGTTGAAATTGTTGAAGGTCAAGGTGCATGAGCTTAACTTCACCCTCGGTCGGCTTAATACATGGTGGAGACAGCGAGCTAAAGTAAAATGGTTTACTGATGGGGACACCAATTCTAAATTTTGTCATGCATTTGCTTCAGGCAGGCGGAACACTAATTGGATTCATCAAGTCAAGGACTTCAATGGGAACTTGGTTAAGGAACAGAATTTGATTTAAGGAGTTTTTTATGATTTCTTTAGAAGTAAATAGAAGGATCGGAATTGTAAGCTGAGAGGGTGGCCTTCCCCTATTCATGTGCTGAGCGATTGCGATAAAGACTATTTGCTTACTGAATTTTCTAAAGAGGAGCTGGAAAGATTTGTGGTTCATCTTGAAGCCAACATATGGCCTGGTAGTGATGGCATTTCGTACTCTTTTGTTAAAACTTACTGGAATATCATTAAAGAGGATGTGTTGAAGGCTATTAGCTTCTTCTTCTCGACAGGTTTAATGTGTGATGGCTAGAAGGAAACTTTAGTGGTTCTTATTCCTAAAGTTAAAAACCCAGTGATTTCCTCTAATTACAGACCGATCAGCCTCTATCAGTTGATTTACAAGATAATAGCTAGGATGTTGTTGAACAAAATGCTTAACTTATTTGCTAAGCTCATCTCTGAAGAACAGGGAACTTTTGTAAAGGAAGGCCTATTTCAGATCATGTTTTACTTGCTCACGAAGTGTTTAACAAGTTTTGATTTTCAAAATCAAAGAAAGGTTTGATGGCTATCAAAGTAGATATGGAGCAAGCATACGATAGCATGGGGTGGCCAACTCTTAAGCAGGTTTTGAAGAATGTGGGCTTTCCCGAAAAGTTTTCTAATCTTCTGCTTCAATGTGTGTCTGACCCAAAATTTTCCATTTTGATAAATGGTAAGAATTCAAGTTGGATTGAGGGTAGGAGTGGGTTTAGGCAAGGGTGCCCCTTGTCCCCCTATCTTTTATTATTTGCTCTCAACTGCTCTCTGATGCGTTTGCTCAAAGGGGGAATGGTCTTGGTATAAAAGTGGCTCCAAATGCTGATAAAATTTCTCATTTATTATATGCTGACGACATCGTTATGTTTTGGAGGCTAACTTTAGTAAAGTGAAGTTAGTAAACAAGATCTTGAAGGATAACTGTGAATGGTCGGGTCAGAAGGTGAATCCTCAGAAATCAGCCATTCTCTTTGGAAAATCTATTGCAAGGTCTAAAACGAGGCCTCTAGCTAGAATCTTGGGTTTTAAGGTGGTAAACGAATTCATGTACCTTGGCATCAGGATCGCCTTAAGAAGATTGACTCTTTCAGACTTCAATACTCTTCTGGATAAAGCTATCACTAATTTGAATGTGTGGGGTAACCATTTTATTTCTCTTGCAGGGAAGTTGCTTCTTATCAAGTCTGTCCTTACTTCTCTTCCTACTTTTCTTTCTACTCATTCTTTAGTCCCTATGGGAGTGATGAATGATTTGGATATAATGTGTAGGGATTTTTTGTGGAATAAGCAGGATGGGAGTAAGGGACTCCACTATGTCTCTTGGGAAGCTCTTTGCTTTTCTAAAAGTTTGGGTGGGCAAGGAGTTCAATCTGTAGCCTCCAAGGTTGGTCCTTTGAGGGCCAAATTTTCTTGAAACATCTTATCAAAGCCTTCTTCACTTCTTAACAGGGTTCTAATTGCTAAGTATGGTAATCATGTTTTGAACTTTCAGCCTAAAAGGAATAGCTCTCCTACCTTGAAGATCATCTTGAGTGGTTACAAAGATCACATGGAAATTATTAGATGGAAAGTTTCTTCAGGTGACCTTATTAATACCTTGGAGGATGTTTGGATTTAGGATAAATCTATTGCTAAATGGCCTACTTTTGTTGCGAGAGCCGAGGAGGATATGCAAAGTCTGGACAGTTTTATTTGTGATGGTGAGTGGGTTGAAGCAAAGTTGCAGCAGTACTTTGGACATCACCTGGTGGAGGTTATTAAGAAAGTTTCCCTTTTTTTAGAATTGGGTGGAGACCAGTTGGAGCTAGTTTCTAAATGCTCTAGCAAATCTTTATCTACTTTAGTTTTTCAGTAGCTGAAAGGAAATGGAGATGAGGATCATCACTAGCGATGGAGGAGAAGGTTAAAGCTCAGATCTCGGGTTGATGTGTTCTGGTGGAGGTTACTCTTGAATGCAATTCTTTCGAATGAATTCTTAGTGTATAGATGGCTGTTGGATTTTAGTGAATGTCTGAGAGGTTGTATGGTGGTGGAAAAATTGAAGCATATAGTTGTTAATTGCGTGAAACTCATTCAGGTGTTCAAGGTTCTTAGAAGCTGGGGTGTCGGGATTCCGCTGTATCCCTCCCTTCCTGAGTGTTGTTTGGGGTTGGAAAGTTTATCTGTCTCGGCTCCTTTCATAGGGAATGTATATTGTTTTGCTGTCTTCTTCTGTTGGAAGAGTAGAAATAAGCTTTCTCACTATGGAGTTGAAGACAGCATGGTAGTCATTGCTTCTAATGCAGTTAGCTTTGCTGATGCTTCATTTTGTCTTAATCATAATTCAGAATACTGGGATACTAACCAGCAGTTGATGCTGTCTTCTCATTAATATCCCCCTCCCCCCGAATGGATTAAGCTTAATATTGATGCTTCTTTAAAGAGCAATTATGGAGGGATAGGAGTCATCTTCATGGATCATAGAGGTAGATTTTTGTATGCCTTTGGAGTTAAATGTTTGCAATGGGATTCAGCACAGTTGGAACTTTCTTCAATCATAAACATCAAGGAGTATATCCAAGATTGGATGTTTGAGTATAAAGGAATCGTCAGTGAGGGTGATAACAAGAATGTGATTGATTTTGTTCATAAGCATTTCAATAAGGTTCCGGCCAGAGAGAAAGCTCCTTGGATCCAAGATTTTTCTTTTCTCTTTGACTTTAATCAAGTTTTATTTCATTTTGTTAATAGAAATTGTAATAAGTTAATTGATTTCTTTGCTAACTTGGCTTGTTCTTTAGATTATTTTTGGGATGACTTAAGTTGTAATAAGGTTCCTCCTCTTTTCATTTCTTTACTCAAGGAGGATTGTGATTGTGAATCAATTACCTAGTTGCTTGTAATCTTCTTCTTCAATATAATTGCTATATGCATTTCATCAAAAAAAAAACAACATATGAAATATTTAATTTATCCCAAAGGATAAAAAAAATATTCACTTATTATTTTGATGATGAAACCAAATCAATGTATTTATTTTCATAATCAAATAGAATAAGAATATTCAATTCATCCTTAGAGATAAAAATAATATTCACCTATCTTTTTTATTTTGAAGCTAAACTAGCATTTAAAGCTATGTATGTGTCCACAAATTCTTTCCCTATCATAGAAAGGAACTAAGATATGATTTATTTTAATTATGGGTTCTAGACTTCCTAGAAGGGTAGGTCCCTATAAAAAATTACATCTCTAAAAAGAATACTCTCGATTAAAGTGAAGGCTAAAGTTTTCAAATTCATATAAATTTAATGAAAGGCTTGGGCTATGAAGATTTTAGCATATATAGACTTTAGACTATAAATCTTTAATTTAGATTTAGAGTTTAAATTTTTATTTTGGATTTTAATTTTAGATTTTGACTTTAGATTTTACATTTTTGAATATTAGGATAGAAAGAATGTGCAGAGACTGAGGGTATATACAATCTAGACTTACACTTTCCTAAAGTAAGCTACAAGCTATCAATATTAAACATAAAATAATCACCTCATGAATACAATATTAGATGCCTCTATCCTAAGAATCATAAAATTATAATTTAGAAAACTTTAATTAGGACTTTACAATATGTACGTGATTATATAATAACATGATGCATGAATAATAATATATAAATAAAAAGTTATTATTCATTAATAATTTCTCAAAGTACAACCCAGAGTTTGATGTGAGTAAAGGTGGCTTGGTTCCTCTACCAATAAGCCTGTCTATTTCTAAATAATATAGATTTGAGTATGATTGTTTATTTTAGTGTTGGAATCTTCTGTCGTCTATATCTTCTATAGAATTCTAAAATATATTAATCGTCAAAGGAAGAAGAATCATTTCATTCTGGAACCTCCAAGTACATATAAATAATCATTTTTAAATCTTTTATAACTCTGACACTGTATAACTTAATTTAACTATACAAGTATGTAAAGCATTTACATTTGCATCATTGCATTTACATTTATATTATTACCTAGGTACATTTAATTTTGGAGAAATATAAAAGAGCAATTTATATATAAAAGATCTATATATATATATATATATATATATATATATATATATATATATATATATATATATATATATATATATGATTGTATAAAGTAAATATAAAATGGTGTAAGAGCCTACTCCAAATGTGCACCAATAAAAATATAAACATGACTTCTAAAGTACCGAGAGTAAACACTCCAAACATGAGTTCCCTCTAAACAAGGCACTCCAAATAAAATAAACCAAACCACAGGCCTAGCCTAGGCTATAGTTGGTTGTCCTAGAAATCCATCTAAAGTGTGTGTACAAGGCTGTGTGGCTTTGATAGATCTTAGACTTTATTTGTTTGAAGTTGTCTACAATTGAGTTTATTTGTTTAAGGGCATTGAAGGTTGGATTGAAATCAAGTTTTAGTGTTTTAGAAGTTTTGGATCATTTTTAAGGGTGTCTTGATTTGTTGAAGTTGTTTATATTTAGATTTTAAAGAACATAGCGCACAATGACTTCCAAGTTTTATAAGTCATTGATTAGTAAGACCTAGGCTATATTTGTAATGCTACCAATTCTCCAAAATAAGGTAGATAGGTTGCATAGAGTTTTTGTATTTTAATTAAGTATTTTAGTTTTATGCTTTTCAATCCAATACACCATTATCTTCCTAAAAAGAGTCAAGCATAAGGGAATAAAAACTTCACTTTCTTGATGTTTTATTATTAATTTCAATGGTTATTTTAAGTTGAATAGAAATCGCCTTTGTTAAACTAAGGTTATGAGGTTTATTTCACCTTACTTGGGGCTAAGCTAATGACCTCGTATAACAAGGTTATCTAGTAATTACCTTTTAATTTTGGTTTGCTTGTTCGATGTTAATTTTTAATTATTCCAATTTATTCATTACTTATTTATAAAATTTGTAATTTAATATCTATAATCCAACTATTCATTCATAGTGGTGTCATAACGGGCATGAGGACCAAAGCCTACGTAGAACATATAGGCCCGCAACTCAAGGTTTCCAACCTATAAACTTTATTTGTGAAGTGTTGATAATTCATTACTATTGTTCATCTAATTTAATTTATTGAGTTAGTCATTTACTGAACTTTTGGTGATTTATTGAGTTATTTAATGAATTAGGTTTGAGCAACTGTTGGCTTTTTAATTTATATTAAAATATTAAAATTTTATATTTTTTGTAAATAATAGACCCAATTATGAGTTGAATGCCTTTGAGCTTGTGTTATTTGGACATTTTTGTAATTAGTTATAAGTGAATATTCTTTTTATCCTTCAGGATGAATTAAATATTTCTAATGTTGTGTTTGATTAGGAAAATAAATTGAGAGTTTCTCTTTTCAAATTCATAGTGAAATATTAGTTTGCCCCTTGGAATGATATAATGTTAATCTATACATATTTGTTAAAGAAACATGTAAAGTAAATCTTGTGGTGGAAGTAAACTTTGTCCACAATAGGTTGCATAGAGTCCTTGCATTTAATTAGGTGTTTTAGTCCTTAAAAGTATTCAATCCAATAAACCTTCACCTTCCTAAAAGGAGTTAAGCATAAGGGTATGAATGCTTATATGTCTAATTATTTTATTATTGATTTTTAATCATATTAGTTCAGTGATTAATGATTTATAAAATTTTTAATTTAATATTTACATTCTATCAATTCATTCATGGCATTGTCACAACGGGCACGAGGACCAAGGTCTCGTTATGACATGTAGCCCAATAACTCTAGGTATTCCAGCCTAAAAATCTTTATTGATAGAGTGTATTGATTTAATTCATTGAGTTATATATTTGCTGAATTTTTGATTATTTATTAAATTTTTTATTAATAAAATTATTTAATGAATTAGGTTTAACTAATTGTTAACTTTTTTATCTATATTGACTTCTAGGATTTTTATATTTTTTATAAATACTAGACCCAATGATAATTTCAATGGCTTTGAGTTGGTGTCAAATGAATTTTTCATAATTAGTTATTATTTTTATAAGTTGAGCACATTTTAATGAATTAAATTTGACTAGATGTTAACTCTCTGATTTACATTGAATTCTTGAATTTTTATATTATTCATAAATACTAGATTTAATTATGAGTTCAATGCCTTTTAGTTTTGGTTATTTGGAGTTTTCTATAATTAGTTATGATTTTTATAGGTTCAACCATTTCTAATGATTTAATTAATTATTTAATTAAAGAGATTTCTTATTTGTGTACCAAATATATTCCAAACCTCTTGAAATCTATTCCAAATAACAGTGATCACTCATACATATTCTTACAAGTGTTTAAAAATATTTAGAACTTTTTAATATTTTTAATTATTTAATTTAATTACTTATTAAATATTCTTATTTTTAAATTACTTTTTATTTTGATTGAATTTCAAGGGGATTTTGATTTTCCTTTGCTAAGCTTTTAATTATGAGCCCTATGACATTAGAATGTATTTTTTTAAGATTTAATTTGGATTTATTATGAATTATTAAAAATTTAAGGTCAATTATATGTGTTGAATTTGGGTTAACTAATTGACAGACCAAATGTTCGTCTCCAAATATAGTGAAATTTAAACATAGATTTATCTGAACATGTGCTTCAAACGCACTGAATTTTCCCTCATCAAAGCCTTCCAGGTGTCACAATCAATCATCAAATATAAATTCATCTATACATTTGATGATTTAATATGGGCAATCTACTAATTGGATTTCGATAAAATCAAAGTTATACTAAACCTTGCTTATACATAAACATATCATTACAAAACTAGGCCCTAACTATGTGTAGATTAAGAGTTACGAATTTCCAAAGTTTTCTGTCAAATTATGACGAAGAATTTTGAAGATTCAATTCATCAAGATCCAATGATCACTAAGGCCTAGAGAAATTAGGGTATGTAGCCCACACGCCCTAATATACCTTATCCAAATTTGCGCTCATTGAGCCTATGATTAAGGTGTAATTAAAGAAATTCAATGGGCATTCAATCCCAAATTACTCACTAACCTCTCATCAAAATCCATTGAAATTAATTTTAAAATAAAATTAGCCTCAAGATGGATCCAAATGAGCATAAGAATACAAAATTTGGGTAAATTTGGATTTATAGTGAATTTGGGAAGTTATAAGCCTTTATGAAATTATTAAAGCACTAATTTAAAATTTCAACCTACGCCAATGATTTGATTGTCAATCATGCATATGGCAACATGATGGCTTTGAATAGGTGTCAAGCAATGGGGAGTCACTTAAATACATAAGTGGCTCATCCAAGCCAGTCATCCTATGCCAGATCAAATCAATGGCCAGGATAGCATGCATGGTTCTTCAAATGGAGGGAGTTCAAATCCAAGGGAAAATAGTGCACGGTCTAGCAAGATCTAGGCTGTTCGATTGGATTACACGTGTGATCAAACATTTTAGATTGATCCAAAAAACTAAGTTCAAATTTGAACTATAATTTTAAGTGCTTATAACTTATTATATACTCCAAATGAGATTTAGGAGGAGCTTCTTGATACCCTAAGGCTCTAATTTATGAAGTTTAGGGGCTCCATGTATTGAGATCTTAAAGTAATTTCAATTTAAACATTAAACAATTAAATGGGAAAATACCTCTATCCAGTGGGTAGATCTTCTTATTTTTGGGCTCTACGGACTCTTGGAGATGTCCTCTAAACTTCCTTAAAGACTCTAAGCTCTAAAAATCTCTGGATTAGAAGTTGCTTAGAATTGATCACTTTCTCTCTCCTCTCTCTCTCTCTCTCTCTCTCTCTCTCTCTCTTGGACTTCAATTAGAGAGATTTAGAGGTGGGTAATGTTGCAATTTGGGATTCCGTTCTTATGATTTTGATGATAACAGTCATTATTGATTGAATTTTCATTTCTCCTACTTTTATATATTATGTATATATTTTTATGTGTACTAATATTTCAAGTACATCATACACCATGTAAGAGGATTCAGGGCTCAAGTTTGGATAGAATAGAATGACAAAGAGTCTGTAATGTTTATTTCTTTTATTCTTATATTTCTTGAGTCATAGTCCTATAAAAGTTGTATATTCTATTGGCAACCATGCACACACACATAGAGGGAAGTGAGAAAATAATTTTTAAAATTTTGAATTAATCATATTGTATGATCCAAATCATAATGTATAATTAGACGCTTTGAAATGACTTAAAATAGCTACATTTTCATTTAATTTTCTTTGAACAGATCATATTATATAATCTATATTGTATTATATGATCTATTCAAAATAGAAACCCTAGTCACTAATCAAAATTAAGTAAGTTTTTAAAATTTTAAATTTTGAACTAATCATATTATACAATATTTAAAAACTTACTTAATTAAATACTCTTTATTATTCAATAAAATTAAGGGTTAGTTAATATATTTGATCATAGTGTATGATCTTCAAATCATATTGTATGAATAATATTCATCTTGATAATCATCTTGGATGAACTCTTAATTTTTGATCTAATCATATTGTACGATATCAATCATCTAGATGATGGGCTGAGATGATTTTTGGTCATCTTCAGAAATCATCCAGTAATATCACCTAATAATTAAACTAATAATACAGTATGATCATTAGATCATACCATACGATCAAGTATACAAATTTTAAATATTTCATCCGGAGACTGTTCCATCATACTGTACCGGATCTGACGTTTGAACTAATTATATTATACTATCATCGATCAAAATGTATGAATAGTTATGGCTTAATTTAAAATTTAGGGTTTTTAAATCCCTTTATATTTAAGCTCTCTTACTAGACTTTTATAAAGTCTTTGGCCGTTGAGTTTTCTAAGGGAGAACAGTGAGAGATTTAAGAGAGCTTGGAAAAGGAGAAGGAGAGGTTGTGTGTGAGAGAGAGTAATTGAGTTTTCACGCGATTTCTCCAACAAGTTTCTAATTTGGTTCTTCTAAGTGTCTTCCTTATTTTTTAGGGTTACTTGGGATAAAGAACTTCAAGGTTGAAGATCATCAAGGTCCTCTGCCTTCACTAGGAGGTTGAAAAAGGAATCAAGTTATCTACCTTCACCAGTAGGATGAAAAAGAATTTCAGGTTCTCCTTCACTAGGAGGATAAAAAAGGATTCATGGTCCTCTGCCCCAACAAAGAGCATGAATTCTAGAAATATGAGCATCATGAAGTAGAAGAAGCACATAAATAATTAGAAGCACTTGCATCAGAACTCAATCATTATGAGCATGCATTGAAACTTGGAGTTAAAAGTTTTAAAAGTGCCAATAAATTCTTGATAGCAAAAGTTTATGCACTTTAAAATAATAACCCTCCACCTATACTGACATAATGGTATAACCCACATAACTGCATGCATCATAAGCCCCTAGTAAAAGGTATAACACCCCAAATAGATTAATGAATCCTTTGTCTGGTATTAGGTGTTACTCTTGTGGAATGCTAGGTCATATAGCCCACACATATACAGTACACCGTAGAAAACATATAGTATGGAGGGAAAAATCATTTACATCACAACATATCATGCATGTATATCCTTCATTAAAGCATAAGTTAGAACCCAAACTCACTTGGGTTCCCAAAACTAACCATTGAATGACTTTGTATGGGTGCTCTCATAAACAGATTATTCAGAGCATGTGGTACCTAGATAGCGGATGCTCACAACACATGACCAGAGATATGAAGTAATTCATCATGCTGGAGGCTAGGGCAAGAGGCAAGCTAATACTAGGAGACAACACCACTAGGAAAGTGGTTGGCATAAGTATCATTGACAACTAAAAGAATTTTATTATTGAAATTATAGTGCTAGTAGATATATTGAAGCATAACCTATTTAGTATTAGTCAATTATACAATCAATGTTTTAATATAAATTTCTATCTACTAAGTGTTTGATAAGATTAAATGGCAAAATTATTTTAGAAGGAAAGAGAGTTAATAATATTTATAAGCTTGACTTGAATTGTATTGACTAATCAAATTCTTTATGTTTAAAATTGATTATTGATCATTCTTGACTATGGCACATGCGACTATGTCTTGTAATATTAGAAAAATCACCCAGAAAGACCCAGTTAGAGGTATACCTAAATAAGAATTCTCTAGAGACCACCTTTGTGATGCCTGCCAATTTGGAAAATAAATAAAAAATTATTTTCATTCTATGAAGGACATCATCCCTTCTAAGCTACTAAAAATTCTTCACATGAATTTGTTTAGACCTGTTAGCACTTCTAGCTTAGGTGGGAAAACCTATGGGTATGTGATTATTGATTACTAGAGAATTACATGGGTTAGGTTTTTATGACATAAGAATGAATCATATAAGGAATTTAAGGCATTCTCCACATAGATACAGAAGAAATTAGGATGCGAAATATATACTATTCATATTGATCATGATATAAAATTTAAAAATGAAAAGTTTGAATCTTTTGGTAGGGAGTTAGCGATAGAGTGTAACATTTTCTCCCCTAAGACCCCTCAGTAGAATGAGATTGTTGAAAGGAAGAATCAAAATTTAGTATAAGTTGCTAGGGCTATGCTAGCTGAATATTCTCACTTTAGATATTTTTGGGAATAAGTAGTGAATACTTTTTTGTTGTGTTCCAAACTCAATAAGATGCCCTACGATATCCTTATGGATAAAACACCCAATCTCTCTCATTTGCATGTCTTTGGATATAAATGCTTTATTCTCATCAATGGTAAATCTCCTCTAGGAAAGTTTGACGCTAAATCTAATAAAAGAGTCTTCTTAGGTTATTCATCTGTAGGTAAAGCCTATAGAGTTTTTAATAAAAGAATCTTAGTGGTAGAGAAGACCACACATGTATTATTTGATAAATCTGATAAATCTAGTGAGCCTAGGTTAGAAGAAGAAGAAGAGGATGTAGAGGTCACTTATGGAATAGAATCTATTGATCTAGAAAATAGAGAAGAATCTCTAGAGCCATTGCTTAGAGATTGGAGATATTCATCTTGTCATCTTAGAGAGCTTATCTTAGGAGATCCATCTATCGGAGTTAGGACTAGGTAAAGACTTAGGAAGGAGGTTAGTCATTCTACATTCATCTCTATGGTAAAACCCACTAGTATAGATTAAGCCCTATTCGATGAATTATAGATCCTAGTTATGTAAGAAGAGTTGAACTAATTTGTTAGGAATGATGTTTGGGAATTGGTTAGTAGACCTCAGGACAAAAATATTGTATTAATGAAGTGGGTGTTCAAGAATAGGATGAATAAATCTAGAGCAGTAATTAGAAATAAAGCTAGATTGGTAGCTAAGGGGTATAATCAAATAGAAGGAATTGAATTTGAAGAGACCTTTTCCCCTATAGTTAGGTTAGAATCTATTAGAGTGCTGCTACCCTTTGCTTGCTTTAAAGTTTTAACTTATACCCAATGGATGTAAAGAGTGTCATTCTGAATAGGGTAATTAATAAAGATGTATATGTAGAGGAACACCCTAAATTTGAAAATTCAACCTTCCCCAATCATGTCTTCAAACTGAAAAAGGTATTATATAGATTGAAGCAAGAACTTAGAGATTAGTATGAGAGGTTGAGCACTTTTCTCCTAGATAGATCCTTTGTTAAAGGTAGTGTAGATACCATCATGTTCCTAAAGAAAGACAACGATGCTTACTCATTGTTCAAATTTATGTAGATGATATACTACTTTGATCAACTAATAAAAATTTGTATGATGAATTGTCAAAAATAATAAGTGAGAAATTTGAGATGAGTATAATGGGAGAACTGACATATTTCATTAGTTTTAGTGCAAAATAAATGGATGATGAAAATTTTCTAAGCCAAGGTAAGTATATCAAGGATACTCTAAAGAAGTATGAGATGGAAAATGAAAACCAATCAATACACCCATGAGCTCTACCGTTCAGTTAGACAAGAATGAAAATGAAAAATCAGTAGATCAGAAGAAGTATAGGGGGATAATTGGATCACATATGTATTTAATCGCTAATAAACCTGATATAATGTTTTGTGTATGTCTTTATGATAGATTTCAAGCTAATCCTAGGAGTCCCATATGACTGCAGTTAAGAGAATTCTTAGGTATCTTGTAGGAACCCAAAACCTAGGAATCTGGTATCCTAGACATAGCTCAATCTTTGAAATTATAGGATATTCATAATCAGAGTAAGATGTAAAATATATAGAAAAATCACATCTAGAACCTGTCAATTCATAGAGCAATCACATAAATCTTGGTCCAGTAGAAAATAAATCTGTAGCCCTATCCACCTGTAAGGTGGAGTACATTATCGTAAGAAATTATGTTGCTCAAGTCTTATGGCTTAAACAACAAATCATTAACCTTGTACTCTTTATTGGCACTATTTAGATTATGTGTGATAATACCAATGCATATGAATCTCTAAAAATCATATCCAAGACTTCCGTACTAAGCATATAATCATCAGGCACCACTTCATTTGAGACTATGTTATTAAGGGAGATATTAAGTTGAATTATGTAGCAACTGAGGATCAACTAGCGGACATCTTCACCAAAAAATTAAGCTATGATAGCTTTAGCACAATGATGACTAGACTAGGTATCATTTTATCATGGTACTTCTAAATGATGGACTTTTATAAGATATGATTTGATAAGGAACACCATATCAATATATGATATGTTTTTTAAAGAAATTTAACACATAATATACTTTAACTTCTCTGAATTAAACTACATTTATCTATTTAAAAAGTAATTAGTTGACGCTAATATGAACTTATAACCTTTAGAAGATGTTGGATCAATTAGATCGATGATATCCATACCCCAGATTTTGAATGGCCATGAGGATATTATTAGATGAGGAATATTGGGTGGCTAATAAAGAACCACACTTGCACCTGTCACTAATGGAAATGATGTGAAACATTCATAAATTGTTGATCATTGATGTCCAATAATATCCCATCCTTTTAATCTTTAATTTTAATTTAGAACTCGATTGGTGAGCACCATAAATTCTAGCATGTACTTATTTCACAATATTATGAGCTTATGGTTTACGGAGATAACGCAACCATATCAGATCTAATGATCTTCTATATAAAGTTCCATTAATTTAAGTGTATGATAGAGACCTTCTCTTTATCTACTCAACAACTAATTTAACATCAGGGGCTTATTTTCTCTCAAGTATTCAATGAAGGATATTCTCCAATCTACTTCTTTATCATCTACTATGAAAATAATTTTCACCATGGCCAAGGAGTTTATGTATCTATATTCCATATCTATTAGTGACTTGACCTTGTGACCTGTACCTCTACTGGAATTGAATCTTCTTATAGACAACCTAATTCCTTATTGAGCTTTGTTAGGGCAACCATTTTGGAAATCTTTCCATATGCTATCCAATGCAAAGTGACATTGTCAAAAGCCATCTGACATTTATCATCCAACTAGAAACAAACACCATTCTTACATAGAGCTGCAAAATGTTGACAACTTCCAAACAAGTTGGAGATGAATCTTCTCAGATATGCCAAGCGACCATGAAAGAATTTCAGTTGGGTGAGACTTTTAGAAAAAGGTATTTCTAGAATTTCCTTAATTTTGTTTAGATTTGATTCCACGCTATCGTACCTCAAAACCTAGTAACTTTCCTAAAGGGACAATGAAGGTACACTTTAGGAGATTCATTTTTAAGTTGTACAATCATAAGCTTTCAAAAATAACTCTTAAATCATTTAAGTTATTTTCCATTTGAAAAATTTTAGTCACTAAATCATCGCCCTAACACTCCACTTATTGGTAGATAAGTTCATAAAAGATTTTTTTCATTGCTCATTGGTATGTGGCACCATCATTCTTTAGTCCAGATTGTATGACTTTATTATAGTAGACTCCTATCAGTGTTCTAAAAATTTTATATTTTTCAACTTCATGTGCTAATTTTATTTGGATGTAGCCGTATGAACCATCCATAAAAGAGAATATTGCATGCAAAGAAGCAATATCTATAATGAATTTCAATATAGGAATTGAGAACTCATCTTTAGGATAAACATTAATTAAATCTTTGAAGTTGATGTAGACACAAATTTGGCCACCCTTTTTCTTTACAAGAGTAATGTTGGCTAACTAGGTTGGCATTTTTCTTCCCTGATAAAACTAGCTTCTATAACTTCTTGACTTTAGCTATTATTTTTTATTTGATTTTGTCTAACATTCTTCAGGGTGCTTTTTTTATGAGAAATGTGTCAGGTTGTATTTCTAGTTTATAAACTGCAATATCTAGAGATAATTTGGGTATTTCTTCATAACTCTATAAAATGTATTCTTTAAACTCCAAGTGTAACTCAATCATTTTACTTAGCTCATCCTATTCCAATAATGAACTTTTCTAGATCAGACGAGGGTTTTCTTTATTGCCCAAATTTATTTATTATAGTTCATCTATTGTAGACTTGATTTTCCTCTTCAAGCCTTGGTGGCGCATCTTTAACTTAAGAGTCATCAAGATAATCTGAATTTCAACACAAAATACATTAAAAGATTTAACATAATTTATAAAGATACTTTCAAACTCTAGATTATTGGTTATAACTAAATAATATTTGTCATTATTTAATAAATGAAGAGTACCAAGATAACACCTACTTTAGACTTATATTTATAATATTTAGTCCTCCATAGTTTTTTAAATTATTTAGCTTCACCTCTAGTCCAAGCAGCTGGTGTTAAACCTTTCTTAGCAAATTTATTTACACAGTTGGAATACCAATCAAAAGGTAGTTCAACTATTTCCTTAGTAAATATATCATAAATGATTACATCAGTTTCTACACTTTTACTGGTGGTGATATGAAGGTATTAGTTTTACAGTCTAAATTCAAAGTAGGGGAGATGTTTACTTCCAATCCAGCTATATCATCTTAGTATAATTAGGTTAGAGTCACATTCTCTACCTGCTTTTATAATCTATCAAAGGTAGATTTTTTCTATATTTTTTTCTTTAGTAATTTGAACCTGGTCCTTGTCGTTACCTACTTTTAAAGAAATTTTAAACTTTAGCGGTCTAATAATATTTATATACTCTACACCCTATTGCTTTTTCTCAAATATTTTGGATTCATCCTCAAAATTGGATTCCAAATAGATATGTATTACAAGCACTTCTATTTATATATACTCTCTTATCTTCTTTCATTTTCTTATTTTTCCATTATCCACCTCTCCATCTAAATTGTTGAGCAATTCTACCACTTCTTTGTGGGGGACGGATAGGACACAAATGAACATCATGTTTGAGGTTAGGAGGTTTTTCTTTTTCTTGTTCATTTTCTTTTTCTTTCTTTTACTTTTTCTATCACTTTTTCTATCTTTACTTCATCCAGTTTAAAGTTTCTAGAAAATATTATCTATTTTTTTGACAGAAAGTAAGTTGCATCTTTATATATTCCTGCTTCATGAAATTAATATGATTACAGATCTCCCTTTAAATAGTGTTAAACACCCTCACAAGTGTATTTAATACATAGATGGAGAGGGAAAGGCACCATTCTATATTCAAGGAGTCAGGGTCTACCAATGAGAGAATTAAAGTAAGTCTTCGAATCTATTATATGAAATTTTTCTTTGGTTCTAAGGCCAACTGCTTCTTATATTAAGATTATAGAACCCAACCTCTCGCCTTTTTTATTGAATCCTCACAATACAATTTTATCATAACAGAGTTCACGATCATCCACCCATAGGTAGGCTAGAGTTCTATAAGTCATTATATTGACCAATACACTTGGATTAACAAGGATATGAGATAATTTAATTTTTTTCTACATTTATAAAACTGTATAATTGGCAATTGTGATTGACGGTCCACAAAACAAGTCTTTATTTTAGAATGTTACTCTTGGAACCTCTTTAAAATATAATGCATCTTATGTCATTGTTGATTCAAGTTGAGCCATATATATATATCTCTGAATTGAGTATATCTTTGATTAAAATCTCCCTTATTTCTTTGAATAGATCTAGACTATTATAAATACTCAGTTTCATAGGCACTTTTTGAGAGATGAGCTAAGACATTATAACCTACTTTAGGGATGTATGAACGGACTGTATCTTGATCTTGTTGAGGTTATATTAATACTTCTAGATTATTTTTGACTTTCTTTTCTTTATTAGCTATGGATGTCCATGGTGGTAAGACTTTACCACTACAGAGATTTACTTTAATTACCTCTTCCTGGAAAGAGGCCATTTGTTTTTTTGTTGCAAGATCACTATCTGTCTTTAGGTATTCACCTAGAGAACCATCAAAATAAGACATCTTAATCTCTATGTTGATAGGATCACTCAAAACATCATTAATAAGAGAATTACTTTCAAAGAAATATTAAAGATCTTTTAGTTCATCTTCATTTATTTCAATTTTCTAAAATTATTTTCTACTGAGCTAATTAAATAATTTATGATTTGATCATTAGATATAGCCATGATATACATAGAATCTTTCTTTATTGATTTCTCGGGCCCAGGCGGGACAAAATAAAAGTCGTACAATATGAGTGACACAAGGGATTTGGATCCCTCATCCATAGAAATGATAACTTTATTCCTTACATTTTTACTTTAACTTTTATTTTTCTCCTTCTAAACTATGGAAGATTGGCTAGTATAAATCTTCTTCAGCTCTTTGGTCAGAGTTATTTTTTGAATTTCTACAACAAGAGCTACTAGATCAACCTGGATGGGGTTCTGTTCTCTTGGGGATATCTTAGTAGATAAATGGTATAGTCTATTTAGAATCATTTTGGAGGATTGGGATAATAGAATATCCTAACCTTCATCAGTCTTTAAAGCTGAAGATGGTGTTGAAAGCTCAGCAGTCACACATTTAGTAGATTCTTGACCTAAATCTGTTAAATACTCATTAGGTATCACAACTGGCCTATATTTAATGTTATTCTCAATCCATTCTTTGAAGGTTATACTATTTTGAGTTCATGCCCCAACATCTAGTAATATGGGTAGAAATTGGATTGCCCCAATTTGCCCACTTTCTCCAGCCTCTTAGGGTCAGGAAGTTTGAACTTAGATTTCTTCAAGAGGTTCTTAAACATTATTCCTTTAATATCTTCCCTTTTAAATGCATAATTTTTATTGATGATTTATTCTAACATCTCCCTGCTCTCCTCTAGAGTAAGGTTGTAATGAGGCTTGAATTGTACATTTTGAGATTTGTTATGCTATTGATATTGGGAAGTATAAAGTGGATTTTCTATTTGAATTTTTATTTCATGTTTACCTTATCAACTGTAGACACTGATCCAAATTTCTTTGTCAAGACCTTCTAGGGTTTTAATTTCTTTATTTCTACTTGAGACTGGTCTTTTAAGAATTACAATTAAGAAGCTTCTCCCAAGAGATTAGAAGCATTACTTAAAAACTTCTCAAATGTCATTATAGTAAATCCATTTTACAAAAGGCTACCAGGCCATGTATATTCTTTAGGAGGATCTCTATAGTGTGCTACTCTTGTAACTTAGGCTCACACTTCATGCTAAGCTTTCTCCACCATAGGATATAATTTACCAAATTATTGGTAAGTTTTTGTTTTTCAATCACTTTATCCCTAACTATAACATGGGGCCTTACTTAGATGAATCTTTTTACAAATAGTTGTTCTTGTTCTATGAAGGTACAAATAGACCCATTGGGAAATTTAGCATACCAATTAAATGCCACCCAAAATAATCTACTAATAAACTATATAAATAATTATGCATCTCTACCACCAGCATTGCAATAGCTGGCTCTGAAGTCTACAAGATGTTGTTTCAGATTGCGTGTACCTTAAAAATTCTTGAATAGAGGTGTCATAAATCTTTTAGAATAAGGAATCAAATCATATTCCTTCGGGTAGGGTCTACCCCTTAGAAATAATAGAGAACCTTGGGATTGTACCATTTCTTTTTTTTTCTTATTCTTCTACCATTTACTTTATATCTATTGGATGAACTAATTATCTTTCTAGTTTAATTGCTTTATCTTCATTTTCTTTAATCACTTCTTTCTATTTACTGACATGTTGAGCAGATTCTACAGGAAGTGATTCTATCTGAGCATTAGATGAAGGAGTCTCTTTACTTTACAAAATGGTCATAGTAGTCATTAACTCTTCCATCTTCTTCTCGTTCTAGAGATTTATTCATCCTTTTGATTCAACTAGTCTAATTAACATTGATTCAAATCTGGTGTATCACCTTCCTCAACTTCTACATTAGTAGATTCTCTTTACTTTTATCTTTTTCTTTTTGGATTGATGCCTGAATATCTACCATCCATACATTCTAGGACATTTATTCATCATTCTATATCATTTCTGCCACTTCAATGATAACTTCTTATTCTATTTTTCTTATGCTTTCCTTTAATTGATTCATCATAACATCTACCAATCCTCCCAACACATTATGTGGATCGATTGTACTGTACTTTCATATTGGTGAAGATTGTACTTAAAATTTATCTTTTCTTCTCCCTCATTCCTCAATTGCATAATCTTTATTTATAATAAGTGCAAGTACAGTGGCTATCAATCTAGGCCACCAAACCTTCTTCTAATCACATACTAAGGTTGGATTCTTTACTGGTTTCAAACTACTCATATCAAAACACGAAGATGATTGTCTACCTTCGAAATGGTGTTGATCAACACTTGAAAATTTGTGAACCAATGAGTAATGAGTAACTTTAACCAGATTATTTCTAGATTGACAGGAAGTAGGCAGAGATAATGCAGTGTACACTTGATGGGATAAAGCTCCATATCCCAGAGATTTCTTTGGAAACTAATTATTCTGAACATTGACTAGTGCTACATGATCATTGATAGTTGAGAACTTCTTTGGTCCTCGATGATAATCTATAGTAATAACTGGCTTCTAACCTTCAAAGGTTACCCTTCTTTTAACTAGTGGTGGAGCTACCTTTTCCATAAGCAACTATAATTCTACTTTATTGGCAATCACACCCTTTATATTTCTCAAAAATGTAGTTAACTATCCAAAATTGGTTGTACAACCTTGGATTAATTCCTCTAATAGAGATTTGAATTTTCTCTTCCTCTCAGAAAAGAAAGGCATGACAAGTGTTTAATATTAGGTAGGGGTGGGGAATAAGGTATCCTGGTGATATTATCCTCTTTGACAGTGGTAGATAATAGATGGAAATAACTTTCACCCAATAGTGGAGAATTTATTAGTACTTCGAAAACTTCTTTTATGGCTACCTCACTTGCAGCTTGAATTAGCATCTCTAAATCTATGAGCTTGGCATTTTTAGCCCTCAACCTTAAATGCTGATTCTTATTTCTTCTTTTAGATTTAGTCATCACATTTTACCTTGAAGGATGATCCAATCTCAAAGTTGTTTAATACTAACAGTTTAGGCTGGACAACTTATTTGCCCTTCGAGTTGATAACAGACTCAAAAAAAGTCATTTGAATTGTCTTACCATTATGGAAATATCATCATTTGCATCAGGTTCAAAATCACTACTTTCCATATGATCAACTTTCAATGCAATATTCTTCTTCTTTTTCTCTCACATGTATCTACATTTCTTTGCTTAACCTTTTGCTCATAGGTAATTCAGGATCAAAGTAAATTATCAATAGATTATGAGTTAAGATCTGTAGATTTAGAAATAGAAGTAACCTTAGCAACCCAAGATTCTAGTAAATATTGTAATATTCTATTAACTTTTTAAGATTAAATATATCTACACCTAAATCATACAAGGATATAATATTTTAAGTAACATTAGTAAACAAATTAGTGATGTACTCACTAGGTTGCATGCCAAAAATGTTCATACTCATGTCAAAGTAAATTCATGTAAGATTGTTTAATTTCATTTGTCTCTTCATAGGTGATACACAATTTATCCCATATCTCTTTACCAGCGGTGCAAGTAGACATGCGTGTATAGTCTTCTAATTTTAGTGCATAAAAAAATAATTGAGATATTTAGCATTTAACTGTGCAAGATCATGATCTTCTAAACTTTATTCAATATAAGAATTTTAACTTTAATACCATTCACCATTCTATATGTCAAGGAATAACTAGTTTGAATCATATACCATATACAAAAATCAATTGTTTACAAACAGATAAACATTCTAACTACCAAAAAAATCAAATGGAATGATACTACATAATGGCGGTCAGATAATAGGATACCCTTCTAAAGTGCTCTTATTGCCAAATTGTGACATGTGGATCTGCTCAGGTAATTAAACTAACTAAAGTGAGAATCCTACTCTAATATCAATTGAAAGTATTATGGTACAACAAGGAGGGGGATGAATTAGAAAGTTTTTAAACATTTTTCTTAAAATTAAATAATATACATAATTGAAAAGATATTTTAAAATAAAAAACTCAAAACATATCAAATATTTTCTTTTTATTTTTATAGTTTACGTAAAGCTCAACTAAAACATTCAATAGCCACAATTATCATAAAAATATGCAATATAAACCAAAAGTAAGAAAGTAAAAGAGTAAGAAAAGTAAATAATACAAACTAGTGATTTTTAATGTTGTTCGATCTCCATACATATGTCGAGTCCCCAAGGTCATCCTTCTTGGGAATTTCACTATGTAGAAAACTCCTTTAGCACTCAACTTGATATTGAAGTTGTTCTCCTTTACTAGGTGGAGAATAACCTTTTTGTGACTCTTCTATCACCAAAAAGTCTCCATCCTTATATCTATTAGCACAATGGAGATGCCAATCCTACCTTCTGATCCTTGTAATGGAGGATATGCGCTCCCTCCTTCTATACCTTACAATGATAGAGTTGCCACTTCCCTAGCCTTCCCCGGCTAATACTAAATCTTCACCCAAGAATTCTATAGAGACCAACACAAGAACACTTGATACAAACTTTGGAGGATAGGTGCAGGTCAACAAGACTCTTGTATGAATCCCCTCGGACACTTAGTGAACACCCACAAGGATTCTCTCAAGCTCACCCTCACTCCCAAGAAAGTGACACTCTTTTTCTTCCTAAGGACTCTCTCATAAAAACCCATATTAAGAATCTCTAAAAAACACATCCTAAAAAGAATTAAGTTGGGCTATTTAAATGAAACTCTAATTTTTAATTTTATTACTCTGATAATATAGTATTATATTAGGTTCATACTTTTCAATTAGTTAAACACCCATTTTTAGTTCTTTTAGACTGAAATGTACAATTTTTTTGTTGTAAAGTATGATCAACTATATTAAATTCAGGATCTTCCAAGATGAACCAAGGATAATCCAGTGAAGGTTATATTAAATCATATAGTATGATGTATATCATATGGTATGATTAGTAATCAAATTTTATCTTGATTTGATTCTTTAATGAAAAATCCAAATTAGGCAACTTTCATAAGTAATCTTATAGTTTGAAATCTTTTATATAGAATGATTAGGTCAAACTTTAAAATTCATTTGCTTAATTTTAGTAACTTAGATCCAACAGCAAGGTTTTATCAAAATACTTGGTCGTTCTCTACAATCTTAGGTCATATAGTACTATTAGTTAGGATTTAAATTAATTTAATTAAACACTTAATTTAATTTTTCAAACAGCTAATCATACAGCATGAATGGGATCGTATTGTAAAATACGAGGGGAGAAAGTTAAGTTTTCAATTCTTTTCATCCACACTTGTGTGTCTGCTTAGCCACCTTGCCAACATACACCCAATATAAATGGACTCAAGACAATGAAAAATTATTAGACTATTTTATTACAAATTTTTACTTGAATCTTTATAGTACTCTTTGAGTTCTTTTCTCTAACTTCTCCATATATACTATACCTAAAATGTTAGTAGCACACTAAAAGTTCATGAAGGTGGTTAAACCCTATAGAACTAGCCCGAGTCTAACCAAGAGGAGGAGGGGGGGGGGGGGGGGGGGGTGAATTGGTGCTTTAAAAATTCTTAACATAAAAAAAAAATCTTTTTGTCTTATTAAATATTTTAAAAACTAAAACAATCGAAGCAGAAGAAAATACAAAAATCAGAGATTTCAACTATAGAATAAATCCCAGAAAAGTGCAAAAAAAATGCAGAAAAAGTAATAACAAAGAGCACACCAAATTTTATAATAGTTTAGTCAAATCTGACCTACGTCCACTCCCCGTAACTTCTCGTTCCAAGTATTGCACTAATCTGGTAGTGTCTCTCCTTTTGTCCCCACAGCAAGGCGGAGAAGCCATAACAAAATCTTTCCACTAACTCGGTGAGGCAGAGAACCTTGAATCCTTTTTCACCCTTCTAGCAAAGGCAAAGAACCTGGAATCCTTTTACTCCCTCCTAGAATAGGCAGAGAACCTAAATTTGATGCTGATGATTATCTCCCTAGAGCCACCAAGGAACCATGGACGAAGAAGGAAGAAGAAGATTGAATCCTTTCTCAGAGCAACCTTTATGAATCCCCTCACAAACTCCCCCTCACAAGATCCTCTTTCTCTCTCCCAAACTCCCCTTCTCCTTCTCTAAGCTCTCTTTGGTTAGAACAGCAGCAAATGATTGCTTAGAAGCAATTAAGAGAACTTAAATAGGAGGCTTCAAAAATAGCCCTAATTTTAATTTGCCGACAAAGATCATCTATGACGATTTAAATATTGTCCTATATGATTAGTACGAAATAGCCCTTTCAGCTAGTATGATCAGCATTGCCCTACACGATCAGTTCAAGTATTCGAACAAATCATCCCATATGATCTTTCAATTTTCCTGGACGATTAGTTCACAAGTGGCTATTGATCGTCCAGTATGATGGATGGTGATTAATTATCATCCCATATAGCACATGGTTCATCCAGTACGATGTAGAGGTATCATCTAGGATGACTAGTTGAAAAGTTAATGTTTTCATCCTGTATAATAGGTGGCGATTAATTATTGTACCATGTAGTGCTCGGATCATCCAGGACGATGGTCTCTGATCATCCTGTGCGATTTGATTAATCAATTTAACTATGATTAATCCCCTAATCAAGGGATTATTTTAGGCATGATTATCATGAATCATCCAGGATGATTGGATCATCTTATATGACTAGAACAAATTTTGAATTATGAAATCTTGCTTAAATTATGATTACTGGCTGTTTGTTTCAATCTATACTAATCATCCTGTATGATATAAATCTTCCAGGATGATTAGTTAAGCAAACTTAATAATCAGGGATGCCCAAATTAGGGTTTCTATTTTAAATTGATCGTAGGATGATTTATAATCATCCTGTATGAAATGATCTAAAATAAAAAAATATTCTAACTCACAAAATTTCTCCCCCTGAGTGTGTGTGTAAGGTTACTTAGCTTCAGGATCCATCAAAGTACATTTGACTCAAGAAAAGGTAAAAGATGCATTGGAATAGAAATTATAGATTGACTTAATCCTAGTCTACCAAATCTTAAGCTGATTGGCGATCCAAGTGAACCTGTGGATTTGAAAGGTTAGTGAGCAGGGAAAACAAAATAGATATCCAAGAATAGCAAAAGTAAAGAACCAGTAATATTTATTATCATCAAAATCATTGTACTTGGGTGCGAATTTGCAACACATACCAATAAAAAAACTATAAATATAATATAGAGAATATTAAATGATCAAACCAATAATATTTGTAATCATCAAAATATTATGACAGACTTATGGATTTTAATAGTAATTTATAAAGTAATTTTTATTCAAATATTTATATTTTTATTGTGTTCATCCTAAAACCAAGTTTTGTAAGGGATTATATGAGCCTTATATGTAGGTTATAACCATTGAGTCGCCTATAAGGCTCAATATAGTTTTGGTCAGTTTTAAACATAATTTTCATTACCTAGAATGTTATTCTAAGTGTGGAATATTCCTCACCTTGAAGAAGGAATATTATGAGATTGTGAAGAGGACAATAAGTGGTAGGTTCCTTACCCAGAATAAGGAATATTATTATTTGGTGTAGAAGATTAAGTGTAGCTTGCTTCTTGATTTAAAATAAATATATTGGGTGGTGGTGGGGAGGGGGGGGAGATATCTCTATTGCCCATTAAGAAGGATATCGGTGTAAATGAGTTATTTTCCTACTTGTGCAGAGAGCGATAGCTATTTTTTTATTAAGTATTAGTGGGGATCCCATTGTTATGTTATGCTAGACATTGATGTTGGTTAGGGGGGTAAATCACATAAAAATCAACTGTTTAATTGCTCAATAGCTTAGTTTACTTATATGCATATTTATTTATGATTTATATATTTTCATATTCATGTGGTGATCTACTCAATTAAAGATTCTTTTTCCAGGTGATTATGTAAATATAAATAATATGCTTAATTATTATGTTAATCTTTCTTTTGTATAATCCTTTATATTAGTTTATTATTTTATTTTGTCAAATAAAAGTTTTCTGAACATGTTAATAAGGGATCCATATCAAATTAAACCCCTATAACTCATTTATTTGACCTTGATTAATCCATTCGGTCATGAAAGGTTAAAATTATTCTATTTGGTAAACCTTAGACCCAAAGGAGTTAAGGCCTCGCAAAAAAATAACCAAAGGAATTTAAACCCTCAAAAGAATTAGCTTGAGTTATTAGAAGTTATTAAATCTTGATTAGTCCCACTTTTTGGCCAATTAGTTAACCTAAAATAAAGTTTGACCCGAGGTTAACATTTAATGGATTAAATAGTTCAAGCTAACTTTAACCCTCAATTTGGTTAACCTAAATGGCTTAATCTCTCTAGGTGTGACTTAACTTCATATGGCCAATTGATTCAATAATTGAATAAATTAAGCCCAATTGACCCATTTGAATTCAAATGAGTCAATTAAGATAAAATAACTTTTTTAATTAAATTGGCCTAATTTACTAAACATTGAACATGACATGATGAAATGTTTATCAATTATATTGGACCATGGACTTCAATTTCATTTGCAAAATAATTCATTATTGCTAATTAAGGGAAAGATACATTTCCTAAAAGAGGTAAACCTAATCCTTAGGCCAATACAAGCCAAATTCCTAGAAGCAATTGAAAAGGAGGTTGTTAAAAAGATCATACTAGTTTTATTCAGTTCAATTTGATTGCTTAATATTAACAAATTAAATGAAATAACCTTACACTTCATCCTTAGAGCTTAATAAGGAACACTAAATTTTCAATGAAATAAATCAAATGATTGTCCTAATTAACTCACATTCTAGAGAGTAATTTCTATCTAGAATGTTAAGAATATAAGTCTAGTTCACTGAAACCAAATTTGATCACTCCAAAAATATTGATTTAATAAATTAGTCTAGCATAACACAATTGGGCTTAAGAATGCAAAGTGTAAAATTAGGCTCATCCATTGGCCAAACCAATTGAGTAATTATTTCCATTTAATGCTTAATATCTTAGGCTAAGCATTTTAGTCATCCTAACTTTAGTGGGAGTATTTTGGCCAAGGTTTCAACACAGATTAATAGAGAGGAAATAATATTAATACAAGCACAAAATTCTAATAAAAATCCTCTAATTTCAAGATTACAATACCACTTTATTCCCTTGATAGTTCCTCAACCAGCCAATTCACTTGATTAGGGTAGGTGATAGCAGGAGAAGACCTAAAGCCATGGGGAAGCCTTCACCTTCATTAAGTTTCCAAAAACTTACCACATCCTATAGCCACATTTGAGAGTTGTTGGCAAGCTTCAAAAAAGCTTTGACCCAACAAAAAAATTTGGCTCTTAATCAACCCAATAATCTTGACTATCTCAAGGGAATTCTATAGAGGATTCCTCTCTTCTTATCATCATGAAGGTGGGGGATCTATTTCATCAACAATTATTAGCCACATAGATAAGGAAATTGAACCCTAACTCATGTTATAGTGCATTCATCTAATTGGCTCATGAATAGGTGTAGCAAACCCATGCTTAAAGAGATGCTCTATGATTTCTTTTGTTCCTCAATAAGAAATGATTATGAAGGAGATTTCTATAATGTATGTGTTGGGTTAATCAACCTAAACCCAGCCCATTCTCTCCTTCTGGCCCATACAAATGATAAAGATGAAGTCAAAACTGTCTAATACATTCTAAATAGATTGAATTCTTTGATTGAGCTAAATAGCACTAATTGGGATTTTTTAATTTCAAGTAAATTTTTAAGAAAATATTTTAGACTCTTGTTGTGAGTAATCCATAAATGCTGTGATATATAAGACTATGGAGAATATGTGCAAAATATTTGCATGTTGAAATTCTTTTATTTTTTAAAATTTAAAAAATTATTAATTATCTATTTCAATTAATTAATATATTAAATGATCTTTAAAAAAATTATTTAGGAGGTTAACTAGTTTATAATGAGCTTCCATAAATTTCAAGCTTCAATGAATCAAGGCATACATATATGTTTTTTTCAAAATTATAATTTCACTATTAAAAAATTTCATTGATTATGGTTTCCATTATTTAAACTCTTTGATAAATTGTAGAAAATGGGAATCAAAATTAATTTTAATTTGTACAAAATATTTAATTCAGAATTTCATTTCATCTGGAAAAGTAATTATCCAAAACTTCTGACTCTTACTACACTTATAACTGATGTCCCCAAAGAAAACACCATCTTCTTAGTTTTGTTTTTTTCATTAGAATGAACTAAATGCTTATTCGCTACAAAGAAAAATAACTGAAGCTAGTGCTATACTTCCATTTGAAAATGAAGAATTTCAATCTTTTTGAAAATCTTTTATGAATCTTGATTCAAGGGAAGGAAAGGAATATATTGCTCCTTATAGTCGCACCTTTTTTTAGAATGAAATAGATATATATAGGATGTCGTCTAAAGGAAAGACATCATTTTTTGGTAATGAGAATGGTTGTTCGATTCAACCCATCCTAGTTTTCAATTCTAAGTGAAATCATGCTAAAAATATTAACTCATGTAGAAAATCATGCTAAAACTCTATACACATACATATATATGCTCCTAACTTAATCATATGCATCATGCACTCCTTATTTGCATTTGAAGTGTGTAGTCTTACAACCACTACACTGACACTCTTGTCTCTTATTCTAATTAATTTGATTTTAATCAAAAAATCTCTAACTATAACATAATTGATATGGATGAAGCTCTACATGTTAGGTTATAAGCACATTGATTAGAATACCTTTATTGGAGATATAATGAATAGAAGATTACAACTTTTATGTTTGTTCATATAATATTATAAGATGTTTGTGTATGCAACTCTATGGTTGGAGGAAAAAAAAGTGTAGAGAAGATCATTTGATCCTTGTGGATGATAACTTTCTTATTACATCTCTTATATCTCTTCTTTTTATGAACAATATAAAAATGTGTTTGCTTGTTGTATCTTTTAAGTCCAGCTAGTTCTCTAGTTTTGGATTGATGATGTAAAATGCATAGCAAGTACTAATGCAGACTCTTATTCCTATAATGAATGTATTGATATTTTCAATATCTCTCGTTCTTCATTTAATGCATAGAATGACCATGTGTGTAGTAAATATTTATTAAGATGTATAGCCTCAACGAAAGAATGCTGGAATAATTAGGAATATTGAAATGAAATTTTGGTATGCCTAGACATATGATCTTTGAATATTCTAGATTCTATGGAGATAGAAAAATAGTAGAAAGGCCATAAATCTTTCTTTTCACCCCTACAAGCTCGACAGAGATCTAGAGATGTATATGCCCTGGTCCATATCTAAAAATTAAGTGTCTCATTAGGATAACTATGTTATTTACATTCATTAGTCCAAAATACTTTATTTTAATTAGTATCAAAATCTCTTTAAAAGTTTTTTTTCTTTTAGTGACAAAAACTCAAAAACATCAATTTTACTTTAGTAAAATAAATTTTACATTTGTAGTAAGCAGTAGTAGTGCAATTGCAATTAAGCATAATTCTTTCTCATGGGATCGACACTCTACACTATCACTTTATTACTTGAATTGGCATGTACACTTTCATATTTTAATGGGATTTCATTAATTTTATATCAAAGAAAAAATAGGGATATTTCAACTTAGCAAGTCACATCTTAGCATAAACAAAAGTCGTCTTATTAAAACATCAAGAAAAAACTACTAAATTGAATAATTTTACTACTAACATGGTTTGTTATTAGGGTAAAAGTCTCAGTCACATTCAATTTGATTGCCCAAACCTAAAGAGCCAAACAATGAAAAAAGACTTTATGAAAAATGAAAAAAAAATAACTTAAGAGGATATTTGGGCTAATTAAGATTTAGACTCATTAGAAATAAAAGCTAAGGAGGAAGTACAAAACTTATGTCTTATGGAAAAGAATAGCACTTGTGATTTCGATAATGATTAAGTATGCGATCTTACATATGAAAAATTACTTTCATTTTATGAATAAATGCATGCTAACTATAAAAGATAAAGAAGAAATTTAGTAACCTAAAGCATGATAATACTGCATTGATAGAAGAGCACATGGATCAAGTAGAGAAACTTGCATGCTTAAAAAGGAACATATTGTATTAGAAGAGCTACGTTCTAGTCTTTAAAAAGAATTTAAAGAATTAAAACTTAAGCATAAAGAAAAAAACATAAGAGTATATTGACTTAAATATTGTATTTAAAGAATTAAAAGATTTGGCCCTAAAATTGGGTAGTAGTTAGCATGATGCATTGGTAGAATAAGGAATTTATAAATGTGCAAATGAAATCCTACAAAAAAATCATAAAGAATAAATGCCTAATGCATCGAGATTGGTGCTCACACTACCTAGGAGAACACTACATACATATTCATCATATAAAAATCATCATCGCATAGTGCTGCCCATCAACTTCTAGTAGTTAAGTATTTTTCTTTTGGCAAGTTAGGGCACATTTTGTGCATATGCACACAAATAGTCCACCATAGGTCACACTTGGTCTAGAGACCCAAGGCCTAATTTTCATAACATAACATATATTCTTTTCTACATAATATTGGACCCAAACTCACTTGGGTTCCCAAAATCACAACTTAATTAATTTTGTAGGTATTCTCTCACAAGGGGTCCAATGAGAGCATGTGCTACATGGATAGTGGATACACAAGGTGTATGACTAAAGACATGAAGAAGTCCTTCTTGTTGGAAGCTAGGAGTAAAGGCAAGGTAACACTTAGTGACAACACTTCCAGAGAGATAGTGGGAGTAGGTAAAATGGTAAACCTAATAGTTTTTCAATTAAAAATGTTTTGCATGGAAGGCGTGAAACATAATTTATTAAGTTTAAGCCAGCTTTGTAATAAAGATTTTGATGTTAATTTTTCTATAAAATGTTTATTAATGTTGAATGGTAAAATTATGTTAGAATGATTTAGAACTAATAATGTTTATATGATAAATCTGAATCACATTGACAAATTTAGAGATGTTTTTATATTTTCATTAGGATATTTAAATTCTATCTAACTCTTATTTGAATATTGAAAATCATAATGTATCTATTTGTAAATATTTTACCTTTACTAAATGATATTATTAAAGATATAACTAGATCACAAAATGAATTTTAAAAAATGATTGACATTTTGAATTCACTAAAAGATTTAGGGACCAGATATTAAGTAAAAAATGATTGTGAGCCAAATAAAAATGATATTAATTTTAAGCCATAAGAACTAAATCTTGCATCTTCTATTTATGTTGACTCTCTTATTCAAGTTGATAGAGTTGACCTTACCTTAAAACATCCATCTTTTCTAATAGTATATAACAACATAAATAGAGGATGCATGATTACGTAATTATTCCAATAATGGTATTTATTAGCAAGTATTTTCGAAGTATTTCTAGGATACAAAAGAATTCATTTACAAGTGCCACATATTATTATTCGTACACCTATAAATACTTTACCAACACTGAAGCATTATTGAGACACATCTACCTAACTCTTTGTTAGAAGTATAATTTAAGGTTCAGGAAAATTGGCATGGCACAGGATGTCACATCTAATAAGAAGATTCAAGGACCTAGGAAAACAAGTAAAATAGAAGCTCTTAAGAAGAACTTTATTTTTATGTGTGTTCCTTAAGTAGTATTTCTATTTTATATGTATATTAATTGTGTAAAAGACTATATATTTGGGTTTTGTAATTTTTTGCTATAATTGTAATATAAAATTATGAAATTTTAATTTTAAATTTATAAATTTTAAAAACTTGATTTTAGATTTTTAAAATTTTGAGGGATCCAATGGAGGGAATGATATATCGAAACTAAATTAAATTAGTGGTTGAAAAATGAAAAAAAAAACTTTAAGTAGTTATGGCTAGCAACCTCATTGAAAGAGGCGATTTTTTTTTCAAAAGATGTTGAACTATTACTTTACACCTCTACAAGTGGTTCAACACAACTCCGCTCATTTGATTTTATTTTAGTTTTAGGCATTGGGAAACATCTGGAAATATTTTGGAATGACAAAGGGAAATAGTTTTTTTGTTGTTGACTTTACAAATTTTGATTTCCATGTATGAAGAGGTGGTTGGTGGCTGACCATCACATTAGTTAATTTTCATAGGGGATATACCTTTGATGCATAGCATACTTAAATCAATATATAACCATAGGACCTTTCACACAAGTGTATCATAAAGGTGTTTTGAGATAATAATTATTACTACGAAATATGTTTCCTTTTGGAGAATAATGAACCATACTTATTTTCAAATTAAACTTTCAATAATATATATTTTTGTAAGTATTTTACATGAGTAATGATAAGATTAGCTAGTCTTGTCTCATTCGACCACTTTTTTATTTTTTATTTTTACCTTTTTTTGTATATCAAAACATCTTCACTCCTCTGGATAAATACAATGAAGAACCTGTGGGAAGGAACAATGGTTATTTGGAGGATGATGGTATGTTTATGGAGGATGAATGTCCTCAACAGACTGCTATGAGGGCCCAACAAAATGATAATAATACTCCTTCAACCTCTTATTATAATAGTGATGCTTTTACTGATGCTGAGGATATGTGTATTGCTGCTAAATGTTTTGCCAGGGATGATAACGACACTAGTTTTATTAAAGTTCATAGTAAAAGAGGGAGGAAGCCAAAGAATATTACATTGCAATCTTCTAGAACCACTTGCTCGCATACTACACATTAAGCTTGTTTTTTATGTTTAATGTTATTATTTGGAATGTGAGGGGCAATGGTTGTCCCTCTTCTCGCATTCGTGTTAAGAATTTATGTCGTGTTCACAATATTTCTATTCTTGTGCTCTTGAGCCTCTTATTTCTTCTTCTTGATTGTTAAGCACCTCTGGGTTTTTGGGCTTTAATTATGCTATTTTGAACGTGGCTAACAAGATTTGGGTTTTTTGAAAAGACCCAATTAAGATTGATATTATTGGTGATTTCACTCATGTCATGCATTATAAAGTTTTTGAAGAAATGCCAAATGCATTAAAATGGAAAGAAAGAAAGAGACCTAGTTACAAGCTACAAAAACATAGGCAAACTATCGCATTCCTCCTTCAACAAAAGAACGAAGGAAGGAGGAATATTATTGTCAATAATATCTTCCCAAAAGAAATCATACTCACAAGCTAAGTTAGCACAATAATTAGCTAACTTGTTACAATTTCTATTCACAAACTTGAATAAAATCGTATTTAAATCCTTCATGAATAAGAGATCTTCACCAGCTCGCTCTTCCAAATCCTTATTCAATTTGCTGTACAAGTTGTGGAGAAATTTGATAACATTGAGATTATCTCCTTCAATGATGATGCCATTAGCCTCAAGCATCCAATCTTTTAAGAAGCCACTTAAAGATTTAAAAGCCAATAGCTCAACATGCGCAATATCCCATTTAACATAACCACAACCAAAAGCCATTAAAAACCACCCTTTCCAATCACGAATTACTCCTCCACCACCAGCTTTGTAAGAGTTTTGAAGGGATCCATCAATATTAACCTTCAACCAATTGGGAGGAGGGGGATGCCAAAGTTTAGACAGCCTAGGTGGCTGATTGATATCCCAGTTGCCCAAGTTGTCAAAGATGATCCTATCCTTGTACAAGGAAGCCATGTAACTAATGACTTTAGCAGCAGTAGTTGTGGCAGTTTTGTTCCCCTTGCCATGCTTGACGGAGTTCCTAGTATTCCAGAAATGGAAGACCAAAACAAAATACATTTGCACCATGAATAAATTCTTGGTAGATATTTTCTTAAGCCTCTTAATACAATCAGCAAAGGAAGAGAATTCTAGAAGAAGAAATCCCCAAGAAATCAATACTTGAATGACCTGTTTCAGCTTCGGGCAAGTAGCAGCACAATGGTCTACATTTTCTATACCAATACCGCATCTAGGACATAAATTGTTAGAAGATAGCCTTCTATAAAACAAGGAATCGTTGGTAGGAATAGCATTCAAAGTTAACCTCCAAATGAAAAGTTCTACTCGAGGATTGAGCTTAATCTTGAAGAACCAATATTCTGCTTCATCTTGCATTGAAAAACTGAACTTCTTTGCGGAACAGAGACCTGGGATAGTTTTACCAGACAGCATAGCAATGAGATTCAACTTATCTTCTTCCAAGCTTTGCAATATCTGAACTTGGGAGATCAAATTTACAAGATCCTCTCCAAAGAAATGAGAAAGTTTGGGAATATCCCAAGCTCCATTAGAAATGAGATTATTGATAGTAGAAGGCTCCTCCTCCCAATTGGTAACGAATGTTGGCCACTTTTCAAGACTCTTATCAAGGATCCATACATCTTTCCTAATATTAATCATAGAGCCGGTAGCTATGCTCCATCTAAGTACTCCCTTGAGGTTATTCCAACCATCCATGATAATTTTCTAGGTAGAAGATGGCTTCTTGATCCCATTGTGATCCCACCAGTTCCTACCATATTTAGCTACCAAGACTTTGTTAAGCAGAGAATTTGGATTATCCAAAAGGTTCCAAGCAAATCTAGCTCTAAGAGGGCCCACTCTAGAGACAACAAAAAAGAGGCCTAAGCCACCATAATCCTTTGGTTTGCACATTAACTCCCATGCCACAAAGTGGACTCCAGGAGCTCCATTATTTTTATTCCAAATATAATTTCTGCAATTCTTGTCAAATTCATACAAGATACTCAAGGGAACCAAGGAATGAGAGGAGATGAATAAAGGTAAAGAAAGAAACACTGACTTGATTAAAGTAATTCTACCAGCCATAGATATGAATCTATTCCCCCAAGCATTAAGTTTCTTTGAAGCTTTATCCAAAAGGAATTGGAAATCAGATTTCTTCAATCTTCTCAAAACTAATTTGATGCCCAAGTAATCCATTTCCTCCACTATTTTAATATTAAGCAATTTGGAAATTTTCTTCTTCTTCCTTCTCCCAATACTCTTTCCCATAAGAATAGAGGATTTGAGATAATTCACCTTTTTCCCGGTCCAATTACAGTAATCATGAATTAACCTTTTCAACAATTTGATGTTTTCCACCTTTGCATTAGAGAAGAGTAGAATGTCATCGGCATACAAAAGATGAGAAATCCTTTTAGCTTTACTAGAGACCTTGATTCCCATATCTATCCCTTTTTCCAAAAACAAGTTGGACAGTAGTTGAGAAGTAAGAATAAATAAGTAGGGAGAGAGAGGATAACCTTGCCGAAATCCACAGCATCCTTTGATCCATCTTGAATTGCTTCCATTGATCATGATAGAAAAAGCTGGATTTTTTACACATTCCATCACAAGAGCCAAGAATTTTGTTGGGAAACCCAAAACTAACATCATTTGCTCCAAGGTAGCCCAACACATGCTATCGTAAGCCTGTTCCATATCAATCTTGATTGACAAAAATCCTTCTTTGGAATTGGAGAATCTAATCTTATTACAAACCTCTTGGGCCAAGAGTAAATGATCAGAAGTACATCTACCTTTAATAAAAGCAACTTGCTCTTCTGATATTACCTTGTTAATCACCAAGAGCAATCTATTAACAAGAATTTTGGCTACTATCTTATATATAGAATTGCAAAGGCTAATTGGCCTGTAACCAGTTGGAGAAATCGGATCTTGGACCTTAGGAATAAGAACAACTATGGTCTCTTTCCACTCATCACACAATTTCCCCGAGGAGAGGAAGCATTTAATATCCTTACAAACATCTTCACCAACTATATTCCAATAAGTTTTAAAGAAGGAATAAGTAATTCCATTGCTTCCAGGTGATATATTCTCACCCAAACTTTTAATAACATGAAGAATTTCCAAATTTGAAAAATCTGCTTCTAAACTTCTTTTGTCATATTCCTCCAACACCTTCCAAGGAGCCGGCCAATTGAGTAAAGAATAATCTCTCTCGCCCCATTTGGTCTGGAAATAGTCAAGTAAGACTTCCTCAATTTCAATCGGGTTGTCAACCATAATCCCATCAGGCGTCTTGATGCGTTTGATCTAGTTGGAGTTTTTTCTCGCATTTGCAAAGGCATGGAAAAATTTGGAATTGGCATCCCCTTCCTCCATCCATTTACCTTTAGCTCTATATTTCCACCATGTATTAAGTCTTGCTAGGTGAGTGTTGAGCTCACCCACCTTCTTCCTTAAGAGTAACAATTTGACATCATCAAGCCAGCCGCAACTGCTTCCTCTTCTTGAAGCATTAAAATATCTTGTTTTAAACTTTCTTTAAGTGACATGAAGTCCTTCAATTTAGCTTTGCTCCAATAAAAAAAATCCTTCAATGACTTCTTACATTTCTTGTTTAATATCTGCATATCATCACCTTTGAAGGATTTCCTCCAAACATTTTTGATAATACCTGTAGAGGCATGAAAAGAGGTCCAAACATCTTCAAACTTAAGAGAGCTCTTAATTTTGATGGGAGAATCAAATAATTTCAAAATGATAGGACAATGATCGGATGCAACGCAAGAAATATGCCTCTCCACCCCCAAATGAATCTTACACAAAGCAAAAGTATTTAGGAGACATCTATCCAATCTTTCCAAAATCCTCCCTCCACCGCTTTTGTTATTACTACCAAGTGTAAATTGGATCAACCACCCCAATGTCATGGAAATCATAAAGATTCATGAATTCAATCATGTCTTTGGACCCTTGGGAAAAAAAAAATTTTTTGCCTATCCTTTTGTCTCCTTGATATAAAATATAATTAAAATCTCCTCCAATAATAGAAGGGAGTTCTCTATGAGAAACTTCACTAAGATAGTTCCACAAAAGCTTCCTCTTAGTTACCTCTTTACTGCCATAAATAGTAGAAATCATCCATGTACCTTTATTGTAAACTTCAAGATCACCAATAACACATTGATCTGAAGCTTTTAAAATAGAAAAGTCAGCAATATCAGCTCTCCACATAATTAATATACCACCTGATTGACCAACTGATGGGAAGATGAAAAAATCCCAATCATTGCCAACCAGCTTATGAAACATAGTTTTATCTAATAAGGAAATCTTGGTCTCAACCAAGCTAACAAACAAAACTTTATGATCTGTAATAAACTCTTTCAAATAGAGGAAGGCTTCTTTCTTGTTGGCCCCTCTACAATTCCAAAATGCAATAGATTCCATTAATCAATTAAGGGGGAAAAGCCCCCACTTCTAGTTTTAACATTTCCCTCCATACCTCTTGCTCGAGAAGCCCCTTTAACCAGACCGAGAGACCTCAATTCCTTGGCAAGCTTGGTTTTAGCTGAATCATTATTAAACTCAGATTTCTTCTTTACTGCCACTTTGATGCCACCAGTTTTAACATCCGCATCAATTTCTTTGCTAGCATTATTTTTGACTTCACTTTCAATTTCAATCATAGGAATTGTGGTGATAGTTTGTATATCCAAAGTTTTCTCCAAATTATCACTTAAAAATTGAAATTTATTGGCTGCAATAATAGAACAAGGAATCTGTGGAGGAGCTAATACCTTGACTGCAACCTGATCAATCTACAGGCTATCAACCGGGATGCTAGCAACCTCATCTGTAGTTTTCAACCCCATATTTCCAGTCTGAAGTATTTCCCCCTCTTCAAGAGAGCTTTGATTATTCTTGCCCGCCTCTACTGACTTGTCAACTGGAATCTTAAATTTTGATAAAGGAGCATTTGGGAAGATAGTAGGATTATCATTGCTGATAGGAGCTGATCTGACAATCTTCCTATCTCTAAAAGCCTTATTATTTTTATGATAGTTTACATGTATCCAAGGGCCGTAAGCTTCATTAACTTGCAATTCCTTTACTGACTTTGAATGATCAGTTTCATTTTGACTAATGGAATATTTCTCAGTGACCTTGGCCTCCTTAATTTTGTTACTACAGCCACTACTATCATGCCCCAACATGCCACATTCATAACAGAATGATGAAATTCTTTCATATTCCACCTTTTGAAAAAATCTACCCGCCATTCCTTCCACCCAAACTCCTAATGGAAGAGGTTTGCCAAGATCAACCCGAACACACACTCTCGCAAATTCTCTCCTCCCCCAATGGAACATATTCCCATCCATCATCAAGGGGACTCCAACCATGGAGGCAATCAAAGCCACATTCTCTTCGTCCCAACACTGCAGAGACAAATGTGGCATTCTGATCCATATAGGAGAAGTAACACCTTTCATAGAGTCTTAAGAGAAATCAGGTGCCCACCTCTCCATACCCACTATGTGGTTATTTACAAACCATGGGCCACCCGATAAGACTCCTTCCATGCTTTCCAAAGATTTGAAAGAACACAAGTACCATCCATTTCCTATGGATGTAAAATGAAATTGACCGAAGGGAGACCATTGTCTTCTTAATTCCCCCGCTACAACATGAGGAGGAGGAATGCTACCAAAGACCTTAGCTACCAAAGATAATTCAAGCCTTTTAGCATTCAGAACTTCAGAAGATTCTATTAGTTTAACCGCTTTTCCATCCTCTGTAAGAGTCACCTTATTATTGTTGAAATTAAGCTTAATATGCTATGGTTTTTTCCATGGATTATTCTCGTTGCTAACCAAAGAAGTGTTCTCAGGCATTTTAGCTCTCACAGAATCAGTAGAATTGAATTTGTCAATAACGGATCCAATTATAGAGTTTAAAGCCAATTTGGAAGACTACAGAATATCTTTATTTATAGAATTCATGGATTTCGCATTTATCTTACTGTCATGGACAGGGATTGCATTTGAAATTCCATTTCTATTAACAAAGATATTCATCCCAGAAGAAAAAGCATCAAGATCAACGTATTTGACACAGGAAAATCTGGGAGATTTAAGCAACTGAGGAGTTTTACAATCTACCTCTAAGGAAATTTCTTTCCCCTTACCTTCAACATGATGTACCAAGTTCAATTTAAAACAAACATGGTCAGAAATGACGAGTTCTCCTTTAGATTTCCGTCTTCGAATGTCTTCAGCATCGCAGCTTTTGCAATTTCCAACAGCAGTCAGGTTCTGAATAATCTTAGAATTCTAATGATCCAATCTTGAAGGAGAAGAATGGGACAATAATGAAGATGATGGAGGCCGAAGATCGGCCACCGCCATGCCCAAACCATCCCACCGGAGAAACCGGCAGTAGCGGGAAAGGAGGAATTTGAAAAAAATGATGAGTTTCTCTCACTAGAATCCTGGAGTTTCACACCTAATCCTAGAATCCTGGAGTTTCAAAAAAAAATCAAAAAATAAAATAAAAAAAAAATAAAAACAAGCATCCATATGTCATAATCGATCAATTATAAAAAGGTGGACATGCATTATAAAGTTGAGGTTTTTAATTTTCATTATTGTGCTTCTTTTGTGTATGTCGCCTCGTCTCTTTACATTAGAAAATTACTTTGGGATGAACTTATCTATTTTCATAGTATTTCTAATTTTCCTTGGCTTGTAGGTGGTGATTTTAATGCTATCACTAATCCCTCTGAGAGGATGCGAGGTTCTTCTCCTTCTTATCGCTCTATGGAACATTTTAATAATATGATCTTGTATTGCAATTTAATTGATATTGGTTTTGCTGGTAATAATTTTACTTGGAATAGGGGGCACTTATAGCAAAGGTTGGATTGTGTGCTCTTTAATGATTCTTGGCTTAATTCTTTTAACTCCATTAATGTGCAGCATCTTAGTAGAACCTTGCCTGATCATTCTCCTTTGCTTATTAGCCTTAATTTTAGACATTTTAATGCTTCTTCTCATTTAAGATTTCAAAACATGTGGCTTCTTCATAACTCCTTTTTTGATGTTGTTCAAAAAAATTAGCAAGCTCCTTTATACCCTAATAATTCTAGTTTTGGCATGCGTAGACTTTGGTTTAAATTGAAACGTCTGAAACAAGTTTTAAATTGGTGGAATCATCACGTTTTTAAGAATCTTTTTTCCAACATTTTGCAAGCTGAACAACTTGTTAATACTTTTGAGCTTTCCTGTCATGAAGACCCTTCTGATACTAATTTCACTCTTTTAAAGAAGTCTAAGGAGGAGCTTTTTCTTTTCCAAGATCAAGAAGAGGCTTTTTGGAAGCAAAAAGCTGCTTCTAAGCACTTGATTTAAGATGATAACAATACTAAGTATTTTTATGTGTTAGTTAAAAGGAAAAGGTTTAAAAATAATATCAATAAAATCCAAAGGGAGGATGGTTCTGTTACTGAGAATAGTGTTGAGATTGCTAGTTTAGCCGTTCAACATTTTCAAACCTATCTCAATAAGGTTTTTAATCCGGTTCAGATTATAGATCATTCCTTTATTCCTACCCTTATTTCCCAAGAGGAGAATGTTTCTCTTTCTAAGCCTCCTTTTTTTGAGGAGGTTAAAGAGACTCTTATGGATATGAATACGGATTCTGTGGTTGGGCCCAATGGGTTTACCACTCTTTTCTTTCAAAATCTTGGCATATTATTAGCAATGATATTTTTACGGCTATTTTGGACTTCATTGCTTGTAACCCTTTCCCTAAGTTCTTTTTATCTACTTCTATTATTCTTATTCCCAAGAATAATTCTGTTAACACTTGGAATGATTTTAGACCTATAAGTCTTCATACTTTTACAAACTAATTTCTAAAATTCTTATGAATTGGCTTACCACTATTTTACCTAAAATTATTTCTCCTTATCAAATGGGTTTTGTGAAAGGTAGGGCCATTACGGATAACATTTTGTTGGCTCAAGAGTTTTGTCAAGATTTGAATGTTTGGGTGCATGAGGGTAACTTGATTTTAAAACTTGATATTGCCAAGGCGTATGATAATATTCATTGGAACTTTATTTCTCTTATTTTGGAGTTTTTTGGCTTTAATTCTATCTTTATTAAGCTCATTAAGAATTATATTGAGAACGTTTATTTCTCTATTATTGTTAATGGCTCTACTAATGGCTTCTTCAAATATTCTCATGGTTTAAGACAAGGTGATCCTATTTCTCCTGCTCTTTTTATTATTGTTCCTAAATTTCTTTTTAGGGGTCTTACCAATCTGTTTGAAATTAATCCTGGCCTTTATTTTAGAACTTTGGGAGATTTTCCCATATCCCATTTGTGTTTTACGGATGACTTCATTATTTTTACTAATGCATCTATTAATAGAATTCGTAAACTTATGGATTTCTTTTACCAATTTGAGTTGATTAGTGGCTTATCCTTTAGCAAGAATAAAAGTTCTAAGCGGATTTCTAATGAGCATATTTTAGCCATTAAAGATTTAACTGGCTTTATGTATGCTAACTTACCCATTAAATATTTTAGTGTTCCTCTTTTTAATGGTAGGAGGAAGTGCTTTTTGTTTGATGATCTTATTGCTTTTGTCCAAAATAAACTTTTATCTTGGGATTCCAATTTTCTTAGCTTTGGTGGTAGAGTTATTCTTATAAAAAGTGTTCTTTGCTCATTACCAGTTTATAGTTTTCAAACTATTCTTCCTAATCAAGGTGTTTGTAATAGTATTCACAAGCTTATTAAAAAGTTATTTTGGAAAGGCACTTCTACTACTTCTAAAATTTCATGGGCTGCTTGGGAGAAGTGTTGTGGTGTGTTTGTTGAAGGTGGTCTTGGCTGTAAGAACTTAAAGGATCTAGCTATGGCTTCTTCTTTTAAACTTAGGTATAATTTGCGCACTAATGATAGTCTTTGGGCTAAGTTTATAATCTTCAAGTATTGTGTTGGCAAACATACCACTATTATTTTTCTAAGCAAGGTGATTCTAGAGTTTGGAAAAGGCTTTGCAATGTTAAATGGGAGGTGGAACCCTTCATTTCTTGGGGGCTTGGTGAAGGTAATATTTTCTTCTGGCAAGATCGGTGGCTTGGTAAACTTTCTATTGATTCTATGTTGAATTCTTCCTCTATTGCTTCGATTAAGGTTAACTCTTTTTTTAGAGATAATGGATGGGACTATGAAAAACTCTCTAATGTGATTTCAGATTGCATTCTTCACCTCATTTTAAACTTGCCTATCAATATTTCTTCTAAGGACATTATCTTATGTAATTTATCCAAAGATGGTGGCTTCCACTTGAAGAGTGCTTGGCATACTTTTAGAGCTAAAAGAAATATTGAAAATATTTTCAATTATATTTGGCATAGGAGCATTCCTTCTACTGTGTCTATCTTTGTTTGGAGAATTTTACATAGATTTATCCCCACTGAAGATAATCTCACCAAAAAAGGTTTTATTTTGGCCTCCAAGTGTCAATGTTGTTGCCATGTGGAGAATATGCATCATGTTTTTATCTCTGGTCCTGTTGCTGTTAGAACTTGGATTTACTTTTATGATTTATTTCAGTTAAATTGCTTCAATGCCCATCTTTCCATTAAATCTATGCTTAATGCTTGGTTTATTAACTCTAAAGGCCACATCTGTAATATTATTCCTTCTCTCATATTATGGTTTCTTTGGTTGGAAAGGAATAAATCTCTTTTCAATAATGTACGGATGAACCATCATAATGTTATTCAGAAGGTGAAGGATAAGGTTTTCTCTCTTGTGGCTGTTAAATTGCTTTCTTCTAAGAGTTTCAAGAATTATTATTTTGTTGGGACTACTTTAGCGGTTAATTTGGAGGGTGTTTCTACTACTTATCTGGTTAATATTTTTTTAATGGACCAAACCTCCCAGTAACTTCTTTAAATTGAATGTGGATGGTGTTAGTTCTGATTCTTCTGTGGGTTGTGGTGGTACTATCAAGGATAGTATTGGCCACCTTATTTTAGCTTTTATGGCTCCTGTTCATAATGGTAATTATTTTATTGCTGTCACCAGGGCCATTCTTTATGGTATTCAATTATGCATTTCTCTTAACTTATCTAATTTATTTATAGAGGTGAACTCTGATTATGATTTCCAACTCTATTATGGTGATGAGGAGATGTGTTGTACCCCAGATCTTTTCTATCATATTAGGGATATTAAAAAGTTGTTGTTGAGTTTGAATTATTCATTTTTCCATATTTGCAAGGAGGGTAATGCTTGTGCTTCTTGGCTTGCTAACTGGGGGTGTAGTCTTGACTATTTTTCTGATGTCATTGGGTCCTCCATTCTGAGGGCTCTTCGTGGTCTGCTTAAACTTGATGAGCTTGGTGTCCCTTATGTTAAGTTTTAATTGGTTGTCTTTCACGGTGGTGTGCTGGGTGGATTATTTATTGGGGTTTTTTGGTTGCTGGGTTGTTTTGCATTTTCCATGATTTGTCTTAGCTTGTGGTGTTTATTCTTTCATTTGGCTTGTTTGGATGGCTATCTGAATTGGGGTCTTCCTGAGCTGGCTTATTTCTTTCCTCCTTTGGGACTCCCCATGCTGTATTGCTCCTATGTTATTATTGTGGTATCTCTCTGTTTTACTGTTAGTGAACTGCTGCTGGCTTCTATCTATGGACATTGGGTTGCTGGATTGGTTTGCTTTCCGTGGGGTTGTTCCCTTTGTGATCTCTGTGATCTGTATGGATTACTATTGGCATTTTTCTTTGGTTATGCCATTTTCTTATATGGTTTATCTTGCTCAGGGCATGAGCTATAATTGTACCCTTATTTTTGATGGGAATCCTACAGGTTTCTCTCCTATCCCCTTTCTTTATATTGGGAGATGGCTATGGTTGCAGTTTTTGGCTTTGGATTTGTCTTCTCCTGGGGTTGCTGGGTGGGCTGTGATTGTGTGGGAGTTTCTCTGGGGTTATCTCTGTTTAATTTTGTGCTAGGCTTTATTCTTGGAGTTCTTTGCTGGTTGGCTGTTTGTTCTTGCCAGTGGGGTTCATTTTCATTTTCTCAGGGGGTTTTTCTATTTCTGGTCCCAGCTCGTGTGCCTTGCTAGGGGCTGGCCTTTAGATTCTTTAGCTTTATTTACCTACTTCTAGTGGTTTTGGTTGGGTGGTAGGATGGAGCGGCCTTGGGTTATCCCTTGTGATGGTTGCTGGTTTCGTCTTATCCTGAGCTCGTTATGCCTTTGGTTTCTCTTGAGTATTGCCGGTGCTTTCTGTAATTTTCATGCTTATCTTTTCTGGATGTGGGCTCACTGTCTTCGGGTGGCTAGGCTATCAGCTTTTCTATTAATGGTAGTTGGTGGTTGTTTTGGTTGACTTGGACAATGCTTTGTCCGGTTGTTGGGTTGTTATGGGTTTATGTTTATGGCTTTTTGCGGCCTATTGATTCTCACCTTCTTGCGGTGGTTCATCTTTGGCTTGGGTTATTTACCTGATGCTGGCAATTGGTATTTATTATGGTGTTCTCACCCTATTATCTTATATTACAGTTGCTACTATTATTTTTTGTGTATTATCCTTTTTAGCATATTGTGTTTAATGCAGGTAATCGGGTTGAGCTATTCATGCGGACGTTGGAGTGGCCTGCTATTTTTTGTAGCATTATTCTTTTTGGTTGCTCATTCTTATGCACCATAGAATGTTCCTAAGTTTTTGTGTACTTGTGCTTAGAAGGGAACTCGAGCTCTTAGATTTTTTGGCTTTTTTTGTCTTTATAGCTCTTCAGAGCAGTAGTGAGCTTGAGATCTCTTTAAGGACCTTATACTATCTTTTTTATATAAACGTGTAGGCCCCTCCTTGGGTTTCCCCATATATATATATATATATATATATATTATTGATTTTCTTTTAAATAATGTGGGGATATTAGTTGACAAAACTATTTGCCATGTGAATTACACTCTTTTGATGTCCCTTGACATTTTAATAAAGATATGCATTTGCTCCATCACATGGACTCACCTTTTCTTTGATCTATCTTAAACATGTATTTGACATCCTCCATAGCAATTACTATGTTGATCCTTGCATAGCCCATGCTTGTACACTATTGTTGATCCTTACGTAGCCCATATTTTTTTGCTATTTACAACATCATATTTCAACCACTAATATTATAATAAAGCTCACATAATACACTATTAAATTCCACATATTACAATGTTAATTGATTTTCAATTCACAACAAAAATAATTACACAGGATAGTAAGTACAAAACGTTAGCCTAACAAGAAGATATTGCAAATATTTGGAGTTCCTCATGAAATGAACCCTATTAATTTGCTACATCATTTAGGGTCCCATGATATGATCCAATCTATTTTTTCTATGGCAGTTGACGAGGTATTAGGCAATGGCCAAGAGACCATAAGCTGTACTCACAACATTTTAGTAAGCTAGTACAAAGGATGGTGAACTAATGAAATTCTAATTTTAACTATTAACACATCTAATCCTTAAGCTACATTATTCACTTCAGAATTCAAATGTTAATAATTAAATCTATAACCTATAAATTCAAATTAAGTAATAATAAGGATGACTAATTAGTATAATTATTAATATTTTTTCCAAATAAGAATTTTAATCTTGTTCATTTTTACTACTTCTAGACCGTGATGTATTATCCTATATTTTAGTAATTTAAAATTGACAGCTTTTACTTTGGTTAATCATTTAATCTGAACTATAATATTTTTATTTACTTGAGGACAAGCAAGAGTCTAAGTTGGGGAGAATTTGATAAGTGTAAATAAAGCATTATTTTATGTGTTATATTTTTCAATGAAAATATATTATTTTAGTTGGGTTATGTAGGAAAAATACAAAAAGGTACAAAATTCTAAGTCTCATCTAGCATCACGGCGTCAGACAAATGAACACCACAGCACCATCAAAGGGACTACAGGAGTGCTTCAACATTGACATTGCGGCACAAACTTCTCTGTTGGACAGTGATGTGGAGCCAAATGGTCAGCTTTACAGCACCATGCTCACTATCTTCAAGCACCACAGTGTTAAAATCTATCATGCCTCAGCACAAAAATTTCCATTGCAATGCCTTAATGTTCAAAAGTCAGCAGCGTTGCGGTGTAGCAGTTATAACTTTCAAAGGACAAGATCTGTCAGCAAAATGATGCGCCTATTTACTAAGCAACTGATCCACATCAAGCACCATGACGAGGCTAAAATAGTAGCACATCGGCATTACTTTATTTGTTGGGTGCAACAGTGCTGACCTTTCAAGCATCACAGTACCAATTACATACTTTATATTTTCCTATAAATAGTCATTGTGTTATGTTTGCAGGAGAGTTCATTCACTTGTATAATTTTAGTACTTTTGAACTACTTCTCTAAATTTATTTTAGACTGACAGTAAGAGAGTTTAAGGAGTACTTGATATAATCCATTAGAGAGGCTTAGTCATCATTTATTGAAGCAACTCTATAGGTTGAGGGAGAAGGGTTGTAGAAGAGACACTATGATCCATCCTGGTGATATCTTTCTCTTGTATCTTTGATTCTTCCATGGTATTAATAAAAATGAGTTTTCTTAATTATTATATCATGTCTGGCTAAACCTCTTATTTTGGATTGGTAATGTAAAATGAATGCTTAGAACTAATATAGACTCTTGGGAAATCAATATTTAAGATGTTTTCAATATTTATCATGATCTTACTTTAATGCACAAAGTGGCCATATGTGTAGTTAAAATTTAGTGTGATTTAGAGTCCTTAATAGAGGAGTACAAGAACAACCAGGAGTATTAAAATAGATTGCTACATACTTGTCCATAGGGGTAACATATTCTAGGTTTTTAAGGACATGATTTAACTATATGAGGTCAACAAATATCCTTTTAACCCCAACAAGCATGACATATATCTAGGGATGCATATGCTCTGAATCACATCAAACAGAAAGTCTATCATTAGAAAATATATGAATTTTGTTATTATCATTCAAAAAAACTTTTATCAAATATTATATATAGTATTTTTCTGCATCTTTTATTCAGTGATTGAATCTCCAAAACCACCATTTTTAATTTGTAGTATAATAATTATAATTAAAGTAAATAGTACTAATAAAGTTTCAAGTAAGCATACTTTCTCATGAGTTCAACACTCTGTATCATTATATTACTTGATTCAGCACATATACATGTGCATATTAAGTGGAGTTAGTTATTTTTATATCAAAGAAAATCTAAGCATTATTTAGGGGAGATAGAGCCTTAAGCATATGTATAATTCAAAATTACACTCCACCGTAGCATCCACCCATCAAAGCTTCACCTTCATTGGCCTCGCTTGCAGCAGCTCTAACTAACTCTTCATTCAATAATAATCCTTTCTCTACGCTTCCCCTCATGCGATGATTATTGTTCCTTCTCTATATTGTAGACATGAAGGAGATAGTAGAGGACAATGATCCAATTTCAAAGGTGTTGGGGGCCATCAAGGGAGTAGATATCAGATACAACAACATGCTTCATCTTTCTATCTAGAAATTTTGGCTTCAAGAATTTGATTCTTGAGAACACAAACGGTTTAGTGGCTATAAGGGAAACCACAACCCCACCTCCAATAGTGATATCTAAATAGGTTTCTTGTTCTTAATTTAAGTAAGCTGAGCAGCTATGAACTAAGTATCACTCACAATCATTATTCGATTGTCAAAGCCAGACCCAAACTTACTCCCATTTGGGTAATTGAGACTAATTGATATCCAAATTAAGATTATTTGAGAAGTTGAATATGAGCTTTTTGACCATTTATTGAATACAATCACAGTTCTATATTAGCTTTTTCAACACACTAGATTTAAATAAGATATTTAGTTTTTAAAAACTTTGAATTGAATGGGACAGATTAAACTCCTATTATACATATCAGGTTATAAGAGAATATAACCATGATATGTATAATGAGAGAGCGGGATTTAAATTCTAGGATTTCAAAGGAATTTTTATTTAGATTTAAAAATTTATAGACTAGGTCCAAATAACAACATCAAGTTACAATATGAAATATAACTTTATTGTACCAATCAAGACTCAGGAAAGGATTAAATTAGGCATTTTGCAATGAAAGATTTGATTTAAAAAGATTTACATGACAAGCTATGAATGATTGATTGAGGATTTTATATAGAATTCTTGAATTTTGAAATTTACTTTTAGGATGCTCGAGATTTTCATATCCCAACCCCTCAAATTTTAATTCAATAGGTGGTTCTTAAAACCTAAGAGGATTTACCAAAATTCTAGAGAATGATAATCACATTTTTATATGTGTTTAAATATTGATAACACTCACTAAAGGAAGAAATAAATAAGGTGACAAATGAAAGAAGGGTAGTGTAAAATTACTACAAAAGTAAGTATATTACTGATATAAAATATTTAGTCACCACTAAAGATGGAGAGAGGAACCATCCCTAGTAGATTTCCTAGAGAAATCCATGAGAAAATAATATCACATGATTATAAAATTTATATTTCTATTTCGAATACCGCATATTGAATAACATACCATCTCAAAAGATAGAAATATTATTTTACTATTGATTTAAAAATTAAAATAAAGTTTTCCATTTTTATAATTAAATGCAACAAAGAAAGTAACATACTACCTGGAAATATAGAAATGTATTCTACTATTGATTTGAAAATAAAATGGGCTTTGAGAAAATTGTTTATATTCCTATAGAATTTTTCCTCTACTTTAGAGAAATAAAATAGAGTTTATTTTATGCTAGAGTTCTAAGTTCCCCATAAAGACAAACCATTATGGTTAATTATAACCTAAGAAAAGCTCCTGAGAATACTCTTGATTAAAGCATTGACTAAATATTTTTAGATTTACAATGATTCAGGCAAGAATTAAAAATTAGAGATTTTTAATAGGGATTGGATCAAAGACAATCAATTCTTTCTGAAAATCATATAATGAATGGTAGGGAATATTATGATTCAAAGAAACTCAGAAGTATTCCAACCTATTCTATAATTGAGCTTTAATATTTTAAGATAAGATAAATTTTATATGTTTCACTTGATAAATTTATTAAAAAGATGGGATTCGATTTAAAGGAGGTGATGACCTATAACTTTGAGTCTACCTCAAAGCTTAGATTTAAGGTGAATCACTTGAAATGTGACTTATATCTTCAAACCCTAGAATGATTCACTGAAAGCCTGATGCTGTTGAAATCTAGGATCATGAGCACTTGATTTTGATGGTGACAACTAATACTTACTGAATTTATATGGACTTCCTTAAAGATTATAAATATTTATCTTTGTCTGTGAGCACTAACATTTCAGGTCAGATACACACCGCGCAAGATTGTTGGAGACTCAAACAGGGTAGAATAGGATATTCAAAAACTTGTATTTTTATTTTCTTTATTTTTTATTTTCTTGAGTTTTCCATAAAAGCATGTATATAAAAGGAACAACCATGCACACACACAAAGGGAGATTTTTTAAGTCAAATTTTTTTTTAAAAAAACTGATCGTACTGTACGATTTTTAATCGTACTATATGATGAGTGATTAATACTCAGGCTAACGGATAATCTTGGACGATTAGTTCTATGAACTATTTGTACTGTATGATTTTAATTGTACTGTACGATTTTAATTGTACTGTACGATGAGGTTCAATTCAAAAACCTTAGCCACCAGAATAAGTTTGGTAAGTTTCTAATTTTGATATTCTGAACTATTTGTACTGTACGATATATATTGTACTGTACGATTATTTAAAAGCTTACCAAAATTATCTCATGTAATTAAGGAATAAAATTTTGGTTTCTTAATTACATTGGATCATACTGTACGATTGTCAGAGATGATTTTATTCATCCCATTGATCGTACCAGACGAAATTAAGGTTTTTTTGTTCTACTCGTCCCAGATGATATTCATATCATACCGGACGATGTCCTGAAAATGAACTAATCATACTGTACAAATGGTACAGTGTTGGACAATGGTCAGAGATGAATTTGCTCGTCCTAGAGATCGTCCCATAGATCATCCTGTATGAACAGTTAAAAAAAATATGATTGTCCTGTACAATCTCCGTATCATACAGTACAATATGCATAAAATTTGTAAACTATTCGTCTGTACTCTTACTGGACGAAGTTATCTTTGAACTGATCATATTGTACGATGTTATATCGTACTGTACGAACAAAGACAAAAAAGTTAAAATTTTTAGTGTTTTCTGAAGCCTGATTTAAAAGGACTTTGATTTTTCAATTGAAGAGGTTTGTTGGTCTGTCTTGCTGCTATGAGAAGCATTGAGAGAGGAAGAAACTCTTGAGAGAGAAGCTTTCTTTAGAGAGATCCTGGGCTTGTAAGAGGAAGGTGAAGGTGAGCTTGAGTGTGAGGGAGAAAGAGTGTGAGGGGATCACACGGTGGCTCCAAGCTAGCTGCATGCTTTGCTCCTCTTGTGGCTTTGGGGAGTCTTGGGAAAGTTCTCTAGGGAAGAGAGGCTTCAAGATCAACATCGTCTGGGTACTCTGCCTTCTCCAGGAGGGAGAAAAAGGAGAAGGTCTACTACCATCACCGGGAGGGTGACAGAGCGTCTGGTATTCCGCCACACCGGGGGAGGTAAAAGGGAGTCTTATAAAGGCTTCTCCACCTTGCTGTGGGAGCAAAAGGAGAGTCAACTTTTATTAGTGCAATTCTCGGAGTAGAGGACTCCGAGGAGTGGACGTAGGTCAAGTGACCAAATCACTATAAAAATTTTTGGTGTGCTTTTTCCATTTTTTTTCATATTTTATTTTTCACATACTTGCTTACTGCTATATCTGCGTGGTGAAAAATCTGGTTGTGCTTTCTTTGTATTGTGAGATCTATAATTATTTTACCAATATCATCGTTGTGATCATATCATTAGCTTCCGCATTCTACTCGTTGTGTTGTTATTTTAAAAATCCAAAAAATTTAGAACTCCTATTTAGGAATAATTTTTAAAATACTAATTCAGCCCCCCTCTTGGCGCATCTCGTACTTTCAGACGCTACTGAACTTACATCTCCAAAAAGTGGAATGCTAGCTAAACCACCTAAATGCTTTAAAACCATGAATCTAAGTCCTTATGTTATTTAAGATAGGAAGGTTGTTGTTTATTCAGGAAAGATGGACTATAATCTAGATATTTAAATCATGGTTTATTGAAAATATAAAGGGGATTTAAATGCTCCTAACAAATACACTTATGACATTTTTCCTTAATATCTAAATCTTTAAGTTCCCTAATGTAATTCTATATGAAAGAAATAAAAAATTGGTTTTTTAAGAAAATCCAAAAACATAATGGCCCTATACCAACAAGAATAGGAAGCTTAATCTCATCGCTTAGGCTTCCACTCACTTGCTACTATCATGTGTGAATTTTTTCTATGTAGTATAAAAGTAAAATGCATGTCATACTCACAAGAAAAGTAAAGTGTTGATGTTTTAAAAGATAAATTCCATAGATTCTAGGAGCCTAATGATCATCTACACAAAAGTAGATGTAAATGAAGAAACTTAGGAAAAAGTAAGAGTTCTAATGCACAATTAAAGTAAACACATCAATCAATCACATTAAAGTATATAAAAAGTTTATGTGGAAGTACCACTTATATTTATACAACCAAGGGTTTGTAGGAAAAGAAATGAAGGCTATGTTCCACCTTAAACAAGATTGGATTTCTATTCCTAAATTGAATGCAAGTCATATACAAAATGAGGATTGTTTATTGCCTTCACTTACATTCTCCCCCTAAAAGTCTTCCAAAAGAAATCATCTTCAAAAGAAGACTCATTCTTTAGTTCCTTTACTCAAGATAAACAAACTCATTGTTAACTTTCATAATTTATATACATGCAATTTTTATAAATTACATTTTGAAAATGAAAAAGTCTTTATTCTCCTCCAAGGTTTTAAAAGAAAAGCAGTTTATATACATCACGACATCACATAATAATTGTTCTCTTTTGAGCCACTTATAAAGCTTAGCCATGCTTTTATTTAATAAGGGGCTAAGAAGCTAAAGCACCTATTAAGAAATTATATGCATAAATTTAATTTTTTAATTAGCCCCTTTTAATAGCCTTGCATAAGCAAGACCACCAACGAAAAATAGGATTAGTAATAAGCAAATTAATTGGTCCTAACCTAGGATATCTATCCACTCATCACCAAATCATATAACATCATCATCATAGGCATCAATAAATCACTTCACTTATCACACATCCATAAACAACACTAATCAAATAGCATATATATTAATCACATGTGCAAGAAGTAAATCACACAAAGTAGAACACCACTCCTAGCTTAAGACTATGGTTGGCTACCCTAACAATCAATCTAAGTGTGTGCAATTTTGTATAGCTTGAGTATTCCCTATTAGGGTTTAAAGTTATATATTACACAATTTAAATTTTTTAAAATAAAAAGGGCGTGGGGGTGGGGGTGGGTTAATTTCAAATTTAAGTATTAATAAATTGGGTATTTTTCTTAATGCTTTAAATTTAATGTGAAAATTTATTATTTTATTTTAAAGAATATGTTAATCAATGAACTTAGAAGAATGCAATATGATTATTAATCAACATATCCTAAGCCTTAAGAGGATATAATTGTTCATTCTCAAAAGTAATAGAGTAATTACATAAGGCTATAACTTTATGTTTATTTATGTATTTCATTAATTCTTTGAAAATGTTTTTTATATTTATATTTTAATTTTTAATGAGTCTGAATTAAAATTAAAGTTTGATCATTTAGTATTGTTATAAACACTTTATTATTAATCATCGTCAAAAGGTTTTCTTCTACTTATTTATTCTTTATTCATTAGTTTGACCAAGGTCTGAATTTAAATTTACAATTTGAACCTTGACTAAATTTTATTTTTATAGTACTCTTAGCTCATTTAAATAAAAATGATTTTATTTTTGTATTTATATAAATTTTTATGAATTATTTCTGAGTTTTCTAAATTTCAACTTATTATGAATGTCTTTATATATAAAGGACTTAAGGTTGAATGATTAAGTCACTAAATGAATTCCAAAATTCATAAGACTTGGTAAATTCATCATTAGTAACTTATGATAAAGCTATGAGACTTTGGAGTTTTTTGGAATTATTTAGAATTTCTTGATTTATTGCATTTAAAATTCCTTAACGATTACACTTAAGTTTGACATTAGCTTTACAGTTTGGAACTCTACTACTAACAACATAAATAAAACAAAAAAAGTAAAAAGGGGGTAGGATGCCACCACCTAAAAAAGGTCCCAATCGGCTCCTCATAGATTTTAAATCTACACCAGCTAACAGACCTCCAAAAAAGATCTATAATATAGAAATATAAATGGCATGAATCGACCCAAAGACATAATAGATGAGCAAGATCATTGAATTACACATTACCCTTTCTAAAGCTCCCACTTGCTATTGTAAAGGCTACCAAAAATTGCATAATAACATCATAAGAAAATAAACATTTGAACTTCACATTATAAACAAATTGATTGCACTTACACCACCTTTGAACCTCAAGATTATAAACCTTTAAAATCCCATTGTAGATAAAGGAGAAAATGTAAGTAGAGAGACAAAATGAGAGGTACTAGCAATAAAACACACCCCAAAAAGGACAAAAAAATCCAATACACATTCATCCATTGAAAGACCAAGCTGCTAGTGGCAAGTATGTTTAAACCATCTCACAATTGTAGAATCCCCCACCAACCCATTTCTCGGGATGCTAATACCAAAATTGCAGGCCACATGTTTAAAGTTATTGAAACTATCCTTAGAAATCAACTTAATAGAAAAAGGTTGTAGAATCTTATCCTTAACTTTTAAAATAATGGGCATCACATTCATAATGATATTGCTATGCTTGGAATCATTTCTTTCCTTCCACAAAAACAACAGAATGCATATTAGGATGATATTCCTAATATGGCATTTATGAGGGATTACCCAAACTTTCAAGGAGTGAATGTTGTAGCAATTATTTACATTATTAGTATCACACAAATTATAAAAGAAATTCCACATTCTGGTAGCTATGGTGCCATCAATAAAAATATGGTTCAATGATTCAATATGCCAACAACAATGAAATTTAAAATATAAATGAAAACCTTTTTTTTAATTTATACATATAGGAGTGTATTTATGGAAAATATGCTAGATAAGAATGGAATAGGATAAATGAATGCAGTTATGCCAAATAGCTGAGAAAATGGGAGATTTGGTTTGAGAATTTCTAATCAATTCCCAAACCAACTTGCAAGAAAACTTACCAATTAGAAGACAAATTAAGAATAATGCAATCCTCTTATTCCCAAAGTAAAGGGATATTAATAGTTTGGTTCACCAAGCTATGAAAAACAAAATCCCTCAACTTATCTGAATTCTAAACATTAGTTTTGAAGAAATAGTTGAATTTCATGGCAACAGTGGAGTGAGTATTAGGAAAATTATCAATGGAGAAATTCCCCATCCACTTATCCTACCAGAAAAAGTATTCCCTTGCCTAACCCCCCATTGAAACAACTTTTTAGCCTCCCATTTGATGGCACAAAGTCTTTTCCAAATAAGAGAGTCACTGCCTTTAAAATGAAAAATAAGGGGATGTTTACCACCATAATACTTATGCATCATATACTTAGCCCAAAGACTGTTCAAAGATCTAAAGGAAAACCAAAGCTTGTAAGAAATAAACATGAGCCATATCCACCATATTCTTACAACCCAGCCCACCTTCATCCAAAACACCACAACAATTAGACCAAGGCGCCTATTGAATACTAGCTTTATCAAGATTGGACCACCCAAAAAAATTGTTAATAAGCTTCTCCATCTGATTACAAACACTTAAATTAGGTTGAATAGTATGAAAAATTTAAATAGACCTCATGAACTTATGATAGTTATTCCCCGATGAGTTTATTTTTGGCCTCTTAATTTTGAATAGACCTCATGAACTTCTATTTGGTGGCTAATTAAACACCAAAAAAATAGAGCACATAAATAAATACTCATAAAAAATAATGCAAGGGAAAATTTAATTGATTGTATTAAACAACATACCAAAAGAATTACATTAGAATAGATTCATTCTTACATCAAATAAAATCTAAAAGTCATAATTCATGTAAAAATATGAATAGAGAGATGAAAAAATCTTAGTGGTTTAAGCACATGCTCCATGTTGAGAAAATCCTCCCCTTCTTCTTTATCTTAGCATCTGTTAAAAACTCTTTGAAAAACTCTCTCTAAAGTCATAAAAGAACACCCCCTTAAAAAGGCTATTCTCCTTATAGAGGTATGTCTTCCTTCTTTAAGAATTATAATTAATAATGAATTTATAAGTAAAAAGAATGCTCAACATATGTTAGAAGAACTAATTGATTTAGATGAGAAAGGTTTATTAGTTCAATAAAAATCGAGTTGTATATAACCCACATGACATAAGCTCATGACAAATTGGTTAGTCCTACGATATTTAAAGTTGGAGACCTAATTCTAATTTTTCCCAAACTAATTTTGACAAATTTGAAAATTACCAAGAAGTTTGAGCTTATGTGGAAAGACATATTTGAGATTAAAATAATCTATCAATCTTATCGATTAATGCTGCAAATGCAAAGATTTAATGAATCCTTTGAAAAACTGGATTAACAAAATCTTAAATTTATTTAATAATTGAGTAGAAATGAGTTTTGTTAATAAAGTATAATTTAATGCTAAAATTGTTTTGGCCACTTTCTATTTGGATAGTTTGGGTAGTATTTATGATTTATGAAATAAAAATTTCTTAAATTCGCTAAATAAAATGAATGATGGTATTTAGCAAATCTTAAATATATCTAATTATTGAGTTAAATTGACTTTTATTAAAAAAGTAAAGCTTAATGCCCAATTTGTTGTTTGATAAGATTTAAGCTAAGGGGAGATTATGTTTGAAGTAAAATAAATGTAAAATACTTTAAATGAAGGAGTTTCAAAAGTATTGATATTTTGTTTGAAGTACAAGAAATACAGAGTAAAATTTTGAAGTATTTGAAATTCACCTTCTAATTTAATTCTGATGTATTAAATTATCTTCAGATTTAGCCGAGTTTCGAATACACTATAATTCTTTGCCATTGTCGCCTCGACCACCACCGTCACCTATTGTCGACTGCCATTACCTCCCAACACTCCTTAGTGGCTGCTGCCGCCCACAACCATTGCCATTTATTGTTACCGCTAGTTGCTGCAGTCGATCATGATCACCATCATCTTTGACCTTTACACTATATTTATTATATTTTAAATCAAAGAAAAAAATAATAATTGCATATATTTATTTTACACTCATCCTAATAACTCTTTAAAATTTACTAAAATTTGCTTTCATGGCGGCAAAAATAGGATATACCAAGCATTCCCTTCAGCTCTTTTTTTGGGGAGAAATTGAGGGACTAACCCATTTCATTATTAAAATGAATAATTACAAAAAGAAGCCCAAAAAAATTCAAGAGGATGGAAGAATACATATAAGAGTTGTAACAAAAACCAAAATATTAACGGCCAAAAGAAGACTTAAAAACAAAGTAGAACTAAAGTACGACTAGACTCAATAGCAAGAAAACAATCACAGCAAATACATCATATATCAGATACAACCTGGTTGCCGGGTAAAGCAGGCCATCCAATGGTATCCCAGGTAAACTAGATAAAGCAGAAATAACAAGTAGAAGTTAGGAACAGATGCACTATGGTTGCCAATGCAAAACAAAGGCCATCTGGGGTTTGTAAGGAGAGTATTGGGAACAAAGTTTTATCATAGTCCAGTAAAAATGAAAGTTAGGATCAAATCAAAGCCCGAATGCAGAGCATGATATTATAAGTCTCAAATGTGCTAACCAATAAATAACTTGATCTAATTGAAACTTTTCTAGCCTTTGACTTTAAAAAGTATTACCCTGATAATAAAGTGTAGTCATAGATGATTCATTTGTCTGAAAAGTCTAGCACATCGTTCTTTCCAAATAAAAAAAATAAGAGAGGAAATGGAGAACTTATGAACATTAGCCACCTCAGGGTTTTAATAGAAGCAATCATCATTGGTAGTCAGGCACCTACAAGATGTTAGGCTGCAGTAGAAAGGGAGAGAAGCCAGGAAGAATCTTTCTCAATAAGTTATAAGAGAAATCACTTTTAAAAAATAGATGATTAATTCTTTTAGGGTTGCTATTACAAATAATACAAATATTATGCACCATGATATTTCAGCCAGCAAGAATATCCTTAGTTTTAAGAACACCAGCAAGTGTAAGTCAAGAATACACAAAAAATAAAAAGGTAAGAGAGAACTTTTTATGCCTTCAGGTTTATTATCCCTGTAACTCTAAGGGGCTGTTTGGTATCAGATTTACAGTGGGATTTAAGTCGGATTTACGCTAAATCCAGCCAAACAATTTTTGTGCACGCGTTAAATCCCGGGATCCCATAAATCCCGGATTTACGGCTTAAATCTCGGATTTATTAAATCCCTTGGTTCGGTGGATTTAACGGGATTTAACATTAGAAGCGCGCGAAAGGGAGAAAGTTAACTTCACAGCCAGCGAGCTCTTGTTCTTGCTTCCAATCAAAATGTCGTAACTTCCGATATGACAGGAAGAGAAAGTCGTCGAATGAGTGAAGTCGAACAGCCACGAAGGAGCCGAAGAAGCGACGAAACAAGCAATTTTGGTAAAAAATGTCGTAAGTGGAGAAATATTGTTACCTTCACGGCGAGCTCCCTGCACGACTTCCGATCCTATAGAAACAACGACAGACGAGGATGCGAAAAAGTTTCGACTCTTTCAGAACTCTACTTCACGTGAACGGAACAACAACGAATAAATGCAGAAGAGGAAAAGCAAACCCTAGACAGGCAATGACAAGCGACTCGTTCGAAGCTCCACCCCACGTGAGCCAGCGAAGACGTAAGCTCTACCTCACACGAACGACAACAGAGAAACCAAAGAGGAAAGCCAACCCGCAGACGAGGATTAGATTAAATATGAATTTCTTAATTAGGCATTAATTTAATTGCTTAATAGATATAATTTAAAATATAACTATTAACTACTTAATTAAATGATTAGTGGTGTAAAATTAATTAAATAATTAGTTATTAATAAAATATTTAATAATATATAAAAATAATTAGTTATTAATGATTAGCGGTGTAAATATTAATTAAATAATTAGTTATTAATAAAATATATTTACTTATAATTTGATAATTATAAGTATAATTAGTAATTAAGATGTATTAAAATAGTATATAAAAATTAATGAAATAATAAGTGCAAATAATAATTAAATGATTAATTATTTTAAATTATAATAAAATAATTAATTTGATATCTATCATAGCATTTATATACTTATTAAAATAACACATGATAAGTTATTAATAAAATATTTATGAAAATAATACTCTAATTATAATATTCATAATTATAATTTATTAGTCTTAATTAAAATTAGAATTAATAAGTAACTCAAGTTTAAAATACAAATATATGAACTCAAGTTGATTTTATTATGTTTTATGCAATGATCTTGATGATCTTGATTTCATAAATATCTCCTTTAAATTCAAATCCCTAACCGTCATAAATCCTGATATATATTACCAAACTGTTTTCCAGAATTTAATAGAATTTAATATTTGACATACTAAATAATTTTTAAGATTTAACACATTTCAAATTTACTAAATCCAAATTTACAAAATTTATTAAATCCCATTAAAATTAAATCCTACTTGTTGCCAAACAGCCCCTAAAATTCCTAAATCGGGCCATCATCGCCGGTAAAATATATAATATACCAAACCTTCCCTTCAGCTTTATTATTATTATTATTTTTAAATCCTTCAGCTTTATTCCATTCGACCGTCTTGCTCGAACGACGGAACCAAGAAACTAGGGGCGATGGCGGCAGTGGCAACGGCTAACGGCTTACCTGTACTTTCTTCGCAAGCTTATCTCGAGGGGAAAACTGTATGGGAGACGAGGACGTTGGTTGCTGACCTCTGCAGGCAATTTTACACACTTGGCTGGGTCTCTGGCACCGGTGGCAGCATCACCATCAAGGTACACGACGATTCCATTCCGAAGCCCGACCAGCTCATCGTCATGTCTCCATCCGGTGAACCCCTCCTCTCTCGCTCTCTTTCTGTATCTCTTTCTCTCTCGCCCTGTCCCCACTCCTCCGTTTCTTCTGACTATAATATCTGAAGCTTTTGCGGTATCATTAGGAGTACAGAAGGAAAGGATGATCCCCGAGGACATGTATGTGCTTTCCAGTGGTGGCGAGGTGCTGTCCACCCCTTGCGCGAAACCCTACCCTCATAAGTCTCCCAAATGTTCTGACTGCGCTCCTCTCTTCATGAAGGTCATTATTTTCATTCTTTCATTAACATAACTATTTTTTCACTGCTGTTCAGTTGGATAATCTTTTTCTGAGATTGCTTGGCTGAGGCTTAGGTTAAGATAAACAAGGAGATAGTTGGATTAATCTTTAATCAGATTTTAGAGGTTTGATTGGTTACCAATATATGCTGGTATAAGTTGGCATAAGTTGAAACTAGCCTTAGGATTAGCCTCATCAAGTTCAATTGCAGGCCAAATCAAGTTCAGGACAAGGTTCACGACAAGCCCATGGAGCATCTAGTGAAACACAAAGATCACTTGGTAAAGAATAAAGATAAGTCCAAGGGGCTTAATTACAAGTTGCCATCCAATTCAGGATGGGGGGCTCAAGTAAAGGAGAAGAAATAATGATGTTTGCACGAATTTAGGAGATCAATATACCTTTATTCCTAAAATCCTCTTAAGCTATATGGCTGATTAACGTATGATATAAAAAGGGTTTTTAGATAAGACAAGCTATTTCCATGGATTTATGGAGTTGATAGAGTTTTGGATAGTAAAGTGGTTATTATATAGGATAAACCACTTCATAATTTATACTTTGTTGGGGAGAAAGAAGTAAACCACACAGCAAAACAAATACGAAATAAAAAATGCAGCGGAAATAAAGAACACCAAAATTTAATATGAAAAAACCTGAAACTAGAAAAAATCACGGAGCCACACCACACTAAGAAATCCACTATAAAAGTAGGAGAAATTTTACAGACCTCTCTTCTCTCACTCTCTCCTTACTTCTCTTCACCCTTGCACCATTCTTACATAAGGACAAACAAAAAGATACACCATAACCACCAAGGGATGCAATCTATAAGGAAAAACGAGAAAGAAAAACAGCCAACACATTTCGTAGGGCAAAAATGCCAAGTTTGAACCCCACAACACTTAGTACTCTTGTTTACAATTTGCCTAACAGCGCCGTAACGCCAAGGTCTGGAGAGCTGCAATGCTCCTTATAGGCATCGCTACGCTAAGTCTTAGAGTGCCGCAGCACGTCTCCACTCGGGTTTTCTCCAAGCAAACTATGCAGAGCCGGGGCGTTAGGGTACACAGCGTCGGGGTGCTCGGGTACACAGTGATGGAGCATTGTATACACCTGAACAGAAGGAGGAGGAAGACCCCTGCAACCCTAGTGAGCTCGACAGACCGAATTGAGATCCAAGGTAGCAGTACAACCAGATTGATCAATACAATCAGATTCCACATAGAGCTAACATACTTTTAATTGTTTTGCTTGACCACTTTATTGTGTCCTTGTAGCCATAAATAGGGGTCCTATGTAATCAATTTTTATTCATTCAATGAATCGGTTATTCAATTGGAACTTAGTCTCTCTCTTGGTCTTCCTTACTCTCTATGGTCAACCATAGGATAGGCATTAAGTTTCTTTTTAACCATTGGGCCTTCCCATCTTCTAAACATGTATTCCTCTCTACCTCTCTCTCTCTCTCTCTAAAAGCTCCATTTTCTTTCTTTAAAACATCCTACCCAAGTATTAAATGGAAAGAGTTTAATGCAAGTCCAGGAAGAGGGGACATAAATGTTTAGGTGGTAATCAAACGAAAAGGTGAAGTTCAAAGCAATGATGCAAATAACATCAAGAAAGAGGTATCCAAGAAAGAACAAGGAAGAAGGCTCTTCCAAATTGGGATAACTCTTTATTAGTCTTGTAAAATATTATCATACCACAAATATTTTTCTCTGGTTTCTATTTACATTACCTTAATCTTTTGTTGTTGCCAATTTTAATAATTGTAATTCAATTAAGAGAACTCTAAAGATTTGAGTTTCCATTATAAGAGGATCATTAGTTTCTTAAAAGGTTCCTCTTTATATTTTCCATCTTTGTATTGTAAAGTGCGACCATCCTTCTAAAGTCTTAATAATTCATGTTATCTTCCAAGAATTAAGTTGATCAGAAATTTGATTATTTAAACATAACACACTTCATTTATCTCTAGGATTCAAGATAAATAGTTGTTACACTCATTCTATGTAATGAATGATGATTTTGGTTTTAGAGCTTAGATCCTTACTTACATGTTGCAATGGCTGAAATTAGGTGTAAAAATTCAAAATCTAGCCATAGGGGAGATTTCTTAAACTCTTGGTCAATCTTTTTTCATTTTCTCTTTCCTCTTAACTTACAAAAAATTTAAAGAGAGAATAGTAAGTCTAAACCTACTATTTGCTCAATTAATTGGGAAAGCATCTTTTTAATCTTTGTAGAAGGGAGCAATTCTCCCAATGTTGAAGTACCTACTAAATGTGAGAGCTTAATAGGACAACAAATTACCCAAAAGACTAAAAGAGGCTGACATGGGATCTAGTGAGTACTCAAGAGGACCATGCTAGTATCCAGGATGACAAACTTGACATAAGAGGAATTGATGCCAGGGATACTAAACCATTAGAAGGTGAAGGGAAGTTAAAGACGGTAAGAAATTGTAATGATTACAATTAAACAACATGAGAAGAGGACAACTACTATTCGAAATTAGAGATTGTATATTGTATATGGGCACATTTCATCTAAAGGGAGAGCCAAGATCCAAGATGATTAAGTCACATAAAGTCATAGGACAAGAGTTATCTTTTATTGACACCACTCAAATTTTCATAATGGTTTGTTCGTACCAATTGGAGGGCAACAACACACTACTAAAAGACAAGCATCATATTAGCTTTATATTATGCTAGCCAAGCCTTATTGGTATGCTACTTTGGGCCAATTTCAACTTTTGGATGGCTACGTAAAGATGCAAATAAGTTAACTCTAATATTTGGGGTGACTACCACAACATGGGCTAGAGACATTAGATGAACCATCTATATTATATGGATTGTCTACACCACCAATAGAGCTAGATTCAATAGCATCTGAATTGATTATTTCACCAAAAATTCAATTATTATTATTGTTTTTTGACTAATGTTGATTATTAGGAGTAAATGAGGGGATTTATGATCAAGGATATCTTTGAATGATTTTGAGCTTGGTTAATTAGTTAACTAAGCATAAAAGTGGGCTAAAGGAGTGCGTCAACATTGAACTTGTCTTAGGATTAGCCACATTAAGCCCAATTACAGGCCAAATCAAGTTTAAGACAAGCCCGTGAGGTACAAATGGATGCATGAAAATTACATGGAGGAATAAAATGGAATTCATGAGATTAAATTGTTAATTTCTCACTCCAATTCTTAATGGAATTGGCCAAGCATGGAAAACAAATTTGAATTAGCCAAAATGACCTCGTAGCAATTTGAAAGAGAGACAAGGATGGTTGAACCAATTAAGGAGATCGAGTTGCTTTTTTTTCAACAAACACATCTCAACTTGATCTATATTGCAGGCCAAAGCATGATCCAAGATGAGTAGGATAAATCAAAAGCTATATCTATACATTTAGGTATTTGATTTGGTTTTGGTTAATATGAGTTATTATTATATAGTATAAACCACTTATTTGATATGTTATTTTGTAAATTTTTATTAGATTTTCGAGGTTATTTTTATTAACTCCCTATGGTTATAAATATGGTTCCTATGTTATTAATTTTTATAATTCAAGTGTTTATTCATTTATTGGATCAATTATTTAATTGCATAGCAAGTTAGTATCTCTATCCCTTTCTTTATTCGATCACATAATTGGTAGTTTTTTGCAATTTTAGTCAATTAGATTGTCCTCTCTTATAAACCTAATCTTTCAACAATTATCTCTCCCCTTAAAACTACCATCTTTTATAAATTATCTTAGAGGATCCCTTACTTGAAGAATGAGTAAGGTCCAAGAGGAGGCATCTAACACCAATGAGGCAATCTAATGTAATAAAAAACATGAACTTCTTTAGTACAATCAGAATGTGGTGACCACTTAAGTATCTTCATCGGAATTATAATCTTTTGTCCATTTGTAATTTGTTGATGAGAATTTCAAATATTAGGCTTCCTGTCATGAAAGTTCTTAGTTTTTTATAAGGATCATTATATATATATATATTTCTAATTTTCTGATCATGACTATTTCATAAAGTCTTGATGATTTATTTGGTCCAAGAATCAAGTTTATATATACGTATAATGTGGTTAAGTTTCATTGTCATATTGGGCATGGCCCATAATAATAATAATAAAATATAACTAATGATAAGCCTAGCATTGCTTAAGAGTGAAGATAACTACATAACTATTAAACAATATTATCCTTGCATGATCCATAAAATAATAAAATAAACCTAATGATAATCCTCCATCATACTGGGTTTGATGTGCCAATTCAATGGCCACAATCAGATGGTGACCAAAAGGCCAAAAAAAATAATATTGTAGCTCATATAAACAGCATGTTAATAATCATACAACATCTCCCTAAGTCATAAAAAGAACCGAACCACTTGAATTGCAATTCAAACAAGGCCCATTAATTTAGGTGAGCAATTGATGACAAAGAGAATAATTTTAATCTCTTAATAATATTCATATAACTGTGCACTCTAGTTGCATACTATTATTGAGTTTTCATTGCTTAATTGATTCTCTATTGTTGGATTCACCTTCATTAATAAAGATCGCTATTAATTAATCTTAACCATGCTACACAAATACGTGCCTTATAGA